>OY720028.1:8026360-9408322 GCA_963082485.1 Eudonia mercurella
GACAGACAGACAGACAGTATTGAACTTGTACACGTTGGACGAAATAAATGCCTTTTAGTCGAAAAACCTGTTGGACGAAATGCTTTGTTGTACAAAATGTATATTGGACCAAATACGTGTATCGTATTAAGATATTTTAAATATAGGTACCTGGAAACGAATTCTTCACATGGTTTTAAAATGATTTTAAAAACATTGTAACGGTGGTCACTTCGAACACCTACTATGATAAATTAAAGTATGTCAAAACAATGCATTTTATTCATTTTAGACATCATGTTTCTTAGAGACATTTACAGCTTAAGACCTACACAATCGATATTTAAATAGAAAAAGTGTAAGTTTATTTTTTCAAAACAACCGGGTTTGATTCCCGAGCTGGGTACAGTTTTTTTTTCAAATGTATGAATGCAGTTTTTCTTTTTATCAAAATCGGTGACATGGTTCCTAAGAACAAATCTTCGTATGTCTTATAGTTTCAGACATTCCCATACTGACCGATTTGAATGAGCCACCCTGTATACTTACAAAACAATATACAATTACTTAAAACTTAAATAACATTCTTAGATCTGTTTACACAGTGAACATGTCAACTTTAAAACGTATATTTTTTTTTGAATTCATTTTAATTTTTAGCAGCGATGATACTTTGTACAAATTTATTTTTCAGACTTAACTCTGTAAATATGGCCGCGAGTGCATTGCGTTCGGGCCATTACCATGGGTTTCTAAATCTTTTGTCCTCGAAACTTTATACTTCTATATAATTTTTTTTCAGTGCGTCACTAAACTGGTTTTATTTATGTTTTGTTACTTGGTTCATTTAAATACATTATTTTCAGCGATTGCAAATAAATAGGTTTTATGCAAAGTACAACTATGTACTGAATAATGAATAAAAAATGAGAATTTGAGTTTATAGACAAAATAATTACCAATTAGTTAAATTGACCTTATTTTAAAAATGATAAGTAGTATTAAAATCAGCATTGGAATTATCTGTTACAGATCAGAAAAATAGCATTTTGAAAGTATCAGTTACTGTGATAATTAAGCTCTTGGGAGTTTCAAATTTGTATTCTCTTTATTTACATCAAAATGAAGCAACGTAAGTGACTTCAAAATTCAAAAATTCAAAATTCAAAACCGCGGGTAAAAGCTAGTATTAAATAACGAACATTTGTTTGAGAATGAATAAATTTATTTTAAAAATATATTATTTAATTTATTTGTTCAAAACACTGACAAACATTGCCTCACACGGAAACCTTACAGAGGTTTATCTGTGCAAGTGTGAATCGTTTCTTTGTTAACAATTTAAATGGCCTAATTTAGTGAAACCTAACATCCAAACTTTTTTCAGGGACCTGTTGTAATAAATACATTTGCTTCAAATTTATTCTCAAAGCCGTTGGGAATAACCCTTGCGTCCGTCAGTGACGGGTGCAAACATGGGCGGGCCAGTCCAACCGTCGTCGTCGGGAATAATGAATGCCTCAGACTTCTATTCCATTGTAATGGGTATGACATATTCAACCGCATTACGCCCCATAATGTTTGCAGAATGGAAAAAGCGAATAAGGTGCGTGTCACAACAGCGTGCCTTGTTTTATTAGTTAGGTAGTTAGTTAGTTACTTATTATTTGTAACTTGATGTTGCTTTTATCTATCATCATCATCATCATCATCTCAGCCAAAAGACGTCCACGCTTTTATGTATGTTGTAAAGAAATAAAACAGCACAAATCCCTCTACTTGTCATCGTCATCATTTAATGCCAACTTCACACTGAAATTTGAAGAGTAAACAAAATTTCATAACCTTATAGTTCTAAAAATTACCTACATCTTCTTGCTGTTTTTAAGAGTTTGGTTCCATCTTCTTCGCCAATACTTCCTGTTTATATAAAACTTATCAAAGCTGGAAGTTTTGTGTACTGCGAGTTGTGGGGACCCTAACTTCTAGGCTAAGCATAAAAAAGTTTTTCTCTGACCAAGGTTTAAATGACACGGGGCCCATAGGCATGTGCCTTTATGCCTGTAGGTAAATCGGGTACTGGTTATATAGAACTGTAACTGTATTTTTGACTGTTACTGCTTTAAGTTTTCATAATAGATTTAAAAAGATGCAATTGAAGTAAGTAAGAGGAGTAAGAGGAGCTCGATGGCGCAGTGGTTAACGCGCCCGGTCTGTGAGTGCTGAGTTTAAGCAACTTTCGCAAAGGCTGGTCATCGGAGGGGTGACCAAAAATTTATCATCTCGAGCTTCTCCGTGCTTCGGAAGGCACGTAAAACCGTGGGTCCCGGCTGCATTAGCAGTCAACAACCACCAACCCGCACTGTATTACTACATACAAATTCTCGTTTTCGTTAACGTGATCCAATGGCGAATAAAAAACGCACTTGGCACTTAGAATTACCCACTCCCCCGCGTTCGATATTACTCTTCCATCTCACTGTTTAGTATGACGCTCGTAAACAAGTACCGAAGTGTGATCACACTGAAGATTGTATTAAACTGAATTCTTATTAATGATGATAGGGATGATCTGGGCCATTTTTTTAATTTATAAATTGTATCAGATAGTTTATAAGAGTTTGGTTATAAGATAAAGTAACTAAAACTAAAATATGGCGTCAAAAAATTCCTCCGCGTCGCAATCGACTGGTAAAGTACCCAAGAGACTGGCGGCATTGCCACGTTGTATGGCAATGCTTAGCCTCTGGCCAAGGAAAAAGCCAGCCTCAGGTCATGGGAAGTGTCAACCAGCCGTTTGGAGATGTCACTAAACAAAACATGAGCACTCGGACCCCACGGCCCGAGGGTTTCAACCCCAAACGGCTCGAAAATATAATTGCCGATAAGGTTATTTTACTTTCGCTGCTTGAGGTTTTTTGCAGCCGCAGCAGCAGCACCAGCACAGCACGCTGTGCTAGGAAGATGGGATGGCGCAAGAGTATCGACACAAGTTGCATCCCATTACATAATATACAAAATTTTGTTAACTATTTAGAATTAAGTTATAAGTAGTTTAATTTGCTTTGTAAATATATTTATTTACAAAGCAAATTTATATAATTATTTAATAGTAACGATTATCTTCATAAGAGAATAAAGTAAATTCATAATATATTGGTTTTGTGTCACCAAACTCTCATCAAATTAACAAACATCCGGAACCGATATGTGGTCAAATTTATTTTAAATTACGGCATGCTACAGTGTGTTCAACTTTCTAAAAGCGTGTCATTGCGATTCACCTTGAAATGAGTTTGCTTGAAAAATCTTTACAAAAGATAAGATAATAACTTAAAATCTCAAGACTCGCACGCACCCTTGACCGCATCACTAGAGATTTACGGTATCGAGGTATACTACCTACTTACTTAAATAGATATTTAAATATTTAAAGCTTTCTTTTATCGGTTTCACTTAAAATCTAAAAGTGATAATTTGAATAATGATGATTATTTACATATAATTTTACGCAAATATTGTTGCGAACAAATTACAATGTGAAAAAAGACAAAGTGTTGAAAAAATTCCACGAACGGGATTCGAACCCACACCCCATGACATGGCGGGTCAGGTGCACTACCAACTATAAGTTGAGCCACGATAGCTTACTATGTCATGTATGTATTTCAGTTTCTCGATGTGAGCGTAGTAGGTGTATGATAGAATTAAACTAATTCTATAAACTTCTGCTATATCAGTGATCCATTGTCCATCTATTCCATCCATTTTATACTAATGCTAGTACTTACATAATGCTAAGAACATAAATCTATTTTGCAATCAAGTAAAATTTCAGTCCTTGTGGACATCATTAAAGTAGAAAGAAAATAGAATATATTTTTCTTACTAATGAAGTTGCAGAGAAAAAGACTTGCTTGTATAGAGAACGCTGTGTGTCCGTACAAGACCAGTTTATGGAGACCTTTGATTTTTCTCTTGATTACCCTTATGTCACAGTGTTAACTTCTCGTGAAAGGAGTGGGGTAGTTCCGAGCGATTGGTTTTAGCGACACGAAATGTGAAGCCTTGTTATCACTACACGTTATTACAGTCTCCATTTCTGAGTTTATGTGTCGTAAAACGTCATTTGTTACCGAATGAAATAAAGCGGCGGTGATACGAGAAAGCACTCGTGGAATTTGACACAAGGATTTGTCCGATAACAACTTTTCGGAGCTGTTACAAAGTTTGCGTCTTATTTGATTACCTTAAAGGTTACATGGATGTAAAGGCCTCTTAATAATTTTCTTGTAAAGAATAGCAATCGTACGGAGCGTAAATTATCTTTCATGATTTATTTTGAATACTTTGACTAATTTGTATTATTATCTATTATTATCTATTCGTGGGAGTAGGAAGGTGAAAATCAAATGAATCTAACGTCAAACAAAAATGGATCATACAAATTGTGTAACCCTTTTTCACCCCCGATAGAGATTGAATTGTCTAACCAAAAAGCTAAATACCATTTATATAAATTTAGCTTCAAAACTGACGGAGTTTCATGCAAACTTACCTCCGCCCCCCTCTTTTTTACCCCCCTTAAGGAGCGAATTTCCAAAATATGCAGAATTTCAAGTTTCTAGTCCTAGTAGTTTGGGCTTTGCACTAGTATGTCAGTCAGTCATTAAGTCAGTTTTCCTTTTTATATATTTAGATATTTCAGCACGAGACCATTGCAGCCCTGAGGTTGTTTATATCAACAAAGAACAGTGAATACAACAAAGACATGATTGCAAATAACTCAAAATACAACACACAACAGACACAAGGATTGCGGTGGTGGAAACCAAAGGATGCTCTCAACGATAAGACACAGAGAAGAATTCGGCGTCAGGAAAATAATCACAACAAAGCGCAATCGAAACGAACGAACGACTAATGTCAATTTCAAATCCACCCGATATTAATTGTGCCCTCTTTACGGAAATGAAAGAATATTTGGACGGAACTGCGCCTTTCAATTGAAATAATGCTTAGAGAAATTCGGTTACTTTAATTTCTTTAGTATTGTTGCTGGGGAATATATTGTATATATTCTAAAACTTTGCATTGCGGCGGTGTCAAATATATTACAAGAATTTTTGGGTATGGCTGTCAAGATAGTTTCAGAGTTTTCATCACCTGCTCACATTTTGGCGATTACAATTGAAGTGATACTTATCAATTGTAGCGCTGACTTGATTTCAATGGTGGAGATCTTGCCCAGCAGTGGAACAGATAATATAGGTTAATAACTTACTTTTACTAATGTAATAATAATAAATTACCTATGTTGAATAAATATGAAAAGAACTTAGCCAACAAAAATACAAAATGGCCGACATCCGATCACGAATTCAGCATTTCAGGCTTAACATTTCAAACACAGACGGTTTTATGCTGCACAACTCGTAAAAGTTCTCAATGCAAATATCCGAGAGTATGAAATTTTCATCAAATGTGCAGGAAAAAAGGCGAAACGTATAAAAGAATTATTCATAAAGCTCTCCAAGAAATAAGCGGCTGGTATCGCTGTCTCCAGAGGCTTAGTAAACCACTGCTTGCTTTGCCTTTTTCATCTCATGACGTATTTAATGCAAACATGTTGGGCCCGTTGTCTGCAGGCAATAACGAGATATGCTGACTGGGTGGCTTTTCGATCGCATAATTATATGAAAATTAGCCGATACATAATACTCCACTGCTGGGCTAAGCAGTGAAATAATATGTATTATTTTTGGTGTATGTATGTTTTAATAGTTTTATCTTATAGTTTATAAGCTCTCTCTATCCGACTGGTAGTCTGGAAGAAATCGCTTTAAAGCGATAAGACAAATTGTAACTACCTATGTTCATTATTTATATTTTTTGTTCTTGTTTATGTTTCATAGTGTTGCAATAAAAGAAATATCTATCTATCTATATTATTATCTTAAGATTAGCATGTGGCAATAGAGCAATTACTCACTATGCTATTAGTGAGTAATAAGGCAAAGAAACCTAGTTATTCCGTGTTTTGTTCTTGTCAAGTAAACTTCATTTCATATTAGAGTAAAAGAGACAAAACACGGAATAACTTCTTGCGCTTTGTTTATTAATATGGAGGATTAAGTTTAATCAAAACCTGCTTATTGTTTGTAAAATAGTAGGGCTTTGTCAGTATTGTTGTCTTCCGACAGTTACATATTAGATACTCGGTTAGGTATCGAATAAGTAACTTTCGGAACTGTGGAACTCCTCAGTAAATTATGATAATAAAAAAAAATACATATACATTTTGTATTTTGATCAGCATCAAATATTTATCTCTGTTCCAATACAGTAGTAATATTTCTTATAGCCTACAACTTCATTTTTCAGACAGTCAATTGAGCAGAGCAGTTCAACCGCTCCCCAAGAAACTTTATGCGACAATCCGTCGGAAACGCTGCGTATGCTTTTGTTTTGTCACTGCCGAGTCACAAAAACTACATCGCAAGAGAACCAAACGTGCGATCCAAACAAAACATCCGCTGGTTGTATCGAAAAACAACTACATTGAAGTCGATATCAGCGGCACAATAAGCTCGCCTCAGCCGTACGATTCTGAGCTTTAACAACATACAAAATAGGTTTTAAATTCCTCTCTTTACGTGCACCTTCGCCGTTGATCCTACGACAGCACCCAAACGTTGTCCCTTCCGTGACCGAAATGTTTAAGCTAACGATCAAACGAATGATTTATGCAGGTGTAGGACTGCCTGGCTCAAGGTACATTGCTTACTCAACAGATTCAACGAAATGTATCCTGCTCTGAAGTACCAGAAACAGGGTTCGATGTTTCACATCGGGTTTATGATAAGTACGTGCGGTTAAAAGGAAACGACTGGCGCAATACCTTGACATTTTTACAATGCATGCAATAAAAGTTTTTTTTTCTATTACCGCGTCTACTGACTCTGGAGACACAATGGGTAAACCTGGTGCGTTGCCTGCAGGGTTATGATTATGTGCAGCGTTGCATGCATGCATGCTTTTGGAAAGAGTTTGCTGATTGTCACTGGGCGTTTTAAGCGTCGCCGGAATTTTTTGGGGGCGACGAGAAACATAAAGAATTCCTTAGTGAAACGAAGCATCGTCAGAAGTTTTCTAGAGGGAATGACGGATCGGTAGCAGCATTGCATGTTATTTTTGTTTATTTAACAATCCCGTTTTTGCCATTTTGTAAAAAAGATGAATGAATGTATTTTTTTTATTTACTTACATGTAACCTTTCGTATGCTGCCGTGTCAGATCCGTCCTACAATCAATTAAAATTCTATCGTGTCTGTATTCACAGTCGATGACAGGTTAGTCTAATTGTTTTATGATTGTTTTAAAAATAATATGGTTATTAAACCAATTATGCAACAATAAAACAATGCAGGATGCTATTATCTAAAATACGTTAATAGGGGCTGGTCAATAATGGATATTTTGATATTTCTTTATTAGATCTTTTTTATCTTTACACTAAGTAATTGATTTTCAATCGACACAATTCTTACACAGTGAACCTGTTAGGCAAAACTTTTGTGCCTGTAAAGTTTAATATTCGCCGTAAAAAGCTGTAGTAATCTAGTAGTAGCTGTAGTAATCTAATAGTATGTAGTAATCTCTGTGATCGTTTAAATTTAGGGTAAGTGGATTAAGTACATTTTTTTATCTAACTTTTATCCGCATAATCTGGATGTAGACTATTGTCATGATTGCCATAGATATGCTACGATGACGTCGACTTGCTACACCCGTGCTACGACAACACTCGCGCTACGACGACACGCGCGCTACGGATACACGGCACGCGACGTGTAGAAGTGACGATGGCGTCATAGAACGCGATAGGCAAGCGCTAAAAGGATGTCCCACATGGTTCCACTTAATAAATAGCTTTTAACACAATTAACAAATTCTTTTCTTAGGTTGTGACCTCGCAAAATATAATTGTTGTGCAGGGCCTACAGCTGACAGTTTTATGAATAGATAAACTTTTTAGTAAATGTCGAAACAACTTTCTTATTAAATGAGTGCAACGATTAAGTTTTTAATTCGTTTTACCATTAATGTTTTGGGGTTAATTAGTTGTCAACATTCCCGTATTTCATAGAAAATTATAATCATGTACGCCACGTTATCTAAAAAACATTTAAAAGCAGAAATAAAAAGCTTAATAAAATGTGCGTTAAATGATTAACGGGCTGTGACTAACTTTGTCAGCTCGTGACCACGGCCGACGCAACTAAGTGCTTCAAAAGGTATGCCAACAAGTCCAAACTAAGAAGTTTGCATTAAACTTCATTAAACATTAATTTAATGTATAATGGAATGCAAAAGTTTAAATGTGTAAGTAAAAACCTTTTTGTACGTCAGTTGAGTGATTGCACGAAATTATCATTACATAAATGGGTAGCTAAGAGAACAAAGGTACGTAAGTGCTTGATTATATCAAGTTTAATCATGTTTTTTCTTGTCTAATTCGATGGGGGAACGTAGCAATTTGTTTAAGACAGTACCATCACAAATAAGCTTTAAAAGCGCAGGAGATTTATCGTCGCCTGCAGAGATGAGGAGAAGAAATTAATTTCCCCGGTGGTATCAGTCTCGAGGTAACATTTGGTAGTTCGCGAAAGTTTAAGCCAAAGGAGATTAAACTGTAATAGATAAGTTGTTTAGAACTACTTTCGTTGTAGTCTACTACTTACCACTTTTTTAAAGGGTAAATACATTTTAACAAGTTAGTTCTTTTGTTTTTATAAAGATTATTAAAGTTCAGTTTATTTTTCAGGCGGTGTCAAACAGCGTTCATTCTCCATAGAATTAAGATAATATTTTAGACAAGCCAGTTACAAATGGTATTTTTTTGGTATGTGCGCCTGTTAAATTTCCTCAATAGAATATAATATTTTATTTTGCGTATGAACAGGGTACATGCGGAGATGTTATAACATTGTTAGGCTCATCCTATTCAGCTATCTATATGGTAGCATTCAAAAGTAAATTATAGTGAAAATTCGAATACAATAAAATTATAAATTTACAAACAAAACAAACAAAATTAATCAAAATTCATTTAAAGCTGCATGGTGCAGTTCCTCTGCCTTTTTTGATCAACTGTGTCAATCAAAAATCTGTCTTGTCTATGGCAGAAAACTTCTCTCAAGGTTACAGAGTTTTGAGACTTTGAACTTTACACATGGTATATGGTTGAACATTTATTAAAGAAATTTGGACAGTTTTTGATGGGTTGATTTGCAGGTCTGTATATCGTTAGACGTTAGATATAGAAAAACATCATGGGACAGACATTGTCACTGTGTCAACAACGCCTCGGTGGCCGAGTGGTAGAGCGCTCGACCCGATACTCGATGAGAGAGAGAGAGAGAGAGAGAGAGAGAGATGTATTTCGGATTTATCGATGCATAGCCCTGGTTTGTGATCACCAACCCGCATTTGGCAAGCGTGGTGGTTAAGCCATTACCCATCAATTGTAGTAATTACTACATTATAGTGGACCATGAAATTGCTTTAACACTTTTGACTACAACTTCCATTACAATAAAACTTTTTTAATAAAAATAATTGTGCTTGACTTTTGAACTTGATTGTATTTACGTCTTAAACAGAATCTGTCCTAAACCGAGCAACTCAAAGAAAGGACTGCGGTTTGTAAAACGAGCTACCAAACCTAGAATTTTTATTTGTGACCACAATCACTCCCTATCTATGTGACAACGCCTACAATAAGAAATAAAAAAAATACATCATAGATTTTACGTGTGGACTACGATTTTAGATTATCTGATTAAAAATGTTTCTTAAGCCGGTATCTTCAGAGGGCTATCAGTGCCCCAGATTTATCGTCGCCAGCAAAGATAAGGGGATAAAATTAATTTTCCCCGTTGGAATCGTCTCAAAGCCTTTAAACGCGCTAGGTGGAGAGAATTATTAAAATAATATTCCTAGGTACAACTTTGAGCACTTCCTTATTAGTAATTACTGAGGGGCTGTAATGCCCACGTTTTGAGCGAGCCCAGTGGGAAATCAGCGGGCTTGTGTTCAAACGAATGTCTTTTCCACACATTTTAGAGATTTCAACGGCCACTTGTAGTCTGGGATGCGTTGTAAAGATTTTTTTATACTTCATCGTCCTTTTGACGAACATCTTTTTGTTTCAGTAAACACTCAAAGACTTATCAATCCTTTATTGTACATAGAAATTACAGTTAAAATTGCACATTATAAAAAACATAAACTACATACTTAACTAAAGACTAAAATTGACAAATCTATACTTATATTATAAAGCTGAAGAGTTTGTTTGTTTGTTTGTTTGGTTGAACGCGCTAATCTCAGGAACTACTGGTTCGAATTGAAAAATTATTTTTGTGTTGAATAGTCCATTTATTGAGGAAAGCTATAGGCTATATTACATCACGCGGGTGAAACCACGGGGTACAGCTAGTTGAAACATAAACCATTTTTACTAGCATTATGCACCAACGCACGTCAATCAGCTCGATGGGCTATTCTCCGCCTAAGCCTAGCAGTGGGATATTAATAGGCTATTAATATAAAAAAGTATTTTTTTTTAAATTCTATTACTCTTTATCTTCTGTTACCTGCTGCTTTACATAAAATTATGAGCCGAGCGCATTTATTAGCTATTACACTATTACACTACTGGTAACAACTTACAGTTTTCTTCATAAAACCATCATCATCAATCATCAAAGGCAATAGTCTATCAAAGTTGTTGTTCATTAACATTAACTTATAATAAAATTAAGGGAATTTTAAATACCATGAAAAATTTGTACCTAAACTAAACACTAAGCTCTGTTTCAAATTTTTATACAATGTGGGTAACAATTTTATAACAACGCCTCATTACTTGAAGCAGGGATAAATAGTAAAAGAAAATCCCTAACGTAAAGTGAAAAAACTTTATACAGAACTTTCTTTTTTTAATGGAATATTGTACAGTAAAGTAACGGCCTAATGGTGCTTGTAAAACTGTGAGTATAACTCCCACGTTGCCGACCCTGAGGCCTTTGCTTTCGTGCTTCTATGTGTAATAATTATTTATGGCTGCGGCTGCGCTATGGGTAACATACGAAAGTGCTCAGTTAACTTACCCAACTGATGCCACCTTTAACCGCCTCTATGGTGTAGTGGTTAAGACCACCATAAATCGATATCACCATTCCGCATGACGAGAACATATGTGGAATGTGGATTCGACGATCATTGTCCCCATAGTCGTATCTGCAAACGGCCTTATAGCGAAGAGTCTCGTCTCAAGACACTTTCGCTGGATGGCTGAATTAAGGGTCAGATACAGAAGGCAACACTCCTGGTCATGGCACGCATTGTCAGGAGGTTTCTTTCTCTGCAGCCTTAATCGCCGGTAGCTTGAGTCCTGCTCCGTTGCTGGCGGTTTAGGTTTTTACAAAAGTTGTATTTTTTGTATGTATTTTGTTATATTTTAACTTTTATAAAAATCCTAAATCTAACATTTAAAATAAATAAAAAGAATAATAAAAATAAGGTTTAGGTTTTTATAAAAGTTGTATTATTGTATGATATTTTGTTATATTTTACTTTCTATATAATTTTTATAAAACCTAGATCTAAGATTAAAAATAAATAAAGAGTATAATAATAATAATAGCCTTAGGCTAGGCGGTACTCTTGGACACGGAGCGGATAGTCAGAAGATTCCTGTCTCTGCAGCCCTAACCACCGGCAGCTTGAGCCCTGCCCCGTTGCCGGCGGCACCCTGGGCTAGGTTTTTTATAATAATCTTATGTTTTGTATTTGCTTTTGTATTTTACTTGTAGTTAATATTATAACAAACCTAGGCTTAGAAAAAAGATAAACAAAGAGCATAATAATAATAATAAAATCTTTATTGAAATACGCTTACATCTATTGTTTACAAAGAGCTCTAAACTTATAATCTAAAATAAATTAAATGAAGTTGTCTGAGCTAGATAAACCCTGTTTTTCAGGCGAAAGAGGGCTTAGTCTAAGTTTAATATCTATCAAAACATAAATGAATATAACAGTTTATACGCTAAACTATCTAATATTAAGACATAAATAAAATAATAATAAGTCAATACATACAGAAATAAATAAACAAAAAGTTACTTAACAACGGTCAATAACCCCTCCGTATCGTCGTAGGTAAATTTTTGTAGTTCTTCCTGTAAAACCTTTTTGCAATTGATAGTGTTTAATGGATAAATATAACACTTAGTATTTATCCTGTTGTACAGAAAGGGTCCTAAGAATATAAAGAAACTTGATGAGAAAGCGCATTTTGTACATTTGAGATAAGTGCAAACAATGTCCTTCCTCCTTTTATTAGTAATTTCAGTGCTGTAAGGAAGAGCCGTGTGGATCGATAAAAAGTTTGGTTAAAACATGATATCGTTGTTTATGGTTATCAACTCCTGTATCTATATAATATATATACTAATATACTATATACTACACTACTACATAAATCTGTAGGCTCTGTCTAAAGTTTTTCTGACAAATTTTGGGATAAATATTCGTTTTATAACTCACTGATACCAATTCTACGATTTCAGAATTTTTTGTCTGTCTGTCTGTATGTCCTCTTATAACTCAAGAACGGCTTGACCGATCTTGATGAAAATTTGTATGTTGTAAGAACATGAGATTGTGCAAATAATAGGCTATATAAATGATGTTGGTAAACCTAATAATTATTTTATTTAGCATTCATTGATCCATTATTTTTGCACAGCAAACCGGGCGGAAGACGGCTAGTTAATGTATAAGAAATATTTTAGCTATTAAATTGTTTTGACTTTTCATAAGCGTTACTATTATAAGATAAAGGGCCAATACCCATCGATCATCATCATCATCAGCTCATTTATGTCCCCACTGCTGGAGCACGAGCCTTCCTGGCCCGTTCTCCCTATCCATCCCCTATGGATGGATAGGGAGAACGGGCCATGAACCACCACGCGGGCCCAGTGCGGATTGGTGGTTGTTAACGACTGTTAATTCAGCCGGGACCAACGGCTTAACGTGCCTTCCGAAGCACGGAGGAGCTTCAGATGATAAATTTTTGGTCACCCATCCGATGACCGGCCTTTGCGAAAGTAGCTTAACCTCAGCACTCACAGACCGGGCGCGTTCACCACTGCGCCATCGAGCTCCTCGATTCATCGATAGTTGCAATGACATAATTTCAATGATGAAGGCAGTGGGGCAGTATAATTATCATCAGCTCATTTTATGTCCCCACTACTGGGGCACGAGCATGGCAGTATATAATAGGCTAAGTACTTTACTTTAAAAAAATATACTAGTTATCGCCCAGTGGTCAAAATTTTACCGTAACTCATAAAACATACAATATTTACATATGGTGTAACATTCCCATTATACATATTTATTTACTATGCCAAATCTCACACTCCTGCGTACAAAGTTTTATTCTCACATATTGATATTGTTATATACTCGCAGATACCACATGACCCATAAAACCGTAATGTACCTTTTATCGCTTTCATTTTCTTAATATTCGCTTCTTTTTTTACGTTTCAATCATAAAGTTTTCTTGTTATTCACTTGTTTTTCTGAAACCTTTTAAGTAAGCAAACTTCAAGTAAAGGTAAGGTAAGCGTTGCTCATTAGATATGTATAATTGAGAAGTTGCAAACATTTTATTATTCAAACCAGTTTTAAGGCTTGTATTTGGCTGACACTGATATACTTATACACTTTTGAAACTGTTATAAAGAGACTTAAAACTCACAAATCAAAACTCAATTTACATGTTGCATATTACAGTTCTCGATCAATTCATGTTCTTTATCTTGATCGAAGCTATAAAAATAAGAAAAGTTTGTATAAAACTGGAGCTGGGTAGAACGTACTATCAATTTTACACAAATAAGTTCAAGATTTGCCAACTTTCTCAAAAAACGAAGCCAGCTTCACTACTCAATTGTAGAAAGTATAAAGATCTAAACAATTTAATATGCTCGACCAATTCGATGCTGCCTTGTTCATTGTATTACATTTACAAACTTACACATGTAAGTATTACTAAGTAAGTATTACTCGAGTAAGTACTCGAGTATCCCCTTCACTAAGTACAATATTAATAATTCCACAAGATCATTTCCCTCACGCAATAAGATACAGGATTTACCGCGCCCCGAAGTGCTCGGGTGGTATTGGATGGTGTTTTCTCATTGACTTACAAAACAAGTGTTGATGGCCTGAATCTGGTTTTCGTCTCACGTACCCAGTTTACTTTTTTTCTATCTTCTCCGTTGAATTCAATTACGAGCTACAGGCATTGTCGGGGTAAACGCTTATTCTATAGCTATATCGTTTGCCAGTATAGCTATTGCATTCTCCTTATTTGTGGATCAACGAATAAAACTGCCTTTTCACTCTCATTTCTTTGGAAAGGAAAATGTCCCTATGTTTATGCATAGTGTTAGTTATACTGAATAAAAATGCAGTCTTATAGAACTCAACCAATTTATTCAGCAATACACCTTACGCTTAGCACCGTACATACGATACAAGAGCAGACAACCGCCTTCGTCGCTGTTCCGCCAACAAGTGCTGCCAAAAATGCCAATGACGTTACTTTCATTTCAAATTATGCCTGTCAATGTCATAGTCTGTGCAACTAATGTCTATGACTTTATTTCATTTGTCAAGAGATGCATCAGAAGTGAATCTCTTGAGAAATGGAACGAAAGGTACATGTCTAGCAGCACTGCTGAGGTCACAAAGTTGTTTTTCCCCAATGCCATAACAGCTTACCAAACCACCCGGAAGCTCACGCATACTCACCTCACCACACAGGCTCTCACGGGTCACGGTGGGTTCTCCGCATACTTGAACAGGTTCAAGTGCAAGGACAGCCCGTCGTGTGCCTGTGACCCTGACACACCAGAAACCCTCCCACACATCCTCTCCGAGTGCCCTATACACGCTCTGGAGAGGCTAAACATAGAGATACAGACAGGTATGGCGGTGAAATCGAGTAATTTCGCTGACCTAATTACAGGCAAGCACAGTAATGCATTTATTAAATATTGTGAAAAAATTGTTAATGTTGTAAGGTTAAGAAATAAGACATAGAAATAATAACAAAACAAGTTTAATTAACAAGAATAGCACACTGCGTGTATGTGCGCTTATTCAAATAAAATAATATATTAAGAAATTAATTTTAAGTTACCATAAAACAATGTTCATAGCAATAAGTAAAATATAAGTAATATATTATGTATAAAATAAGCTGCCCAAAATAGGAAATGTAATGACAAAATGAATTGTAACAATAAGATCTCCGATCATGTTGGAGGCAGTAGTATTAAAAAAAAAAAAAAAAAAATGTTTCGATTTAAATTAGACTTGTCTATGCCATTGTCTGTGCAAATAATGTCTATGACTTTAATCAACAAACCCATAATACAGATGGCAGTACTTTTTGGTAGAAGCGACTATAACAACCGTCATTATTCCAATTAACAAACTGTCATCGCTTACGGAATTACAGTGATATTATTTTATTTTACAAGAATAAAGTTTCATGACATTCATTAAATTCACAATAGGTACATGTGACGTTAGCGTACCCGAAAACCTTTCCGAGAATAATAGTGAAGGGACAGATTAATACGCCTTTAAAAAGTATTTGATCAATCGATAATGATGGTGACTGTACAGTTAGATGGTTAAGTCATGTTAGAGTATCAGCTTGCACAATCGACTGGCAATCTTGGAAGTTAAGCAACTTTTGCAATAGGTACCGGATTATCGGATGGGTGACCGAAAGAAAATATTTCGATAAGGTCTATCCTTAAAGCTTCAACGGCACGAAAACAAAACAAAAACAAAATTTGTTTTTATCTCAGACATAACTATTAATTTACATTTAAACAAAATTCACAAAAACTTACCATCAGCAACAAGTAAATTTTACGGAAACAAATAATTATTTAAAAAAACCTAACCAGTTCATCTACATTTAGAAACAAAATTAAAGACTTGTCAAATCACCCTGGTGGGCCCACAAAAAAAACACGGGATCGCAATTAGGATCCGAATCGGCCTTTGCCCAATTCATGAACACACCCACCGAATCGAAACGCGGGTACCTACCCCGATTATCTTTTTTAAAGTCGGTTAAAAGCCTAACGAACCGTGAAATTAATTATACGGCAAACGTTTCGTGTGCCATGTAATTTATGCTATGCGAACGTGTAAAGGCGCCAGTTAAAATCACACAGCTCCGAATAAATACATATTTTACGAGTTTCCTGCTTTGTTACTCGTGTTTACCCGTTTTTTTCTCTCCCTCTAGTAATTGGTATGAAAAGCACTTAGGTACTAAGTCGTGAACAACCAAAAAGATTCGTATTTTCCTCTTTAAACATCGAGCAGATGTGTGGCCTGTGTGGTCTAGCGGTTAGACCGAGGTTAGATTCTGAAGATTAGAAGAGGGTGGTTCATAATTGTGCTCATTTTGGCTGGTGGTCGGGCTTGTTCTTAGTTCGCTTGGCTAGCTACCATCACGTTAGCTATGACAACAATGTTAGTTGCATTGTTGGTTTCCAAAAGTTAGAGAAAAGATGGTCAGTTCTTGATAGTGAGGACCCATTTACCATTAGGTGAGATAAAGATAGCGATTCCTTTTTGTAAAATTGGAATTTGAAAAGAATGAAGAGGTCACGTCAAAGCGTAGAAAGCCGTATCTTGCAAGCATATTTCTGTGTGCAGCACGTGTGCGACAAACGCTTGGCCCACCCATCTCAACGCTCACCACCCACAGCTCAACCCACTTAAGTCAACACACATCTCTCTCATCTTGGGTTCACATTAGCCGCCAAGCCTCTCATTTGTCTCTATCTAAGCCTAGAACGAACTTCTATCAAAAAAGTAACTTTAACGTTAAGTCGCGCTAATGTCATTAACTACATGAAATGACGTCTATTAATTATCCCATGTGTCGCAGTATCAATTCCGGACATAGCGTCTATCCGGTTTAACTTAACCCTACTATCGAAACCTAATAACATTTCGCACGTTGCTTTCCACACGACATTGTAGCTTTTTTGGGGTAGATATATCGAGTTTGACGTTACCGAAACACAGGCATGTGTTAGCCCTGAATGCGATTTGCCCGCACAAATGTGTTTGTGTTTCTCCCTGAATTGGCCTCGAAATATATATTCAACTTGACAGATTGGTACCCTCGCGAAGATATATTTTGTTTGTACATTTTTATCCGTTCGACCTGCTACACGAGGCATACAGTCACACGGATTATTTATCCGTATTCCAATCCAATAGGAATCTAATAACATAATCATCATCATCATCATCTCAGCCAAAAGACGTCCACTGCTGGACAAAGGCCTCCCCCAAGGATCTCCACAACGACCGGTTTTGTGCTGCTCGCATCCAGCGGCTTCCCGCGACCTTCACCAGATCGTCGGTCCACCTTGTTGGAGGCCTGCCCACACTGCGCTTTCCGGTACGCGGTCGCCACTCGAGGACTGCTCCGCCCCAGCGGCCATCAGTCCTGCGAGCAATGTGCCCTGCCCACTGCCACTTGAGCTTAGCAATTCTTCGGGCTATGTCGGTTACCTTTGTTCTAATAACATAATACATAATTTGAATTCATTGTGATCTCAGATCAATTTATTAACGTAAAGTATAAAAGTAAATTTACTTATTGTTTTGTAAAGTTTACGCGAAAACTACACTTTTAAATAAAACAACTTTTACAGATCTACTCGCTATTCTAATCTTCTCAAATGTTATATATAAATATTAAATGAAATCAACATCACATACATTATTCTGATCCCAAGGTAAGCAGCTAAAGCACTCGTTTCATGGAAATCAGAAACAACGACGGTACCACCCAGACCCGACACAATATCGAAAAGTTCGTTTTCAACCCAAAAGTTGACCAGACCGGGAATTGAACCTGGGACGTCATAGTTAGCGCCGCCCAAAGTCCGGCGTACATGCCACTCGGCTACGGAAGTCGTCAAATCATCATCTTGTCAATGTATAAAATAAACGCAAGTATCTAGTACAAGTACGTCTCTACGTAAAAGTTGTTTTAACTATTTAAAAGTAAGCTTACTCACAAAATCATTTGCAAACAGTTATTTTTCTACCATCGCTATCTGTTCGAAATGAAGTCATCCATCTGTCGAGGAGCCCGCCATAAGTAATAATAATCGCCTTTGTGGTATAATGATTCAGACCACCGCCGCGCCGGCCTCATACCCAGAGGTCTCCAGAGCTTCACAGCGGGGGGTAGGAATTGCAAATATTATTCGTACTAAGCACCCAGTACAGTATGTACACACGCCTGCTCTTCAGACTATCCAAAACTGACAAATTTCTTCAACAAATGTTCAACCGTATGCCATAGACATAAAGTTTAAAGTCTATTGATGATATTTGACAGTTTGTGTGTGAATGTAAGTAAGAAGTTATAGTATATAAATAGTAGCAATAATAATAATAACGAGAACTCGTACTTGGATCTAGAACACGAGGTGACCGAAATGTGGGAGGAGGCGTCCACCGAAATCATTCCAATTGTAATAACGGCAAACGGGTTAATCCCGGCACGTTGGGTGAACACCTGAAAAGGCTGGGATTTGTCGGCTGTTCGCTTCCAGCGAAAAAAAGCGGTGGTGCTTGATACAGCGCGTATTGTTCGCCGATTTCTCTCCCTCGTGCCCTGACCCCGGTCGGCTGTGCTATTGCCGGACTTAACCGCTATAAGCGAGGTTTTAACGATAATTAATTATTCTATATAAAAATAATATTATTTACTTTTTTGCACACTAAAGAAAAATAGTTACAAAAAAATTGTCACAGAGACAAAGTTCAAAATTTGTATGTAAACTGATACGCTTGTCGTGACACGCTGACACCTTAACGGAACCAACCAGCTCATTCTAGTCCATTTTTTATCATATTTGTAATAAAGTGCGCAGGCTGCGTAACGTCTCATCAGTCATTCGGTTGACAAGATAAATGGGCTGACCCTAGGGTCTAACACACTTGAATAATCCCAAGACAGTTTTATTGCTCTAACTGCCATCGCAACGTCTATTTCTGGAAGAGATTTATTGATACACATAGGGTTCCTGTCACATTTGGTTGCATAGGTTAAGTAATAGAAAATCGCGGTATCGCGCCAATATTATATCTTTATCATACAAATACTTTACGTATATGTGTCAATGTTTTTTAATTGTGTAAGTATTCAATTCTAAAATCAGGGTTTGATACCCTTACCGTATAGCCACTATAAGTATCGTTAAATAGCGTTATTTCTGCGAGTATAAAGTTAAACTGGTAGCCGTAATGCAGGTATCGTTATCTAGAAAAGTATCGTCACTTTTTTCATTACTTAATGCGCTTTAGCCGATCTGTGTAAAGCGGTTAGTTAATTAACCGATAGACCACTTACTAAATTTTTAACGGTATTTAAAGCCCAGTCTAAAACTCATTGAGTAATTATACTGAAAACAAAAGCTTGTAATTTTGATGCTCTGGCTTTCTTCAAT
Source organism: Eudonia mercurella (assembly GCA_963082485.1). NCBI lineage: Eukaryota > Metazoa > Arthropoda > Insecta > Lepidoptera > Crambidae > Eudonia > Eudonia mercurella. The sequence goes on from OY720028.1 coordinate 8,046,001, forward strand.
ATTATATAATTTAGCTTAAATAATGAATCTAATCATAGAGGAACATAATGTAAATGTTTTTTTAGATCTACCAATCAAGTAACTTAATCTGCCACTAAAGCAATTATTGTTTCCAATTGACAATGTAATATCATAAGCTTTGCCAGTATCACAGCGACATACAATTTACCGAAAACAGTTTCCAGGTCGATATAATAAGCTGAGATTGGATTTGTATAATCTGAATACATGAATAATCGATGCTTGGCAGCCGCTACTACTATTATATCATAGCATAAAAGAACAAAATATATAATTAATTACGGGTGCATAATAATTTTAACTAACGTAAACGCTTCTAATACCGTCTGTTTAAGTTGTCTTTGGACTAACTTCAGAAAATTAGATATATGCCGCTGGGCTAGGTAAGGTATTTTAATTTATTTATAATCACAATTGAGTATTCTACGTTTAGTACTTAAAATCAGTATTAATTCAAACATTATTTAATAAGTAATAGTTAAATCTGAATTAGTCTATGTTTCTATTACCGACCCATGGGTTAACTTAACTTATTAACTTTTATTAACCATTATTATCAACCACTAAACAAATTACAGATTCTCCATACTATAAAATATAAAAAACAGTGGTTAATATGTTTATTTTTAAGTATTTTTCAGGTGATTATTATTATACCAACATATATAAACAGCATAAGCATATTCCTTGCCCTTACGCTGCTCCATGTTTCTATAAAAAAATCAGGAAATCTGAAGAATACTTATGGAATCTGAGTGACATCGAAACAATTCACGCTTTTGGGAATCCAATAAAATAATAGTTAATTTCTCTAAATTAACTAATTAATTTAATTTTTTTTAATTTAATTAGTTAATTTCTCTACAGTGAAATTTTTAAGTACTGTGTGATAAAAAGTGATGTTTTTGGGAGACTTCAACGACCACCAAGAGTTGATTTAGTACTACTATAACTAACCATGCGGGGAGATCTGCCCATGCGTTCACTCTCACTCATAACTGGTATTAACTGGTTAAAATAGAAGCAATCAAAAAGTATGTGCACTTGGGTCAAGAGACTAAAATGGGTAAAGACAACCAAGCTAATAAAATCGACAGACGAATCCGTCTATGTAACTTGGGCTGCCTACTCTAAAATAGAATTTGCGTTCAGGATGAACATCTCCACCGAACAAAAAGCACGCATATTTGATCAGTGCATATTGCCCGTACTTTGCTATGGAGCTAAGACGTAGGTTTTCACTAAAACTATCCTCAATAAGTTACGAGTGGCCCAAAGAGCAATAGAGAGGAAAATGGTCGGAATCACACTACGAGATCACAAAACCAACACCTGGCTTCGTCATCAAATTCAAGTCACCGACGTTGTCAAGAATATCGCCAAACTAAAGTGGGAATGTGCTGGACACGTCGTTAGAAAAAATTACTCGTGGTGAAAAAATCTCGTCGAGTGGAGACCCTGGGGTGAAAAGCGTCCACCTGGAAGACCTCAAATGCGCTGGCGAGACGATATCAAGAAGGCGGCTGGATCGAACTGGGTGCACAAGGCCCAAAATAGACACCGATGGCGTAGTTTGAAAGAGGCCTACACCAAAATGGTTAAGGAAAGCTATGAAGAAGAAGAGATACAGGTGAAAGAGTTTTTACGACCGAAACTGAAACCGATTTTCGGCAACGGTCTCAGTTTCGGTCGAAACCGAAACTTCTTTACAAGGATCATGTTTTGAGGGAAAAATAACGAAAACTTTATTATAATCAGTCAGTTATATTTTTTGATCTTTAAATCACATAGCTATGCAGTCTTCGACATTTTCATTTATTGATAATCAACAAACAACCCCGCTCCTACGCGAGTAGATCCGTAAAAGTTGTTTCATTTCCATATAATTTTACGCAAATATTGTTGCGAACAAATTACAATTTGAAAAAAGACAAAATCTTTTCAATATGCTTTATGTAGCTGCAATAACATTTCAAAATAAAATAATACCCTTCACCACATAGCAGACTAATTACTTTGACAACCTACTCGTATGTGTTAAAAATTCTATAAAAGAGTTTGTACAAGCTCTCAATGCGCCTTTTCTAATCTTAGCAAATGAATGTGGATTTCGTGAAAAATAAAAAAGCAAGTTAAATAACTCTTGTGCTCTTAGGTAGGGTAAAAAGAGTCGCTTTGGCATTCAGAATGTTAAACGAACCCGTCTAAGTAGTCACTCGAGTCCTCAGACGATAGCCGTTTTTGGAATACGTAAAATAAATATATTTATTTTTGAGTTGTTTTTCGTAATTCAGACCTAGTAGTACAACATTGAGGAGCTCGATGGCGCAGTGGTTAACGCGTCCGGTCTGCAAGTGCTGAGGCAACTTTCGCAAAGGCTGGTCATTGGATGGGTGACCAAAAATGTATCATCTCGAGCTACTCCGTGTTTCGGAAGGCACGTAAAGTCGTTGGTCCCGGCTGCATTAGCAGTCGTTAAAAACCACCAATCCGCACTGGGCCCGCGTGGTAGTTTATGGCCCGTTCTCCCTATCCATCCATAGGGAAGGCTCGTGCCCCAGCAGTGGGGACATAAAATGAGCTGATGATGATGATGAATACAACATTATCTTTAATTGCACGCGTGAATGATGTTCATAATATATTTTTGCCGATTCATAAGCCAAGAAAATTATGCGGATTATAATCTTTGCTTATGTGTTTTTACATGTGCTTATATTATGTTAATTTTCACAACGTCGTATTACTTAATACAGTGTGTTCGGACTTACGGCTCTACTTTTATTTATAATGGAACGTGAAAGTAAACACATTAATAATATTATTTAATTGCACAAACGGAACGGTATACTGCAAATCTCTATTTTATTGTAAGTTAAGCAAAAGGGTAATGCAGTATAATGTTTAAATATTTAATTATTAACACAATGACTTTTCAATTTGAATCTTTAATTAATTTACAAAACTTGGAGTAGGTACCCAGTTTACTTAAACCCTCTGGTTTATGTCGCTTCAATTCTGACCGGATTTCACAAATGCGAGCTTGGTGTGCAATGCGATCTCCCTGTGGCACTATGGGAAACATCCGCTTTTGAAAATGATCATACTTGATGACTTTTTATCGCTAATATTGAAAATTATACGTATTCGTAGCGTATAAAAATGATCTAAGTTGATGTCTAAAACTTGATTCAACTGTTGTAACTAACTAACCTTGTTTATTTCAAAAATATGTAGTTTCATCATCATCAGCACATTTTTGTCCCCACTGCTGGGGCACGAGCTTTCCCTTCCCTATGGATGGATAGGGAGAACGGGCCATAAACCACCACGCGGGCCCAGTGCGGGTTGGTGGTTGTTAATGACTGCTAATGCAGCCGGGACTTACGACTTTACGTGCCTTCCGAAGCACGGATTTTTGGTCACCCATCCGATGACTGGCCTTTGCGAAAGTTGCTTAACCTCAGCACTCACAGACCGGGCGCGTTAACCACTGCGCCATCGAGCTCCTCAGTGCAGTTTATTTAATTTAATTTATTAAATTATTTTATTGCAAAAAAACATTTTGGCAAGCATTTTATAATTACTGTTGTTACCTTCACACTCTTCACATCGTGTCAGAAGTACGAAAGTGCTGCGATGAGCCAATCTCAGTGTCATTGAGGCATATACTCTTTCAATTAAGCGGCGACTACTTAACACGTTAAAAGTCCGGTGTACCGTATGTGGTACACAGGGAGCGGTTCCGCCGATTTCGTGTACCCTATGAGGCACACGAGCCCTTTTATACTCTATAGGCTCTAGAACCACGGACTTTTCAAATTAGTTATTGTTTTCTTTGTAGATTTGTGGCCAAGGGTATAATCAATAGAAAAAGTCAAAAACTCATATGGACACGTGGTGTGTTTCGGAACGCTTGTATGGGGACTATTAACGTGTTAAACGGAGTAGGCATGTGGTGAGGACGAAGGAAGAGCTAATAGCGTATCATAATCTTCTTTCAAAACATCTGTGTGGTAATCGAAAACGCTGTGGCCCGTAGGTAGGCAAAGTATAATGACCATCGCAAAAGAACGTAACTGAAACCAGTTCTGACGCATGATAATTATGAAGATATATCAGAGCGCCCGTTAACATCTTGTCTAGACGCATACGCGTACAATTTGTTATGAGCATATCATGTTATGCATTTATGAAACGGTACAGAGTTATCTATTCATAGAATAGACGAGGTCACGGCCAAAAGTTACAACAATAAATAAATAAATATAAATGTTTCCCACACTTACACCAATTATCTAGCCCCAAGAAAAGCTTCCTTAAGAAACTCGTTATATGGTTAACTAGACAACGGATAAACATACTTAATATACATAAATACATACTTATTATACATAGAAAACACCCAGACCCGAAACAATATAGAAAAACAGGTATTTCTAAATTGATCCGACCGGGGATCGAACCCGGGACCTCAGAGATAGCGACACCATGAAAACCGGTGTGGAAGCCACTCGACCAAGGAGGTCGTCAAACAACAAGCTTTCATTCACATAAAAGCTGTTACAAATAACATTATGCTAAGAGCTTAAAACAAATAAAGGACATAAGAGTTTGTTAGGCAACGCAGAACAAAAGCTCAAAGCTGTGACGGAAAACAATTAAATGTTTAACTAACTGTGATGTTCGTTATTAACAAAGACGTTTTCGGAGACGACCCGCACCGCACCTCTTTACTTGATACTTTTAATGATGGTAATTCTTTAAACTTTGTAACTCTTTCCTAATTATCTTGTAAATTTGGTGTGAAGTTTCTATTGACTTTAGGTTTTGTATTCACTTTGTTAGATAATACATCGGGATTGGGATTGAAGTAGGGTTTGGGTCCCGGGACGTCTCGTGCCTCAAAGCCAAGGGACTTTTTCGAGTTTGATTGTTTGAATCTATGGCCTTTCAGATCGAGTCACGAGACTTTCAGATCGAGGCTTATGATAACGAAATTTAGAAATTTAGAACTGCTTCATAAAGCCTTGAACACAATAAAAGCAACGGCACCAATAGAAAACGAGTGAGTGGTCAGAGTCCAGAGTCGTAATTACCAATATCGGAAATAGATTGCCGGAAAAAGATGACAGTCATGCACAATATTTTTAAAGTCTTTTTAAAAATATCTATCAAGGTCATCCTGCCATCTTCGTCTCGGTCTACCTGGTTTAATTAATTAACAAATATTAATTAAAATTTTCACAGCAAAATCAATAAGCGTTTTAAAATTCATATCAGTAATTGCATTATATCCTTTTGGCAATAAATATATTATGTTTGTGAACGATATCTCAGAGGGAAAAAAATGCCAAAACCTATCTCATCTCTCGTCACGCCATTAAAATTCAAACATTGCTAAAGGAATCTGGAACGCAGCAAAAGTATTCTCATGAGATATTTGAAATAAATTCACGTCAGATGGTATCGGCGTTTCGGGGGTGTTCCTATTCAGTCTGTTTCTTTGACGGGCGCTTGTGTAAAAAGAGATGTTCGTTTTACGTTATCAAACAAGTTTACTATCCGATTTAATGAAACCGCTGAAGTTTTTAAACAGTTTAAAAAAAAGTAGTTTTATTATTTTACGATATTGAACATATATGGAATTTAAGACATATGAGATCTACTTTTACGCCCTTTCTATAAAGTCCAATGATGTAGTAATTTGGTAGTATATCATTAGCGTGCAGCAGAAACAGAATCGGAGAAAGTACCGAGCCCTGTGAAACGCCAATGTTATTAATGTCCATGCTATCGTACTAACAACAATCGACCATAGCTTTTATGAATCTGCCGTACAATAAGCTAGCGACTTATTTGCCTATTCCCTCAAGCCGTTTATATGATGACAAAATTCGATAGAAGACCCTTGTGACCCGATAGACCTATTATTGACGACGATTGCCAACTTGCGTTACACAGCAAACAAATGTATGAAATGTTCAAATAATTTTTTACGCAAATTTTGTTGCGAACAAATAAATTTCCACGAGCAAGATTTGAACCTACACCATTCTGACATACCGGGTCAGGTGCTCTTCCAATTGAGCTATCGTGGTTCTAACCAGCCCGCCGTTTTTGTAATTTGTTCGCAACATAATTTGCGTTAAAAATCATTTGAACATTTTATAAATAGCTTGCCTACTTCTTAACTGATCTTTAATATTTGTAAAAATATTATGATCGGATGTTAGTGACGGTAGTTGTTGACATTGAATGCCTATGTCTATGGCTTTCAAAGTAAAAAGTGTTGAATAATTTCGGCGGGCTGGTTAGAACCACGATAGCTCAATAGGAAGAGCACTTGACCCGGTATGTCTGAAGGGTGCAGGTTCAAATCCTGCTCGTGGAAATTCTTTCAACATTGTTTTTTTAATTAAAGGTATTATTTTTGTCCGCCGCAAAAGGTAGCACTGGTAATTATCCAGGCGGGTTTGTACTTATCCTGCCAGAGCGGTACGTACCCATTTTACTTCTTCTAAAATGCATACTACCACTAACAAAAAAAACTAAATAAAAAAGTGTTAAATGGCTAAACTATTCATGGTTTCCGCAGAAAACCAAGCACATTGCACAGCCGACTAGATAACAGCTGCAATAAATTCTGATCATGGTCGTTCCATATACTCGCTTTTCAGCCTTTAATGAACTAACTAGCCGAAAGCTGGGAAGCAGAATCCAGTTTGTCTGATAATACTGTTATTTATTAGCCAATATTTCGTACAACACGCCCCTACAGGGACCCTTATGACGTTCTAGGAAGAAACTCGAGTGTCATCGAATGAACTTACAATTGTTAATGTTCATTGAGTCGGAGAACAAAAGTTATGTTGCTTTCCTTCACATATTCGTTATAACTATGAAAATAAATATGTCATAAAATTCAAACATTTTGTGTTGTATACTAAATAACAAACAATTTAAATAGTATCCCGTTTCTTGCATAGTTATCAATTTGATGTTAATACCGGGTTTCTTAGAAACTTACTTAATTATTCATGTTTATTAATCTCTTATATTGTTTAGTGTTAATCTTGTTTACGTGCTAATTTTAGTTTGTGCTGTCTAGGCACGTTTTTATGTTTCAGTATAGTTTATTATTTTAGATTTTTGTTATGTGGTATAAGATATGATTGTTACCTGTTGTGTATACCATAATGAAATATATAAATAAATAAATAAATTTAAAAATTAGCAAAGATCTTTGAATATTATTATATAGAAATTAGCAATTTAAATTTTTACAGTACAAAATCAAAGAATGGTACCTGCTGGTACCTACCTGTTTTAATTTTTATTTTTGTAATATATGCCGTTTAATTCCAGCATTTGTGTCACCCGTTGCAGTCAGTGTGACCGATTAGAGTTCGGATTACTGAACATATAAATATGTGCTTACTTTTATACCGAATCCAATCATAAATCGTTAGTAATCAACATCAATGCCTCAGTCTACATCCTTTCAAATGGTGAAATAGAAAAAGACGCAACACCACAAAGTGCAGAAATTGAAAAAAAAAGAAATACAGAGAAAATCCTTAAGTAATTTTCAGAATACAGCTAATAAAACTTCGCACAATCCGTTCTCTATTGTGCCACTGTAACGAACTAACCACGGGCTTTAACTTGTTGGAAGTACACAATGGACAATCTGACCGGGTGTTGGAGTCGAAGGAAACCTTTTACGGCTACCGCTGTGTGAGGAGGCTTGTTATTAAAAGAAACTTCATGTAACAGATAAGAGAACCTCTTTCTTCGCTTGCAACAAAACTTTTTCTATTAAACTGCTTTATAATGGGTTAATTAAATAGAGCTTTGCCACTCGGCTATAAATCTAATATGTTTGCTCCCGGTTTGGTTAGACGTATTGTTTGTTTTAAGTCCGCCTTCTTAATTACTACCAATGCTTGAGGAATCATAACTTACTCGCTGCCACGAAACCCAGTAACACAATAAAGGCCAAATTCAGCCACCAACAATTTCATCCCTAAATAAAAAAGCTCGTCTCTAATCTACCCACCAAATGACAACGACGAGTTTTAATTTCTATTTAATTGCTGGCAACTAATGTCAAAGAGAGCGCAGTTCCACTTGATGAGTGCAATATCCCAACAATTATACCAACTGTCTTGACGGCCGGCTTTGCCGACTGAGCATAATGTGGCTCCACTGAAACTTTTAATGACATTGCATTAACCCCCATTCAGCCTATATTCGTTAATATTCATTGTTTCTAATGAGCGGACCGTGAGACTTTCTTTTATAGACACGCGGACTCATTACGAATGTTAATTTTTTTTAAATGTTTTTATCAAAATGTTATCCTTATCTTTTTATTTTCAGTGGATATGGTATTTTAATTTCGTGAAGGCTTTAGTTTAGTTTTTTTATAGATGTTACATTTAACAATTTACTGAATTTTGGCAAATAAAAAAATACTAATAAATTATCTTATCTTATCTTATCTTATGAGATAATTTATCTAAGGTTCATTTATGATAACTATCATAGAAATAAAGAATCTTGAAATTTGGTCGGTATTTTTTGAGAGATATTTGCTATTGACAATCTTTATGGAATACAATATCACAGTAGTTCTCATAAGTATTGGAGATGCGACATGCACGTACAGTAGACTAAAAAGTTAACAAGTGTTGGTGAGACTTATGAAAATTACATCATAAATTAAACCTTATTCAATTGCAATACGACTGAGAACCAATGAAATCCAGTCAAACAGAAAATGTTTGTTCACGTTACATGCTCGTTCTACAAAAACAATCAGATATTTACAGATTCATTCCTTTTTTAAATACCTACATAATTTAAAACTTCACGCAATACTATAATCTCCCTCGTAAAGTAATTTATTTATAAATTTATTTTTACTTAATGGACCGCTATCAGGATTTTAATTTCCACCTTTTATAAGTTTTAATGAAACCGACAATTTCTTCAAACTTATTCATTTTACTCAGAGCATTAAACTGTTTATCAATAATTATGATTAACGGTATTTATAGTATTACATCCAATAAGATAATAATATGCCAATTAAAAAAAAATCGGCACGGCATGCGCCATGATCCCGAATCTATTAATGCGGATAAAAATATCGGACACAACAAAAATAATGGTCACAGAAGAAATAATGTACATAACAGTAATTTTATTGTTTGGAAGTCTCATGGCGCTTAATAGTAAATATTTATTGTTCCAAAGTAAAACATTTAAATAGTAGTAGCAAGCATAAATTGCTGTGATACCAATTCTCGCAGCAACACGACGAAGGAAAAGCAATATAGCAGAAACCCTTCGCGAACAGTGAGTAGCAAATCGATGTATCGCGGGGACAAATCACTCGTCTCCCGGCTGCACATTTGATTTACCTGACACTACTCGGATATTGTAGGAAATCCGACAACGGAGCATACAAAATGTAGAACTGCGACGGCCGCGCCGGGAATACTGATAAATATTGTGTTACTAAAAGCTCTACTGCCTTCTGGAAATCGGTTAATATGAAACTACGTAATACTACTTCATTCTTTTAAAATAAATGTACATAATAAGTAATATTTAATAGATTATTTAAATAAATTGGGGAAGATTAAGAGGGAGAACCCATTATCATAATTCTATGATTCTATGGTCTCTTCAGACATAGTCCTACAGCCTCCATTGGCTTGGCCATGTCGAACACATGTGGGAAAATCCGTGAAAAAATAGTTTTTTTTTTGTGATGGCTTCTGGCTGCCTGCCACATTTACCGAATCTTAGAGGCGGCAAGAAACTAAAGGTTCCTCAAGCGCTCTCATAGTGGCCGAATAATCCTCAAAAGGATACTAGAAGGTATGTCATCACGCGTTTACCCATCCCCTGCCAGATTCTCCGAGACATTCCAGTGGGAGACAACCGCGCGCACATGGGAGCACCTAGAGGGAGGTGGCCGGTCCGGTGTTCGATTTGATCATTGGATTTGTTGGAACTACGGGAAACCTGCGACTGGTAAAAGCTTACACTGGCAAAAACTGGTAAACTGGTAAAATTTATAAAGTCATGACATTTACTGGCATGTGTTGCGAAGGCCGGATAGCCATATTGTATCCAAGCAAGCGTTGGAGTGGCATGCGGCTGGTAGCAGAAGACCAGGCCGAGCCCGCACTACCTGGAGGCGGTCGATCGAGAAGGAGATGGCAGCGATTGGTAGCAACTGGCGGGACCTCGAAGCCACAAAACAAGACCGCGACGCTTGGAAGTCACTACTGCGAGCCCTATGTCCCTGACAAGGGAGCATTTCATCATCATCATCATCATCATGACATTTACTACTTACAAGGCAAACAATTACTCACACTGTTTAAATAGAGTTCAAAAATACTAAGAAGAATGATTAACAAAAACCTTAGAGCATGGTTTAATGCTCTAAGACAAAAACAGACGATTATGTGAGCATTTAAAAAACTAATTACCTACCCAAACTTCTTTCATGTTAGAAAAAAAACTTTAATTAACCAAAAAATAATTCGTTTCGCCCTTGTTTTATTCTCTGCTCTACTCCAAATCGCTTTATGAATTCTGAATTCAGTTGAAAAAAAAGGAACAAGAATCGTGGACACGCGCTGCACGCCACAAACTTTGCCTTCAAAGTTAAAACCTTTTCATTAGGCAGGCATTCAAGGTCTAATTATAACGTGACTCGAATGCGGCCCGATAATTAGCAAATGATACTAATGAACGTGATCGGTTGGAGCAGCCCGCTTATAACACAATTATTTCCTCAGCCACACGTAATTAGATCGCAGGCTATTTAATTTGAACCAGGAATTTAATACACATCGCTTCAAAAATAACTTGGGAGTTTTTGGCGTTGGGAATTTGTCGTTTTAATGAAATAGGATGGTACATAGGTAAGGAATTAATTTGTCACTCGTTTGATCAATTCGTGTACTTAGGTATACAATCACTGGATTTGCAGAAATGTTAGATGAGTATACTTTGAAGTAATAGTAGGTGTTCTTATTGGATTCTAATCATTTAAGATTGGATAGATTAGAGGAAATGTATTTAATTTTTCTAACACTCTCATAATTATAAGAAAACTCCATTATCATAATACTTATCTTAAATATTCTTGTTGCTGTCCGAAGTTCTCGCAAAAACAATACATTTGTGTTTAATTTTTTATGTTATATAATCTATGGCAATTCTCTATTTGCAGTAATTCATATTTTCATGGTATCTCCACCACATGAGAATGTTCTCATGTGGTGTCGTACTAAGATTTTATTGGCAAACTTGCCTATAACTACGTGACAAGTTTTTATGTTAAAAATGTGTATTCATCACAACGTCTATCTTAGGACTGCCAACTGTAACTTGGTAATTCCCAGACAAGGTAAGCCAAAAGTAATATTAATTTTACATTTACAGTCAGTTAGGTATGACAAACAATTTCAGACGTTTAATCAAAGTAATGGGATCCAGACGTACTTCGGTTCGTTGTCAGATGACGTATAAAATTATTGCGTAAGCCCCTCATACAATACATGAACATCTAAGAGCATTGCTAGTAGATACATGGAAGTAATAAGTACATATTCTATGATAATAGATTAGAAACATATAATTTTAAATATCTTCCAAAAAAGTGCTTGAAAAGTAAACAAGGAATTGATAGCTCTTCCGAAACAAACCTTCGACAGAAGATCTGAAATACTTTTGTTACTCCAAATGAAGAACTTGATTTATAATCGTCGACCCTCCTCAATGTTGCGACAAGGGCAATCTATATGGAGTAAACATTTCTCAGTGGACGTATTGGTTGCTTAAATTGAAACCCTTGTGCTGTTTGTTCAGGTTTTATGGACCTTTCTACATGCTATTCAATATTAAAAGCCTTGTACAATCAACCTCTGAACATAGTATCCGCTTGAATAGTTTTTTTCGTAAACTATAAACAGTAAAATATATCTACTTTCGGAATTTATTCTGAACAAATATTCAGGAAATATAGAGACCTTTGTCCAGCAGTGACCGCTTTTGACTGAGATGATGGTGATGATGATGATTCAGTCAATATTATATAATTACTTCAAAGCATGGGAATTGGGAATTTACAATGGGAAATATATTCACAAAGACAGTGTTTTTGAAATTGAATATTAGATCAAGGTTATAAAGTCTGCTATGGTGTACAAGAGGACTGCTTTGGTAGAAAGGAAAGAATCAGAATAATACTCAGATTCATTTTTTTAAGCAATGGTAACGTGTCCTGGTTCTCAGGTACCGCTGAGGTGATGTCGTGGATGCCCTTGCGTTATACTGGCAGAGAGACTGGCAGCCATAATATAATATATTAAAACGAAGATACGACAGCCGCAGTGTGCTACTAATGAGTAACTCGACAACATGCTCTGCTTACAATAATAATAAGAAGTATTTATTTCAGAATAATTCCATAGACTGTTAGTAATCACAATAGGCCTTACAAACACACTTGCTTATTTGTCGGGCCATAACCCAAAGCCTAGGATATTTTTGCAAACAAAACACTAAATAAATAAAAAAACATCGAATCAAGCAAAGATATTTGTACGCAATAGCAATATTCCGATCACAACTACAGTACAACAGTTCCAACTTTATTCTAAACTACCGCCCACGAACGTAGCCGTAAATTTTAGCACAGGTATGTATGTCCAAATAAAATATGCATTTTGAACGAATGCGAGCGTCTCAGGAAAATAACCACGTGTGTTAGGACAAAAGCTTTTAGAGAGCTCTGGCGGTATCTAGGCACTCAGTTAAGAGGTAAACATACAAAATATAACATAAGCACGTATATGATAAGAACAAAACTTTTTAGTCCCTCATTATGAAGTATGGGTTAGATCATGCATACTTTTCACGTTTTGGCTTATATCATTACTTCGCTGGTTTTGTGTACTTGAAATGCGAATGATCACAAAAAATATACAACATTCCCTAACCTCCTTTACCTCACCCGGCTGAGAGCGTTTTCATGAATCACATTTAAATGACACTCTCTAGCAATGAATGCCTCACACTTCGCCCTCACTCTATATTGAAATATTTATTTGTCTGCCGTCCGTCGTATTCAAATGTTTGTGTCGCAATTCAAAATGTTTGTAGCTCAGATGCTCACACGTCGGCACTTTTCTTTTTAAGTGCATGTACTTACGGAGAAAGTATTTGGAAACTCCATTCAATAGCACTGTCGCATTAACTTAGGTAAGAATTCGTGGAATGCGTATATTTGCAAAGTATTTTATTGGTTGCGAGGACGAGCAGAATGGCGACGAAATAAAATGCAAACTCTCTGACATCAAATTAAGAAATGAAAATGTCTCGACGAGTAAAGGATTGTGTAGCTTTTTAACACTTCGTAATGTCTGAGTAGCAATTGAGGTAGTTCTTTGAACTTGTCTGCATAAAGAACTACTCTTCAAAGAGGTTTCTTTTTATCAGTGAGGCAGCGTGCCAGCCTGAATTGTGGGAAATGAAGACAATTTCCTTTTCTGAATGGATGCAACTGTTTTTATTTTCGTTTTAACAGACATCTCTGTTACAATACAACACTGGGAATATTCTGTCGTCTGCTTCAAGTAACTTGAATTAAATGGTGACGTCACTCTCGCTGTAAGAACATTTTCATACCAAGTCACTTCGTAGATCATTCTAGTCGTCCGATGCCATTTTGTAAAGTAAATATTTGCGAGGCTGTGGCTTGCGCATTCATATTTCAATCGTGCAAATTAAGCAACTTTCACAATACTGTATACTAATACTAGACTACCAACAACTAACACAAAATTGTATCAGATATGTTTGTTAGACTTTACACACGTAGTACGTACCCGTACCCTGAACCCAACATACCCTACAATAAATTAATGTGGTTTTTAAATACGCCAATACGAGTATTTACTGGTTGACTGGTCCAGTATTAACTTCGTCACGTATAAAAAGAATATTTTTCACTAGTAGCAATAATTCCCGAGCTTTTATTAAAAAGCCAGTGAGCGCGCTAAACATTCCTATGCGTGTAGAATTTGAAACATCTGCTCGATGTTACGTTCAAGTTGGTTTCGTCTTTAGCACTTTTGAAATTTTGCGTTTCATTTTTGATAAAATGGTTTACGGGGTTTAACGCAAAATGTATGGTATAAGTATATTATAGAGTATCATTAGTTACTCTTTTTAAGTTATGACTGAGTTGCATATTTCCGTCATCCGTCATGACAGTGGTCGAAAAGGAGAGCCTATGATTATTACCCCAGGAAATTTAATATAGTTTTAGTTTGGAGCTTTGTGTTTGTCATAGTGGTCTCAAGTCATCCCCATGGCTATATCCCCATGGCTATATCCCTAATGGCAAGAGAAGGGATGGCCTTCTCTTCTGCCGTCGAGCTTATCATGACATGGGGAGAAGAGTCTCACATAACGGATCGATCCCAGCCCCAATTTTTTTAATTGTTAGGATACAGGATATCCAACTCACCAGTTACATATGCTGTGAAATGGAGTCACTTGCCGCTGCACCCAGCGTGAAAACAACGCAGCATCAGTCAGCCCAGAAGGTGCCTCTTCATGCCTCGTTTGAAGGACCCTATATCATAGGTAGGAGAGAAAACGGGTGCTGGTTCACTATTCTATCTTTTGAAGGTGCGATAAAGAAACAAGTCACCAACAACAACACAGCGAAGTTGTTCTCCTATGGAGGAAGGGAGAAGGTGGGATGAGTTCAAAGAGCTCTTCAGAGCACTCGCCATGGTATAAGCGTTAGAACACGTTGAGCGACGCAATATCTTTACGCAGTTGCATTGTTTCAAAAGTATGAAGGAAAGTATGCTAATAAAATCATCATCATCATCATCAGCTCATTTTTATGTCCACACTGCTCGGGCACGAGCCTTCCCTATGGGTGGATAGGGACAACTGGCCATAAACCACCACGCGGACCCCCTGCGAGATTGGTGGTTATTGCGATTAATAATCCAGCCGGCACCAACGACTTTACGTGCCTTCCGAAGCACGGAGGAGCTCGAGATGCTCCTCCTAAGAAAAAAGAGAAAAAAACATAATATAACCAAATCATAACACTATTGCACCTAGTCTTAAAAATAGAGGATATAATAATAATATCTAAACAAAGTGTTCCATTCTAGTTAAAAACTCTTTTTAAACTGTCTCTTACAAACGATAGGAGTTTAGTTTAATACACATCCACGTACAAACAAGGAATCCGAGTGCAAACGTTCGCAATGAGAATAAGACGCCGCATAAACTAATACACGTCTATACCGAACAAGTAAATTCAAATAAAAGCCGTGGAATTCCAATAACAGAGGCTGTATTAAAGGAAGTTCACGCTGACACCGTCTCTATAAATAACACTAACGGGTATAAGTGACCTCGTGTTTCACATTTCTGTGGAGGTATCCTGTATATATCGGTGTGTTATTCCGTCTATTTCAACTGGAATACGCGCTATAATTGGAGTTTTCAAAGACTGTGACTAATGATTCGTATACTAAAGGATTGTATGATGGGAAATGGGGTGGTACATAGATAAGGAATAAATTTGTCACTCGTTTGATCAATTGCAATTGTATTGTATGCAATCACTAATTTGCAGAAATGTTAGATTGGTATACTTTGAAGTGATGGTAGGTATTCCTATTGGACCCTAATCATCAAAGATTGGATTAGAGAAAGAGTATTTCATCTTTTTTACTCATAGTTATAAGGAAACTCCATTTTCATAATACTTATCTTAAATATTTTTGTTGCTGTCCGAAGTTCTCGCATAAGCAATAGATTTTTGTTTAATTTACATTTATATACTACGTTTCCTACGTGAGAGTATAAATGTAGCGAACTGTTTAAAACCCTCGCGCGCCATATGTACGCACGGTCGTACGTAAGGTGGCCCGCTAATTATACCTACGGCGCGGGACGGGTTAATTCATTCGTTTATCGATTTGAGAGTAGGTATTAAAGCTGTCGCTATATTAAAACAGGTTAACCAACTCAAAAGTCTAAATTCAATAAGAACTGCCACTTCCGTGGTAATTCTAATGGATTGCGAGATGATGCAAGGTCGGAGCGGTGGTCTCGACGATTTTAATTTGGCGTCTAAACAAATTTTCACCTAATTTCCTGACAAATTTGCTACGTAGCTACAAGTGCTAGCTATAAAAGTAACCAGTTCAAAGAAATAAATGGGGTGGTGATATAAATCAAGTGCGGACGCAATCAAATCCTCTGTCGAGAGACGAATGTCTCCCACGTGCGCAGTTCACATTGAATTTACAGCTCTATTTTGCAAATAATAGCGTTCTGTTTTCATTAAGAGTGACTTGTTAAATTTTATTATGTTAACAGAGCGGGAACTTTAGAGAAGTGGTAGAATATTTTCGTTTTATTCTACTATATTTACCATTGAGGTTGGGTGTAAATTAAATTCTATTTTGTACTATTCCGCTGACGTCTTATTTTCTGCACACAACATCATCATCATCTCAGTCAAAAGACATCCACTGCTGGACAAAGGCCTCCCCTAAGGATCTCCACAACGACCGGTTTAGTGCTGCTCCTATCCAGCAGTTTCCCGCGACCTTCACTAGATCATCGGTCCACCTTGTTGAAAGCCTGCCCACACTCCACTTTCCGGTACGCGGCGCCACTCAAAGCTGTTCCGCCCCAGTAGCCATCAGTCGAATTAGAATTACTATAATTTAGTAAGAGTTGGTAAGAAAAAAAACAAAAAAAATACAAAAAAATCAACATTTTGAAAGTAATCGAAAACTCTAGCGGTAGATGCTGAAAATCTCACAAACACTTACACGTTTCTTGTGCTAAGTAAGCCTCGCCTCACCTCCCGGGTCCAGTAAATGTCTGTTCGTTGAAATTCTTTCTTGTGCACGACCAATCGTAATTGAATTTGGCTGACCTTTGACAGCCAGTGGTTCAGTGGGCCCGCCTCGCGATCAAAGGATGCGTAAAATTCTATCGCTTAAGTAGTAACTTTACTTTGATTTTAAGACAATCTCGACAGGCACAATATTTGCAAAATTTGAATACAATTACAGAGCAATTCATCACTTATAATCAGCTAAAAGTATTATTAAATAGTATGCTTTACATTCATGTTAGAAATAAATACACACATATACACAAGCGCAATAATGTATTAAAAAGGACCATCGTTTTAACTTTATGCAAAGTGGACGGTTTATCTATTTCAAGTATCTGCCAATAACTACTTACCTAGTGAGTTCATATTGATATATATATGATGCGTCATATCTACTGAAACTGTTGTTCACTAAGAATTTTTGTCGTTAAATTGTTTTGATTTCTGCAACGAAATAAAACCTATCATCATCATCTTCATCATCAACAGCTCATTTTATGTCACTACTGCTAGGGCACAAGCTTTAAGGTAGAGGAGAACGGGCAATAAACCACCACGCAGGTCCAGTGCGGATTGGTGGTTGTTAACGACTGCTACAGCCGGCACCAACGGCTTTACGTGCCTTCCTAAGCACGAAGGAGCTCGAGATGATAAATCCGGTGACAGGCCTTTGCGAAAGTTGCTTAACCTCAGCACTCGCAAACCATACGCGTTAACCACTGCACAATCGAGCTGCCTCAATGAAGACTCCTTGTTGCAAAACATAGCGCACAAAAACACAAATGTTGAAAAAACTTCCACGAGCAGGATTTGAACCTGCACCCTTCTGACATTCCGGGTCAGGTGCTCTTCCAAATTTTCAAAATTTGCTTTAAAAATCATTTTGAACATTTTATAGCGCACAAGTTAATTTTAGAACGGGATCAAAACCGCCGTTGCAGTGCCAAGGTAGGTACTGGCTGAAAGCTTAGTCTGACCACACACGGCTTATCTTCTTACTCACTGTTGGATAATGTGTCTTTGAATACGACGTTAAAACTTTTTATAATCTATACTAATATTATAAAGAGGAAACCTTTGTAGTTTTGTATGTATGTATGTATGTATTTTTGCAACGAATAAACACAAAACCTACTAGACTGATTTAAAAAATTGTTTCACCATTAGAATGCTACATAAGCGCTGAGTAACATAGGCTATATTTATAAAAAAGTCCACCCGTGCGAAGCAGGGACTGACCGCTAGTGTTACATAAAGTATGAAAGTCCACAAAGAAACTGGTCATATAATTATCTTCCACTTTTTGTAATTGTAACTAACTCATTACTGGATAATGTATAATAATGTCTTTAAATACGACAAGGTGGACCGACGATCTGGTGAAGGTCGCGGGAAGCCGCTGGATGCGAGCAGCACAAAACCGGTCGTTGTGGAGATCCTTGTGGGGGAGGCCTTTGTCCAGCAGTGGACGTCTTTTGGCTGATATAATGATGGTGGTGATGATGAAATACGACATTTTATACAATAACTCTAGACGACCTTCGTAGCTGAGTAGCTTGCACGCCGGACTTTTGGCGGCACTGACTGAGATCCCGGGTTCAATTCCCGGTTGGGTCAATGTCGAAAACGAACTTTTCGGTATTATGTCGGGTCTGGGTGGTTGCGTTGCCGTCGTTGTACCTAATTTTTATAAAACGAGTGCTTTAACTACTTACATTGGGATCAGGACAATGTATAAGTTGTTGCATAATAACTTTATCTAATGCAATAAACTTTATGTACACTTTAGAAAACAATATTCACATTAAACATTACTTTTTACTAAATATCTATAAACTTTGTACAGATTGCCAACAAATACAGATAGTAAAAAGAAAATAATGCAATCAATCATTTAATACAACAAAGCTTTGATGGCCAAAAAATTTTTCATCCCAATCTTTTGTAAAAAAAAAGGTCAATCAATGTTACTCCGTCGCAATAAAGGGACGGGCTCTGTCCAATCGCACCATGGGGAGTACGGGAGCAACCGCCACTTAACACTTAAAATGGCCGATATTGGAGAACCCTACGGAAATTACTTTACCCAATTCAGTTGCTTGTCGACCTGCTTTTGAAGAAAATCCTCCCGACATCTCGACGATCTGATGCAACCTTTATGATGAATTAATAGGTGTTTTGGGCACTTGGAGCAAGGCTTTATAAAATATTAAACCGTTTTATGTCATAGTGATATTTAAAATTAACGGGTTTATGACTGGTTTGTCCACGTGATCTTGTCTATGGCTCACCAAAGTCGCCTTTTTTAAAGCAAGTTTACTGTTGGTCTCAAACGGCCTTTACAGCGTCACTAGACGTTTTTGGGTGCAACGAGAATCTTAAAGGGTTCCTCAAGCCGAGTGATCAAAACACCTTCAGTGGGATTCTATAGAGAATGGAATCACGCAGGCGTTCCCCGTTCCGTACTTAATTCTTTGAGGGGTTCGAATCAGACCGGGAGCGGAACAACCCGAGTGTCCCATTTAAAGGCTAGGACCTCGTCACGGGTTTACCGGGTTGTCGACCTGGGGAAAAGCGCCCTAGATATGTCTGTACCTGGTATAGAGCTCGTGTTAATCGTACTCTTGTTCCACGAGTACGGTGTCTTAAGCCTATGCAAGTGTGAATGTTAGTGTGTCATGTGAATTCATGTGAATGTGTTGTGACCGATCAAATAGCAACCAAGGGAATTTCATTCATATTTTAACGAGAAATAATAAATTGATCCACAAAAAAATTGTAGGTTAGCACCTAAAATGCTAAGTTAGCATCTAAATAGTAGTTTAGGTGCTAACTTAGTATTTTTGTGGGTTAGGTTGGGTTAGATTTTTTAACGTTTCCCTTACTCTAAACCTACATCGGTATTAACAACCTCTGTCGACTATAATAAAACCATCAAAATCAAATGTCACATAGAAGTCCACTACCCCAAGTCAGCAATTCAATTATTTAATTCTCAAATAAATCTATCCGTGCGAAACGCCCAAATACAACGTCACTCGACAAATAAATTCGGTTGAATTACGTAACAGCGGAACAGGCCGCTTGCAAGTTGACGGGTCATTTGCGTTGAAACAGAATCTCCTTCTCGACTGGTAGCAATAATAATTACACTGAGAAATCAGAGTCCCGTAGTGTCTGCGCCAAGTACGCATTACAGGGGATTACTTATTTCCTTGAGTTATGCAAACGGCCTGTAGTTACGATCGACACTGTTTCATGTTATAACGCTTTAAACGATAACGTTATTTGCTATTTAAGTGCTTTATAAAGCTCACCGTTTTACACCGAACCTTTTATTTAGCATTTGCGTAGATATACAGCTTTTTCTAAGCTTAAATAAAATAAAATGTCTCAGAAATAACTTACTATGGCTTTTGTTCTACAAACATTACATATTGGATGATTTAGAGTTTTCGACCGAAATGGTTGCTACTTGCTACCGTACTACAATTTAGATGAGGTTATAGCTTAGCATTTAATATTCAAAATTAACATCCGAAATATATAAATCACTTGAAGCGATGATAAGTGTTTTTATCAACTACGTGATAGCAAATTAATTGTATGTCATGATAACACTGAGAATGCTTGCCTACCCTAAGACACTAAAAAAGAATTGAGATAATTAACATCTTGATGTTATATTCACGGATAAAAAAAAACAAAATACCACCAATTTATCAGAATAAAACTTGTAAATTTCTGTGTAAAATGTTCATCAAATTAATTACGCTTCGAGTAGCGCAAAAGTTTATCCAATCTTTTCGATGTACAAGTTTATCGTCATCTCGCGAACTTCTAAACATTTCAGGGCACGGGAAATTAATCGAAACCGATACTCGATTCGACAGTTTCCGAATAGCTCCCCAAGGACTAAAGCAAATGGATGCGGGCTGAGTAACAAAATGTTACTGTCCTAGAATACTGGGACAAAGGCATCAGATCGAATGGGACAACTGACTTT
Source organism: Eudonia mercurella (assembly GCA_963082485.1). Lineage (NCBI taxonomy): Eukaryota > Metazoa > Arthropoda > Insecta > Lepidoptera > Crambidae > Eudonia > Eudonia mercurella. The sequence continues at coordinate 8,067,012 of OY720028.1, forward strand.
TACTGTTGTTGAGAAACTAAATAAGCCGAATTAGGACAGTAGATAGACTCTCTGGAGAGGCAAAGGCTTAAATAAAAACAGTTATGGAGATAACAAAACAATTTTATGTGACTGGACTTGGACTAGAATTAATGTGTCAAATCTATTTGATATTGGATGTTTATGTTCAGGTTACAGAAGGTCCTTGGTTCTTTCTTCGGGCAAGGTATACACTATTATAATAAAATACCAAATACTGTACTAGATTTACCTCTACATAAGTTTAAAAAACATGTAAAGTCTTCTTTACTTAAAAAAGGTTATTATACAGTCAGAGAATATTTAGATGATAAAACAGCCTGGCTATAATAAGAAACGCATACTTTACTACTTTTTATAATAAAAAATTATACTGATATGATAGCCTTTATAAACAGTGTCCTACAGATAACAAATAGCGTTGCGTTAAACATTTCAATTAGTTTTGATTTAGAGTAGCTTGGGTGTGTCATGCTCTCTTTATTGTCTTTGCGGTGGTGGCATGTGCGTCGGGTCGTTACATTCCCTAAAATATGGTTGAGCGAAGCGATGGCTGATTCATTATGTCATACTCGTGAACGGGTGCCGCCTGTGGAGGCTGGTCTGCTTTTGCATACTTGTCTTATTTTTATTATTATCAACTATAGTTTAACTTTGTTTTTTCTTAGACAGGTTTTGACTTTTACTAGTACTGTATGACATTGTAAAAAATTCAACTGGTAAATGGTGTTTTTGCAAACTAATTTTTTTTTCTCATGTGATTGTCCTTTATATTATGGGTTTTTTATTTGTGATGGAAAATGTCCTTTTATGATAGGGCATTTTCCAATATTTTTGACGATGTAAGGGAGAAAAGATCTGGACACTTGCTGAGTTTCTTGTCGGTTCTTCTCAGTACAAGATCTCCCGCCCAGAGTAGACTTACGAACCGATGGCATAATGACGTTCATAAGAGCTATTTGTAGCCTAAACTGAATAAATGATTTTGATTTTTTTTTACATAAAATAAAGAGGTCAAACTTACAATAAGTTCCATAATTGGTATTGAGAGATCCTTAACATGACAAACACTTTTATTGTAATGTTTATTTTATTGAAATTAATATTAATTTTTAATCACCTCTGTGATCTTGTTTTAAATCACCGGTCTCAAACCTCAAGGTCCCGGTCAGGATTCCCAGCATATATAGGTACGTAATTGATATCATTCTGTTTGTTTGATGAAAGGGTTGTTGTTCTAAATCCGCTTGGTTACTATCTGTCTTATCGCCATATCAACAATGTTAATAGCATTGCTGTGTTTCGAACGTGACCATTGTCAATACATCACATCATTAGATCATTTTATGTGCCCACTGCTGGGGCACGAGCCTTTCCTATGGATGGAAAGGGAGAACGGGTCATAAACCACCATGCGGGAGCATTGCAGATTGGTTGTCGTTAACGACTTCTAATGCAGCCGGGACCAACAGCTTCAAGTGTTTTCCGAAGCTCGGGGCAACTCGTGATAATAAATTTTTGGTAACCCATCCGATGGCCAACATTTACAAAGGTTGCTTAACTTTAGCAATCACCGACCGGTCGCGTTAACCATTGCGCCATCGAGCTCATCAATACACTTTAAACGGAAAGAACTAACTAAGTTACCGACTGACTCATTAATGCCCGGCGCAAACCGCAAGACCTAGAAGGCTGTAGTTTTTCAGGCAGCTCATTTTCATGACGTAGGCAAAATTTAAGATGGGATTTTTTCGAAATTCCAACGGTATCTCGGGTTACGTGTGTTTATGCGGATAAAGCTATAAGCGGTCGCTAGAATTGAAAGCTAAAGCTTACCACTTACAATTTCAAAACAAAACCGACTAAGGTAGTATTTATGTTATTTTCTAACAAATAATAATGTTATTACGAGTTGATTTGCTGCATATTGTGACCCGACCGTACTGTAAGCCTCTTACAAGCGTCTTTGCCGCAGAAACTCGTCTTCCTTGAACATTTTCGCATCCACCTCTTGATATTAAAGTAGAATCTAAAAGAAAACGTCTTCACAGTTTTTCAAATAAAAAGCGGTAGTAAGTTTCTATACATACTAGTGGCTGGGAAACATGCTATTAATTTAACTATTTTATTTAACGACAAATTATTGCTATAAAGCAAAAAATTACAAACTTATTTTAAGGTTTTACCGTTAGTGTCTTACAAATAAGCAAAGAATAAGCTCCGAATAGTTGTTCCGTGTTTTGTCTATTTTGCTCTAATTTGAAATGACGTTTACATGACAGGAACAAAACACGGAATAACTATTCGGAGCTTAGGTATTCTTTGTTTATTTGTAAGGCACTAAAAGTTTGAGCAAGTAAAAATACGGAAACAAAACTGCCATGCAGACTCAACTCACTACACACATTTGCAATTGATTGTTGTTGGGCGACAACATAATGGATCGACAAAATCATAGTTCAGAGTTAAAAGAATATATTTTTTTTTATTTATTTTATTAAATCTACATCATGTTATAATTTCCCACAGGTGGGCCTTCCCGCATGAACAATACACTTGATATCACACGGCCTTAGCATATGGAGACACCGCGAGCCTTCGGGACACAACCCAATTGCCCAATGTTGATTGTACAACATTGGGTAAATGTGATGACAAAATTAGAGCAAACAAATTTGGCACCAAACCCATTTTGGGCAGGCAAATCCACTTAAAAATACACAGACGTAATGCAAACAATGGTGGCCGTGATTCCGCAAAGGGTCTAATTACGGTTATCTTAGCGATTTTATCAACCCCCAAATGTCTTTTCGGACGAACTTTGTGTGGTGTTATAACTCTAAACAATTTGCTTGCCCTTCGTTTCTCTAACTTCATGTTCGCCCTTTCCAGATTGGTATTAATTTGCGGACGTCTAATTTGGAACAAGGAACAAGGAACTGAAGAGCTCGATGGCGCAGTGGTTAACGCGCACGGTCTGCGAGTGCTGAGGTTAAGCAACTTTCGCAAAAATTATCATCTCGAGCTCATCCGTGCTTCGGAAGGCACGTAAAGCCGTTGGTCCCGGCTGCATCAGCAGTCGTTAACAACCACCAATCCGCAGTGGGCCCGCATGGTGGTTTATGGCCCATTCTCTTTATCCATTATAGGGAAAGCTCTTGCTCCAGCAGTGGGGACATAAAGTGAGAGTAAGATGATGAATTTGGAACATTAAGGATTTAGTATTCATTTTTTAATATAATATTTATTTAAAATAAAATAAAAAATATTAATCAACGCATTCCATCTCCTATTTGATAATAAACACGGAAAACGAAAAACAATGATTACCTACTATTATATAAATATAGCATTACCCTACAAAAGCATTATTTTGTGATTTATTAAAAAAGTTAAACAAATGAAGTCAATACCATTCGTAAGCGTAATCATCAGACTAAAAACGGATGCTTGAGTGATGAATGCGAGTTGTTAAATTGATCGTCAATTCAAACAAAACTTTACAGGGTCAGGTATAAAGTTTAAATTAACTTAACATTATACTTTCCATTATACTTTTTGCAAGCATTTTCCTTTATCTTGGGATCACAGCGATTCTGCTCACCCGAAAATTGTCAATTCACCTTTACACACGACGGTAATGAGCTCATTATCTGATCAGGCCTTATTCAATACAAATGGCCGAGAAACAATGAGTATCCCACCCCAAAAGAGGTCTTTTAATGTTCTCATTTCATAACAGATATTTTTTTATTTTATTGATGTGTAACATCTTTCCGCTCGTCTTTTATATTTACAATTTGTGGGAGTGATTTCGTAGAAAAGGGACGGAAGTACCGTAACTGTGTGATCCGTAACAGCCACCAGTGATCGACACTTTAAGCTCAATGTCCGTTGTAAATAAATTGCGCGGCAGATAGGATGTGTCAGTGTGACATGACTTCTAATGAGTATTTACTGCATTCTCTTTATGATTTGAAAAAAAAAATATGGAGTCGGAAGCGCGCATTTAAAATCGATAATAAAAACAAGACTTATTAATATTTTAAGTGACATAATTGTGTCATCATTGATATGTCAAATGTCTCCTAATGAGTATTTACTGCATTCTCTTTAGGATTTGTAAAAAAATATACGTCATTGTTAATTTCTATATTCTATTTTATATTGTAATATAGATTAATAAATATAAATTTACTAATGATATGTCTCAATAAAGTGCAGATCACTGATAAAAATCCAAGTATGTCAAATGTTACACATCACAATACCTATGCGACTACTGTAAGGCTCGTTTTTTTTATTATTTTATGTATTTTATTAATCTTTCTCGTTCCACGCCGGGCAATGAAAAAGGGCATGAAATATTTTCATATCTCGATCTTTGGTGGTCTTTCCTCAGAGATTATAAAAGTAAAATGTAAATAGCTTATTTACTAAGCGCGCCAATGCCTCCTTAATTGAAATCAAGTCATCTCTACAATTGATGAGTTACTTAGGGTTTTTTTTATATAATACTAGCTGATCCGGCGGACTTCGTACCGCATTTATTTTTAAATATAGCCTATGTTACTCAGCGATAATGTAGCATTCTAATGGTAAAGGATTTTTTAAATCCGTCTAGTAGTTTTTGAGTTTATTCGTTGCAAACATACATACATACAAAAATACAAAGGTTTCCTCTTTATAATATTAGTATAGATTAAACATAATTAATCACAATGCTTGACAAATATGTGTTGGTGGCTATAAACCAGGGCTTTGCATCAAGAATTCCTAAACACACTTTGTTCAACCTGGGAATCGAACCCAGGACCACGGTATAACTGGCTGCGCGTTTTGCCACTTCGCCATCGCGTCACACACATATTGTGTTTAAGGCTTTTTCCTAGCGAAGATTACTATAATATTGTAAGAAGATGATCAATTTGATGTTACGCTAAACTACGTACGGAAGCAATCTTCCGGCTTCAATCATGCGAGAATGATCTGATTTTCTGATCGCGCGACGTTATATCTCCCTTTAACAACTTTGTCTGGAACATTTTATTGGGGATGATATTATATATCAGTTGCGAACGTTTCCTTCTATATCATTTTGAGAAGTAATAATTGTCAGTAAGTTGCAAATTGTCTTTAGCAAGTCATCGATGACCAAATGTGTTACACTTGAATTTTAAAGCCTACGCAAGCGCTGCGCAACAATTTTTTTTTGTCGCACCACCAAAAAATTTAATTCTCTCCCAGCAAGCAATCCCCCTTTCTTCAACATGGGCTCCTTTAAAAGAGGTGTAAAGAAGCAACTTGAGGATCGGCAATCTGCATCTCGCACCTGGACTCTACGTCTGCTTAACATAAGGTGGAGCGAAGTCATTTGCTTTTGCATTTTTGAAAATTGCAAATCAACTCGTTTTGTCACCAGGAGATACAAATTCTCATTGTCATTAACTGTGTAGCCCTACCACCGTAAAGTCACCTTCAAAAGGAATACAAGAACACCTCTTCTTCGTCATATTAAAATAACAATTCAAGGTGCTTTTTACGACAGTGACGGGTACTTGTGACAACAAAGCTACTCAAAACATTGCTTCAAACTTCAGACGCATGTTAAACAAAAAGCGTCTAGTTTCATTATTCTGTTTGATAGTGTGTATGACCGCCCTAAGACAACGGTGACGTTGGAATATGTATATATGCATATCACTCGCAGTACCTTTAGACAATACGTAGTCAGTCAACAATGTCTTTAAGTTACATAATATCATAAAATTGTTGTAAATTGTATATTTTCTTAAAATTTATGTAAATAAATCATTAGAAGTTTTTTATCTGACTGTACAAAGTAGCTATTTTTATTGGTGTCCGAATCGTCAGTAAAAAAAATAATAAAATTAAAAAGTGTCAATTCGGATACTGTGTCCGAATATAATGTGTCCGAAACGTCACCTAGGCTTATTATTTGTATGATATGTTTTTATTACCTACACCTACTTTACTAAAATATTTTTGTTACTAACAAAAAAATTATCTTGATAATAAAAATAAATATTATTAAATACTTACGAGTCACGAACAAGGATTAAATGGGCAGTCCAGTCCAGTCTAAGGCAATCTAGTATACCTAGATAGTTTTGTCAATTTTTAATTGTCCCAGTGAACCGTGATGGAAGATTTGAGCTTTTACGTACCATAACAAAAAAAAGAGCAAATTGTAGAATTTAAAAAAGAAAAGGCTCTCTTAATCTCGGGGAATAAAGGATAACGAAGTTTTATGGCTTCATTTAGGCTGCCAGCTCTTAAAATAACAACAGAGCATCGTCGCTGAACAAATGAAAGCCGTTTAAATTAGCTAAAAACGATACGACAGGGCCGTTGCTGAATTCGTAAATGCCATGTCTGCACTAGTGAGCGGATGCTGCATGTGTTGCCATTGCACAAATAATTTATGCTCTACGGATTACTGTTATGAAAAGCGACACCGTAGTTACATTTCATTTCATTGCCCTCTCGCTATGAGGGAAATTAGCAATTTCTCTCACCACTTAACATAGAACGAAAATAGTTTGCTTAATTTTGACTTTCTATTAGTGTGTAAGATAATAATAGTCTTAAATTGAAATAAATAGGCACCGTACGTTTTTACGCATAAATCTATGTAACTAATAGGATTTAAAACACACAACATGTATTAGGCTAGCGTAGTTGGTTTTGCCAACAGACATCAGTGGCTATGCCCCAAGAGCCCATGTTCAAAGCTCAGTAAGATGGTAACATGATTATGATGATAATTAATTGTAGTGAGTAAGATATAAAATCCATATGTAACCCATCAAATTATAGCCATGACTTGATTTCAATGATGGAAGCATTACTATGAACAAAACATAGACTAATTTACTTTACTATGTAAATAATATCCCATTTCATTGCTAAAACAATAGCGTGTTATAATATGAGTGGCGTTAATTAATCAAATGTTATTGCGCTCATAATGAGATAACTGTTACATTATACCTGAGTGAAACCCAATAGATGCACTCGTTATTGATGGCTAGTTTTACTTGTAAACGATTAAATGTTTTTAATGGAAACAATAGTTTATATCGAGTAGAATAGGGTTGAATTTGTAAATAGCAATTTCTTTCTTCCAAATCAAATGTTAGGTATACGCAACAATTGTGTTCAGTGTTTTCATTGTTCTTAATATTAAAACAACCTTTAAGTACCACACACATAAAAGTGCCTATAATAAGTTATATTGTTGCGTCTACTACATAATAATATAACTAAGTATAGCCATGTTATATTACAAACCGAATTTAATAATTTCAATAATAGATTGGAATTAATCCCATAATTAAATATTGTATTATTCTCGTCCATTTTGTTTGTTATGACCCAGGCTAGCCGGTCTCTCATAATTAACAATGTATATTACATCACAGGCAAATAGTATAATTCGTTCGCGTTAATTCGGCGCGGCGCCGGCGGCGCCATCGTGTCACAAAGGTTTTGAAAATAGAAGAAAGCAAATTATAAAACGTTCGTAAAACCACTTCTCATCAAAACATACATTAATCAATTTAATTTCTGAGTTATTTTATTGATTCTGTATATAAATTGTCCCACTGCTGGGCAAAGTTCCCTCCCAAATCTTTTGTACACACGCCTGCACATCAACCTAACACTAACTGTCAAATTTCCTCAACAGACTTTCATTCTTATGACTAGGTCTTTTAGTTGAAAATGTACATACATACATACATACATACATACATACATACATACATACATACATACATACATACATACATACATACATACATACATACATACATACATACATACATACATACATACATACATACATACATACATACATACATACATACATACATACATACATACATACATACATACATACATACATACATACATACATACATACATACATACATACATACATACATACATACATACATACATACATACATACATACATACATACATACATACATACATACATACATACATACATACATACATACATACATACATACATACATACATACATACATACATACATACATACATACATACATACATACATACATACATACATACATACATACATACATACATACATACATACATACATACATACATACATACATACATACATACATACATACATACATACATACATACATACATACATACATACATACATACATACATACATACATACATACATACATACATACATACATACATACATACATACATACATACATACATACATACATACATACATACATACATACATACATACATACATACATACATACATACATACATACATACATACATACATACATACATACATACATACATACATACATACATACATACATACATACATACATACATACATACATACATACATACATACATACATACATACATACATACATACATACATACATACATACATACATACATACATACATACATACATACATACATACATACATACATACATACATACATACATACATACATACATACATACATACATACATACATACATACATACATACATACATACATACATACATACATACATACATACATACATACATACATACATACATACATACATACATACATACATACATACATACATACATACATACATACATACATACATACATACATACATACATACATACATACATACATACATACATACATACATACATACATACATACATACATACATACATACATACATACATACATACATACATACATACATACATACATACATACATACATACATACATACATACATACATACATACATACATACATACATACATACATACATACATACATACATACATACATACATACATACATACATACATACATACATACATACATACATACATACATACATACATACATACATACATACATACATACATACATACATACATACATACATACATACATACATACATACATACATACATACATACATACATACATACATACATACATACATACATACATACATACATACATACATACATACATACATACATACATACATACATACATACACACATACACACATACACACATACACACATACATACACACATACACACATACACACATACACACATACACACATACACACATACACACATACACACATACACACATACACACATACACACATACACACATACACACATACACACATACACACATACACACATAACGACGACTCGTTTGTAAACAGACGAATAACATTATAACTATGTGGTGACAGGAAGAAGAAAAAAATGTTATTACTTACTTTCAGCCTTAGATTATGCATGTAATATTGTAAGCTTTCAGTTATTGCTTTTCTTATTATTTTTTATTTATTAACATAGAAAAACCCAGCCTTACTCAAACTTAATTAGGTCATAAAATGTTTACACAACACCAATTAGGTTATTACAGTAAAAAAATATTGATTTAAAATAAACCTATATAAATTGTACGAAAAATTAATATTTTTTTTAATTATACAAAGACGAATCTGGGTTAAACTAATCAAACATTTAAAACACGTCCAAAACTTGACCCACCTTTTTCGTTAGAAGGCAAAAATATCTTGCGCCAAAAATTATGCAAATGAATATTATCTGCCTATGGGTGTCTCACCAGCGCACTCCAAAAAAACGAGCTGAATTGTTTAAGAGTTAACCTTTTGCAGGCTGCCCGGCTGAGCCACTGTAACAAACGCGATTACAACCCATTCATAACTAATTCATTCAAATTTCTCACTGGCTGACCCAGGGGCTTAGTCTCATGTGTTTGTGTTTCAATAATTTTTAGGTTTTTGCCTAGTGGAACTCAACACTACAAATAAATTTAAATTGTACATCAAATAACATAGTCAACTAGAAACCTAACTCGGAAAACTTGACTGGATTTTGCTCGCGCATGATATACAACCTTTTTGTGTTGTTTTTTTTGGAGATAGTATGCTGATGGCCTTTAATAGCCTTTACAACGTCACCGGACTTTTATGGGGGCGAGCGGCAAGAAACTTGAAAGGGTTCCTCAAGCTATGTCGAAGATCAAGATCGAAACTCTGTCAGAAGGTTTCCGAGCGTTACCGACTAGATTCTCTGAGAGGTTTGAATCGGATCGGAATCCCATGCAGGGCCATAAATAGTCTCCTGTCTCTCCAGAAAGGTAAACAGACGACAGATTTTCAATTGTTACGATCTACACATGCATACATCATGCGCTACGTTAACAAGTAGGTTTTTACTATTAAACATATTTTCACAATCAACATCTTTAGCCTATACACGTCCCACTGCTGAGCTTGAGGTCTTCAAACATAAATAATGGGATATCTTACCGTAACCCACCAAACTGACCCAGCCTTTACCCATGAATAATGGGAGATCAGGGACCACCAATGTCCCTGGTCCAACGCAAGCTTACAAAACTTTACTATCTTTTTAGACTAAAATCTCATTTACTAATGATAACAAATTACAAAGAAAGAACGCAGGTCCATTACTGCAACCCGCTGTTCTATTTTATTATTGGTATTAGTACCTAAGTAAGCAGCTGCGAATCGTTTCATTTCTTCTTTGATGTTGCAAAGTGCTCAATAGTCTTGTCCATTTCCTGCTATATCCACAGACATAACCTAATACCATTTTATGAGTTCAACTTCCATTCTGCCCGTTCGATATTTCGATATGCTTTTGTTTATTTTTATGTTTTTAGTTGATGCGGTTCGCCCATTAACTAATAATGATTAGTAATAATAATTGTATGTTGTGTTTAATACTTTTTGTTTAATACACAACTTTCGTTTGTTGCTACGTATCACTGGTAGGTACACGTTTTGATTTTAAAGATTCGTCTACATGTTTCTGAAATATCTCAATCGGATGCAGCGGACACTAGTCTAGTCTATATTGAGCTAAGAGAAAGAGATTGATTTATATAACCTGTGTGTTGGAAGTGTTGTTACACCGTAACATTATTTCTAAGACCATCGTTTTTGAAGCATAGTTTCACAGTGGATGAGTGGATTTACGCCTATCGCGTTGCAGTTGGCAATTATGTTATTGTTCACATAATGAGCGGATTTTTTGATAGCAAAAATTAGTTCGCTTTATAAGATTGTCTGCTTTTGAGCTACTGCTACTAATTATATTGTGCTTCCAGAGTTTCTTGCCAACAAAATCCAAACTGGTGGTAGTGACAGTAGATTAGTTTAAACTAGTAAAGAAGAAGTCTTAGTTTGGTTCACAGTAGCGCGGCCATAAAGTTAAAATCAATTAGAATATCACCTATATTGAAATGATCGTCATCGTCACGAATTTGTTTCAGATATAAAAAAATCTACACGTCTTGTGTTGTCATTATCAAAGCATCAATAAAATATCACTGTTAAAACAATGCATATTTTTTATAAATCAACACAAACATTATATGTGTCTACATAAATATAGGAATACGCATAGCTGTATTGACAGAAGTAATACAATACATACTAAATATGAACAAAATTACTAGGCATAAGGTACAGTATGGCAAACATGGCTTTTAGGCGGCAGAAATTAGTATGAAGGCTTGCACAAACGAGCCACAATCCTCTGCGTACTTTTTGGTCCGCCAAAAAAGATGGGCACGCACAGTCGAACAAAAAATACCGCGAACATGCAAATCGAACACGAACATTAGTTCCTCCGTTAGACGAATGTTCAATGTTCGATGATCGTTAGTGGTGCATGCAAACAAAGTTCGATACATGTTACGTAACAAAATTGTTACGCTTGCCACTAGTTCCATTCCATTTTGAATTGACAAAACTACGCGTAGAAATGTGAGGCGTCTGCGCTGGCCTTTAGACAAATAGGCATACCCCATTAAATTGATATTTGTTTGAGTCCATGATGTCTCAACCTTTTCATTGCTCATAATTGATTGCACTAGAAAAGTAGGTCAGTTAATAGCGTTATTTATTGACATGGCTAGAGCAAGTCGTTTAGAGATTAATCCAGTCGGATGCAGGACTGAATGATAAAGAGCCTCCGGTCTGTATACGTATGAGGTGATTAATGAGTGGGAACGATCTGAAAGGGAAATGGAGCTTAATTTTCCTTCACCTACTTCACGTGGAAGCTGGGGACAAGTGCTTATAATAAATAAAGATATAAATAAATATTGATTTTATAAAGCTCGCTAATAACCTTCTGGGTGGCTTGTTCGAGATATTTTTACCATTCGATCACGTTAGCGTAAAGGAGAATTTGTAAGCAGCGCCACCTGACAAACTACGAGAAAGAGAACAAAAACACGGTAATAATCACGTCAATAAAAATTATTGCAATTATGTGACCATGATAGTTTAAAAGTTAAACGAAGCGAATTGAAATTAACAGGTTATGCAATTATCTCGTTTTCATTAACGCCGTTGAATGGCAAAAAATTCGTGTCATTCGAAACTTTACTGAAAAGATTTCAATAAAAAGCAATATGATTTATTTCTAGTTTTTGAGGGTTGTTTTATTGTGTTGATTTTTTCGAAGCTTCTAAAAGCTCGTTATTTATTTTTGGACTTTTTAACTCGTTTTTCGGTGTACATAATCTTCTTTAAGTAATAATTAGCTGACCCGGCGGACTTCGCACCGCTTTGACAGTTTCCACCATTGAGTTAAATGTACATATATATATCAATGGTTTTCATGACAATAAAACTTAGAGCATTAAACCAAATGGAGAGGCCATGCGCACTAATTTCTATGAAAAAAAGTCTGTCATTTTCTGCGGGGGACGAGGTAACGCACACTAATACAGTTTCACACTGATGCATTTTCTCAATGACGTCGCTACGCACGCAAACGACAAAATTAATAAACACTAGCATAAACTAGATGCACACTAATAAATTCACACACAGGGATAACCTGTCCGTGCACGAGTCTGACTGCAACTTTATGTAAACGTCGATAGTGCTTGACACTATCGATTTAATTTGTCGATGCCAATAATAATGACATAGCCCGAAAAGTTGCTAAGCTCAAGTGCTGGAGCAATCGCTCGCAGGACTGATGGCCGCTGGGGCGGAACAGTCTTCGAGTGGTGACCGCGTACCGGAAAGCGCAGTGTCAGCAGGCCTCCAACAAGGTAGACCGACGATCTGGAAATGGTCGCGGGAAGCCGCTGGATGCGGGTTGCACAAAACCGGTCGTATTGGAGATCCTTGGGGGAGGCCTTTGTCCAGCAGTGGACTCCTTTTGGCTGAGATAATGATGATGATGAATATTAATGTGATTTTTTTTGTTTAAATCAGTATCTTCAGTATGGTTAATTAAGGTAGGTACGCGTACGTCTACAGTAGAGGGAGTATAATAAAACAGCTAGGTAGATATACACTGAAGACCCGGTGGTGCGTGGCATTTTGTAAAAGAACAATGGCGACGACTGCTCATTGTTGTTTGCCGCCTACGGTAATAAGCCGCTTTTCACGTCGGACGTATTGCATTAAAAAAGATATGAGCCGAAATTTTCTGTACCTAAAAACAAGTTTATTGTATGCCTAAGAAACTCTTTTGAACTCACAATACAATAGCCCATACTGTACAATAAAAATAAAAATATAAATTATAATAAAATCTAATTATTTATCTAAAAGCTTTTGCAACATACATTACATGACGGACTTAATGCCTGACGCATTTTCTACCAGTCAACCATAGGGTAGTGCAGAGATAACATGGTAGGTGCAATTAAGTAAAGACAAAAAAAACATGCTTTTCTTTTTTTTAAGTGACCTCTCCCTCTGTGTGCCCTCTTTTCGTACACGACATACCCCACTTTTTCACACACCATCACACCAGACCAATTACGGTATTAATTCTACTCTCACGCGTCTTCCACGCCTTTACAATAAGAAATTCTTTAACTTCGATATTTTTCTCGAGACAAAAAAACATTTTAAAGATAAGATAAAATTAAGCTTTATCTCCCCTTAAACTATTTACACACTCTCTGTATTTGTTTGCATAATTTTAGTTATTTATTTAAGTATCATATAAGTAAAAACAGAAATAAAACATTATTATTTATACAATTATTTGTTAATATTATCTACTTATATAGTAACTATTTTTTATATTTTTTATATATGGCAGTATTTTTATCGACTGTTGTGGTTCACAGATTACAGATTTCATGTTAGTCCTCTCGTTTTATGAATAATGTGATTATTGTAAGTTGTAGTGTTTAAGCATCATTACTTTTATAAATGTTTTTTTTTGTTATCATACTAAGCTAGTTGTGTACATTTATATTGGCCTTGGCTGTTTATGTACCGATTAAAATAAAAAAAAAATAATAAAAAAAAAAAAAGTGATTGAGCCGCGCCTTACGAACGACTGCAACACCAACACACGCTAGCCCTTAGTGTCTTCTAATTACTAGATCATATACTCTTGACCACCATTATTGAGTATTAAGACTTTCGTGTATAATCCATAAAGTTAATATACCAACGGGACATGACATACATCACTAACACGCATTCATAAGAAATTTTACACACACAAATGTCATCCTATTTCGGTTTCGTTTGACAGCTCGTGTTTGTTGCTCTATTCCGTTGGTATATTAGCTTTATGGTATAATCTTGATGAAGTCAATTACAACTAAGTTTCCAAATTGTTACATAATTTATAGTCTATATATTTAGCATTGTGAAAAGCATCTTTTACCAACGCGTTCGGATTTATCTCAACAACACGCTCATTCATGTTGAATAATACGTTGATAACACTGTTAAGTTCATTGTTTTCTAAAGTTTACGCGAACACTACACATTGAAATGAAACAACTTTTACGGTTCTACTCGCGTTCATTTTACACATTTTTTTTAGGGTTTCGTAGTCATCAAGAAACCCTTATAGTTTCGCCATGTCAGTCTGTCTGTCGGTCTGTCTGTCTGTCTCTTTGTCTGTCTGTCTGTCTGTCTGTATGTCAGTATGTCTGTCTGTCTGTCTGAATAATTATAAAAATATTTCGGGTTTTTTGATTGAGGCATCTGATTGTGAACAAAATTTTGCACTTTCAAGCTTAATTGTCGATTTTGGATACAAAATTCACGGTAGTTGTATATATGATGAAGTTAAAAGGAAAACTATCACAGCTAAGTAGGCTTTAAATATTTACGAGTAACAGTCGACCAACTTATAAAATGTACTTGGCGCAGTACAAATTGGGAACTACTTAAATAACGTTGTCAGGTATGTGAAACCGGTAGTATCTACATTTAAGTATCACGTGATCAAAGCCATTAAAAAATATACTCGTTATTGAGATGGGCTACGAAACCCTACACAGCGCGTGGCCCGACACGCACTTGGCCGGTTTTTTAATGTTTATCCTGACGTTTCGACCCCTTTACAGGGGTTTAAAAGTAATATGTCAAATAAACGCGAGTAGATCCGTAAAAGTTGTTTCGTTTCAACACTGTTTAATGTTTGAAACACTGATTTATCTAATACGTTTTTAGTTTTGATCCCAAACATTTTTTTTAAATATTTACTACAACAAAGCGTTTACCTTACCAGATAATAAGTGACGATTAGACCAAAGCTGGAGGCACAGTTCGACCCGAGATTCCAGTAAAAAACTATCTTATATGTAACTGTTGGAACACAACAATTTATTACAGTTGCAATGAGGAGCGTGTTTATAACAAAACAAGTTCTTAAACACAACAAATAAAATTAATTACTTTATCTACCGCAACTTTATAAAACATTATTTTATCCAATCAACAAGTGGATTTGATTGACCCGTTTACTGTGGAACCCAAATTATTTTGTTTACTTAATTAATTTTGATAAAGTTAATGAGTACAAACGTAAATATAAAATATTAACTCCGCGCTGAATTAAGATATCTAATTAGATTGGTGTCAACAACTTTGTTGACAGTAGTCGGAGTCAGGTCCATTTGTGAGGACGTGCAAACTTGATTCTTAAAGATAATGGAATAAGTGTATACTAATAGCGATGGCTCCTAAAAATGTGGAATATTTGGAAGTGGCACAAAAAAGGGCAACAGAAAAAAAGACCCATGTTAGTTTCCCGCAGCTAAAATATCCTTCTCTTAGAGATGAAGGGTTTAGAGACCCTGCGCAGTGGTTGACGGGGAAGGCTATGGACGATGGAGCAGATGGCTTATGGCGAATACGTAATGGGATTTATGACTTTGATACTTTCATCAATCAACATCCCGGTGGCGCAGAGTGGCTTGAACTTACAAAGGTATTGTTTTATCTACTGCCGCAATTATGATGAGTTATTCCATTACTGGGTCAACATTACTTACTACACTAAAAATATTTTAATATGAAATATATACTTAAAGCATTGTCTTTGATATTTAGCTTTGCTTTTTGAATTTTGAGAACTTTATTTAAATTCTTGAAGAACATAGTCCACTTGTGCTGATTTGTAGAAATTACAAAATAATTACAATGTGGACCGGAAAGGTACCTAGAGCTTACCAAATTTTCTCATGCTATATTACATTAACATTTCTACATTATTTTTGAAAATATAATATGTGTAATAATTGTGTATGCTAACTCTTTGCTATTATATTACTTTTGTTTATATTTCAGGGTACAGATATAACAGAGGCATTTGAAGTCCACCATTTGAACCCTGTCGTGGAAAAGATGCTCGATAAATACTTAGTCAAAAACGTCAGTACACCTAGAAATTCTCCTTACACATTCAATGAAGATGGTTTCTATAAAACGCTTAAAAGAGAAGTGAGGGATGAATTGAAAAAAATACCCAAAAACATTCCTAATCATGCCGACAGAATTATCGATGGGCTCTTTATTACTTGTTTGGTCACATCTGCTCTGACATGTATGACCAAAAATTATGCGATTGTTATGATTTCGTATTTGATTTCTTCTGTGACTCTAGCATGGTTAGTGGTAGCTTCTCATAACTACATACACAGGAGAACAAACTGGAGGATGTACACCTTTAATTTATGCTTGTGGTCGTACAGGTGAGATTTTATAAAAATAATAATTGAATAGTGTTTTCAGCATTATTTTATAATACAATACCCAACCCGAGCTTGACAGCGATCTATGTAAAAGTATATAAATATTTTTTCTTTTTCTTTCAGAGACTTTAGAGTATCTCATGCACTGTCTCACCATCTTTATCCAAATACTCTCATGGATTTGGAAATAAGTGCATTTGAACCGCTAATACGTTGGAACCCAAGGCCGGATAAACCATTCTTTGTGTACTTCACATTACTATTTCAATGTTTACTGTTTCCGATCTCCTTTATTGCAAATTTCTTGAAAAGGTTCGTTAAAATCTGCTTCAAAATAATATGATACACTCTTATGAACTATTTAAAAACGTTACGGGTCTAACATTTATTTTTTACGAGTATAAATATGACTGTGTCCTTGATTCTTGCAGGCTAACCTTGAACTTTGTCCGCAAAGATTTCTTCAAGAAGCATTACCGATGGCATGACGGTATCGGGTTACTCCTCCCGATATGGATGTGGATCGTCAGTGGATGTACATTCAATGAAGCTGTCATCAACTGGTTGTGGATCAATTGTACTGGCAGTTTCATCTTCATGGTTATTGGCTCTAATGCCGCGCATCATCACCCGAATATATTTAAAGATGGCGATGAAGTCAGGTAATATTTTTTTAAGTCACAATTTACTGAGCATGACTACATATTCTTTCTTATATACTTATATAAACAATAGGTACACCTGCGACGCTGCCTGGCCTATACCTTTCCGATAACCTGACATTGCAAAAGCTACTTAACTTGCTCAATCACAACTACAACACCATCAAGCTCTTCAAATTTACCAAGTTATTAAATTACTTATTTCTGATTTTGAATGGAAGATAAGATTGACAAATAATTTAAATGGAGCTACTAAGAAATTACAGGTACCTATTGTGAATCATGATCTTTCTTTTTTTATTTGTAATTGTAAAGCTTAATTCTTATTATTTCAGGACTATTACCCCAGACTGGGGGATGCACCAACTAGAAGCAGTAATGGATCGTAACGACGTCAACGGAAGCCTATTTAAAGTTATGATTTTGTTTGGAGACCATGCTCTGCACCACTTGTTTCCGACTTTAGATCATGCTGTGTTGCCATATCTTTACCCTGTGTTCCTGAAAAACTGTGAAAAATTCAAAGCCAATTTCAGATTAACATCACAATTTGACCTTTTCATTGGCCAAATCAAAATGACAGTTAAAAAAGACTTTACTCTTTTGGAAGGTTGAATACTTAAATCTATTTAAGATTGAATCTCTTTTAATACAATTTAATTAAAAGAAAAAAAAAGAAAATTTCTATCAAAACTAAATTGTTTATCTTTTGTGCTTTTTATTATAAAACCTTTCCATATTCATAAGACAACACGTAAAGTACGAGCACTTAAATTTATATTGAACAGTGAATTTATTATTGAACAATGTATGGTCGAGCCAAGATTTTATGATGCCGATGACGCTATTGCTGATTTTCTTGTAATAAAGAAATACGGAAAGACCTTAATGGTAGGAATAGTATTTTAATCTGCAATCTGCAACTACAATTTGCCAGTAGTATGTATTTATCAAGAATAATAAATAGCTGATAGATCCAAAGTACAAATAATGAATGACCTTTCAACTGTCGATAAGTTGATGATATGCCACTATAAAGTGACCTTAGTAAAGTCGTCCGTTATCACGACAACATCCATACTTAAACATAAAACTATAATATATTGGAAGCATATGAAGTGCGCTTCCATCTTTGGCCTCATCACCAATTATCATCAGGTGAAGGTCAAACCGCTTCAGCAAATTCCAAATAATTTTAGATAATGAATTTTAAATTGTTTGTCGCTCGAAGTAGTTGCATATTTCCATGACTACGTATTTATTACTATTGCGCATTTTATTTGTTCTTATCTAGCACTTTACTCGCGACTTCGTTCGCGTGGCTATGAGTACTAAAAATATACTTTTTTTTAATAAAATATAGCCCAAGTTACCCGCAAGGAATGTAGTGTTCTATAAGTGAAAGAATTTTTGGTATTGGACCAGTAGTTCCAGAGATAACCCTCCGCAAGCAAACAAACAAACAAAGTCACAAACATTACCTCTTTATTAATAGTAAAGATAACTTAAATCTAAATCAAAGTCAACGAAATTAAATATTTAATACTTTGCCCATTTAGCTGTACAAGGTGCTTTTAGAGTCCTATGTTTATTCCCAAGGCACATCCCAAATGTGATTTGTGTAAATTAATAGGTCCATCAATTGGTATGGTTTCGACAGGGGTTTTAAATTAAGCCCGGCCCTCGTCCGATGGCTGGCAAGGTTTTTGTGGCCTGAAGAGGTTTGATGTTTTATTTAAATTAGAATTTTGTATATGTATCTAGATGCTGTCAGGAGATTGCTTCTCTACTATTAGTATCATTATCATCATCATTATCAGTCTACAAAAGTCTTGCTGTCACTACGGGTTCAGGACTTTCCACATAGACGTTGTTCCCTAAGCCTACATCTCACCTGATGTTAAGTGGTTATAAGGTCAAAGATGAAAAGCACTTCACTCGGAATCCTCAACTATCGAAGCACTGGCTATCCTACCTCTAGCTGCTAGAACACTGTTTTGTTTGACGACATATTTAGATGAGGTGGAGGTGGCTAGCCAAGCGGACTAACAAGCCCTACCACCAACCAATCAGAGTACACAAAAATGCTGGGAATCTATCCCGGGCTCTGGATCTTATACCTGTGATCTTAACCATTGAAATATTTAGAGTAATAATGTTGTGTTTTGTTATGGCTCGTACTCTAGCAGTGGGGAGATACAATGAGCTTATGGTAATGATGATAGAAAATAAATGAGTGAGAGAAAATAAATGTATAT
The DNA here is from genome assembly GCA_963082485.1 of Eudonia mercurella. Lineage (NCBI taxonomy): Eukaryota > Metazoa > Arthropoda > Insecta > Lepidoptera > Crambidae > Eudonia > Eudonia mercurella. Next base: position 8,087,077 of record OY720028.1, read on the forward strand.
TATTTTATTATTATTAATTTTTTCTCATATATATAAATTTACATTTTTAATAAATAATTGTGTGGTCCCTTTAAATTTACATTATAAATTTATATTTTTAATATTTTTTAAAACAAAATAAATAAAACATTTAAAAATATCAAAAAATAGGAGTCCGCCGTCATCGGGACCAGGATCCAAGCTACCGGTGCGGTGGTTAGGGCTCCAGAGACAGGAACCTCCTCACTATGCGTGCCGTATCGAGGAGAACTGCCTTCTGAATCATTATTATTATTATTATGATGATGATAATATTTTACCATATTTTTTTTCTTTTTACAATTTAAATATTACAAAAACAACTGGTACCAACAACGGCTTAACGTGCATTACAAAGCATAAAAGAAACCGAGATATTTCAATTTGGTCACCTATTTGGTAACCTAATATAGCGAAAGTTATTTGCAAGATCGCCACCCTAATGTGTCAAGCCTCTACACTTTTATTTTTAAGCTCGATTTAGTTAGACATTTAATCATAGTTATTTTTTTTACAGAATCTGAATCAAATTATCATCATCAATGACCGAATTGATGTTAAAAAGACAAAAAGTTTTTTATGTTTGTACATTGCTCTTAGCTGACACAATATAAATTTAAATTATAAATTTTACGTAATTTAATTATGTACTAAATATATCTATACTATATTATAAAGCTGAAGAGTTTGTTTGTTTGTTTGGTTGAACGCGCTAATCTCAGGAACTACTGGTTCGAATTGAAAAAATATTTTTGTGTTGAATAGTCCATTTATTGAGGAAGGCTTATAGGCTATTTAACATCACTCTATGACTAATACGATTAGAGCAGCAAAGAAAAATGTTGCAAAAACGGGAAAATATTTTTTAGAGCTTTCCTTGCGTGCGCTGCGTTACGGTGAAAGTTACGCAAAAATCATGTATTACGAAATTGTTCCTCTTTAAAAGTTCTAAAAAAAATTCCGCGACAGCATATGTCTAACTTTTAAGGTTGACTCACTATAACCTTTTTTATGGTAATGAAATTAGTTCTAAAATGATACATTATTTGCGAAGGTGTTTTAATAAACATGATATTGATCCTTATCCAAATAAATAAGTTGTTTTTCACAAGCACTTAATTTACGCGGGTGAAACCGCGGGGCACAGGTAGTATAAGATAAGTGTTACCGTTAATGTTTATGTTAATTGGTCGACCTGACCCAAATTGTCAGAAGGGTGTAAATTAAAATACCTCCCTTAGCTTTTTTAAAACCTTTCTAAATTATCACGTCTGGCCGTAATAAAATTATGTAAAACATGTATTTATGAAAAAGCTTACCTAATCTGATAATGGGTATAACTATACGATAAAAACAAACGATGTGCTTGTTTTCCAATGAAATTATTATCACAGGTTTTAAATATGCATTTTGCCATTGAAAATGGTTATCAGATCGCCTGAGACGTATTTTTGGCCATAGCTCCGAGGATTTTGGGAGAATCGAGATGGAAATAGTACCAAGAGTTGAGGAATTTATCGAGACATGTGTGAGCGTTTGAATTTTTAAAATCAGCTAGAAACTTTTTTTGGAATTTTGAAAAATGTAAAAAAATCGGGTTTTTTGGGGGGTGTTTGTATACTAAATTGTAAATATTTCAAAAAAAAACAGACTTAAGAAAAAATGAAAAAAAGGGTCCTAGGGTATTATAGTATTAGTTTAGCTACAAAATGGCGACACATTTTTGAAAATCGATTAATAATTGTGTGGTCCCTTTAAATTTGGTATTGTAGAAAAACGTGTATTTCCGTATATAAAAAGTGATGTAGCTTCTTGATTACTGACCAATCGTCATGGTAATGGTGTTGAAAGATGTCGATGCAGGCGAGAAGTGCATTCAAGTTGTAATTGTGTTATTTAAAATAAAATGTTTTTTTTCGTAAATTGTTGTTTTCATTTTCAATGCTCCGATTCTTGCGGGGACTGCGAAATCTGTGAATTTTTTTAATAGTCAACTAACCTTCTACTTATTTTTTTTTTACCTTACCCAATTATGTGTTGCTGTGGCATAAAAGATAATTGTAAAATTTCTATGTATTTAAAATGATGTTGATGAAAATGATGATGTCTAATCTTGGTTTTACATACGCGTGATACAAATCCGAAATATTATTATTATTTTATTATTTTAATCCATTTAATACGAATTGAATAGATTAAAATAATAATAAAATAGAGCATAATTAGAAAAACAATCGTAGAAACATTGAAAACAAGATACTTAATTTTACAAACGGTATTAACAAAGGCACTTCTTTACGCAAAAACACTTAGCGCCATCTGTTGGTTGAATTACGAAGATTCAACCAACAGATGGCGCTAAGTGTTTTTTTTAAAAAGCTTTTTGCAGATTTTACTACCTTTACAGAGAATACTGTTAAAAAAGGCTTACAAACGCCCATGGAAATGAAAGGAAGGTTTATATGAATAAAAATAGATTATTTGTTGATATTGTCGTATTTAAGTTTTATGCATATTGTTGACTTAAATAATGTTTTTCCTATGTAGCGTCGGCTCGAACTGAAGCACACACACTCACGAGAAGTCGTAGACAACACACTGGCTGTTTCATCTCAACATCTCCCACGCTAGGAGCTAAATCCTATTTCACTGAATAACCGATTATCATCATGTCTTACAAAGATTGTGTATTTTTTTCCGATAAAAGGAGAGAAAGTCCTTTTTATTTGATGCCAAAGACAAGTTTAGTTAAGTTAGCTTAGTGACCAAACAACGCGGGAGCCGTGCAAAGCGTGCCGGCCGGCAAAGCGCCAGAACCAAAGTAAACGATGTAAAACTTTTGTTCGATGTGCGGCGCAAAGTGAAAATATGCGAGCTTGCAATTTGGGCCACGAATTATTTGGTTAATAAAACATGTCAATAAAATTAAGCGTGTTGATAGTTCAGACAAACGAATTATTTGCATAACAAAAGTATGCCTAACGAAATTATAAGTATATGTTTACGTTTCAAGTAAAACAAACAATCAAAGAAATGAAAATATAATAATATTAATTGTTTGCAAAATTATCTGTAAACTATATTTTGGTGAAACAGAATTAATATTGTACTGATAAATCAGAGTGGTAAAGTCCGAAATTCTGTCCGCATGGTCTCCTTTATTTGTCCTAAAACCATTTGGAACTGGGTAGACGCTCTGTAATTTGCTTGAAACCTCTCGCAGTGTTCAATGAAGATCGGATGTAAGTATCTAAGTACAGCGTGGTCGAGCGTCGGGAACATGTGATGGAGTGCGTGGTCGCCAAACAGGGTGACCACAGCAAATACGTTCCCGTTCACGTCTTTGCGGTCCAAGAGAGCTTCTACTTGATGCTCGCCCCAATCTGGTGTTTCGTTTCTGTAGCAAATAATGAACATTGCACATTTTGAAACTAAGACATGAATTTTAATTCGGTACTTATATTTTTAATATTAAAATATTTGCAACTAAATCCTTAAACACTTAAGCACGTAAGTAATTATTATCTTACATTTCACTGAGGAAAGACAACATTACAAAGCTTTAGCAATGTTGTTATAGCATCAGACTTAGCCTATAGATGGTATTTGCTAATCAGACAAACATAAAACAAGTGCTACAATCTACCAAACCACGTACCGAGTACTCCCAACTGGGAATCGGACCCCAAAGATTTGATACCGTAGTATTAGAATAGAATAGAGTTATTTATTTCAGTCAACAAATATCTTTTTACAATTGTAAGCAGCTTTACGAACTCATGGCTGGGAAAAAAAACATTGAGGCCTATATATTAGATCAGTGGTTCTCAAACTTTTTTAATGACGGAACCCTTTTGGGAAGCAAAATACTTGATGGAACCCTACAATAAAACAATTGTTTTTATAAGTGTATTCTTTATTAATCAGCATAATAAAAGTACAATGTAACAGTTACTAATTATTATTTACTTCACCACTTGCCAAGGACAATAATAGAAAACATTAAAAAAGAAAAAATCTAACTAGTGGGAGGTATGAAACTGTTTTTTATTTTTCATCAATTGGTTGATATCAGGTTTGATGGAAGAAAGTTGGAGTCTCATATCAGCTTCGGCGTCCAGTCTATTGCGATATTTTGTTTTCGTGGCTGCGTAGGTAGAGAATCCTGTTTCGCACAAATATGTAGTTGGGAACGGGAGAAGAATATCCAGAGCCATTTGGCCAAGCATTGCATATTCATCTTGGATTTTGCACCAAAAATCATTGAGAGGCGTCGTTTTGAACAGTGACTCCATACTTGTGTCTGATGACATTTCTAAAAGAGATTCATATATCTCGTTTGGCAAGTTTTCAGGCTTTTCGAAGTTGGGTAAAAAAGGATTATAAATCCATGAATTCACTTTAATTTTTGTATTGTGTTTCGGGAAAATACTTTTCAAAAGATGCGCGCATCGAACTGAGATATTGGACCAATTCTTCAAACACATCATCTTCAAACATTTCTGAGTCGTTTTCGCTAACAAACTCACTGAGTAACGTAAAGCTTTCTATTTCTTTCTTACCAATGCAAATGATCCAAAAATCTAATTTTCTTTTAAAAGCAGTTATTTTATTATAGGCCTGAAACACTGTTGTCTGTTTACCTTGCAACGATAAATTCAATTCGTTAAGTTTTTGAAAGATATCCGCCATAAAAGACAATCGGAACAACCAAGTTTTATCATACAAACGGTCCTTCAAATTAAAAGAAGTATCTGCTGAAAGAAACATTTGTAACTCGGCTCTAAGTTCAAATAGCCTTGTTAAAGTTTTACCCCGAGACAGCCATCGCACTTCTGTATGGAGCAGCAGTGTTTTATGTTTGCTGCCATAATCTTCACACAATAATGAGAACAATCGGGATTGTAGTGGTCGTGATTTGATAAAATTATTTATTTTTACCGCTTCATCCATAACTAATTTTAGATTTGACAGCATTTGCTTCATCGCAAGTGCTTGTCTATGCAGAATACAATGACTGGAACTACAATCAGGCGCTTTATTTTTCATTCGTGACACTGCTCCTGCTGTTTTACCTGTCATCGCCTTGGCCCCATCTGTACAAATGTCAATGCAATTGTTCCAACTGAGATTATTTTCTTCAAAAAATATATTTATTTTATTAAAAATTTCTTCCCCGGAAGTGTTTGCAAGCAGCGGTGAACACATAAGCATGTCTTCTTCAAAAGAACTTTTATATGGATATCTCACAATAACCAGCAGGATAGCCAAACCAGCGACATCAGACGACTCGTCCATTTGCAAGGCGAATCGTGTATTTTGTAGACGTGTAACTAGTTCTTGTTTGACGTAGCTTGCCAGATCATGGATTCGTCGTGAAACAGTATCGTTTGATAGCGGAACAGTAGAAAGATGCTTTGCAGATTTTTCATCGAGCATACATTTTGTTATGTCTAATACACATGGTTTTATTAAATTTTCAGCGATAGTGTGCGCTTCACCTGCTTGTGCAATGCGATAGCTAACTAAATATGATGCCTCCGTGGCCTTTTCGTTGATAGTTTGTGTTACATGCATCATATTTTTTTTGACTTTCTAATAACAGATCTTTTTTGCGAACAAAAAATTCTTTATTCTTGTCTTTAGACTCGGGGTGTACAGTTTCTAAATGTCGGCGCAATTTGGCAGGTGCCATAGAACTATTAGGAAGCAGTTTACTACAGAGCATGCAGAGAGGTGAGCCGTTGGAATCAACAAATCCGAAACTGATATAAGATTCATTATACTTCCTTCTTTTCGTCTTTGAAACCGTCGAGCTTGACGTCGTGGCATCATCTTCTGGATCGGTGATTGCTATATTCTCCGCGCGCACTGCTTTTGAACATTCAGCGTCATTAGAAGATGTTGTTGCAACACGTTTAACACCTTTAAGCCAACGTTTCATTCTTCTTTATTTATAATGTTACACGTCAGGATAGTGGGGTTTAAATAATGCACAATCGTTACTGCGTATAAGAGACTAAATTTAGTACCTACAGTGAAGAAATGTATAAAACTGAGACAACAGAATACAGCAGGCAGTAAAACAATGAACACTATTTTCTCGCTAGCGAGCTTGTAAGTAGGTAGTAACTTATCGCTCTGAACGCTAATCTTCAACTGACGACGCGCGTCGCGCGATCGCCGCTTTTATAATTAGTCCTAGACTCGATCTCAAATATTCTCGAAAATACTCGAGTCGGCACCTTTGATAAACAAAAAGCAAAAATAAAAACAGAAATTTAAACAATATCGACTTTATCCTTTGAAGTTAGAGTCGAAAGTCGCTTGTTGACAACTATAGCGTCTAATTCAGAGGCGGCTTTTATCAAAGAGACTGCGCGCTCACAAGTATACTACCCGCTCGCTTTAAGTTTGCCGCTGGCGATAGGTATGACGTTCGAAAAGTAGCGTCAGCAAAACATAATATAAAAATATTTTTTATTTAATTGTAACAATAAAAATTGTGTACGTACATATTTGGGTAAAACTATGACACATTATAAGTTTTGTTGTCACGTGGGGGAGGGTACGCGCATTCCACAGACCGTCAAACTTAGAGCGAACGGGTTGTACAAGTATAAAATTGTTGATACCAAACTTATGAGATATTGTACCAGCTATTGTAACACATGTTTATACAAATACAAATAAATAAATAAATAACGTTCATAGCGTTTTGTCCCCGCGCGGCCGCGGAGTCCGCGCAGCCGCGGAGCGACCAGAGAGAGGTGTTTTGATTTTTTTTTTCTAAATTCTTGCGGAACCCCGACAGAGGTATCATGGAACCCTAGGGTTCCGCGGAACACACTTAGAGTATAGCTGTATTAGATGATTACCTTCGAGACTAACATACATACCAATCGATCTCAAAGGAGGTGGAATATTGCCAAGTCTTTATTTTTCTGCGGAAAATGCGTGTGACTGCATACTCGCGGGCATGGGGTGACGCGGCCCCCCATCCCCTGAATTCCCTCCCCCCTCCCGCACTCCACCCAACTCCAAAGAGTCCAACAGATTGCAGGGTATAAGTGTTCAGCCTCAAATTGCTTTTATACTTTAGTTTGGCAATGTTTATAACGGAAGCTTATATTTTTATTTATTTTTCATCATTTTTTTACTCTTTTTTTGACACTTGAGCAGTTGTCCAACGTCGAGGCTAGTGACAGCGGACGTTCAAGTGGTTAGTGCTTTGGAAGGCACGTAAAGCCGTTGGTCCCAGCTGCGTTAGCAATCGTTGACAACCACCAAACCGCACAGGGCTCGCGTGGTGGTTTTTGACCCGTTCTCCCTATCTATTCATAAAGAAGGCCCCAGCTGTGGGGAAATATAATGAGGTGGTGAACTGTGGTGAAACTCCAATTTCTGCTTGAAAAGTTAAATACCTTGGTTGGTCTCCGTCTTTAATGGCTTCCGGGTGGTGATGCGCTGCGTTCACGCCGATGCTGTAGAATATCAGACTTCCCGTACAATTGATCCACAACCAAGTGGTTATGACGTGAAGAAAGGTAGCGCCACTAACAAGCCACATGGCAAGTGGTAACAGTAATCCAAGAAGGTCGTGCCAACGATAATGTTGTCTTAAAAAACCTTTTCTAAAGAAAATGGATAGGAATCTGAAATCATATAAGCGTAGTGATTATTGTTGGAAAATATTTTAATCACAAGCATAGATTGAGCTGATTGGAGGAGTTTAAATATTGAAGGTGGCGTCTTGGTTCATTCTACAACAAGAAAACGACGATGAACACTTGTATTTCTTCTGATGATAAGTGGCGATCAGGCAGGAGGTAGTAGCGCACACTAATGAGCACTACCAACAGCCACACTGACATTTGAACCAGAGTTCAGAGTTCAGAGAGCAAAGGCAGACCTCTGCTTAAAATCAGGCAGAGTAGACATATGAATAATTTAAGTGAAATTTTTAAAAATCTTATAAGACACTACTCAATGTAACATATAAGACAAGAGTGTCACGTATTCTCCAAGTAAATACAAGAAAATATATTTTTTTTACTAAAAAGAATATTATCGTGTCACTATACAATAGCATTCTGAATGAAAAAATAATAAAAATAAAAATATGGAATTTACTGTACATCTAACACAAATAGAAACGGACAATTTCTTTTACAATTTTAAGGTTTAATTTATCTTACCTTTTTACGAAGCTGAGAAGAAAAATGAATGGGAAGAAGAACAATTCCGTTATGAAGCCCACTCGTGCGTGGGCCGGCTTATCTTTTCTAGGGTTGTAGAACAAAACGGGCTCCAGTGAACTGATCTCCAAATCCATTAGAGTATTCGTGTAAAGATGGTGCGATATTACGTGAGAAACTCGAAAATCTCTGGAAGGGAATTGCAAAGCTTCATGACAAAAGATTTTTTTACTTTGATCTAATTCATAAATTACTCTTTTGAAATTCAGAAATATATTATGGCTAAACATGGCTCACATTAAGTAATATAAGGTCACATTTTATCATCTGCAAATATTTTGAGGATAAATTCAACAACATATACATATATATAAACAATTTTTGTGAAAAAACCTTAAATTTTTATACGTTAGTTTTCGAAAAAAACGCCGAAAGACATTTCGATTAAAAAGTAAGATAAAGCACTTTCGGTAGTTTCAATTCAAAGAAGCCGAAACAGAGAGGTCGCAATGCCTTCACCGCTTACACGTGCCCGTAGTTTCATTCAAAAGAGCCGACAGAAAGGCCGCTCTTAAAATATTACAATTTTTGTGTTAATAGTAAAGTAAAAAAAAAACTAGCTCGAATTTTTTATTAAATGCTAGGACCTTATTTCTCTAATATAATTGGATGTTTTGTCAAAACATTTGCAGTTGATAAAATGTGACCTTATATAAAAGCTTACCCGCTTATTTATTTAATTAACTAAAGATAAACCAAAGATGTAGGTAGAAACAAGTGACTTCATCAGCGGTTGTGAGTTTATCATGTAAGATTAACGAAATGCTAAGACAAAACTAAAAAGTTTCTTCAAACCCCAGAGTTCAGGACGAACAAAAGTCAGGCATCGACATTGTTTTATAACAAGAATTTCACAATTCCGAAAGTCTGGAACTTCGGGATTCCATTTCACTATAGATATACGGCATTTTTGGACTTAATGAAGTTATTATAATATTTTTTATAAACTCTATCATTTCTCTTCATGGTAAATTTACTGCATTTGAAATTAATATGAGATTAAATGAAGAATTAACTGTTATTGAGTTCTTCTTTGCTAACTCTAGCGCTAATATAGATTTCGGCGGGTTGAACAGAGCCACGATAGCGTAATTGTCAGAAGATGCGGGTTCGAATCACACTCGTGTAATCGCTTCCATTACTTTTCTGAAATTTTCTAAAAGTGTAAATATTAATAACAATTTGTCTAATTGACAGTTTCAATCAAATTGACCTATAATAGCTTTCACACCAGAAACAACATCGTACATTTTAGAAGGCTCACCTATACGACCACATGCTCATGTTGAACAAATACATCCTCCAGTTCGTCCGCCTATGAATATAGTTGTGACACGCCACTGTCAAAAGCGCAAGATTTACAGATGCAAAAATGTACCAAACGGTAGACGCATAGTAATTTTTCACCCAGGCGGCCATTGCGGCGCTACATAAAAGCGATACAAACAGCCCATCTGTTATCCTATCCGCGGTTTTAGACACATCCTTGGGTATTTTCTTCAATTCCTCGTATACGGATCTTTTTAGGGTTCGATAAAAACCGTCCTCGTTGAACGTGAAAGGGGAGTTCCTCGATGTATTTGCGTCTCTGATGTAGTATTTATCCAAGAGTTTTTGTGTACTCGGATTTATGTGATGGGCTTCGAACGCTTCTGTTATGTCGGTACCCTGGAACAGTGAATAAGAAATTAACTGAAAAAAGCACTTGAAAAAGACGACTTGATTGAGGTGGTAGGTTGCCCTACAAGATGGTTGTCTTAAAATCAGTTTCAACATAAATAAAGTTTCATAAATGTAAAAACAAAAAATCATAGTCCCTATTCTTGGCATAGTGAATTATTTGAGACACTTAACTTACAAAAATTTCGAGTTGTGAAAAAAAAACACATTTTATACAAAAAATAATATATAGGTATATAATTCCACAAAAAAAAACTCTGCCAAGGGTTAAAAAAATATCAATTAATCGTTTCTAAAATTGGTTTTATTTAATTTTCTTTACAAATAACTTACGTTTTACGAAATGATTAATTTGCTAATAGGATAGTTGCGCAAAGCAAGCAACTTTCGCAAAGGCCGGTCATCGGATGGGTGACCAAACATTTATCATCTCGAGCTCCTCCGTGCTTTGGAAGGCACGTAAAGCCGTTGATTCCGGCTGCATTAGCAGTCGTTAACAACCACCAATCCGCACTGGGCCCGCGTGTTGGTTTATGGCCCGTTCTCCCTATCCATCCGTAGGGAAAGCTCGTGCCCCGCAATGGGGACATAAAATGAGCTAATAATGGTGATGATGATGAGGATAGTTGCACCAAAGCTCGAGATACTCTAAGCCCTCTGTTCGACAAACCTTTCCTTGAATGAGAATTGGAAGTTACGTAAACAATCTCGAACGTCATTCCACTATATTATAGATACGGGTGCAAAGTTATTTTACATGTCCAAACAATCCTCAAAAGGAGATTTCTCATATTATTCGGTCATAAAATTAACATTTATAAATGGCTCACCTTTGTCAAATCCAACCACTCTTCGCCGCCAGGATGTCGCTTCATGAAGGTCGTAAAATCGTAAAGCTTATCGTAAACTCGCCACAGCCCCTCTGCGCCATCATCCATAGCTTTCCCGGTAAGCCACTGAATAGGATCCCTGATAAAACCATCCCTTAAAGAGGGGTACTTTAATTGTGGGAAGCTGACATGTGTTTGCTTTTCTTCCGCCCTCTTTTGAGCTAAACTTTTCCAATCAGACTCTTTGGGTGCCATTGGTATGAGTGTCGCACAAGTAATCAATTCAAATGCTTTCTACTTCCGCGACTATGGAGATATGAGAGAAACTCGAATGATAGTTGGCGATGGGTCAGTAAATTATATAATGAATTGTAAACAAGCTAATTAGCTTAGTTAATTAACTAGTTAGATAAGTCTGAGAAACAGACTTAACAAATAGTCATTAAGTAGCTACGAATATATTAACTAATCAAAAAAATTACTTACTTTTTGTATATTTACAAATTGTATACAATTGTATACTCCAATGTACACTAATAATGTGCATAATTATAAAGTATAAAAATGGTTCAACGTAATTTTTTTCTTTGGTTTTTTTAAACGTTATTTGAACGTTTATATGAACTTGCTAATCATTTAACCTAAACAAAGAATAGATTTCTGTAAGTTACCATAAGATGTGAATCTTTACGCGTACGAAGTCACGGGTGAGCCACTAGTCATTTAAATATAAGCGCATACGCATGAGGTATATGATAACCTCTGCAAGCTGTATCTTTCTATATAAGTGTAACATGTGGTCTACTGAATTTTACAACTGATGACTTTTAACAAATTTAATGCGTTATGCTAATTTAAAAGTATTTGATTATAAACTCTCGATTCAGACGCCTCATAAAATCTAGTAGAGGACGGGGGCACGCTTGCATGATGATATCCCTTCAAAATCCATCTGAGGATGTTCAATTACTATAGCTTGAAGATCCTTAGTTTTCTCACCATCCGATGAGTCTGTAAAGACTATCTGCGCCCAAAAATAATGATTGTAACGTCATTCGCATTAACGGCAACGCTATTTTATCATCATCATCATCATCATCATCATCTCAGCCAAAAGACGTCCACTGCTGGACAAAGGCCTTCCCCAAGGATCTCCACAACGACCGGTTTTGTGCTGCTCGCATCCAGCGGCTTCCCGCGACCTTCACCAGATCGTCGGTCCACCTTGTTGGAGGCCTTATTCATATACATAAATATAATTTTCCAATGCATGTGTATTTCATTTTTTTTATATATCTTACGGGTAAGCACTTGGCACTTCACCAGGATTCCTCAACTACTGAGGCACTGGCTATCTTAGGTATATCTAGCTGCCCAAATACAACAATGCTACAAACATTGATGTTACGGCGACATATTTAGATAAGATGGTGGTAGCTAACCAGGCGGGCAAAGAAGCCCTACCAAACCGAGTACAGAAACATGTACCCCTCGTTGGGAATTAAACCTGAGACCTCTGGGTCTAAACCCAGTCATTGAACTTCTAAACGAATGGACTGATTTGATGAAATTTTTTGTGTACTTGAGTGGGTCGCTGGATGGTTTCGAATTACAAATGGACCATGGCGCTGCAAAAGGGGTTATCATGGGATACTGTGAAGTCGCGAGCAGGCCAGTAATATTTTATAAAATAAATTGATTATTGGATTTGATTAAACCTCATTCTTACACTGAAACTCACCAGACTGGAACGCGCTTAGCGAAAGTTTTAAAAGTTTGCCGACCACCAAAATCTTTTCTCGATATCAAAGCTTCGGTTTTACGCTCGAAAACTTTTGTGATCGCCAATTATCTTTTTAATTAACTAAAACGAAATAAAAAACAGGAGATGATTATATCTTGTCTGAGATGACTAATGTTTATAAAATTAACACTGATTTTTAGTGTTTTTGCTTAACACATACAAAACTGTGTATGAAATTGAACTCCTTCTAAACAGCTGGATCGATTTGGAGGAAATTTTTTCAAGTGGATTCGAGAATGGTTAGATTTACAATTGGACCCAGTAGGTGGCGCTGCTATAGGGGTCCATCATGGGATACGGGTGTTCTTAAGCGGACGAATGATTTGTTAGTTTTGTTGTCATGGAAACTGTCAACGTTTTCTTTGTTTTGTTGTCATGGAAACTGTCAACGAATACGAATACGATACGAAGTCCGCCGGTCAGCTAGTAATGTGTAAAATCTACCTTTTTTGTTAAATTTCTCCCATTGCTAATTATTTTGAACCATCATGTAATTGCAATTAATGATAATGTTAATGCTAGTGACTTAATAAAAACATTTATTTTATTACTTCTAATTCAATGCAATGAGCTCGATGGCACAGTAGCGAGGTACTCGATGGCGCAGTGGTTAACGCGCCTGGTCTGCGTTTGCTAGAGTAAATCAACTTTCGCAATGGCCGGTTATCAGATAGGTGACCAAAAATTTACCATCTTGAGTTCCCCCGTGCTTCGGTAGGCACGTAAAGCCGTTGATCCCGGCCGGATGAGCCGCGTGGTGGTTTATGGCATGTTCTCCCTATCCATCCAGAGGGAAGCCCCCAGCAGTGGGGACGTAGAATGAACTGGTGAAGAAGTAAAGTACAAAAAGTTACCAAAGTTTTATAGCAGTCGGATAAATGGTATTTAAACGCATAGGTACGGGACGAAGAAATATTTATTAATTTTCATATAACAAGTACATATTTTACAGATTAAGTTGACTCCACGCGAAAGCGGTCGCAAGCGAAAAGCTCATTCAATATTAGTGTCCTATATTCGAAACAGGAACCCGTGTTCGCAGTTTTTGCAGTCAAAAATATCACAGAATTCCATTGTAATTTAAGGGAACGCCGTCCGTAAGTGACAAGTGTCATATATTTTATTTAAAATGTCTTCGTCCATATTTATTTGGTGCCGCGCGGCCATACTAATTGAATTTGAGGTACTTAATAAAAAACAATAATTTAAATAACCGCTTGATAAATCGAAAATGTGAGATGGACGATTTGTAGTTTAGATATTGGTGATTGTTAAGACAAAATCAGAGTTACAATAATTTTGATAAACTATAAGATATATCAACTATACGCCGCCACTCGTTTTCATGATTTTTGCCCAACTTTAAATTATATTGCAGAAAAAACTGTAGTGTGTTATGAATTTATGGATCGGTCTAATTGTAAACACGTTCCCTTTGATACTAAATATATATTCTGTTTATGTAATACGATAGTATTTTTAATTATATCAACTTAACCATGACTGCCCTTTTGGCTTTTTTATGGTCAGCGCACCCTTAACTGGGTGATAGCTAGAAAAGTGGTCTGTGCACGAAGCCATAAAAAAATTAACGAGCCTTGCAGTAGTCGCATATGATGTGTAACATTTGACATCTTACCTTTTGAAATCAATATTACAATAGAAAATAGAATATTGAATTAACATTAATATAGGGGAAGCCCGGGAAAGACGCATATGTTAAGGGAATGGGTAAAAAAACACACAAACTGTTAATAGACAAAACTTTTCATACTTTTAATTTGTACTATATTTATCAATTTTTGGAAAAAGCTATTACATATTTAAAAACTTAAACAATTTCTAACGAACTTTTTGGAAACAAAAATATGATCATTTTATCCGTTTTACCCGACCCACCTAGGCAAGCGTATACACCCCAGGGGCAAAAGAGATAATATGTTTAAAAAATTGAATATGAATCGCTACCTTCATCACAGAAATAGCTCCCTCTTCCTGTATAAAACGTGCAGTTTTCATGTGCCCGTTTTTTGCACTGGCTACACTCAATCAGGTCTTCTGTGAGCGGTTCAGTGTGTTCTTCAGTGCATACCATACCGACACAACTTGATTTATCTTTTTGTTTTTTTTTTGTATTAACAGCGGTCCTTATTGTATTAATTTTACTAGGTTCTTCCAACTCAGTTATTTTTGTTTTCCTATTATTAGCTTTTTTAGGACAACTCAGATATTTTTTGTCTTTTTACTATAAACGGATAGCTATCTGTTTTGCCCATATTCGTCCTGCCCAAAGCGCCACTATTTTGAAATTGTTTAGGTCAAAAAAAGATTTAACAGGGCAAGATAAAGTTATAATCACAAATTAAACTTAAGTAATAACTTAAGTTTAATTTGTGATTATAACTTTATTGTTTATTTGTTAGATCGATTGTATAATAAATATTAGATACGTAATACAAAAAGATGATACGCTACTTTGCCAAAAAACATAATAAAACAGATAAAATTCTTTGTTTAGTCTCCACAACTGTCATGGCGTCACCGGTACACCGACGTGAACACGTCCAGTTACGCTATCTATTGTATAGTTTTAGTAAAATCGGATATCCTTCTTACCCACAATATGCATCTTGCCCGGGCTTCCCTTACTTATTTTTTTCCTTTTTTTTCTCTTTTTTATTTATTTCGCTAGCTAACTCGCAAACGAATTACTGACTGAGATATACAACGTCAGTCGGAAAGGGGGTACTAAGCCGCGGACAACTGAAAGTGCTACTATCAACTATTATATTGCAAATATAAGCATTGCGAAAAACGTTCATATTTACTTCCATACAAAATAAATTTTTGGTTACGTAATTTAAAAAATGTACAACCCTGAATAATTGAAATTATCAATTCAAAAATGAATGGTGCAGTTTGTGACGAACATCCCCAAGAGCCTGCCCACTTCGATCTGATTGGCGCACGTAGTTCTTTTGAGTGGTCAAAAGACCTACGCGAGCCAATCAGATTTTAGTACCTACGCAGGTCGCAGGCCGTACTGCGGCAGGCAGATCGAATATCGCAGATGTGACATTAGCATAGTTAGTAGGCTACCTATCTATCCGCCGCACAAGTTGATGAACATGGTAATGTTTTTTGATACTTACTACTTTTACCGCCTCGGTGGTCTAGTGGTTAGATCATGGTAAGCCCGGTCTGAGAATCCAGAGGTTCTGGAGGCCTACTACGAAACGCCGCAACTCAAAGTATCGGCCGATTGTTCGCACGTTTCTTACTACGAAACTCTATCGTTTGGTCGGTCGGCCCGCACTTATCATTAATTCCGTCCGAGCTTCGTTTGACGTTTGATGCATCGTAAACCCTACTCTGAACGCACGAAGTCCGAACGATAATTTGAATTTGACAAATGTTTTGGCGGTGATTTACTGTCAAAATTCACGTTATCAAAATAGTTACCTTGTGATTATCGTAAGTAGAAAGTTTTATTTATTTAACGCAATTTTGTGTGTTTTGTTTGTTTGTTTTATAGTTAAATGTGATTATAATTGCAGTAAAATGGCAGCACGTATGTGTTTGATTGAATTGGCCCTCTTTGAAGAGCGTTTGGAGCGTCGAAGAGATCGCAGACGCACCCGCGACTCCTTCAGTGTGAATTTAGTGCCCGACGTAGAATTCATATCGAATTACCGTCTCAGTCGGGCACTTTATGAGGAGTTCTGCCAGGAGGTGGTGCCTCTTTTGCCCGCAAAACGCAATCGCCGTGGAATAGACCCCGCGACTAAAGTACTTATATTCAATTTGTAAAACACTTTTTTTATAGAGGTTTTTTCCTTGGATATAATACATTAGACTGTTTTGTATTGTAGATTCTTGTTGCCTTGAACTTCTATGCTCGGGGCAGTTACCAAGGTTCTGTGGGGCAAAATAATGACGCACCAATGGCCCAGCAGACTATCTCCCGCTGCTTGAGGGAGGTCACAGATGCCATCAATACACCCAGCATTCTACGGAAGTATATAAAATTTCCTCAAAATGCAATAGAGAGAAACGTTATTAAGAGGAAGTGAGTTATAATGATTTTATAAATATTATTTATTTAGTGCTTTATATTTATATTATATATATTATATATATTATATTTTATTCCCGAAATTCTGCCAGGAACGAAGTCCTGCGCGGGTCGCTAGGGAACAATAATTATTTAACATTCACTTAATCCGTCCTGCGCCGCCGTAGGTATAATTAGCGGGCCACCTTATGCACTACCGGTAGTGCATATGGCGCGCGAGGATTTAAACATAATTTTTCTTACAGATTTTATGAGCATTATCATACACCGGGCGTGATTGGGTGTATTGATTGCACTCATGTAGCTATAGTAAGGCCTGATGAGCAGGAGGAGAGATATATTAATAGGAAACACTTTCACTCGATTAACACACAAGTGGTAAGATAATGGCATACATTTAGCAGCATTAAAATACAATATTAATGTAATGTATGAAATAAAAGTTTATTTTATTTTATGTTTTTTCAGATATGCTATAGCGACTGTGAGATCCTTAATGTGGATGCATCATATGGTGGAGCGACCCACGATTCGTTCATATGGTCACAGAGCGAAATTAAGGGTCATCTGGAAAGTCTGCAAACAGAAACAACATACCTATTAGGTATATATTGATTGGGTATTAATTAAATATTATTTGTTTCCATTAGCTTGCTACCCACTCTGCTGTACTGTTCACCTATGTTAAAAAATGTGGGAGTAAGGTTTGATCCACACTTGATATTGATTGTTAAGCTATTAAAAAAATAATTGTGATGAACATATTAAAATGGTTTAAGTACTTGTAGGGTCAATTTTAGTTTTTCCAATTTGACTCTATCTAGTTTGTATGTTTTATCTATCACACAAAATCTTCGATAGGTTAATATCAAATTTCACCTGTATATTAACCCTATAATTACATGCATGTGTACAAACCACGATACGAAAACACAAATTTTAATGACAATTGTTTTACTTTATAGGTGATTCAGGATATCCTCTTCGAGAATATCTACTGACACCAATAGCCAATGCTGTAGAAGACAGTCCAGAGGGCCGATTTAATGCAGTACATCGGAGTGCTCGCTCCACCGTTGAGCGCACATTTGGCATCTTAAAGGGTCGATGGAGGTGTCTTCTGGCAGCGAGGGAGCTACTCTACCGTCCAGAGACAGCAGGCAAAATAATCTTAGCCTGCTGTGTCTTGCATAACATGTGCATAAGGGCTGGACTTGATGCTCCTGAGCTTACTGAGGATGATCTCCAGGCTGAAAACTCGCGCCAAACCAGTGAGTCAATGCCACTGCCAGTCATGTCATCTGCAGAAGCACTGAGAAGAGGACAAAGAGCAAGAGAAAGAGTTGTACAATTGTTAAATAGAAATTAGCCCTAATTAAATATTACTAATTTATTTTTTTTTATTTACCATAAATTGTTTTATGTTACAGTTGTACAATTAACATTAATGTGGTGTAATCTTTACTTGTTATAAAGCTTTTGTTTATTACTCATAGCTACTGTATCAGCTAGTTTATATCCTGCTGTTAGTAGTTATTGTTTAAGTTAGTATTTTTTGTTTTTGCACTGTTTATTACTACTATTGTTAAAGTTGTGAAGTTAATTGCACCCATTTGAACCCAAGGGTGGAATTTCCAAATGTTTACTAGCCTATGTTAGACGGAATGATGCAAGGATTGTAACGATACCTCGCAGGTATATCTAAATCGGTTCAGGCTTTTAGAAGTTATGGTGGAATAAAGAAACATCACATACATACATACATAAACCCTGAAAACATAACACTCCTTTTTTTGTTGAAGAAGCTGTATGACATTGTGGAAATTGAAACTTTTACCTCATGTAAATTTGTTAACCTAGATTTTTTATTTTTTGTTTTTCTTTTACATGTGGCTGTCTTCTATAAGTATGTTTTGTGTTTATTTGTAATGGAAAGTGTCCTGCTATGATAGGGCATTTTCCAATATTTTTGACGCTGTAAGGGAGAAAAGAGCTGGACACTTGCTGAGTTTCTTGCCGGTTCTTCTCAGTACAAGATCTCCCGCCCAGAGTAGACTTACGAACCGATGGCATAGTGACATTCATAAGAGCTACTTGTACTACTACTAAACTGAATAAATGATTTTGAATTTGAATTTGAATTTGTTGTTTATTGTCCTTTACTATCTAATTTAGATTAGATGATGAGTAATGTCAGGTCATCAACCTTTCACTAAAGGTAATAATAATCTAAGTAAATTATAATTAAAGGATTGATGTGATATGATACTTTAATTAAACAAACATTTACAGATAACATTACAATATCCTTTTAGTAATTAGGCTTAATTACTATTTCACTGTTACGAAATGACATAAAGGTACATGTAGAGGTCTAACGCTCCACTGGTTGGCTTAAATCCTAATACCATAAAATAATCAAAATGTAAATAAGTAATATATATCTTTGTATCTAATAATCACAGAAGTATTGTTTAATTATACAGCTTACATCTAATTAAAAAATCAGTCTGAAATAAATGTTGGTAGAGGTATGCATAACAATGCTCTGATTATTTTAAATCCTTATTAGATAAAACAACAAAAATGTAAATAAGCAAAAACTTTGTATCTAATAATCACAGAAGTATCGTTTAATTATACAGCTTACATCTAATTAAAAAATCAGTCTTTGAAATAAATGTTGGTAGAGGTATACATAACAATGCTCTGATTATTTTAAATCCTTATTAGATAGAACAATAAAAATGTAAATAAGTAAATCTTTGTATCTAATAATCACAGAAGTATTGTTTAATTATACAGCTTACATCTAATAAAAAAATCAGTCTGAAATAAATGTTGGTAGAGGTATACATAACAATGCTCTGTTATTTTAAACCCCTATGATATAAAAAATAAAAAAGTAAATGAGCAAAAACTTTGTATCCAATAATCACAGAAATATTGATAACTTTGATAAGTTATTGCATTATAAACAAAACAAAACAAAAAAACACACACATGGCAAAAATACAGGCAACATTTGCCACATAATTAAAAATCTAGTACCTACCTGAGGTACTAGATTTTTAATTATGTGCCAAATGTTGCCTAACAAGACTACACAGCTCTAACAGAGCCACCCTGATGCCCGCCAGTTCCCTGATTGTTCGTTCCTCTCGCTCAGCGCGGTTATCTTCAACCCGAAACAATCGGTCCCGCACTGAGCCATCACCTCGAGGGAGAAGCTGTTGCCGAGGTCTCCTAGTATGTGTGGCTGTCAAAGAACAACAAGTTTATATTAACGTCATGTTTTTATTTATGTTGTAAACAAAGTTCATAAAAGGTGTTTACTCGTAAAAAATATTTATAATATAAAAAGATTTTCACATTAAAAACATCAAATAAAAATAGACCATTTAGTTTTATAAATTTAAAAAATTAAAAATTGTGAAAATATATATTATACATACAATGTCGAACTGGTACTCTTCTACTTTGGTCAGGGATAGGTGGGTCAGTAGGTCTCTCTGCTGTTGCCTCTTCTGCCTGAGGTTCCAACAGCAAACGATCTGTAAAATTATTTAAATACTAGGTAATGTATATGCCGTTTTCCTTAACTTGCCCAATTTAGTAAACAATCTTGGTATGTCTTTAATAAAATTAGTAATTTGAAAGGAAGGTGAACACAGACGGTAACTAGGTATAACAAATCATTATTTAATAGTTGTTTTGTTCCAATCAGAATCCTTTGTTTTAATTATTAGTTCATTTTATGCACTCCTATTATAATAAAAAGATAATAATATGCCAAGATGAACAAGTAATTAAAAGTTTACTATAGAGAATTATATACCTAAATGAGATTTGTCTGTAATTGGATAATGAAATTTAATAACAATTGTGAGATCTACTGGGGTACAGAATAGTATATGTTTAACCCAGTTTGTTATGAAGTAACCATTAGCACAGATCAACCTTATTGTACACTAAATTATATTGTGTATAATTTTACATACCGTGAATGAGATCTCTGTCCTCTGCGAGCGGTTAGTTTCTTATTTGCTAAAAAATACAAGTTATTGCATTACAAACAAAACTCGAATATTAATTATATACATTGTTTTTAGCTTGTATTTATTTATTCAAAATCCATATCTATTCATTTTCAAAACTTAAGTTTTTATCATACAGTAAATTATGGAATCTACATCTACATATAAGTAAGAGAAGAGTTACATAATGTATATTACATTATTATTAGTAGTATACACGCAAACATTAATGTGAAAAATCGAGTTCATTAACCCCTTGTGCATCAAGCGACCAGCAGGTGGCCGATAACAATAAAAATTCTATTGTGTCTGGTATTCTATATATATATTGTTTCAAATTACCTCATCAAAAGCAGGCACTCTCGCTGTTGTCTGCGGTTCACCAAATCCCTCTCCCATAATGGAAACCACTTTTAGTTCCCACTGGGAGAGTTGTGGGGCTGTAGACGGGCCACCACCAGTGGCAGCCGCAGACTTCCGTGCAGCGGCTGCTGCCTTCTTGGCCAGATACTTTTTATCTGTCCATACCTGTAATAATATAACGATGTTATAGGTAAATAATGGTTATAGATTCTACTAATGTTATTACGTATGTCAAGCAATATAACTGATATTACAATGGATAAAACTTACTTTCTGCCACTGCTTCGTGGTTTTAGTGCACCCACCCATGGCATTAAGGGTTGTGCACAACTCTTCCCACAACCTGTGGGAACGCACTCGGCCCTCCACACTCCTCAAACTTCCTTTTGCCAAGTCTCGATGCTCGTCAAGGAAGTCGGTGAGTGTCTCTATTTGAGCCGCCGACATGATGCTTGAAACTTTATTATTATTTTCTTGTGTTATGGCTTCTGGAGTGTCTTTTCAACACAAATAATTTCGCCAATGTCGAGTTGCTTGAAACTTCTAAAACTTTTCTAAAAGTTTAAACGAATCCAATACTTTTTAATATCTCAATGGACAAAAGACAAAGGGATTAATAGTATACGGCTTTAATTTTGTCAAATATCCTAAAACTTTAGAAATATTTAGTTTTCTTGTCTTAAAGTAGTCAATGTGACACATAGCTATCTAATTTGTTTATATGAATTTAATTTAGTTATTAGTTTGACGTATTTCTTTAATTAAAATACTCAAACGAGCATAGCGATAAAACATCGATAAGTTGATTGCCCTAACACTTCGTTTCATTCGTTCCGATATTCATGCGATGATTGTCTATGGTTTCGAAGGTTTGTAGATCATCCGAACATAGTTCAGAGTAGGGTCATATTGTAAACATCGGTCGAGTTTCGGTCGGGCTCGAATGTTCGGAATCGGCGTTTCGTAGTAGACCTCCTGGTTTCGGTTCCCAGCGGAGGGTACATTGTATTCGGTTTGGTTGCGGGCAGGGCTTATTATAAGTCCGCCTAGCTAGCTACAACCATCTTATTTAAGGCTGTCGTCATACAATCTTGTGGTAGGTAGGTAGAGAAAGACATAATGAAATTAACCATTCATAATAATAATAAAATTAACCCTAGTTATTATGTACCTCATCATCATCATCATTAGCTCATTTTTGTCCCCACTGCTGGGGCACGAGCTTTCCCTATGGATGGATAGGGAGAACGGGCCATAAACCACCACGTGGGCCCAGTGCGGATTGGTGATTGTTAAGGACTGCTAATTCAGCCGGGACCAACGGCTTTACGTGCCTTCCGAAGCACGGAGGAGCTCAAGATGTAAAATTTTTGGTCACCCATTCGATGACCGGCCTTCGCGAAAGTTGCTTAACCTCAGCACTCGCAGACCGGGCGCGTTAACCACTGCGCCATCGAGCTCCTAAAATGCGCTGCGCCATCGAGCTCCTCAATTATGCACCTATACACCATCAAATGGAGTCTCTCGGAGGACGGAGATTCGTAGGTAAAAAACTGTTCTCTGAAATGTTTACAATTACTCTCTACAGTTGATAAGAACGGCCATTTTGTTAACCCCGGCAATGAACTCAAATGTCTCTCTCTTAAAACAGCTGACCGCCAGGGCTACCACAGCGTAATTTCTTTTGAAATCTTAAAAAAGCTGTTAATCTAAAATTATCCATTTTTAAGGAAAAGTTCTTAGACAAAAGTTATTCACTATCATGTATACTTTACCCTCCTTTCGGCTTAGTACCCCCGTTCCGACTAACGTTGTATATATATTTCATGCATTGGCTTACTTCAAAAAGAAGGAGACTGCTGAAGGTATGAAGCTTTCATACAAATGCATATCACACTATATACGTGGTCGACAATTTAGAAACACTACCAACGGAACTTAACATTATACAAGATATTTGACCCTAATACTTTTTATTTGGAAATGAAAACAAATAGCATAAAATATGTTAAATAACTTATAATTTAATAGAAAAAACAACAAAACATCAGCTAAACAAGTACCGATTCAATATTAAATTTCATACATACAACTAAATGAGTTTTAAAGTACCAGCAATGATGGACAACTAATTAGAAACAATACAAAAAAAATAAAAGATAAATAATTTATAAGTTTAATTATAGAGCATTATATAATTTAGGTAATAGATACTGTGTATAGGCTACTAAAACTTATAATTAATATCCTTTATTATCAATCACACTTCTACAACGACGTGGCATTGATTCAAGCAATTTCATACATTTTTCTAGTATTGTATTGAATTCCATGCTTCGACAAAACCTTCATAGAGTTAGTTGTGACTGGAGTTACGTTTGTTTGTGACTTTCTTTTTTACGTCATGCCACAGATTTCTGTGGGATTAATCAGGGCTATTTGCAGGCCAGTCTAAGACGGAAATACGGTGTTCCCTAAGAAAATACAATTATATTGTTGGCAGTGTGTTTAGGGTCATTATCATGCTGAATGATCCAGGTTACAGGCAAATTATCGTCAGAGTAGGGAATCATTGTCTCTTCCAAGATGTTTTTGTACTGCAGTTGATCCATTGTACCTTCAATCTTTCGAACGGGTCCAACTCCACATCCGGAAAACATCCCCATACCTTGATATTGCCGCCCCCGTACTTGACTATGCTTCTAGTGTATTTATAATTAAAAGCATGGTTTATTGGACGTAGCGCTTCCCGTCTGAATCTACCATGTTTATTTTAGTTCCATCAGAGAATAAGACTTTTTTCCAATCTCGCACCGTCCAATTGACATACTTTTTAGCGAATAATAATTGCTTCAAGGTGTTGCTTGGTAAGAAGCGGTACCTTTCGAGAAACCCTCCCAAACAATTTTGCTTCGACTAATCTACGGCGTACCAGTCTTGACGAGACGTTTCTAGGGTCATCAGGCGAAAAAACTTCATTTAATTACGTACGATTAGCATATCTGCTCTGGTCGAAGTTTTCCTCGGTCGATCCTTCTAAGAACATTGTCAATAGTTTCGTGTTTTTTATAATGGTCAATAGCATTAAAAACTTTCTTTACGGAACATTTTAAATGATCAGCTATTCTCTTTTACGTCCATTTTTGGTCGATGTGCAAATTAACAATTATTTGCCTAGTTGAAGCGTCACAACTTTTATTTTTGCCCATTTTGAACAAAAAATTGTTAACGAAGTTCCAATTTGATGTTCAATTGCCGCCAAAACGATAGAAATTGACTTAGAGCATTTAATGCTCTAAGGAAATTGATAAGAAAGAAGTTTTATTTTTTCAATTTCAAAAATGGAATGTGCCGTGCATGCTTTTCTAAAGTATTTCTAATTAGGCGTAACAGAAAATAAGCTATGTATGCTTTAAACTCTTTTTATGATTGAAGTTTAGATAGTTTTGTTTTTTTTTAATGTATTTGATGAGTATTCTAATTGAGTGGCTATATTGTTGCATGATTATTAAATATTGAATCTATAAATTTTTCACGAATATTGTACGTGAATTTCAAACTTGCGGAAAGATGTTACACATCAAGAAGGTGGTCTGTATTCAATTGTGAAAAATCGGGTTGCTAACCACTATTTTAACGTTTAGAAAAGAAATAATTAAAAAGTGTCCGTCTCTAGTTCCTGTTGAACACTCGTGCCAATATCCTACATTTTCAACATCACTCAAGACATATCAACGAAGCGTATATTGTGAAACCTCTTAGACATACAGGATTAGCTACCAGAATGCCAAACATCTTTGTTCAAGATGTCTCCTTTTGAGATATGCCAGCATTCCGTAGTGAATTGCTTTGCGTTAATTACTACTGACCGGGTAACATCTGAAATGGTTTATGGGTGCCATAGATCACTTTGTGGACATTTAGCTTTTCATTTTCAATACTGAACGTTAACTTAATTAAATTGGAATCTTATCGTTCCAAATTCATTTAAATAATTTAGGTTAAGTACTTCTCCAATGCTAGGCGAAGGCTTCTTTACCACCTCTGTGGTCTAACGGTTAAGACCATCCGTTTCAGACCTAGAGGTCCGGGGTTCGATTCCATGTACGTCAGGGGTACATGTATGTCAGTAGTAAGAATAGCTGCTACCGTCGACCAGACACGTCATCGAACCCTCTACTAGTCGTAGCGGTCTTCCGTTCCACTAGATCAAGGAGGGGAGGACGAGCATGTGCACCTGCGTTTGCGCGTACGTTTGTGCACCTAATTATCTCCTGCGCATTTGACCTGCTTCCATCATTTTCATCATCACATGTATGTGTACTCGTTGGTAGGGCTTGTTTGTCCGCCTGTCTACCTACTACCATATCATCTAAATATGTCACCATAACATTAATGTTAATAGCACTGAATATGTGTTCCGGTAACTAGAAATAAGATAGCCAGTGCCACACTATGTAAGGTGGCCTTATCGCCATTTAATATCAATTAAAAAAAACAATGAATTCAATTAATTATTGCAATCAATGGGTTTTGAATAGAATAAAAAAGAAAATTATTTATTCAGTATCACAATATAAAATAAAAACAATTCTTAGGCTTAAGGGTGCGCCAAACAAAAAATGCCAAAAATGCTGTAACGGTTAAGTTGATATAATTGAAAATACTATTGTATTACATAAAAAATATATACATACATATATTTAGTATTAAAGGTAACGTGTTTATAATTAGTCTTATCTATAAATTCATAACACACTATAGTTTTTTCCATAATATTATTTAAAGTTGGGCAAAAACACAAACGCCTCCTGATCTGGCGTTATGACCTGGATGGTCCCTTGTGCTTGCGCAAGGATGTCTGACTTTGTAACCTGACGGTTGGTAGGGTGTGTCAGTATAAACTTTAAACTCGTGTGTAGTGGGTTGTCCGTCTCACATTTTGGATTTATCAAGCTGTTATTTAATTATTATTTATTCAGCATCTCAAATTCCCTATACAAAATTAGTATGGCCGCATAAAATAAATATGGACGAAGACATTTCAAATAAAATTATGACACTTGTCACTTACGGAAGGCGCACCCTTAAGTCCATCATCATCTCGCTCTCCCTATCCATCTAGGAAAGCTTGCGCCCCAGCAGTGGGTACATAAATATGAGCCGGTGATGATGATGATGATGATGATGACGATAAATATGTAATGTTCAGACATTACATATTTAGTTGGGCTCAGGCCCAACAGTGGGACTGACTGATTCTTCAACCTAATAGATACTTGCTTTGAGCGTGTAATTGTATATGAGGTATACATAGAAGTATGTCATGACCGCAGCAAATTGATGTTCGTGATCTCAGCTAACCTCTCTGGAGAATCGCGTGATAAATGCAAGCTTCTACTCGTATGTAGATAATTAACTGACGTAAACCACTTATATTAGAATAATTATAAACTGATTATTGTTGTCTCCGAGTATCCGACAATACTATCTACTACAGATAATAACTTCTTCGTAATCTCAATAAAGAATTCTATATAATTGTATAACAAATATCACACAAAATGAAGAATTCGTGTATTCGCAGTTAGTCTCTAATTACTTTAGATCTGTACTATCTGAGTGGTAGAGCCACGCTGCGTTGCAGCACGAAATGGGCCGGCTCGCCCGGCGTAATACGGTGGTATTCAAATTCGAAAATTCGAAATTAATATCGGCGTGAAACAATGGCACTCGTTGCTGTTGTGTTTCGTCTGGTAAGTGAAAGTACCTGATCTCTCACCCCTCCCCTTTCCCAATTCCTACTTCCTCCTCAAGATGCAACTCCTTCCACAAGGCTGGCAACGCATCTGGGATTACTTTGGTTTTGTCCATGGGCGGCAACGATTACTTCCCATCAGATGACCCGCCTGCTCGTTTGCCTCCTTTTAATATAAAAAACCATACCAACATGATGCAATAAATAATTATGACTAAGACTATGACTACTGCGAATTTTCTTCACAAAGGCTCAGTGGCACTTATGACTACATTTGCGTCACGGATTTGTGTGTTTCTTTTGTGTATTGATACATAACAATATACTGGACTACTAAAAAAGTCACTTAAATTTAAAATAATGTTTTTATTGTATTCCTTATTTCGGTAATGCCGGAACCTCTGGGAAGAAAAATCCCAGTGGACATCTAACAGCATAACTACTGACAATTATTGAGAGAATTTATAAATTATTTATTAATTAATAAGGGGTTCTAAAACTAATCTTGGTCACCACGCCACCATGAATAGACTTCAACGACAATACAACGCACTTAAAGGCGAATCTATTGATATATTTACTGATAATCCGCAAAAATTAAAACGTAACATACCTACTTCTTTCTCGCCCGGGTCTGTTTAATTATCTATTATCTCCATTTTCTTTCTTTTTTTAATGTTTATCCACTTTTACGTTAAATCTTAGTTAAGTTTTAGGTTAATAAATAAAATACTGAGTTCACGTTTGCATGCCGTGGCAACCTTTAATTAAGTCAGCACTTAGAATGAGATACAGTTCACTTACATAAGTCTTTTGTAGTGTATGCCTTGTTGGTTGTCCTAATAAATAAAATAAAAAAAATAAATTAAAAAAAAAATTCAAATTCAAAACTTTATTGCCTCTCTTTACAAAAATACTTATGTAACTTAAAATGATACATATTATAAACATAATTTAGTATGATTTTATCTTTAATTTTAATATCTGTCATATTCTATCATTCAATCAATCAATATCCAAGTTGGCTCCGTTCTTCCACTTTCGTAGAGTTATAGGAATGTCACCTTTGTCAACGCTAGACAGTTTCTCGAAAGGATAGTTTTCGAAGTCTTCCCAGAAAACAGGTCGCACTGTACGGTAGCCGTTGTCAAATTCTGCCAAAGTTTGCATGTCGTTCTCGTCGAGAGCGAAGTCGAATATTGAAGCATTTTCGAGCACCCGACTTTTAGTAACTGTTTTCGGGATACTAGCAATGCCACGTTGGAACTGAAACACGGAACAATCGATGAAAACATTAAATGTGAAAAGAAATAGAGGAAAATCTACGGGAAGCTTATTAAAAAACCCATTGATTATGGGTAAAGCAAAATTAACATAGAATTGAAAATAAACGAATATTAAAATTTAATAAAATAATAAATGACTGAAGTGGTCTGATTATGATAATGAAAATAATATATTTTTTGCCCTCCATCTTAAGAAATGTCTGAAATTGCTAATATTGTCATGTTTAACGGTGTAAACTATAGATATAAGATATAGGTATCCTAGTACCCGAGGTTTCGGCTGAGTTGCACACGGACTAACGTAGACTGAGGACACATACTAAAAGTATGGGTTAAACCCAGTTATTTCTTTTACTAAAATTTTACTTAAGATTAAACATGAAAGCTTGAAAGTGTAGGCATAAAAGTGAGCTGTCATGCACGCAGACTTTCGTACCCACTAGATGTGGAAAATAATGTACCCTCCAATAGTATATTAAGGACCAAATGGCAACTCTGAGAAACTCTCTCACACTCACCAAATATCTAAGTGTCACCTGCGTAACAGTTTTGCCATGTTTCTTAGCAATCTCCATCATCGTCGGATTATTTAACTTCGGCTCCGGGCTGTTGGGTACCGCACGGCTTGGCACCATCGTGCCGAATGGCGAATAAGCTACGACGACAATGTTGTGGTCCTGGCAGAGGTCCACGAGCTCTTGTTGTCCCAAATTCAAATTGACCTGAGAAAAAGGAGGAACTTTTACAGTCACTCGTTGGTGCAACGGGTAGCGATCGAGTTACAGAACTTTTGCAATGCTGGGTCACAGCATCCTGCTAACTTGTTGTAAATGAATAGAATAAATTAACAGTTTCAACCCTCGTTCTTTTTGTAAAGTACAATATAAACTACTTAGTACTTCTAGAGTCTGCCCTACAGATCGCACAAGGAACTCGTTTCAGCGCTGCAGGACCAAGATTGGACGTCTTGCAGATAATATTTGCTGGACTAAATGGGCTTGAGCCAGCCAGCCAGATCCTAGCATATCAGACTGGGACCCCTGGCGTCAGACGCGACGGCAGTCTCCAGTATATTTGACAGGAAACCCTGTTCGTTTTAATCGTTCCCCCTCCCTATGTCTTCCTGGTGCTTTTGCACCGGGTAAAGGAGATGGACGGGCCAGGAGAGTCCTGTTCTTTCCGCCTACTCTATTGAATAGCGCGTGTTGTAATTTGCATAAAGATTTTCACCGGGATAAAAAGGTGAGCTTGGTTAGCTTTGCGTGCTGAATAACAATGATTAAAGAAATACAAAATCCCATCAAAAACATAAATGTGAAATGAGAGTCAAGTTCAACATAATGATTTATGCCTTGGTTGTTGATTTCAACGACAAAAGAAGTGAGATCTAAATGCGTGCCAAGTTAGGATCATATATTGAAGCCTAAGGCTTGGCTAGTTTTCATATACTAATTATATTATAGCCTTCGCAAGTTCTAAAGCTGTAAAGCCAAAAGCTTGGCAACGTCTTTAAGAGCGAAGAGCCTGAAGTCCTCCGGTTTCAGATAGGCCGACCCCAGGAGTCCCATGCTTTTTCTAGCCAGAGAGTGGCAGTCACACAGTAGGTGCTGCATTAACTCCGTTTCCTCCCCACATGCCCTACACAAGCTATTTGTCGATAGATGCATTCTGTGGAGCATTTGTTTTGTGGCATAGTGCCCTGTCAAGGCACCGATGGTTAGTCGGGCCTGCATTCTACTGCTTCCGCATATGAACTTACTCCGTCCTAAGGCGTTTCCGCCCAGGAAGGTTTTGGAGTGTTTCATACCCGGCCCAAATCCCAGTTAATAATAACGTAATAAATACAAAAGTCGTTTATACTCTTAGTTATAAGTAGTTGTACTAAAACTGATATCTTTAGATTTAAAAAAAATTCAGGGTGGTATATTTACGTGAAGACCTTAAAATCCACATAAATACTGGCTGTCATTAATTTTGATTGCTGATTCTTACATTACAGGCATCTAAGTGTTCCTAATAGAATCAATTAATTGAAAAATATAATAAATTGATAAAAATTTACTAGTTTCTGATTTAACCCTTTGTATTCGCCCAACTACCCATCTGGATGCCAAATTTGAACTTTCTAGGTCATCTGGAACTGGCTTAGAGTTTTGATCTATCTACAGATCAGTTAGTCAGTGTTAAAAATGAGGATTTTTGGACGTTCATATTTAAATAACCGTTTAAGGTGCGTTTATAAAATTTGAAGCAATGTATCTTGCAAGTCTCATTATACGAACCAAATTTGACATGCTTATGTGAAATAGTTTTTAAGTTATGATGGGGACAAAAGTGGTTCGTGTAATATTACACACGGTGCTGCTCGCCAGTCCGTTAGCTTAAAGTAACTGACTGATGCTGCGTTGTTTTCACGCTGCACCAGTTGTCTTCACGTCTGCACTCCATTTACACTCAACATCATGTGCAGTGGATAAAAAAAAACCGAAAAATCTTTACTATACTATACATAACATTTAGGGCCAAAAACACTGGCTTATATGGCATATATGGCTTTCAAAGTAAAAAGTGTTGAGTAATTTCGGCTGGCTGGTTAGAACCACGATAGCTCAATTGGAAGAGCACCTGACCCGGTATGTCAGAAGGGTGCAGGTTCAAATCCTGCTCGTGGAAGTTTTTTCAATATTTGTGTTTTTGTAATTTGTTCGCAACAAAATTTGCGTTAAAAATTATTTTGAACATTTAGGGCCAAAACAAAAAAATACTTACCTCTATTTGTAAGGAAGCTGGTACAACTTTGCAATTAGAGATTAGCCTTTTTATCTGATCCACGTTGAAATTGGAAATCCCAATGGATTTGACCAAGCCTTTTTGCAAAACCATTTCGCATCCCCTCCAGGTTTCTAAATAATCTACCATTTCATCTACACCATCTTCCTGAAATTTATAATTTACGAGACAATTATCGGCAACAAAACAGTTCTGTAAAACTTTTAACTTTTTTTCAAAGTCGAGGAGCTCTGCTTCCGAAAGAGTAGATAGTAAATTTTACTTATTAAAAAAACAATTACACAGATGCAAAGAAACTTAAGACAAATCAAAGGAATTCAATTGAAAAAGGTAAAATGCTTAGGTATATTATTTGTCTATCTGTTTAAAACCTTTCAGAATGATTTTAACTTTCTTTTCAATCAGAAGTAGGTTTTATATTTTCGTTAAAAATGTACTTAAATAAAATCTGAACCGAATTAATAACAGAGCTCTTCCACACGCAAGTGTAGCGATATGTCATCAATATATTTGTTACCTAACTTATTTAAAATTTACTCACACTTATAGACATCGGCCAATGTATCAGTATCAAATCCAGATAATCCATGTTTAGGCGTTTCAGTGATCCTCTAACTGACACTTCGACATCTCCTTCTCGATGGAAATGATGCCATATCTGATAATAAATGAAATTGTATCATACAATTGAAATAGTAATAATGAAAACTTAATTGAAAAATAATCGGTATATGAGATAGTCAACATGCGTCGAGATTATATTTTCTAGCCAGGCTTAAAAGCCCCAAAGAATCTAGTAAGGTTCGGGGTCACGCAGCTCTTGTTATGTCACTGTCTACATGACCTCAATATTTTGGAACACAACAACAAGCAGAGGGCGAACTGCGTTACTTTTGACATATCTCTCACGTTAACGAAAACGAGAATTAGTATGGCATTGAAGAAGCGCCTCCGGGCGACATACGAGAAGAATTAAAATTTTGCAAACGTAATCGAATGAATACGGATAGTAAACAAAACCCACACCAGGCATTTAGGCGGACTTCATCATCATAATCATCATTATCAGCTCATTTATGTCCCCACTGCTTGGGCACGAGCCTTCTCTATGGATGGATAGGGAGAACGGGCCATAAACCACCACGCGGGCCCAGTGCGGATTGGTGGTTGTTAACGACTGCTAACGCAGCCGGGACCAACGGCTTAACGTGCCTTCCGAAGCACGGAGGAGCTCGAGATGATAAACTTTTGGTCACTCATCCGATGACCGGCCTTTGTGAAGGTTGCTTAACCTCAGCACTCGCAGACCGGGCGCGTTAACCACTGCGCCATCAAACTCCTCTGACTCTAGGCGGACTTACTACCAACTAAACGAATACAGGCGAACTAAGGATTATTGAATCAGGAAGCCTGTGTAAGTTTTGTTCTCTTTTCCTGGCGACAAACGAGAAGTTAGAAATTTGCCATACAAATTCTCGTTTACGTTTACGTTAACGTCATCGAATGGCCAATGAAACACGCACTAGGCACCCTGAAACGGTGATTTAGGTTAAATACTTGCCTTAGATGTCACGAATAAGTCTTCTCTTTTAACAACGCCTTCTTTGATTTTGTTGTTTATAACTTGTCCGACTTCTGGTTCTACCCTATACAGGTGTGCAGTATCGATATGTCGATAACCTATATCAATAGCGTACGACATTGCATCTACCATTTTTGGTACTTCAGATATATAGCTGAAATTAAACTGGAGAAAATAATTTAAAAAAAAATCAAGTCAATTTTTGCAATGCCCCAGCTCCGGATGAGTGACAAAATAATAAAAATATATTTTACCGGTTATTCAATTAAAAATGTTCATAATATCTACTTAGTGCTTTCTCTTTGACTTTATATTGCCTACATTGCTTTACTTTTTGATATGAGAATACACAATAGCAGATTATTTAGTTAGGCTCTATCATAGTGGCTGCCAGGGTGCATACTGGTGATTACCAAACAGGTGATTCCAGTCACCCTAGCGGCACGTAAAGGGGATGTACAGTGGGTTTTAGTGGGTGGGTGACTTCTACCAAACCCCTGCCAAGACGCTCGGATCTGGGCAAGGAGGCTAGCTGAAGGGGAGAACCCCCCATAACCATCCCCACCTTCCCGGGCGGTGGTACTCGGCCTGGATGGAATCACCACAGTAAGAACGGGTCACAAACTGAACGCCTTAACTAGTGCGTCATCGAGCTCCTTAGAGGATTGCTATTGATGTTCTGCGCCCTAAACGTCATTTATACGTATCGTTGACTTATGTTATTTGATTTCTATTCTATTAGCGTTTTGCCACTTGTCTAGGATGCTGGAAAGGCAATCCTATTCGAGACTTTTTTGTTGTATATATCTTTTAATAAAATAATCATAATACCTCATCATCAAGTCCAAGCCATGTTCCATACCCTAAAGCGGGCATATCTCTCCCATTGTTGAGCTTAAACGCAGGTATCTTAACCTATAAGAAAGTTAACAATAACGTTATAAAACAAAAATTTAAAATAAATGCTTTGTAATAATTATAATAAACAAAAAACGGCAAAAAAGTGATGACTCTACAAACATAATAAAGGCTTTAAACGTTTATCAAAAGGTAACCATATTATCAAATTTTAGAGTTTGGTATTGACTAACGCTTCAATATTTTCGATTTAAGTCGCGTCATTAGAATTATTAGAACTGCACCTAAGTGCAGTTGACATTTTTTGATGCCTCAATTACATACTTACTAGCTGTCCCCCGACCCGCCGCGTCGCATCGCGTCGCCTGAATGTGCTAGTACTTCGTATTCGCTTAGCGTTTTTACTGACTTTTTAAGGGTCATAGCGTGATGTTAATAGCCTTATAGCCTTCCACAAAAATAAGGCTATCAAATGCAAAGACAATTTTTCAAATCTGATTGCTAGTTCTAGAGATAAGCGCGTTCAAACAAAAAAACATACTTTTTTACTTGCGGCCCGTCCTTAGCTCGGGTGGACTTTTTTTTAATATAGCTTATGTTACTCAACACTAATGTAGCATTCTAATGGTGAAAGAATTTTTTAAATCGGTCCAAAAGTTTATGAGTTTATTCGTTGCAAACATACATACATACATACGTACAAAAATACAAAGGTTTCCTCCTTATAATATTAGTATGGATAATTAATATTATATTATTATAAATTACTAGTGGTCGCCCAGTGGTCGAAATTCGACCGTAATTTTATTAAGGCTGCACGGATTGTATCCTAAGCAATGAAAAATTAAAAAGATAGAATGTGAGTTTGGATTGGCATTGACAGATTTCGGCCGCTCCTCTTCCATTTTTGAAATTTTCGAAAAGAATATACAAAATACATGGTACCTAGTGTGTACCTATTAATAAAAAAAAATTAACATTCTGCAATCCTTCTCTGTATAAACTATAAGTGTGCGAAATTTCATACTACTCCGTCCGCGCAATTTTTGTAAAAAGGGGTACAAAATTTTTGTTTCACGTATTAATATATAGGTAGTATAGATTGTACAGTACAACCGACCTTAGACATAATGTGATTCCCAGCCAGCACGTCAGCTATCGACCACAGACTGCAACACCTCTACTGTCAGTTACGTAAACAAGAAAGACACTATTATAGACTTGTTCCTAAAATAAAACAGATGTGACGTTCCGTTCGAAATCTGAAAGCGCTCGCCGCGACTTCGTCTTTGTAAACACTCGTATCCCGTGATCCCAAAGGAATTTCGGCAAA
Organism: Eudonia mercurella; assembly: GCA_963082485.1. Classification (NCBI taxonomy): domain Eukaryota; kingdom Metazoa; phylum Arthropoda; class Insecta; order Lepidoptera; family Crambidae; genus Eudonia; species Eudonia mercurella. The sequence continues at coordinate 8,121,749 of OY720028.1, forward strand.
TCTCGTATTATTCCTTGTCTACGTCATAGGGAACCTTTGTGCAGTATGCCGGTATAGGCCTGAAAGTTTGGGCTGGCCATTGAGCTAGAGAGTGATTCCGGACTTTTCTTTTTATATGTATTCGTGTATATAGATTACCTATGACATCATCATAATCATCATCATCATCTCATTGTATGTCTCCACTGCTGGGGCACGAGCCTTCCCTATGGATGAATAAGAAGAACGGACTACAAACAGCCACGCGTGCATCACATGCATCGTAGACCGAGCGCTTTAGCCACTGCGATATCGAGTTCCTCCTATGATAGAATTATAATTATGAAAAATATTTTTCATAAAAAAGGTAAACAATGATGTGGTCGTCTCTCAGCGGCATGCCGTGACAGTGACAGGCGCTGGACTTCTGTGGAACTACTGAGTCTTGGAAAAAAGGGATGCGCAATTCCATATCCATTACAGTACATAAAACAGGCATTGATAGACGTACTTGAAAACGTGTGCCGAGGTACACATACGTAAGCCCATCAATGCCTAATTGTGACCAAGGCTTGTATAGCACTTTTCTCAAAAAAAGACGTGGAAATGTATTATAAAACTTCTGTCAACTACCTTTCGATGGAGAATAAGATCATTTTGCACGCACTAATATTATGTTCCTTTGTTTTTTTTCCTACTATAAACAGCTTTCTATTTGCAGGACAGTTCGAAATTTAAATAAAATCCTTGGTAGGTTACCCCTTTGGTTTCTATATTTAGGAGTAAAAAGTTCGTTCCTTTTTTAAATAACAGGACAGCTCCATAGCTGTCCTGTTAGATGTCCCCATGGATTGCTGGCCGCTAGACCAGTACATTTATATTTATTCCGAAGAAGGTTGTCAAAACAATGACCTTATTTCCAAGAAAAAATGTATGCGAAAAATAACTAAAATAAAACAAATAGACTGACTAAAATAAAAATTACAATTTGAATGTGCTAGTAGATTTAAAACAACGATGAGGTTAAAGAGTAGTTCTGGTCCTTCCTTTTAGGAATTAGAATGCATAAACTAATTTGTTCACAAATGCCACTTTTGCCACAAAAAATTAAAAATAAAAATGGAATTTTAACATAACGGAACAATTCTGTATAACTGATATATTGCAATAACATATTTTATTTGCCTTGTTTCCAAATTCGTTTGTTGCAAATCAATATATATATATATCTTAAATGTATAAATGATTGAATAAAAAATGAGAGAGCCACTTCGTAGGTTAACTAAAGTAGAAGCAAAGATTCCGGTAGGCCAACCTTTAGCGAGTCCATTAACAAGACCGCCCGAACTGGCCATTTTATAAACTTATTTGTAATAATCTACAATTCAAATTTAACGAAAACTTCCTTGCCAGCACCCACCCGTCTGCCGAATTTGCATTATGTATTTCTAAACCTTTTTATGGAGTATCTTAAAATTTCCTATGGAAACACCAAATAAGATAGGCGTTGAAGTATCAATGAATTTGGATAAAATACTTTTTTCTCAAAATAAATAGTTTTAACTGCAATATCGCATCTACGTTGTGCCGTTTATAATCTGTGCCATGTTGTTAAGGCGACGAATGCATTGATTATAAACATTAGTGATCATTATGTATGCACATGAACAATAGTTAAAAGCAAAACGGATGGGTTTTTAATAATGTTTAGTTATGAAGCTGTTGATAATAACTTACTGTCAGTGTACATTACTTTTCTTCGTTTTTGAACAGAAATAATTCCACGTATACCTTTGGTTTACCTTAAATGATATTATGTCACAAATTATTTTCTTCATTTGAAATTTGTATTAAATGATTACAGAAACTGCTGTATTATTTACCTATTCATCGCTCCACTTAACACTTCTGTTAAATTAAGTTGCTAAGCATATTTAGTAGGACTACTTTTTACATAAGTATACCTTTTACGTCTATCTTCTGATCTTATAAATAACTTGCCGTTTGTAAAAATAATTTACTTATATTCAAATAAGTTTTAGTGAAAATTACACTTGCTCCCGAACTGTCATAATATAAGTTACCCAGTTACCGCCTATCTGTTCAATATACCTGAAGGCGTGTGTGGTACTTTATCAGGGCAATCCATGGTTAAGGCTTGAGGTTGCGGGCAAGAAAGGTATAAAATATACGCAGATGAAAAAGAACTAAAACCCTTCTTTTATTGTAATTTCTTTTAAATCAAGGCACTATCCAAAGCAACTCAATATTATGATTAATCTTCAGTAATTAACAAAGTTAAAACAATCAGATGGGGAAAATAATCTCTCAGGGACATGGAAGGAATCTATCAACAGCAGCGCTCGTACTGTTCCGATCTGGGTGCCTAGTGGGGGTTTTGCTTACTATCCGTTTTCATTCGATTACGTTTACGAAAACGAAAAGGAGAATGTTTTTTTTACTTTAGGCCCTGGTCCAAAATATTAGAATATTTTTTTTATTAAATTTATTATTTCCCTTGAAAAAAATGTTGTTTGTTGTTGTTGTAGATCAGGCTCAATGATCTTTTAAACGAAACATGTGGCAAGCTTGGGGGCACACTTCGATTATTTGGACCAAAAATAACACTCCTTTTTATGGTCCAATTTTAACTCTTCTCGTATGTCGCTAGGAGACGCTGCTTCAATGCTATACTAATTTTCGTTTTCGTTAACGTGATCGAATGACAAATGAAACTCACACTATATGTATAGGCACCCTGTTCCAAAACTCTGTGTCGGTGACAGAGTTTATGTGCGCGTTTCGAGCGCGACGACACGGTATGAAGGTTACTTTCTGCAGTCTCCTTATTTTGTGCCATAGCTGGGGTTCATATCTTATCTTATCTTAGTGGCGCCTGCTGAGGTTTCCCTCTCGCAGTAACACTTCCAGCTATCGGGAGCTTTTGTTTTTTGGGGTTAATATACTCATTTTGCTTGGTACAGTTTGTTTGCAGTCTGTCTGACTGTCTGATGTCATCAGCCTTGTCTATCAGCCTTGCTCGGTGTCAAACTAAGAGGTCATGGGTTCGCTTTCAGCGGGGGGTTAAAGTTTGTAGGGCCATAGACAACCAACAATATTTAAGTAGCCAGGTTAAGGCATTAAAAATTATTATAAATAAATAATTTATTTGGTAATTATAATAATAAAAATAAATAACTTTATTTGCCTCTAACAAAAAACACAGTATACAGATGGGTTAATTAATATCCAAGCAGAGAAAATATTAAAATCCGTTTCCCGTTGATTACTTAATATAGGTAGTTAAATTCCTTTTTTTTTATAATGCAACCTGAAACTTTTAAAGTGTACAGAGAAAAAATTGAAAATTGGTAGGTAGGTACAATCCAACAAAAAGGATCATTCGATGTCCTCATTGGCGCCGTTTTTCCATCTCAGCAACCTAGCAGGTATTTCTTGTTTTACACCTGGCAGTTTTTCGAATGGATAGTTCTCGTAATCTTGGTAGAACGTGGACCTCACAGTTCTGTATCCGTTGTCGAATTGCGAAATAGTTTGCATGTCCTTCTTGTCAATAATAAAGTCGAAGATGGAAGCGTTCTCCAGAACTCTAGAGTTGGTTATTGTCTTTGGTATACTTATGAGGCCGCGTTGGAACTGTAAGGAATGAAAAGATTAGGTTGTTAAATTGTTAATCATAAATTTCTTTTCTGCTAAGTAGCAAGTATTTATTGCCTACTAAGTAGCTTGTTAACTGAAGCAATTACTAACGGCTCCAGTCCATGACTGACTTTTTGTAGGACCGATAATTGGTCCGATTTTTTCGAGGAGGTTTTAGTACCGATATTTGTAGGGCATGTGAGTTGCATAGAATTCCATACGTTTCATTTTCACCACTAAAAAATTGGTCACCGATTATAGGTCGTGGGCAGCAGCCGGGTATAAAACACTCCAATCCTTCCTAAGAGAAAACGCCTTATGACGGAGTAAGTTCACATGCGGAGGCAGTAGAAGGCAGGCCCTATTAACCATCGGTGCTTTGACAGGGCACTATGCCACAAAACAAATGCTCCACAGAATGCATCTATCAACAAATAGCTTGTGTAGGGCATGTGGGGAGGAAACGGAGTAAATGCAGCACCTACTGTGTGACTGCCACTCTCTGGCTCCTGGGGTCGGCCTATCCGAAACCAGAGGACTTCAGACTCTTCACTTTTAAAGACGTTGCCATACTTATGGCATCTATCTTTACAGAGGAAGAAGAGTGAAAGGAGCGGCTTGCACAAAAGATCGAATGGGTCGAAGTGTTACTGCGAGAGGGAAACCTCAGCAGGCCCCACTAAGATAAGATAATATCAGTCGTGGGCTCTAAATCAGTAAAATTAGTAAAGTCAAAGCCAACATTTTTATTTAAATAAAAAAAGAATTAGTGCTTTTGAAACATTTTTTTACCTGCTACCCAGTTACTAGTTAGTATTTTGTTAACCAGAACATGGTTATTTTAAACTTGGAACTTTCAAACAATAAGTCAGCCCTTGATAACAATTGGTGCTAATACTCGACCGAAAAGTCGTGAACTTATAAACATATTCATTGAATACCTTTATAAACTAGTAAATTCCGTTTTTGTATATAACGACAAATATTAGATTAAATACAGCTAAAAATAAATTCTTAAGCACCACTTACCAAATATCTCAGTGTCACTTGAGTAACAGTTTTGCCATACTTTTTAGCCAAAGCCACTAAAGTTGGATTGTTCAGCTTCGGCTCAGGGCTGTCAGGAGGACCCTGTCCAGGCACCATGGTACCAAATGGCGAGTACGCCACCACGACAATGTTATTCTTTTGGCAGAATTTGACCAACTCCTCCTGGCCCAGGTTCAAATTAATCTGTGAAATGAAAAACTTTCGTTAAAGAAATTTAGAAAACAAACTAAGTAAAAAACAAACTGTTATATTAAATCATTCCAGGAAACTAATATGATTAGTTAATTTTATTTAGTCGTTATTTATTTAACACAATTGCAGGTATTTGAAGCAGTTACAAAAAATAAGACGAAATTATAATGGACGATATAATCATCGCTCGCACAATTTATTGTATTATCTCATATTTACTATATTTCGGTACAGACGTTTTCCAGCTGACTACACTATCATAGTAAATTATTGTAGAGGACTTTCTAAACAAAGTACACATATACAACTACGTTTAGAAAGTCCGCTACTATAAGTTACTGATTCCCAGCGAGGATACATATTTGTGCACTCGGTTTGGAAGCATTGTTGTGTTCCGGCAGCTAGATATAAGATAGCCAGTGCCTCAGTAGTTGAGAATTCTGGGTGAACTATGCTTCTATCATCGGCCTTATCATTACTTAACATCAGGTGCAATGAAATCCAAGTGCTTACCCGTAAGAATTTTTTTATATATATAGATAGCACGGCAAATGAATCCATCCCACCTGATGTTAAGTGGAAATGGAGTCCAGACGCGAAAATAACTGGTGCAGCGTGAAAGCAAACGTAGCATCAGTTAACCTAACTCTGTCGGCCCACAAGGTCCTTTCACGCCTCTTTTGAAGGATCCCATATCATAGGAAGGAGGGAAAAAGTGTGATGGTAGACTACTCCATCTTTTGGAGGTGCGACAAAGGAACGAGTCACCAAATTTCTTTGTGCGCGATGGGATATTTGAGACAGTGAAGCGGTGACTCCGAAGCGCAGTAGGTGTACTCCTATGAAGGAAGGAAAAAGGTGGGATGAGATCAAAGAGCTCTTTAGAGCACTCGCCATGGTATAAGCGGTAAAACACGTTAGGTGACGCAACATCTCGACGCAATTGCACAGATTCGAGAGTATTTGCGACTTCTGCATTGGCGATAATTCGTTCAGCGCTAATTCGATAAACGCTGCAAGATATATGAATATAGGTATAAAAAACGGAATGAAACAAAACCTAGCAATTTAGGCTATTGAACATAAAGACGTACTTACTTCTATTTGGTTTGTCACTGGAACAATCTTGCTATTAGCCAGAAGTCTCTTCAACTGTTCCACATTGAAATTGGACACGCCGATGGACTTCGCTAATCCCTTTTCCAGAACTGCCTCAAATTCGCGCCAGGTTTCCAAATAGTCGATGTTCTCATCAACACCGTCTTGCTGAAATCACAAATACAGTAGTTTTTTGACAACATCGGAACTAAGAACCAACATTACCAACTTTAAGGGTTCATCGGAAATTTGCAACCTTGCTTCGCTTGCAAGGAGGGTTTTGATGTTGGCGTGTTACAATTTTTTTAAGTATTTTTCTATTATCTTAGAAGTTACATTTGTTAATAACTTTATTGAAAACTAGCTGATCCGGCGGACTTCGTAACGCATTTCTTTTTTTTTTTAATATAGCCCATGTTACTCAGCGCTAATGTAGCATTCTAATGGTGAAAGAATTTTTTAAATCGGTCCAGTAGTTTTTGAGTTTATTCGTTGCAAACATCATACATACATACATACAAAAATACAAAGGTTTCCTCTTTATAATATTAGTATAGATATTAGTATAGATTGTGACAACCCTACAATGCTACAATCGGTTAGTCACTTCGCCGCGAAATTAAGTTAACTTCACAATAATGTAAACGAAACCATAAGCTGTTGCTCTACAGTTGGCTATAAAGTGATATAGGCAGTGGTCGAGTGCTACCCTCTAGGTTTTGCCCGGGAGCATTTAATACAAAAGTTTGAGAACACTTAGCTACTTTAATTTTTTTAGTTTGATACTTGAAAGTGTACCCACAAAATATGGAGACCCAGAAGGTCATGACAATCTCACACGGAACGTACGGACGTAATCTCGCAACAGCTGCGCTCGGACTGTTCCGAGCTGTTCCGAGATCGGTGTTCGTGTGAGGTTGTCTATGTGTGCGTCGCTCGAGCACGTTTGTATGAAACTTATTTTCTGCAGTCTTCTTATTTTGTGGTGTAACAATGTTAAGGTGTGAAGAAGCAGCTTGCGGGTCGGCAAGATAAGGACGGCTAGTGCGGCACAATCTTGCTCCACAGTAGTCTTATAACACCAGGAGGAGCGTAGTCTTAGCCTACTTAAATATATAATAAAGCTAACTACTCAACTATAATCAAACTGCAAGCATTGATACTTACATTTATAGACAAAGGCCAGTGTATCAAAACTTGATCCACATAATCTAACTTGAGCCGTTGCAGTGACGCACGAACCGATTTTTCGACATCTGCCTCGCGGTGAAAGTGTTGCCATACCTATATAAAACAGGACATGATCATAATCATATACCAATGTAACAAAACTTAGGTAGGTACTCATAGATCATCATCACCTGAAAAAGCTTATAAGCTGATAAATCATCATCAGCCTATAAGAGATGGATCACATGGAGAGATCGCGTCATCATAGCCCATCCAATGCAGTTCGGTGGGTTATAACGGCTGCGATGACAATTGGGACCAACCCCACTACACACGGCTTTAAAGTTTATACTGACACCCCCCACCAACTGTCAGGTCATAGAGTAGGTGTCAGACAACCTTGCGCAAGCACATTGGACCATCTGCGTCAGCTCATAACGCCAGATCAGGACGCGCCGAAGCGCATTCTTCATCCGGAACTCTTAAGACTAGTGTCTCGAGCGAGTTGCCCCGTGGACACGTATAGTCCACTACCTTATATCCAGATAGGTTACCGGAGCTATAAGCTCGCTCACTTCTCGTTGCACGAAAAGTACAACTCGCAGTTTCCACTGCTCGAGTCGTCAACTCTAAAGTCGACTACCAAATGTCTCAGTACCCATTCAGATACAACTGTGACCAGTGTTTAGGCTAAATACGATGACTATTACTTTGGCGGTTTTATGACTTCGAAACTTCAGCGGGCCATAATAAAATGTTTAAATAACGCGAGTCGAGTGTCTTGCCATGAGCGCCATGTCTGTCTGTCTGTCTGTCCCCATCCTAACTCATAGACTCTTAGTACTAGAAAGCTGTAATTTGGCATGAATATACATATTAATCACGCCGACAAAGTGGTGAAGTAAAATTTTGAAAAATAATTTATTTTAGGTTATCTCCCCTACACGTGAAGTGGGGATGTAATTTTTTTCTTGGCTACCCCATAGTGTGGAGTTTCGTTGGATAGCAATTTCAAAAATATTGAGGGTTCGTAAAAACAGTTTTTTGATTGAGGCATTTGTTTGTGAACTATTAAGCTTGAAAGTGCAAATTTTTGTTAGGGTCAAGTGTCCCCCCGTCCTGCCAGTCAAATGGTTGATTTTTTAGTTAAAAGGAAAACTATCACAGCTAAGTAGGCTTTACAACTTTACGAGTAACTATCGACCAACTTATAAAATGTACTTAGCGCAGTACAAATTCCTAATTGAGAACTACTTAAATAACGTTGTCAGGTATGTGAAACCGGTAAGTAGTATTTACATTTAAGTATATGAGCCATTTAAAAATATACGCATTATTGAGATGGGCTACGAGACCATACACTGCGCGTGGCCCGATACGTTATAAAAAACGTGTTTTTTTTATATATCAGGATCATTCTATCTTGATCACTTAAGTTCGGCAAATAGCTTGCTACATGCTTCTAACATAGTCTCGCATAGTACTCGCACAAGTAGGTAGTCCTAGTAGATATCCATATTTAATATATGTATTAAGTAGTCAATTAATGAAGTACCTTGGTGGTGATAAATAACTCCTCTCGTGTCACGACACCTTGCTTTATCTTCTCATTGATGACCTGCCCCACTTCCGGCTCGACCCCGTAGAGATGGGCCGTGTCGATGTGTCGATACCCAATGTCGATGGCATAAGATAATGTGTCGATCAACTTGGGAGCATCGGATATCTTTAACTCTAGCTGAAAACATTTAATGAACGTAATTTTTCTCAAGTGAACGTAACTCAGCTGTAACGTTTGTATTGTAATCTTTCTAAATTTAAACGAATCTAGATATTACAAATAGAAAATGTTACTATAGCTAAAATCGTTTTTGAGTTAAAAGTGAATCGTTATAATGTACACACTGGTTAAAAGAGTAAGCAATTATACAATCAATTAAACTTTAGTTGCAAGGTTATATCACGTCATCTTTAATACTCAAGGGGGTGGTGGTGTGGCTAAGGGTATGTTCTGATATACACTGTGAGCACTGTCCAGTGCTCTTACTGGTGAGAAATTTGTTCCGTTATGGACTGACAGTATACTGCCGCAGTATCCTTCGAAAATATATGACATCATAAATCGTTGCCATTTTTGTACTGTAAGCACTAGCATATTCGAGGTAAGGTGCTCTAAGTGCTTTGATCACGTGATCAACAGCATCCAAAAATGATGACATGGATGACAGCATGGATGACAGTATACAGGACTGCGTTCCGTTTTAAACAGTAACCAGTATAGCTAACTATAATGGAACGGCTTCGCAGTATACTCAATTGACGTCACACCTTACAGTGCTCGCAGTGCATATCGAAACATACCCTAAATGTGCAAACCGCACCAATCTATTAATTAAGAAAAAAAATGTCAAAGCAGTGAAGGTGATTGTCACAACCGCGTGCACGGACTTTTTGGTAAAAGTGAAAAGTTATCAAGATTTGTGTATTGTCGAAAAATAATGAGAAATCACAGACCTATATTTGGTCAGTGTGAGAAATAATGATGGAAGTGTTCGCAAAGGTCACGCACCTTTGCAAATGCGCGTGTTGGCAAATGAAACAAAATAGTGCAACGTCACTTTTCATATTCTCTCAACCGTGTGAAGTCTCAGTAAAGTTCCACATCTTTTCTGATGCTCAAAGGGTTTAAAGGTTATTTTATAATTATAACATTTAAAAGTCAACTTCAACATCATCGACTTTTAAAAGATAATATTTTACAATATCTTCATAACATTGAAATTGACTAAAAAAAGGATGAATAAGCCACTAACAAAGGCGAAAGAAACGGTGTGCAGGTCTTGCCAGTCACCTACACAATGGCATCTTAGGTAAGTGCTGTTCCCGCTTACGACCCATGAGAGAATTGGGATACTAGTATGCTTGTATTCTTTTCTCTTCTTTGCCGTTGTGCAAAATATATTTGAATTGTACTAATAGAAACTTGAGAACGCACCTTTTCATCAAAACCAAGCCACGTTCCATATCCCAAAGCTGGGATTTGTAATCCGTTGTTTAATTTCACTTTCGGTATATTAACCTGTAAAGGCGAAGTTAAACATATTAAACACATTACAAAATTTAATAATCGGATATGGCATTCAATCGCATAACTTTGTCTCACATCTCACATCTCACCAGATCATTGTATGTCCCCACTGCTGGGGCACGAAGTTTCCCTAAGGATGGATAAGGAGAACGGTCCATAAACCACAACGCGGGCCCAGTGCGGATTGGTGATTGTTAACAATAGCTAATGCAGCCGGGACCACGGATTTTACGTGCCTTTCGAAGCACTAAGCAGAAGATATCTTACTCAATTATTAAAACGACAAAATTACGATAGTGCTAAAAATGATTTGAATCTTGTAAGTAGTTTACACTCCACTTAAATTTTATTTAGACACAACACTAGGAAGACTAGCATATTCAATAGTTATCGTAAATCGTTTAAAAGCTTTTAAAAATCACATAGCGATAATTAATTAATCTAAGTACAGACGCTTGCGCAACGACCTATCCAAAACTGTCAAAATTATTCAATAAATATTCAACCATTATCGCATATACATAAAGTTCAAAATCTATTGAAGAAATTTGTCAGTTTATGGTAGTATCATTTGCAGGCGTTTGTTGTACCTAAAAAAAAGTTGTAAATATCGAATATATCAAACCGACCTTAGTCATTGTTGCAACTTGACACCAAGTTGTTGTCCAGACGCTTAGCACTTAAATACTACTTGATAAGGAAATTGCTGCCGTTTATCTAACGTCACTAAGCTTGTTATCATCGAGCAGTTTATCAAGTTATCAGTTTCATTCTAATAAACATTATATAATCAAATGATTTTGCATTTTTTACGAGTTTCTTCAACAACTAGGTATATCTATATCTTATAACTATACAATAAGTATTGTGAAAGCTAAAAATTCAAAATAATAAATTATTTCTTCTGTACTTCCAAGAGCATCTAATCAGCAAAGGATGAGACGAAAAAAAAACAGTTTTTTAAACAAATTAACTCTTTTTTTCTGTACCACCTGTCGCAGGTCGGACTTTACTTAACAAGATGTTTTAAGTAAGGTTGGAATTCATGAAGTACGAGTATATCAAAGTTTTAACAGCACCCAATTCAAAGTAAGTTTAATATTAGCTAGTGCTGTGGAACAAAGGCTTTGCTATAATATAATTATGTTGAATAAATGCGTGTATAAAGTATTTTCATTTACTTTACAATAATTATCATAATCATCATCAGCTTATTTTATGTCCCCACTTCTGGGGCACGAGGCTTCTCTATGGATGGATAGGAAGAACGGGTCATAAACCTCCACGCGGCCCAGATAGCGGATTGGTGGTTGTTAACGACTGCTAATGCAGCCAGGACCAACGGCTTCACGTGCCTTCCGAAGCCAAAATTTACCTGTATGTAATTTCCATAATACACCTTTAATTATGTGCTTCAATCCCTAAATCCCTTCTGAAGCACACAAGAACTCACAATAATAAATCTTTGGTTACCCATCCGATGACCGGCTTTTGCGAAAGTAAGCAACTTCTATATTTACAAACATAATCAGCTAAGTGTCCATAATTAGATACAAATGTTAATATGAAAATTAATATTTTTGGGTTCCGATTATAATAATTTAAATTGTTGGTTGTAAATTGAAATATCATCATAATTATTGTTGTTACGATTGGCTTAATTGAGTTTGAAATATAGATTTTTATAATCGTATTTAAAATACTGCACAACTCGAAGTAGGTAATACTTATAGAAGTTTAATAAAATAAGGTACTATTAACTATTTTTTTTAATAACGCCTCGGTGGCAACGTGACTACGCGCTCAGCCCGATAAGCGGAGGTCCTGGGTTCAAGGGCGGCAAAGTGCGCTTTGGATCCGATGCATAACCTGGGTACCTATGTGATTGCCAACTCGCATTTGGCAAGCGTGGTGATTAAGCCGATAAATCAATAGTAGCGATGACTTGATTTGAATGAGACCTTTGGATAGCGTTTGGACAGGCTATTTACTTTAATTCTTCGTAATTTTTATTATTTCAAAAGGACTTGGCCTACTTGTATCTTACATGATGGTAATTACTTAATAAAAAAATTGTTTTGTCACTTGACCGGCGAAGGTCGGAGCGGGTAAAAAATATACCAAAATCCAGAAAAATTATATGTCTATATGTTCATTTGCAGAGGCCGCGTTCTTTACACGGAATCCTTCACTATTCTAATTGCCGGAACAGAATAATACTACAATCATAGTTGTTAGGGCAACAGAACAGAATTAGATAAGTAAGTGATACATTGCATTATCTAAGTCAACAAATAGAAGTACCACCGGCTATAAAGGTCATAAAGCCACGATAACATAGTAAGCAGTGCACCTGACGCTCGTGTTTCTTTTTTCAACACCGTATTTTTTTCAAACGTCATAAAGATTTGCTTTCCTTCTACAATTTGTTAACTTTAAGTTGTAAAGAAGATTTGTATTTTCTTATTTATTATGTTATTTTTGTTACTAGTTTACACATAATTGATTTAGTCATAGCCTACCCCTTTACACAGTGCCATCCGGAAGGGTCAATAGTTCAACGTTAGATTTGCATTTCAAATTGAAATGGGTAAGGCTATGCTAAACTTTTAATTCATAAGACGACTGGTTATGATCGCTACATACTTCAATTACTCAATTATTTTTTCAGATTTCGTCAACTTTTATCTTTTACTCCTTCTCTTAGAACCATCAGCGACACCCGGGATTTTCTATGAAAAACGATAAAAAATAGAAGCGTTATCGTTTAGTCTCGTTCAAAGCCAAACAGCACTCTGTAGTCTTTGCAATAAACAAGTCTTCGCAAGCGCATGCTATGCGGGGTGGCACTCGGTGCTCGCCGTTCGTGGTCCAAAGCCATCCCTATGGCAGAGTTGGGATGTTACAAGGTTTTTAGTGGGTAGACCTGTAATCCGCCGATTGAGGTTTTCATAGCTGGCTAAAGGAAGGCGAGCCACATAACTCTGCGTACCACCCAACGCAACCAATCACAAAACTGGTTCTAACATTACAAACCAGTTTGTAATTGATTGCCTAACCAACATTGAAATATTAGTGGTGTGCCATTCTAGATACTCATTGTTACTACGAGTATTCGCTCGCTACTCAAAACAAACTAGTGACTAACTGTTAGTTACATAGTAACAAACAAACTCACTAGTTTAACAGTTAGTTATCTATACTAATATTATAAAGAGGAAACCTTTGTATTTTTGTATGTATGTATGTTTGCAACAAATAAACTCAAAAACTACTAGACCGATTTAAAAAAAATCTTTCAACATTAGAATGCTACATTAGCGCTGAATAACATAGGCTATATTAAAAATATATATCATATATATAAAATAGTAAAAAAGACAATTTAATTTTCCAATACAAAATTATTTGTTTATTTTGTTGTCATGGAAACCATTGATATATATTTAACTCAATGATGGAAACTGTCAAAGCGATACGATTAGTAATAAGGTAGTGCTACCATTGTCCGACAGGACCCAGTGATCGTCATTTTTTCCATTTTCATTAAAAATAAGGGTCAGCGACGACTTTCGTAACAAATAAATACCAAGCACCTGCTTCCTAGCTGACGGCCCGTAAAATTTCAATTTCAACCAATGTTATTTTTTGCCGACGAAAAATGCGTGAACTCTGGTCTTAAAGTGTCAAACACTGATGTCACTATCCTAGTTACGGTTAGACAGCTTTTTTAGGGTTCCGTACCCAAAGGGTAAAACGAGACCCTATTACTAAGACTCCACACTCCGTCCGTCTGCCGGTCCGTCTGTCACCAGGCTGTATCTCATGAACTGTGATAGTTAGACAGTTGAAATTTTCACAGATGATTGAATGATGATGTATTTTTGTTGCCGCTATAACATCAAATACTAAAAAAAAGTATAAAATAAATATTTAAGGCGGCTCCCATACAACAAACGTGATTTTTTTGTTCGTTTCTGCTCGATATTGATAACGGCAACAGATAGACGCTTGAAATAGTCACAGAATAATTAGTTATATATTCACTTTAAAAATAAATAATTAAATTAAAATTAAATTAATATTTAAGAGAGGCATACAACAAACGTGACGTTTTTTTCCAATTTTTTTCTCGGTCTTAATAACGATAACGGGTAGAAACTTTAAATATTTTTATATACTTATAATGGTACGGAACCCTTCGTGCGCGAGTCCGACTCGCACTTGGCCGGTTTTTATAGTCTTAATATTTAATCACTCCTTTTTCATCATCATTATGATATTCAGTCCACTGCTGATATAGGTATCTGTTTGTTTAGTTTGCTTGTGACTAGATAAACGACGTCTTCAAAGCGCCCCCCTATTAGAGACTTACTCGTTGAAACCATTATCATACTAACATCCCATTATAAAGTCGTTCGAACGAAGTTCCAACTAACCGTATACCTATAGTAGCTCTAAATACGGTTGGTTGGAACTTCGTTCGAACGACTTTAAAATCAGCTCGATTGACGGATGGGAATACAAAAATATATAAAATAAAGTCGTTACAGTATCATTACGGTTTTTGTTACGAGAATCAGGGCACTGCTGATAGTCATTGGCCGTCGATGATTCATACCTCCAATTTCCCAGTAAGCCGACTAGGCCAGTTGGATCTTCAAACAGCATGACGTCAACGTTCGCAGCATAATCCACTTAGTAACAGTTTGGTGAGTGGAAACTTTGACCAGTACTCGCGGTCCAAGTTGAATATTCCAGTCACGTCTCTGTTTTGTGTTGTGCAAAACCAACCAACATCTTCACACGGCCCGATAAACTATGCTTAGAACAGATTTTCATCATGAACCTTGTTTGGAATTGCGATCTTGGTATTGGACGATTAGAAGTTCTGATTTAGTATTCATATATTTGGGGGTTAAAGTTACTCGTGTCCGTAGGTTTACCCTTGAGACCCTACTCGTGACCCCTGGGTGGTGCTAAATGACTAACACTGTCTGAGTGGTAGAGCTACGCTGCGTTGCAGCACGAAATGGGCTGGCTCGCCCGGCGTAATACCATACCCTCTCACAGAAAATCGGCGTGAAACAATGGCACTCGTTGCTGTTGTGTTTTGTCCGGTGAGTGAAAGTACCGGAGGTCTATCTCTCACCCCTCCCCCCTCCCAATTCCTGCTCCCTCTTTTGTTTTGCGGGTTGTCCATGGGCGGCGGCGATTACTTTCCATCAGGTGACCCGCCTGCTCGATTGCCTCCTTTTAATAAGGGTCAGCGTCATATATATATATATATGTGGACAACCCGCAAAACAAAAGAGGGAGCAGGAATCGGGAGAGGAGAGGGGTGAGAGATATAATATAATATACATATATTAATAATAATAGCATGCAGCTAATCTGGTTACGATGGAAAAAGTGTATCGGTAAGAGGTGGCCGGTCAAAGATTATGTTATTATATTACTATTCGTCGATGGAAAGGGAAAACTGCTTTAGCTCTAAAAAGGCATTCGAAGGAACGTATTGATTTAATTATTTTATTGCAATATGTATTGTTGTTAGGACAGATAAATAAAGGTATCCTACACATCTTGATTTCATTTCACGGAGTTGTATATGATAGCAAAATTTTACTTTGAGGGAACGGAAAACGCTTATGCTTAGAATATGATATTCCGTGTTTGGTTTTTTTTTTTTTTTTAATTCCTATCTGCTATCGATCTTCTCCCACAGGATGGGAGGCATTATATTCAAATTTTCTCTTTCATTCCAGTTCTCGCTTTTATTCCTCTCGTACTTTAATTCCTAATTCTCTTTATCATTCATCATCTTTGTATTTTCCGTGTTTGGTTACCGTCATGTAAACATAAAACCAAAAGAGACAAAACACGAAATAAAAAAACAAATCAAAAATCAAAATAAATTTATTTGGGACAGAACAGTTCAAACATACAGATAAAAATGGAAAAAATCATAGGCCTTGAGGTTAGCGCTGATCTTCCGTCGGAGCCGGTTTAGGTGATGCTGCGATAGCAACACATACGTAAAATATAAAAATGTATAAAATATAAAAAACAAAAATGGCAGACATAACTATTCAAAGCTTATACTCTGTTTATTAGTACGGGATCTATAGGATGGGGTTAAATAATAATTGTCTTATTTATTTTTATTTCAAATTCAATAATTAACTAACTTACTAGACACACTAGCAATGTACAAGAATGTAGGTAAGTACAACCGATAAACATAAATTTTAGAAGCTTCCTACAAAAGTCGGTACTGCGACTGTGAGCGTAAACTATTCAAATGTCTGCCATGTTGGACGTCAAACGACAGTAAACATTTTAGTTGTAAGGCCTCTTAACTGTACAACTGCTCAGCATAGTTCCTAGCAGTAACAAACCGTTCGTCAATGTCCACTGGGTAATCCACTTAGTGTAGACTCCGGCAGTTTGGCAAACGACAGCGAAATTTTGACCAAAACTGAACGGACAGACAAAGGTCTGACCACACTGAAAGCGGTGTGCGTAAAGCTAGCCGCTACGGTGATCAATTATTTTTATTATTTGACTCAAACACGTTTTCTTAAGAGGGTGCAGCGCGGAATTTGAAAATTTACGTGTTTTTAAGTCACTGGTGCTAGGCGCTGAATAGGTCTTATACATTAAAAGGACTAGTATAGATTAGCTTGATCCTTTCACAAGGTCATGGTTGCCTTGGAATTTGAAACAAATACCCAGAAACTGCATAAACAATACGTAAAATAATGATATCTAAAAACTTATTTCTTCAGAAACTTTGTAAATATAGCACAAATGAAACAATGATACGACATCAAAATGTTTGTATTGATATTTCGCAGGTCACTGTTGTCTAATTTTTCAATAAAAAGACATGAATATGAAAATATTAAGACTTTTCTTATTTTTTACCCAAACGCCTATGATTTTGCGAAAGTAATCATTGCTCTAATTAAATCACCAGCTTACTCTGTACAGATATTAGTGTGCGTGCGTATTCGTAGTCGTGCGCCGTTGTCACATCACTGCCACGCGCCGCTCGCTCGCTACCATAAAGAAACTTGAAACTCGCAGTTTTGCGTCCGCGCTGCACCCCCTTAACAAAAGTGGAGGGTGTCCTAGCAGTATTCAAAACGAAAATCTCGGCCTAAAGCACGACTTTTTCAATTCATTTCCCGGTATAATGAAAGTTTGAGTAAACAAGGTAAAATTTTACCTTGTAACTAAATATAGCATTGTAAATGCAAAAATAAAAATATTTGAGGTATTTACATATAATTTTACGCAAATATTGTTTGTTTGCAAAAATATTAAGATCGGATGTAGATGACGTAGTTGTCGACATTGAATAGGGCCCCTTTGACTTATAAAGTAAAAGTAGATAGTATTGACTAATTTCGGCGAGTTGGATTGAGCCACGATAGAATAGTCGGCAGTGCACCTGACCCGGCATGTCATGGGGTGCGGGTTCGAATCCCGCTCGTGGAATTTTTTCAACACTTTATCTTTTTTCAAATATTTGAGTTAACAGTAACAAAAATAACTCAATGAACATATAAATAAATGCTGTCCCACAAGTGATCAATGCCAATGATCGTGGCCGGTTAGAAGTTTTCCAATTGCCTATACGAGACACGGTAAAACCGAGACTACCTACCTTTGGTGCCTTCGGTTTTTTCTGATATTTTTTTCTGATAACTTGAAGTCCCCGGAGAGAGAAGGGTATGGAGACTGCTCGCATGATACCGCACGTAAGAAAACCTCTAGCGATTGATCGGACACCTGACTAAAGGTTGAGAAACCCCAAGTTACCAAATTAAGCCGATCAACGCCCCCTATCGGCAAATGGCCGCTTGTGGCATTACCTTCGATCCCATATAAATTAAAATTAACTGATTTTACAACTCGCTCAAAGCATTTTGAACTTTATTGCAAAGTTATAAGATATGAGCTTTATTTTTAAATCTATCAGAACGTGGTGTAGTCTCGGCTTTACTCATAAATTTTGGTCACGTCTGTTGTCCTGTTTTGCATGGAACGGAAGATCGACATTTTTTAGCTTTCCTTAAGCTTTCTCAGATTGCTGCCTACAAATAAAATGGGTAGGATTATCCTGACCTCGTGTCACTTGTTTTTATATCTTCAATGTTCGTTACTATGTTGACAGTATCTTTGCTCAATTTATATTAAACTAGCACTTTACCCGCGACTTCGCCCGCGTGGATATGAGATTTTAAAAATAAATCTTTTTTTAACAATATAAAATGTAGCATGTTATCCACAAGGAATAAAGCATCAGTGAAAGAATTTTCGGAATTACACCAGTAGTTAACAGAGTCACAAACGACACTTCTTTATTAATTGTATAGATTACTCGTGTTTTCTATGAAGGAAAAGTTGTATTGTGATATTGACCACAAGCTTTTATCTGATTTCAAATATTAATTAAACAAAGGCACCTATCCTAAAAGTACCTAACAGTTACCTAGTCATTTTAAATCCCAAGTAAGTAATTTATATTTAATATTAATTTAAAATAAATATAAATATTAAAAATACCATTTTTATTAAGTATATTATTATTATTTTTATATTTTTTGTTTCTTACGTACCATATGAAGTAGTCATTAGAAACAATGGAACATCGCCAACTATAATCATTTTAGAGCAAACACCAAACTCTACAAAAACCGATTAAGCAGACGATCTCGATCGTAATGCTACTATGTAACATCGCGGTACAAAGGGGTTCGATATTGAGGGTAATTTATCAGTGGCTGATGCGTTTGGTTCGCAGCACAGACAGGCTTTTATCCCCAATGTCACACGCATCGGTGTCGGCGATACACGAAAGCACTCTGAGTAAATCCTACTTACAGCTCTTGACGCAAGGATAAAAAAGTATGGGTATTTCAATACTTTTTTTTAAATCTATATATTAATACGTGAAGCAAAAACTTTGTACCCGTTTTTACGAAACTTGCGCGGGACGGAGGAGTATGAAATTTCGCACGCTTATAGTTTATATAGAGAAGGTTATCCGAATGTAATTTTTTTTTATTATGCATAAAAAATACATTAAATCAACAAAAACAACATTACACACACTACCATGTATTTGACACACACGTATTGTTTGTCTTTAACGCGGCCGACATCTGTCAATGCCAATCCAAACTCACATTCTATCTTTTTTAATTTTTCATTGCTTAGGATACAATCCGTGCAGCCTTAATAAAATTACGGTCGAATTTCGACAACAGGGAGACCACTAGTACCTATAATTTCATAATTCGCCAATCATAACATGTAATAGAGACTTCTTGGCGGGAAAGTGAACAGTCATGTTTGCGCTTTTGTTTTATTTTCTAAAATTTGTGTTATGTCGAATATAAATGTGAAGTAATGGTGGATTATTGACCGTTGAGCTTTTGCGAATGTCCATGAGTGTTGGCAAATAATATAAAAATAGGGTAAGCATTAATATATCGTCAATTTACTACTGTACATTCGGTAATTTTTATGTAAAATTATAGCTAAATGATTGGTGTAATGAGTAGACGAATTGTGAAATTATCAAAATTTAGAAAAAAAAATGTAAATGCGAAAGTTAGTATTGCTATAAAATACAACAATACTAGTAATTTCACGTATACTCGGACTACTAAAAAGGAACGCTTTTTTCAAAAACAGAGATTCGATAAAAATTTATAAAAAAATGTGGTTTGAACCGCCCTTTAGTCATTAGCAACAATATATAAATTAATCCTCCTTTATTCCGATCACTGATGATGATGAACAACCTACTACACAACCAAACAAATTGCTTATCTATCTGTCTAGCTACACATTAAAAAGTCTGCCATATCTCACTACGAAAAGGCACGTTTTTATGAAAAATACATTTTCATCTCTAACTCCGAAGAGTTCATTAGTGCAAAGCGAAAATTACAGTTCCCAATTCACTGGACCGTTAAGGTGTTATTATGCAACAAAACAAAATGACGAAACACTTTAATTACACTATAGACAACTCGGTGCTTCATTAGTGTGAAATTTCTTCTTATTATTTAAATATTTTTGTTTCGCATCATCCTTATTAAGCGCGGCATTAAATTGCAGCGCCGCGCTGCGAAAGCCGGGAAAAGAACTTTATTTTAATTTTTTTTTTTTATTGCTCAACAAAAAGAGGTTTTACTTTTATCTCATCTGATGGTAAATGATGATGAGGCCGCTACACACTGCTATGACACTCTTGGTAGGTTAACCAGGAGCTTTCAAAGCAGTAGCTTTGAAAGCTCCTGGTTAACCTACCAAGAGGCCAGCAGCAAAAAGGTTTTTATATCATCATCATCATGCGGCGATTCTTTACGCCGGATCAGTTGTGCCTTTTGTACAAGACACAGGTACGGTCTTGTGTGAAGTATTGCTCGCACATCTTAGAGCTCTTGCAGGACAGATTGCAGCGTGTCACGCTGAACGCATTATCGGCAATGCAGAAGTCGCAAATACTCTCGAAACTCTGCAATTGCGTAGAGATGTCGCATCACTCAGCGTGTTTACCGCTTATACCATGGCGAGGCTCTGAAGAGCTCTTTGACCTCATCACACCTTCTCCTATCCTTCATAGGAGTACACGTGCTGCTCTTCGGAGTCACCGCTTCACTGTCTCAAATATCGCATCGCGCATGTTAAAGTGTGTGTAAGTGTAAGGTGGTAAAGTGACGTCATATCAAAGTGTGTGGGCGAGACGATAGACGGGACCAGGGGACACTCTCGTTTCAGTAGCGTAAGGAACAGACATTGTCTTAAATTGTTTATTCAATACAGTAATTTTATTAAATAAAATCTTTTACTTAAAAAGTCTACCCCAAAGTACATAATTGGCGCAGTCTACAGGATCGAGTTGCGGTACTTACTTTTCAAAAATCAAAAGTAAATTCTCCGCAACGATTACCGAGCTTCTGTTTGGCCTAGTGTATAAAAATATAATATATATAAAAAGTGGTAAAAATGAAGATGCTGAGGATCTGCTGTTTCCTGATGACTATGTAAGTCCAGTTTTCTTCATTAGTTTACGTGGAATAGTACACATTCGCTTATAGAGAACTTCAGAACAGGTTATTATTATTAAATAATTTTGTTGCATGATTTGATTGATTTGTGTGTCTTATAAGTTTTGTTGTATTGCGAAAAATAAAAGTTGTTAAGAGTAGTATTATTAAAAAATATAATCGACATATTCATGGTGGTTAGTACGATTGTGTATTATCTATCTGTTTATGATAAACGAGAGTCAATAATCTAATTTTGTGTGTAAAATCTTAATTAATATTTTTTTTTTTTACTTTCACATTTTTTATTAAATAGATTTTTATTGTGTTTGTGAATATAAACTTTATGAATTCGATTGTCACTGTGTTGTTTTGTCATTGACTTGTAAAATGGCTACTCAAGTTATTTCTCATTCTGAAAATACCTTGTCTCAAATTAAAAGCTCATTACAAATAATACCTAATTATGATGGAAACCCCAACCAACTTCATAGATTTATTACTACTTGTGAAACAATTTTAACACAATATTACGATGCGGAAACACCAAATTGTTTTAATAATTCACTCATTTTACATAATATTTTGAATAAGCTACAAGGTAAAGCCGAGGAGATAGTAAATATCAACGGAGTTACCTCATGGGAACAATTAAAATTTGTGCTACTAAAAAATTTCGGTGATCAGAGAGACGAAAATTGTTTGAACAGAGACTTAGTTAACATGAAACAGGAAAATGAAACGCCACAAGAATACTATAACAGATGCATACATATTCTTAATACTATTACAAACTATATTCAATTGCACGAAACTAATGAGGCTGTAATAATCTGTAAAAGGGAGTTTTTCCAAGCTCAAACACTAAAAACATTCTTGGCCGGTCTTAAAGAACCACTGGGCACAACCATAAGAGCTATGCGGCCTGCAGATTTGGCAACAGCTCTTAATTATATTAAAGAAGAACAAAATATACAATATATTCGAAAAAATAATAATCCCCAATTTTATACAAAACCAGATCAAAATAAACCAAATTTCAACTTTTCTAATAATTCAAAATGGCCTTTACCCAATTTAAACAGATCATTACAACCTCAAAGGCAAAATTTTATATATCAAAATAGATTTACGTCACCATACTTTCAACGAAATAATAACTTTCGCCCACAAAATCAAAGTTTTCAGAAACCTAATTATAATTTAAATCGTTTCCAACAACCGCAGTTTAGGCCTAGTTTACCATATAATAATTTTAATAATAGTTCGGTTCCGAAACCTCAACCTATGAGCGGATTATCTTATCGTTCGGCAAATATTTCCCTTAAGCCAATGCTCAATAATTATCACAGTACACAATGCCCAGACAACGTTTATCAGTACGGAGAAACGCAGTCGCATAATTGTTGTTATGACTCCGGCGGCGGCGCCCACGCACAGTACAGCGGCGAGCCATACGAAACTGATAACGACGTCGCCCAAGTCGGCGAGCTCGAAGATAGCAACTATGTAGAGCAGATTGAACCGAATAATTATGTTAAGCAGATTGAAACGGAATGTCAATCCGATTCGCATAATGAAACACAAAATTTTTGCCAGGACTCGAACCCAGGGCCTTGTACCTGAGTGTCAATGCTCATATTAAAAGACAGTTACCTTATTTAGAAATAACAGAACCACCTATTAAACTTTTGATTGATACTGGGGCAAATCAGTCATTTTTAGCTCCAGATGTAATTAAAAAATATTATCCCAGCTTGCCCTTGTGCTTTGAACCTTTTACTGTGACCAATATACATACAACGACAAGTAATAACTATTCTATTCAGATACCATTGTTTTCCGAGTTTAATGAAAATATTAATTCAAAATTTTACTTGTATAAATTCCATAATGTGTTTGATGGTTTGATTGGATACGAAATGTTAGAAAAACTTAAAGCAAATGTTGACCTTTGTAATAAAAAATTAATTACGCCAAATGCTGTCATACCGATTAACATTTTAGATTCCGGAATTAATAATCTCTTTGAAGCTTTAGTCAGATCTAAAACTACTAAATTAGTCAACATTCCGGTAACAGTACAGGACGGCGATATTTTTATTCCCAACGTAGAGTCGCTGAATAAGTGTTGCATACCTGCGACGATAAGTAAAGCTCAGTCAGGCTATGCATACCTAGAAATAACTAACCCGACAAATAATGACATCATTGTAAGCTTAAGTTCTCCACTTATAGCGCATACATTGTATAATAATTTCAATATTTTTAGTTTTGATACAGTCGCAGAGAAAAGTAAAGTCGCAGAATCTCTTATCAGAACTGAACACTTAAATGAGGAGGAAAAATATAATTTATTAAAATTGTGTAAAAATTATAGTGACATTTTTTATACACCTGGTACGGACTTATCATTTACTAACCAGATTAAGCATCAAATAATCACCACTGATGAAGTACCAGTGTTTGCAAGAACTTATAGGTATCCACATGTGCATAAAACTGAAGTAGAAAAACAAATAAAAGAAATGTTAGCTCAGAAAATTATACGTCCTTCCAATAGTCCTTGGTCATCTCCGGTGTGGATTGTGCCAAAAAAAAAGGATGCGTCTGGGGAAATCAAATGGCGCCTCGTTATTGATTTCCGGAAATTGAATGAAAAGACCGTTAGTGACAGATACCCAATTCCAAATATTAATGATATTCTAGACAAGTTGGGTAGATGTCAATATTTTACAGTTTTAGACTTAAAATCAGGATTTCACCAAATTGAATTGAACCCTAAGGATATCCCCAAAACTGCGTTCAGTATTGACGACGGGTTTCGAGGGCATTACGAGTTTCTCAGAATGCCCTTTGGGCTAAAAAACGCTCCATCTACCTTTCAGCGCGTTATGGACAACGTGCTGCGTGGTCTTAAAAACGTAACCGTATATATGGATGATATAATTACCTATAATTCTTCACTCCAAGAGCATATCCAGGACTTAGAAGCAGTATTCCAAAGACTCCGGGAGTCTAATTTTAAAATTCAGTTGGATAAAACCGAATTTATGAAAAGAGAAACACCGTTCTTAGGTCATATAGTTACAGATAAAGGCGTTAAGCCTGATCCAGAAAAAATAAGTATAATTCAGAAGTTTCCCATACCACAATCTACAAAAGAAATTAAGTCATTCCTCGGTTTACTAGGCTATTATAGGAAATTTATCCCAAATTTTGCTCACATAACCAAACCTATGACTTCATTCTTAAAAAAAGGTGCTAAAATTAAAATGATTCCCGAATACATCAAATGTTTCGAACATTGCAAAAATCTACTAATAAATGACCCTATATTGCAGTACCCTAATTTTGAGAAAGATTTTAACCTACGAACTGACGCATCAAACTTTGCTTTGGGCGCAATTCTTTCACAGGGTGCTATAGGAACCGATAAACCTATAGCATATGCATCCCGTACATTAAATGATACTGAAGTTAAATATAGCACCATAGAAAGGGAGTTGCTCGCAATTGTGTGGGCAACTAAGTATTTTAGGCCGTACCTATATGGCCGCAGATTCAATATTATCACTGATCACAAACCTTTACAATATTTAATGAACATCAAAGAACCCAACAGTCGGCTCACTAGATGGCGTTTACGTTTAGAAGAGTTTGATTATAAAATTATATATCAAAAAGGGAAAAGTAACTCTAATGCCGATGCTCTATCTAGGCTACAAATAAATAACAATGAAATTGATAATATGTCTTTTAGTTCTGAAGATGACTTGCCATTATCAATGATAGTTAATTATTCCAGAAAGCCCGTTAATGATAATATGTCTGATAAATGTAGTACCATCCATACTGAGTTGGAAAATCCAGTATTAGAAATACCTATTTCTGAAAAGCACATCAATATTTTCGATAATCAAATACATCTTAGTGTTGTTTACCATTCTTCCTCTATTCCAAAAGTAATTGAAGTTTTTCCGGGTAAAAAAAGAATATTAGCTCAAATAAATCAGAATAATATTGAATCTGACCTTATTAACTTATTTAAAGAACACATTAAACCTAACATTAAATACGGATTATATCTAGCTGAACATAATTTTATTCCAATAATTACATCTACTTTACAAAAACATTATAGTAATTCTGCATATAATATCAATATTTCTAAATCTAAAGTTGAAGATGTAACTTGTAAAGAGAAACAATATCAGATTGTTAAAGATTTTCACGAAGATAACACTAATCATCGTGGAATTTTAGAAGTTGAAAGAAGAATTAGATTGCATTATTATTGGCCAAATATAAAAAATAGTATTACCGAATATATTAATAATTGTAATACATGTCAGACTAACAAATACGAAAGAAACCCTTGTAAACAAAATCTGCAAATAGTTCCATTACCTGACAAGCCATTTCAAGTTCTGCATATAGATACATTAACTGTAAATCGACAAAAATTCTTAACAATTATTGATGTATTTTCCAAGTATGCACAAGCATACCCATTAGAGTCATTAACTGGAATAAGCGTAGTAAACTCTTTGTCTATTTTCATATCTCACCATGGAGTACCCTTGAGTATCACAGCAGACCAAGGGACTGAGTTTAATAACTTACTTATTAAAGAATTCGCTAACTTACATAAATTAAAATTACATTTCATAAGTGTTAACAATCCTCAGTCAAACGGAGCAATTGAAAGGTTTCATTCAACAGTATTAGAACATATTCGGATCTTATCTGCTACACAAAAGGAATTAAATACTACTGAACTAATGCTTTATGCCGTGATTGGATACAACAATAGTACTCACTCTGTTACAAACAAAACACCCTTTGAAATTATAAATGGTCACACCAGTAGTCACGTACCATTTGATATAAATTTGGAAAGTATTTATATGCAACACTATATAAATAGGCATAGAGATGTCAGTATTCAACTATATAAACATATAAGTGAAAAGATGCTTTCGAATCAAGCACGAACAATATTTGACGCTAACAAAGATAGGCAAGAACCTATAACCTATAAAGAGGGACAGGCCCTATATGTTAAGAACCCTCTAGCAGTTCGTCATAAGACGAAACCTAGATATTTAGGACGTAGAGTAAGAAGTAACTTAGCACTTAAGGTCTTAGATGATAAGGAAATTGTCCACCATAAACGTATTTTGAGAAAACCTCTGAAACAACAAAATAACTTGTTGCAGGATCTCAGGAATGTTGCAGGCTCATCAAATTCTGACAACTGAGTTGGTGGAAAATCCAGGGATACTTCCCTTTAAGTTAGGCAGTGCTAAATTTAAGAAAACTGAACATGTGTTCCTACATTATTTTGAATTAGATAAGATAAAGGATAGCATTAAGAATATAGAAGCTTATTTAGGTAGTTATATAGATTATATTAAGTCCTCTGATCCCAGTTATTTTAGTGACACACTAATTGTTTCAAATCAAGTACT
Organism: Eudonia mercurella; assembly: GCA_963082485.1. Taxonomy (NCBI): domain Eukaryota; kingdom Metazoa; phylum Arthropoda; class Insecta; order Lepidoptera; family Crambidae; genus Eudonia; species Eudonia mercurella. The sequence continues at coordinate 8,148,532 of OY720028.1, forward strand.
TGTCAACATGCTAGAAACTATATATGAAAAATATAATGCGCTAACTAAAAGATCATACCAAAAACGCGGACTTATTGATGGTTTGGGTTCAATCATAAAGGCAATAACCGGTAACCTTGATCATGAAGATGCACTGTATTACAATAGAGCTATAAATGTATTGCAAAAGAATCAGGAAAGGTTAAAAGATAAGGTTAATTCTGGTGTTAGTTTAAATAAACAGTTTTTGGATGTACTTAATACAACTCTATCCACTGTTACCGCTAATGAATATAAAATACATGTAAAATTTAATGAAATCATAAAAGAAATTAATATGACAAACTATAGACTGGAAGATTATATAAAAATTAACAGTTTGTTTAATTTGTTAAAAATTAATTTGCAAATAATTCTGGATTATGTAGTTTCGATAGAAAATGCCATTAGTTTTTTTCTAAGTTAGGTGTAACTCATCACAGTGTTATCAGCTCATCCAACATTCAATTTATGTTAAATACCTTAAAAGATCTCTATGATCAATCAGAGTTATTGGTGGACGAAAACACTGAAGTGAGAGACTATTACGATATTATTGATTGTGGATCTTATTTTGTAGATAATAAGGTTGTGTTCGCTCTGAAGTTCCCTATAATGCATTTTGATACATACACATATTATCATCTTATTCCTATTCCTACTTCTAATAGTACTATATTAATTCCACCTAAACCTTATCTGGCAATGAATAACGAAAACTATTATTATATAAACCAAGAGTGTAAAAGATTTCACGAAATCTATTACTGTCAAGAGCAAGAATTGATAGCCACTTTTAAAACCACCAATGACTGCATATACCTACTTATATTAGAACAAGAATTGTCTAAAAGTTGTGAATATACACATTTTAAGGCCAGTACTGAATTGATACAGAAACTTGATGATGCCCATTATATATTATTTTGCACTAACAATACAAAAATACATCTGATGTGTGCTCAAGAAATTTATAAATCCTGCTATGGTACATATTTGATTGAAGTTCCTGATAGTTGCAGTTTTTCTACTAAATCATATAATGTAAGAAATTATAAGAATCAAATAAAAGGATCGCCTATCAAGCTATTATCATTTCAACTTAAAAATATTACTGTAAAAAATGTAAACCAGCCACTACTATTGGACAATGTTCCATTGAATGATATCTATAGACTAGAATCTTTGATTGAGAAGGAAAAATTGGTTAACTTGGATGAACTAAAAGATAATGATTATTATTATTGGACTGTCCCTATCTATATAATACTAGGAACAACGGTAATAGCTTTTGTTATTTACAAAAAGATACAGAAAAGAAAGAAGGAAGATAAACCTAAGAAAGAGAAAGACCCTGAAGATAGTTCAACTGTAGCTGGAAGAAGTCACCGCAACGAGCAGCCCTTTTTCTTAAAAGAAGAAAGGGCTTTGAAGTAGGGGTGGAGGTGTTAAAGTGTGTGTAAGTGTAAGGTGGTAAAGTGACGTCATATCAAAGTGTGTGGGCGAGACGATAGACGGGACCAGGGGACACTCTCGTTTCAGTAGCGTAAGGAACAGACATTGTCTTAAATTGTTTATTCAATACAGTAATTTTATTAAATAAAATCTTTTACTTAAAAAGTCTACCCCAAAGTACATAATTCGCACAAAGAAACTTGGTGACTCGTTTCTTTGTCGCACTTCCAAAAGTTGGAATTATCTACCAGCACACGTTTTCCTTCCTTCCTATGATTTGGGGTCCTTCAAAAGAGGCGTGAAGAAGCACCTTGTGGGCCGGCAGAGTGAGGTTAACTGATGCTACGTTTGTTTTCACGCTGCACTAGTAATCTTCGCGTCTGGACTCCATTTCCACTTAACATCAGGTGGGATGGAGTCATTTGGCGAGCTATCTATAAAAAAAATAAAAAAAAATCAGTGCAATACATTTTTTTAAATCAAATCCATTTCGCTGCAAGAGCGGACGTGCACAAGTGTGGAACTGGCTGAAATGCTAAATTGTACAACACGTTGAACGAGCAATCAGCAGGTGCTCTTGTGTTTAAATCATAGGACTTAGCTGGCGCGTCTATATTATAGCAGCGCTTTTGAAATCTCCTTTGTACTCTCCTGGCGTAAAAATGCCTCCTCCTTTGTGTACGTATGCAGTCTGGAAATGAGCGCTGTAGGAATTTAATGCATGTTCTTTAATTGAGTGGATGCTATATACTAATGACATATGAATGAATACGAATATATGAATACACAAAAGTTAATTGGTATTTTTTTTATTCCACATCGGTGAATCGTCTTAGGTGGAAGCGTACTTCACCCCGGAATTCTCACTACTGAGAATTTGGTTTCTTACTATTGGAATACAAAGTTCTAACATTGTTATTATTGCCAAAGGCTTAAATAGAATGGAGGTAAATAACCAGACCAGGCTGTCTTGAAACAAGCCAACCAAACCGAGTTGCATAATACTTACACCGCCAGGAACCAAACCCGGGATATCTGGGTCTGACACCGATGGTTTACTACAATTTCAGACAACAGAGAAGGTTAATTGTGTTAAATACAACAACCATGCAACGCCATATTCAGTTAAAGTAATTTTGTTTCACTGGTTTAATAATCACACCGCACCAAAAACGTGTGTCTAATCTATTGATAATCATTTTGTTCCCATAGCAAACTAACGTAGAATGGTGCGAATCAAAGAAGTCCAACAAAGGCATTCACTGATTCATACCATGGTATGAGCCATGGTTCGAAACAGCCAACTCAAAAAGCGTCCTTCTGCTATTCACACCGTGGTGCGAACCAGTCGTGGTGTGAATCGATGTCGACCCAAAGCAATACAAGAGCTAAAATAACTTAATCAGTGCCTAAATAAAAACTGAAATCGCAATTGACGCTTTCGTTATCCGATAGACCGCGTTGTTTTCATTACGTCTCCGAGCGACTGCAATAAAGAAATGAAATTGACCTTTCCAGTAAAACTCCATTCGGTTTCACTGTCTTGAAACAAGCCAACCAAACCGAATTGAATAATACTTACACCGCCAGGAACCAAACCCGGGATATCTGGGTCTGACACCGATGGTTTACTACAATTTCAGACAACAGACGAGGTTAATTGTGTTAAATACAACAACCATGCAACGTCATATTCAGTTAAAAAATTTTGTTTCACTGGTTTAAAAATCACACCGCACCAAAACGTGTGTCTAATCTATTGATAATCATTTTGTTCCCATAGCAAACTGACGTAGAATGGTGCGAATGAAAGAAGTCCAACAAAGACATTCACTGATTCATACCATGGTATGAGCCGTGGTTCGAAACAGTCAATTCAAAAAGCGTCCTTCTGCGATTGGTGCTTCGTGGTGTGAATCGATGTCGACCCAAAGCAATACAAGAGCTAAAATAACTTAATCAGTGCCTAAATAAAAACTGAAATAGCAATTGACGCTTTCGTTATCCGATAGACCGCGTTGTTTTCATTACGTCTCCGAGCGACTGCAATAAAGAAATGAAATTGACCTTTCCAGTAAAACTCCATTCGGTTTCACAGAGATACAGTGAGTGAATCACTAAATCAATCAGTGGAGGGGACCGGGCCGAAGACAAATAGTGTTCAGGGTAACCGAAACGTGGTCGACAACCCTACAATTTAGTGAGCTTGCACACGAAAGACTTTCGCTGCTTTACCACAAAACGATAGCTGAAGTTAAACAATGCTTAAAATAGATGCTGTCGCTTTTTAGCTAATACTTTTAGACAGAGACATAATACTTTAAACACGTTGGTATTTAGCCATTGTTTAACTTGAAACACTGTTTTGTAGTAAGAGGGTTGGTGTTCGTTTTTATGTCTTATTATTTTTGCTTTCTTGACAAGAGCTGGATGAGAGTAGCCGCGGATCGTGCTCGATGGCGTGCATTTGGAAAGGCTTATGTCCAGCAGTGGACTAGTGTAGGCTGATGTTGATGATAATGATGATGATGACCTTCGTCTTACTTGGTGTTAAGTGATGATAAGGCCGAAGGTTGAAGCGCATTTCACCCGGAACCCTTAACAATGAGGAACTAGCCATATATCTTATGTCTAACTATCGGAACACAACAATTGCAATGCTAACATTGTTGTGATTGCGTCATGATTTAAAAAAGAATGCTAGCTTACTATGTTTTTAATACTTTATTATAACCAAACTGGGAATCGCACCCGGGAGCGGGTCTTAGTCAACAGAGACGATTGATGTCCCACATAAAGGCGATCCTACTTACGGACGGCGCGGCGTCCACTTGTCCGACTATCATCCGTTTCACAGACAAACTGACTGTGTGTGTTGAGTCGAAAAGTCGAAAAGAAAGGAGATACCGATAATCGGTATTGACTTGAAACGCTCCTACAAAAGACGATCGTGTGCAAGAGCCTTTATCTTGTGTGCACCGCAAAAGTCAATAACATCTCACTGCTTGGACCGTTAAAGTTCAATTAACGGACCCTATGGTGCGTGGAATGAAATATAAAAGTGGTACCATCGGCGAAACCGTAAAATCCACAACAATAAGTGTTTTATGACACCCCGTCCATTAGACCTAGGCTGTATAGGTACTGGGAGCACTAATCTGTTTTAAGTTCAGCATAAAACTGTATACAACGGACAGCGTTAACGGAAAGCCATAACTCTTTATGCCGAGTTGTAATAGGTTATTGTTCAGCCTCTTTTTTAAGGATGCTTTTGGCTACGGAATTTCACGGTCGCATGTTTGCGATGTGTTTTTTAAATGGTATTGACTCGGTATTTATCGTTTGTTTTTTTATTTGGGTAATTTAAGGACGGATAAGTACTTCTGCGCTGCATATGTGGGGTCAATGCAATGAGCAAAGAATACATCACAGGTAAAATATGACAACAAAACAAAGCAGCTAATACCGAGCTGGGCGACTTCACATTAATGGGCTTGAGCCATAACCCATGACGCTGGAATGGTACTAACTTCAGTTTTAATAGGATTGTGTAAGGGTGTGATGGGGTGCGGGGAGCTTCAAGGTCTCAGTAGCTGACCTACTCAGCTAGTATATATATAATAATAATAATAATAAATCTTTATTTCAGGCAACAAACAATGTAAAAGATGGTAAAAATACAGAGCGGCCCATATAATAAATACCTTACAGACTAACATACATAAAAAATTAAAAAAACAATTTTTTGTTAGTATATAAAATAACTTAATAACTATGTTAGTATTATTTGATTGGCATCTACTGTGCCAACTTGGTAACAACAGGCAACTTTCCATGGAAGCGCCTGTAGACTACACCCTTCGGCCAGAAGTCTTCCTTCATGAAGATGTCCAGCTTTGATGGCGGGACTCGCACCACAAACGCTTTGAAGCTCGTATTATGGCGCGACTGCAGCGGTCCAATCCTCAAATTAAAGTTAGACTTCATTCGTATGAACTCTGCTACCTCCTGCGATGTGGTGGTGTGATGCAGTCGGGACAGGTACATACATTTAAATCTTCTGTGCGTGTGTAGGCATGTTATTGAACTCCTTCTAAACGGCTGGACCGATTTAGATGAAATTTTCTGTGTGTGTTCAAGTGGATTCGAGAATGGTTTAGATTTATAATTGGACCCGGTAGGTGGCGCTGCTATAAGATTCCATCATGGAATACGGGTGTTCTTAAGCGGACGAATGATTTGTTTGTTTTGTTGTCATGGAAACTGTCTGAGCGGTATGAAGTCCGCCGGTCAGCTAGTTTTATATAAAATATGGAACATTCAAACGTGCAAAATCAATTTATACGTTCGGTCATGATATAGTTCGGCTGCTGATTTTGTAGTATTGGGTAGTATTGGTTATTTGGGTGTCGCATATACACGCGATAAAACTGATAGGATGATTGGCTGACTGATTTGATTATAGTACAGTGGACACGTAGACAATAATCATTTTACAGTTTTTGTAAGGCAAGAAGGACCTAGAAACTGTGATGATTTGATACAGGATTTTGGCACACATACCTACCATTATATTTTGTGTAAAATGCATTCATATATGTTTTTTTTTTTTATATCTTGCGGGAAGAATGGCCAAATGGTAGTGGTACTGGCTACCTTATCTGTAGCTGCCGGAACACAACAATGCTACAACAATGATGTTATGGTGAGATATTTAGATTAGATGGTGGTAGCCAGGTAGACAGATCAGCCCTACCGCCAACTAAACTGAGTACACAAACATGAACTCCCCACTGGGAATCGAACCCGGGAGCTCTGGGTCTAAACCGTTGGTCTTAACCACTAGACCATAGAGGCGGTTAAAATTTAAAGGCAAATATAAAAGTCATTTAATATACTACAGACTTTATAAATATTATTTTACACCATCAACTCTTGGCCACTTTGTCGACTATTCAACCATTAACAATGCAACTATGAGCGATAAAAAGTTTAAAAATATAAGTTTTTTAGCCAGAAAAGCTTTTCAGTGAAGTAAGTAATTAAATTTTCTCCCTTTTTTCCAGCTAACTTTTAGACATACAAACTTGGACATAAGAAAGTTGGCGCGGAAATTTCTCTTCGTAATTTTAGTCATTTCATGCCTTATTATGGCGAGAGGAAAGAGGGAACGCGTACCCTGATATTGTCACTATAAATCGTCTTTGGAAAAAAGCAATAAGCGGGCGACATGCGTGACACGTCCCTAGTTTTTGTAAGCGCCTAAACAAAATAATAAGGCAACTTGATGGTTGCTTGTACAAAGGAGATAAAATAAAACGGCAGGCGTTATCTTCCTCTCAAACGGAACAAACTCGATGCTCAAGGCAATTCTTGTGAGGCCGAAAATTCCATCATGTTTCATTTTCAGAGGCCGAGATGCGAACAACAAAAGTGCACTTAATTCCCACCAACTTCAGGCGGATTTACGACGCCGCCGCTTAAGTGAAAAATTGCTTTCTTTTATGATGTTTTCACTGCTGCCACATTAGCGTTCCTCATGAGCCCACTTATGTGAATAGAGTAGTTGTGTACCGCATCCTTATTGTTTTTGTTAGTACAAAGGAGCAAATAGGAAAAAATTATAGGATCCTGTAGGCTGTATCCATGGCAGGATCGCTCAATTGTTATTTTGCCAGCAACTAAATATAATTTTACATTCCAAGCCAATAATTCGTAAGCCAATAGGCTTTAAATGTACATGCTCTAAGTGCCTCTGTTGGTGGCTCAAAGACCATTGAAACCATTGATCATTGAAATCATGACGTCATTGGGTGTTACCTTGATCAGCACGCTTTCGAGCAGCCCAACCTGGGTATTGAACCCAGCCGCATCATGCCGCTATGCCACTCGGCCACTGATAACTAGTTGGATACCCGACATTATTTTAATTAATCACTCCTCGATTATAATTGTAGAACAATTGAATAAAACGATTGCCCTACATGGTACTCGAACCCAGGGCTTAAGCTTAAACACTAGCCATATAACCAAGCAGTTGAAAATTTAGGCACAGGGCAAACCAATGAATCAGTATATCAATAGGAAGAAAGATGCCGTCCAAAATATGATTTATTTTTTTTTGATACTCGGCAAATGACTCCACTCCACCTGATGTTAAGTGGAAACGGAGTCCAGACGCAAGGACAACTGGTGCAGCGTGGAAACAACGCAGCATCAGTCACCCTCACCCTGCCGGCCCACAAGGTGCCTCTTCACGCCTCGTTTGAAGGATCCCATGTCATAGGAAAGAGGGAAAACGTGTGCTGGTAGACTATTCCATCTTTTGGAAGTGCGACAAAGAAACGAGTCACCAAATTTCTTTGTGCGCGATGGAATGTTCGAGACAGTACAGCGGTGACTCCGGAGAGCAGCACGCGTACTCCTATGGAGGAAGGGAGAGGGTGGGATAAGGTCAAAGAGTTCTTTAGAGCACTCGCCGTGGTATAAGCGGTAGAAGACGCTGAGTGACGCTATATCTCTACGCAATTGCAGGGGCTCGAGAGCATTAGTGACCTCTGCGTTGCTGATAATGCGTATAGCGCGCCGCTGCAATCTGTCCAAGGCATCGAGAAGGTACTTTGCGGAACCGTCCCAGAGGTGCGAGCAATACTCCACGCAAGAATATCCTTTAGGAAGTGATTTGTTCACTTATGATAGGTTAGTGGCACCAGTGTTCAACACTTTAAACCCAGTGTTCGACACATTTTTCATCGCCAAATAATTAACATTGGTTGTCATTGAAATTTTACGGAATGACGATGAATGATGAGCAAGAGGTCTTGTATTCAATAAAAGACTAAAATCAGTATTACGTAGTACTCATTACTAGTGGTCGCCCAGTGGTCGAAATTCGACCGAAATTTTTATATTAAGGCTGAACGGATTGTATCCTAAGCAATGAAAAATTAAAAAAGATAGAATGTGAGTTTGGATTGGCATTGACAGATTTCAGCCGCTTCTCTTCCATTTTTGAAATTTTTGAAAAATGTATGAAATAATGTTTATTTTATGAACTGTATTTTTTATGCATAATTTTATAAAAATATTAGCATTATGCACTCCTTCTCTATATAAACTATAAGTGTGCGAAATTTTATACTCCTCCGTCCGCGCAATATGCTTAAAAAGGGATCCAAAGATTTCGCTTCACGTATTAATATATACAAGATTATACTGTGCCCCTATTAATAATAATTAAAGAAAAAAAAATTGCGATCGCTGGTTGAACACTCTGTTGCTACTACTCTGTGACACATCGGCCAAAAGGACGGGTATAAAAAAGGTATGCCTAGTAAGTAGTTAAACCTAGTCTAACTCTTTTTTTGGAGACAGTTTGCTGATTGCCTCAGACGGCATTTTCTGCTTCGCCTGGCTTCTTTGGGGGCGGCGAGAAACTAAAAGGGTTCCTCAAGCCTTGTGAAACAAATCACCTTCGGAGGTTTTCTAGAGGGAACGGCATAACGCACTTGTTCGTGTCCCCGTGCCCTACTAGATTCTCCGAGGGTTCGGATTGAATCGGGGTCTAACTCTTTGTTTATGTATACCTCTTTAATACATAGATAGCGATAGATACTTATCGGTAATCAGCCATAATGGATGCGTTAATTGGCTTGCGGTGTATGTCGCAAGTGTCACGTGTGCGGTTGGACAGTGCTCTCAACAGAGCGGTCAGCCCGACAGCTATTAACCTCGTTGCCTGCGATACAAACCTTACGGGAATAACACCTAGGACCTAGTTGGTCCCCATCAATTATTAGTAGTAGTTGAGGAGCTCAATGGCGCAGTGGTTAACGCGCCCGGTCTGCGAGTGCTGAGGTTACGCAACTTTCGCAAAGGCCGGTCATCGAATGGGTAACCAAAAATTTATCATCACGAGCTCCTCCGTGCTTCGGAAGGCACGTAAAGCCGTTGGTCCCGGCTGCATTAGCAGTCGTTAACAACCACCAATCCGCACTGGGCCCGCGTGGTGATTTATGGCCCGTTCTCCCTATCCATCCATAGGGAAGGCTCGTGCCCCAGCAGTGAGGACACAAAATGAGCTGATGATGAATTAATAGTAAAGTAAATATCATATAACTGTCCCATTTCTGGGCAAAGGCCTTTATCGTTGAAATCAAGTTATTACTACAATTGATTAACTTACACTGTTCGTATCTAACTATGTAAGTAAGTTGTGCGTCAAAATTTGCAAAGTATTTTTATTATTATTTTCATACTTTTACTTTTTTTTCATAATTTCTTCATTGTCTGCTTAAGCTGCCTTGTATACCTTGTATATTTAATAATAATAATAATAATAATAATCTTTATTGAATAACTTATTTTACAATATATCCAGAATACTAAACATACTATATAATGTCAAAAATACACAAGTGCCTGAACTAGGATTAACCTGTTTTCCAGGCAAAAATAAAGGACTTACTAAATTCTTAAGTTAGCTATGCAAAATACATATTTTACTTTTATTGACTAAATAAAAATAAAAAACAAAACTAAACTATATTCATCTAAAAAATAAACTTATCTGCCTAATATATATAAATAAAACATTATTTATTTCTAACTAGGAGCCTTACTAAGTTCTTAAATAATAATGCAAACTACTCTTTTATTCTTTGTGGCTAAATTATTAAATAGCAAAACAACATTTATTTAAACTTACTTAATTTATAAAAATTTAAACAATATTTATTTTAAACTACTAAGTATAAAGATAAAAACAACCTTCATTTTAGGACAACTAATAATTTTTCTGTATCTTCGTAGGACATTTTGAGAAGGGCTTCTTTGAGTATATTCTTTGTTTTACTATAGCAATGATGATATATGCCTAATTTAGCGTTTAACCTATTATAAAGAAGTGGACCTAAGAACAAGTAAAATCTAGAAGAGAAGGCATGTTTTGTTCCTGCATTTTGAGGGCAAACTATATCTTTTCGTCTTTTGTTAGTAGTTTCAGTGCTGTATGGAAGTGCGACGTGTTGTTTGATGACTGTGTTTAGAATAAATAACTGTCTAACCGTTAAAACCTTACAGGATTTATAAAGAATGTCAGTGGGGAAGAGGAAAGGACGAAAAGTAGAGACTTTTAATACCGCTCGTTGGGCTCTCTCAATGGTTAGTAATATAGTTTTAGCAGTGCCACCCCATGACGTAATGCAGTAAGTTATTATTGATTGACATAAAGTTAGGTAAACTTGCCTGATTAATGTTAAATCAGCAATTGTGCGTAGTTTTTTAAAAACAAATATTAATTTCCGTATTCTGCCACATAAAGCTTCAATATGGTGCCTAAAAGCAAGGGTTTCATCAATTATAACACCCAAGTACTTAATCGTGCCAGTAATAGCAATGTCCGAACACTTGCACAGTAGATTTGTGGGGTCCTTACATTGGTGTGCATAAAGTTTAGGGTTTGTTGGAGCCGATTTAGATTTACGCATAGTAAACTGTACATAATTTGTTTTATCCGCGTTTAGTGTTAGTAGATGTTGCTGGAGCCAGTTATTAACAAGATTGAAGCCCTGTTGTGCATATTTATAGACATCTTCATGAGAGCCCGCAGAGAACAGCAGAGCAGTGTCATCAGCATATGATATGATTTTGCCACCAGTTAATTTGAGATTACACAGGTCATTTATGTATACTAAAAATAAAGTGGGACCTAAAATGCTTCCCTGAGGAACCCCAAAAGAAGTACTTTTCAGGTCAGAGCTGAGGACACTGCCTATTTTTACGCATTGAGTACGCTCATAAAGATAATCTGCAAATAGTTTAAGCTGGGTGCCTCTTATGCCTAAAGATTCAAGCTTTTGCAATAGAATAGGTATTGAAACTGAATCGAAAGCTTTTGCGAGGTCCAGGAATATTCCCAATGTCCTTTTACCCGTGTCAAGTTCCTGGACTAAAAAGTCAGTGAGTTGATGCACAGCGTCGGCAGTCGATAGTTTAGCTCTAAAACCAAATTGGCTATCTGACAATAAGGACTCTCTCTCTAAATATTGGACAAGTCTTTTATTTATAATTTTTTCTAATATTTTAGATATTGCTGGCAGTAGCGAAATAGGTCTATAATTCGTAATGTGATCTTTACTGCCAGATTTAAATACCGGAATAACGACAGCTTTCTTCAGACATTTGGGAAAAATTCCATCAGCCAAGCATTTCCGAAAAATGTAAGTAAGCGGTGAAACCAGGATGTGCTTAAATTGTTTTAATATTTTATTAGATATGTTATCCCACCCAACCGCTGAGTCATCTTTTAGGCTCTGGATGATCATTTCTACCTCAGCTTCATCAGTATCTAATAGCACAAATGATTTTAGATTCTTGCTACAGGTTGATTGAGGCTGGCTTGAAGTTGACGGTGATATATCCATATACGGAACTTTTTCAGCTAGATTTTTTCCTACATTAACGAAAAAACTATTTGCACTGTTTACAGAAGCCAGCTGTGATGAATGCACCTGTAATAATTCTGAGGGTGATTCTCGTTGTTTTGAAATATGAGTTACATTTTTTATACACTTCCATATCTTTTTACTGTTAGTTCCCGCCTTTTCCAATTCCTTACTTTCGTAACTACTTTTGACTCTTTTAAGAAGGGAATTACAAAAGTTTCGGTATCTTTTATACGATGATTGTAAGATTAAATTATCTGGGTTAGATTTAGCCTTCATATGTAGTTTGTCTCTGTGCTTCATACAGCGAATAAGTCCCGGTGTAATCCAGGGCTTAATATTGTAGTTTTTATTACTTAAACGTATGTGCATTGTATTTCTAAAAATAGCCTGTTGAACATTGCTTATTAGGTACGACATACAAACATCAGCGTCATCAAAATTGAAAACTGGGTTAAAGTCAATATTGCATAAATCCACTTCAAGTTTGTTTACATTTAATTTAGATATTGATTGCGTGCGATTTAATTTAGGTATCTTGCAGTTTAAGGTTAGTAGAGCAGCTTTGTGATCGGTAATAGACGAGTTAGTAACTAGTGCTATTGATGGGAAATCCGAATTAAGCATGATATGATCTAAACAAGAGCCGCTTATGTGTGTGGGATGCGTGTGCGCGGGGAGTAAGCCATGAAAGGAACATAGGTTTAGGTAATCCTGAGCAGCGGAAGCATTGTTGTCGGGAAGAATGTTGATATTAATATCTCCTATTATTATTGTATTTTTAAATGGTGATAATACTTGTAATGTGTTATTTAGTGAGTCAATAAATGTATTGGTATTCTTAAAAGAGGGCGGTCTGTACAAAGCTAATATTGCAAAATCAGATCCGATTTTGATTAGTAGCCGATTACAGTCTAAAATATTCGGTTCTTCGACGGTGATAATTAAATTATTCCTAACATAAACTACTATCCCGTCATTTTGGTTATAATTTACCTTGCTGCTGTACATATTATAGCCTGATATTTCTGGTAAATTACTATGTTTACTAAGCCAACATTCGGTTAAGACAAAAACGTCACAATTTATGTCTAGTCTTTGCTTAAAAACACTAAAGTTGTCAAAATTCTTATATATACTGCGTATGTTTTGTGTTAGTACAGTTAAAGGGTTGTTGTAAGACGATAGATATTGCTTGCACATTTCAACCTCACAAACTTTAGAGTCAGATACAGAATAATTATCTAAGTCGGAAATCAAACTCTCAGCCATAATATATAAGTACTAAAATTAATATAAAAGCTCTAAGATACAGTAAAATAAAAGAGGCGCTCTTAGGCGCCGACATAGTCTATTGAGTTAATGTACCTTTTTTCAGCCATTTTCCTCGCAGGACAGTCGGCATCGCCAGTCTTGTGATTGTAGGGCTTTTTAAAGTGTAAACATGTAGCGCACTTTGTTGGCTCGTCCTTCTTCGTGCAATCTTTTAGTGCGTGACCTACTTCGCCGCAGTGACCGCAGATGATGGCCTCCTCTCGGCATGACTTGGCCGCATGGCCATACTGCTGACACTTAAAACACCTGGTTACCAAAGTGAAGTCTCTTACAGGGCACGATGACCAATTTATAAAAACTCTATCCTTCGCAATTAAGGCTTTCCGAATATGAGCCGGGACTTCGATGATATAGTTGCAGGTCTCTGCGTCCTTCTTACCCGACTTGTGGCTTAACTTGATTGAGGCCAGAAAAGTTTCAAGTGTTGTGTCGTGGAGCTTGTCGGCCAAGTTTTGTTGGTAAATGCAGTTAAAAACTTCGTTTTCCTGCATACTCGAGGGCACACCGATCACAATGATTCTGGGCTTCCGTTTTAGCGGCTCATCCATAGTCAGACCAGATGTCTTCAGTTGCGTCGACTGCCTTAGCTTCTCGATGTCGTCTTTTGTATCAGTGCTGATTATAACACCGCCGTTCTTTGTCTTGCGCAAACCTCTTACGTGCAACTTCATTTGGTCAGGTCTAATAATTTTTTGTACTAGATTTTTTGTCTCCTCGCTAGATTTCATTTTATCTGTAGGATAAATGGCTAGAGACTTGATATTATTGGGCTGAATAAAGTTGTTGGCACTTTTCTTAACCATATCGGCGAAAGAAACTGTGCCCGTGAGAGGGTTGGAGGACTCTTCAATACGATGTTTAAGGTCTTGAAGTCGCTGCGAAACGTCTTGGTTTTCTTTAAGAACATTAATTGAAGCATGAGCTTGAATGGCTTTCAGTTTGAGCGATTGATACAGCACGACCATCTGAGATGTTCCGTTGTTAACTTTTCGGCATAAGTTATGAATCCTGATTTTCTGGTCCGAGTTCAGTTTTCCTTCCGACGCGATAGTGCATACTTCATTGAGGCATTGTTCAATAGTTAGCATCCAGGTTTGCAGCTCAGGTGTGGACACGACTTCCGGAGGATCCTCCTTCGGTTGGCAGGGTGCGGCCGCGGGCGAGGGTGGCGGGCTGTGGCGCGTAAGCGCGCTCCGGTTAAAGGGACTGCCTTCCATTTTTTGTTAAAGTTAAATTAAGCAAAACATTATAAGTTCGAGCAAAATTACACAAACACTTAACATTAAACTGAGTGACACAGATAAATTACTTCCGTCTTATGTAGAGCTAGGTCACGATTTTGCAATTTATTATTTATTTTATTACATTAATTATTGAGCACGTCCGATCACATGAGCGATCGAAATCATCGATCGAATCATTTAGAGAGCAACTACCTCCTGACATACAGGCTTTTAGCCTAGTTTTGGAGGCAGAACAAATTTTACTTGTGATCATGCCTTTGTAGATAATAAAGATCATTTCATTTCATTTCATTTCATTTCATTTCATTTCATTGATGGGTAATGGCTTAATCACCACGCTCGCCAAATGCGGGTTGGAATACACAAACCCGCAGGCTTATTACCCAAAAAAGCAACCAGTTGTTAATTGTTCAACTGCAACGCGCCTGCTCTAGTTGCGGTTGATAAATTGGTATTAGGGACATCGCTCATTAATAGCTCGCTTAGTGCATTTGCGATTAAAATGTATGTAATCGTTTACAGACATTGAGCGATGTGTGTCCGTAATACCAATCCCATCAAAAACATAAATGTGAAATGAGAGCCAAGTTCAATATTAAGATATAGGTAATATGCCTTGGCTGTTGACTTCAACGACAAAAGAAGTGAGATCTAAATGGGTGCCAAGTTCAATGGTCAGTCCTGAAATTTATTTATAACAACCTAAAATATTTTATAACAACTTAAAATATAATTTCTTCTTATAACTTAGGATAATATTTTTAAGCCTAAGGTCTCACTTGGCTGGTCTGACGTGACAGCAACGTTTGATTATTTTAAATGAATATATTTGAGGTATATAATTTAATAGGAAAGAAGATTGACATTGATTTTTAACGTTTGGGTATAATTTTTTTTATCTGTCTATGTATACTTTCGTTGCTCTTGACTGTATATAGTGGGAGACTGGTGCTCAAGCTAGATTACTCTGTACCATGAGCACGTCAGGTCTCCTCTTTTTAAGTAGTTTTTTGTATGTAAAAACAGATAGCCATACTTATCAGAAATCAGCCATAATGGATGCGTTAAATGGCTTGCGGTGTATGTCGCCATTGTCACGTGTGCGGTTGGACAGTGCTCTCAACGGAGCCACAAAATTAGGAGAGTGCAGAAGGTAAGTTTCAAACAAACACGTTTGAGAAACGCACACATAGACAACCTTTCACGGATATGGAATCTCGCAACAGCGTATCGGCTGCTGGGAAGGCAATGCCGACACAGCAGTGGGAGCTGAAGGATTAAGGAGCTGAGGAGGGATGGATGATGATATTTCGGACCTACTTGGCGAGCTGGCGTTGACGGCGTAGCCACGACACGATTGTCGTGGGGATGGATGGAGCTGAGCTGGTAGGAGTCTCTTCTTCTTCTTCCAGATAACGTCTAAATTCAACTGCAGCACGTATAAGTTCGCGCACACACACATGCGCGCACACGCACTTTATGAAGGGTTGTACCGGCCGGTAGGCAATTTACGAGTAGTTCTAGAAGGTTTTTGAGCGAAGAGCTGATGGTAAAATTATATTTCTCTATGACTGATCGAATCGGCTTGTGCTGAACGCCGCGACGTCACGGGCGGGCCGATCGTTGAGAACTCAGAAACCGAATGCACCCGCACACACATTCGCTCCGCCGTCGGCTTGTGCCGGCGAATCTTTTATTTAAATGATACCGTCGCGTTTCTGGCGCGAACAGCTGCGTTCGGACAGCTCCCAGCTGTTCCGAGATCAGTGTCCGTGAGAGGGCGTTCCGTATTTGTGCGTTGCTCGAGCGCAGTATGTATTAAGACGATACCTTGATTTGTGAACATTCAAAAAGGCTGATCCGCTGATCCTTACTGGCGCTCTTATAAGATCAAAAATGCGTTGCGCCTGCGACAATTGAGACCGCAAATTAACAGGATCTAAAGTTTTTATGCAGCTACTAAATTACAAATATTGATTTTATCAATGTATTTGAGTGGTTTCCAAGCGTATAAATTAAGTAATTTTGTTGTAATTTCAACAATAGTGATTTTTAGTGATATTTTTGAAATACTTATGATCGAGTCAAATTTATAAATATATAAAGACATGAAGATGATGAGACCTAGGTATATCAACATTTCAGATATTTTTCTGAGTGGTGAGCCACGCTGCGTTGCAGCCGACTCGCCCGGCATAATACCACCCTCTCACAGAATATCGGCGTAAAACAATGGCACTCGTTGCTGTTGTGTTTCGTCCGGTGAGTGACACCGGAGGCCCATCTCTCACCCCTCCCCTCTTCCGATTCCTACTCCCTCCTCAAGATCCAACTCCTTCCTCAAGGCCGGCAACGCATCTGCGATTACTTTGGTTTTGCGGGTGTCCATGGGCGGCGGTGATTACTTTCCACCAGGTGACCCGCCTGCTCGTTTGCCTCCTTTTAACATAAAAAAAAGTCTTAAACTATTCGACGGAAGTTGGTGCTTTTTTTTAGTGTGTCGCCATAGGCTTGCCTTCTGTTTCTTCTTATTTTGTGACAGAGCAGTTAACCCGACAGCCATTAACCACGTTACTTGCTCTGATACAGACAGCTTATATTGAATCATTGACAGTGCAATTTAATTTTAAACCTGATTATGCAGTATGAACCACCACCGTTTAACAACCCGCCTGTGTGATCTAGTGGTTGAACCGCCGGTCTCAAACCCAGAGATCGCAGGTTCGAATCCCAGTGAAGACAGAGAAGCGTCGGTAGCAAAACGGATAGAGAGACGGTTGAATACGAGAAATTGTGGATCAACCCTCTTAGCTCTAACTAATAGACTACTGACATTAACCTTTATATTGAATAAAGACAAAGTTCAAGCTCAAGCTCAATCCAACTCGCTGAACGATACGATAGCATAGTTGGTAGTGCACCTGACCGGCATGTCATGGGGTGCGGGTTCGAATACCGCTCCTGGAATTTTTTTAACACTTTGTCTTTTTTAATACGTAATTTGTTCGCAACAATATTTGCGTAAAATTATATGTAAATAATCATGAACCTTTATAACTGACTGTAATTTGTATGTGCTGTTGTTGTATAAACAACAAAATTGGGTAAATTCGAATATTGCCAACTTAGCTGCGAACCGACGAATAAAATTAATAATTTAATAATAATATTTGCACACAAAAAAGAAAGATACAGACAAATTAACGAATTAATTATCTATCGAATTTTTTTACCATTAGGTCTAAGTAACATCTTTCTAAAGATTTACTTAGAATTGTAATTATAATATTTATCATACATACAGAATTAAGTCAATTAAAATTATAACTTACCTAGTGCCTATACGTAAATATAGTCAACAACGTTAAAATGTGTGTTTAGTCGAAACCAAAAACAAAATAAATAAAACAAAAAGTTCAATCATTTCAATATTTTTTATAGTTTACTTTGATCCCACAGCCTTTTTAAATAACACACGTAAAAAAATATAAGAGAACTTATGTACACACCTAAAACATGTCTAAAGACATTTAAAAAATTATTGGTTCTATATTGTAAACGATTAAGCACTATTTTTTAAGTATCACATTGTTTTAGATAGACATTTTTAAATAAATTATAAAGTTACCGCCTCATTTAGAGACATAAATTCGGAGAAACAGTGTCCAGTGCACTTAGTAATGTTTATGTCAAAGTTAAGGGAAAGAAAGTTCGAATCACGCTCGTGGAAAATTTTTCAAAACTTTTTGCAAATGGTAATTTTTTTGCATAAGCAGTTACCCTAGTTTTGAAATATATTACTATTCTCTTTATTAAAATATACATCTTAAGAAAAAATGTATATAATATTTTATATAAAAACATATTTACAATATAAAATACTATAAAAAACTTAACCTAGGTTGCCACCGGCAGCGGGAATAGACCCAAGCTATCGGTGATATATATATATGGGCCAGCTATGGCCCATATATATATATCACCGATATATGTATATATATATATATATATATATATATTATTATATTAGCCATAGCTGGCCCACTCCTGGGCAAAGGCCTCCCCACACTTTTGAAATATAACGAAGAATTATTGATGCCGTCATCATCATCATAGGCTGATGATGATGATGATGAAGATAGGATATTCTAAAATTTTGTCTGTAGTAAGAACATGAGATTGTGGAAATGATAGGCGATATAATATGATGTTGGTAAACCTAATAATTATTTTATTTAGCATTCATTGATCCATTATTTTCGCACAGCGAAGCGGGCGGTTGACGGCTAGTCACTTATAAAATTGTGAGTTACTTAAGTCCGTAAACTTCACATGTATAAAAACCCTTGGAGAGCCAAGTGCACACCACCGAGCACGATCCACAGTTACTCTCATCCAGCTACTCTCATCCAGCTACTAAAATACGAAGTCTATAGTCATGTTTGCTCCGACCATCATTACCATCATTACTCAATATCGCGTGTTGGTCCTAACGATCATAATGATACGCGAAATACGCGCAAACTACCTAATGAGTTCATATTAAAGTCTCGTTTTTATACATATGAAGTTTACGGACTTAAGCAACTCACAATTTTATAAGTGACTAGCCGCCAACCGCCCGCTTCGCTGTGCGAAAATAATGGATCAATGAATGCTAAATGAAATAATTATTAGGTTTACCAGCATCATACTATATAGCCTATCATTTCCACAATCTCATGTTCTTACTACATACAAATTTTCAACAAGATCGGTCAAATGGTTATTGAGTTATAAGAGGACATACAGACAGACAGATAGACAGACAGACAAAACTTCAAAAATGGTAGAATTGGTGTCAGTGAGTCATAAAACGAATATTTATCCCAAACTTTGTCAGAAAAATGTATAGACAGAGCCTGCAGATTTATATAGTAACTAGTTGACCGGCGGACTTCGTACCGCTTTGAAAGTTTCCATGACAACAAAACAAACAAAACGTTGACAGTTTCCATGACAACAAAACCAACAAATCATTCGTCCGCTTAAGAACACCCGTATCCCATGATTGACCCCTATAGCAGCGCCACCTACCGGGTTCAATTGTAAATCTAAACCATTCTCGAATCCACTTGAAATCACACAGAAACTTTCATTCAAATCGGTCCAGCCGTTTAGAAGGAGTTCAATAACATACACACGCACAGAAGATTTTTATATATAAAGATAGACAAGGAAATAAGAAGCAAATTGCAGTAGTCCTAAAAATTACTAGAAAACTAAAACTATCTATCGAACTATTCTACCACTCATTGTATCACTAAAGTCATTAGGCCTCTTTCTTATGAGCTGTTTGGAGTGACTTATCAATGCACCGTAAAAGGTTGTAGTGCGGAGTTGGACCTCAAACTTCTTGCAGTGGTCTATTAAAATGGGGTACAAATATTTCAGTTCGGCGTGGTCCAACGTTGGGAAGAGGTGGTGGAGGGCGTGATCTCCGAAACGGGTTAGGGACTTGAAGTGGTCACCGGAGTACTCGAATCTCTCGACCACCGTGTCCATTTGATGAACGCCCCAGTCCAAATATTCTTTTCTGCAATTAGCAATATAGAAATTAAAACTTACAGTGGTACATACCATCATTATACTTACATCTAGTAGGATAACACACAGGATACCGCATACTTTCTTCACTCCAAATCTTATTACGTGGCAGTTTAGCCAAAAGACAGTAACTGACTTAGTCTGTGGTTTAAAATAGTTTACACATTGAATTCTTGTTTTTATTTAAATTTCATCAATGCAAAGTTGGAGTTACGATCTTACAAGCTGATAGCTGTTAAAGCAAACGATCTCGTATTGAGCAGACGTGGTAGGTTATTATGACTCAATCTTTCCACTGACTCTTCGTTAATTATGGGAAGACTCTAAACTCCAAAGCTATTATGTGGTTATCTGGGGTTATAAGCGGCACGGCCTTACCATCCTTTTCTCGAAGCAGTTCTATTTATCTATTTATAACATAAAAGATTTTTAATATTGAGAACTTAGTATTACATGGATCTCACAACTTTTTACGGTAGAAGAACTGAGTTGTGAGACTTGGTTGTATTACAAGTATATTTTTAATGGTATGCCACTGCCACTTATGTTTTTTAAAGTAAAGGTTTTCATTTCTTAAGGTTTTCAAAACCAAGTACTCCAAGTCTGCAAGTACGTACTCTAACCAAGTCATTAAAGTAATCAATTCAATTGAATTAATTGCTGTACATAAATTCTTCAATTTCTACAATGAATTTGGTACCTATACATCCAGTATGCATCCGGTAAACATCCAGTGACTTTTCTTGAATTTTAACAAATTATTATTATTTTTTTCTTGTGGTACGCAGTTGCACACTATTATACTTATTAGTAATTAACTACATAAATAAAGTTAAAAAGCCTACCTAGGCACATCTCCTTCAAAGAAGTTGGTGTGAGCGTGATGACCAGCAGTCAAACCGTAGACGGTAAAGAAGAAACTAGCCACCATCTTTGTGGCTAGCCAGACAGGCAAAGTCCCAAGTAATGTCAAGCCCCCTGCCAACCACATCCAAACTGGCAAAATAAAGGGTATTAACAGTGTCCAAGTCAGCTTTTTACCTCCTATGTTTAAGAATGCAGCTGCAGTTCTGAAATAAAAAAATACAGGAATATTTAAAAACAAGCGAGATGACCAAATAACTCATTACCACTGAATACATTGAGGAAGACTTTGAACAAATTAAGCTTTTCGGTACGGTCTAATTAACAGACAAAATGGTCAGGTTTGTTACGGCGGACTACGCGAAGTTTTAAGGCTTATTTATCCTATTTTATTAAGGTTACTCGAGGTTGTTGGCTTATGGCTTTACATATTTGATTACAGATTTGAATTGAGCAGGTAAATCCAACAAAATTCCGAGAGAAAAATCTATTATTGTTTACATAACCTTTTTTTTCTTACAGGTAAGTTTGATGTTAAATGATGATAAGGCAGAAA
Organism: Eudonia mercurella; assembly: GCA_963082485.1. NCBI lineage: Eukaryota > Metazoa > Arthropoda > Insecta > Lepidoptera > Crambidae > Eudonia > Eudonia mercurella. Next base: position 8,170,035 of record OY720028.1, read on the forward strand.
GTGGAAGCGCACTTCACTCGGGCACCTCAACTACTGAGGAACTACTAAAATACTACTACTAAGTCAAAGTCAAAGTCAAAGTCAATTTATGGCGATATATTTCGATAAGATAGTGGTAGCTAGCCAGGAAGACTTATAACAAACAATACCACCAACTTAATCGAGTATCTTCACAAACTTGTGGCTGGGAATCGAAACCCGGGACCGAAATTCTGAGAACGGTGGTCGTTCACGCCAGAAACGCGACGGTCTCATTCGCTTGTTCACTCAATCACTCATCAACTCAAAAATAAGCCGCAAGACAAGCCGACGGCGGGGAAGTAAGTGTGTTGCTTGACCCGTGACGCGTAAGGACGTGAGTTCCGATCCGCTCAACTCTCCGCTCAAACCTTCTGAATTATCTCGTTCGATAGCCTACTGGCTGGTACTTAACCGCTTTGATAGTGCATTCGGCTCACATATTCAATTGCGTGAGTGAAACCCCCTTCATAAAGTGCGTGTGCACGTGTGTGTGTGTGAGCGAACTAATACGTGCTATAGTTGTAAATAGACATTATATAGAAGAAGAAAAAGAAACTTCTAACAGCTCAGCTCCATCCCCACGATATCATATCGTGGCTACGCCATCAACGTCTGCTCGAGTTTCCCCCATAGTACCAAGTAAGTCCCCATAGTTCCCATCACACACCACGTCGCTGTACCGGCATTGCCTGCCTTAGGCAGCCGGTACATTCTGGTCCTTAGAGCCGGATTATTAGACACCGTGTATTTAAATGTAATAGGTGCTTTCGATGCCGGGCTCAACCACAAGCTTCCATCATGGCTGACTTGCCAGCCGATAGAGTCACACCTCAGCCCGTATTTAGTCAAGTCTCAACCGACTTTGCCGGCCCATTTCTAAGGCAGGCAATGCCGGTACAGCTAAAAGATAATATAGAAGATAGATAGTATCTTTGAGTTGATGAGTGATTGAGTGAACGAACGAATGAGACCGTCGCGTTTCTGGCGCGAACAGTGGTCTTGACCACTTTACCACAGAGACGGCAAATGTACCGTTAAAAAGTTAAATGACCTTATTTTTGTTATTTTACTTAAAATACTTAAATATATTGTTTCTTTTAAATGAAACAACTTCTACGGATCTACTCGCGTTTATTTTACTTTACACATTATTTAATGTTTATCCTGACGTTTCGAATCCTTTGCAGGGTCCGTGGTCACAGGGAGACTGAGGTGTTGGTCATCTCATAATTAGTTAGTAGCTTGTATACCCTCATTTAAATTTAATCAGGTGTGTTCCGTTTTACGCAGAAAGAGCTTAGAGTATCTTTTGGTCTGGCAGTATGGTGTTGGGGCTGGGATTTAATATTTTGTATGATGGGATCTCAGGCTGGTGGTAGAGTCCAACCATCTTCTCTATTAAAATGTTTGCAAGATGTAAGAGAGTCCACAGTCGCAGTCCAGTTTGTACACGCCTGCATCTTGAAGGGCGCAAAATTTAATGTGTAAAGTAAAATAAACGCGAGTAGATCCGTAAAAGAAAACTTAAAAGTAAACTTTAGAAAACAATATCGTTTCTTTTTCAAAAAGTATTTGTTTTCTCTACTTACTCTTTAAGTAGTCCAAATATGAAAACAAATAGGAATACAATGGGCCAATAGAAGGCTCCCATTTGTGCCCATATTGGCTTGTCCTTGTTTGGTAGAAAACGAAGCATCGGCTCGAACATACTCAACTCAATATCTTGTACTGTGTTCGTATGCATGTGGTGCGACATTGCATGTGATATGCGCCATTCACTGTAAAAAGATATTATGAATTGTATTAATCTCGATCGCATACCATAATGTACACAAGCCTGCGCTTCGACTACTACAGACTGTCAAATTTCCTTAATAGACTTTGAATTTTATGTCTGGTCGCATTAAAGAAATTTTAAACTTGGATAGTGTGATGAGTAGGGCGTCTTTACTACCCTTATAACTACGAGTATAATATCCAAAAGTCGATGACACAGACGGTATAATGAATGCACAATCATTATCGATTTTAAAAATCGCCCGATAGCTGGTCTTTGAATCATCGTCATTAAGATGAAGATCCTTCGAACTTCAGTTTTGCTTTTAAAGTATTCATACTTTAACAAAAACTTCCACCTACGTACTTCACAATTTTGTCAATTTCATTGTCAAATTTTAGATGTAGACTTTTTTCGGTGAACGCTAGATAATGACATTTTAATGGTAAATAAATTAAAATTAAATATTATACGATACCTAATACACTAAATATTATCTTGCCCGACCGAATACATAAAATATTGTTTACAAAATTTTCAAGTGCCTTGTATGTACTGAAGACATTACGTACGTCACAAAAATATGTATTAGCATTTCTAACATTGACATTAGATAAATGAAGAAGACTCCACAATTTCGCTGTGGTCCTTTTTTTTTAAATAATTTTAATAGTAAATAAATCTGTTTACTTTTTTACAGGCCTTGCTGTCAGCTGCCTATGGCCTTTACAAAGTAAGGTAAGGGTCAATCCTCAAGCTTTAGTAACCGAATAATCCCCAGGTTTTTAGGAGCTGGCTGTATGTCACATTAACAAGTAGCACTGAAACACTTGAGTCAATGTCACAAACGAAGGAACTTTTCGATATTGTGTCGGGTCAAAAAAAAAATACTTAAAACGACAATTTAATTTTCCAATACAAAATGATTTGTTCGTTTTGTTGTCATGGAAACCATTGATATATGTTTAACTCAATGATGGAAACTGTTAAAGCGGTACAAAGTCCGCCGGGTCTTCTAGTTGGTCAATAAAGTAAGTACTTAGTGACAAAGCAACAATAGCCTTGATTATGCGTCTGACCCGGTAAGTATGTCCGAGGTGCGGGTTCAAATCGTGCTTGTAGACAATTGTTTAATATATTTTTCTAACTTTCACGTCAAAGATATCTTTATACAAAACATAACATATGTTTTACAAAAAGATATTATCTACAGCATAAACTATTTTACTTATTATTTACTATTTTTATTTTGACCTTCTTTTACTAATTCAATTTAATTACGTAACATTATTAAACTTATAAGTTTTTTTTATAAACACAAATTTGGATTACTTCAATAAAAATACAAGACAGTCCAAAATGAAAACTCACTCATTGGTCATCCCACTCAAGTTTATCAGATACATGCGCCAGCTATCAGCACGATGCGAGTAGTTATGGCCACACGTCACCAATGCTGCCAAAACATAACCACTTAACAGGGTCAAAGATGCCCCGAGAAGTAAATTTTGGGGCCACACCCAACAGCTAACAGGGCTAAGTACAAACAAAGCCAACAGCAAATAGTTCGTTATCCTTTCGCTCTTATTCCTTGCGTCTTTAGGTATTATTTGCATGTTGTCCATCACTTTTGATTTGAGTGTTTTGTAGAAACCATCGTTTACGAAGGTGAAAGGGGAATGTCTGGGTGTCGTCGCTTTTCTTACAAAGAATTTCGGTAGTATTTGCTCCGCGAGTCCATTGAGGTGGTGGGTCTCGAATTGCTCTGTTACGTCAGTTCCCTGTAATAAGAAAAAAAAAGTTTTAAATTGCCTCGGTGACCGAGTGGCAAACAAAGGTCCTGCCACCGTGGTAAAGACAATCAGCTATAGACCTAGAAGTCCTACGTTCCATCCCCAGCACGAGGAACATATAGTTTACGATATAGTTGGTGGTAGTGATCTTGGTGCTTGGTTGCCATAGCAACAATGCTATAGCGACATACACTAACATTGTGGTGTTGCGTCAGTCAAAGATAAGATAACCAGTTCATCAGTAGCTACTGTTAGTATCTTTAGTCGTTACTTAGCCAGGTGAGACGAAGACCAAACGTCACCATCTTGAGTAATAAAGATACCTTTTTTTTTTGTCTTTACGAAATGTCAGACTAACTGTCAGAAAACAAATAATAAAACTTGTATATACTATAACTTGCTTTTCATGTATATTACCTTTTTAACGATCCACTAACAACTATTCTTTGTATCCATTATTTATACCATTTCCGCCCGCTTAAAATTTAATTTTAAAATAAGTTTCAGTTAGTTAATTAAGGCGCGGCGCCGAGACCTTTATTATCTAAATTCAAGATTTAATCAGAGGGAAATAGGAAGTTAGGAAAACTTTACTTGCATTCGAGTCGACCGAAAGTTTTTAATTTATTCACATACCAGCTTGTTAATTGATACAACAGAGTGTTTTATTAAATTTTGATTGTATTGTGAAATTTTGTAAAATGCTGTACACACAATTATATTTATTCAAAATTGTATCAACTCATACCTACATTTTTCTAAAGTTTAAGCGAACACAACCATTCCGGTTCTCTGTCGGACGCAAGCCAAGTAGATACTCACATTATAATAATATAAAATCAATATGTAAAGTAAACGCAAGTAGTTTAATCGATTCATTTCACAAAGACAATACCTAAAAATGCACATTATAAATGTATGGATTGGATGCTTCGTATATCCGGGCAGGCACAGGCTACAACTTCTTTCTAATACCATTTCCATTTCAGATATCTGTCTGTCCTCGGTGCGCGGCGAGTTTTCTTTATTAGGTTTCTTTCCTTAACGAGAAGCGTTTGACTTTCATCTCACCTGAAGTGCACTTCACCTGGAGTCCTCTAACTTTGAACCAGCTATCTTACCTCTAACTGGCACACTCAGAAACGTCAATTCATTTTCATACCAAAACATTTCTCACGACCACGTCAACATTAGAAACTTTTCTATAATGAATAATTATTGACGCTTGTTAATTGACGTGTCTGTATGCGTCACTAGTTGACGCAATATAAAAGTCATAACGGAGGTTCACCCGAGTTCTTCCCGTAATAACACGTGTCGTGAGACTCCATTTTAATTTCTATCTACCGTACAATTGTACCCTTACCACTAATAATAATACTTCGATATTTATCATATTATCCAGTCAGGCAGTCCTTTCTACTACCTATCGAACCTCTGGGTCTAAGACTAGTGGTAGTACTACTAATACTGCAGGTCTCTAGACTACTAGACTAATGACGCGGTTATATCATCACTGTTCAGATAATGCAAATACAATGTTATCTTTTAAGAAGCGCTCGATAGCGCAGCGACAACATAATGTGTGTAGTTTGTGATCTAGCAAGTCAAGCAATTTTCACAATGCCAGGTAACAAAATGGGTGATTAAATATCTCGTCAATCTTCGAGGTTGAAAGACACGTTAAGCCGTTAGTACTTGCTGTTGGAGTAAAAAAGCAGTCGTTAAAACTATTTCAGTTTCACCGAGCTGTTTTGGGGGCGGCGAGACACTAAAAGGATTCCACAAGCCTTGTGAAACGAATCAGCTTCGAAGGTTTTCTAGAGGGAACGGCATCACGCACTAAGGCGTCCCCGTGCCCTACTAGATTTTCCGAACAGTTCGGATCGAACCGGCATTGGGCCAGCGTGATGAGTTATACCCAGTCTGCCCATTTACTACATGTACTGATATTGTCCACTTGGACCTAAGCCCAGCTGTTTATAAGCTGATGATAAATTATGCTCGATGGCGCAAAAATGTTTCATCTCAAACTCTTGCGTGCTTCGAAAGGCACGTAAAGCCGTTGGTTCCGGCTGCATCCATAGAGAAAGCTCAAGCCACAGCAGTGGAGACATGAAATTATTATGATGATGATGATGTTAAACGTTATCTTCCCTCACCTTAGTACACCTTAACCAATGTGATCCACCAGGATGACCAGCTACGTATTCGGTCATATCGTATAGGCTGTCATGTATCCTCCATAGTCCTTCAGCGCCGTCGTGAAGCTTTCTACCATCCATCCATAGGGATGGCAGCTTGGGTTCAGTGTCGCGATGCACAGGATATTTGAGCTGTGGGAAGCTGATCTGCCGCCTTTCAGTATCTGGAGCCATTGCGACAAATATATTGTATTCTGAAAATAAAATAAAAATATATTTTTAAAGTTATTTGGGTATATATTTTCTTAGGCGGAGATGGCAGAACTAGCTGTACAAAAAATATTGCTTTTAAATAGCGCAGGTAAGAGTGAAATGGATGGAGATAAGGAGGCTTTCTGGTGGTAAATCTTAACAATAATCAAAAAACAAGGTAGTGTGACGTCATGTGCAAGTTCTCGCACGCTTAAAGGTTAGTACACTCGTAATCTACACCCCTCATCCATGGAAAAACACTAATTTTAGAATCATCAATATTTATGAATAACAAAAATAAAATAAATAATTACTTAATTAATTTACAAAAACACTAATGTTGAAAAAACTTCCACGAGCAGGATTTGAACCTGCAGCCTTCTAATATTACGGGTCAGGTGCTCTTCCAATTGAGCTATCGTGGTTCTGACCAGCCCGCCGAAATTATTCAACACTTTTTACTTTGAAAGCCAAAGGCACCCATTCAATGTCAACAACTACCGTCACTAACATCCGATCATAATAATTTTACAAATATTAAAGATCAGTTAAGAAGTAAGCAAGCTATTTATAAATTTTGTTGCGAACAAATTACAAAAACACAAATGTTGAAAAAATTATGATTAATTTATACAAGCGGCCCACCCCGGCTTCGCACGGGTGTACTTTTATTTTTCTGTAGACATTTTGAGATATAAAATAATAATAATTTCTTTTTTTTTAATATAGTCTATGTTACTTAGCGCTAATGTAGCATTCTAATGGTGAAAGGATTTTTATATCGGTCCAGTAGTTTTTGAGTTTATTCGTTGCAAACATACATACAAAAATACAAAGCTCTCCTCTTTATAATATTAGTATAGAAATAAAACTAGTCTTATCCAAAGCGACCTTTGTAAAAAAAGTTGATTATGTATGAGTGTAACATTGATTGAACAGGTTGTTGCGAACAACTCTTATACAAGTAGTAGTAAGTTCTTATTTTTCTATAGGGTTAAAAATACACTATGCATAACTATTGCGCCCAGGGAGGTACCTACAGAAGTTTATGTTGGACTCTCAAATTGGTAACTGATGATTTGCAAACTTAGATTTTTTTTCAATTTTGTTTTTTTTTTATGTATTTATTTGTAAAGTGTCCATTAATGATAAGGCATTTTTCAATATTTTGTCCCTGTAAGGGAGAAAAGAATAGCCCGTGCTGAGTTTCTTGCCGGTTGTTCTCATTACAAGGTCAGCGTAGACTTACGAACCGATGGCATAATGACGTTCATAAGAGCTATTTGTAGCCTAAACTGAATACATGATTTTGAATTTTGAATTCACGGAAACCTACAGTAAGAATCTAGAGGTCGGTCACACTAGATATAGGTACGCGTAACACTATAGGTACAAGGTCTTATATAGAGTTGAGAATCTATGCCTGTCTGTCATAAGGTTTTTCTATGTGAATAAGGCTCACTTTGGCGTACTAAGTAAGCGGATAGTGTCGGTTTTTTTATTTTTCTATGGAAAATGATGTAACGCGTGCACTGGAGCCGGGGCCGGGGCGACCCCGTGTTATGTTACTCCTTTCCAGCACAACCTAGGTACTTCTACTTGTACATTACTAGGCCTAAAATACACATATATTAATTTATACGGTCTGTTATCTATGACAATACGTCCTGAAGTTATGTCGTCGTTTTAAACGGGGCAGTAACTTTTTTCGGAACTATGCAACGGTGTTGTAAACTTTTTTTTGGTCATCCACCTAGATTTTCGTTACAAAAGTTTGTGCATTCTTTATGTGAAATGTGTATATGAAGCAAACTACCATAATCCACACAAGGTAGCTAACATGTTCATAGCAAAAGTTGTTTTTTTTTCGTCCTCATCTTCATCATCGAAAGAATCAACATCGATCCACAAATTGGTCCTTCAAGCCGGATCTAAGCCAGCAACTATTATACCTTTGATTATGATGAAACAAACAACAACGTAGAATATAATCATAATATTTTAATGAGAAACTATTGGTTGGTTTACGGCTTAACGGATTTCTATGAAATTTGATACATGCGTAGAGCAAATTCTGGAATATCACAGAGTTTTATTTGTTCCGGTAAAACATCTTTTACCCTGTTTTATAAGCTGGCTTTTAACAAACTTTTGTTACATTTTAATGATGTGTCACTCTGCGCTAAGTATAATAAAACTAATTTGTCACTACGTATGTACGTTCGTCATTAAGCTGGTCGTTTGACGCAGAGCAACACAACCTGTTTGCACAAATAGTATATACTTATAGCTATTTGTGACTGGTCCTACATTTTAAAAGTAAGATTTAATTTAGTTTTATAACAGAAAACATGGAAGGCGAGCTCAATGGCGCAGTGGTAAACGCGTTCAGAAACTGCGCTTGCTACAATTAACAGCAACTTTCGCAGATGCTGATCATCGGAAGCGAAGGGTGATCGAAAATTTCAGCTTCAAGGGGTTTTTATCGTTGCAGCGAGAAACTTAAAGGGTTCATCAAGCCGTTTGAAATGAAGCACCGTCAGAGGTTTTCTAGAGGGAATGGCATCACGCACTACTGCGTGTCTCTGCGCCCTACTAGGTTCTCCGAGGGGTTCGGATAGGATTGAGACTCCTCCGTACTTCAGAAAGCCGTAAAACCGTTGGTCTCGGCTGTATTAGACACTACCAATCCGCACTACTAACTTTCCTCGTTTGACACCAGGAGGCGCTGCTACAATGCCATACAAAAGTAGTTATCGTTGATGTCAACGATCATGTGATCGAATGGCATTTAAAACTCGCACTGGGCACTCGATTACGTTTGAATTTCAACATCTAGGGCTTGTTTTAAGTCTAGCTTAAAGCTTTGTAGGCTAGCTAGCTACCATCTTATCTAAGGCTAGTCATAACAACAATATGAGTATGTGTTGTGTATCTAAAGCGAATAAACGCACTTATACTCGTATAGGTTATCTTTATATATAAAAAATTTCTGTGCGTGTGTATGTTATTGAACTCCTTCTAAACGGCTGGACCCATTTGGATGAAATTTTCTGTGTGTGACAAGTGGATTCGAGAATGGTTTAGATTTACAATTGGACCCGGTAGGTGGCGCTGCTGTAGGGGTCCATCATGAGATACGGGTGTTCTTAAGCGGACGAATGATTTGTTTGTTTTGTTGTCATGGAAACTGTCAACGTGAAACGGTCAAAGCGGTACGAAGTCCGCCGGTCAGCCAGTCTATTATATTATATAAGTTATTATCGATTAGAGTATCTTCGGTTTTTTCTTCATATTCCATCACTTGAGATGGAAAACCAAGCGCTTCATTATAAAAAGAATAGAAAAATATATTAAATTTTATCATCTATATACTATTAATAAAGAGTTAAAGTTTGTGACTGTTTGTTTGTGGAGGGTAATCTCTGGAACTACTGCTCCGATTCCAAAAATTATTTTAAAGATAGATTGCTACATTCCTTGCGGGTAACATAGGTAACATTTTGTTTTTAAAAAGTTTTTATTTTTAAAATCTCAAACCCACGCGGACGACGTCGCGAGTGAGGTGCTAGTATTACATATTTATGCTAAAAATGCCAACATCAACCAAAAAAATACTATGAAGTTCACTTAAAATCTCATTTGACAGATTACACGTATATTCTTTTTGTTTGTCTTGTTTTATTTGTATCTGTGGACTTGGGTGTTTTTATCTCAGAACAATAACTAAAGCTAGTTATTATATTCTGAAGTTTTTATCTATTACGATGTCTTTACGATTCAACAAGTTCTCATAAAGAAAAAAAAGTTAAATTAAAATAAATCAAAATTAAGTATCTAATAAATAAAAGACGTCATCGAACTGTGAACTTACAAGTTGAATGTGAACAGAAATTGAGTTTACGCTCTTGTGGGTAAAACGTGCTACTTAGGTACATTGTACAAACTTTATGGTACGGTATATGTTATTTGGGACAGATCCTAACTGTTGAGATTCGCCCACAAAAACACTTGCGCGAACTCTCCAAACACAAACGAGATCAGTGTCAAGTCGGCATTCATGAGTGTGAATTCGTTGCGAAGTATTTGTTTGACAACTTCACATCCTTATTGGTGTTGCGGTTAGTCATTTTGTCTTTACCCCAAAAGGTTTTTAACATAATATTTTTTTAATAACAGGTTAGGACAAAATACTGAATATATCTTTGTCTACCTCTCGAATGGTTACCAGCCGCATACCCATTTCTCTTGTGCCCAAAAGTATTCTGGTATGTTCTATACCGCACCGCACTGAGCGTAGTTTTTTGTTACTATTAAAACGTAAAGTAAAAGTAAAGTAGGTAGCCTATAATAGTGTCCCACTGCTGGGCAAAGGCCTCCATCATTGAAAAATCTAGTCATCACTACAATTTGATGGGATATTAAAATGTATAATGAATAAGTATGTTAGAGTATCTAATTATAAACGGGATTGTTACCATGTCATCCATTCTTAATCCATTGCGTAATTTTGTTTTTTTAATTTTTGTTTTTTTTTAAGCACAGGAAGGCAAACAAACAGCCAAGATAGTGCTGATTAGTGTTTCATGTTTAGTGTTTTTTATATCATTATTGTTTTTTTTGTGTGATTAGCGTTCTATTATTTTTTATTTGTCTATGTTGGATTGTTTTGTGGACACGTCACTGATTAGGCCCCTCCAGAATACCAGCGTTGCAGCGGCTTATGTCACTGTAGCACGTGTTGAGGCTGGGGCCTAGCTGGCCACACTTGGTCTTTTGTTTTAGCTTTGTATTGTTATTGTAAATATCGTGTAGTTTTTTAGTGTGCCAATAAATGTATTTTCTTTTTTTCTTTCTTTATTGCTTTCGAGTATCCGATAATTCGGAATATGGGAGTTTTACCATTGGGTGACCATGAACGCGATGATAAGGCTTAAGAATTAAGCGCACTTCATCTGGAATTATTAAATACTGACTGGCTATATAGGTACCCCAAACTATCAACAGACTCAACTTTTCTTGTAATCGCGACAGACTTAGATAAAGTCGTGGTAGCTAGAAAGGTTAACTTAAAACATGTCCTGCCCTACCAAAGAAAAAGCATAACAGTACCCTTAGTATCGAATTAAAATTGAAAAGTGTTGATTCGGACAAAGTCTCACAATATATTGTGTCCGAGTCGTCATCAACTCGAACTCATTAGATTAAAGAGGTGGTTGAAGAGCGGCATTAAAACTTCTTATAGTTATTAGGGCTGGGTTTTACCCGTGGTATCACAAGCGTGAATGGGCTGTGGTGACGGCTTTTTGTAGCTGTACGCTTGCTTACCGGATTGGTCGAAAAAAAAGAAATTCCTAAATACAGACAGGGTGTTTAGTGCGAGCTACATTCGCTATGGCGATGGCGAGCGATCACGATAACGAAAACGGGAATATTTTATATTTTGCTCATTGCAGGGATCGAAACGTCAGGATAAATAATGATTTATTCGTATTTTATACACTTTCACTTCTAGTACACTTTTTAAATACTTGATACATCCTACCGCAGATTAATAACTTATCTAGACTTCCTCACATGCTTTCGTATTTAGTTATGTTTCTGTAAAATTGTTAGATTAATTATCAATGTATAAAATAAACGCGAGTACATCATTACAAGTTGTTCTATTTAAATGTGTAGTGTTGGCGTAAACTTTAGAGAACAATATGAAAACGAGACAAAAATTTAACTCTCCTCGTCTTTCACTAGGAGGCACTGCTTCAATGCCATAAACAATTTGGTTTTCGTTAACGTGATCGCAAGGCGAATAAAACGCGCACCTGGTACCTACCCAGTTCAATAAAAAAAATACCGTTTTATAAGAAAATGGAGGAAGTTATTATTCTCTATATCGGTCTGGTTGCCTATTGTTCACGACTTACAATGACACAAATATCCGTCACGTTCGAGAACATAGAACGAGCTCAAGCTATGTACCAATCTTTATAAAAATAAATATTTTGTAAACAAGTTACCTACGTCTGAGATGCCGCTTTTTATATAATTTTCCAGAAAAGTAATATATTAATCGGGTATATTGAACACAAATTAAGGAAAAGTTACTACATGTGAGAACCAAACAAATGTAAAAACAAAAAACTAGCTCTCCCTATTTTTTTATACAGGCGGTTTTTACAATTCGTCGGTGCCATATTAATTCTCGTTTTCCTAACCGTGATCGAATTGTAAATGAAACTCGAACGCAGCACCCAGAAACTAACCTATAATCTCTAGAAAACAATTAGTATCTGTTATCGATATCTACTTAATTCATCGCCATTATTATTGTTACCGATAAGCCAAATGTTAATTCTTATAGCTGCGATATCAAAACGAAAAGTGTACAGTACAAGATATACCTACATACTGCGAGTTTTATTTGCCAGTCGATCTTATCGATAGATATATCAAAATAACAAAATAATAATTTTAAAAAGTACTGCTTGTTAAACTATCGTGGTCACTTGCTTATCAACAGGATTATAACTATACAAAGTAATCAGTAATCAATGTTTATTATTTTTGAGTATCCCGTAAATAAATACTTTAAAGAGTAATTACTCTATTGTGTTTGTAAATAAAATAGTGTATTTACATATTCTTCACTTCAAGATCACCGCCACCGGTTTCATTTAGTTTTTAGCCTGAGTAAACCTTTGTTTAATGCACGTCTAGATCCAAAATAAGTTTTTTTTTAAATAGAAAACACTTACAATAAGCTAAGCGGAATAGTTACTTTTGTATACTTGTTTGAAGTTATGCATGCCGTGGCAGCCTTTAATTTAAGCAGCGCCTGTGTAATTGTTACAGGGTTTTTAATGTAATTAATGTCCTGATGTATGCTTTGTTGGATGTTCTTAAATAAATAAATTTAAAAAAAATATTGCTTCGGGAAGTCGCGACAGATCGAATCTCACCTCCACTTATACTCTTATTTGCATCGATCATACAAGCGACAATCAAATCGGGTGACGCTGTAAAGATTGTCTGAAGCCAACAGCAAACTTTCTCCACAAAATAATTATACGTGACGTGTACCTAGGTAATTTGCAATAACTATTAAAAATTATAAAAAATATTATCTCTGGGTTTCTAATAAAATTATTATCCACTCATGCTATTTATTAATATGCATTAGTCAAACCATAAAAAGAGGCATTGTTATACTATAAAAGCACAATGTTTTTTGTTGCAGTTTTTCTGAGCGCTCCACTCTGAACTGTCAGTAAAAAGTTCCAACGGATTTTGCAGAGAAATAGACTGTTACCTAACCTTGAATTTAACCTTGAATAAAGAATGATGACAATATCAGATAAGATTCTGCTGGCCAACACGTGATGGAAATATTTGGAAAGACTAATTTTAATAGCTCAATTTTTTATAATAATGAAGACACTCGCTGAAGGAGCTCGACGACCCAGGGTCTGCGATCGCTATGGTTAAAAATTTAGGTATAATTTCGTGCTCCTCCATGCTTTAAAGCCGTTGGTCCCGCTGGCTTGTTGACGAAAAAAGCAACCAATTGTTTATACAATTGCAACGCGACTACTCTAGTTGCAGTTGATGAATTAGTATTACGGACATAAATCGCTCAATGTCTGTAAACTATTACATACATTTTAATCGCAAATGCACTAAGCGAGCGATCAGCGATTGGTGGTTGTTAACACCACCAATCCGCTCTGTGCACGCGTGTTGATTTTCTTAGATAACCCCTAAGTTTCAGGTAACATCTAAACCATGTTAGATAACAGTTCAGATAAAGGTTCAGATTTTTATTTGAATTATGCGAGTACAAAAATAGATGGACAAATACTAAAAGCCTTTTCATATTATAACCTTATTGGTTTTGTCCCTTTATAATATCCTATAAAACAATAAAATACCAGCACAGACCTAATATCTAAAGTGTCACCCTTGTATACCTAGCCTATATTTTTATTAATTGACTAGCTGACCCGGCGGCCTTCGTACCGCTTTGACAGTTTCCCTCTATCAGTGGTTTCCATGGCAACAAAACAAACAAATTTGTATTCGAAAATTAAGTTGTTTATTTTAGCCTGTTACTCAGCGCTAATGTAGCATTCTAATGGTGAAATAATTTTTTAAATCGGTCCAGTAGTTTTAGAATTTATTCGCTGCAAACATACATACATACATACATACATACATACATACATACATACATACATACATACATACATACATACATACATACATACATACATACATACATACATACATACATACATATATACCATACAAAGGTTTCCTCTTTATATTATTAGTATAGATTAATTACAATTAATTAATTACAAATTGTTTACTAATTTCACGCACAAGAGACGGTACGATTATCTGTAACGGGTACTTAATTAAGAATGGTTGCAGAATCGTGGTATTTATTTATTATAGTAGTATACGAGTAGTACACTGTCATTTTTCGTAAGCTGGCTCTTGTCTGTTGTTTTCTGGTGTCTCTTTCTCTTGGTTTCCACGGAAGATCAGCGTCGGGACACCTTTGGTGTTCTGACAAATGCTGAGTGGATACCTTTGCTGTGTCAGTTTGCATTTTTAATTCTATTTTATTTTTATTTAATGTATTACTATGTACCTACTTAATTTTGTAATTAATTTTTGATTTCATTTTACATTATCCATTCAATAAATCAATCTTTCATTTGAGAATGCCTAAGCTCATGAGTGGGATTTTTCAAGTCTGTTGATGATTTTAAACTACTTTCTCTCAAAAGTTGCCTGGAAGGAATCGCTGTAAGTGATAAGTCAGCTTTTGCCCATCTCTTTATTATTATTTTTGTTATTGTTTTCTCTGTGTGTGAGCAATAAAGTGTGTAACTTTCTATCTATCTAATTTAAAGTTTTCTTTTTGTATTTTTTTTTCTGCTTCTTCGCTTTTGACAAACTTCCCCTTCGGTATTCTGTATTCAGCGCAAGTAACATACATATGATGGAACTACCAGAAGCAGTCATTATTGTTGACAAAAGTTTAATAATTTCCTACATAAATATACAATTGAGAACTTAAAATAACATAGTAAAATAATACCTATTATGCTAATATTATTATAATACCTGTTTGCCAGGTAACAACCTGGCATTCGCCTTCGTCACATCGCATTATAAAGTGAATATAAATTTAAAGTTTCCAAGAAAAATACTGAGACCAACATGATTTCGCAATAAACAAGATTAAATTATACAGTGCCATAAGTAGACCATATCACAAGCTGACACGACAAAGACAATTAATTTAGAACAACTAAAATATTATAATTACCAACAAAAAAAAAATACGACTTTGAAAATTATTAATTACTTCTGAATACTAAGTATTTATTAAATCTGCATATAAAAAGCGAAGCATAACACACTGAAAGACAGACTAACTGACTACATAGACCAGAAGTCTCGAAACAACGAACTCTAAAAGTTTGAAATTCTCGAGTAGGTAACCTATCTTATTCCCAGGTCTAAAATTAATTATTACGTCTTGAACCTAGCGTACCTAGCGAACCGGTAACAGGTTCCTGGGGGATAGGGTAATAGGTAAGCACTTCCTTCATCACACCTGACGTTAAGTGATGATAAGGCCGAAACTGGAAGCACACTTCACCCGAAATCCTTATCTACTGAGCTGAGGGCTATTTTATATCTAGCTGCCGGAACACAACAATGCTATAAACATTGATGTTATGGCGACATATTTAGATAAGATGGTGGTAGCAATAAAAACTATGTTTCTATTTAAATGTTACAAATCATGAGGAGCTCGTTGGCGCAGTGGTTAACGCGCCCGGTCTGCGAGTGCTGAGGTTAAGCAATTTTCGCTAAGGCCGGTCAACGGATGGGTGACCAAAAATTTATCATTTCGAGCTCCTCCGTGCTTCAGAAGGCACGTTAAGCCGTTGATCCCGGCTGCATTAGCAGTCGTTAACAACCACGAATCCGCACTGGGCCCGCGTGGTAGTTTATGGCCCGTTCTCCCTATCCATCCATAGGGAAGGCTCGTACTCCAGCAGTGTGGACATAAATTGAGCTGATGATGATGATGATGATGTTACAAATCTACTTACTAGTAGCAGTACGAAAATGGTAACTTGACTGCAATTTGCGTAATTTGTACGAGCATGGAACAACATTGACAATGTCAAGGTCTGAGAGCTTGTTGCTTTCGTGCTCTCAACAAACCGGTCATTAGGCCACATGCAACAACAAAACAATTTCAAACGTAATATATTTTCCATAATGTTGTGTTATCATCGCTACTGCTCTTTCGCCTTCTTCCATATTAAAGAACATAATGAGATATAGGATGCAATTTTAGAATGCTAATTAATAAAACTTCTTCGTATTCGAAGCGACCGATGACTGTTTTGACAGAAAATTATGGAACTATAATGTACTGTATATATTTAAATAAACAAATAAGTAGTTTATTTTGAATTTTTTACCTTCTGACCACCACGCAACACCGGTAAGATTTAAAAATCGCGACCGAAAAAGAAAAATTGTCGAAAAAAAGTGTTGTTAAAATAAATGATTAGTAAATAAAATTAAAGAATTATTAGCGCACCTGATTTTTTTTACTTCTGACCACCACGCAACACCGGTAAGATTTAAAAATCGCGACCGAAAAAGAAATATTGTCGAAAAAAAGTGTTGTTAAAATAAATGATTAGTAAATAAAATTAAAGAATTATTAGCGCACCTGATTTTTTTTACTTCTGACCACCACGCAACACCGGTAAGATTTAAAAATCGCGACCGAAAAAGAAATATTTTCGAAAAAAAAAGTGTCGTACAATAAATAATGAGAAAATAAAATTAAAGAATTATTACCGCACCATAATAAAACACGCTGGCTTATTATTACTGTTGCAACAAATTAGTTTTATTATTATTATTCAGAACTAATGTGTAATCGCATATTCACAAATTAGATTTCTAGCATAAGGTCAATTTTATGTATGCATCTACGAGTATGCTATTTATTACCTTGTGAATAATTATGAGGTTGAAATGTACTGGAATCATTTAAATAAAATATATAGTCCAACGGCTACAATTTAGTAATGATTGCTATGAAAGCCTTGGCAATGTGCATCGGAGCATATACAAGTAATAATGGTCAAGAGCGACGCATTCACTTGTTACAGTAACATTCTAGTTATAGTAGCTCATAGTTCTTTAAAAGATAAGTCAGTAAGTAAATAGAAGAGGGAGAGAAAGCCTCAAAGCCAAAATGAAATGGGTTATAAATATAATTCAACACGCTTGCCAAATTCGGGTTGGTGATCACAAAACCGGGCTATACAAGGTGTATGGTCCCTTCCCGAAACATAGACACACAACCTCAAAAAAATCATATTAACCTAGATTTATTTTTCCATACAAAAACTCAAATTTATTTTATTACATTATTTTTGTTCATCCCTGAAAGGTTTTGTCTTCTGTTTTTGTTGGACCACGAGGTTGACGACCTAGATCAATGTACCAGCTGGACAAAGGGTTGTCACTTTACAATTTTACTTAGTGATAAAACAACCTCAATATCATATCCATATGGTGCTTTTAAGGTATGTTTAAAGGTTTCCGGGGGTCTATGCACGGTACCCTATTTGCCATATTCGGGATTATACCGGTATTACCAAACACCCTGTATATGCATCGAAAAATTCGAAACTCACTTTGCCCGAGCGGTTTGCTACTCGGTCACCGAGACTTTATAAGATAGAATTTTGTAAAACAATCAAACTGTGATTGTAAAAGGTTTTTTACATTGAGAAAGTGTTTTAAAAAATGCACGAACGTACTCAAGCACATTTCGACAATTCAGCCCGGTTTATTTGAGCAACGGTGGTTGTATCCGACCCGTGCAAATGTTGTCAACACTATCAACTTACTTTGTGGGCCAACGTGAGTCCCCCTATTATTCAGTGTCAACCAATACGACATCGACATTCCGATCGATACATTTTTACAAAAGACCTCTCGTGGAAATTGTTCAACATTTTTTCTTAATTATAAATTTTAAAATTCACCTGTAGCTATATAATATGATGATTGTATGATGATGATTATTAATTAAACAAGTTGTCGGTCTCCCTGTGTCCACGGAGCAAAGGGTTCGCAACGACAGAATAAAATAATATAAAATCAATATTATTTTATTAGTTAATTATAATACTTTCTATTTAAATTTTTGTTGAAACACACAATGCAAGATAAAAAATGCTCGGCTGTTTGTTACTTTTTTTATATATAATAAACAAAATTAAAAATATAGATATTTTCTAATACTCAAATATTTTCTATATCTTTTTTAGCACGGCAAGAAATACAAACATAATCATTTTAAATAAACCAATAGCATTACTTATTCACTACATTTTATACTAAAAATACACTCACACAATTAATAATACACAGTTAACTTTGCATAAACTTTGTTATCACCTCTAACAAATTACAATAAAAGTTTTGACTTACCAAGTAAAATGTATGCAGAGCTATAGTCAAATCCGTTAAGATATTAGAAAGTATCGAATTCCGGAACAATAATAATCAAATACACATGTTAGTAACGTCGAATTTTTACACGCATGCGCGTTGACCGACCCGCGTCTTTTTATGAACTGATTGGTTGCGATCGCCGGCGCTCGCGCATTTCGTACAACGCGAAAGATAAAATGATCCAATTACACTTGGTATTGTATCGTATCGCAGTGTACAGAAAGGTCATTATGCATTGAAGCTTGTTATTTGTGTCAAACATGTTTTTAAATTGTTAGGTATGAAAAATAAAAGCAGATGAATAAAAGCATTTGCACACCATATTTCGTACACATAAACCAAAGGATGTTCTGCAAATGTAAGATGGGTTACTTTGGATAATAATTTTCCTGTTTTGATTCAAATTATTTTCATGTGGTAATTAAGTTTATGAATCAATAATCACACTAATATTATAAATGCGAAAGTTTGTGTGTATGTGTGTGTGTGTATATTTGTTGCTTCTTCACGCTGCAACAGATGGATGGATTTGGATAAAATTCGGCATAGTTTATAACCTGGATTAACACATATGATAGTTTTTATCCCGATATACCCACGGGAATGAAACTCATACCTTTTCTCTATATTTGGTTCCCCAATTTACTACTTAGGTCTTGGATTTGATGTTGGGAATACAACCTATTTGGTAGTATTTAATAAAATTTTGACAGGAGAACGTCTGTCGGGTCAGCTAGTTTTACCAATAATTTGTCCACATGAACAATGGCATGTGAGAAGAACGAGCCATCCGACCAATTACATCTATACATAAAGCTAAAGAGGGTCGAAAGTCTGTACATGGAAGATATTTAAAAAAAAGTTGGCTGGGGATTCTTAGAATCGATAACAGAACACATTCCAACAGTTTTTAGAACTTTTGTCTGTTTATCTATTTATTTGACCGCGCATCACGTGAAAATGGCTGAATGGATTTGGATGAAACTTTGCACATAGACAGACAATGACCCCGGACTAGGATATAGGATACTTTTTATCCAGGTAACAGGTTCCTATAGGACAGTGTCTTCGCAAACGAAGTCGCGGGCGACAACTAGTAATTAATGTAGGATCATAAGTGGGGCAGATAGCCACTACCACGCTGGCCCAATGTTGGGTGGGTGTAAACGGCTGCTATCTTATGACACCAACCGGGATCAACGGCTAAATGTGCCTTCCGAAAAATGGAAGAGCTTCAAATACTTTAATTTGGTGAACATCAATTTGGCGCCATCGATTCTCAATACGAAATAATAGTAAGTATTATTATGAGTTTTATATATTTGGATTAACAATAATAATTTATAACCATTTTTTACGAATATATGTACGGTATCACTAAGGATCTGCAGAGAACAAAATTCAAAACAAGAATTATTGTTTGAATGCTCAGTGTGACCTTTGACTTTGATATATTTTTAACAATTATTTTGAATAAGAGTTAGGTTCATTGACTAGTAGAGCTTAAGTGACCTTGTACTATACTAAATTATCCGGGGAGTTCGAGACCGGTATTGAGTGGGAATTGCGAAGGCTATTCTATTGGCTAGGATCTCGGCTCGGGTTGACCGTGTCATGGGGGAGGGACATATGCTAAGAATATAAATTATAAGTAGCCTATATACTGGTAAAGACCTCTATTATGAAAATCCAAGTCATCTCAACAATTGATCGGTACAGGCTATGCGTCGAGATTTCCGAATCACACTGCCCGTAGGTACCTGAGAATTAAACCCAGGAGCTCCGGATAGCGCGTCGAATGTACTGCCACTCAGCCACCAAAGTATTATAAAACAGAAAGATTTTAAACATCATTACCTACCACATTACCTACCTTTGTAATCAATCACCAACCCACATTTGGCAAGCATGGTGATTAAACCAAAGCCATTAATTGTAGCGATGACTTGATTCCAACTATGGAGGCATTTACTTTACTAGCTTTTTATGTACCTATTTATTTACGCATATTTTTTTATATTAGGTAACGGGTAAGCGCAGTGCCTTGATCTCACCTGATGTTAAGTGATGATAAGGCCAATGATGGAAGCGTATTTCACCCGGGATCCTCAACTAGTGAGGCACTGGCTATATTAATTATCTCTAGCTGCCGGAATACAACAATGCTACAAACATATTTTTTTTAATGTTGAAAGGAGGCAAACGAGCAGGCGGGATGGAAAGTAATCACCGCCGCCTATGGACACCCGCAAAATCAAAGCAATCGCAGATGCGTTGCCGGCCTTGAAGAAGGAGTTGGATCTTGAGGCCTTCCTCAAGATCCAGCTCCTTCCTACTCTCTGTAGGAATTGGGAGGGGTGAGAGATGGGTCTCCGGTACTTTCACTCACCGGACGAAACACAACAGCAACGAGTGCCATTGTTTCACGCCGATATTCTGTAAGAGGGTGGTATTAGGCAGGGCGAGCCAGCCCATTTCGTGCTGCAACGCAGTGTGGCTCTACCACTCAGAAAATTTATGTTATGGCGACATATTTAGATAAAATGGTGGTAGCTAGCCAAGCGGACAAACAAGCCCTACCACCAACCAAACCGAGTACACAAACATGTAACTCCCGCTGGGAATCAAACCCGGGACTTCTGGGTCTAAACCGATTGTCTTAGCCACTAGACCACAGAGGCGGTTGATTGCAGTGTATTGATAAGCCCAAGCAATATCCTATTGCAACTTAATTAGGTTTAATGACATCTACCGCATTGTTACTACCGCTTCAACATTATTAATGACGCCATGACGACTATCATTAACACAATAACGTGGAGCTAAAGGGCCCTATTGAGGTATACGAGTATATCAACATATATGTCTATGTCCTGTTAATATACGGTAAACAATTAGAGCCTACTGGTGAAAACATTAAATTGCTTCTTTTGTGTTTGAGAATCAGAATTCGGGGCATCATTATTAGTCTATAAACATTCCAATGTTGGGTTAACCTTCCCACACGGTCAAAAAAGAAACAAAATTATGCCATAAGAAATAGTCTAATTAACAATTTATTTTTTTGTAAATATATATTTTTGTAATAATCACAATTATACATTATGTAACTAAGTTAAGGAAGAGAGGGGCTAGGGTAAGGTTGGTCCTGACTTGTGGAAGTGTCCGAAAGGGTTCCCATGACCCCGTCAGGCCCCACCATGCCGGCGTTCGATGCGTCCTCCTCAGATGAGGACGACGCGATGATCGCCGGTTTGCTGGTCCCAAGGTGACGAAAGTTCATCGGAGTGGTTTTTACCGAGTCGGCCTCGACTCGCTTTCTCTAGGGCCAAAGCCCTGGAACAGAGTCTTGGTCATCCTCGGACAGCCAGCGGGTCCCCTGTAACCCGCTGATGCGTTTGTTAGCAGATTTTCCACTCCGTATCAAAAAAAAGGTTGGTCCCGACCACTTGTAAAGTTAAAAATCTAAATGTAAATTGAAATAAAAATTATTTTCATGAATAAAAAAAATAACTAAAAAATAAGTCAACATTGAATTATAACACCTTTAAAGGATCTACTCGCGTTTATTTTACAACTAGCGACCCGCCCCCGGCTTCGCACGGTTGCAATGCTGATATTATCAGTGTTGCTCTACTATATGCATGTAATATACATATAAACCTTCCTCTTGAATCACTCTATCTATTAAAAAAAACCGCATCAAAATCCGTTGCGTAGTTTTAAAGATCTAAGCACACAAAGGGACATAGGGACAGAGAAAGCGACTTTGTTTTATACTATGTAGTGATTTACATATTATTTTTACCTATAAAATTATCTGTCAATAAGTCGAAGTAAATTCAATTGAGGACGTTGAACTCGTAAGGATCGCACTTCGCACAGTAGGTCACAACACTGAACTAACCTACTTGACCAAAATGTATTTTATATGTATGGTCAGTAAATTGTTAACCAATTGACGAAAACAGAAACGGTTTATCCGCAGTTCAATGAGTTACTCCTATTATTACCAGCATTTTAGCTAACATAAAAATGTATTTAAAAATCATCAATCAAATGAAAAGCACCAATATGGCCGAGATATTGAGGTTGTATGTAATAAATTCAAAGTGACAGCCTTATGTCCAGCTGCTACATTGTTCTTGGTCGTCAAATTAATAGTTCAAACGAAACAGAAGTCAAAACATGTCAGGATTAATCAAAAATAATGTAAAAAAAGAAATTCTAGTTTTGTCTAAAAAATTTTCAAGATAAAAAAAAATATTATTTTGCATATTATTATCACGGTATCCTTTATTCTTGGTAGCATGGTTATGTTTCGGGAATATACATTAGATTCTATTACCAAACACCATATATACCTTTAATTATACCTAAATAGTTTTATTGTTTTATACGTCATAACTAAAAATAATCGACAATCCTCAGGCTGACCGCACATTTTCTACCCTTGCTTCAATTTTGTATTAGTTACACACAAGGGCTAATAGCGGTCGCGTCTTTAAGTTGACCTTCAGATAGTTGCTTGCGGCTTTCCCTTTATACAAAGGTGTGTCACGGACTTGACACAGGAGATAATTTTACGAGAGAAAGCTGATTTTACGCACACGGTGACATTGGGGGTGATCTTGAACCTGTATAAAACCTGTATGTGTAAGCGCCGCTCGAACAACTGCGATAGGACAATCGACTACACTAATTGGTCAGCAACAGGAATGTCCCTTCAACAATGAATAAAATTTTAAGCTTCGTTTTAAAGGAAAAAGTTTGTTCTTGACTCATGCTTTTACAGTCTAACCTAGTTTCATTTCAACACAAAGAAACTTATAGTTCCTCAAGCCATAGTATTCGAACAGTGAGGTGTGAGTGCTTGCTATTATAGTTCACGTACGTACGGAACCTTTACAAAAAAGGAGTAAAACGTCCATTTTTATATAATTTTATTATGTAACAATTAATTCGCGTAGACCACGCAGGCGATGGCAGGACGAGCTGGACGCCTTTGAAAGAGACTGGCAAAGAGTGGCGCAGAGTCCTGAGGAATGGCGTGAATGGAGGGAGGCTTTTGCCCAACAACAACAAATTAACTATAGCTGTAGTATTCGTGGTACCTCGCGAAAACAGTATGTAGGTAATCGTAAGCGTAAGTCAAAATTTAGCTAAATCCGGCACTAACTATAATTATGTCTTGCTTCTACATATAGGTGCTAATTATATGAATGAAACAGCGTCGAAGGTACCTTTTGAGAAAGATTTTTCTTAGGGGCAGAAAACACTTAAAGTAGGTAGATGCGTAAATAAAAAACCAGTCATTCGATAGACAGTTGAAAATCTCAGGGGATGTTTGGTAACTACGGCTTCAGGAAAGCTTAAGTTTCTCACCGCCCATAAATACGGATACACTGTAAAGGCTATACGGCCACTAATAGCAAATTCTATCCTAATACAATTGTACGTAATGTGAAATTGCATGTAGAAAAATATTAGGTGCTTCTGTTCTAAGACTAACAACGCTAGAAGAAAACTAAAACACGATGATACATTAGTAGACTTGAGCTGGATTACAGCCACATCTAAATCAAACATTTTGATGCAAGCTGTACTTTTAAGCAAGTTGTCCATTCCCAAACAACCCCTTTTCCTTGTTCCTGTTTATTCTCCATTTTATTCACAGCGGAAAGGTTGTGATGTCAGAAAAAGTGAAAAGTTAAGTGAGTTTGCCTATCAAGACCGAGGCCCGCAAGATAAATATTGAGTTGTGGGAATATTTTCAAGAATTTTTTTCGGTGTGCCAATACGCGAAAGCGCCGATATTGCTGGTGGATATTTGTTTTCGCTCTTACATTTGGACTTATCCCGCTTTTGTTTCTGTATTGGATCTGTCTACATGGTAATTTGTAAACAAGGAACACTGTAACAGAAACTTTCGAAACGAATTATGGTTCTGTTTTGATGTTTTTACTATATTTTTTATCTTGTTGGTGTTGTCTGGAAATGTGAATGTTTTTGATTTTTTTTTTGTCTGATACATATAATGATATAAAAATTGCAAGAATTTTTCGTGTCAGTATTAAAATTAGAGAAATTAAAATTGATAAAATATACTTCATTTTATTCTGAGTAAGCGTTTATAATTAAACTAAATCAAAATTAAAATTTTAATTAACTCCAACATTCTCAGTTGTCATAAAACTAGACCAAAAAAACCTCAAGCACAAAAAGAATTATCCATTAAGCTTCGTCTGAGACCATGCAATCAACATCAAAGGGAATGAAGCATAGATGAGATTCGCCTTGAAAAATACACATTCTAGTGTTGGCCTCTTTGATTTCAAACCCTAGGGAATGCATTCAATAAAACGGAGAGCACCAACCGTTCCCGGCAAATTCACACCTTATTTAGAGCAATTTGTTGGATCCCCATTTCTAAGGTATCTTGATGAAGGCGAACTACAATTGAGATTTACACTATCGCACCTTATTGAATTTGTTCTCGATTCAGTAAGTGCCGACGCTACACCAATTTCATTGTGAACCTTTGTAACATTGATGTAATCGGATAGCAGTAAAAGTTCTTACTTCAAATCGTGGGAATATTATTGGATGATATTTTTGTTGCACAATTATCTGCATATATTTTTTGGAGATTCTAGTGGTTTTCTGTAGACAATTTTCTATGAGTCTAGTATATAGTACCGTGAAACGGGATTAATTATGAATCTAGTCTAACATAATAACCAGCTAAGCATCCTTTATTAGGTACTGAAACGTCCTTAGCGTTTCAGACTTGTGACTACACCAAAAATCACTTAACCAACCAACCATGTAGAAGACAAATTCTAAGAATAGGTTTGTAAATAAATTACATTTTTTACATTATTTTTATTTTTTTTTATATTTAAGGGTAAGCACAGTGTCTTGATCTCACCTGATGTTAAGTGATAATAAGGCCATTTGGTGGAAGCGCACTTCACCCGGGATCCTCAGCTAGTGAGGCACTGGCTATCTTATCTCTAGCTGCCGGAACACAACAATGCTACAAACATTGATGTTATGGCGACATATTTAGATAAAATGGTGGTAGCTAGCCAGGCGGACAAACAAGTCCTACCACCAACCAAACCGAGTACACAAAGATGTACCCCCCGCTGGGAATCGAACCCGGGACTTCCGGGTCTAAACCGGTGGTCTTAACCTCTAGACCACAGAAGCAGTTAAAATGTGTTATGTGACCCTAAGAGTTTTATTTACTATCACGTTAACAAAAACTAATTTTTTTATGCCATCAAAGTAGTCAACATCAACAGTGGTCAACGAGGTGAGTTGCAATTATGATATACTAATTATTCTTTTAATTATGTTGATATCAGAACCAGAGAAAAAAGATGAAGAACGTCCACTCTGTTTTACTGTACCTACAACAGAATATTGTTTGACAAAAATTCATAAGCTCTTGGCAAGCTTCTGACCTTGATTGACATGAGCCTGACCTTTATTTGATAGGTGGTGATTGGGTTCCCGAATAGAACCCGTCTAACAGAAGGGTTACTCAAGGTTAATAAACAACAAATATAAGATAATTAAATGTATAGTCGCCGTTCAGGTAATTTGATAGAACGTCGCAAGTTTTTCTATTTTATTATTCTTATATTTAAAAAAATATATTAATTTTACGATTTCTGCCACAAGTTTTAATGCTTTCGTTGCCGTGAGTTTCGTGGCGTTGAGTTTTTAAAGACCCAGAATGTAGATACTAAAGTTATAGCCAACGTTGTTTGTAGAATGTACCAAAAGAAAATCAGAATACATTGTCGCCCCTACTCTGGGCTAACTTAACACAAGTTCACGAGACGCCAGCTTGCAGACACTCCCCATTGTCGTCCACTACCGAACAATCCGTGGCCCTTCGAACAAACTTCCAACAGGCATCCGTCTAATTTGTAAGCTTTATAGGAAATAAATAGCATACAATGTTTTCCTTTTACAAGTTCCTGCGGGTGTTCAATGAAGAACTTCGCTCTCAAATTTGTTTTGTCCTGAGATTTCACAATTTACAGAGGTATTTCCCGATTAAAGTGGGATACTAAATTACTTTTCTTGTCGGCTTTGTGGATTGTTCAAGATTTGTTTACACACCCGAAATGTAACTAAGCCATTCAATTGAATTTGAAAATCCTTTGCGTCATTTAAATTTTAATGTTATTTGTGTGTTAATACCACAGGGTGCCTAGTGAGAGTTTCATTCGCCATTCGATCAAGTTAACGAAAACGAGAATTTGTATGGCAAAATTTTAACTCTTCTCGTATGTCGTCAGGAGGCGCTGCTTCAATGCCATACTAATTTTCGTTTTCGTAAACGTAATCGAATGAATACGGATAGTAAACAAAACTCGCACTAGGCACCCTGATCTACGTTATTTATATTTTTTTACGTATGTGTATTTTACAATCTCCTACAATATTTTCGGCAGCAATGTATTCTTGTTTGCTACTTTGCCAACATTATTCATCATGTAACAATATTGAAATAAAAAACCTGCTTTATACGGATCTACTCGCGTTTATTGGACATTTATTAAATCCTGAACGTTTCGAACCCTTTGCATGATCCGTGGTCGCATAGAGACCGCTGTACCTCGTTACCACCTACTGTTCTTAATCGAATGCGTTCCGTTTCACGCAAAATGAGCTTTGCAGCACTTTGGTCTAACAACGTGCCCCCACTGGGCTGGGGCTTAATAACATTTATGATGGGATCCCAGCCAGGTGGTAAATTCTCGGCAAACGGCAATAAATTTAATTTCAATGTGTGTACCCAGTGGTTGTGTTTTAGTTTTTGATAACAATATGCTACCATATTTATTTTGTAC
Source organism: Eudonia mercurella (assembly GCA_963082485.1). Taxonomy (NCBI): domain Eukaryota; kingdom Metazoa; phylum Arthropoda; class Insecta; order Lepidoptera; family Crambidae; genus Eudonia; species Eudonia mercurella. Next base: position 8,197,471 of record OY720028.1, read on the forward strand.
ACTGTCGTAGAAGTATTTAATAGTACGTAATGGTGATTGATTGAAGGAGAGAGAGGTCACAAACATTCAAATTGATAAGTTATCTAAATGAGTATACCAGATATCTAATGGATACTTTTGCAAACGTTGCACACTCAAAATTTTTGCGAAGGTAACCATTACCAGAAGCAGTTGCAGGAGCGCGGAGCACAGTACCTAGGTTCGCGAACATAATAGATATATTGTACTAGGATAACCAACCCAAGTCGCTAGCCAGATATGTTGTGACCCCATTATCTAATATGCTAATGTCGAATTAATTATCGCGGTGTAGTCTTGGCCTGCCCTAGGTATTCTATATTAGTCACTTGTGAGCGCACGAAAGGGCATCAGATCAACGGAACCTCCGTATTAGGGCGGCCCAAAAAGTTATCGGTGTAGCCTAAATTGGCAAAGAGAGATAGATAGACAGGCTGGATGAAGGAAGTCCTGACTTCAGCAATGGGACGCTATAAGCTAATGACAATGATGGCAGTTCTAAGTTGTGTTAAACTTAAATTCACATTTACAATAGAGTGGAGGGACACCGCGGTACAGCGGCGGACTTGTGCTTATTGACCATTTCAATTAAAAGTACAAATCAATTACACTTTCACCATTACGTCATGTCTTTAAGTCAGCTAATTATTTAAACGACTTCAAACGGAAAAAGGGAAAAGCTGCGTATTTCGTTTTTTTCGTATTGTGATGATTGATTCCATAATAATTCAGACAGTTTCCCAAAAACAAAGGAAGCAGAAAAACTGTTTCTGTGGTCTAGTGATTTGACTACCGTACCGATACCTGGCGTCAGCACTCGGTTAGAGTGATAGTTGGACTTGTTCTGGCTAGCTATCTCCATCGCATGTCTGTCGCCATAACAATAATTTTAGTACTATTATTGTTCCTACAATAGAAAATGAGATGTTCCGGTTCCTAAGTAATTGAGGATCTGTTGTCTTCTTTTGTTATTTTAAGAGACCTTATTTAGCTTTTGTCAATCATAATTTTGTTTGTGTGTTTTTTAACTTTTTCCGTGTTCATTGTGTTATTATTAACCTTTTGTATATTGTTTTCTAAAGTTTACGCGAACACTACCTACACATTGAAATTAAACAACTTTGATGGATCTACTCGCGTTTATTTTACAACTTTTAAATGTTTATCCTGACGTTTCGAACCCTTTGCAGGGTCCGTGGTCACAGGGAGACTGAGGTGTTGGTCGTCTCATAATTAGTTAGTAGCTAGTATACCTCATTTAAATTTAATCAGGTGCGTTCCGTTTTACGCAGAAAGAGCTTACAGTATCTTTTGGTCTAATTATAAGACGACCAACACCTCAGTCTCCCTGTGACCACGGACCATGCCAAGGGTTGAACGTCAGGATGAACATTAAAAAGTAATGTATAAAATAAACGCGAGTAGATCCGTAAAAGTTGTTTCATTTCAATAACCTGCCCCCCAACCGCCTAACACTCTCGCTTTGGATCGCTTTGAAAGCGAGGCCCTCGCCTCGCTTTCTAATATAATATCGAATAATATCGAAAGCTATAGCCTATAGCTTTTGATATTGCTTTCATATTGCTTTCGAAATGACAAGATGACGCCTCCTTCTCGCCTCGCCTTCAAAGCGATCGAAAGCGAGAGAGTTAGGCGGTCGACCCCCTGATGTACCTAATACCTACTACATATATTTATTTAAAATTTTCTTTGTTTGCCTATTTGTATTGCTGATTGTTCATTTCTTATATCTCTACACAATCTCTACACACGCATAAGCAATTAGACGTAGACAACGCTGAATTCATGTTGCCTCTTCAGGTTATACAGTGTATCTAGGGTTGCCAACTTTTATTAGAACAAATAGAGTATATCTGATTTCAAAGGAGGTAAATAAAGAGTACGGACTTTCAAAAAAGAGTATTATTTATTTTATATTTTTAAAAAGGTAAAGGAGTTTTTGTAAATTTTGCTGCACATACCAATTTGGCATGGTTTTTAAAAGAATTGCATGAGTTCATACATTCTAACTCTAAATTTATATAGATCAAGAGCTCTTTTGGACTTTTTTGGTTCTGATAATGGGTTGGCATAATATTACATGTGACTGGCACTAGTATAGTAAACATTGTGTAAAAAAGAGTATTTTAGCATACTCTATTAGTGTTATAGATTATAGAGTACGCCTACATGATATAGAGTACAATACTCTATTTTAGAGTACGGGTGGCAACCCTAAGTGTATCTGACCGACTGACATTAAAAAAGTTCTCGTCTAAATTCCATTAAAACGAGGAATAGGATTGGTGTGCCCCATAAAGGGGTAATACCGCCAGCATTAAACGAATATGTATGCTCTCATTATGGCCCGCGCTGTCCCGTTATTCGTGCCCGCTAATGTCCTTTAACCATGACAAAATATTTGGATAGCAAAATATACTAAACGTGGAGCCGGAACATTGCACGTGCGTTAGCGAGAAAGGCTACTTGCTATCTCCCGTAAATTCTCGTAAAATACCTGGAATATATTTTAAAACCTCTTTTTAAATTTTCAAAAGGAGTATGCATGTTATTCAAATTACCTTTGAAGTCTCTTTGTGATCTAAACTAAAATGTTGTATCTTTTCAGTTACCTACTTAGAACTTTCTTAGGTAGGTATCATTATAATAAGGGGCGTGTTAACATTATCATTTTATACAAAGGCTAAGTATGAGTAACGTAGAAATAGTACTTAAAAAAAACATAACCTTATCATAACAATAATGAAACCTATTTTATATTTTTGATACATTTTTATAGATCACCGAGTTTATAATTGCAAAATTGTTAAATATCTTTGCTGAAATTAAAATTTGGCTAACTGATTGACTTACTCATGACCAAACCCATATTCTTTGAAAGATAAGATGTCTTTCATCAAGACAGATACACAGAATATGAGTGTTATAATAAAAAGTACGACTGAGACCGGCACCAGATATGCGACAGATGTGTGTGACACGGGTTTTGTATATTATTATAAAAGTCAACTACACTACTAAATTGCCGAATTCATAATCCAGACAGACAATACAGCAAGCGAGTAAGTATGTAAGGAACTTTTATTTACGTCAAACGTTTAAAACTTTTTTTTTATATTTTACGGGTAAGCACAGTGCTTTAAACTAACCTGATGTTAAGTGATGATAAAGCCAATGATGGAAACGCACTTGACCTGGGATCCTCAACTGGTGAGGCACTGGCTATCTTATCTCTAGCTGCCGGAACACAGCAATGCTACAAACATTGATGTTATGGCGACATATTTAGATAAGATGGTAGTAGTTAGCCAGGCGGACAAACAAGTCTTACCACCAACCAAACCGAGCACACAAAGATGTACCCCCCGCTGGGAATCGAACCCGGGACCTCTAGGTCTAAACCGGTTGGTCTTAACCACTAGACCCTGTGGTCTAGTGGTCCCCTCTGTAGGTGGTTATATTTTAAACGTTAATTACAATACATGCTGAACTCGGTGAAGAAACACTACTTACTGTACACCTGTGGTAATAGCGTATGCATTTGTAGTGTAGAGACGTTTATAGGTCGAATAGTCATTTTTAAATTAAACATCATAGTTTGAAGAACATCATTAAAATATAAATTAACAATTACAAATTAGTACGGACTTTCTTAAAAAAAAAATTAGAAGTTAATTACTTAAAAGCTTACCTTGAACACGAAGTTGTTGTCGTTTTGGTAATTAAATAAAATTTTGTTACTTAGGTACTTACCTATTTCTTTTATTACTTGTGACTTCACAACAATTGTTTTAGATATATTTACGAGCACAATGCCACCTGCGTTGTTCAAATGACACTGAATACACCATAGGTATTTAATCATTTACAAGTACGGTCATCAACGAAAGTCACTTTATTTTAAAGTAATGAAATTAAATTAAATTACGTAAATGAAATTAAATGAAAAGAAATTAAATTATATTAAATTAAATATATTTATTTTAACACAATAAAAACTTATGTAAATAAAAAAAACATAATTCAAAAGTGTGTTCTAAAAGAACTTTCACTCAGTGTTTGTTCCAATGGACAAAAACTACAACGGTGATCTTCCGTGGAGACCCCAGTTTTGTGTAAATGTGCGCGGCGCGTCGCGCTGTACATAATTTTATTTAAAAGTACAATGATAAAACATTAATATGAGCACATATTACTTTCAAAATTTTATATAAAAAAATAACCATAATTTATGATATGATAATTTCATTACAAGTGAACAAGCGCATATTTAATTCTTAGGATAACATAGATAGCTTAGATATAATGCCAAAGTGTTTAACGGCTTTCGTTGGCCACTGTACTGTAAATAGCGAAACATATTCTTATATTAATAACATTAAGATGATTCAAAACAGGGATGTGTATACATTTCTATAAAATCATCATAGGTATCGATATAAAATATGCACATTACCATACTTATTAAATTTTTATTTTTATATTACCGTATAATAAGCATTTCCAATACGAACTCAAAGATTTGCACATTTGCACAGCGGCATAATAGAGCTGTGCCGTAATGGAACTCGTTACAAAATGGTCCGATCTCCCTTTGTGCTATTAGTCGTCCCATTTCAACTACTTATTAGATAGTACTAGTGGTCGAAATTCGACCGTAATATAATTAAGGCTGCACGGATTGTATCCTAAACAGTGAAAAATTAAAAAAGATAGAATGTGAGTTTGGATTGGCATTGACAGATTTCGGCCGCTCCTCTTCCATTCTTGAAACTTTTGAAAAGAGTTTAAAAGCTTGAGTGTCAAATACATGGTAGTGTGTGTAATGTTTGTTTTATTAATTTAATGTATTTTTTATGCATAATTTAAAAAAATATTAACATTCGGCAATCCTTCTCTATATCAACTATAAGTGTGCGAAATTTCATACTCCTCCGTCCGCGCAATTTTCGTAAAATGGGGTACCAAGTTTTTGCTTCACGTATTAATATATAGATATAGCCAATGATGGTCACATCATTGGTACAAAAAAAACAAACACACTGGAATAACGCATAAATAAGTAGTGATGCAAAAGACTCATGTCCATTTTCACCATTGAAGTTTTAGGTGACTCTTATTAAACTACAAAATAGCTCCTAGCTACTAGTTAATAGCTTTCAATGGTACTGCGCCCTAAGAGCAGTAAATAAGTAAATAAAATAAAATGTATATCCTAAAACAGAAAATGTTGAAAAAATTGAAAGGGTCAGGTGATCAGGGAAAGGCTGATCCTTACTGGCGCTGTCATAAGGTCAAAAATACGTAGCGCCTGCGACAATTGAGACCGCAAATTAACAGAATCGAAAAATATTTTTAAAAATTATTGGATTTAGTTATCAAAATATGCAGCTACTAAATTACGAATATTGTAATTATCTATGTATTTGAGTGGTTTTCAAGCATATGAATCAAATAATTTTGTTGTAATTTCAACAATAGTGATTTTTTTGTAGTGTTTTCGAAAATAATATTATGATCTAGCCAAATTAAACAATCGTATATTTGAGCAAGCAAATTCAAGATAAAGTCATGAATTTACCTATATCAACATTTCAGATTCGTTAGTCATAATATAACAGTCTTAACTATTCGACGAAATTTGGTGCATTTTCTCAGAGTGTCGCCTTAAGTTAAAGTTGCTTATTGAGTTGATAATTAAACTCGACCATCTCCAGCATTGCTTTCAGCTTCCGTAAGCAAATAAATCCAGACTTGAATCTCATTATCATGCACGAGGGTATCATTATCACGCGTGCGGCCCGCCGTATATCATTAGTACGCACGTAAGTTTTAAATTAAGATCTCTTTTAAAGTGGGATTAAGCACATTACTTAACAGATGTGCTACGTATAGATAAGTAAGTGCGAGAAGCAACTGTTTCGCTTTTTTTTGTCATTATATTTAGTATTGTTTTGGCTTCAAAGTCCAAATATATTTATTATATAATTTATAGTTAACTTTATTGATAAACACGTTTGAATGTTACACCTATACCTACTATTCAAGAAAGACGTATTTTATCTGTAAAAATCAATAGGCGTAAGAAACTGCAAACTTTTTTTTTTATGGGTAAGCACAGTGCCTTGATTTCACCTGATGTTAAGTGATAATAAGGCCAATTGATGGTAGTGCACTTCGCCCGGAATCCTCAACCTTTCTAAATTAGTATTTTTTTTATAAATGTCATTACTAATTTAGAATGAATTATAATTATAACATTATTTGAAATGACATACGACCTTTTAGAGTCCTTCGTCTCAAGAGCTCAGACTCTGCGTTATTTGCAAACTGTTTTCTTTTTATCAAAAATAAATAATGAGATGAAGATCGGTCCACTACAGCCTAATTTAATCAGTACTTCTATAGAATCTTAATATGCCTATTGCATTTTTATATAGCGTTGACAAACGAAGATCGCAGCTTAATGTGAAACCTCAAATTTAACTTGAACGGAAACGTTCAAAATAATTTATGTTCTCATCCAAACACAAGTGATTCGTGGGTCTGTAATAACTTTCCTTTTACGACGTGCCATCAAAATTTAAAGTAATTAAGAAAAGCGGCTCATCAACAAAGGCCCCAGGAGCCCCATTGGAATTTTGAAGTTTAAGGAGTAAACATTCAATTTTAAGAAAAGCTCCTTTTTTAATCCTCCTTGTCCCACGATTGTAAATAGTTAATTACTGCAGCGGCCAGCAAAACAGGTAGCTGAGGAACTTCATATTATGTGGCCGAGGTAAAGTCGAGTCACGCAAATATGTAACTTCATCAATAAGTAGGTAGGTACTAACGGCTGAAACTTGAATAGTTCTTTTCTCAGATAATGCACAAACTTCGATCAATTATGTACTGTGACAACCAGATGGGTCGTCACTTAAGGTACCGGGGGTTTTATAGAATAATAATGCTTTATAGCTTCAAATATTTGTATTCGTTTTAAGAATGTGATAATAATAATCTATTCGTAGTCGCGGCCCGTCAAGCAATGTCCGCGATGTTCTTCTTTTTTCCTTCCTTCTTAATTTGGTTTGAACGCAGGCCACGGCGACTGCCAGTAAGCGTGCCCGAGCAAGGAGTCTCGGTTGCTACAGTACCTACTAGATTCCTGATGAGCGCTTGAAAACCGACTTTGGGGCCACGGAGACACAATGACGTTTGTGGCAATGTCAGTAAATATTATGTAAGTACAAATATTTTGCTACCTTAATTTAATGATTTGAAAATAAAGATTAAATTAAGAAGTTGTTGATGTTATCCAATGATTTTTCAGATTTTGTTATTCTAAATTTAAATGTATAGGTATGAGCAAACAGGACCACTTTTGAGATACATTTTTGTTTTAGATTTTTTCTCTAGTACATAATTAATCGAAGTGCGCAAAGTTAAGTAGTAAGTAGGTAGGATTTCTCTTTTTTCTTTATACAAAGCTTTTTTTTACAAGCCAGTTCGAAATTTTAATAATATCTTTATTAAGTATCCTCTTTGGGTGCCGTTGTGCCGAAGTAAAAACTTCTTTCATTTTTTTATGTATGTATGTATGTTTGTATGTATGGATGTATGTATGTATGTACGTATGTATGTATGTATGTCTGTTTCTTTGGCACGCCCTACAGCCCAAACGGCATGGTGGGTTTTGTTTTAGGGAATATTAGCAGATTTTGTTTTCATGTTTAAAAAACTCAGATAACTTGTCAGTCAAAAGTGCTAGACGTCAAAAGTTTCGTTTTTACGCCTTAATCAGATTACTGACAATTGGTGTATGCGCTATGACTTTGCTATTTAAAAGAGTAAGGCGTTTTAATATAATTATTTTATGTAGGTTTTGAAATGCTTGGTTATTTACTTTACAAAACTAAAAGGTTTGTAATAAATCAAATTATTCAAATAAAACCAAAAACCAGACTGCTAAAACAACTATATAAAAAACAATTATATACTCTTAAAAGCGGACCAGTATAAAAAATAACTGCAAAGAGAAATTTCACGTTGTATTCAACATTGCTCAAATTGAATTATGGGATCGTAGAGCTTATTTTTTTCTTTTCAGTTTTTTCTCTTTGCAGTTATGTTTTATGCTAGTCCGGTTTTTACGAGTATATAAATGTTTTTTATATAGTTGTTTTAGCAGTCGGGTTTTTTGTTTTATTTTAATAATTTGTTAAGTTATAAGTTTTTATAGCATATTATTCGGCCTGTTAAACACGACACTGAAGTGATTTTTTCGTATAACTTTGCGTTTGTTTGTCCAGTACATCAATTACAGTACATTTTGTAGTACATTTGTACAGTTTTGAAAAAGGTTGTCAAATAGTGATCGGAACTCGAAATTTTTTTTAGATAAATATATACCTGCAACGACAATCACACACTGTAATTCACTAAAATTTTGTTTCTTTTGAACCACGGGCACAGTATAACTAATAGTTCTATCACGGCTAACATTGATAGTAGCTATTAAACGCCTAACTAGCTGTTTAAACGGTGTCTGTAGCTCCTTAAACGTCCCCAGTGCGTCTAGCCGTTTACATGTACTTAAAAGTAGACTTACAACGCACTTAAATATAAAGTGAAAAGTTGCAGTATCGACAGTTTCCATGACAAACTACTAAAGTTTTAGCATAACCTCAATATATTTTTGGTTGTACACAGATACATGTTGTATATTTTCTTTTTTGGCATTATAATAATATTATAGTCATAGTCATAATTATTTATTGCATAATGTTGGTATGGTACAAATCTTACAATATTATAAATAGTATCTTAACATGACCCTGTAAGGGTATTGTAACAATTTGGTTTTTGTTTATACTTTAACAAAAAGTTTACAGTTTAATAACATGATAATGCTAATGGTCTGGTAAAAATGGTATACAAAAGTGTTATTCAAGTTCAAGTATGGTATTTCTGTAACGATAAGTAGGTAATACTGTTACATAAATACCATATAATGTTTATTAAAATTTTATTTTATTTTATTAGTTGTAGAAGAATGTGTCTGTTATTAGTATATGTTTATCAGTATGTATTTTAGATTATAGTATCAAAAAAATGTATACAACATGTAACAGTAAGGTGTGGTAAAATGCAAAGATCCAAAGTGTATCCGATCTAGATCTTGTATACAGAGTTACTAAGACTTATTTATTAACTTTAATTTGCCATGCAATTGCGCGTCAGGCGCTCATAAGCAAGCAGCAGTGATCATCAAATGTAAGTACACAGAAGTTACTAAACCACTAAGGCTAAGACTGGTTTTCACAATAGAAATAATTAATTAAAATTGCATAACAAATTAAAATTAATAATTATGTCTCAGTAACTCTGCATAACTAAGGTTTAAAGAAACTTTATTCTTATAAGAATACAGAATTCACTTACATGATATTAATGATTATAAAAAGTATTTATATTGCCTTGTGACGAAACATGCATTTAATAAGCTATACATAATTTTAATAATACAAAAACAGAACAAAAACAAAAGGTGGGTAAAAAGTTTTTACAATTAATTTGTTAGCCAGATCACCGAATGAGTCCATCAAATAACTACAAGATCAAGATTGGATACACTTTGGATCTTTTTGTTTTTACTAGACCTTTCTGTTACACGTTGTATAAATGTTGTTGATTTACCTTTTTTCATCTATAAAGATAAAGTTTACCAATATTAGACTTGGTCCATTAGCAACCCCGATTTACCGTTACACATAATCTGTTAACGGTTATTAAACACTTAACACTTACGTCCAAATATTTCGTACCTCCACACTAAGCATTCTGTACGGTTGGAAAATCGTAAAACCGTTGGCTAAAATAAAACAGTATATCTAACTGAGGTTACATTGAAACTCGTAACGTTAAAGAAATAGAGTCGAAAATCAAAGTCTACATTTATGAGTGATATACACGTACCTACACTAAGGTTCCTTCGGGAGTTATGTAAGCTTGCGCCCCTCTGGAAGGATTTTAATATTATAAAGGGGTTCCCAGTCAAAATATACAAGAGTGGCTCTGACGAAAGTGAATATTTACTGAACGGCCGACGATAAAATAGATTTTTGATCTCACACACCTTTGTCTTGATTGACGATAAACTTAATTGCTTATTATATCGAGGCTTTTATAATTTAAAGTCTATATTTTAAGTGCATATTTTAATTTCATCTACGAATATTAAAGTAATATTCTTTGATTCTAAAACCATTTAGAATAAACTAATACTGCTTGTACCTAATTCGCTCACATTAAGTTAATTATCTTTTATGGTGTGGTCCAGTTATTGTCTGAAGCCACCGGTTTCAGACAAAGAGATCTCGTGTTATATTCCCACCAGGGGTACTTATTTTTCAGTTTAATTTTGATGTAAGGACTTGCTAACTACCACCATCGTATCTAAACCATAACATAAATTTAATTAGCATATTGTGTTCCAATAGTTAGAGATAAAATAAGTATGGCGATTTGTAAGCTACGTGATTATTTTGGTAAGCGTAGTCTTCTGTCGCGACCGGCTTTTGAAAATTAAATCTAAATATTTAAGCGTCCATTTTCATTGACAGACGAGAAAAGCCTATTTCAGTCTCTGGGGTTTTTAAGAGCTAAGGTCTGCGAAAAACACAAGCAAGGGCTTACTCTAGATTTCACGAATTCGGCATTCAGCTTGTTTGAGACCTTGAATCGTCTGTGTTTTTCGCAGACCTTAGCTCTTAAAAACCTACTCTAAAATATCTTCTGAAATTTCGTTGAAATAATACGTAACTGCCTACGGAGCTGTGGCGTTTATTAAGGCGAAGGGTAAGTAAGGCACACTAGCGCCGCTAATGGATTTAATTTTATAACTGCTAAACAAATTTTTTTTTTAAACATTGCGGACCTTGCGACACTAGGCAAACATCTATTATTTAATAATTGTGCACTACTTTTAGGTTTGTTTTTGTATTCATTCGCTAACACCAAAAGTGGCCATTGTTTGTGAATAAATGCGATAGCCCCTTTTGTGAATAAACCACGCAACAAAAAGTAGTGCACAATTATTAAACAAATACTATGGAAGCTTTCTTGTTATCGGACGGTACGCAATGTTTAAAAAAAGATCCGGTCCGTTAGTAATTGTCAAATTATCAATTGGTGGCGCTAGTGTGCCTTACCCTTCGCCTTAAAGTGACATCTATACTATTAGAGGTAACGTATGTAACTATGTTTGTTTGTTTGTCGGTGCTAATCTCTGGCACTACACTGTTCCAATTAAAATAATATTTCACTGATAGAATGCTAAATACCTTGTGGGTAACATAGGCTATATTTTATTGAGACAATAAAAATATTTATTTTTAAAATCTTAAATCCACTATGCGGGTTGGTGACCACAAACCAGAGCTTTACATCGAAAAATCAAAAACACACTTTTCCAGAACCTAGGAGTTGAACTCAAGACCATCGAGTTTGGCCAGCTTGGCCACCGAGGCGTCGAATAAAATAATATGATATTACACATCATCATCATCATCTCAGCCAAAAAGACGTCCACTGCTGGACAAAGGCCTCCCTCAAGGATAAATAATTTTGAGGGGAATTTGCCATAATCGCCACGCTTGGCATGCGGGTTGGCAATCGCAGGAAGGTGAGAATAATCACAGAGAGGCGCTCCTGCCCATCTTCTGGAATGGTCCCACAGTCGCTTTCTACGACACCCACGGGAAGTGATGGGGTGGTGCAATTCTTTACCCCCGGCACCACACGGGGTATATTACACATACTTACCTTCAATGTCTTTGCTGTTCAGACTATCCGCTGATTGAGTGACATTATAAGCATCCAAGATATCGATGCAACGTAGTAGTGGTCTACATGGTAAATGGTGGTCAAAAATATCTTGGCACTTAAGAAAAACATACCATACTGCTATGTGATTAGAAGACGTTGTTGAATAACACTGTCTTTATACTCAAGCAAAAATTACGAAAGACTAATTAAAACCAACTGACTAAAGACTATTTACGATTAAAACTTATTGTTTTTAAATGTGATTGTGTTGTGCACATTTGTGCTTGCTTTGATTAATACGATGCAGGCTATACACCAAAATATAATGAAAAAACGTACGTCAAAGTGCCTAGAGTCTAGAAATTAATTTTTCATTCGACGACCAGAAATTGTATGGCATTGAAGAATCAACGCTTCCTGGATGCCTAATGCATATTGTTTTTACAATATGACAAGTAAAAAAATGCGCTTCTCGTTTTCGTTAACACAATAGAATTAATTGAAATAATTGTAGTAGACGGCGGGATTGATGGTGAGAAATCCGGGTACATTCCTTATAGCTCCCTATAACTCTGGTAGACTTCTGGCATGAACCCGACACTTAAAAACAAATGTATTAGCTGTTCTGGGAGGGTTGACATCCTGTCAACCCTCCCAGAACAGGACAGACAGGACAGACAGCAGGTTCTCCGTCGCCGGGCCCAGACACAATAGAAATTCAATTGTTTGACATTTGCGAACCACCTCTGTGGTTTAGTGGTTAAGACCACCGGTTTAGAGATAGGTCCTGGGTTCGATTCCCAGCGGGGGGTACGTGTTTGTGTACTCGGTTTGGTTGGTGGTAGGACTTGTTTGTCCGCCTGGCTAGCTACCACCATCTTATCTAAATATGTCGCCTCGCCTCGCCTCGTAAATAACATCAATGTTTGAGTAGCATTGTTGTGTTCCGGCAGCTACAGATAAGATAGCCGTGCCTCACTAGTTGAGGATCCCGTGTGAAGTGCGCTTCCATCATTGGCCTTATCATCACTTAACATCAGGTGAGATCAAGGCATTGTGCTTACCCGTAAATATTTTTAAAAAATCTTGAAGTCTTGTAATTTTAATAATTAATTGTACTTTGGTAATTATGATCAACTAATGTTTTGTATTTAAATTAATTTTATGTATCTGACTAAAGATAATGTAGAGAACCTTCCTACACTCAAGTGCAATACAAATAATATCATATCACTTATTTCTAAATTACAAAGGTGATAAAATAACTATTTACAAATAAAATATATATTAACACTTTTACACCTAGACATTTATACAAAGCAGCAACAATTATTATAATTAATACATACTTAATTATGATGCAAAAGTGTGTATGCCCATCAAATAAAAAAGTGGGTACTTTTAATGCAAATAAACTATTCCTCTCTATTCTACTTTTGGCTAAAGGCGTGTTATTAGCGCTTTAATAACAATATTTACAAAAATATTCACAGATTTCGCAGAAAATGAATACAACAATTTACGAAAAAAAAAACATTTTAAATAACACAATTCCAACTTGAATGCACTTCTCGCCTGCATCCGCATCTTTTAACACCATTACCATGACGATCGCTCAATAATCAAAGAAGCTATATCACTTTTTATATACGGAAATACCCGTTTTTTCTACAATACCAAGTCTAAAGGGACCACCTACAGGTCACAATTATTAACCGATTTTCAATTTTTTTTCGCCATTTTGTAGCTAAAAAGCAAAAAATGTAGCTAAAACTCACGTATCTTGATAAATTCCTCAACTCTTGGTACTATTTTCATTTCGATTCTCCCAAAATCCTCGGAGCTATGGCCAAAAATACGTCTCAGGCGATTTGCATCTGATAACCATTTTCAATGGTAATAAATTCCTCAACTCTTGGTACTATTTTCATTTCGATTCTCCCAAAATCCTCGGAGCTATGGCCAAAAATACGTCTCAGGCGATTTGCATCTCATAACCATTTTCAATGATAATAAATTCCTCAACTCTTGGTACTATTTTCATTTCGATTCTCCCAAAATCCTCGGAGCTATGGCCAAAAATACGTCTCAGACGATTTGCATCTGATAACCATTTTCAATGGTAAAATATTGAATCTCTAATAAAACCCGCACTAGATACCCAGACAAACTGTTCGCAACTTAACGCGTTTTGTTCTATACAAAAACGTTCTCGCGGTCCGACGCCCGCCGTGGGAAAAACGCCCTAATCCACCGACTCATTTGCCCTATCCCCATAAAAACGTGTAATTAAGAGGTCTCCTTCGGGATCCTCCCAGTGGACCTGGAGCGTGGCTTTTTACAATTGACTAAAGGAAACAGTCGTTAAGACTTTAAAGCCGTGACTTCTGATACCTGTTCTGAATTGAAAAGGAAGCTTAATGAAACCCTTTTCGAAATTACATTTACGGTTTGCTGTTACAAATATTAAACAGTCGTCTGTCCAATATTTTTCCTTTTATTTTTTTAGGTTTTTTCAAATTCTCGAAGATGTGGTCTTGCAACATCGACTAGCTGGTTTAAGTCAAATGTTGTCGATATCTTCATTAGGTAGGATAGAGCCTTTTGCCAGATAAAATAAAACTGATATTTTTATATAATTAAAAGAATTTAAAGCAAATTAATAAGATGTCAACGGGTCACCTTATGAAACATGCAACACAATGTTATAAAGCCATTATTCTTCAAATAAACAAAAAACCTTCACTACGTTTATCTACTGCTGATAGTTCTATTTCCTTGTTAGGTTTCGAACCGTATTTTGCAATGTTCGTGGTCACAAAGTGACTGAGGTGAGGTGTGGTGATAATTTTGTGTGGTCATCACAAAATTATCATGCTGCCGTCAATTGTTTTGTTAATCAAATCTTATGTAACGATTGCGTTCATACCTCAAGGACTTAATCGCACAATACAGTTGCTTCAAGTTACTTTTTTTGGAGAGAGTTCGCTAATCGCATTACTCGGCATTTTCAGCGTTACCTGACTTTTGGAGGCGGTGAGAAACTTAAAGAGGGAACTCTCAAGCCGTGTGAAACGGAGCACTGTCCGAGGTTTTCTAGAAGGAATGGAATCACACAACCCGAGGGTGCCTCTAAACTAAAGGCTCCTTGACTCGGGATGACCGTGTCATGAGGGTGGGGGAAAGCGCCCAGATACATGTCTGATGTAGGTACTGGTATAGAGTGCGTGTAAACCAGGTAGTCGTACCCTTGTTCTACGAGTTCGGTGTCTTGGTCTTAAGCGAGTATGTATGTTTAGTGTATTATGTGAATGTGTGACATTTAGAGGATCAGGCGGGGGGCTCAAGATTCCTGTGCGGTGTGCACAGGAATCCCTACAAAGTGTATAATTTCCCAAAAAATACTAAAATCATAGCACTTGACCGGATGACCGTTTCTTACATGCAGGTCAATCGACTAATGGCACTCATACAAAAATGTGTGATCATTCACACAATGAGGAAGTAAATGGAAGCAACCATAACGAGAGACAATGGGCCACGCAACGTTCCCGGCGCGCGGCTCCCACGAAATCAACGGTTGTATGGCTTTTGCAACCGACAGACAGCTGAATAATAATTGTTGCTGCTTTGTTTCAATTTAGCTAACTATTTATTTTGATTTTGGACACATTTGTCTTAGCGCTTAATAAGACGGATTCAAAAAAAAATTAATGAGGTTCAAGCGACATCTTAGGTGCTATTCTTCAAGTGCAATTTTCAGTTTCAATATCATCATCATAATCAGCTCTTTTTATCTCCCACTGTTGGGCAGTTGATAGAACATTACAGGGAGGACGACCCATAAACCACTTAGCAGAATAGTCCGGCTTCTGTAGCATGAGCTCGATTTAAATACATTTTTGATTACCACCCGACGACCGGTTTTTGCTAAATTTTAGCAATAGCAAACCCCATGCGTTTACCAGTGTGCGATATGCTAATCACGCATTCACCCTGAAAGATAGTCCAAGGCTTATACCATTTGCCTTCGACGATCTAACTATAGATTTATTCTGCCCAGATTGACCGGAGATGGTTCAGAATAGGAAAAGATGGAAAGAAATAGTGAAGATTTTTGTCTTTGCAGAGTGACATTTTAAGTTTATAAATAAAATAAAAAATCATCAAATAAGTAGATAAGTGGTAACATTTAATTCATTCATGTCATGTTAAAATTGCGTTTAATTAAAATCATATCAGACCCTAAAAAATTTGTTCAGTTAGGTTTTTTAACAATAGAGAAAGCGTATCCAACTTTTTATATAGCTAGAAAAGACAAATACAAAAGAAATATTCGTACAATCAGTACTAATTTTAAGTTAATTACTTCTTGCAATCAAACATTAATAACAGATTCGTGGTGGATTGAAAAATTAGATGAACAAGAAGTAGAAAAAGGTATAAAAAATCAACGGAATCTTCTGTTTTCATTTTATTAGAGAACTAGCGGCCCGTCCCTGCTTCGCACAGGTGGACATTTTTTTTTAATATAGCCTATGTTACTCAGCGCTAATGTAGCATTCTAATGGTGAAAGAATTTTTTAAATCGGTCCAGTAGTTTTTGAGTTTATTCGTTACAAACATACATACATACAAAAATACAAAGGTTTCTTCTTTATAATTTTAGTATAGACTAGCGGCCGCCCGCAGTTTCACCCGCGTGGTACCCGTTCGAATAAAAACTATCTGTATGCCGAGTTTCATCCAAATCCATCCATCCGTTGCAGCGTGAAGAAGCAACAAATATACACACATACACACAAACTTTAGCATTTATAATATTAGTGTAATAATATATCGGTAGATTTTCCGCTAACCGGAATTAAAAATAACTTATTTATGATGCTACCTGATGCTCCAGAACTAAATTGCAAACTAAAATTAGCCGATCCGCATTGTAGATTACATAACCGGGAGTAATAAAACTTTTAATTGCGCCCATCCGAGGAACATTCGGCAATTAAAGGTGGTGTTTGTTTTGTAACTGTTAATTGTTTCAACCTACATGGCCCACGTAGAAACGCAGGAATCCGAATCGATTACTGATCGCTAATCGAGTCAGATTTTGACAATTATTCTAATCGAGTAAGAACTGGTGTGAAGCTCGTAGGTAATAGTTGTCAGTAATTATGAACTGGTACTAACTAACCAGTTGCTGTGGCTTTCATTGTTGTTGAAGAATCTTAATTAGTTCGTTAGTGAATTGAATGTTATCACTTACTTATGAAGTACTTGGCTTTATAGTGTGCTTGCCCGCTCTGACCCAGAAGTCCGGGGTTATATTACCAGGTAGGGTACATATTGTAGGTAGCTCAGTTTACCTGTTGGTAAGGCTTGTTCTAAGTCTTGTTGGGTAGCTAAATACGTCGCTATAGCAAGAATTAAAAGATTTAAAAAAAATTGAGCTGCACATACAGTATAACAGTACACCAAAAAGTAATTAGATTAACAGAGAACTTAAAAGTATACAAATAACTAACTTAACTTAAGGCGAAGGGTAAGGCACACTAGCGCCACCAATTAATAATTTGACAATTACTTACGGACCGGATCTTTTTTTAAACATTGCGTGCTATCCGATAACAAAGCATCCATAGTATTTATTTAATAATTGTGCACTACTTTTTGTTGCGTGGTTTATTCACAAAACGGGCTATCGCATTTATTCACAAACAATGGCCACTTTTGGTGTTAGCGAATGAATACAAAAACAAACCTAAAAGTAGTGCACAATTATTAAATAAAAGATGTTTGCCTAGTGGCGGAAGGTCCGCAATGTTGGAAAAAAAATCCAGTTTAGCAGTTATCAAATTAAATCCATTAGCGGCGCTAGTGTGCCTTAACCTTCGCCTTAAGAGAAACAAATTTAAATCAAATAGGGCGCTTTCAAATTAGGCGTTTTGTGTCGGACCGCTGTCGTGCGTTTATACTGCGTTCCATATTAAAAGAAGCGTGCGGCTGGCGTTTATATAAAAAAACGCAGGGCAGCACGAAACGTCTAAATTGAAAGCGCCCTTGGCTATAAATAAAAGAGGTCCTAAAAATTAATTATGTTTAGGCATTTCTTGATTTAATTAACTAAGTCGCTTCAGCAAAAATGCTTTAAAATTTAATTAAGGCGAACAGATACTTCTCAATCAACTGGGGTTAAATGGATCAATCGTTGCGAGCAGGGCGCGTGGAGGCTTTCCGAACTAATGGAACATTCCTTAGTGGTTTTACAGAGTTACTATCATTGTAAAAGAAGGCGCAGGTTGGACCCAGGAGTTTTTAGATGATAAGTCCATGAAATAGCTAGTTAGACATTTTTTATTATATTTTATACCAAAATGACGTTAACATCTATCAATGTAAAACTAACCTACTTTTAACAAATAAATACTTCTATTCTATTCTAGTCTGAGTTGCGATCTTAGAAGTGAAGCAACTTTAGCAATTCCTTGTCACCAGATGGGTGACCATTTAAATAAGCTCGAGCTCCGCCGTGCTTCGGAAAACACTCTGAGCCGTTGGCCTCAGTCGGTCGTATGATAGCAGTCGTAGAAATACAGCAAGCCAGCCAATTTTAGATTTAATAAAAAAATGATAATCAAAATTTTTCAATATTTATTTGTTGGTTACAAAATGTGCATACATTTTACGTATTTAATGTCATATTCAAATTTGTTAAATACATTAACGGTTTTCTACTGTGAAGTTCTTCAGTTCGTAATTTAAACATCTACTTGTATTCTGTGCTACTTTAATTAACTTTTAAATGTTATTTCATTAATTAAGACGTCACCTTTTTTATTGTTAGTTATTATCTTTTTAAACCCACTTTTTAAATCCACAGATTTTTGTAATAAATGTAGGCTTTCATAGCCACTTGCTATGTTATAAAATGGACGACTAAAAGGATTGTCTGCTTTAAGTAATAGAGCGTACAGAATTAACTTGACACTTTATTAAATTGAAATTTCACTTTATTAATATGTCGCAGTGTTAGTCAATTTAATGGTGTGTGGATGATTACAATTTACTAGCCTTTTGTACTATTTGTAGTACTCGTATGTAAAACAGTACCTACGTTAATCGCAATAACTTAAATTAACAATACGATTAAAACTGCGTTACATCGCTCATTTATATATTTTAATTTTTGTATTTTTGCCTGTACTAACATAGGATAAGTAAAAATTATAACTAACACAAATGAGTCTTGTTACTTGAATAAATATACGTGAATAAAAATACGTGAAGCAAAAACTTTGTACCCCTTTTTACGAAAATTGCGCGGACGGAGGAGTATGAAATTTCGCACACTTATAGTTTATATAGAGAAGGATTGCAGAATGTTAATATTTTTTTCAAAAAAACGACTTTTGCACTCAGATATCAAAGAGCAAAAATACTCTTTCCGAGATGGGGGGTCTCGGAAAGAGTATTTTTGCTCTTCGATATCTGAGTGCAAAAGTCGTTTTTATCCGCTAGAGAATAAAGTAAGTTGAATTTAGAACATCGTGTGCACTAAGTTTGTGAATTCAAAACATCATTAACCTATTTACTTCTACCTCCATGGTGCCGAATTTATCAGTACACAAGTCACTAACACCAACATTACAGTACCTAACAAACGTTACTTTAAATTTTTCTTAATCATTCCTAAGTATTATTTATTATAATTTAAAGATTATTCTTTAATACTTACCTATATACCTTATAATGTAGAATGTAAATGTTTTTTTTTTTGCATTTAGTCATTTCCTCGCTGAGGTGGGATGAAAAGTTACGTGTTGCACTCGAGTGCAAAGATTTTTCACCTTGTGCTCTTTTGATTCCCTCGCTAACGCTCAGGATTCTAATGTTTGAATCACTCGCTGCGCTCGTGATTCAATTTTAGAATCCTTCGCTTGCTCGGTCATCAAAATTGAGCACGCGGTTAAAAAGCAACTTTGCACTCTTGTATAACAAATAACTATTTAAATTATGTATGCATAAAAAATACATTAAATAATAAATAATAATAAATAAAATGTTTTCCACACTCACACCAATTATCTAGCCCCAAGAAAAGCTTCCTTAAGAAACTCGTTATATGGTTAACTAGACAACGGATAAACATACTTAATATACTTAAATACATACTTATAATACATAGGAAACACCCAGACCCGAAACAATATAGAAAAACAGGTATTTCTAAATTGATCCGACCGGTGATCGAACCCGGGACCTCAGAGATAGCGACACCATGAAAACCGGTGTGCAAGCCACTCGACCAAGGAGGTCGTCAAACATTAAATCAATAAAACAAACATTACACACACTACCATGTATTTGACACACACGTATTGTTTGTCTTTAATGCGGCCGACATCTGTCAATGCCAATCCAAACTCACATTCTACCTTTTTTTTTATTGCTTAGGATACAATCCGTGCAGCCTTAATTACGGTCGAATTTCGACCACTGGGCGACCACTAGTTGTTATTATTTCGCACAAATTAATATTATTGCATTTTCCGATTGTTTAATTTACATTTGTTTATTTTTTTTTTCTTAGGTGAATCAACAGTAACAAAACAAAAGTAGCTATGCAGTTATACATCAGAGAACCAAGTCCCTCATTTTAAGTACTATTGTATTGTACAGTTGGTTGCTTGAATAAATAAAAAAAATGCTTTTTATTTTCCATCTCAATCAAACTTAGCACATCGTAAAGCTCCAAAAACCAAAAACAAATTACAAATTACAAAACGCCCACCCTATCATAGAAGGACACAAACACAGGAACAGTTTAAACTGTTTAAATAAGCTTGGGCCAATGTGTACTTTAGCATAAACAAAAAGATGTTCCCAAACTTCGGGGCATAATCAAAAATGTGTTTAATTAAAACTTTTGGCTGCCGTAGGTGATTGTGTCAACCTTCAGGAGTTATATTACGCGTTAATTAGGTGACCCGAAGGGTTGCGTTTACAAAGCTCGATTAGATTCACCTGCCCATGTTTGTACAGTCAACATCAAAATCGCTGCAATTTAAGTTTTAGAAAAAATTGTGGTATTAAAAAAAGTTGTGTTATTTTACTAATGACTTAGTAAAATAACACAACTTTTTCATTTAAACTAAAAATAGATTTAAATACTTCATTCAACCCTAGCATGTATCCGTTTAGCTTTCATTGCCAAATTTAAAAGAAATTGAGAAGAGAAATTATTTGTTCCCACCATTTTCTTTGTCCACATGCAAAGCTAAAGTGACGACCTCTGTAGCCGAGTGGCTTGCACGCCGGACTTTGGGCGGCACTAACTTCGAGGTCCCGGGTCCGATTCCCAGTCGGGTCAAGATCGAAAACGACCTTTTCGATATTATAGTTTAATACCTGGATGACCGAGATTTGCTCGGTATTTTTTTACGGATAAAACGACTTTTAAAATAAATGAAACCGAAAACGACTTTTAAAAAAACCTAGATCGATTTATCGCTCCCGAAACCCCCTTCATACAAAATTTCATGAAAATCGTTGGAGCCGTTTCCAAGATTCAGATCTATACTATATGCCATCAAAAACAAACTTGTAAAAAATCCAAGTCTCGCAACTCAGTTCTTCTACCGTAAAAGTTGTAAGATCCATATAACGCCAAGTCGGTTAATTTATTCGATCCTTATTTAAGGGACCTTCTGTCTTAAGTTATTACGTAATTAGCTAACCTAACAACATCTTGTAGTGACCATATCACTATTAAAAGTCTTTTTATATTTTAAATAAATAGATTGACTTGGCCATCGCATGATTATATTAGATTATTTAGTTAATAGAAATTAGATTGTTTAGTTTTGTCTAATATTGTGTCAACCTTTAGGAGTTATATTACACGTTAATCTGGTGACCAGTAGTGTTGCGTTTACAAAGCTCGATTATATTCAACTGACCGAGTTTGGATAGTCACCATCAGATTTAATGATTCAATGTAAAATGGTCACAATCATCGTGGCATTAGAACCGAATATTTTTTTTGACTAAATTCAGTCAACCTTTTTAAATTTGAGCAAAAATAGTTTTAAATACTTCATTCAACCCGAGCATCTATTCGTATGCACATCATTGCTAAACAAATTACTTAGTAATACAAAACGATGAAACGTTGAATTATATAATGTTTCATGTTTGAATTAACTTCGCATTGAGATTAGTAAGACATAAGGGTACCAAATACTGGGAAAGTTTTAACTAACCTAGAGACAATTTATCTTCATTTGAATGTACGATATAATTTGAAACGGTTTAATTTGAAACATCCATATATTGTTATGAGTGTTTTCTTCATCATCGTCAACTTATAAACGTTTCACAAGCCTCAGGCGTTATTAGTTCAAAGCTCACCATGCTAGTTCAATATGTTTGGTGTAATTTAACGACTACGGTCTTACAATAACAACCGAGACAAACGGCTTTAAAGTGCTTTCTGATACACGGCTTCTATTAAAGAACTATTTTTGTTAAACTAAATAAAACAAAAGACACAATATCGCCAATTTTCAGTGTGTAGTGCGAATTTATTCATCATTTGATCGAGAATTTGTATGGCATCGAAGCGCCTCTTTGGTGCACAGTACGAGTTTCATATGCCATTGGATAACAAAAACAAGATTTTGTATGGCAAAATTTCAGCTCTCTTCGTTTGTCAACATGAGGCGTTGCTTCAATCATTTTTACGATACAAATTCTAGTTTTCGTTATCATAATCGTTGGTAAATAAATCTAGCATTATGCATTTGTTTAAATTTACATGGCATGTCAGCCAGATTTAATGTAACTTTTAATCAAAGACTTATCCAAGATGTCCCCAACGGCCTCTAGACTGCGGCGCGGACAATACCCCGTGCCCCTATCGTCCAACTACAATATATATTTATGTTCCCACTTATTAACGTCGTCAGAGCAATCTCGGTGAATACTGGCGCAATCACCGGCTGGCTTGTTCTGAGTAAACTGCTACTTATAACAAA
Source organism: Eudonia mercurella (assembly GCA_963082485.1). NCBI lineage: Eukaryota > Metazoa > Arthropoda > Insecta > Lepidoptera > Crambidae > Eudonia > Eudonia mercurella. The sequence continues at coordinate 8,220,351 of OY720028.1, forward strand.
TGACAGTCAATAGTTTTGCACGTCTCGTAAAATATAACAAGCTATCCGAAAATGCCAGATCAAACTGGCTTTGTAAACTGAAAATTAAAATGGTTTATCAGAAAATAATAATGATTATTTTGGGAAACTTTGGTTGCTATTGTACAAGTTAAACATTTTATGGATAGCGTGATAACCGGATGGATGTCCAAAATAAAAAATATAATAAGTATTTGTAGCTTCTCAGCACGTTAAACCGATGTTAGTACCGGTTGATGTCAAAGAATACCTCTTATATTATTATTATTTGACACTGATTATTACACACTGTAAGTCACATAAAATTATAAAGCTATTAAAAAGAAATGTAAAGCCAATTACGTTATTTTAAAGTAATCAATCAATATTAAAAAAATCATTATAAATATGAGCTAGAATAGCAAAGTATTACATTACAAAGTCGATAAGTACAATATTACAATTATACTTATTTTCATCCAGAAAAAAGCTACTAAGTAAGCTTAGAGTCGTAGCTAACAAAAACGTTTTTGGAGAGACTGGCGCTTGTTTATTTATTAGTTTATTTATTGAAACTTTGACTTTGACAAACTTGAAACTAAACCCAAAAGTTAGTCTTGGTATTTTCAGCCACCAAAATGTACGTGAGTGTTATTGTGAGTTAGCGAGTTAAACAACTATAAAAAGAAGTAGTATTAGAGTTGTACGTATTCTTAAGTAAGCTTTTCTGAAGAGAGTTTTATAACGAAATCCTTTAATCGAGACGCACTCATTATACAATACGTTAAGCAGACCGTTAATTCATGAATAAACACATGTAGCCCGTGTTCTGATCAAATGGACACATGTCTACGGTCCACGCTCAAATGTATTGTAGCGGTAATAACGCAACTCAATTTGGGTATAATCAGTCTTGTATCTGTCCAATAGACCGTATTATACCATGACCGTGCTAGGAACGTTTCAAGCAAAAAAAAATTCTTTGTATTGAAAAGTGTGAGACGTGTAAGCCGTTCCGTCACCCACAACGTTTTTGCCTGACACGTTCATAGCACGGTCATGGTATGGATACGGTCTAGTGGGCAGAAATCTTTAACCATCTTTATTGTCTTCTGGTGAGAGGTTGATCTAGTGGTTATGACCACCAGTCTCCTATACCGAGGTCCCAGGTTCCATTCCTAGTGCTCCCACTATTATTCTCCTAATACATGATTGTACTTGGTTTAGTTGGTGGCAAGCTTTGTTTAAAATCTGCTAACAATCACTACCAGTTTTTCTAATTATGTCGCTATAACGGCAATGTTAGTAACATTGTTGTGTTCCGAAAGTAAGATATAAGCATACTTATATAGGATAGCCAGTTTCTCAGTAGTTGAGGACTCCGGATCAAGGGCGCTTCTATCTTCAGCCTTATTATCACTTATCATCAAGTGTGATGAAAGTCAAGTGCTTTCCCGTAGTAAATGAATAAAAAAACAGGTAACAGTAATATTGGTACCAGGTTTAATCCTTAGCGGGGTGTAGAAAAATATTTATTGAATTATAAAGTTTACAGCAAAATCACACTAATATTATAAATGCGAAAGTTTGTGTGTATCTGTGTAAATTTGTTGCTTCTTCACGCTGCAACGGATGGATGGATTTGGATGAAATTCGGCATACAGATAGTTTATAACCTAGCTTAACACATCCGATACTTTTTATCCCGATATTCTCACGGTAACGGGAATTACGCGAGTGAAACTGCGGGCGGCCTCTAGTACCTTTATAAACTTATCGACAGTGATTATAAAGCAATAATGTTTTCGTCCACCTTTTATTACGAGAATCAAACTTACAATAAGCTTTAATTAAAACTACTAAACCTACGAGTCAACAAAACTACGCTTAGACAGAAGCTCTAAAAGCATTTTGCTTATACAGTAAAGAAGAACTTTCATTCTACCTTTGTAATGTTTCAAATTTGTTCTGGGACTTTTCAAGTGGCTACCTCTTCGGACAAAGCGCCATTTCGTTGTTTATGTATCGCAACATTCACGACTAAACGACGTTCGCAACGCAGTTCCCACCATCTTCTTTGTCCAGAAGGCTAAGCTAAGATTTTGAAATTTTTATATTTCTTTTAACTTTTGAGATTTTTCTATACTTCATGGTTTCCGCCTTTGTTTAGGATCTATTGGTCAGTTAGTTTGCTTGTAGGGCTTAGTCTAAGTATGTCTATCATCTTATCGTACGAGTAGTTAGTCTTTATAAAAATAATGTTAGTATCTGTTTTGTGTTCCAAAAGTTAAGGGCGATATACTTAGCCATTCCTCAGTGGTTGAGGATTCCGAGAGGAGTGCGCTTTCATCTCGGACCTTATCGTCACTTACTATCAGGTAAAAAGGTAAAAATTAAAAAAGATATAGTATACTTATACTAAAAAAGAGTAATGTCTCATATGAAACTATAATAGTGTATGTAACTTTAATACTCCTATTACATTACCAAGAAAAGAATAGCATTTTATATCACAAAATAAGGTTAACCTGCAAAAGTCAGATTTGACATTGTCTCTATATCTTTTTAAATATTCGTGCCGCCACAGAAATGTCAAGGATCAAGGTCAACGACACGTATCTGTGCTGAAGGCGGTCTATATCCTCGTCGGGTGAGTCGTGCGTGACGTCACGGCCGGACTGCGTATGCGCAGGGGAAAGTTTCACATTCTTGAACTCATTGTAAACTGCCCATGCAGCATCTTTTTTGAGATTTTTAAAGTGGAGAACGCTTTTCACCATCAATGTCTTGATTATAAAGGTTACATTGCTATTTTCTTTTTTATATGTTTTAAGTATTTTCTTTTAAATATTACGATTTAAATACGAGTCGAACTCACGCCGAACTCGCAGGAATAAAGGTTTTCCAATGCCGTCTATTTTTAAAAGGTGACATCAGTATTGTAATGTGAAATAGCGGTAGTTATATAACAATTCATATTCAAAAGAAAATTTATAAATTTTATTCTCATACTGAACATTTGTAATACTAGTTATATAAACCTTTATACGCACTCTTAGTTTTTTAAGTTATGAATTGGTACTTTGAAATCCTTAGAAGACTGTAGATAAAATCTAGATACGAAGCTGAATTGTCACGCACAAGCTAGACAAGTTATGAACTTAAAGCAAATCACATACGTACATATCATAGCTAGCCAGAGAGCAAGTTACTTCAAAACTCCAGAAAGCTGATAACGTCTTAGTTACTTTAAAACAACAACAACTTAAAAACTTGTATACCAATAGCTATAGCTAATAATAGGATTTGAAATTCTAATTCAGTCGCTTTTGAAATCAGAACCATTTCATTTATTTGCCGTTATATACAACGTTTAAATAGTCTGTTTTAATTAAGTGGCAGGTGCGACATGGTTCAGTGTTCTTATTTTATTCTTAGTGATGAATTAACTTTGCTCCCGAATTTTATAACTTACTCCCTTACCTGTCATAACTTAGTCAATATTGAAGTTATTATACTTTCCCTTTCAGGGTTCTATAAGGCTTCGCAGCTTCGCAGGATTTGATGCTTAGATCCATTTCACATTTCTTTTTTCTCATACAAATTTCAAGCTCTTAATCTAATAAGCCAATTTGAGGAAACTATTTTGATCTCACATCTTTTGGACATTTGAATTGTCCGGAAAACTAATAATTACTTTAAAAAAAATGAAAACTCACATTACATGTTTTGATCGCTATAACGATCGGTAGTAACTGGGCAGAGATGTGACAGTTAATAAAAATTATTTGAAATTAAACATAACCGTTAGTATAATATCTGAATTTATGCGGTTCTATAAGTCCACTATACTATGTTTCAAATCGCATAAAATCAACTGAACAAAGGTTTTTTTAAATGGTTTCTATTAACTGTCAACATCTCTGGAAGCCTTAAGTTTAATTTTTTTAAAGATAGCCTCACAAATAGGCAAATAGGATAGATACTCAGTGTTTTGTTACCGTCATGCAAACTTTATTTCAGATTATAGTAAAAGAGACACAGCACGAAATAATTATTTGAAGCTTTTATACTATGTTTATTCATAAGGCCCTTTAAATTTGTATGGAATAGCGAAACGTAAGAGGGCTCTTAAGCGAAAGCTCTTGACGGATCATCGAACAATTCCGAGCTCGCCACGACGACAACGCGAAGAGTTTAAAAGCGTTTGAAGTTTTATTGAACTGTGGTGATTTTCAAAATTTTGACAAATCCGACGATTAGTTGTCTGAATAAATTTCTTCGGCACAGGGACGTATTAATTCGTTCAAGAGCCTTAGTAGCGAACGATCCTGCTGGAATTTCGGTAGCTCAATAGCACTCGGGGGAACAACCCAACCTCTTTATGACCCCTGGGTGTTATAATCGAATTGAATTGGTGTCTCCGTCTCATAGTCGAAATAGACATTCTCTGTTTTGAATCATGCGACTAGAATCTGTCATGTTGCGTTCAGCTTCTGATGTTGTGGTGTCATGCGCCCGCCGGGTCGTTCAGCACCCTAAAATATATTTGAGCTAATCAATGGTTGATGTCATGCTCGCGAACGATATTTAATCTGTTTCTTCGATTGGACTGGTATGTTTCTGTCTACTATTTCAAAATAATGGTTTGGTATAATCCGAATGTTTAAAAAACTCTTCCATTTTCCTCTTCCTCTTTCAAGAACTCAATAGTAAAATTTTAAGAAAAATATAAAATTTAAAGAAGAGCTCGATGGCTATAACGAGCCCGGTCTGCGAGTTCTGAGGTTGAGCAACTTTCGCAAAAGCCGGTCATCGGATGGGTGGCCAAAAATGTATCATCTCTAGTTCCTCCGTGCTTCCGAATTCACGTAAAGCCGTTGGTCCCGGCTATATTAGCAGTCGTTAACAACCACCAATCCGCAGTGGGCCCGCGTGATGGTTTATAGCCCGTTCTCCCTACCCATTCATTGGACAGGCTAGTGCTCCAGCAGTGTAGACATAAAATGAGCTGATGATGATGATGATGATATCATTAAAGAACTCTAATTTTATACAGCCATTTCATACGTAGGATTTAATAGAATGAGTACTAAGGTATTTCTTTACCATGATATGTTTAAGCTTATGGACTTTAAACAAGTTCATTACCATCAATTAGTTATGTTTGTAAGTATGATGACCAAATTTGATTTGAGTAAGTAAATTTGTCGAATTCCAAATCTATAGCAAATAAAACGTGACCAAATTCACTTAAAGATATCTACGTAAATACAAAAAACTGTCATGGTGGCGAGGTGAGTGTGCCGTTTTGTTTTGCATTTTATGGGTATTTATTAATATGTAAGCCGCGTTTCGTTGTATGTGTAGCTATGTGTGCGAGTTACTGTTATTTAACTGTAAAAATAGTTGCTTATATTATATATTTTATTACCTAATTAGCACAAGTGCAGTTATAGTATTTTAAGATTATACGTCTTTTATGTAAACGCCTCTTATGGTCTAGTGGTCAGACGACTGCTCTCAGACAAAGGTCCCGGGTTTGATAGCCAGGATTACGTATTGTACTGGTTAAATTATTGGTAGGGTTTGTTCGAATTCCGCCTAGTTACCAATCACTTTTTTATAATAAATTAAATCTGTTGCCATAACAAAAAAATGTAGCTCTTTTGTGTTTTGTTAGAGGTAAGATAACCAGTTCCATAATAGTTGAAGATTCCGGGTGAAGTAAGCTTCCACCTGCTGCCTTATCGTCGCTTACCATCAGGTGAGATAAAGTTCCAGAACTTTCTCGTACTGATAATTATAATTAAAATTAGAAAACCTTTTAAAAATTCCTACCCCAATTTGCTAGCGTTATATCTCTTTCATTCTGACACAAATATCTACGTTGTTCTGTTCACTATTTGCAGTGTTTATTACTATGAAAAAATTGCTTAACATAATATTGCCATTTTAACGTCTTACCCACTAAGTGAATGAGTGCTTTGTATCGCTTAGGATAACAAACAGACTTACATCAGAATGTGACAGTTCAGTTTTTGAAATCCGCCGTCGTCGACACGCACACGGTCGCACTTGCGCGCGTGTGCCCGCGTCCGTGTAACCGTAGTCTCATTCTTACCTGCGCCCGCGCACGCCTCGAAGAAAGCCTCAGTGCTGACTTGGCGGCCGACGCGACCGCACCGCCGGCCATGTGACAGACCCTGTGACTCGAGTGTGGTGAATTTGTGTTAGCCAACAGTGCCCGTGCATTAACCCCAACCCCTGATAGTGCATAACCGGATTTTTGTCTCATACAGCGGAGGTTTCGAAAAGGTAATTATACTCTTTGCTCGGTCGAGTGTTAATTTAAGGTAATGTGAAAGTTGTGACGATCGATAGTCGACTTCGAGGAGTCTGACACACTTTTGGCTCAGGTGTGGTGCTTGGCAGGTGGGCGCGCCGACTATGTGTCACTGATACGTGGTGCACCGAAAATTCCGATCTCGCGGGACCGCTTTCTGGTAACTTTCTTTCGTCAGTGGTCTTTCAGTTGTGCGTTATCACCGGCAAGCCCCTGGGATCTTAATGTAAATGTTGACAAACTCGTGCGCCGAGAAAGCGGAAGAATGCGCAATCTAGCTTTAGACATCAACGCGCTGCGCTAGCGCTGCTCCGTTGAATAAATGAATTGCTATTCGTTTGTCACATGAGATAATATAATGTATTATATTCATGTATCAATAGTTTTAGATAAAAAATTATTTAACTGTGATTTTGTATGAATTATTGATTAGAACATATTACGTGATTTATACATAAATATGTGAGGTAAAAATATTAATAAATAATGATTTTTATAATTAATTAAAAGTAGCATTTTTTAGCAAATACGAACACAAACGTATATAAATGCTGGGATAGGAATTTAGTGAAACTTATTAATAAATATATTTAAAGCGACAAATTAATTTTTTGAAATTTGGGAAATTATTATTTTTCATAAAACACAATAAAAATTTTAGCAAGCAAACAAAATTTATTGTGTGTCTGAACACAGGTTTAGATTAATACCTATTATAATAAACAACAAACACTTATGGCAAGGCAAACGAGGACAGTCGGGTATACGGTTTGGCGGCCGAACCGGTTCCCCTCCCGCCCTGCCCGCTGCACGACCGACGCGCCTTGATGCATCCCTGTTCCTTGATGCCTCCATTATGCATATTCAAGAAGAAAAAACAAGCAATCAAAGTTACTGGCAGCTCTAACCACAGACTATATATCTAAAAAGTTTCGAACCATTAACTTCTTTTTGGGCCCTGCCACGAAAACGAAAGAAGTTTAGTTGTATTGTCACGATCGAAACTTCGTGGTTAGATCATTCGTCTTTTGTTAACTGCTGGACTTGTTGCAAAAGTGCTAATACAAATTATATTATTATCCGAGTACTCGATAGCCTTGGAGATTTCAGTAAGAGGCTGGACACGCCTAAGTCATGCAAGCTCGAAGAAATCCTCCAGAGATTATTAGGACACATGGCTTAAGGAGTTATGTTTAAATTGCACGCCGCCTATAAGCCTAGTTACACTGCCAAGACTTTCAGTGACCATCAGCCAATTCACTCTTTTCTGTAAAATCTTGTTCTTAATCCAACGCTTAGATTCTCCCGTCAATCAATAGGAATAAAACTATGATCACGTAACATTTGTCTTTAGACCTGAGTGTTAACGTTACTCTTAAGCACATGTGAAACTGACTTAAAGTTTGCTTAATCCTAAATTAAAACTTGTAGCAGTATCTACTCATACATGATCTTTCTTTTTATTCTCTTTATAAACGGAACATTTTATGATTCTTACAGTACTTTGGATAAGTTGCCAATATGCCATTTTAATAATTGATTGATTTCATGACTATTTAAATAACACGACCTGTACGTCCGTCAATAATTGATAGATAGATTAATGGTTAAACATAAATATTATAAAATATGACATGACATGAAACATTACATCAATCAGTGGGTTGAAATTTTTAACGTTACTATTACTATTAGCCAATCCATAGCGGATTGTAAGTTAGAAACAATTTTTTTTGTCGGAAAAACATCACTTTATTTCGTTCTGCGCATCTGCGGCGAGCACTGATCAGTACAAACAATTAAAACTCCATTGTGTCTGCATTTACAGCAAATGACAGGATTAAAGTACTCTAAAGTCTTACTTCTTTGAAATGCCTTTAAACTTTTTTAAGTTAACTCTAATATTAGATATATTGGCAACACACATATAATTCTTTAAAAAAGAAGCTTACTCAACCTACTTAGAACCTGTTAAAGTGTAAAGTTAATTATAACGAATCCAGCAGATTTTGTCGTCGCCTCGCTAATTGCTCGATGTTGCTCCACGTCGCGTCGCGTCGGAGCCCCCATTACTCTCCTAGTAATTATAAAATGCAGAATTCGCGTTGCAAAGTGCAGGTAACAATCACTCAGGCAACTCATTTAACTGTTTATAGATGGGTATATATATATATATTATATATATTAAAAAGAAAAAATTAAGCGTTAAAAAGATTGGAGATTTATAGGTTTGTTGGTTGGTAGTGGGTGATAGCACAAAATAAACTTGCAAATCATTCATCAAATAATCAGCTGAAGAAAGTCTCACCTTCCTGCCATCAATATATCTACAAACATATCGTTGCTATGTAGCTAGCCAGAAAGACTTAAACAAACCTGAAAACTCAAGTCTGAGACCAACACTAGTGGTCAAACACTAGACCAGATAGGCGGTTAAAATGGCAGTGTTGGTAGCGGTACCAAAAGTTTGGGAGTCGACTCAAATCAAAGACTGTGATAAATGTCAATAGCTACATTTGCAACGAGAAGAGAGCGAGATTTACAGCCACTCGGTAAAATAGGGACATGTGTCCATCAGGCATCACGCCGAAGGCACTTTTCATATATATCTTAACATTATATTGCGTAACTCATAGTGTACAGACGCGACGACAAGCCCACATTTTATCTGTAATGTATTTTGTCCATCATAAGGTTGTCTGCAAGCGATCAGTTTTTGTGATAAGGCTGCCCTTTGTACGTCTACTTTCATATGTTTCTTTTTCAAACGTGTTTTGTGACACGACAAAGTATATTTATTAAACTTTGTGTTACTTTACCTCGTTTTAATAGTACTGGATGAAGATCGTGCGCAGTTGTGCCTGACAGGGATAGTCTCTTGATCGTCAGTTTTTTTGTTTGCTGACGGTATACGAGATGCTTCTAGTACTTCTTGAATAAAAAGAGAACTTAAGTTGTTATGACAAATCAATTTCTTATAGTCCACATCAGGTTAGACGAAAATTGGACAGTGTGATTCCGTTTGCGAGAATAAATTAACAAACAACTCAAACGTGTTTCCCGAACGGTATAACCTAAGCCTCTTCAAGGCTAGAGTGAATAGGCACGTTCTATGCAAGCTTGTATCATCTTAAGTCACATGTCACTTATTACCAGGCAAGTTCGTGATCAAATGTTTGTCTATATTATTATTATAGTAAAAAATAAAACACTAAGAGGTGAAACACTAGCCATGTGATGACATCATACTCGTAATTCAAGCAAAACGGCACGTCACCAAAAAAATGACAGTCAATGAGAGCGCTAAAACGGACGTAACGGACTATGGGACATAGTAGACAGTCAATGAGAGCGCTAAATCGGATAGTAACGGACTATGGGACATAGTCCGTTACTATCCGATTTAGGGCGAAAAAAAACCAATGTAATGACGTCATCATATGCTTAGTTTAGCCAGCTAAGACCAATCAAAGTAAAACTTAATGTAAAAACAGGGAGGACGTGCTTCAGGACGTCCCGAAAAACAAATAACAATCTATAGTCGATGAACGCCCCTTAACTATGTTACAGACTATCCGTGTTAGGTCCAACAAACTACAATGTGATGACAATACCTAGTTCAAACTGCCAAGGTAAATCTGTGGATAAGACCAATCCAAGTAAAGCACGTCCTAAATACAAATGACAATCCGTAGTCGATGATGCACGGCCTATGATTATGAACTATGTCCCAAGCTATCCAATTTAGGGTGAAAACACAGTCTTGTGATGACTATTATCAGGTTGCTAGGATAGATCTTGTGACCAAGACCAATCTAAGATAACCTTCCTAAAGCACGTCCCGCAAAAACAAGTGACAGTTTGGAGTCGATGCACGAGCTAAAGCATCTAAACAGACTATGTTCCAAACTATCCGCATTAGGGCGAAAGCACAAGTCGTAAATAAGGAACCACCCTATTTTATACCACCAGCTTCGACTATAAGTGCAGCCCTGGATGAAAGATACGAAAATAGCTGTTTTTTGGAGAGACTTTGCTAATTGCCTCAATCGGCATTTTCAGCGTCACTGGACTTTTTTTGGGGCTGCGAGAAACTTAAAGGGTTCCTCAAGCCGTGTGAAACGAGACACCGTCAGAGGGTTTCTGGAGGGAATGGTATCACGCACTAGAGCGTGTCCCCGTTCCATACTTGATTCTCCGAGGAGTTTGGATTGGATCGGGACGAAATTAGCTGATGATAAATGCTTGCAACGCTCGCTGGCGCGTTACTACCGGAGTTATTGTAAAAATCGATAGCTTTAAGTACTGTTAATTCACTGTCTATAAGGACTACTTTATAACTTGACACATGCTAAATAAATGCGATTTTTCTTTTTTCATATAATAATTGAGTTAACTTTTTACCTGAATCTTTGCTGATAGGACTAGATGAGGTCTACGTTGAAGAGAGCTTGCCCAAAAGATGCCTGTTTACTTTTACTTAAAAAAACAAGGATTTAAAGGTATTTTGAAGTAAAAAATAAAATAAAAATACAGCATTTAAAAACTGTTATTCTGATGTAATCAACATTCAAACAAACATTGATTTATGATCATGATTATATGAAGCAATGTTGTGAAAATAATTATTATTGTTATACTTATCATATACAATTAACATATTCCGATTTAACATAGGTATATGACAAATGTCGTGGAACACTTAAACGTAATTCAGACAATCGACTTGAAATTCTCAAGATATACCCGATCTTCAACACGGAATACAACTTGGAAGCAAAGCTAACAAACTCGTTCTGGTACTCTTACATTACGTTCGGGTGGGTCCCTTGTAAAATATTGTTCCTTTGAATTGTATATTAATGAAACATCACAATGTCACAACATCACAATGACATGAGTGATTTATTTCTAGCATGTTATGTAATAATGCCTCGGTGGCCGAGTGGCATAGCGCTCGGCCCGATATCCGAAGGTCCGGGTTCATCCCAGGTCAGGCAAAGTGTGTTTCGAATTTGTCGATGCATAGCCCGAGTTTGTGATCATAAACCTGCGTTTGGAAAGCGTGGTGATTAAGCCATTACCCATCACTTGTAGCGGTGATTTTATTTCAATGATGGAGGCCTTTACCCAGCTGTGGGACAATTATAGGCTGTTTACATGTAATAATGCCTCGGTGCCAAAAGAGTTTTTAGGTCTAATTCCCAAGTCAGGCAAAGTGTTTCGTATTTTTTAAGCACAGCTCGGGTTTCTAACCATCCAACCCACATACGAGTATACCCATCAATTGTAGCGATGGCTTCATGTCAATAATGGGGGCTGTGCCCAGCTGCGGGATAGTATTTATATGCTATCACTTACGTTATAAAAGGAACAATTTGGAAAAGAAAGCAAGCCCGTTTGCTAATAATCAGTGATTTAAAAGTTTGCGAGGTGTAGATTGTATTATAACGTTTTACTAGCCCCAATGTCTAAACAGCGACGTCTAAACTCAGCACCTGCTCTAACTGTTACAAAACGATGATTACACGTAATAACATACTCTCCCCAGCAATCTCGACGGTCAAACGTCATCATATTCGATTCACAAACTCCAAACATCTGGTGAAAGTAACGACCACCGGCTGCTGGCTGGTTTCACTCTCCAATTTGAGAATAGGCAATTGCGGAACAGTTGGATTAAAAAATGCATAGCACTTCATAACCTACTATAAAATAATAAAAAAAATTACAACAAGCTCGAAATTTAGTTGGTTCCGCAGTGTTAAAAGTACGAGTTATATATATAAATTGCCTGAAAGATATCGCTTTTGGTGATAAGGCCGCCCTTTGTACGACTCAAATTTTTATTTTTTGTAAATGTGTTTTACAATAAAGTATTTTATTCTATTCTATATTCACCGTCCGATCACGCGAACGAAAACGGAAAATTGCTAACAATTCCTAACGACAATTTGTTGCACAATTTTACCATATAAATTGTCATTTTGGAAAAAGATAAAGTGTTGGATGAATTCCACGAGCGGGATTTGAACCCGCACCCCATGACATGCCGGGTCAGGTGCACTGCCAACTATGCTATCGTGGCTCAATCCAACTCGCCGAAACCAACACTATCTACTTTTATTTTATAAGCCAAAGGATTCAAAGTCGACAACAACGTCATCAACATCCGATCTTAATATTTTTACAAATATTGAAAGATCAGTTAAAAATTAGGCAAGCTATATTTATGATTATAAAGGCTTATAAAGTAAAAGTTGATAGTGTTGATTAATTTCGACGAATTTAAATATTTGACTTTGACGGTTGTATTAAATACCGAAATAGTATAATAATAATACTTCATTTTGTAACCACAATATAAAGTCTTGAAATACTCACTTTTCCTCCATACTATCACCTCCAACATTGCCTTCTTACTTAGATAAGGAAAATAAATAATTAACAAAGGACCATAAATAACGTTTTACGGTACACTTGTTTGATCACCAATTATTGTTATATACCGGATTTACACTTCCCGTCTGAACATCCTCACATCTCTCGTGTAGGATACGAATTACGTCACCTTATTGTCTCCTTAATGTTCCAAAGTTAGAAAGGAAATAATAACTGATGAAGAAAACAAAAAAAATCACTGATGTTACTTATAATACTGATCAACACACAATGTTGTGATCCTCATTTTACCAATAGATCCAGAGCTGTGTGTCTCCCTGTGGCCACGGACCCAGCAAAGGGTTCGAAACGTCAGGATAAACATTAATTAAAACGAATGTATAAAATAAACGCATAAAAGTGACTCGCTGACGTTTGATTTATTTCGACCCAGAGCTGGATTTCCTGGAAATCACTAGTATTCCTCAATGATGAAGACAAACATTTTTACCTGGCTTGTCTTGTACAAAAGTATTTATTTTAAAGTTTAGTTTCAATAAAAAATAGTTGAAAATTTTGTTCAGGTATTAAACACAGAAAATTCACAGTATTTGGTAACACCAATTTTCTTATCAAACTACCATCAAGTTTACTGGCACATTTACCGAATCGAACTGAACTTTGATATTCCAATGTGATTTCTCACGCAACTAACCTTAGGTCGCGAACGCAATCGCCTATTTATTCTACTTATATAACATCGAATACCGCAAACGTCTGCCGAAGATCGGCGCGCTCATCCAACGGTTACCAGTCCGTTACGCGCGTAAAAACTACGCGAGGATACCTTTGAAGCGAGAAGTGAGCACCTGTGTGCGTGTTGGATACACAGCAGTAGTTAAGGCATTGACAATTATTATTGTGAAACAGCGCTCTCTGTCGATCTGCATACAAGCAAAAGGTATACAAATAGTGCGTAATACTGGATTCAAGTCAAGAAATTCAAAAAACGAATTTAAAAAAGCAATATCGTTTTGAAAATAAGTATTACGAATAAATAAACTTAATTTCATAGACAAACTTTTTTAAATAAATGAAAAAGATTATCATGTTTATTAAAAACTATTTAGAGATGACATTAGTTTATTTTCTATTAACGAAATTTCATAATTCTGCATTTTGGAAACAATGACATTGTTAAAAATCTAGTCTATTATAACATATATATTTCGTTGTATACTATTTATATAAACCATGCATAAGTGAAGCGTATTTCACAGTTGTCAGCGCCTTCATCGTAGAGCCAGCAGCGGCGAGTCGGCGACACGACGCGAGACGCAACGTAGTCATGCGTACGTACAGCTACGCGCACATGCGTACGCGCACAAGCGCGGGGCAGCGCTTCTGTACGGAGTCAGCTAACTCCTCGCTTATGCCGTTAGTGCTAAGCGGGTCAGCCGACGGACGTCGCGTGCTCGCACTTTCAACACGATCGCGTTGGCATTCGCTGAAACACTAATAGGCTAATGGCCTTGCGAAATAGGCCAACTTAGTGTCAACTAGTTTCCAATTGCCGAAGTTTGGCTTGTTACTATATAAAAATGTTTATTGTTTACATTTAGTACTATAATATAATAATACTTATAATAATAATACTTATAATAATAATACTTATAGCTAACCCGGCGGGCTTCGTACCGTATTTCTTATTTCTTTTTTTTAATATAGCCTATGTTACTCAGCGCTAATGTAGCATTCTTAATGGTGAAATAATTTTTTAAATCGGTCCAGAGTTTTTGAGTTTATTCGTTGCAAACATACACACATACCTACATACGTACATACATACATACAAAAATACAAAGCTTTCCTCTTTATAATATCTATATATTTATACGTGAAGCAAAAACTTTGTACCCGTTTGTACGAAAATTGCGCGGACGGAGGAGTATGAAATTTCGCACAATTATAGTTTATATAGAGAAGGTTATCCGAATGTTAATTTTTTTTTAATTATGCATACAAAATAAATTAAATCACCAAAAACAACATTACACACACTACCATTTATTTGACACACACGTATTGTTTGTCTTTAATGCGGCCGACATCTGTCAATGCCAAACTCACAATCTATCTTTTTTTTTTCATTGCTCCCAGAAAGCTACAGACCGAAAATGTTGGAAAAAGGGAAGGACGGCCTTTACTCTGCAGTGGGACAATGTAGGATGAAAATGTATATCTATGTAAACTAGTAGTCGCCCAGTGGTCGAAATTCGACCGTAATTTTATTAAGGCTGCACGGATTTTATTAGGATACAATCCTATCCTGCATATACAAGGTGTTCCAAAATTACCCGTTATACCTAAAGGTTGTTAAAGTACATCCTATCAAGAGTCCTCTGTAAATTTCTTAAAACCTTTGCATTAAGATTTAGTTTTCAGTAAAAAGAGCTATTTTAATGATTAATAAAAATATCGACTATGTTAAGGCACATGACTATTTCAGGTTCATGACGTTATGTTACCTACCAGGAGTAACGACTCCTGTCTACTCTGTACCTATACCACAGAGTAGCCTATACCTAATCTCCAGACACTGTATTATGTGCTCCTAGTACATACACACTGGATATTAGATATCCCAGATTTGGTGAACGTTGCCTCGTCCGTCCAAATGACCCGGTTCACATAGCTGCGGTCAGCTTCCAGCTGCCGCAGATACCACTCGCAGAAGTTTCTTCGGGGAGCAAAATCACCTGGTGTTAACTCTTATGTACGCCGGTAGTGGTAAGGGTGTTGACCGTCAGCTCGAAAAATCCGCCAA
Organism: Eudonia mercurella; assembly: GCA_963082485.1. NCBI lineage: Eukaryota > Metazoa > Arthropoda > Insecta > Lepidoptera > Crambidae > Eudonia > Eudonia mercurella. The sequence continues at coordinate 8,235,902 of OY720028.1, forward strand.
ACTGTGACATGGTTCATGCTAAACCTCGCCGCGGCACGCCTCGTCCTGATGGTTGGTTCGTCTTCGAAGATTTCCAACACCTCTTCTTCTCGCCTTGCATCTAACGTATTCGGACGTCCACTGCCACGTAATCGGAATTGAAGAACATAGCCATTTTCGCAATTAAAGAAACACACGAAAAACACACATATGGACGACTAAATGAAATAAAAAGAAACTCAAAAATTATGACACCGGCCGGCCTGTCAAACTTCAGGTACTTTAGAAAAAACCATGGTACGCTTTGTTTTACACGGATATTATTTCGTCTGAGATGAGAGTTTTATTCTGAGGTTTTAATGCTAGATGTCAAAATTACAGTATTTTTGCGTATAATCTTAGAGCCTTAACCAACATAATGGAAGTACATGGTACGAAGGCCTGTTGAAAACTTTCTTATGAAATTAAAATCTTACAATTAAATAATAATAACAGTAATAAAATTATTTGTTCAATCATCATCAACAAGGCTTTTACGTCTATTACAGACGATTCATGGCGTAGTAGTACACAGAGTTGGGCGTAATCAACTACTTTTTTAATCAGATTAATAATCTGATTGAAAGTAATGATGATTACTTTTAATCAGATTAAAGTAGTCGTGATTACTTTAAATCAAGATTAAACATATAATCTTTAATCTTGATTACAGTAATCAGTAATCTAAATTACATGATTATTCTTAACTAAGTTTATATGAATTATGGTTTAGAAATTTGCCATTAATTATCACAATTTGTAGGTATGCATCTAGAAATTGAGTGGTTGGCTTTATTGTACTATAAATTATACCTACTACGTAAGACGCGCGGTAAGGGTGCGGAGGACAGGGTATTGTACGATCACCGGCTAGCCAATCGCCGCGTCCGCATTGTCGATAGTCGACAAGTGCACACGCGCCATTTTGTTCAGTGCGCATCAGTCAAACGAATCGAGCTCAAGGAGACGATACGAGACGACGTAATTCTTTTATCGTACGTGATCGAGTATTTTTTTTAAGTTTGAAAGTATCGAGTACCAGAAAAAATACCATTCAGCAGATTTTTTGCGTAAAATAATTATCCTAAAAGCACAGTGTATGAGACTGATAAAAAAATAAAGTTCTTTTATTTTTTTACGTTCCGACTGTTGGTTTTATTAATCAATAAAATCAATCATAAAAGTAATCAAGATTACGATTACAGATTTATAATCATTAATCACCGATATGATTACATTTTTGATTAATTTCTGTAATCTGTAATCGTGATTGAAGATAACAAATTGTAGTCGTAATCCTTAATCATTAATCTGATTACTTTTTGCCCATCACTGGTAGTACATTACATAAAATTACAATTTACTTCATTGACAATCAAATTTTATTAATAACTAATTCACAACATCAGATAGTAATTTTTTATCGGATGTGTATTTATTTATAATTTTTAGTGTAAAACAAAAAAATACACATACACATTGATTGATGCGCGAATACCACTATGCAATTTCCTTCTGCCCGTCGCTCGGCGCGGCGGCCGGGGCGGCTAGGCGACAGCTCTCGAAAGAAGTGTCTATGCTTCTGACTAGTTCTGACCGCCTAGTAGTACGAGGTGGTCAACATTTTGTACGGATTTAATAATCTAATTTGGGTTTTTAATCTTAAAGGACACCGGCCTAATTAATCATAAAAGACTGATTACTATTTTGATATTGTTTAATTTTGATTATTGTTAGTTGTTTGTTTAGTGTAGGTAATCTACTTGTGTAAAAATAAAACATAATGTTTATTTCTGAGTTGGGTTGTGGTTGTTTTGTATTATTTGTAATATTTTTAACCTGTAGTATTACACGGCTCAGCTTCAGCAGCTTGATCAAATTTGTACAAAATAAAAAGCAAACTGCTTTCAAAGCACGTGTTAGAAAAAATGTTGTCAATCTATGCGGTAAAAATCTAAGTTTTCTGTATTTGGAGTTCCGTAAAAACATTGAAAAGCCAAAATCTGCAGTCACTGCTTTCCTAGTACTACTGCTGTGTAGTTTCTATTTGTTGGGAAACCACTCCGCATTAAAATTAGGATACGATTTACATTTCCAGAATTAACTGTTTATGTGTTGTAATAACTTGTTTTACATCTGAAACCTTAGTGTAAGTTTGTAAAAGTGCAAACGTTACTATCGCGTTTGCTTTAACAGATTGAATTCTCGATCTTATTTACATACCATTACGATCTATCTGTTAAAACTTAACTTAAACGCGATAGTAACGTATGCACATTTTTACAAACTTACATCCTAATGTAATGATAGATAGAACCCCTAGGTTCTGACGTCTGTTGAAGGCGGCAGAATACGACACGTGATCGGTAACCGATTATTGAAATGAAACCTTTTGCATGGATCTACTCGCGTTTATTGTTACTTGGTTTACAAAAATTATTTCATTTCAATGTGTAGTGTTCGCGTAAACTTTAGAAAACAATGTCAGGTAATCAAAAGAAAGGAACAAACAAGTGCGAAAAGGCAACTCCTCTCTGTTGCATCTTGGGATGATCCTACTGTTAGCATGGCAAGTGAAAACTCACCCACATATCCCATCTATCAACCGATATGTTGCGACGCTATGAAAGACTGTGTAATAATAAATAGCTATCCATCCTTTGTTCCGTTAGAGTAAAATGATTTAATTTCAATTATTATTATGCGGAACCCACTAAATAAATATTACCAAAAGTACCAGGTCAACATGATTTCTAAAAAAAGGAGGTGGGAAAATTCAATTTCAAAGATCAAACTACAGAAAGGTTTTGCGCATAAGTTATGTAAGTACCTACTTAGCTAACAGCTACGATTCTTGTTCCCGTACCTACCTATTAAACTCTCTTTTAATTCTTAGGTCGGCTTGCCAAAACTCATTAAATACGTTTAGCGCTAAACATGTTTAGAGTATCATTCTGTCTCTTTCAACTTCCAACAAACGTCAGAAATGGAATGATATTTTAAACGTGTTTAGCGCTAAATGTATTTAGGGTAGATTTAGCAACATCCAATTTATACGAGAATAGTTATCCCAGTATAACTTTACTCTTATGATTTAATCTATGGATAAGTTACTCTCGCTTAGTTACTCTGTGCTGTGACGGACAATGAACGAATGAAACGAATGAAAATATTAAATTAACCACCAAGCATAAAAGTACATTCATACCATGCCTGAGCAATGGCGCTGCGTATTTTTAATTAACCAGGGTAATATGTCTGCTTGACGTTTTGAACAACTTCAATATTCTGTCTGTTGTTGATTGTTTGTTGACAGATAATATTGTAAAAATAAGAAGTCATGAATAGCGTAATTCTTTAATACATACAAGCTCGTAAATACAACGAGCGCATACAACTCACCTACCTATTTATTTGTTGCATACTCCAGACGATGCTCAATTTTTGTCAGCAAATTATACACAGATGCTTTTGACAAACGGAATCTTATATGGCGAAGTCGTAGACGTCGTTATCTTCAAAGTAAGTACTATGTCCTTTCTTTAAACCATATAGGGTGAGAGCAAAAATATTCTTCATCGTCATTAGTCAATAAATTGATTCAAACGTAACGACATTTTGTTAGGTTATCTATAAAATTTGTAACAGACAGCTGTTATTGTGAATTATAAAGCAAATCTGAATAAGTATAAATTTAACTATCAAGTATTTAATTTGGAAAATCTTTTAAAAGGGACTTTAAGTAGATTAAAGGTCCCTGTACTGTTACACACACAATGCACAAATACCGATAGATGACTAATCTGAAAAAAATAATAATCTTTGATTTAGAAGCTAATGACTTCAACAGCTGATCAGTAGTGTTGGGGATCTTAAAAATCTTAGCGATGTTTTTGCTGAACTTCGATATTGTTTTTTTCGGAAACTACTGTGCCTACAACTTAAAGAACAGCACCCACCACTTCAGTTTTATGTATAGCTACTGACATTTCAGGCCTAACGGGTTTTTTTGAAACAAGTTGTATATTGCACGGATTGTATACATTTTCATCCTACATTGTCCCACTGCAGAGCAAAAGTCGTCCTTTCCTTTTTCCAACATTTTCGGTCTGTAGCTTTCTGGGATCAATCCTTCAAAAATGATTCCAACTCGTCATTACATTTAGTAATTTAAAAATAAAGTTTTGATCGCGTCTCATTCGATGTATCTCGTTATTGGTTAATAATTATCTTAACCTGAATTGTTGGTTCGTAGCAAAGCTATACGAAAAAGTACACAACAAAAAAGTTTAGTCTTATATTTTCGTTCTTTATTTTTCGCTGTAATAATACGCCTATTTCAACATTGTGTACAAAGGTCCTGTGGCGCAACGGATAACGCGTCTGACTACGGATCAGAAGATTCCAGGTTCGAATCCTGGCAGGATCACGCTCGATTTCGTTCTTTTGTTGTTGTTTCGAACTATTTAAGAAAATACATTACTTTTTTTATTGAATTTTGTAATTTATAGAATTATGTTATTTTTAAAATTAGAATATTGCTCATCATAAACGGCCATTCGACCGAAAATTCTATATATCAAAACAAGCTTACGCCCGAAGTAAAAATGCAAGTAGAAAGTTGTCGAAAAACTAATTCTGGATGTTCTAACCAAACTAGTGTTTAGGAAGAACATCCTTCCGTACTGTGTACAGTACAATGGGAGCTAATGAATTCGATTATCCAGGGAGAATTCGCTCTTCCGTACCTCTTTCCGACTACTCAAGAGAATTTCCGAACTATTTGCTTATCAACTCTACTCCAATGAGATAGGATTCAAATTGAATTGTGGAAGATTAACCCTAATCTGTGCAGTTGGAGTTTGAGGAGTGTCGTCGAAGCAATTCAGTATTACTAAGTAAATTGGGATCGGCTGCCTTAAGCGGATGCATGCGGTGAGGTAAAGATTAAAATTGTTAATTAAAAATATAGGGAGTTTAAAGGAGTATATTTTAATAATAACATGGAAATTCTTGCTAGTGTATATTTTGTGCTAAAGGAACTTTTTATGACATAGCAACAAAAACAATATACAATTTATTGAAGCATCGGTACTAAACAATGGAATGCTGGAGTTAAACACGAGTAATCGGGGTTTAAATGAGGATTAAACCCCGATTATTAGTCGTAACTATTAAATTTTTTACTATTCTATTCTTAAATAAGAAAACCAAATTTATTATATTATGAGAAATAATTAATTGATCCACAAAAAAATAGTAGGCTAGCACCTAAAATGCTAAGTTAGCATCTAAATAGTAGTTTAGGTGCTAACTTTGTATTTTTAGGTGCTAACTTAGTATTTTTGTGGGTTAGGTTAGGTTAGTTTGGTGATCGATTAAATACAACCCTTAAATTATTATTATTATATCAGCCATAGCTGTCCCACTCCTGGGCAAAACCAATTTACCAATATCAAATTTTAAAAAGGTGAAGAAGCAACTTGCGGGTAGGCTAGGTAAGGACCGCTGATAGCAGAATTCTGCAATCCTGTTTTACTAGGTGTTCTCGCATCTGGACACTGCTTCTGCCTAACATCAGGCTGAGCAGAGTCGTGTTTTTATTATGTTATTTTGAAATGAAACAATTTTTACGGATTTACTCGCGTTTATTTTACACATTACTTTTTAATGTTTATCCTGACGTTTCGAACCCTTTGCAGGGTCCGTGGTCACAGGGAGACTGAGGTGTTGGTCGTCTCATAATTAGTTAGTAGCTTGTATACCCTCTTTTAAATTTAATCAGGTGCGTTCCGTTTTACGCAGAAAGAGCTTACAGTATCTTTTGGTCTGGCAGTATGGTGTTGGAGCTGGGATTTAATATTTTGTATGATGGGATCCCAGGCTGGTAGTAGAATGTTGGTCTACCAAGGAAATAAGCAAAGTTGTCGAATGTCGAAAAAAGTTGCGAAACTGCTTGAGAGCGTAACATGAATATAAGCGCGTCTGTGGTCACAGAGGAGTGTAAAGAGTTCAAAACGTTGTAAACGTTGTTTCATTTCAATAAGCAAAGTTGTCTATGAGTAGGTAGCCGGAAAAAAGTTATTTAAGTCACTGCTTGTGTAAAACAAATGCGAGTAAATTTGTAAAAGATGTTTTATTTCATACGTTATAATTTTTCACCATGGAAATTCACATGCTGAATACGGAATAGTTTTCTATTCTATTTTTATGAAATAGTCTTGTGAGAATTTACAGCCGGATGGAGCGCCAACCCTCATTACGAATACTTGTATCAATATGCCAAGAGTCAAGCTAGTACGTTATTTTGTAATTGTTTAAAAAGCAGCAAACCAGTCAAATTATAAGTACTGTTGTAGCAAAAGTTGAAAGCTGCCTATCGTGAACGTTGTGAAATAAAGATGGCTGTCACCAGTACGACGTCAATGGCGGATGGTTAGTCACATTAGCAGGTCGGCCGAGCGACACGCAGGCACTAATTTGAATTCGTACCGGCTCACATAATTTGGGAAGCTCCATGAAAACTAAACATAGCGGTGAAACTAGTCACACCGGTCGCTAGCATTCTTAGTTTTATTATAGAGGTGATTCTATACGGATCTTTTTCTTGACTTAGTGCCTGTTATTCTTAAACATGAACTATAGGTAGAGTAGCTTAAACTTCACCTATTTTTGTAAATAAAGGCTGATAGAGACATTTTATAAGTAGGTTTAACTTTAGCTGACGTTCAGAAAAGGGTTGTTTGTTTGAGGTTTAAAAGTTATACTTTGTATAAAAGCAAACACACTGGATTTTAGTTTCAGATACAACAGTAGATTTTTTTTCATCAACATAAGTAAAGACAGAGTGAATATAATATTTGCCATCACAATTAAAAAAGTTAATTTAAGTATCCTTTTTAATCAACACAAATAACCAGCACATATCTAATCTTTATGTCAATACTTGATGCAAGCAGCGGGCAACAAGAAAATCTCGTCGAACCTGTTAGTGTCGATTCGCGCCATCTCCATTTCCCTTCAACATTTTCCTATCTCTCTTTTTACGGAGCAATATCAAAAGCCGGTTTCTAGCTAGGAAGTGTGCTCAGTTCTGATCTAGAACCGTTCGCAGCTCCCTTCACAAACGGCCTTGCCTGCAGGAATGCGGCGACAATACAGCCCGGCCTGACGAACTTCAGACATTCTTTGAAATTAACCTTTGACAAAACCACACAAATATTTTGAAGTTTGCTCAATGGTGCTGATGTTTTAAAACACGACATTGCTGCCCAGCTTGTCGAGAAGCAGATGAGATGCTTTAAACGCTCTTATTTGTACATAGTTTGTGCGCTTGTTAATGTTTTAGCAATGCTTTGACTTAGGAATTTTCGAAATGTTAACTGGAGTTTTGTTTATTTAATTATTTTATTTTACGTTAGGTATCCGTGTGTACTTCCTTCTTACATGTACTTTTGCATTTCGCTAGTAAGTGTCTAGAAAACAGCTGCTGGAATACTTAATAAAATTATTTTCATTGAAAAGAAAAATGTCAACGGTTTTTCAGAGTTATTTATTTCTTTCATATTTTTTTTTGTAAAAACATATTGCTCCATTTGTTATCCTAACGTACGCTTAAAGAATATTTTTATGTCAGAAGCAGAGTGAAACTATCTTTCGAATCGAGATTAATGTTCTCCTAAACAAAGCATTTTTCGGAGAGAAAATACTATTAATGTTGTTATCTCGAACAATCAGGGGTCATTCATTCTATTGTGAATCTAATTTAGTTTGCTCTTTTATTATAATAAATTCAACTACAGTACGTTATTAGACAAAATTTATTACTTTATCCCTCATGGCTTAGCCATCTTGAATTAAAAATTATTTAATATGAAATATTACATTTATCTTGTAGAATATTAAATAGCTTTTGCAATTGGTATACGAATGTATAAGAAAGATAATAAATAAGAAAATAAAATAAAAAAAGTAGTGAAATACTTTTTTAGAAAATTTATTTGCGTTTTTTTTTATTGTGACGTTTCGAACCCTTTAATGGATCCGTGGCCACAGGGAGAGCCCAATCCGATCCGAACACCTCGGAAAATCTAATAGGAAAAGGGTACACAGTTGCATGATGCCATGCCATTCCTTCTAGAAACCCTCTGACGGTGTTTCGATCATACGGCCTGTGGAACCGTTTAAGTTTCTCGCTGCCACGCTGAAAAGGCTGTTTGAGGCCAATAGCAAGCTCTCCAAAAAAGGGAGACTAATAATTATTTTTGTAAAATGTACCGTCATACCGTCTAGAAAAAAATAAACAATAAAACAACTTAAATACCACTAAGTATATAACAATTCGAATATGTTGTGAGTAAACTTTATTTACTGAATTTTATAATTATGTATAACGTTAATAATAGACTTTATGTAATGTTTTTATTATCGTCATAAGCGTATAAGCTTCCCACTGGGCTTACTCATATCTATACTTAATATTATAAAGCTGAAGAGTTTGTTTGTTTGATTGGTAAAACGCGCTAATTTTAGGAACTACTGGTTCGAATTGAAAAATTATTTTTGTGTTGAATAGTCCATTTATTGAGGAAGACTATAGGCTATATTACATCACGCTATGACTAATTAACGTGGGTGAAACCGCAGGGCACCGCTAGTGGGTAATAAAAGGGGATTGGTATGTGCCATTGACTACCACATTAGGATAACAATCAGCACTATTGGCATTAGTACCTTCTGGAGTATCGAGAAGCTTGAGGTATATTTATAGAGTCCCCAGTTACAATGGTCACCCATCTTAGGTATAGCTATTGCATTTCGAACACAGTAACATGTACGCTCATGGTTTATACGTTAACCGATATTCCATAATCAAATATAATTTATTGCTTTATATATTATTGTTTTTCTTTTTTCTTTTCTTGCTTTAACAATTAATTTTGATATTAAAGAAAAAGCCACCTAAATGGTTCAGATCGAAAAAGTCCGAAACTATATGAGAAAGGGAAATTGTTCTAAGAAACTTCTAGAAGTTCTAGATTATAGAGTTAGTCTGTCAAATCGCGAACAAAACAAATGACAGCACCTGCGCCGATGACGTAATTCGCAAAACGGCATAAAAAAATATTTGAAATTGAAAAAAAAAAAATGAAAACGCGAAAAGAATAAAGTTGTTGGGAGTTGAGACTGTAGCAAATTTATTCTAGTTTGTCTATAGTTAATTTTTTTCATACAAAAGTAGGCTCTAAATAGACGATAATTAAGTTTTAAGTCACGATGTCGCTCCGGGCGTTAACGTTCAGTTAGATCTAAAGTAAAACTGCATTTAAAAATGAAACTAAAAGTAACCTTTTAATCTCTATCTCTCATAATTTCTCATATTGATATTGACCCATTTGGAATGTCATTATGTAGGTATGTGTATCTCTGAATACATACCTACTTAAGCTCATACAGGCACTTGTTCACTGACCTTCCTTAGTAAACATTACAACATTAATACTCTCATTACATGCACACGGCTTTCTCAAGTCAATCATATAAACAACAGACTAATCCTTATACATATTCAATGTAGACAGACATAAATGTTCTTTCCAGCCGACCTCTATACGGAATGTCGGTGAACCGGTTCTAAAGTAGGAGTAAGCCCACGGCTCTATTAGACAATTAGATATTTGCCAACACAATTCTGGTATTTCTTTGCAATGTCGAAAACTTTAACTTGAACCCAAGCATGTTGACGCAAACGTTAATTTCACATTAGGAACTTGTTTAATGGGAAACTGGAAACAAGTTGCTTTTTTAATTTGTTTTATTGTAATAACGAAATTTACAAGAAATTACCTAATTAATAGAAAGTTTGCATATAAAAATAAACTTCTGCTAGTTCCCCGTTTGAACGATCCACTGATTTCACTAAATATAAAATACAGGTTGACTTTTTTATCACCATCCAAACCTTCTGAGATTACTCCCGTGATACAAACGAACAACTTTTACTATTGGACCAACTTCCTAGCTCAAAACAAAATCAGCTGTTTCATACAAAACATCAATATTCATTCGACCAAAATGTATGGAACAGCAGATTTTTTTTTTCGAGTTAGGGAGTTGGTCTAATAGAAAGAGTTGTTCGTTTGTATCACGGGAGTCATCTCAGAAGGTTTGGATGGTGATAAAAAAGTCGACCTGTATATATTATATGTCCCATGCTATATTATGCGCTGTGCTCCCTTTTCAGAGTCCCTGTTATATATTTTATTTTTGTCGACTTCTATAATATCTTTTAATTGATAAATAGGTAAGTATAGGGTAAAAACCCGAGGCCATCAGCAATTTAGAGTTGCGATCCACACCCCGACACTTCATACAAGCTGACCGATTTGCGTAACCATTGTACGGCTATCAATCAAGGGCTAAACCAATCTAGAGGGACAAGGACAACGCTATACGCGAATAACACGCGTACGCAACGAGCAGTGACAACTGAGTGATGTGGGCTCGGCAAATGACGGTAGTTACAATCAGCCGAAGTATTATCTTTTTTTTGAAGATAATTGAACGTCTAGCAGCCTTTAGTCGTATATCTAGGTCCTATATAGGTCCTGTAGTTGCTATAGGGGTAACAAGAAACTAAAATGTTTTAATAATTTTTAACGCAAATTTTGTTGCGAACAAATTACAAAAACACAAATGCTGAAAAAATTTCCACGAGCAGGATCATTTTCTTCAGCATTTATGTTTTTGTAACAAAATTTGCGTTAAAAATTATTTAAATATTTATAAATAGCTTGCTTATTTCTTAACTGATCTTTAATATTTGTAAAAATATTATGATCGGATGTTAGTGACGGTAGTTGTTGACATTGAATGGGCACCTTTGGCTTTCAAAGTAAAAAGTGTTGAATAATTTCGGCGGGCTGGTTAGAACCACGATAGCTCAATTGGAAGAGCACCTGACCCGGAATGTCAGAAGGGTGCAGGTTCAAATCCTGCTCGTGGAAATTTTTTTTTCAGCATTTGTGTTTTTGTAAGAAACTAAAAGTTTAAGAAAAAAAAGAGGAGATGGCATCTGGGATGACGTCTCTTCTAGCTTTCTTCTTCTTTATAGCAACTTAAGTTAAACTAGTAAAAATTACATTTGTAAAATTTAATACATTTATATAAGATAAATTCACAGTCAAATATCACAAATTATGTTACATATATAAAGAGCAGAGCCTTCTGAAACAAGTATTATTATGCTCAAAAGGAGACTCTGGCCCCCTGCTGTTGTAAAATGATATTTGAACGTAAATAAATATTTTTGATTTTTTTGATTTTTTATTTTTTTGACGAAGCGCACCGAAGGCTCGGATTGAACGAGCCGTGCAGGTACACACGCCTGCACACAGACTACCACTCTATGTATATGGCATAAGGTTGGACATTTAATGAAGAAATTTGACAGTTTATGATAGGTTTATGTACAGGCGTCTCTACCAAACTTATACGTAAAAGCGCTGTAAAAATGGGGGGAATATATATATCCTTTATTGTACATTAAAATTACAGTCTAAATTACATTATAAAAAACATATACAAGGGTGAGCTTATCTCTAAAAGAGATCTCTTCCAGCCAACCCTAGCTGTAGTTAGAAAAGAAAGTCTGCGGGACCAATTGTCGACCATAACATAAATAAATACCTAAACCTAAAAATAAATAATTAATAAATAATAATAATATATATATATAGGATATTACGTAGTTAAATATTAGGCTATATTTATGCAAATTATGCGATTTAAAGTCCAAAGTTACTTAAATTATTAATATCACTTTAATTCAGTTGAACGAAGGTTTTTTTTTATGTTTTTTGTAAACTGCAGTTCTTGATGTTTTCCATAAGCTAAAAAGTTTTATTTTAATTGACTTTGCTTTGACTTTTGGTGTGGGATACCGAAGTTTCATCGATATTTTTAATATTTATTCCGTTTTCTATAGCTATAACAACTTTAAGCTGTACAATAGCTTTACGTAACATGCCCAAATGTGATTTGTAATTGTTACACGATAAATAGCCAGCGCGATGACCAACAGCTTCGGTGCGCCCATAAATCAAATGTTATACGCAAAACTCATCTCTCCTATCCACTTATACGGTAGATTTTCGCCTCGCAACATCGCAGACGCTAACCTACAATAAATGTTATAGGTTCGTTCATAATCTGTGCTGCTCTAACGAAATAGCTACCTCAAGGCAATATATTGTTCAAAGTTATTCCAAAGCATGCCCATACTTTAATCAAGCCAAGTATCTAAGCTGCGTCAATATTAAACCACTTTAAAGCACTTCCGATTTCCGAAAATTACTTGCCTCCTAGAATTTAATGTCACCGAATATACTTCTGTGGTTGAAGCAGGTAATATTGCCTTACGCGTAACATCAATAAAGAAAGAATATTTAAATATAAAAAACATCAAGAATGTCAACAGGGTTATTATTGAAAATACGAGAAGCATATCTTGTAATAAGAGGTCTAGCCTCAACTTGTATTCGACCCCGGATTCCGAAAGGTCGTGGGTTTGTATATTATTATAAAGCATTGTAAACGCAAAATAACAATTTGAAATAATCAAACAGCCGTTTCTTTTTAACTGATTGTTGAAAATATTTTTGTAAACATATTTATTTCTGATGTTCAAGGTTTTATATTTAAACTTTGATGATACATCGCTGGTTAACAGCGTATTAAATAAGCATTAGAAAAAATAAATACAAGAAAACTAAATAGATGAGAGAACCCACGGGTTTGAGTCCCACTTCTGGCTAATCGTCTTATTATTAGTTTCGATATAAATACAGCTAAATGAATGCAAAATAATAATTTTGTAATTATTTATTTATTTTAGATTTAATTCAATTCCAATACATTGTCCATATTTTGTTAGTGAAGCAATTAGTAAAGTTTTTTCTTATAAAAGCACAATTATTTTGCTTTTATATATTATTGATCTTATTATTTGTTTCTTTTATTTTATTGGCCTGTCAACAACAGAAAAAATAAGGTTTTAAATAGTGCTATAGTTAGTATATAAAGCTATTATCATAAAGAAGTATTTGTAAAAGTATTTTGAAAAGGGTTTGCTTTAACGTTTTTCTGATAGAGTTTGAGACTAACATTTTTCGTCAAGTTTTCGGTGCTGGCACCGCTTTTGTCTAAATCTACTTTTGATAATCCGTCAACGGCCGGAGACGAAAACCCGTTAGCGAGCTTTCCTCAGCTGAGCCACAATTTTCGGAGATTATTTAGAAGCAAAGCTATAAAGAGTAAACGATTTAAAAACTTAATATACACTTTTTAAAACAAAAGCTGTAATTAATCGAATTTTGCAACTATAGTGACAATAAAATGAGGTTTTAACAGCAAAATGGGTGCAGAACATAATCATACTAAAAACCATAGTAGCACAATAACTAGTTAATTTATTAATCATCCAACTTTTGTATTATGAAGCACTGACTTTCTAGTTACCTACATGAGACACTGATCTTCCTAGATCAAATCATAAGTATGTATATGGTGAGTTCAAACTTTAGCAAACTACTGTAATTTTACAACATCACATCACCCATGATTGCTGTTTGATTAGAAAAATGCATCACCCACCCGGTTGCCGGCCACTGCAAAGCCGTTTAACTACTGCAATCGCGACCTTTCGGAGAGATTTTACGTTTGTGTTACAATAATCGATTATAACATGCCACAAAAAGAACGTTTGACGGTCAATTGGTAGCAAATAATAAAATAAAAACACATTTCCGATCACGGCTGCGGAGGTTGTAGACTAAACGCTTGTTACGAAATGTATCGTGAAATCGACCGACTGGTTTTACACCTACTTACAGTGAGCAAATGCTGTTGCTGGTAGCATTGAGACCGGCTATATATCAGAAAGTAATCGTTATAAATGCTATTTACTCTACTCGTGCGACTATGGAATTAGTTTTAACTATGAGCCAATAAAACAGAGTTTCTATCCACACCACAGCTACGATTGGCTGAAAGAGATCTCCTTTAGAGATTAGCTCATCCTATATATGTCTTTTGTAACGGGTGTTTTAATGTGTATTCTCTATGTACAATAAAGGATTAATACAAGGCTTTAGAGTGTGACAAAAAACATTACGAGAGTTGAGTCTTTCATTTTTTTCGCGCCAAATTCAAAGGCAAATGACATGTGCCCAGTGTGAGTTTGTATGGCATAATTTTAACTTTTTCCGTATTTCGCAAGGAGGCGCTGCTTCAATATCATACTATTTTTTGTTTTCGTAAACATAATCGAATGAATACGGATATTAAACAAAACTCACACTACGGCCTCTGGGCACATTGTACTTTACTAGAATAAAAGGAAGTCTATAAATATAACATAGTATGATAAATGCCTAAGACAATCTTAAGTCTTAAAAAGGTTTTTTAATGGGTCAGCGACGCTCGGGTAACAATTTTTTTACGGTGTGCCGCTTACTTATTCGGTAAAAGTGGTACGGTCGGCTAACAAAAACTACACTTACAACTGTGTAATAATAATAGAAGGGTAACTAATAAAGGGGTTATTATTTTTTTTGTTGCTTCGATCTGAGTATCCGATATTTCGGCACAGCGCATGCGCCATGATCACGGATGTACCGAGTGCCTATAGTGATCCTTAGCGATCGCACTAGGCATCCTGGAGACACTGCCAATGCCATACAAATTCTAATATTTTTATGGTGAATTAAACTTTCATAAATAAATCCCCCGTTAATAAGTATTGGTGACCAATTATAGTATAAAAAGTTATAATACGTGCTGACGTTATTCAATAACACGAAGGTGCATTCTGCATAATCGTCTACCAACTTACTGCATTCTCATTGACCTTCAGTTGTACCAAATTATAGTGATAAGGCATTAATTCCAAGTGTCACTTTGATCTCATCATCACACTCTCAAATATTTTGATCCAAAGTTGTTCTAAAAGTTGGTTGGTTTCCATAGTAACTATCATATAAATCGAGTGATTCACTGTCCAAAAAAATATAACAATTGTTTAATCTACTGTTAAGTACCAAAATAATGAGGTCCGAAAGGCAGTGAACCTGATGAGTTACTACTTTTTAAATTATCAAACAACACCCCAAATTATTTTAAATCTTCAGCCGTGCATATTTTCCTAATAAAGTGAAAATCTTAAACATTCATAGAGCGTCAACTTTTTCTGGGTCATCGAACAATTCAAAATTACGTGTTGTTACATGATCTGTCATACCCGCCATTGATTTCACATCGAGGAAGTCGCAACCAACACTGCGCACACGCACGCACGCACGCACACACCGCTTATTTCAAATGCCAGCAAATAGTTTTCAAGCAGACGAGTTAAAACAAATATTCTCACGTATCTTGCTCGGTAAGCACACTTCAATGGACGTGACCGCTGACACACCTACGTGTTGTTTCTATATCATTTTATTTTCTACAAATACGATCGGTGTATCGCTATTACTTTCGTGAGTTGTTAGTTGAGTATCAGATTTTATTGCATCAGTAACACGGCAGTAAGTTTTCTTTTTTTTCACGATGCGATACTAATCAGATGAGCACACACTACACGTTTGTATGCGATGCGATGTTGTTGTAATTCGACCATTTGCGTCTAAATTTTGCAGCTATTTATGTAACTAATATCGATTTGTAAGTGACATCGACACATCAAATCTTTTGTTTTTAAATGTAAAACTAAAATTAATATATCTTTTTTAATGTAGGTACGTATCATGCGAGTTGTGCTTTCAAAAGGTAAATAAACAGATTTATTTATTGATATTTCGTTTTTTTTATAAAAATATAAAAAAGTATATAGGTATTTCTTTTTACAAATTATAGTAGGTGCTTATACAAAATATTAACATGTTACAAGACAGCTTTTTTTAAACATTTTAATAACATGTAGTTACATACAAATTCGTAACCTATTGTAAGACAAGCTCTGCTCACTTTTAGATTTTTTGTAATTCTGAAAGATATAAACCACATTGTTTTCGTATGTAGTACTTACTTACCAACTAAAATCTATTAGTCATTGTTAAGCTAAATCTTTCTACAAGCACTTCAGATTTGGAATGACGCTTTATTATTCCGCCGCCGTTCCCCGGCCACTGCCAGAATAATAAATTGCAGCACTACATAGCCATTCGCCAAAGAAACTGACGATATCACCACTTTCCAACACCCCAGGAATATAAAATAAGACTCCGTGCAAGAATCACAACAGCGCTCTAATCCGAAGACAATAGGGTTCAAAATGTGTCGCTGCGATGATATGATGTTTGCTGTCATCAGGCTATTATGAAGTTGGAACACGAAACAACGGAACGGGCACTTTAATTCGTCCTGATGGGCCTGTGTGAAACGTACCTATAGGCCATTCACAGGAGTTGAAAATCCATGGCATTAAATGTGAACCAGTGAGTGTTCGACACTTTCTGAAAATTAACGTTTTTTCAAAAAATTTCAAAATTTAAAATTCAAAGTTCAAAATTATTATTATTTATAAATAGCTCTTATGAACGTCATTATGCCATCGGTTCGTAAGTCTACTCTGGGCTGGGAGACCTTGTACTGAGAAGAACCGGCAAGAAACTCAGCAAGTGTCAAGCTCTTTTCTCCCTTACAGCATCAAAAATATTGGAAAATGCCCTATCATAAAAGGAAACTTTCCGTCACAAATAAAAACAAAATATTAGGGACAATCACAACATGTTAAAAAAAACAAAAGAGAAAAAAATAATAATATTACCTACCTATCTAAGTTTGCAAATTTACATCAGTTACCAGTTAAAATTTTCACAATGTCATATAGTAGGTTCTTATAAAGGTCAAAAATTGTCTAAGAGAAAAAAACAAAGTAAAATTATAGTTAATAATAATAAAAATAATAGTATGCAAGAGCCGACCAGCATCCACATTGGTCGTCATTAAAGAAAAAATATTATTTTTCCTTTAATCATTAAAAGTAGGGGTCGGCAACTGATTTTAGCATTTAGTAACTATTAAACCTGCTTCCTAGCTAGTCCATTGACGTCATTACGACCAATGTCGATCACTGGGTCCTGTCAAAAACTGGTGCCACTACCCTTCATCATCATCATCGCCAGCTCATATACTGCAAGGGCACGAGCCTTCCCTATGGATGGATAGGGAGAACGGGCCATAAACCACCACGCGGGCCCATGCGGATTGGTGGTTGTTAACGACTGCTAATGCAGCCGGGACCAACTGCTTTACGTGCCTTCCGAAGCACAGAGGCTCTAGATGATAAATTTTTGGTCACCCATCCGATGACTGACCTTTGCGTTGCTTAACCTCAGCACTCGCAGACCAGGCGCGTTAACCACTGCGCCATCGAGCTCCTGCACTACCCTTACCCCCTTACAAATAAACAAAGAATAAGCTTGGAATAGTTATTCCATGTTTTGTCTCTTTTACTCTAATTTGAAATGACGTTTACATGACAGAAACAAAACACGGAATAACTATTCGGAGCTCATTCTTTATTTATTTGTAAGGGGCTTATGCCCATTTTCACCATTGACCCCTAAGTTTTAGGTGGCCCCTAAGCCATTTTAGGTGACGGTTTTGCTCCAACAACTGTCACCTAACATGGCATAGGGGCAACATAAAACTTAGGGGTCCATGGTGAAAATGGGAATTAGTGTCTAACTAGTAGAACTGTCTTTGTATGTCATTTCTTTACGTCAAAACGAAGCAACGACTCAACTTTTGGTTGGCTGAAAAAGATCTCTTTTAGATATAAGTTCTATGTATACCATGTCTTGTGTAACGTGTAGTTTAATATATTACCTTTGTACAATATAATGCTATATTCAAATACTAGTATACTAAATTCAAAGTTTCTATACAATGTGCCACGTATCTAACAAGCATGTGCCTTGCATATCAGCAAATGCACGCCGCACCAAGGTTGTCACAAGGCTCCTGTTATCGAATTTTATTACAAAAAAATTAACATGAATTTGGTTGCGTGCTTAGAAAAAAAAATATAAAAAACACATTGAAACTGCATTGTCGTGTGGCAATCATTTGACCTTATATAACACGAATTTGTGACTTACAATAGCAAGTAATAAAAATATGAATGACAGTATTTTTTGTTTGGTATGTAAATTAGCTTCCGTCAGCGGCTTCGTCCTCATACAAAAATGTACGGACTATTGACCGGTAAATAAAGTGCCAATCGCAGTCTCGCTCGTCGATTCGTTGTTCCGTTTCGACATAAGAAGGGAGGAATATTTAAGTGTTTATTAGTATAATTTATTATTTCGGCATTTCAGAGTAAAGTTACTCTGAAATACTAGAATAATAAAAGAAAGAGCATTTTCTTAGTTAACATATTGTTTTTATTAAGTAACTGAACTTTTAACTCTGTCTATGATGCCCATGCGGACACCACTGAAGCTTTAGTTCTAATGCTCCTCCTGTACCTTCATGTACTCTTGTACACAGGATCTAGTGCCCTTTAACCGGAGCACAGCTATGTAAAACAATACTGCCTAGCAGCAGAAATAGGCGTTAAGTTGGCTGCCATCCAGTCGACTTCTAAGCCGAATCTACTGGTGTCAAAATTATATAAAATCCGAATAATAATAATAAACAAAAATTTTGTTAAAACTTAACTACTGATTCTTCGGATTTTGGGAGAGCCTTCGACTGAGAAGAGCTGGCATAAAACGAAGGAACCTTTTTTCCTTCACTAATAAATGATGGGTTGTAGAAGATAATAATATTTTTACTTTTTTATTTTTAAGTGTTAATTGCTACACTTAAGCTGAATTAAATATTTATATAAAATACAGTGAAAAAAAATGCACTAATGTCGCTCTAAAGCATTTCAATAAATCAAAAAGCAGTGACAAAATTTAGCGCTTACGTCAGCCTTCCCGGTAGCATAACGGTCAGTGCAGCCGCCCGGATTGCGGAAGACCCAGGTTCG
This sequence comes from Eudonia mercurella, assembly GCA_963082485.1. NCBI lineage: Eukaryota > Metazoa > Arthropoda > Insecta > Lepidoptera > Crambidae > Eudonia > Eudonia mercurella. The sequence continues at coordinate 8,254,962 of OY720028.1, forward strand.
ATTCCTGGCTGGGTCGGGTGGAAGAAAATAATGTTACTTCAAATCAATTTATGGCAACCCTGAGTAGACTGATCTTGCCTGCCTTACGCTACAAGCAACCGCACCTTCGTCACCACAGTTATTTCAACTAGGAACTAGGAACTAAGATCTTTACTGCTCCAGAGGCGACAAAAGACTTGCACTTCAAACACGCCGACTACTGACGAACTTAACATTTGTAATGTTGCATTTCCTTTTGTGCGGCGTAAACATTTCTTCTCCGAGAAAGCACTTTGTATGAGTTATTTGAGTATGGTTTTGCTGTTTCTGTTTTATCTTTCGGCAAACAGTTTTAGTTAAAACTTTAATGTTTTATAGAAAACACTTTTAATGAATGTAGGTACTGTAGCAACCGAGTCTCCTTGCTCAGGCAGCTTACTGGCAGTCGCCGTGGCCTGGTTCAAACGTAGTTTAAGAAGAAGGATGGAAGAAAAAAGAAGAGCATCGCGGACATTCTTTGACGGGCCGCGACTACGAATAGATTATTATTGTTATATTCTTAATATGAATACATATATTTAAAACAACTAGTGGTCGCCTAGTGATTGAAATTCGACCGTAATTTTATTAAGGCTGCACGGATTGTATCCTAAGCATTGAAAAATTTAAAAAGATAGAATGTGAGTTTGGATTGGCATTGACAGAGACATCTGTCAATGCCAATCCAAACTCACATTCTATCTTTTTGCAGCTGCAGCTGACAAGCTGCATTAAAGACAAACAATACGTGTGTGTCAAATTCATGGTAGTGTGTGTAGTGTTGTTTTTGTTGATTTAATGTATTTTTAATGCATAATTTAAAAAAAATATTAACATTTGGATAACCTTCTCTATATGAACTATAAGTGTGCGAAATTTCATACTCCTCCGTTCCGCGCAAGTTTCGTAAAAACGGCTACAAAGTTTTTGCTTCACGTATTAATATATAGATAAAGCGTTGTTCTTCAATTTCCGATCGTTACAGTACCTACTCGCGATTATTTTACGTATTATTTAGTCCTGATGTTTCTAATTCTTTACTGTACTTACATGGTCATATAAGATATAAAAGTTGGTAGTCTCATAATTAATGTATAACTTGCATATGCCCAATTATCTTTATCGGGTGCGTTCCGTTTCACACAAATAATGTTTTTGTCATGCAATGTGGTGTTAAGGGCTGGTATTTAATAACCTGTATGATGGGAGCAGGTAGCAAATTCCAACCACCTTAGTAAGCAATAAGCAATTAGCTAGTAGATTTTCGTAAGAAGTGTTGAATTTAAATATGTAGTCCGCGTAAACTTTACAAGACTATAATGTATTTTAAAAACATATGAAACCACTTGTCTCAGAATTGAATACCAATTTGTGACACTGCATCCAGAAAACTTTTTTTAATAGGGAACTAGATTCAAACAATCAGATACAAAATAAAAAAAAACATAACCATTGTTTTTTATTTGATATAGCATGATATGACCATGACACGATATAACTAACGCTCAATGAAATCCCATTAAAAAGTTGTTTTAATGCCAACTACACGTGTATTCCTTTCTGAAGTCATTTATGAGATATCCGAAACGAATTGCGCCGCTTCTGATTTTCCACCGCAGTGATCTTTCTGCCCTTTTTAACAAGGGGCTCTCTACGGACACAGATTAAATAAATCATGAGCACCATAAACCAACTGGCCATTATATTTTTGGCCAATCGCTGATCGCTGTAAGTTGTAGATTGTGCTAGAAAAATAAATGAACGTCGCATGGTCTCTCGTCGTGGTTTCGCTGTACAAACAAATGAACACTCTATCCCATTGACGTTTGAGTGGTTTATGAATGTTCGTTCATTGTACAGACCATTCTATAGTATGCATCGTCGATCCTTGAACTTTTGCCTCAACTCAAAACCCGCTGCATACCTACCTCCTCGCCAGTACTGGTTGGGTCATTTTAAAGTCTTATAAATACGACATCCACATTCAAAAGTCTTCGTGCAGAGAAACTTAAACTTTGTCTAATGATTATCTTGTGGTTCATAACAAGTTTGACCTCTGTAATTATTGTTGTGCAATGACTCATGGTATGACATCACAAATAATATAACATAGAATACAGGTTGAAAATTGACATCATAAACATTTTTTTATTTACCGCATTCCATATAGCTTAGTCTTCCAAGTCGGCGGGTTATACCAGAGACCAAACCAATTTATTTCGTTATTAATTATCGGTTAACAAAGTGCAACGTATGTCATGTGGTTTAACAATTAAATTGACGTTTTCTATCACTTTGATATTACTTAGCTACGAAAAAGTAAAACGAAAGCGCTAACAACTAATAGAATTGGTTCCAAATTCCATTAATTTAAGAAAGTTTATTGAGAATATTCTTGTTTAATCCGATCATAATAATGTGAGCTGATTGATCCTGAGAAATTTCATCATCATCAATAGCTAGTTGCTTATTGCTAAGTCCTTTTTATACTACTAATGCTGTGATAAGCCCTTGCTTACTTCCTTAAGTGCAAGCGACGTTTAAGTTTTAAAAAAACCCTAACATTTCGATCTAGCCTCACTTGGTAAATAAAAAATGCACGACGCCTAAATGTTACAGCCCCGTTTCCATAGAAAACACTTCACTTCCAACCGTTACGAAGAGTGCTCTAAATTGCGACACCAAAAAGTGCAACATTACCAACACGGACGGAACAAATAAAACACAAAAGTGTTCGGTGCCCGGTCTTTCGGGCCCGCTAAATACGCACATCGCCGTGTTTCAGTCTCGTTAGCGCTATTCAACCCTTCTCCGGACGTTAGTAGTACTGGCAACAATAAAAACAAGACAAGTGCGAGTTCGCAAGCCGAACGCTGTTACGTTGGGTTGTTCTGCAAATATTTGTTTCATTATTTTTTCTGTTAGGATGCGTCTATGTAGTGTTTTGTTTAGAACTTAGAGAACTTAGAGTGACTTAGAGGTCCCGTGTCATTTCCCAGTGGAAGGTATTGAACTCAATATTTTGGTAGTGGTTGGTTGTAAGAATTCACTATCTTCTATCTTAATATCTTATCTAACTTTGCCACCATAACAACAATGTTAGTAGCATAGTTATGTCGCCAGTTAGAGATAAGATAGCCAGTTGCTTAACAGTGTAGAATTATGAGGAAAGTGCGCTTTCAACTTCAGCCTTATCAGCACTTAAAGTCAGTTGAGATACAAGCCAGTTGTAGAACAAAAACAAAGTCCTATCGCATGCAACCTTTATTTATTATATATTTATATAATATATCTATTTGTTTACATTATTGATCGACGTCAATCGTAACATTCTATAAGAAGCGTATGATCTCAACAAATAACTCTTTGTTTCAATCACGTTTTAAGTTATTTAATGAATCCTTAAAATGGCGTCTGCTGTTTTTTTTGGGAGGAATCTTTTATTAAAACCGAACACGAATCGAACCGGTTGGCCTTGTACGTGCAAACTCATCTTAGAATCTGATATCCTTCTCGATACGGCTAAAACGGTTGTAAAATTATAATAGTATTTATACTATTCATTGTAGGTTCCTACTCGCTTTTTCGAGGCTTTTTAAACTACGATTTTTATTGTCCAAAAATGTAATTAATTTGTAATGGCATCACAGATAGGGTTAATTATAACACAAACCTCGTTTAGAGTTAATTTTAGATTGCAGCTAAGTCCTTCTGGTCCGGGTCAAGTATTAAACAAGCGTGATAGCCTTTACCGGCTTAGAATTTCCCAGGAGATCATACGTACGGATGGTACTCAGGAGTCCCATCGAGCCCGGGTATAATATCCTACACATGTTGTGGCGGTCCACAATATGGGATGACAGACGAACCAGAATAGAATAACCCTGTAATAATAAGAAATGGTATTATTATAATAGTATATCAAAACTATTTTGTTAAGTGTGATCAGGACACCGATTTTGCGTTGTTAAAACATCCACATAGACAAAAAGGTAGTCCAAATAAGAACTCAGGAAGGGCACTGCTTACGTGAAACATTATATGTTTCGAAAAACTTTAAAACAACACTGCAAATATAGTAAACATTGCCATGTTTCCTACAAATTTTGCAGCAGCAGTAAAATATAATATAAAGTTTTCGTTACCAAAACTTTTTACCCACGCTCCACGCAGGAATCAGAATTCCTAACCGTGTAATTTAACGGTATTTCCAGGAACCTTACACCAAAACGAACAGGTACTTGCGCTTTCGAACCAAAGTCACGGATTACATTGTTTACAAAGGCTTTTTGGTGACTCAGTAACAGTTCAGGTAGATTTTTTTTCCCAGAGAAACCATTCACGGCACCTAACATTAATAGACAAGCAATCTTCGTTGTGAGCGATATCCGCTTTTATTCGGAATTACAAAGAAATTTCCTCGGAGTCCGTTTGTATTATAAATCAATAGGCAAACCTGTTTAATGGCATTCGATTTGTATTGTAAAGGTCACACTGCGATGAGTCACACAGTTATATTTGGCAAATAAATATTTAAAATCTAAAGCTAAAGTACTGTTGGGTATAGTGTTGAAATCTTTGGATGTAACTTTGATTTGTATATTAATAATTATGATTAGATATACGTATTATCAATAGAATTACTACTTTTAGATATTTATTTATTTATTCAATTACATGCTGGCTTACAGAGTAGATAGTATATGTATAATGTAATGTAAATGTATATGTTTAAGTATGAATTGTAAATATGATTCGTACTTTGTTGTTATTTTTAAATAATTATCTTTGCTTTTTTTAATTTTAAGTGCTAATTGCTGCACTTAAGCTGAATTAAATATTTATATACCCAAACCAAGCAAGGAATAGAACCTGGGTCTTCCGCAATCCGGGCGGCTGCACTGACCGCTATGCTACCGGGAAGGCTGACTTAAGTTTATATAAATTCTTATCTTATCTTAATATATCGTAGTCAAGAAAATCTTTAACAAATTATGATTAGAAATATTAACAATTGAAACACTACTTGAATCTATATATGACAAATAGATATTCATATTAAAGGGTATATCATAGCATATGTGTAGAATGTCGTAGTCAAGAAAATCTTCAACATTTTCAAGCTTACTCTTTACAGGTTTGATTCTACTCAGTTTGATTTGTGGTAGAGCTTATTTTAAATCAGCTTACTAGCTACCACCATCTTATCCAAGACAGGTCGCTATAACATTAAACTAAGTAGCATTGTTGTTTTTTTTTTTTTTTATTTTTATAGATCTTTTGGCTGAGATGATGATGATGATGATGATAAGAAACAGTTAATGTAGATTCTGGGTGATATGCACTTCGACCTTCAGATTTATCAAAAGATATATATAGATAATAACAGATTTATCAAAATTAAGGCCAAGCGCAATAAAGTTTCAATCCACAAGGTCGTTGACATAAAAACTGGCACTCTCAGAAGATATAAATCGTTATACATCTCATAAACTTTCTTAAGAATCAGGATATATACGTTATAGTTAAGTAAGAGACGGTATTGCAATCAATACAGGCAATAACTTACAAGTACCCTAATATTAGAGGAGCAATTACATTACCGTAATTCGAGTTATTGCTAATATTATCGTTAAACGAACCGAACCTGTCCCGCAGTTACTGGTGTAAAAACTGCTTTGCATATCTACCGCTGCATTCGATACACACAGATGTGGAGATTGTACAACAATTAGAAGAGGAAATAGCATACGTAGATATTACCATGGCAAAAGTAGGTTATCTACTTTAGGAAAGAGTAACTTTAGGAAAAGTTGTATACACTGTGTGAAGACGGCTGAGGGCAGGATATAATGAAAAAGTTAGTTCTTATATTGTGTCTATATGTACCTATAGAGTGTTGGAGTACATTTAGTACGTAAAGAAGGTATGATAAATTTACACAAAACAACGGTCTAATAATGAATAAAAGAAAAAATAGAATTATAAAAACATAAAATCGCTAACGACTCTTTACTTTTCCATCATGAAGTCCCACATACCGATTACAGCAGTAAGTCAAATAGTTTTACGTCATTAATGTATGTAAATGAATAAATAAATAAATCTTTATTGAATAAACATATTTTACAATATAATAACTAAATACTAATTATATTAATAGAGAACAAATACTTAACACAATGTGCCTGGACTAGGATATTCCTGTTTTCCTGGCATAAATAAGAAAAAAGTCTAACAAAACTATCTACATGTATAATTTGCAAAAATACAATCTATAGTAGCTAAATAAATTATATTAAAATATTAATTATAAACCTAGACTAGTAATTAAATAGACAAAATAACATAATATTCATTTAACAACAACCAATAACTTTGCTGTATCCTCGTAGGACATCTCGAGAAGTGTTTTAAGTATATTTTTAGTTTTATTATAGCTATGATGATATAATATGTTCAATTTGGCATTTAAGCTATTGTAAAGAAGTGGTCCCAGGAACACATAAAATCTGGAAGAGAAGTCATGTCTTCTGTATTATGAGGGCAAACTATATCTTTTCGTCTTTTGTTAGTAGTTCTAGTGCTGTAGGTGAGTGCGGTGTGCTGTTTGATTACTGTGCTCAATATAAATAATTGTCTAACTGTTAGTACCTTACAAGACTTATAAAGTAGTTCAGTCTCAACCAGTATTATACGAGCAAATATATAGCATATATTCAAATTTATATTTATATATAAGTATCAAATACCTTTACTTCAACATCGTTGTTGCTAGCCAATCTCTGGCCACCTGTCGCGCCACACGCCCGTCCGTTACGGCTTGGACACGACCACGGGAGACTTACGAGTCGACCCGCAAATACTATACTCATTGCGCGTTGTACTACAAAGTTTTCAGTAGGTGGTAATACCAAGAGCGCAATGAAGAGAGAACTCTGTGGTCCCGTCACTATTCTGCCGTGGTCATTGCCAAGCCGTTAGCCGAGTCAGCGACGCGGAAGAGGGACTCCGTCCATTGGTACGTGGCTATCGCGAATTCGCTTTACCAGCTCATAACTCTACAAAAATCTTCTTGACAACCCTTTGCATGTGAATGCCAAATCCTTATACGCTCGTAAGAATGCATGTATTCTGTTGGAAGTGTGTTTGGGAAAACGTGCTTTTAGGTGGGAAAAGATTTTAAAAAGACAATATTTAAAGCAAGTTTAATCACTAAGGTTTACGATTCTTTGCCGAATTGGTATTCTAATATCAAAATTAAATATTTTTATCGAGGCTAAAAGGTATTGCAAGACTGCTTGTATACGTTTTGTAGTATATGGAATTATTCTGAATTAAATACTTAATATTATCACAGTTGTATAGTTATGAATACTTTTTTATTTTCTATACTTTCCATAGAAAATATCAATTAACTAACAACTAATACTCAAACACTACGCAACTAATAAACTTTTGCTTAGTTGGGAGTTTCTGTATTGAGTACACATTGGCACTTATTAACAATCAATTTTCTACTCGTATAATCAAAATTAATTATCGTTTAAGCGAGCACTGATTGATTCGTCATTAATTGAATACAAACGGTATTGTAACGAGAACATCACTGTTACATAACACAAGCAATAAATAAGATCAGAAAATATTTATATTGGATCGATATTCATTATAAATATAAAATATTCTTTCCTCGATCCTCGAGTTTATTTAGCCAAGTTGAATCCCCACTCACATCGATTGTTATGAGTTTTCTATGTCTGTTTGGATGTAACTAATAGGATGGTGGTTGGTTCATCCACGAAAGTCGCTAAACTCTTAAATAGGTTCCATGTCTTAGTAACTTTGGCAAGCGCCTGTAATATGCTTCTGATGCTTTGACAATCATACGTGGTTATAGGTACTAAAGTGTGCAACGTCTTTCTTTACTGTACACAAGGCCATAAGATCCCATGGACGGACGGTCCGTCTTGTAGGACTATGTCAAGCCAACACACTACAGTTGGTACCACAGCGTCTGCTTTTTGTGTGCACAATATCTATACTAATAATATTATAAAGAGGAAAGCTTTGTATTTTTGTATGTATGTTTGCAACGAATATCCCAATAAATAATAATTCAAAAAGTACTGGACCGATTTGAAAAATTATTTCACCATTAGAATGCTACATTAGCGCTAGTAATAATATAGGCTATATTTAAAAAAAAATTAAAAAGAAAAGTACACCCGTGCAAAGCCGGGGGGGGGGGGGGCTAGTAAGTTATAAAGCATAAAATACTGCCACTCAAACTGTATATTGCAATAGAAACCAAAATAAAATAAACTCCAAGTGGGTACGTTTTCCTATAACTAATTTCAATTTCAATAGATTTTAGTTTCCACTTTAGTAAATGCGTTCATGCAAATATTCAAACTATTTCAAATCAACGCCGTTTATTGCAAACACAGTGGAATGGATCTCGGAACACGTAGTTAATATCACGTTTACGTTTGGTACGTACCCGTGTTTTGATTGCAACAGAACATCATTAGCAGTCAATTTAAACCAGAAATCAGTTGCATCATTAGCCCTCCGAGCTATGAGCAAATCTCGTTGTGAGATAATTAAAAAATATTATTAGGACATAACTGAAACAGAAACATTGATATTTGTAAAATGAAGCAGTTTGTGCTCTTACAAAAATATGTGACGTGAATGTTTGATAAACCTATTTGTATGCACATACATAAAGCTACATTAAATCCTTCTCATACCTACTGTTTGCATTCCATTACGATAAATTATGAATAACTTACCAAGCTACGGGGAAAGTTAAAGGTTATAACAAAAACCGTCGGCAGAACCGCATCCATAATGAGGAGGGCGTCGGAGCCGCAAGTAATAATGCGAGTAGCTTCACGAGGTGTCATTCAACCATCCCCAAGCGTTAACATTTCACTTTTGCAATAATACAATTTGGTTCCGTGCACACGCTTCCCCGCATTACAAGATGGCGGTGCAAAAAAGCGCGCGAAATAAGAGCGCGGATGCGTCCGCGTTGTCTCGAACACAATGTAAGCTGCGCTCCCATTATCTCACTTTTACTCCGTTCATTGCCTTGCTCTTAAATCGTACCGGTTATTAGATTTGAATCAATGGCTTAGCGTTAGCGTACACCTGTTAAGCGCACCTGTCATTTGTTTATTAGTCACAAAACACTTTATATAATCTATGGTAATCGTATATTGTTACTCGTTAATTAAAGTATCAATAAATTCAACATCTATACATCTTATTTAATAATTAGTTTGTTGTGACTATGTATAATGTTCAGTTATGTGGTTCCTTTATAATATATGAAAAAACAAACTCTGATTTAACTTTTAATATCAGAAATGATCAGCGATATTTTGATATCTTTAAAACAAACTTGTCTTTAAACACCATGGTTTCCTCTTTAAAGTTATCGCCGCTTTGGCTGCGTACTTTGCCATGTTGAAGTTTTCATGTAGTATAATTCAATAATACTGCTATTACACGGTGTTTCATGCCTGACGATATGAGTCTTACGACTGCTAGTTAGGTACGGTAAAGATTTTACTGAAACTTACTTACAGTGTTCAGTGGCTGGAACGTGATACTTCACATTAAGATTCAGTAAGACTTCTTAGTACAGTTTCGTGGCTGTGTGCCGCCCATTCAAGAACATGAAACTTGAAACACGATTTTACATAACGAACGATATTTTTAGGAAGTAAAACTTTAAAACTAAAAACATAATCTTCTGCATTCCCGGCAAAACATATTTACAGTACTTGTCGCATTTATTTTTTAGTTGAAAATTATTAAATAAACTTCGAAGAGTCGGATTGCGGACTCTCGCATACAGCTCTATCAATTAAGCTATCGTGATTGTATCTGATGCAAAATGTCAGTACTATATACTTACTTACTTTGTAAACCACCGTGCCAAACGAGGAGAATTATGTTATACAAAATCTCGATTTTGTTAATCTGATCGAATGCCAAACAAAACACGCTCTAGGCACCCTAAGTTCAGCTCAAGACCTTTGTTTATGCTTACGATGAATGCCTTAGCCAGCCCTCCATATCGTGCCCGCCTGTAGGTCAGCTGGACCGTTAACGAGCAATCCTATTCCTAAAAGATTCAGCCAACTGATTGGACAATTGTTATTTGTGTCATGCCTCATGCCGGCAGCGGCGAGAGCTAATGCGTAAACCAGCTAACGGTGCCAGTTCATTGAACGGCAATGTTGCCACTAATAATAATTTGCGTGCCATTTAAGGAAAGTTTCCACGACTCATTCGCCTTATATGTACCATGCATCCTTCTTGGTACAAGGAAGTCCGGAAGACGCTAAAGTTATATGATATCTGGGTCTCCATTGATTTTTATGATGCCTTTCATAAAAGTTTAAAGACCCACTTTGCTAGTCTTTTCTAAAATAGGTAACTTTAACATGAAAGAAGAGCCCACGCTATTATTTTCAAACTACCTACATACCTCTATAGATACTATTAAAGAATAACGTCATTTTCATTTTTTTAATGCGAAGTCATAGTCATAATCTATGTATATTTATTTACGATCTTAGCTTGTAGGTAGAATTATGTCCGAGCAATCTATTTAAACATAAATATATGCTGCCATTATAAAATAATCTTTAATAGAAATGGATTGAAATTGATATATGTATCTCATTTTAATTATTTGCATTTGAAATTTGTGATTTACCCTACATATAAAATAACAAATTTGTTAGATTAGCTCATAAATTGTGAAACATAAACAATGACTTGACCAGAATTGAGTCAAAACGGAAACATGAATAAAAGTAAAACCCAACCAGATCGCATTACGTCCCAAACTGACCGCAAAATTCTTTTCATACGTGAGATTGAAACTGGGTTTTTGTGTTTCACTTCGACAACGACTCGGTTAAAATGTCATGACATAAAACCTCTTTTGAATTTTGAATCTGTGGATTTTGATATTAATCTCTTAGACTGTTTGAATAATTCTGCTTTTACTTTTTAGGGTTCCGTACCCAAAGGGTAAAACGGGACCCTATTACTAAGACTCCGCCGTCTTTCCGTCTGTCTGTCCGTTTGTCATCAGGCTGTATCTCATGAACCGTGATAGTTAGATAGTTGAAATTTTCACAGAAGATGTATTTCTGTTGCCGCTATAACAACAAATACTAAAAAACAGAATAAAATAAATATTTAAGGGGGCTTCCATACAACAAACGTGATTTTTTTGCTCGTTTTGCTCGTTTTGCTCGATATTGATAACGGCAACAGGTAGACGCTTGAAATATTTACAGAATATTTATTTATGTTATTCACTTTAAAAATAAATAATTAAATTAAAATAAAATTAATATTAACGGGGGCTGCCATACAACAAACGTGATTTATCTAATTTTTTTCTGTCTTATTAATAACGATAACAAGTATAAACTTGAAATATTTTTATAGATAATGGTACGGAATCCTTCGTGCGCGAGTCCGACTCGCACTTGGCCGGTTTTTTTTTTACTTCGTGTCGCGCGTGACTTTGCAGAAAGATAAACAAATGAAATAGCCAGTTTCTAAATGTTTAAGATTTTTATGATATAAGCTAGTGAAGTTTGTTTAATTTATTATTATATACAGACACCAGCGAGCGTAAAAAGTTGTCTAAAGAATACTATTGCCCACATAAACGCACAACTAGTTTCTAACTGTTGATTTCCTATTTTCTAACGAGATTTCTTTCTGTCGTTGGACCTCGAGTTGTTGAGGGCTCTCATTCGCGCCATTGCACATTAGAGGGAATGGAAAATACCACGTGTAATGGATATCGTGCCCATTGAGTTAACCCTTTATAGGGCAAATAAATACCGACCGATTTCGCAACTTGCCCTATAAAGGGTGTTCAATAAAATGTTTAAATATTTTTAACGCAAAATTTTGCACCCTTCTGACATTCCGGGTCAAGTGCTCTTCCAATTGAGCTATCGTGATTCTGACCAGCCCGCCGAAATTATTCAACACTTTTTACTTTGTAAGCCAAAGGCGCCTATTCAACGTCAACAACTACCGTCATTAACATCCGATCATAATATTTTTACCTTAATATTTCGGCGGGCTGGTTAGAACCACGATAGCTCAATTGGAAGAGCACCTGACCCGGAATGTCAGAAGGGTGCAGGTTCAAATCCTGCTCGTGGAATTTTTTTCAATATTTGTGTTTTTGTAAGAGTGTTCAAGTTGTTGTGTTTTATATATTTATTTATTTACAATCTGTCTAATTCAGAAGCTATGGTGTAAAGTACACTTAAGTACAGATTTAAACAATTTATGTATAAATATACCTGATTTATGTACTCTGATTTATTTATAAATATAAATCTGATGTAATTAGTTATTTAGTTTTTTTAGTGACTATCGTCCCGCCTTGTCGTCTTCGCGGGAGTGTAAGCTAAATTCACAGGCACGCGTGCCTGTACGGGTCAAATAAAGAAACATATTTTTTTCTTTATTTACACTTGAACAAACATTCCTAAGAAAGTTTCCGATGAATCGACAAACATTTTAGAGAGTGCGAAACCCGAAGAAACAATTGAACGAACGTCACCTATGACTTTCCCGCGGTACACTAATCATATAATTAGCTGCCACGGTTATCTTCTGCCACCAATCGCCTCGGACAGCTCCTATTGACAAGATAATTGTTCGTAATGCCTCTCATGTAACCACAAGCTTGACACACTGACCGAGTAGTCCTTAGAGTTTAAGTCTTAGGTCTTGTCAGCAAACGGAAACACCTTTACACTGAGTGGCTTTCTCGAGGTTAATTATCGCTCAAAGCCGTGCTCGACGTACGTTTTCCCTGCTCATTGCGTCCTTTCTATTACCGTAGACTAGGACTGCCGTAGTAGAACGCGCAATGCACTAAAAGTTCACTTGCTGCGTCGTAAGACGCTTGTGCTCGTGGCCGAGACCTTAGACGTATGACTGAACATTGTAAAATGTTAAAGAAAAAAGTTTTTATTTGCTACCAGCCGTGACCATTTCTGCTCTTTCACTTCGAAATTGTGAATGAATATGGAAGGCGCGTCGCGAGCCTTTTAGGGTGGGGGGATAGGAAAGGCTGTAACAGTAAAACAGTCAATGGACGAGTGACACTGACAATGAGACGCAACTTTCCGTTTTGGGCGTCACGTATTACGCGTACGTGTATCGGAACGATGTGAGCTGACGACTTTCCAGGGCCGTAGCTTCAGTGCCTTCAGCCTAACTGTTGGGCGATTACAATATGGAAACAAAACGACGTGGTAAAAGTTGCAGGCTTAGCTTCCTATGTAGTACCTATGTAGTTGTGGAATTTGTTGCGGGCAAATAACATTTTTTTTTTGAGGAGCTCTATGGCGCAGTGGTTAACGCGCCCGGTTTGCGAGTGCTGAGGTTAAGCAACTTTCGCAAATGCCGGTCATCGGATGGGTGACCAAAAATGTATCATCTCGAGCTCCTCCGTGCTTCGGAAGGCACGTAAAGCCGTGGGTCCCGTCTGCATTAGCAGTCGTTAACAACCACCAACCCGCACTGGGCCCGCGTGGTGGTTTATGGCCCGTTCTCCCTATCCATCCATAGGGAAAGCTCGTGCCCCAGCAGTGGGGACAAAAATGAGCTGATGATGATGATGATGAAATTACAATTTGAAATAGTGATGAAAACATTTTGCAAGAGCGGTATGTCAGAGAGAGCGGGTTCGCATACCGCGCGTAGACTTATTTTTATCAATACTTTTACCTCATATACTTATTTATGTATGTTTTTTTTTTATTTCACTAGACTATGTTATCCGTGAAAATTTCAGAATTCTAACGATACCATACCATATATTTACACATATTTCAGATAACAAAATAAGTAATTACGAAGTTTTTTTTTCGACGTGTAATTTTTACTGACGGAACAAAACGGAACATTTGCGTTTTGGAATGCTCGCATAACCATAATATTTTATAACTAAATAATAATAAAATAAATTACTAAATTATAATTAAATGTATAACAGGTCTCATTAAATATTAATGATGAAGCTAGTTTGTAAAATTAAATCCTAAAAGAATTTGCATGTTAAATCATTGCCGTTCATATTTTTAAGTTTTGTTTTAATGTGTTAAGTCAAACGACCGAGCTAAAATGATAATTTGCTATCTAGTTTCTGTAATGGTTAGCTAACGCGAGCCGCATTGCCTTCCTGAACGCAAAGTTACGTAAGTCTAGGCATGTCTAGGCAAAGTCATCTTGTTTGTAACTCTTAGGATGTTAACGGTTTCAACATGGCCGATTAAGTTTAGCAATGGACGGACTTGTAATTGGCCATCTGCCACTATAATATGTGTGATATCAATATATCAACTACAATTAGTTTACTGCTTTAATTAATTAAACTAAAAAAAACATTACCGACTATGCAAAAATATCGGATGCAAAAAGACAGCAAAATTGTAAATATCCCGTTGATAGTCAGGTACCCATTAGGATACAACCTTTTATGCAATGCAAGGATGCAAGGATACAATTAATTTATCATGCCTAAAAAAATCCCTCAATTATATGAACTAGTGGTCGCCCAGTGGTCGAAATTCGACCGTAATTTTATTACGGCTGCATGGATTGTATCCTAAGCAATGAAAAATTTAAAAAGATAGAATGTAAATCAGACCTTATGGTCCGCGCAGTTACACTGAATGGGTTGCAACGCCACCTCAGCCGTACACTGATAACGTTTCCTCAACAATGAAGCGCAGACTCGGTAGGCTGTGGCACGCGAGCGACGACATTTATAGTTTTACCGCAGCTATGCTGAAGTCCATATCAGGTTTCATTTATACGTGTATTAGATCTACTCCGCAACATTCTATGCTACTGTTCAAAAATATCGAATTTATAAAGACAATGAAAAAAAGAATCTGGGGGCACGGCCGTGCGAGACTGAGACTTGGCCATCGCCTGAAAACACGTGTAAATTCAATCGCCTGAAAACACATGTACCTAAATTCAATTATTTAGTGCGATGGCCAAGTCTCAATATATTTATATAAAACATTAAAGAATGTTATGGACCACGATCGTGGTCTTAGAGACTGGACGTATTAAGACAGAAAGTCGCTTAAGTAGAGACTGAATAAATTAATAACCGACTTGGTATTACATGGATCTCACAACTGTTTACCGCAGAACAACTGAGTTGCGAGACTTGGTTTTTTTGACAAGTATTGTTTTTGATGGGATTCCTTTTTAATTACTCTAATAAAAATAATGACGGGCTAGTTTATGACTATGATAGTTTAAAAAGCTAAAAACATCAATTATAGGACAGACGCCTTTTAAGGTGAACACTTATTTAACTAGAACTCGACGCTTTTATATTCCCCACAGCACAGCCGTTATCATTCCGCGCGGAAAACATAAACGCATTGAATCTTCGCGCAGTTACACTGAATGGGTTAAAGCGCCACCTCAGCCGTGCACTGATAACGTTTCCTCAACAATGAAGCGCAGACTCGGTAGCCTGTAGTATGCGAGCGACGATATTTATAGTTTTACCGCAACTATGCTGAAGTCTATATCTGGTTTCACTTGATCGTCTTAGATCTCCGCAACATACGAACCGCGCTTGGGTACAATGCAACAAATCATGTTCGAATATACTAGAGATAGTTCTGTAATTTTTCTTTTAATAAAGAGCAAGAAAGGTCTTGTCGTATCCTAAAATGTTTAATACTGTTTAATGTCGCGTAATATGTAATTAAGACATACCATTAGCTTTTATTGAAACAAATGAAGATTATTATGAGATATTGTTTATTATATCCGACAGCTCCGTTAGTGGTAGTTATCTAAAACTGTGGTCTGACGTTAAAGAAAACCAAACAATAATACTTTTGTTGGTTTACACTTTAATATTTATCTGTAGATGGGATACATAGACAATATTACTATACATTTAATTCGTGCGATGCGTTGGTTGAAACTAAATGCAGTTACGCTAACTGGGTCGCAGCGTCTCTTCTACCGTGAACCGATACAGTCGGCCAACGATAAAATGCATCTGCGCTTCAGTATACGAGTACGTTGCTATTGAAGTGCTGGGCCTCCATATTGCTATTTTGAAACGTTCCACTATGTCTGAGTGGCCTCATTTTGGTATTTGACACAAGTTTGTGGCCGTCCTGGATGGCGCATCGGGTTGCCGAATACTTTTTTCAGCATGCTTTACTGTAAAGAATGAACCGAGCAACTTTTACTTCTTTGTTAGTTTTACTTCTGCAGGGGCATCTGGCACTTCTCGTGTAACGGTTGGCAGAGGGTGCCAGACGCCAGTACAATAAAATTAGTTAAAGAGTAAGGGTTGTAAGTTCTTTAAACCTGAAAACAGACTCTACTTTAAATTAAACAGAAATAGATTGTTTAGTTTGTAATGTTTATTGTACACATCATCATAATCAGCATGTATCAGTAAGCTGATGGACATAAGCGTCTCCTAAAGCATGCCACAAAGTACGATCTCCGGTCCCTCATTTGAAAGAATGTACGGCATACGCATACCTCAAGAGATTTAATTTAGCTATTGCGGTGAGTCGAGTACCTTATTATGTGAATATTAATGTTACCTCTTTCTTTACTTGCAGGTAATTCATTGAAGGTTCAACAACTGATTTGAGGTGAAAACTACGTTTGTTAACCAATATTGGTTCGTAAGTACATCCGTTGGTGGCATCCTCAAGTGTTCAAACACATTCAACAAAGAAAGACCGCCTCTCACTTTCGACTGTACGAATTTTGGAACCACGTGCTCCAATGTGAAAGTAGGGCTGCCACTAGGCAACATAAAATATTATGGGTCCGAAAAAATTACATAACTATTTTGAGCGCTACAATTAAAAACTAGTTTATTCAACCATCTCTGTGGTCTGTGTGATCAATCGGTTAGACTACCAGACTCAAACCCAGTTGCCTTTAGTTCGATGCCTAGCAAGGGCACTGACCATATAGTACTCATTAGTAGTAGTCAGTTGGGTTGCTAATACAGCTTGTTCTAATTTCATTACTAAGATACTACTATAAAAACAAAATTTACGTTCTTTTAAGATAACCTCAGATAGTCACTTTCTCCAGAGAGCGGGATCGAAGTGCATTAAAGATAGCCAGTCACTCAGAGAATGACATATCCACTTGAAATGCACTTTCATCTTCAACTTTATCGCTACTTACTGACAAGTGTCAGGTCAGATGGCTTTTCCCTTATGAAACCTATAACTACAAAAGTAATTGTAATACTTATAAAATTATATTAATCAGTTTTTTCATAAGTACTAACAGTGCACTAGTTCTGATATTTGTGCTTAAGCAAAATCTCAAGGGTCCCTATTTTGTTTTTTTTAATTTTAAAATAACAGAAATAAAGTAGATTAATAAAATGTGTCCGTAAAAATGTCACTACTTATGGGCTCACTGCGCAATAGCCTCGAAAAGTTTGCGCGTGGCAGATTATTAGGCATGATGATGGTGAAAAATCTAACAGAGTCGAGTCAGCTGCAAGGTTGTCAAATAATAGGCTGATAACGATACATGACAGTTAGTTAGTTAACAAAATAATTATTTTTCTATTATATTCGAAACAGTGATAACCCTATGTGAAAGTGAGCATGTATAGGCGATTCTCCATCATTTATTATCTCACTAGTGGTTCGACATTGATTGCCTTCAACACAGTATATTCGCTTTCCCATTAAGAATCTTTGGTAGATTTATAATTTTGATAGCCCATTAATGCTTTATACTAAACATACATCAACTTGCAAGAGTCCATAAATACTTAGTTAGTAAACCGCAGCATTGTACATAGAACGTAATTGCTAAAACATTGTATTTGTAAATGAGTTAATTTAATTTTAGTGTGTTCATTAATTTAATTCAATTTTATAGTTTAGAGAGTACAGCTATCACTGTTAATTATGTCCGAATTTCACTTCACAATGATTTCATCACTACTGTGATTAAAATAGCGGCAAACAAACTCGATATTGATGAAGCAAACAAATGCTGGCCGCAAAATGTTGGTAATATCCAAACGGTCGGTGAAACGATATCGACTCGACTTTTGGTTTATTCTCGAAAATTAATTAACGCAAACCAAAACTCTTTTAATTGAACAACATTTCTATTAAATCGGAATTGAAAGTGATATAAGTCTTAGTTAGTACCTACAAAGAATTTTATCCTAACCCTTTGGTTTCCTTGTTGTGTTGATCCTTATAAGCTGTCAATTGTGATTTGGAAAAGTATTTTTCAATATTGTGTTAAAAAAATACAAAACAAAATGTTCAAACAATTTTTAACGCAAATTTTGTAGCGAACAAATTACAAAAACACAAAAGTTGAAAAAAAATCCACAAGCAGGATTTGAACCTGCACCCTTCTGACATACCGGGTCAGGTGCTCTTCCAATTGAGCTATCGTGGTTCTAACCAGTCCGCCGAAATTATTCAGCACTTTTTACTTTGAAAGTCAAAGGCGCCCATCAATGTCAACAACTACCGTCACTAACATCCGATCATTATATTTTTACAAATATTAAAAATTGTATTGATATTTAATTTTTTAAACATTTGTGTTTTTATATACAAGACAGTAAGTCGATTAGACGATTAGATATAGCGGTTCGTGCTAAATAGAGTTGGTAAAAAAATTATGCAACCCCAGTAAGTTTTCTTTCTTGAAAACTGGAAAATCATCTTTCTAACTTACCTTAAAACTAAGTAACGCCCATCGTAACGTTATTAGTAAGTTATAAACAACATCAATTAAACATCACTTCCTTATTTTACCTCGTTTATTTAAAAAGTGTGTTAATATTAGACAAGCTTAGTACGCAATCATGTCACAGCTGTTATGTAACAAAATCGGATAAGCTGATTCACACGAAACCTATACATCAATTAATATCTACACGTGCCGTGCCTTATATGAAAATTGGATAATCTCACGCACAGATAATGCAAATTGCTGATTGAGTAATCCGCAACAATTAATGTTTATCGTTATTCACGTCCGCGGGTGGCCACACGTTTCCGTGATTTTCGCCAGAAACACAACAAATATAACGATTGTGGTACGGACATTCTGCGACATTTTACCGCGTATTTAGGGCCTTTATACGTTGCGAATGTTGCGACATCCCTTCGAAAGTCGAAACTTTTCCAAACCAATTTTATTGAAACTTTCTATTTTCAAGGTAAATACAGAAAGCAAAATAGTCAGTAGAAAACATAATATTATGTAAATCTGAATTTATGCGACTTAAAGTCCAATATAAAAAGTTTCAAATCGAAAATATTCAAAGAAACAAATTCATAATTAATTTATGATTCATCATGCCTTAAGAATACTCGTAGGTTAAAGTGGTGTTTTTCTTAAATTAGTTTTCTGCTAATTAAATTTAAAACATTTTAAAATAGCAGAATTGCGGCCCAGTTCACTTGCTATCGGCTTGCTAATAGCTATTGGAAGCTCGGCATGTGATGATTTAAGTAAGATCAGAATAGTGAGAGCGCCATAAACAAAAGAAAAGACTTGTATGTGCATTTTTATATCACATTCCAAGTTTTTCTAAAATTGATCGATTAAATTCTACTTATTGATATGTTACTGGTATTTTGTAATATCTACTAACAGTCCCAACCTAATGAGATGATAAAATTTTATAATGCTGAAGAAAAAAAACACCTCTGATTTCGATTTTTTCTTATATGTTTGTTCATCATCATCATCAGCTTATACTAGTTCACTACTGGACATAGACCTCTCCAAGTGCACGCCACCGAGCACGATCCGCGGCTACTCTCATCCAGATCTTGCCAGCCACCTTGCAAAGATCGTCGCTCCACCTAGTCTGAGGGCGTCCTATACTACGTTTGCCGATAGGCAGTCTCCACTCGAGAAATCGTTTACCCCAACGGTTGTCGCTTCTGCGGCTAATATGACCGGCCCACTGCCACTTCAGCTTGCTGATCCGATGGGCTATGTCGTTTACTTTCGTTCTCTGTCAGATCACCTCATTTCGAAGTCGATCCTTCAGAGAAACTCCGAGCATAGCCCTTTCCATAACTCGCTGAGCGACTTTAAATTTGAGATATGCTTGTTCACACCAACCCAATGATTCGTGTTAACATTGTGTTGATAAGGAGTATGCGGAACACCAACGGGACCATAGCCGCAGTCAAAAAACATGGACAGGCAACAAAATTGTCAAAGAATAATTTTGTACAGAGTGAGGCTACGCGTCTGACCGCGCCCTGACTTTATTTGACAAGGATTAATATTCAGTGGCTACGGCCGCGGCTAAGGTCCCGTTAGCGGTCCGCACACATCAACATACTGTTGACACGAATCGTTGAGTTGGTCATAGTTAAATGGCTGTAAGCTAACATTTTAATATGTTGGGTTTTATCGACCTATTTTATACAACGCTTTATTTTTAAAATCGATAAATTGAGTGATAACTTAGTTTTTATATCTATTCGATATTAAGATAGATTTGATATAAAATGCACATTACAAGTGTGTTCGTTTGTTTAAAATGCGTGCGCTCTCACCATTTGGATCTTAGAAGCATGGGCTGCCTTGCTTCGACTTCTTGGGCAGCACCTTGGGTTCTACCGTTACCACCTGATCAAATAAGAAATAAAAATAAGAACCATATTCATCAGTAATCAGCAGTGGTCGGAGTAGGTATATTGAATTAAGGTCACTGACATCAAACGTATATGTTAATATGGATACTCCTCCGAGTTTCCGGATTATTATGATAAAAATACCGAAACATCGAAATTATTACATGAAACTAGTTAAAAATGTATCAATACTCTCAACGCTATGCTGCTAGTGGCGTAGATGACCAGAATTTAATAGTAAAAAATGACTGGTGTGTAAAAACCTTGTTGTAGTAAAAGTGTTGGAGTAAAAGCCTAAGCATGTATAAAATGATATAATAATAATATTCATTTCAACACACGACATCCGGCAAACAGGGTCTTTTGTCCTCTTATCTCTATGCTCAACGCATCTGACCAATTAGAATCAAGTATCCAGGATGACTCATTGACTGTTTGTTCGAAAACAATGCGCTCGCACCGACATCCAGACCAAGTGGCTCACTCACTTATTTCGGTTCGTGGAGTGCGCTTATTTTATGTGTTGTGAATATCTTGACTTGACCCTGGCTTGTTTACTGTCTTCTGAAATCTACTTAAAACGACGAATTTGGCTTATAACTACGGACATCGATTTATTACTCTTGGATTGGGCCCATTTGAAGTTGTTTTTGTACGGGTAAGTTTTAATTATTTTCACTATTTAAGAAGGTTTTAGAACTTGGAAACAGTTAAAAAAATCACTTTATAGCAATCATCACAGCGCATGAGAGTCCGGTACGCACACCGCAGGGCTATCACCGCTTCAGTTAAAAAAAACACTTTATATGAAACAGAATTTCATTATCGACTTTACAGTTGTGTATGTATATATTGTAAATTTAAATCATTGTTTTAGGTGAGATATAAATAAATATGGCAAAGGTCAAGGCTGAAACAGTGCAAAAGTGGTTATTGCACTATCCTGAGCTACTTTACGATAACGCTAGTGGCACTATATACTGTACAAAGTGTGAAAGTCATTTGAAAGCTGTGAATAGAGGCAACATTACCAAACACATTGAAGGCGCTGTACATCAAGGAAAATTTAAGAGACCGCAAGAGGAATTTTACTTCGACCTCATTAAGTTCCTGATTCTATGCAATATTCCTTGGTCGCAAATGAAAAATCCAGCGTTCAAAGAGTTTTTTCAGAAATATATGTGCAGTACTTGTTGTTGCGTTTGTACCAATCGTAAAGTGGTTGACGAATCACAGTTACGAAAAGTTTATTTGGAGAAGTTTTATAGGAATAAAATCAATTCGATTTATGAAACTAATAAAAATGAGAAACTATGGATATCGCTGGATGAGACAACAGACATTTTTGGTCGATACATAGTCAATTTCCTAATAAAACCATTGCATCCTAGTAATAGTGCAGGCCGGCCTTATTTGATTGCTTGCAAAATGCTAACAGCAGTAAATGGACAAACAATAACACAATTTGTACTGCAATGTCTAGAAAATTTATGGCAAAACACTTTTGAAGCGAAAGTTGACAATATTTTAATGCTTTGCACTGACAGTGTAGCGTACATGCTATCTGCAGGGCGAAATTTAAAACATTACTTACCTGAAATGAAGCATGTGACATGTTTGGCGCACGCTCTTCATCGTGTAAGTGAGCAGATAAGGTCAGAATACAACGATGTTGATATTCTTATATCAAATGTTAAAAAAGTATTTTTAAAGGCTCCTAGTAGGGTAAACATTTTAAAAGAAAAATATCCTGACTTACCGTTGCCTCCGCAACCAGTCATTACCAGATGGGGTACTTGGTTACAGGCAGCATCTTACTACGCTCAACATTTAGATAAAATAAAAGAAGTTTTATCCTGCTTGAGCAGTTCTGATGCTATAGCCATACGAAACGCAAAAAACATTTTGGAAAAACAAAATTTAGAAAATGATTTAAAATATATTGAAGAAAATTACTCTATTATACTACTAGCCCTAAAAGAGTTACAAAAACAAAATTTATCTCTAGCTGATTCACTTTTAGTATTTGATCAAGTAAGGGCTACGCTTAACGAGTGCAATAATGAGAATATAAAAAATAAAATAGAATCAGTTATGGAACGAAATCCAGATTTAGATACAATTAGAGAATACAGCGAGAGTATTGAAAAAAGCGTAGCAAATAATCAGAAACTTTATTTCAAATTCGCTCCATTGACATCTACAGATGTTGAACGATCATTTTCCACTTACAAATGGATCTTAGATGTTAAAAGAAATAGCTTAAAATTAGAAAATATTGAAAAATTTATAGTTATTTATTTTAATTGTATAGAGACAGAAAATCAAAATGTAGAACTTGTAACCGATGAGGATTAAAAATAATTATTTTTAATAAAACTGTAATAATGATTATTTGTATTAACAATAAACAATTTTGTTTGCTTACATATGGTTTTTTATTTTATTACTCTATTTACCAAATTTTTGGAAACTCCGGTACATTCCGGAAGAAATGCATGTCCATGTTATGATATCATGACGCAAGTATCTAAAATCAATATACCTACTCCGACCACTGGTAATCAGGGTTCGAAAAGATACCGAGCTTTCAATTGCTTTAATATAGCTTTTATAGTGTTCAATGTCATGTTGGTGTTTTATATGAAATCTTGTATTAAAAAATAAGTACCGTACAGGAAAGCGCAGTTTGGGCAGGCCTCCAACAAGTTGGACCGATGGTTTTGTAAAGGTCGCGGGAAGGCGCTGGATGCGAGCAGCACAAAACCGGTCGTTGTGGAGATCTTTGGGAGAGGCCTTTGTTCAACAGTAGACGTCTTTTTGCTGAGATGATGATGATGATGATGATGACCATCAAAACGGATTACCAAAGGTAACATTGAAAGCAGCTTTAGATTCCTAAGTAGCTCCTGTCTGTCCTAGGCGTTGTTTGGTGTTGCAAACGTAAAGCATCCAAGAGCAGGCTACGTTACAGCTCATGCTCGTTTGCCAGCTCATTGTAAAAAAAACAATATAATAAAAATATTGAAAAAAAAATTGTTTCAAAAAACAATTTTAAATGGATAATAATTGCGCAACAAAATTAGGTCATCAAAGTAAACCGCAGCGATTGTGTCAAACATGGCGCTGTTTGACGAAAACTTAACGCGTAAACCTGAAACACGGCGAAGCGTGAGAGAGACGCGGTTTCGAAAATTGCCAGTTATTATAATAGACAATATTATAAAATAAAGCGGGTCAGGCAATTCTCCCATTGTCATAATGGTCAATTAGTAGAGCGTCTCGTACCGGTGCTACGTCGTAAGAGAATGTGGGAATCACTATGGTGATATAGAATTTTTATGATGTGCAATTTAATATGGTACGTTTGAAGTACTTGGCGAAGTTACTGAGAAATTGAAAAATTCGTAAATTTTTTGAGTGGTATTTCACACTTTTTTTAGAACGTCATTTGAACTAGATTAAAAGCAACAGGTGTATATTAACTTTTCACGATAAAAATTATCTTCATAGGTATAAAAATTATCTACTAAGACTATCTAAGACACGGCATTGTAAAAACTGACAGTAGAAATCCGCACTTTTTGACTCAAACAGTATTCTATACTCTCTTGCTTTCATAAGCACTCGCAAGGCAGCTTTACCTACTTCTTATTTTTTCATAAATTCAATATGTGGATTGCTAGGACTGGGGTTTCATTATTTAAGAATGACTTTCGAACTTCATTCGCCTTGAACATATACGATAGATGATTTAGGTAGCATCAAGTAGATCTAACTCTCTTAATATAGGCACTTGCGTGCGTGACTATCCTACAATAACACTTAGGTACAAGAGAAATGCAAGAAACGATATAATAGATTAACTACTACTTTTTTGGTATTTTTGTTATAACGAGTTGGAATGTATCATTGCTGGCTCATATACCACTATTATTGTGAATAGCCTAACGACTATTATCATTAATACTTAGAAAAAAAGTCCTGACTCACTCATTGACGCGTAGCCCAAACCCTTGGACCTAGAATGCTATATTCCCTTTATGACGTACACAAGGAATAAGAAAGGGTTTTTCGACATTTACACGGAAATAAAGGATACAGTGCACGCGGATGCTGTCGCGGGTGGTCGGTAGTAATTTTTTTTTAAACATCGTAAAAAAATATATTACTTATAAATCATAACATCGGAAGGCTTGATTGCTTACAATTCAGGTCTCCTAGTTTAGGCAATTATAGGATATTAAAGTTTCGGCACCTTTACACCTGGAATGGCGCAGGGAGGGTTATTTGATTGAGCGGTGGTTGTTAAAATTTATTTTTGTTTTTTAGTATAAAGTCTGTTTTTTTTCACTATATTAAAATTATTATATTATTATTTATTTATTAAAAAATATTATTATTATCATTATTGTATTAAACTAAGGATCCATTCTACCTAAGTCAACAAGTCAGTGATAAACCTTACTTAAAACTACAGGTTTACAAAATAAAAAGTGGATCCACTAGCAAATTACGCTTACATCTGTAACACAACTGATCCCATACAAATATTTATTACCACGATCGCTTGATTTAAATCAAGTCACATACGAAAACAATGCGGCCCGCATTGGGCAATACCATTTTATCAGGGCGAAATATCAAATAGTCGCATACCTAGGCAAAAACAATGGCGATGCCAGCTAA
The DNA here is from genome assembly GCA_963082485.1 of Eudonia mercurella. Lineage (NCBI taxonomy): Eukaryota > Metazoa > Arthropoda > Insecta > Lepidoptera > Crambidae > Eudonia > Eudonia mercurella. Next base: position 8,280,404 of record OY720028.1, read on the forward strand.
TCTGTCTGATCGGGGGGCACAATTTGTGTTTCGTAGTACATTTTACGTGAGAAATTGCTCCTCGCTGGCAGTCTTGTTTTAATGTTGTAAATCATCATCCTTAATGGCATTATTAATGCGACAGGTATGGGTCGGACTATGACAACGGAACGACGTGATTTTCACAGACAGACTTCAGAGAGATAGATGGAGGCCTACAATGTTTTTTTTAGTAACTGGGGAAATATATATATGCATTCTTTTTATGTAAAGTCAAAGTCATTTTTTTTATTCAATTAAACTTTATAAAAGTGCTTTTGAATCGTTCAAACATTTTTTACCTACTACCCATTCAGGTCGTCTATTTCTTGGCTGTGGAGAAGAGTGGGCGCAAGAAATTTCACAGCTTTAATATAAGTAACGACATTTACAACGAGCCGTAGGTCACCTGATTGATGAATCACAGCCACCCATTAAAACCCAAAACGTCGGAGTAATCGCAGATGCGTTGCGGGCTTGAGGAAAGCTAAGCTAAGCTAAGCTTTAAGCTTGATTATTGACCACTGCACGTTTTTATTTGGACAGAGTTTGCGGATGACGTCAAGCGCCCTTTAAGCGTCACCGGACTTTTATGGGGACGACGGCAAGAAACTTAAAGGGTTCCTCAAGCCATGTGATCGAAACACCGTCGGAGGGGTTCTAGAGGGAATGGCATCACGCAAGCGTATCCCCTTGCCCTACCAGATCCTCCGAGGGGTTCGAATCGGATCGGGCCGCCGCTGACTGTAAACTGTTTGCATAGAACCATCGATCGTGGTTCGAAGTTTCGCAGAAATCGCATAAGTACCTAATGGTTGATCGCTATCCGTCAAGGGTATCTATACCTCGCGAACCTTTTTAGTAAAGATATTTTTTTAAATATATTTACGGGTAAGCACAGTGCCTTGATCTCACCTGATGTTAAGTGATGATAAGACCATTTGGTGGAAGCGCACTTCACCCGGGATCCTCAACTAGTGAGGCTATCTTATCTCTAGCTGCCGGAACAACAATGCTACAAACATTGATGTTATGGCGACATATTTAGATAAGATGGTGGTAGCTAGCCAGGCGGACAAACAAGTCTTTCCACCAACCAAACCGAGTACACAACGATGTAGGTAAAGAAAAATTTCACTGTGAAATTAAATTACTTATTTAGTTCAGAAACACTTTGTCGCTGACTGTATCTGGTACAAATGACTTTTATTACGACAAAATCGGATGTTATAACTTAATTGAAAATCGGGTGCCTCCACCACGTGGGCATCACACACCGGGGGCCTAACCACTTTGTATTATTTTCTATGTTACATTTTTCTTTTGTATTTCATTCTTATTGTAAATCTTTTTGTTTTTGTCATTTTTTCAGATGTGATTTTCTTCATCTGTTAATATTTTTACACGAATTTCTTTTACAATCCATTGTCGATGCAACTAATTGAATTTGTTATTTATTTCGTTTATTCTTTGGTAAGCAAAATTACTTTTGCATATAAATGAGTAGAATAGATGAATAGAAAAAAAAACTGGGAGTGAAAAGTTAGATGCCAAGATTAGTTATTATAAGTTATTGTAACGTATCTTAAACTATTCCCCGTGTGGTGCCGGGGGTTAAGAATTGCACCACCCCATCTCTTCCCGTGGGTGTCGCAGAAGGCGACTATAGGACCATTCCAGAGGATGGGCAGCAGCGTCTCTCTGTGATTATTCTCACCTTACTGCGATCGCCAACCCGCCTGCCAAGCGTGGCGATTATGGCAAATTCCCCTCAAAATTATTTATCCTTGAGGGAGGCCTTTGTCCAGCAGTGGACGTCTTTTTGGCTGAGATGAGATGAGATCTTAAACTAGCAATCTATAGTATCTGCAATCCTTTAAAACTGATGTGATAAAGACAAAATGAAAAAAATACAACATTTTTTTTAATTCATAATTATAAGTAATTTTTTAAACGTCTATTCAAAGTCATGACTTCGTAAACCCTACGGTGGAGTCCTTTTACCGACAAGAATCCACCATTAGATCTCCGTGATGGGTTTTAAGACCCTTCTCCTCTAAGCGCTCAGGCCAGTGGTGATCCGTTTGTCAATCATAATATTTGTCATTTAAAACTTACCAAAATTTTCAATATTGGAGCTGGCTTGCAAATATTAAATTGGTTGATTGACATAACTTAACTAATTTTGTCATCATTTCAGTCACACAATAATATCTGATGAATTATTATAGGTATTGTAAATGTGGATGATGGAAGTGATTGGTGGTAAGAACCGGTTGGATAGCTGACACCATTTTATCTTAAGCCTTCTTTTATACCTTACGGGTAATCTGAGTGCCGTCATCTCACTTGATGTTAAGTGATTATTAGGCCAATGGCGGAAGGGCACTTCACTCGAAATCCTCAACTGAGGCACTGGCTATCTTATCTCTATCTGCCGGGACACAACAATGCCACATATCGCCATATTCAGTGTTGATGTGTTCTTACCACCAATCACTTCCATCAAGCTTGTTGTGTTCCAATAGCTAGGGACTTGATAGCCTGTTCGTCATCGGTTGGGGATTTTGGTTGAAGTACGCTTCCACTTTACCTAGTGAGATGTTAGAAAGCTCCTTACATTTATAAGAAACACTATGCCCTAAGCAGCGATAGCTCAGTGGCGCAAACGCATCACTGTCCGATATTAAGACAATGGAACGACGCGAGCGCAGACATCGTGAGAAAAGGTCACGGGGCCACGACGTAATGGCATGGGGGAGCTAATATAATTAAAGATATATTTTCAAAATTACTGTGCGCTTGTAAAACTTAGCTTCCAACAGCCAAGTATAAGTAACTACACATTTTTATTACCGTTCCCATTTGCGGTTGTGCGGACGCTGGCTGATTTAATTGTATGTGTGTGAATTGAACTGTTTTACGTGGAAACTCCTTGTTCATTTAAAAATACTTTCATTTTGAGCTACAAAGTTATTTCACATGTCAACAAATAATAAATTAAAAAAAAATCGTTTATAAATGGCTATTGGCTCTGAGTTTTTCGAGCGTAATGGAATACTAACAGCCTATAACCCGCGCCGTTTATTGTGCCATTATCACACGCGAGAAACGTTGAATTATAAATTACAAACATAATCGCAAAAGGAACCGAATGGTGTCGTAAACATTTTTTTATAGGCGTGACATCATTTCGAGTATGCAATTATTGCTAGCGTATAGGTACGAGTATTCATTGTTCACCACGCTTTAGAATTATGTTAATGACATTTAAAAAGATTGCACGTCTTCTTAGAAAAACAAATAATGATAATACGAAAATGATGTTACCTTGAAAAAAATTACTTCCCCTGTTTTAAAGCACCGCTTCGTGCTCTAGTGTTAGACTACCGGTCCCTTAGTCCTGAAGTACCGCGTTCGATACCCATCAACTCGTTGGTCGCGTGTTTGTCGTGAGATCGCAGAAGCCACTAACCCGTATTGAGCTAGCTTGGTGTGTAATGGCCCAAACTAAAAAAAAACTGGTTGAGGAATCTGGATGAAGTATGCGTCCATTTTCGGCCTTATCCTCACTTACCATCAGGTAACATGAAGGGCAATCGATCTTATTGTAATTAGAGTAAATAAAAACGATGAGAGAAAAATAAACAGAATTTAAACAGAATATATACACTCCCGGACTCCTAAACCGAGCCACCTAGCATAATGAGTTTGTATCGTCCGTAACTTTAAAAAAATCTATGTATGACCAAAAAGTTTTTATGCAGTTTTGTAGCTAGCATATTCAACATTAGGCTCATGTGCTGTTGTTCTGAACTTTTTGGTCATTCATACATTTAAAATGTTTTAATAATTTTTAACGCAAATTTTGTTTTCAACATTTGTGTTTTTCATTCATACATTTTTTAAAGTTATGGACGATACAAACTTATTATGCTGGGTGGCTCGGTTTAGGAGTTTTTTTTTTTATTTCTTTGTTAGAAATTTTACAAAAATATTTGACCTTACATTCTGCCAAACTGTACTACAGTTTGTCGGCAGCGTTCTCGTGGAAACACGTTAACTACATACTAAATGTTCAAATAATTTTTAACGCAAATTTTGTTGCGAACAAATTACAAAAACACAAATCCTGCTCATGGAAATTTTTTCAGCATTTGTGTTTTTGTAACTACATACTAACTTAGAATAAAACAGGTAATGAGACATAATATTACCTTACTACTAAACTTATTATAGGTACCTATCTATTGTTAGGCTGTACACAGAGTGTGTAGTCGTAGATGTATAGCACACCCTGGGAGCACATCCAAACCGAACAGATAGAAAATCGTTCATTCTTATCATTCATTCCCATCATTCATAGCAATCATTCATTCCCATCATTCATTCTCCATTCCTTCAATAATTTTACATATAGTTTTTTTTTATTTGAATTTAAAATTCAGCGGGCTATTTAATATGGAAGTCCGGTATTATGAATGCAAAAATAACTATCCTATTTTTTTATGATTGTCAGTTATGATAAAAGGGTTTTTGATATTCAGTTCGGTAATATTTATGTTGAGCAGAAGGGATCGCTATGTCTACTGGGATCTTTTAAGTATTTATAACCTGTTGGGTGGTTGATCGACTATGTATTAGGGGCGTACCTTCACGACCTATTGAGATACAAATTCTATTTACATCTTCCACAGTTAGGTGTCATTGTTTATTTTGCAGCTACTGACTATTTAGTTGAACTGTAAAATATCTATATATAATAAAGTCACTTATGGCATGGAAAAAAACATTCATGTTATTTATAGCCTTCGTGTGCAACTGGTGACCCTGTAAATACCGTACATAGCCAATAGCAAAAACTACACAGTTAAGATAAAAAGTTCTTTACGAAATTCAAGTTTTGTAAATGAATGAGAATAACAGTTCTAGTATCATTGGTTTAATTTTTATTCATTTATTTTCTTAAAATTAAAAATCTTTAGGAGCTCATTCAATTTAAAGGACAACAATATGGCACGTTTTAAGTATGCGTTTTGTAACACTAGCTTTTGTTTTAAGTCTATCATTCAAGAGCAATTTTTTTAAACTGCCAATACAAACTATTATGATGAAACTAACCGACCTTTTTTACTTCAATAACTTGTTTAAACTTGAAAAAAACTCATCGCATTCGAACAGATCAAACAGACAGATATGCGAATCGCGCTACTTGCACACGATTCGCATATCTGTCTGTATAAGTAATAATAATATATCTTAACTGCACAGCGTCGAAACCATTTAAACCAGGGTGCCTAGTGTGAGTTTTGTTTACTATCCGTATTCATTCGATTACGTTTACGAAAACGAAAATTAGTATGGCATAGAAGCAGCGCCTCCTGGCGACATACGAGAAGAGTTAAAACTTTGCCATACTAATTCTCGTTTTCGTTAACGTAATCGAATGGCGCATGAAACTCACACTAGGCAACAGCGTATCTTTAAATACTATTGTTTCATAAATAGAACACACCATGGGCACAAAATAAGGAGACCCAGAAGGTAAGCTTGATACATACCGCGCTCGAGCAGCACGGTGACGGATTTCGGACAAGCTCGTAACAGTCCGAGCGCAGCTTTTGCGAGATTGCGTGTCCAGCGATGTGTCGTTATCGTTTTTTGAAATCACGAAACGAAAACGTTATCTGTATGTAAATAACGTTATTAAAACTATCTATTTTTGACAACTATCTATTTTAACAACATCGTCGAACTGTATGAAAATTAACATTTTATGTTGTTAGGTTTGAGTTGTTTTTTCAATGAACTTTCCTTCGTACTTAGTACTATATTATACTATATTGCCAGTGAAATATGAATAACTAATGTTTATTATTACAATTTGACCGAATGCCGTACATACGTATACCCATTTCATTCACACTTATGCAAACGTCATAAATACAGTTTCGTTCATTCGCTCACGCGTGACCGAACTATCTAACGTTTTGTCGTTTACTTAAAGTGAATATTCGCTTGGTTATAGAAGTTTAGAGCGTTGTGGAAAATAGATAGTTTTTTGTCGTTGGATAACTAGTGATCGTTATTCAGCCAAATAGATAGTTGTATTAACTATCTAAATTGAATAACGCCCATCGCTAGGTCCGTGAGAGGTTGTCTTTGTGTGCGGTGCTTAAGTGCGTTTGTACGGAGATTACCTTCTGAAGTCTCCTTATTTTGTTCCACGGGCGAAGTGAATTCTCTAGTCAAAACGACGGAATGTTGGTCACTCCTGCCCGTTGTGTGGTGCACGGCTCTCTATTCGCCCATTCTGATCGGACGTGACGACAAAACGCCCCGGGCTACTTACCCTGAGCGATTATGAAACGTTTCTACTCAACGACATTGCCTCTTTGCTCTACAATGACACTCGGTTTTGCTTTCGACTTAGATAAGATGGAGGAGCTCGAGTCTGCGAGTGCTGAGGTTAAGCAACTTTCGCAAAGGCCGGTCATCGGATGGGTGACCAAAAATTTATCATCTAGAGCTCCTCCGTGCTTCGGAAGGCACGTAAAGCGGTTGGTCCCGACTGCATTAACAGTCGTTAACAACCACCAATCCGCACTGGGCCCGCGTGGCGGTTTATGGCCCGTTCTCCCTATCCATCCATCGAGAAGGCTCGTGCCCCAGCAGTGGGGACGTATATGAGCTGGCGATGATGAAGATGGTGGTAGCTACTGTGGAATAACAACTAAACTAGTAATCAACCCAACCAACACAGAGGCTAGGAACCGAACTCAGGCCCATTAAAATAAGGGTCTGAAACAGATTTTTAACATTAGCAAGAATTAAATACAGACCAAACTATCATCAAATTTTTAATGAAATTCTGTATTATAGTTTGCCGACGAAAACTGTTGTCGAACACTGGGTTTACGGTGTCGATAATTGGTGCCACTACAATACCATTTCTATTACAAGTTTATCAAATTTTCATAGCGAAGGTTTGCTCGTCGCTGTCCTCCATTGGAAGGAACTACGTTTGTGTAGTCAGTATCTACTAGCAAACAACTGAAGTGTTGATGCGATGGATGCTGTTGTATACAGTGAGCTGACACCGCATTTTGCTCTCAAAATGCAGCGACGGCTACGTGCGAGTGGAAACCTGTTAAAAAATATAGGAAGCATTTTGCAAGCGCTGTCGGATTCAAACTTGTGGGAAGAGCACCGATCGATGGCTTGATTCTAGAAAAATTTGGAACGCCGCAATGCGTTATGGAGAAGTGAAGTTTATGTGTATGTAATGATATATTGGGTCCCTTACCGTTTTTTTTTAACTCATTAATAGGTGTAGGTATTACTTCTACTTCTAACTTAATACCGGTTGGTAATATTATAATACACATTTAATTAAGACTATATTAGTTAGGCTTCAGTAATAACAATGATTTTTGATTTTGTGTCTTTATTGCCCAAATATTTTTTTTAAATTGACTTCTTTTTGACGTGATAACGTCTTATAAATTGATAGACCCGGCTGCATGCACGAAAAAGTTCCGCGTTACCTCGCTCGCAAATTATCGCTCGCTAATGCCGCGGCATTAGCGAGCGATATGACGCGGCATTAGCGAGCGATAATTAGCGAGCGATATCTATGATATAGATATGGTTTTCGGGGGTGCCGATTTCGAATACAACATTTATTTCGAGATCCAAGATGGCGGACGCAACTTTTTTATGTAAAATCAATATGGGTATCATTTCCATGGTTTTCGGGGGTGCCGATTTCGAATACAACATTTATTTCGAGATCCAAGATGGCGGACGCAACTTTTTTATGTAAAATCAATATGGGTATCATTTCCATGGTTTTCGGGGGTGCCGATTTCGAATACAACATTTATTTCGAGATCCAAGATGGCGGACGCAACTTTTTTATGTAAAATCAATATGGGTATCATTTCCATGGTTTTCGGGGGTGCCGATTTCGAATACAACATTTATTTCCAGATCCAAGATGGCGGACGCAACTTTTTTATGTAAAATCAATATGGGTATCATTTCCATGGTTTTCGGGGCTGCCGATTTCGAATACAACATTTATTTCGAAATCCAAGATGGCGGACGCAACTTTTTTATGTAAAATCAATATGGGTATCATTTCCATGGTTTTCGGGGGTGCCGATTTCGAATACAACATTTATTTCGAGATCCAAGATGGCGGACGCAACTTCTTTATGTAAAATCAATATGGGTATCATTTCCATGGTTTTCGGGGGTGCCGATTTCGAATACAACATCTATTTCGAGATCCAAGATGGCGGACGTGACTTTTTTATGTAAAATTAATATGGGTATCATTTCCATGGTTTTCGGGGGTGCCGATTTCGAATACAACATATATTTTGTTGTATTTTTATTTTTTAAATTTAAAATGATTTTCTAAATGAAGAATTTTAGGAAAAATTTTTAAATTGATTCGTTGTCACGTTCAACTATCGTCAGTAAACCGACTTTACAGACAACCAATTTTTTTTTTGTTAGCGGAATTGACCTTTTGTGTCATTGTAGCTTTGAAGGTACTTGTTTTTTTTCTTTTTAGAGTCTGCTATATTTAGCTAGTGAAACAAACACACTGCCCTACAATTTTTATAGTATTGACCTAAGTAGATGCTAAGAAAATTGAAAAAACGTTAGTATGAAAAATAGAATTTTATAAAAAATTCTAGGAAAAATCAACGAGTCTTTTGGGGCCTTGGTAGCGCAGCAGTCAGAGCATTGGATCGGTTATCCAAAGGTCGTGGATTTGATTCCCACTCGAGCTTCTTGAGGTTGATTGATTTTTACAAGTAAAAATTTTATCTTGGGTTAATTTTTTAGTCCCCGGCAGTTCAGATTGTGTGACAGACCGAATAGCGCACCATCTTCCTTTCTATTATGATATGATTACTGTTATGAGCTTTAAAGCAACAAAAGGGTTGACGAAATCCTCTAACTCTGTTCGGGACGCAGTTTAACGAACCACACCGTTCGCGTACGGGATCGGAAAGTTTCATATTGTTCAAACTCTATCGTATGGGATAATTAGACTGTGGAAGTGAATTAATTAAATTAAAAGTAATATTAATCGTATAAAAGACATACACCTACCATTAGGGCCTTACTAATTACTTAATACACAAAGTACTTGTATAAGCTTGTAATAGATATTTTTATTATTTTTTAATTCTGTATTCAAAATGCTTTATATAATAGTAATAATGGTATATATAATTTTACTAGAAAAAAAATAACCAGCCTCAGGAGCATCGGTAGCTCAGTGGTCATGGCATAGGACCGGTTATCCAAAGGGTTCGATTCGCACTCGGATAAAAAATAATCTTGTAATAGATTTACCGTGTTTTGTGTGCATAATGAAAACTTTATTTCAAATTAGAGTAAATATCACTTAATGATAGACATCAAAATATATGTAGGTGCATTTTTCCTCTGGGGGTTATTAAGACAAAGGTGATATTGTGGTATACAAAAACGTTTTATTTTTCTTCTCTTATCTGTGTCTGTAAAGTTTTATATCTGCACCATTTTCACTAAACCTTCAGAATCGGCAAAGTTTTAAAACAGTGTTTTGCTCGAAGCTCGATTTAAGTTCCTTACGCCTGTCTGTCTTTCTGTCTATCGAGAAAACTTTCAAACTAAAATATGTGAGTTAGACTTAGACATATTAAAATTGTGCTGAAAGGAACCTAGTTAGCTGAGCATCATCCAAGTTTGCTATGGGTAAACAAACTTCACTGCTGAAGAGCTAAGAGATGAGATTTCAAGAAAAAATATTTTTACTTAATTGAAATCTCAAACGGAGCGAGTCAAGTACCAAAATTAAATTAAATCTTTCGGAATGATTCGGATTCAGTTCAAATGTAGTAGGTAGGTACTAATCTAATTTTGATGATTGCAGAAACTAGGCATCTAATACAATACAAACAGAAATAAAGTATTTCATAAATGCCAAATCGGGGAAAATAACAATAGCTTTTCTATTCAAGCTATTTTTAGTTGTATTTTTGTAGTTAAGCAATTAATTTTCATCTACTTTATCATTATTTGTCTACAAAAGTCTGTAACAAAAATGAACTCTAAAACGATAGAGAATACACCAGAATAGATTTATTGTTTAATTGTTAATAGGATAACTTTTTATCACTTATCAAAACGTTATACCTACTTAAAGTTTTGTTTTTAGGAATAGCAAAATATGACTTAACTTCGCACTGCGTTCTATCAATCGATACTTTTTAATTTTTAGAAATTCGTAAATATTATGTGTAGATCAAATTTAAAAAATAAAAGAATTATTTTTTAATTATTAATCGACGCGGTCGTCAACCCTCCCCTAGTACATAAAAAACTGATTTTTTTTTTTGTCAAAATATCAGCTAATCTTTATTTGTTTGTTAAAAGTTTGCGCGCCTTATTCAAGCTTAAAACCAGACATGGGAGTAAACGTGTGTGTTTTGTCCGCAGATTTACGATGTTGATAAGGTGTCCGGCGGCACTGTGTGCCGTCGCGATCCTTCTCGTCGCCACTCCCACCAGTTCAGAGGTAAGCATCTTCTTTTGTTTCACCAATTCCTTCCCCTGAGTCAGCCGCTGGACAACTTTCCTTTTGTTTTTACATGTTTTTCTCGTAGTCCACAGTATTAGTGCCAAGATACGAAATGCCAAGTAGTACCTACTTACGAGAAAAATAAACGTTATAAAAACGTAACGCTGCGTAACGGTATTTCCTAATGTTGTTTTTGACCATGAGTTACAAATAAACAAAGAATAAGCTTCAAATAGTTATTCCGTGTTGTGTCTCTTTTACTCTAATTGGAAATGACGTTTACATGACAGGAACAAAACGCGGAATAACTATTCCGAGCTTATTCTTTGTTTATTTGTAAGGCACTAAAAAAGTAAAAGAATTAAATTTTTCATCTAGTTCATATTTTTTACTTTTTTAAATAAATAGGTTCTAAATTACATAATAGGTCGTACTTATTTAGAATAAGTTATTTTTAAATAATGAAATGTTCAACTAATTTCATGCTATTTCGTTGTGCTTGATATTTAACCTATTTTGTATCTACCCATCGTAGGTTCAAGTCCCACGCAAAGCAAGTTACCTTTTTGAGTACCGTGTCCAGTTTCGATATACACTTAGGTAAGCATTGAGAAAGCAAAATAACTAAAATAAAATAATCTCTAAGCTTAAAAAATAATAAAATAAACCTAATTACGTATATCACTTAATTAACATATTATTTGTATAACGTTAATACGAAAAACTTTATTTTATTACTTTCAATTATCATGTCATTGAACTTTCGTAAACATTAATTAGTTCTTCAATGCTAGCTCCCAGTTGTGTGTGTGTGTGTGTATTTAAGAGTTAATTAGTAAAAGATTCGCAACTACTTACTTTTGAGCAAATATTGTACACATATAATATATCCTTATTTGAAGTACAGGATAAAGAAAAATACTTCAATACATAGCTGTAGATTCATTTTCATATAAACATACATTCCACTCAGCTACCAATAACTCTCTCAACCCTTGCATTAGTTTTGAAGTCAGCTATCACAAAACCGCTGACGCTGACTATGTAGATACATCCTCGCTGCATCGGAGAAAACATTGACCTATAAAATACAATATCCTTATATTGTCTAGGCCGACAAATAATGTATTGAATATTCATTGCTGCCATAATAGGTTAGAAGCAGTAAGTAAATTTTGTTTGCACTTTAAAAAAAAGTCTACACGTTCATCCCAGTCATTCATATCTACTGGTTTGAATTCAAATTTTCATTCATTAAGTACCTCATTGGGGATCGAGAAAGCTAAGGCACTTTCGCCATGCATTATTTTCAGATTGGTGACCAAATTAGTTATCTCAACAAGTTCTTATGTGATTCAGTTTGGCACGTTAAGTCGTTAAGTATTTATATATTCAACTTTAAAATACTGGCAGCTTCCAATTTTAAAAAAAAAACCTATCCAAGCAGCTTGTTCCAATTGATATCATAGCAGGATGTGCTTGCCACCTCGAGCTCTATCTCAATCATATTACCGGAACGCATTGTATGGTAAACAAACAAAACAGCCGGATTATTAATGTATTGCACACACACGTTTCGCAATGCATTGTCATGCATTTCATTCTTTTGAGTGGTTGGTCAATACACAATTGGCAGTGACGGACAAACAGCTACTTGTACTACAGCATGATTGGCGCCCATTAATTCATTTGTTACTTTTTACGCAAAAAAATATTTCGGTGTGCCTTCACGTTTTTTTGTTGCATTATAGGCAATTCATGTAACAATGGTTAAAATTCTTACGTTTATTTCGATTATTTACTTAAACTAATATAAAATAATAATATTGCGAAAAAATTACAATTTGAAAAAAGACAAAGGGTTTGAAAAAGTTCCACGTGCGGGATTCGAACCCGCACCCCATGACATGCCGGGTCAGGTCTTTAAATATTTGTAAATATATTAAGATCTGATGTTGATGACGTAGCTGTCGACATTGAATAGGGCTCTTTGGCTTACAGAGCAAGAGTAGATAGTGTTGATTAATTTCGGCGAGCTGGATTGATCCTTACGTTTATGTTTGTCATTCACTATAATTAAAATTTACTTAAAGTGAGAGTGATAGAAGTGTCTTATATCTTATTAAAATAAAAGTATAAAAAGCCTTTACCTACGAAACATACATAAAGTTACCGCCAATCAAGTTTGGGTTTCATAAAATAAATAAACATGAAAGTTACAATAAATTGCAATAGTATTTAATTTATTTTCGACGACCTCCTTGTTCGGGTGGTTTGCACACCGGTTTTCATGGTGTCGCCATCTCTGAGGTCTCGGGTTCGATCCCCGGTCGGGTTAATTTAGAAATTATTGTTTCTCTAAATTGTCTCGGGTCTGGGTGTTTTCTATGTATAAGAAGTATGTATTTAAGTATTTTAAGTATGTATATCCGTTGTCTAGCAACCATTTAACGAGTTTCATAACGAAGCTTCTCTTGGGCTAGATAATTGGTGTGAGAGTAAGAAAAATTTATTTTGAATTTAATAATAACTTTCATTCATTCATCTAATGATAGCCAAATATTTGTCATGTCACACCCCATATAAGCGACTAAGTATATTTTGTAGCAAATATAACGAAAACTCAAAAAGGTAATAAAGCATCATAATTAATATAACGAAATTTATAAACGCATTAACTGGATGACATGGTTCTTAATAAAATGGTAACGCAATTACCGTGGGGTCGTGATTAAAATAAAATTTCATTCGCGTAATGTGTCAATGCCAAAAGGTATTTTATGCTACGGTGCGTAACCATGGTAAATTGATGGTTATATGGCACAATACTGAAGGTTTCAGTATAGTTTTATGGTATTATCATAACAGCTAATCAAAGAGTACAATTGATGGTAGGTAATCTACTATTTAGAAACTTAATCCGGTCTAGTGGTAGGACATTTTTTTCTACTTGCATTTGTTTTGCCACTAGTATTTGGAATTATTTTTGTTTTTTTTTTTTAAGTTTTGCAAGTTTTCACTTTTGCTTCCTTTTTGTATGTTTGAATATCCAAGAGTTTTTATTTTCAAAGTAAACATTGTTGTACTTACTAACTAATTAATTTATAATATTTTTTTAAAGTTTTCAAGTCTTACACAACTTTAAAATGTATTTTTCCGAAGTCATTATCGGGGTTATCAAAGTTTTTTGAGATACTGGTCCACGATGAAATGTATCCGGTTCTACATAGAATATTGCTACGGGAGCAACACGGTTTCGTGAAGCGTAGATCAAAGATGAATAATTTGATCACATTTGCCAATTTTGTATTTGATAATGGTGACAGACAGGTGCAGGTAGACGCTGTATACACAAATTTTAAAAGAGGCGTTCGACAAGTTTGATCTTTAGATACTTCTTAACAAAATAGCTTTTAACGGTATTAGAGGGGATTTGCTGCGTTGGTTTTTTTCATATGTGACTAACAGATCACAGAAAGTTGTTATCAATGGATTCTAATCCAGATGTATTAATACAACATCTGGTGTGCCTCCGGGATTAATACTCGGACCTCTTTTGTTTGTTTTGTTTATAAATGATATCGATAAATGTTTTCTTAACTCAAATTTTCTAATCTATGCTGACGGTTTAAAAATAAATAAATAGATTAGGACTATCGATGACTGTAACGATCTGCAACAGGATTTAGATAGACTCACACTTTATTGTAGGTGTAATAAATTACATCTAAGTCTCCTCAAATGCATAGCCGAGTGGCTTGCACGCCGGACTTTAAGCGGCGCTAACTCTGAGGTCCCGGTTTTGATTCCCGGTCGGGTCAATGTCGAAAAGGAACTTTTCGATTTTGTGTCGGGTCTGGGTAGATGTGGTACCGTGGTTGTTAATGAATTCCATGAAACGAGTGCTTTAGCTACTTACCTTGGGATCAGAACAGTATATGTGATGTTGTCTCATATAAAAAATATATAATTTCACAAAAAATAGAACTATAATTAGTCATCCATATTCTCTATGCAATGTTCCTCTAATTAAAATAACAATGGTAAAAGACCTTGGAGTGCTCCTGGACTCAAAGCTTTGCTTAGATAAACATGTTGAAAAGGTAGGGAATTAAGCCTTTCAAATGTTTTATATTGCGTTCAACTAAGGATTTTGCTAATTACAAATCTTTCACAATTACCTTTTTCGAATCCATATTATCAAAAATATAAAAATATTATCGAAAATGTACAGCGTAAATTTCATGCATTACAGATGTTATAAAAGTTATCTTCCGTATCCCCAATTACTAAAAAAGTACAATACCTATGATAACTCTTGATTCGAAACGAAAGTTTCTGGAAGCAATGCTGCTGTACAGCATAGTTCATAATAGGTTTAATTGTGTCCAGTTGACAAACGAATTGTGTTATACCGTACCAAATTCCATTATTATAAGGCAGACGCGCCAACGTAGATTGTTTTTTACAGGTAGATACCGCACAAATGTAGACAAATAGGCTAATTGTTAAAATGTAACTTAAATGTATATAGCGTGTTTTGTTTAGTGTTTGTTAACGCAATTTTTTACTAATATGTGGGCAAATCTATGGGCTACGATATTACTGTATATTGCACAACATGTTAAATAGTACAGTGTGCTTTAGTTTTATATTGTAACCGTTCTTTGTCTATACTAATATTATAAAGAGGAAGCCTTTGTATTTTTGTATGTATGTATGTTTGCAACAAATAAACTCAAAAACTACTGGACCGATTTAAAAAAATATTTCATCATTAGAATGCTACATTAGCGCTGAGTAACATTGGCTATATTAAAAAAAATATATTAAATAAAATACTAAAA
Source organism: Eudonia mercurella (assembly GCA_963082485.1). Classification (NCBI taxonomy): domain Eukaryota; kingdom Metazoa; phylum Arthropoda; class Insecta; order Lepidoptera; family Crambidae; genus Eudonia; species Eudonia mercurella. Next base: position 8,295,857 of record OY720028.1, read on the forward strand.
ATGACTATTTAATTTTCCAATACAAAATGATTTATTTGTTTTGTTGTCATGGAAACCATTGATATATATTTAACTCAATGATGGAAACTGTCAAAGCGGGGTCAACTAGTCCCTAATAAAATAAAATAAAATAACAAAGTAGTCAAAATATCATTCGGGCATTAGGTATTATACATATCAACCAGGAAGATATCGCAAACATAATGTATAAACAAAGTATAGTGCAAAAACGTTTCACGCGCCATCGCCATTCCCATAATTTACTCGCACAATGGCAATTACACAACGAAATCAGATGATTCCTCGTTGTAAATAATACGGAATTAATACATAATACGTTGAGTTTTCCCAGCCATACGTGAAACAGTTAAATTCGTTGCGCCCAGGTGCTATTTATTGACTGCAATAAAATTTTCAGCTTGCCATTCCTCTTTAAAGCACGCTTTTAAAAACAAATGATTTATGTTTATTACCAAGCAGGAAAGTTTTATTGTGCTCTACCGACTTGACGTGTGGTAAGTATACCAATTAGCAGCTCATCTCCGACCTCGTGGTGGAATTTCATTCGAGATTATTTGACATTCGGTCACGTAATCGAATGAATACGAATAGTAACCAAAACTCATACTAGGCTAGGCACTCTAAAGAAAATAAAGGATTCCGTATAACAGTCATACTCATTTAATTTTAACACACCAAACCACTCTCGAAACAAGGAAAACAGGTAAAAAAAATTCACAGATGTCGCAGTCCCCGCAAGAATCGGAGCATTGAAGATGAATACAACAATTTACGAAAAAAAAAAACATTTTATTTTAAATAACACAATTCCAACTTGAATGCACTTCTCGCCTGCATCCGCTCCGCATCTTTTAACACCATTACCATGACGATCGGTCAATAATCAAAGAAGCTACATCACTTTTTATATACGGAAATACCCGTTTTTCTACAATACCAAATCTAAAGAGACCACCTATACAGATCACAATTACTAACCGATTTTCAAAAATTTTTCACCATTTTGTAGCTTAACAAATACCCTAGGACCCTTTTTTATATTTTTTCTTAATTCGGTTTATTTTTTGAAATATTTACAATTTAGTATACAAACTACCCCCAAAAAACCCGATTATTTTTACATTTTTAAAAATTCCAAAAAAAGTTTCCAGTCGATTTTCCAAATTCAAACGCTCACACGTGTCTCGATAAATTCCTCAACTCTTGGTACTATTTACATCTCAATTCTCCCAAAATCCTAAGAGCTATGGCCAAAAATACGTTTCAGGCGATTTGCATCTGATAACCATTTTCAATGGTAAAAACAAAAAAACGTTTTATTTATAAGTTCAGGGAAGTGTAACGAAAACACGGCTGTGTCATGATTAAGTTGCGACCGCATAACAGAACGGCCGACCGCGGCCGCTGCAGTTCCCCATTCGGAATTGATATAAAACGGGCCGTACGCGACAGTTTCGTACATTTAGCAACAGAGCCGATAACTTTTATAGCTGGGTTGAACCCGTTTTTATACGGGATTTTCTAAAAAAAAGTATTTTTCAAAATATGTTTCTAAATCATTTTGCTATGTCGGTTTATCGGATAGATGACCAATTTTAAAACGTCTCTTTATTTTATTTTTTATATAAAAAATAAGTTTACTAATTTGCTACTAAAACTCATTTCCAATACAGTCACAGTTCGACATCTTCGTCTACGTTTTTCATATATTATTATAGTACCCACATCTGTGCTTTGGAAGGCACATAAACCCCTTGGTCCCGGTTGTTGTCATAAGATAAGATAAGATAGTTAGTTTATAATAAGATGGCTGTTATTAAAACTCACCAACCCACAGTTGGACCAGCGTATTTCATGTGGAAAGACCTGTAGTCAGTAGTGGAACGTTTACGTTATGTTTATGCTGATGATGATAATGAAATCACAATTACTAATCAAAAATATATCGAGTTTTTACATCAGCCAATCATTCGGCCGTAAACAGGATCTTTCATACAGGAAAGAACAACGATACACCAGTACCGCCGACAGCACATCACATAGCACAGTTGCATTGCGAAAACTGCCGTTATTACAAACGGGATAAGAGCTTCAAGGTCAAACTATTACGCTTTGTATACTGTAAATGGTACCACTAACTCCACGTTTATTCGAAATGGCTTACCAAACCGGGGAAAGTGAGTTACCGAGGACAGAGCAGCCGTGACCGCGCTAGATCATTATTGGCCCAATCGATTATGAACCTAACGTTGTTATAATATTAGATGTAAATCAATTTGCATGCTTTATGGGTAATTTAACGCTAACGCTTCCGAGGTCTAGTGGTTAGATCATTCTCAGACTCAGGTCCAGAAGGTCTTAGTTCGATACCTGGATTTATCAGGTTCTAAGTGTGCTTGGTTAGCTACCACCATCAGGTAGGGGAAGTGTGCTTCCATCTGGCTATGTCGCCTCTTACTTTTGTAATTTCTTACAATACTTATGTAAGGTAAAGGTAAAACGCATAACTGTTGTGTTATAAAAAAATATTCTAGCACTGGTTTTTTCAAAAAATATTCTAGCACTGATTTTTTTTTAAATATTCTAGCACTAGTTTTTTCAACGGAGAAGCTCTAATAGAAAAGAATAGAATACCTTTATTTGAGGCAACTAAGGCCTATACAATATATACCTTAAATAGGTACTAAAATACATATTATTTATAGAAATATATTTTTCTGTAAATACCTTAAAAGCTATTTTTTATTATTATTTGGACACATTTAGTGTCGTATCGGATGCAGGGGAAGGCAGTTGTCCTCGGAAACACCTATAATATACCACGCCCTTCGGCCAGAAGTCCTCGCTCATGAAGTTGTCTAGCCTGCCCCCCAACCGCCTAACGCTCTCGCTTTCAATCGCTTTGAAAGCGAGGCCCTCGCCTCGCTTTCTAATATAATATCGAAATATAATATCAAATAATATCGAAAGCTATAGCCTATAGCTTTCGATATTGTTTTCATATTGCTTTCGAAATGACAAGATGACGCCTCCTCCTCGCCTCGCCTTCAAAGCGATCGAAAGCGAGAGCGTTAGGCGGTCGACCCCCTGGACGACGGGACCCGCACTACATGTTAAAGACGAATGTTATGTTAGTTCTAATATCCCATCAAAATATAAATGTGAAATGAGAGCCAAGTTCAATATTATAATATAAGCCTTGGTTGTTGATTTCAACGACAAAAGAAGTATCTAAATGCGTGCCAAGTTAAGATAATATATTTAAACCTAAGGTTTGACTTGGCTAGTTCTCATATATACCTTACCATTTTTCACCAAAAAGCCTTGATTGAAACCGGCGTTGTGGCGTGACTTTTTTAGCCTAGATATAGCTTATGCTGAATTTTTGGAATTTTTGTATGTTGATATTAATTTACTAATGTTTTTTTTATTGTTTCAGGGAAACCTTTTCTCGTGTCCAAATGGTGAGTTTAATCAATTTTGTAGTTGCACTTACATATTCATAAAAAGGTGAGTGGCACCAGTGTTCGACGGAAACCAAATATCGACACGTTTTTTAATAATTAAAACTAGAGGTCAGTAAATGATTTTTGACTTTAGCAACAATTGAATACTGACCAGCTGCTTCCTAGCTGTGATTCAGTAAACTTTTAATTAAATTCTACATTATTTTAAGCAATGAAAATTGGTGTCGAAAACTGGTGCACTGTGTTGAAAACTGGGTCACTGTGTCGAAAACTGGTGCCACTACAACACATAGTAACTATTACCTAATCTGTGCTACAACAGGTATATATAAATACTCCCGCTCTGGAGTGTACCTGGTATAAAGAGTCTCACAGGTCAGCCGGCTTTAAACGGTTCGAGGTAGACATTTAGATGAAGTGATTTATAGTTTTTAGTTTTACATAAGTAGTCATAAAAATAATATTTGTGTTCATGCATAAATAAATTTTATGTCATTTTATCTGTTTCTCGTTTGCAATCTATTCGTTTTGTTAATATCTTAAAGACTATAACAGTGCCACTTTCAAAGGTAATAGGAAGTCACAAGGTTTATGATATAAATAGACAGAAGGTCTTGTTATTATCAGTTTATATATTGTTTAAACATAGATAGGTACAGAACAATCAACTAACATAACTGACCCTAAAATCAAAGAACAGAAAATACATTATGTGTTTAATATTAGATCTATATGTACACTTCTTTATCAAAAATACTTCATCATCATCATCATCATCATCATCAGCCTATACATGTCCACTGCTGGTCATAGGCATACTGCATAGTGCATACATTAAAATAACTACCATATCAATGCACACATGCAAATATAGGCAAGTACATTTATACATACATTAGGTGTTTACATAATTGCTGAGCATACAATTTACATTGGAACAATGCTTGATGAAATTCGACTTGTGTTGCAATCCATCTCAAAAATACTCCTACGTGCTGCTTGCATCATTAAGTTCACACATAAGTGTCAAGGACTTTTATAAATATATACCTACCTACTGGATGAAAACAATGAACGCCACAGTACGAAGAGAAATATTTAATAAAATACTGAGCCATAGAATCTAAGGCGACTTTATTTATTTAAAAAAAAAGAAACGTTCTTTGTATAGGATATGTACTCTGTGGTATAGGTACCGCAAGTTTTAAATTTCGAATTAGTTAGCAATGTTTACGAAACTATAACAAAAAAAAGTTAGTGTTTTGGTTTATGGTTGGTGTCGTAGTTTGTTTTATTTATCAACTAACAGTGTCATATAAATTGTTCGATCCTTAACACAAATTAGTTCTGGTTTAGTTACAATTAAAAAAGTTTCTTAAAGTGAAATTAAAAAGCATTAAACCCTTAAGAACTCCGTCGTTAACTTCATTTATTAAATTTTGCTTAGTTTGAAACAACAAGGTTAAAAGTATTGTTGTCCTAAACTAATTTTATTTTCGTTGCAATCATTAAAAAAGATAATAATTCAAACCTACATTGTCTTACGACATGGTTAGGCAATGTTTACAAAGAAGTGAAGTGAAAACAAAAACATAAATTAAAAACTCTTCAACCCTTAAAAAGGTATAAAACGCTACCGAAGAGGTCGCAAAGCCAACTCCAATAAATGCAACATTGTTTCACCCATTTTCAGCACGCTGCACTATGGACAGTTTGCGTTGATTTTTAATGAAGAGCCGACTAAATTTTCGATAAAATGTCGCTGTAAAATACAGCGGAACGCCATAATTCCATAATCCGCATGAATGGCTTTCGTTAGTTGAAATGACAAATTGGACGCACCATCTGTGTTTGATGGCACCGCGCGACCAGACCTACCAGTAGCTGCTATCAGACAAATTGTTTTCTATTAACGATTTCAGTGTTATGGTTTTCATTTGCAGATACCTCTGAGGCAGATACTAATCGGAAGCACTGAACACTCGTGCTAATTGACGACCATTTTACGATTTGTTTGTTTGTTTTCCCTCGCTTTTTTGATGTACTCGTACAACATTAGTAACATTATTTTGATATGACCGACAAAGGTGTTTTTTAAATTATCTGCCTATCCGTCATTTATTGTCTAAAAGCTTATTAATTTCCATCTAATGATATGTCAAATAAACATATGTATATGTTTTTAAGCAGCAGTATTTAAATTCAATCAGTGTACTCTATGGGTTTTTCTATACATTATGTATGCAAATTTCTAATTTAACCTCCAAGTGCTCCAAGTTGACTAATTCCACGCTAGAGAAACACGTATTAATATTTATAGAAGCGCTGATAGGTTCTTGAACTTGCTACATGCATATCATTTGACATTATTATATAATATGATGAGAATCATATTAAGCTCTCTGTAAATATTACTCTTCGCAAATATTACTGCTGTCAGTTCAGTCTCGGGGGGATTATTTTTATTCTCGTAGGGGCAATTTTTTTGTATCATTTACGATACATTTTATTTTTTACCGTTAATTTAGGATTGTTGTGTTCTGATATTTGAGAATATTGTATCTATTAGTGATCAAACTGATTATAAATGTAGAAATACGTATAAGGAATATTAATAGTCAAATGTCATTACATTTGACTTGCTTTGTGTAAGTTCCATTATGTTTATCATTCTATTTCATTTCCATTGAGCCTAGCGTTATGCCATCTATCTAGACCCCGAAATCTTTTGCGTTAAATACGTGGCCACAATTATTAATACTTCTCATTTGAAAATCAAATTATTAGATGTCTAGTACACCGAGTTAAAGTAAACTAATATTTCTAAGGCATCGACGCAGCGCCATCTAGAAGCGTACTTGTGGAACTAAATTTCATAACTCGCACTCGACGCTCAGTCATCGCGATAATTGCTTCAGTCGTGGGCCGCAGTTGCAAACTGTCAGCCGCAAGCTCTACTCATTTCCGGAGTATTTTAGGAGAGCGCGTAACTTTTCATTCGGCTGCTCTCTGTCCTAGATTATTCTAATGCCTGCTAACTTGATCTCTCCGTGGACCAGATGAATAAACAGAGCGTCTTTCTTAAAACTGCATATTATTATATTCCCAAAAATCTTGCTATAGACTCTAGCTACTCAAGTAGTTTTATATTCTTTATATTTAATCCCACCTTACCTTGCTATTCAGGGGAATGCGTTATTTTCTTTAATTGTCAAATTCGCGTTTATTATTGTCATCAGCTATTACAGCACCACCTACATTACATTCTATCTTTAAACTCGCTTTCATCAGTGAATAATTTTAGTAACTATATTATGTACATTTCTAAACAGAGTGAACTGTCTAAACCACTAGATTTCTCGTAGTTGCAAGTGGTGCCATCAAGTAGAAACTTAATTATATTCTCTCATTGGCCCTCGATCAGTTCACACAAGCCAGCCTTTACTGAATCACAGTAATTGGGTATCTCCCAAAGTAACATCATTTGGCGACGTAATGTAGTGCATACGTTATCCATACTAGGCAAGAGCCTCAATTCTCATCTGCCACATAATTAAGCCGAGGAAATTGCTCCCGATGTGTTGCACACGACTAACCTGCCCGGCTAACCAGAAACTGGATTCGTTTATCTAATGATCGAAGTGGAGATAGTGACGTCAGGTTACCATAGACATTACGTATTATTTTTTAGTTTTAACCTTTTTGGTCTTGCCTAGGCTTATGTGCATCAGTGGAACAGTATATAGGCTAGTTAGTTACTTACTCTAGTAGCATTACCAGTATAAGAGCCAGGTCTCGAATTCGACTCCTTAGTATATTTTGGGATAGTGTTGAAAAATCCATAATAAATATTTCGCTTGGAGTTTCAGCTTGTTCTAACTGAATGTTAACAATTGTTTTTATTTTGAACTAAAACCAAAGCAATGAGGAAGAAACAGCATTTCTATTCCGATAGTCTTAGAGATAAGAGTTACGTGCTGCACATTAACTGCAACAATTAGAGCAAGTCGTTACTTTACGACAGTTCAACGATTGGATGTAATGATTTGGATACCGTACGTAGCCGACAGATTATTGTTAGTTGTATACTAATGGAGTAGTTACGTTCTACTAGTTTGTTAACTTTCATGTCCATATGTGTCACGTCATTGATCCCGCCCGATCCTCTAAATGCCACTACACTTGCACACTCTCTTAGTCCCGAGACACCGTACTCGAAGGTCAAAGGTATGACGCGCTCTATACCAGCTACAGACATGTATCTGGGCGCTTTTACCCACCCCATCGACCCGGTCAACCCGAGCCGTGGTCCTTTAAAAGCGCCCTCGAGTTGTTCTCCTACCGATCCGATCTCTCGGAAAATCTAGTTAGGAACGGGGACACGCATCCCTCTGACGGTGTTTCGATCACACAGCTTGAGGAACCCTTTAAGTTTCTTGCCTTCCCAAAAAAGTCTTGTGACGCTCAAAATGCCGTGTGAGGAGGAGGACAAACATTCTAAAAAAAGTCATTGATGTGACAGACTGAGATAATAGGGTGGTAGCTAGCTAGGGGACTTAAAACAAGCTAAGCAACCAACTGTACGTAATACGTACTGTAATCGAACCCGGGTCCTATGGGTCTCGTCAAATACTCTAAGTTACAATAAGCCTTTCAAAGCCGTATCCGCGCAACGTCTTGCAAACTCAGTTCTGTCGGCAAGTTGAGCTATTTGTCATTATAACCTGTGTCATGTCAACCCTCACTCGAGAATTCTAAGTATGTATATCTTAATTAAGTTTATGATTCAATATGCGTAGCTTATGATTGATAAGGTTAGTTGCGAAGAGATGTAGTTATTTCTTATAACAAACCTGAAAAGCAACAACATTTATTGCTGTATCTAGGCATTGTTGCGTTATTGTGTTTATATATTAGTGATTGAGAAGCTCGATGGCGCAGTGGTAAACGCACTCGGTATACGATGGCTGAAGTTAAGCAACTTTAGCAAAGACCGGTCATCGGACAAGTGACCACAAATTTATCATCTCAATCTCCTCCGTGCTTAGGAAGGCACGTAAAGCCGTTGGTCCCGGCTGTATAAGCCGTTAAAATTCAAAATTCAAAATCATTTATTCAGTTTAGGCTACAAATAGCTCTTTTAAACGTCATTATGCCATCGGTTCGTAAGTCTACTCTGGGCAGGAGACCTTGTACTGAGAAGAACCGACAAGAAACACAGCAAGTGTCAAGCTATTTTCTCCCTTACAGCAAAAATATTGGAGTCGTTAACAACCACCAATCCGCACTGGGCCCGCCTGGTGGTTTATGGTTCGTTCTCCCTCATCCTAAGGGAAGGCTCGTGTCCCAGCAGAGGGGACATATAATGAATTGGTGACGCATGTATTGATGGATTGACATATTGTTACAAAGAACAAACCTAGTAATTTCGTAAAATTATTTGTACAAGTATCATTATTTTTATGATACTGTTCAGCAGCCCTCGTGCGATGGTGAACCACAATGAGACCAAAGATTGTCTAGAAGATTACACTTGTGTGATAAGCCCGTACTCTGTAAGTCTACTTTCTTATGTTTCTTTGCTAAAAAATTTTTTGTATAGACTTTATTTTTCTCATCATAATTTAATTATTGATGCCGTTGATACCAATTCTTCTTATTTCGCTTAGACATACAAATTCGCATTCTTCAATAGTTCGTGTGTGTTTTCGTAGTATCGCTTGAACTATATTACGTGTTCGTTAGCTAGAGGGAGTAGCGCCTCACAAGTAACATGTGTTAATCCTAACTTATAATTAACTTGATCTCTTTGCAGCGAGTCTACCTGCTTTATACGTAAGTGTGTAGTGTGCCAAAAAATCCGTCTTCCAACACTTAAGTTACCTAAAATGTTTAAATAATTTTAACGCTTGTTGCGAAACAAATTACAAAAACACAAATGTTGAAAAACTTTTCACGAGCAAGATTTGAACCTGCACCCTTCTGACATACCGGGTCAAGTGCTCTCCCAATTGAGCTATCGTGGTTCTAACCAGCCCGCCGAAATTATTCAACACTATTTACTTTTTACTTTGAAAGCCAAAGGCGCCCATTCAATGTCAACAACTACCGTCATCAACATCCGATCATAATATTTTTACAAATACTAAAGATGAATGATGATTGAAGATGAATGAATGAAGAATGGGCGCCTTTGGCTTTCAAAGTAAATAGTGTTGAATAATTTCGGCGGGCTGGTTAGAACCACGATAAATCAATTGTGGGAGCACCTGATCCGGTATGTCAGAAGGGTGCAAGTTCATATCCTGCTCGTGGAAATTTTTTCAACATTTGTGTTTTTGTACTTAAGTTACCTGCTATGAAACGGTCAAATCTAGTTTTTATATTTTTTAAATGTATAATTTTTTGTTGTAGGTACTTAGTGTGTGCCAATAAATGTATTTCTTCTTCTTCTTCTTTCGTTGTAAATTCTTATCTATCAATTATTATTCGACTGAGACGGTAAACAAGGAAGCTCACCTGAGTGAATCTCTCGTATTCATTAATGTTACCGAATGGTGAATAAAACCCGCATGGTATTCGTTTATTTGTTTAGCTTTTTAAACATATATTTTTTTATATTTTTAATTCAGATGAAGTTTCATCAAACTTTATTTGATAACCGTACTTCAAATCCCAACTGTGCGGCAAACTTATCAAAATAGTCGGTGTCGGTAGTCGGTGCTATCATAGCTTCGTTCTTGTCAAGAGATTCGTTAATTGGAGATTCAAAATTAAAACACGCTCAGTTAGCTACGTTAAATACGACAGCTGTAACCAATATTGAAATATCATTGCGGACTAGGATCGGAAACTACGAATAGAATACCGGTCTAGTGGTGGAGATGTGATTTTATAATTTGCTGTTTAAACCCACCAACTGGCAAGGCCACATCGAAATACCACCAGCTCGGTGGGTGGACGACATAGTCAGACTTGTCGGATGCATCGGTACAAAGAAACCAAAACGAAAACGAGAATTTGTGTATCATTAAAGCAGTGCCTGGTGACAAACGAGATAAAGTGCAATTTTGACATGATCGTTTTTATTAGCGTGATCTTATGTTAAGCAAAACTCTTCTCTGCATTTTTTTCTGATATTTTAAAACATAAACTATCGTATAATTATATATATAGTATATAATTTCACAAAAAGTTTGTTTCGAAGAAATAATTTGGAGAAGTGTTGAAAAAAAAATTCCATGAGCGCGATTTGAACCTGCATCCACTGGTGATCCGGGCCAGGTGCGCTTCCAATCATAGCGTAATTAGAAGCGCACATAACCCAGATTTATGATGATGAATATGATGATGACCTGAATCTACGAGTATAATCGTGTCTCAGTGGCCAATTTTAGAACCGGTGACTTATTCTCACGCTATGGTATCAAATACTATTGCTCCTTTATCTCATATTCAGTCATTGGTAACTTATATTTGCCACGGTATTGGCAACGGTAAGTAGCTTAAAAATCAAATTGTACGTAATGGAAAAGATATTATACCTCATAGTATATTTGATGTCACTTTTAAATTCAAGATCACCAGTAAGATTTAAGAATCACATTAATTACATTAAAAAGAGAAAGCTTATACTCAGCAGTGAATAATTGAGATTGAGATTCAGACTGATAAGATAGATAATTTAATAATAATAAAACAACATATTTTTTTATAATTTAGCTCACACTGCATCTACGTTGAATATATCTTGTCGATCGCTCAAGCAATATGACCGATGTCGATTTAAGTCCATGTGCCGCTACTGCATACTGATTGCGTCTTAATTTGGGACGGTGTTCATTGTCTGCAGACGGCATTTGATGCAATGCTCCTAAACTATTTCATACATACGTACATAATACATACACACGCCTACATCGACCTACCACAAACTGCCAAATTTCCTCAATAGACTTTGAATTTTATGCCTTAAGTATATGGTTGAAAATATATTGAAGAAATTTGACAGTTTTGGACAGGTTGATGTGCAGGCGTCTGTACTGAGTAGTGATCGGGACTCCTTGCTACGAGCAGCTCTATGGCACACGACGTGACCTAAATTTAAACTTAGAAGCTTAGGAAAAAAGAAAGAAAAAAGAACAAGTGAAGATGAGAATTATTGATTTTGGGACAGCAAGCGAAGGCTGTATTGTAATTGGTTTCTTGCAGCCGTTACCACTCGCCGACAGGGCGTCGGAACAGACAGTCCGCATTACACCCATTACGGAACTGCCCTTTAAATGACCACAACCGCGTCTGCATCAGGGCGTAGCTCATGTACCTAGTAATCGGGACTCTTTGCAATGCAGCTCTGTGGCACACGACGTGACCTGAATTTACGTTACGTTATTGAACGTAGAAGCTTAGGAAAAAAGGAAGAAAAAAGAATAAGTGAACATGAGGATTATTGATTTTGGAACAGCTAGCGAAGGCTTTATTGTAATTGGTTTTTTGATAAAATACACAACTTTAATTATTTTGGTGTTATCTATACTAATATTATAAAGAGGAAACCTTTGTATTTTTGTACTATGTACCTATGTATGTTTTCAACGAATACCCTCAAAAACTACTGGACCGATTTAAAAAAATCTTTCACCATTAGAATGCTACATTAGCGCTGAGTAACAGGCTATATTTAAAAAAAGAGAAAAAAAATTAAAGTTTCCAGTACAGTACCTACATACTCTTCCATCCTTCTTCCAAAAACGGGTACGCAGAGCATCAAAATCACCAGTTTTGAGTATTCTCGCCATTAGTGACGGACGCCGCATTTAGCATAATCAAATTATGGTTCCTAGGTGAAATAGATAACATCAGTGATGGGTTTCTAGCTGATCGCCTGATGTGCTAGTATCTTGCATGAAATATTTATATATTTTATTGTATATGAAATACTCAATGTACCTACATATGCTAGAAATGAACCCACGTCAGTAATCTAATGTTATTAGCTTGAGGTAGTGGCTTAGTATTATTATCAGTAAGCGTCGTAAAGTCTGCAACTTCTACCTAGCACGAGCATAAACTCAAGTATAAACTTTGTGTGTATTAATGAGGTGTTTAATACAGCGCCATCTAGTTTCACTTATGACAATTAGGCGACTTATTTGCTTGTTCGGTGGGATTTAATTTGGTGTTAATTTAATTAATTTAATTTTTAATTAAACACAATTTTAAATAATATCCCCCTTAAAAATAAACAGAGAATACACTCCGAATAGTTATTCCGTGCTTTGTCTCTTTTACTCTAATTAGAAATGACGTTTACATGACGAGAACAAAATACGGAATAACTATTCCGAGCTTATTTTTTGTTTATTTTTAAAGTACTACGTATGTAATGTAGCCAATTTGGTGACATTTTTTTTTCATAAACTCTGTTTAACGTCAACGTTAATGCATTGGAAACAGTATCAGCTACGTTGACGGCTTATGGACCAGCGGCGTTAATGCTATTTAGCCTCCAGGGATCCAGATCACCTGTGTAAACTCATAACGCAAATCATCATAATTAATAGGCGTCATTTTACTATGTTAGGGAAAGCATATTACACCACGGCTTAGTATCAAAATTAACATACTAATGGCGCGCTATTTTATTATCAAAGGATTCGTGTCGCCTTATTATGTTAGCATTACCGAAGTGTTTAAGATTAATTTAGTTCGAATCTAAGGAAAATTCGACTGCGAACTGGTTAACACAAATTGAGTCCACAGAATTAACAGGTTCAAGATAATTAATAGCACGTTAAAGTCAACAAGAAGTTGTTTGGGTAGAGTTGGAAATAACCAGAAATACTTTTTGGGATTATACGAATTAAGAATTTATAGTTTACATACAAACTTGTATGTATTATGAAACTAATAATAGATGTAAGAGTATGATTTGTTGTCATCATCATCGTCCTTGCCTTTTTCCCATGTGATTTGGGGTCGGCTCTCCGTATCATTTCGCGCCATTCCTCTCTATTTTGCGTCATATCTGGAGAGTATATATTTATTTATCGATAAATAAAAATATACTCTCTAGACTCGAAAGTCGTAGGAGGTCGACCTCGGCCTCTCTTACCCTCGGCAGTGTTGCTTAGCGCACTCTTAGTCATGTGGTCGACATCTCTGCGCATCACATGGCCGAACCATCGCAGTCGACTCTCGCACATCTTCTCTTGTATTGGCGCAACCTTGAATGTGCCACGGATATATTCATTCCGAACCTTATCTATTAGCGTTACGCCCCCAGACCACCTAAAAGCATTTGCTGAACTGTAATATTTTGTTCCACTTTTAAATTTTAATGCGCATCGACTCGCATTGGTATAGTCTATAGCGTCGCTGTAGAATGATAACCTCGTATGTCCAGATATCCAAACTTTACAGGAATCGCAAAAAAGCTCATTTCGTCAATGTTTAAAATATTGTTATGTGCTTTTGTCTTATGTTTTGAATGATAATAAGGCCCTAGTTATGTTATTAACCAATCCCTTACTTAACTGTATTATATCAGTTAAATGACTTAAGAGGTTTTCTGTTTTTATATGTACGTAGTTACTAAGTTTTCAAAAGTAAAGAAACTGATGTAGATTAAAAAAAATATGTTTAATGAACACAAGTAGTCATTATATTGCGTACGCTGTTTCGCGGTATTATAAAATACGTGGTTTTTATTTGATTTTTACAAGATTAAAAAAAATATGCTTTTTTGACATACAAGGTTATCATTCTACAGCGCCGATAGGGAAACGGCCCTTTGCCGGGATCAGGCTTTTTTTACAGGGAAAATTCGCGTAATGAAACACCCCGCGGGGCTCCACTCCGCGGGGATATACTTATGTGGGGTTGGCCAGATGGTATGACACCCACTTAAAACCTAATGCATCCATCTACCGCTTAGGCGGAATTATGAGAACTCGAAGTAATTCATGACCCGCCGCAGTAGTCCCTTCTACAATACTTCGATTGAATATGGTCACCCATCCGATGTTCCGTCTTGGTACCACGAAAGTTGCTTAAGTTGCAAGATCGCAGCACGAACCCAAGCCACTGCGCCATCGATCATATACATCATAAACCTTTGGTGTGTTTACCAAGCACGTTGACTTAATCCTGTACACAATCCAATCAGTGTTGCATATTTTAACATTGGCCTACTTTCTATCGGCACGCGTCGTCGGTGGGCAAGCGTCCCAGGTGGAGCAAAATGTGCTTCAGATTTTGTGCTTAACCCGGGATTGTCATCATTACATTCGACTAGCGCGGTGATTAATCATTAATTATAGCGTAGCAATGTCTTGATTTTGAGCTTTTGCTTATGAGCAAATGAGGGATTGCTTATGTCGGAAGGCTCGTGCCTCAACAGTGGGGACATAAAATCGAGCTGGAAATGATGAGTGGGCCATTAAAGATAAATTGATTCAGGCTCTTAATAAACGTTGAAAAACTTTTGGCATCAATACTTACAGAGGAAGATGAAAAAAGAAGTAGGTTGCCAACCCCCAACAAAAGATCCCGATGGTTGGAAGTCCTACTGAGGGAGGGAAACCTCAGCAGACCCCACTAAGACAAGATAAGATAGATAGATAGATCCATCATCATCACCACCAAATCATTTTATGTCTCCACAGTTGAAGCACGAGTCTTTCCTATCGTTAGGGAGAATGGGCTACCACGCGGGCCCAGTGCGAATTGGTGGTAGTCAACGACTATTGATAGGTAGTTAGAACACTTTACTGCAACGCTTTCTACTTTCTATTCAAATCGACATCTACCTATAATCTACCTACTACCGGTAGTAGTGTCGATGCAGCCCCTATACCACCAACCGTACTCAGTGGCAACCATCTTCGACGTATACACGTCTTACCGTTACATCTTGGCCTGCTCCACAACCGGATAATCGCGCACGATAATAATAACTTCAGTTAGATTAACTGCCAGCCGACCGCTACAACCGGAATTCGCATGGAATTATACGAGGCTGATATCGGTTTCGCAGTTGGCTTGAGGAATCTTTGGAAGTTGATGCTTCTGTCCATTTTTTTAGCAAATACCTACATAAGTATAAAGAGATCAAAATATTATGACATCTTTTTTAAATATTCACAACATTATCTTATTTTCTGTAATAAGCCTTGCTATCCAATGAGGCTGGGTACTCTGCTTGATGGGGATGATCTGGGCAATTTTTTGAAGTGAAAACTTCTTTAGCGGCGTTGTGCACTTTTTTTGGAATGGGTAAAAAATGTTAAACTCGCGTCAGGACACGTGACCGTCAGGCGCGTCGCGCAACATTCGTAAGACGGATGGAGAGTAGACAGCTACGCGGGGCGTAATATAAATTTTTAATATAACTTAATATAACTTTTTAATGTAATATAAATTGTCATGTTTGTGTACGATAGCCCAATAAATAATTATTGTATTCTACCACAGAAATGAGAGTACTTTTATACTGATAATTAAAGCAATTCGTGCAAAATTATTCCCTAACCATTCCAAAATATCAAAAATGCACAACGTTAATATTCAAGTTTTAACTTCTGCCGGCACTCCCAGAGTGCAACCCGTCGTTTTTTTTTTCATAGATCCGTCTAATGGGGGGTACTAGTAACTTTTTTTTCAGTCGTCTAGATTTTTGCACATTATTTCACATTACCTACTTATACCTATATTTAACAGTGTTTAACGGCTGGGAAGACAAAAAGAGCTACAACTTATGTGTATCTGAACTCGACGCAATAAAAACTGACTAATTTGTTTTTGAGAAATCTGCCACTAAATCAATGCAAAGCTAAAATTTAATTTGGCACTTAAATAAAAAATTACAGCAACAAAAAACTAAGAATAGTGGTTAACGCTTACAAAAGTAAGTACTCGTATTTTCAAAATATCATTCCCTAGTAGAGTGCTCACTGAAAATTGCTAGTATCTGCAGTACAAAAAGATTGATGGCCGTAAAATGAAAGAAGTGTGTTTAAAGAAAAATAACACTTTTCTCGGGCACCCTAATAGCGCGATATTTGTTCACTTCACAGCGACTAGGTACTCCGAGAAAACTAATTTTTCAGTTGAAATATAAATTTTATTAAAAACTTTCAAAGAAATTCTTTAAATGTTTACATAACAACTAGTCATTGTAACTTTTTTCTCGGTTACTATTTTATGAGAAGGTCGGCTCTGCGTTCTTTCCACCAATCTCTAAAGTTAAACTGCCCGGATGGACGACCAAAAAATATTCTCTTTTACTATTCGACTTCATTCGCTCATTTTGGCATATTAAGCTCATTAATTGATTCAGTAATTGAGAATGTTACAGTCGTTAAACAAGCCATGTGATAAGGCTACGAGCCTAGGAGGAGCTCGATGGTGCAGTGGTTAACGCGCCCGGTCTGCGATTTCGCAAAAGCCGGTCAACGGGTGACCAAAAATGTATCATCTCGAGCTCCTCCGTGCTTCAGAAGGCACGTAAAGCCGTTGGTCCCGGCTGCATTAGCAGTCGTTAGCAACCGGACTGGGCCCGCGCGGTGGTTTATAATCCGTTCTTCCTATCCATCCATAGGAAAGGCCCGTGCAGTGGGGACATAAAATGAGCTGATGATGATTATAATGATGATGAGAAGCTTCTATGGCGATTGATTACTCGATATAAAGCCGATTTCCATTTACAACATACAGTCTATAAACTCGGCTTCATATAAAGAGGAAACCTTTGTATTTTTGTATGTATGTATGTATGTATGTATGTATGTATGTATGTATGTATGTATGTATGTATGTATGTATGTATGTATGTATGTATGTATGTATGTATGTATGTATGTATGTATGTATGTATGTATGTATGTATGTATGTATGTATGTATGTATGTATGTATGTATGTATGTATCGAATAAACTCAAAAACTACTGGACAGATTTAAAAAATTCTTTCCCCATTAGAATGCTACATTAGCGCGGAGTAACATAAGCTATATTAAAAAAGTCCACCCGTGCGAAGTAGGGACGGGCCGCTAGTACAACGTAAACCTTAAAACAAGCCATATGAGAAGTCTGATTGGCAATTGATTACTCGATATAAAGACTATTTAAATTTGTTTACTTAGTCTTTATAAACATAGCTTTAATACCGTTAAACAGTTGCTATTTATTACCTACTCCTATTTCCCTTAAATAGTTAACCCTGCATAAAGGGACAACATCACACACAAAGTCACTGATCTGATCTCAAACTACCACAAAAGCTTAATTACTTGTACACAAAGGGAGGGAGGTACCACACTCGGGTCCGATACAAGCACGCTCTATCAAGTGGCACCCACACTGAAGTCGCGTGAAACCGCGTGGTGCTATGTATATAAATAAGGTCACATTTTATCAGCTGCAAATATTTTAACAAAACATCTAATTCTATCAAAGATACAAGGCCCTAGCATTTAAAAAAAATTCAGGCTAGTTTTTTTTTCACTATTCCTGACACAAAAATTGTAATATTTTTAAGAGCGGCCTCTCTGTCGGCTCTTTTGAATGAAACTACGGTCACGTGTAAGCTGTGAACGCATTGCGGCCTCTCTGTTTCGGCTTCTTTGAATTGAAACTACCGAAAGTGCTTTATTTTACTTTTTAATCGAAATGTCTTTTGGCGTTTTTCTTGAAAAGTAGCGTATAAAATTATTTGATTTTTTCATAAAAACAGTTTATATTATGTTGTTGAATTTATCCTCAAAATATTTGCAGTTGATAAAATGTGGCCTTATATACAACGTGTAATAGAAAGGTGTGGTCAAAATGAAAAGATCCACAGTGTATCCGATCTAGATCTTGTATGCAGAGTTACTAAGACATGATTATTAACTTTAATTTGTTTTGCATTTTTTAATTAAATATTTCTATTTTGACGTCACATCAAAATAAACAAGTCACAGCCCTAGTGGCTTAGTAACCTCTGTGTTCTTACATTTATGATCACTGCTGCTTGCTTATGCTTGCATAATTTCATTAATATAAATATTTCATTAACCATTGCATGTCAAATTAAAGTTAATAACAACACATACAAGTTCTAGATGGAATACACTTTGGATTTTTTTTCATTTTGACCAAACCTTTTTGTTACACGTTGTATAATTTCAAATAATTTTTGTCGCCAAAAAATAACATAGGCGAGTTCTTGGCGGGAAAGTGAAGAGTCATGTCTGCGGTTTTGTTTTATTTTCTAAAATTTGTGTTATGTCGAATATTAATGTGAAATAATGGTGGATTATTAACCGTTAAGTGTTCGTGAGTGTGCATGAGTGTTAGCAAATGAAACAAAACAGTGCAACGTCACTTTTCAAATTCTCTCAAGAATTCCGCCCGAGGACTTAGTAAAGCCCCACATCTTTACTGAGATACTCGAGGGGTTGGGTGGTATATCATTTCTCATTTCTATTATCATTCATCATCATCATACAGAAAAGAAATATTGTTTATTTATGTATTACTTGTTAGAAAAATTACTTTGACACTGGCTAAATGTGCTAGTCGCACAAAGCCATCAACAAAATGAAAAAAAAAGAAAAAAAAAATAACATAGGTTTTCATTTAAATTTTACGGGATCACAGCTAGGTTGGACCCAGGTGGTCTGTATTGAATTGTTGCTAAAAATTCAGTTGTCGACCCCTATTTCAAATGATTAAAGGAAAAAATGTCGATCACTGATCCTGCTGAACACTGGTTCCTGCTGAACACTGGTTCCTGCTGAACACTGGTGCCACTACCCTACTGGGTTTAGATACACTAACGGTTCTCAAGAGTAATTAAAAAGTTATTAATTTAAAGAATCCCTGACCGTAGTGGTCGTGAAATGCAAAAAAAATTTGAAGATTAGTATGAATTTTCAATTGTTTTTATACTAATATTAAAGTTGTAGCGAGTTTTATTCATCATTTGAGCATCTTAATGAAAACGATTTTTTGATGGCATTGGAGCAGCGTCTCATGTTAACAAACAGGGAGAGTTGAAATTTTGCCATAAGTAAGTACTCTCTATCGTTTTCGTTAGCGTTATCAATGTATGGCAAATAAAGCTCGCACTGGCTACCACACGAACACAATCATATCTAATACCTTTAAACATATATGTATATATATAATCCGAATCTCGGAAACGGCTCCAACGATTTTCATGAAATTTAGTATGCAGGGGGTTTCGGGGCGATAAATCGATCTAGCTAGGTTTCATTTTTAGAAAACGTCGTTTTATGCGTAAAAAAAAACCGAGCAAAGCTCTTTCATCCAGGTACTTTTATATAAAGTTATGAAATAACATTTATGTAGTACTACTTATTCAAGTATGTAGGTACCTATTAGATGTAAAAAAAATATATGGGGAAGCGTCTTGAAGAAAACCCACAGTAAAATTCAGTAGTTCACAGTAGTAGTTAGTTTAACATACTTAAAAATGTCATCCTTTTTATTCCTTACGGATAAGCGCTTTGCGTTCTTACCTGTTGTTATGTGGATGGGATGATAAAGCCTAAGACTTAAGATGAAAGCGCATTTCACCAGGACTCCTCAAACACCGGTGAACTGGCTACCTTACCTCTAACTGGCTATATAAGTAAACGTGATGTCGTGTAGTAACATATCGAGTGTAATGCATCTCAACGGCTTACCACGCGCTATGTACAAACGACAACAATAAACATATTAATAACTACAACTCAACAACGTTTCGCACGAGAGTCTGTCAGATGTTGAGAACGACACTTTTGATAGTTATCGTCGCTTGCGTCAACTCCGCCATTAAGTTCACTATAAATATAAAATATGGAGACTGCAGAAGGTAGGTAACGTGACTAGACCCAGAAGTCCCGGGTTCGATTCCCAGCGGGGGGTACATGTTTGTGTACGCGGTTTGGATGGTGGTAGGGCTTGTTTGTCTACCTGGCTTGCTACCACCATCTTATTCAAATATGTCGCCAAACATCAATGTTTGTAGCATTATTGCGTTCCGGCAGCTAGACATAAGATAGCCAGTGCCTCACTAGTTGAAGATCCCGGGTGAAGTGCACTTCCATCATTGGCCTTATCATCACTTAACATCAGGTGAGATCAAAGCACTGTGCTTACCCGCAAAATATTTAAAAAAAAAGTAAGCTTCATACATACCACACTCGAGCAGAGCACACAGACGCGGAGATTGGGAACAGCTCGAAACAGTCCGAGTGTAGCTGTTGCGAGGTTCCACGTCCGTGAGAGGTTGTTATGTGTGCGTTGCTCGAGAGCGTTTCATCATCATCATCATCATCATCAGCCCATTTATGTTCTCACTGCTGGGGCACGAGCCTTCCGAATGGATGGATAGGGAGAACAGGCCATAAACCACCACGCGGGCCCAGTGCGGATGAGTGGTTGTTAACGACTGCTAATGCAGCCGGGACCAACGGCTTAACGTGCCTTCCGAAGCACGGAGGAGCTCGAGATGATAAATTTTTAGTCACCCATCCGATGACCGGCCTTTGCGAAAGTTGCTTAACCTCAGCACTCGCAGACCGGGCGCGTTAACCACTGCGCCATTGAACTCCTCCAGCGCCTCCTCGAGCGCGCTTGTATGAAGCTTACTTTCTGCCACCTCCTTATTTTGTGCAATAAACTTGGCACGCATCTGCTATGACATTTGGAGCGTCACAATCTGGGTCAGTTGCTTAGTAATCCGGCTGGGTGGTAAAGCTTAACAATAGCATAGAAAGATAATAATGGCCGTAGTACCATAAAGGCACATCGCCGCCCAAGTGTCACGGTATCACTTGACATATTCTTATAAACTAGCCATCTTGTGGTATACGGTTAACGGTTTCATTCGAGTTCTTCCCGTAATAACACGTGTTGACTCCATTTCGACTCCATTTTAGTTTCTATCTACCGAACAATTGTGCCCTTACTACTAATAATAAAAAATACTTAAAATTGGCTAAATGCTAATCGCGAAGCCATTAATTAAGATAATTAATTATATAGTTTACATAACCAATATAAGACACGACAAACTTCAAGAGAAACCAGAAAGAGATATTGAATAAAAACGTATTGACATACACACTCACACATAAGTTTCAATACAAAATCTCATCTTTGAAACACCTTTGAAGACATTTTAAACTCAAAGTAATGATTTAGGAATTTTCTAATATTTTTACGACGTGACTTTATGAAGAGAGGAATATGCTTACAAAGGAACGTACAATATTGCCACCTATAAAAGTTATACGTTAGTACGCTTAAGATTCTTGAGTTTGAGAACGTGGCTAAGACATTGAGCGTTGACTACAGTACATATAGTACTTATCGGTACACTGTCAACAATACAAGCTCTATTCTGATATAGTCAATCGAGCGTCAAACAGCCTTGAAGCTCAATCATAATGAGTGAAAGGCACCACCTCGGTCACATAGCCTTACCGTGACTCACCAATGACTTTGTAATGGTATTCGTGTATCAGAAATTACACAAAAGAACTACCTAACAGATCCCAGTAACACTGTTATTACAATAATTATCAGATGACACCTACGCGACGGGCGCAGCTGTCTCAATGAAAGCGAATGTCAGCCATTTTGGGACCACCATTGTATACGAACGAGTGGTACCTATCAATGCCTCTTTAAAGTTAGTCTCTTAAAACAAAAACATTTCTTCAAAGAATTAAATTTAACATAAAATTTTGACTGTAGGTAGGCAAACTTGTTATTATTTTTACAAGCAGGCAAAAAAAAACTTAAATACTGTATATTGCTCTACTTTTACGAAATGCCTGTTATCTCCATGTTTACTGTAACACTAATTAAAGTAATTCAAAGTGAAATATTGCAATGGTGTGTAAAATGATCTTAACTACGAACATGTAGCTAGTGTTTTTGGATAAAATACTCTATCTAACTCACTCTTACTGAGCGTTTGCTAACAAATTCACTATTGTGATTCAATTCTGAAAGTTACATAATCATTATACCTAGCCCACGTCTCCACTCGATCCCAAATTACTATTAAGTTGGACACTATTGCCTTCACAACATACTATATACTTTTACTTAAGCGAGTCTGTATCGAATCCAATATGTGAGCTGTAAACTTACCATATGGCAATATGGAAGCCCTCCAATATCAATATGATCCAGCCCCACAGATCCGGCTTTATGTGCCCACTAGCTTGTAACTTAATCTCTGCTGCAGTATGCCTATTTACCCCACAAGTTAGATTCCCAGCTAAGAGAGCACTCAACACAATTGACTGGCAAATATCGATGGCATTCGCTACAGACTTCCAGTCACGACAGTTATAAACCCAATCATCCATGCACTTCGACATGGGAATAGGTCTCGATGGACGTTCATCACTCGAGAGGTAATGTTATCTACATAAAACCTGCTCCGTTTCACCGCTCTTGAAAATTCCAAGTCAAAAGAGATTTATTTTCAGTTTCCAGCAGTTAGGTACATCAGTTAAAAGGCTTGCACTATTGATGCAGCCTTTTAAGTTACGCTAGTGCACTGAATTTATATCTTGGTTCTTTTTAGAACATACTCAGTGAATAGAGTTTTGAAACCGTTCACGCTTACAAAATAAATCTAAAAATTTTTGAAACGTTTACTACTTTTGATAAAAATGTCGTTGAAATGAAATAAAATGAATCTTTATTCAGTTTACTTGAACTTACTAAATAAGTACTTTGTATCATCAAAAAATATTGGTTTATAATTATGTTAACTATTGTTATAGGAATGTTAAATAGGCAATGAATGATGTATCTATTTATATAATAAATCTAAAGAGAGTCGAAAGTCTGTAGGAAGGTATTAAAAAAATGTTGGCTGGGGATACTTAGAATCGATAACAGAACATGTTCCAATAGTTTTTAGAATTTTTGTCTGTTTGTCTGTTTATTTGACCGCGCATCACGTGAAAATGACTGAACGGATTTGAATGAAACTTTGCACATAGACAGACCATGACCCGGACTAGAAAATAGGATACTTTTTATCCCGGTAACAGGTTCCTGTGGGATAGTGTATTCTTCGCAAACGAAGTCACGAGCGACAACTATGTAAAATAAAAAGACAATAATGACTTTAACAACAAATATAGGAATAGTTACTCTACAAAAACACGAAATGCATTTCTTAGTTGTATTGTAATATAACATAAGTGGGTCAAACATTGCATCGTGTTGCGGCTTCTCCGTTGGACCGTGAATTCTCGTGCACTTCACGATCGGTCGTCAAACTCACGCTCCATTTGATACAATACACTTTTTCAACTCTAACATGCACGGATATTAATCAGACATTCACGAAGGAATACATTATCAGCCCCAACTAATTATGATCAGTTGCTATTAAATACACTGAATCGATGGCTCGATTGCGCAGTGAGGAGCTCGATGGCGCAGTGGTTAACGCTCCCGGTCTGCGAGTGCTGAGGTTAGCAACTTTCGCAAAGGCCAGTCATCGAATGGGTGACCAAAATTTATCATCTCGAGCTCCTCCGTGCTTCGGAAGGCACGTAAAGCCGTTGGTACCGACTGCATTAGCATTCGTTAGCAACCACCAATCCGCACTGGGCCATTCATCCATAGGGAAGGCTCGTGCCCCAGCAGTGGGGTCATAAAATGAGCTGATGATGATAATGATGACACTAAATCGTTTCGCCCTCATCTCTTCCTAGTGTATGATTGAAATGCTATTGTGAATGTGTTCGTAATCGTTATGAGTTTTCGGTCGCACTACTCGTAAGTAATAGAGTAAATACTTTTTTGATGAATTTATAATTTTTTTCGTAATATGTCAAATACCTTTTGTTTTGCAATTCTTTTTCGTAGTACCTTCATACTTCATCTATGTTGGCTTGGTATGAATGTTTTATCTAAATACTAGCTGACCCGGCGGACTTCGTACCGCTTTGACAGTTTCCATCATTGAGTTAAATATATATCAATGGTTTCCCTGACAACAAAACAAACAAATCATTTTGTATTGAAAAATTTATTAATACTTTATTTAATATTATTTTTTATTATGGCCTATGTTACTCAGCGCTAATGTAGCATTCTAATGGTGAAAGAATTTTTTAAATCGGTCCAGTAGTTTTTGAGTTTATTCGTTGCAAACATACCTACATACATACATACATACATACAAAAATACATAGGTTTTCTCTTTATAATATTAGTATAAATAAAGATTTACTTTGCTATTTTCTTTTTCTTTCAATACAGTCTACTTACTCTTTCTATTCAACTCCTGATTTGACAATACCTTCTTTAGAAGGTGAAATGGGAATTCGTGATTATAAGAATAAGAAAAAACACAATATAAAAGGTGCAAAAAGTTTAAATACATCGTTCCTGCTGTTGTCTCTAAAATACGAATCGTTGTAGGTCGCAACGCGTTTGATCCAAAACTCATTACCGAGTGAAAATGGAAAGCCTGTGTAGCGCCAATCAGTAGGACAGTTGAGGGCACCTGTTGGAATCACTTTAATCCTGATTCAGTATTACCAGACCGCTTTGGATTGTGTTTAGTACCTTTTGCGCGTTACAAAAGCGGATTCGAGGCGAATCGATGGTGTAATCCGTTGTAATCTTCCATTCAGAAGCGTGGACCTACCAAACAGAATTAATTTTGCCTCTCCAACTAGCTGTAGGGTTTAAATGAAAATAGTTTTTGTTTTTTGGACGAAAGAAAGAAATTAATTCGAATGTAAATCACACAAAACAGAACTGAACAAGAAATTCGAATACAAATGCCGTTCAAAATGATTACTACTCAGCTTTGAGCCGATGCAAGTCAGCCAAACCTTGTAGTAAAATTTGAAATGCTATTTTATATAGGTATTTGTAAAATGCTAACTTAACCATAGTAAATGCCGCGTTCTAAGGTAAATGCCTATATTTATCAATCACTTTATTCGAGCAAATATAACTTATTTTTTCAATGCATAGTGCCAGGTTTGAGCTCACCGCCCAGTCTTTGGATAGTATATAGATTGATTGCTTTTTTACTACGTATCTTACTATACTATACTATCTATACTAATAGTATAAAGAGGAAACCTTTGTATTTTTGTATGTGTGTATGTATGTATGTATGTATATGTATATGTATGTATGTATGTATGTATGTATGTATGTATGTATGTTTGCAACGAATAAACTCAAAAACTAATGGACCGATTCAAAGAATTCTATCACCATTAGAATGCTACATTAGTGCTGAGTAACATAGGCTATATTTAAAAAAAAAAAAAATACTAAAAACGACATTTAAAAATCCAATACAAAATGATTTGCTTGTTTTGTTGTCATGGAAACCATTGATATATATTTAACTCAAAGATGGAAACTGTCAAAGCGGTACAAAGTCAGCCGGGAAAGCTAGTGTTATATAAATAAGCTGGATCAACAAAGCTAGAGTACCATAGTGAGCATGTAGAACCAAGAATTCCCAAGTTGAAACCACTATTGCTACATTAGACTAGTGATATAGACTAAAAGCTAAATAAGCGTCAAAAGGACTTTACTGTACCAAAGTGTCCTCAGTGTTCCAACATAATTCTGTAAGACAGATTTAATCCAGCGCTGACTCTAGGCTCGCACGAAGTGCTTAGTTAGCCTAATCTTGTTTTGTGTTTATGTTATTGCTTTATGATAAGATATAAAGATATTATTTATTATTTAAAAATGAGGTACAAAAGTAGGTAGGCTAAGGCATACAAAGAACCACTATATATCGTAAATCCTATTAATTAGCTCATATCTAATAGCCAATTCAAAATTCAAATTCATGAAATAAGGGCGCTTTCAAATTAGGCGTTTTGTGTCGGACCACTGTCGTGCGTTTGCTCTGCGTTCCATATTTAAAACAAGCGTGCGGCTGTCGTGCGGCTGAATCGCGAGGCACCGGTCCTACACGAAACTTCTTAATTGAAAGAGCCCTTTATCTTATTGAAACACTGTCGACATTCAAAGAAAGTGGTCGACCTTGTGAAAGTCACAAATATAATTGAGCTGGATTCGTTAAGTTTGCAAATAGAAATCAACTGATTCAAGTCTGGCATTTGATGTTTAAATTGTGTCTAGTGCAAAAATTAAAGCAATAAAATTCGAAAAGTCTTAGAAGACACTCACTTAGCATATTGTTAGTTAGCATATTTGTCTTAGCTCTATCTATTCTTGAAAGTACACACTTACCCTCTCTTTCATAAAAATTATTTAAGCATTATTTAGTTAAATATTGTTTTGTCAACGTCACACAAACGTCATTTTGAATTTGAGAAAAAGAGACAGAACAATGATTAACTAAATTATGCTTAAATAGTTTTTATGAATATGGGGGTTAAGTATTTAGAATATATGATAAGCTATAGATGGATTAGTTATGAATATTGAACTATATGTGTGTCTAAGTCGAATACTCGTAAATTGTTATGATATCTTGACTAAGTTACCAGTGAACCAAAAATATTGCTTTCTTACGTAACTTTACCTTTCACCTCAAATATTGTCGGTCGTTCGGAAGAAGTGAAGTTTGCCTTCGCTGTTGTCACATAGGCTGATGGGAAAGTAAACATAATAAATATTATGGTTTTACATATACCTGTATGTATTTATTTTGACAACTTTGATAATTTATTTGATGCTATAAACATAACTCATAACTTTAAAAAGAAATAATGTGATGTGATGTTTGATAAACCGTAAATTACGCTAAGTACACTAATATGTCTGCCTTACCGCAGTAGGTGAAATTATATTGCACAAGTAAAGCCAATGTAAATACGGTAGCCAATTAACCTGACACTCCCAGAAGCCCTCACAAGTGAAAGCTATTGTTTGAACAACTAATGTGTACACATACCTTGCTTACACAAATTATACAGATGAAACTTAACAATTTACATAGTTGTAACAACTTTTACTTTTAGTTTGATAATGCTAATACATTTTCAACACGTACTTATTCATTTAAATTTTTTGTTTGTTGCAGGATGGGAGCTAAAAGGATTACATTGCTACAAATTCTTCAATATCAGACATTCTTGGGAAAAGGCTGCAGAACTATGTCGAAGGTAATTTTTTGTTTCACATCTTTATGAGCTGTCTTTTAATTTCGCAAAGATAAGAGAAGAGCACTTTCAAAATGTCCTAAAATAATTGTTGCAGGTACGGAAGCGAGCTTATGGTAGTAGATACCTATTCTGAAAACAATATGACCGTCAATATGGTCCCATCTAGTCCTAGTAATAACCATTATTGGCTTGGACTCGCTACCGTCGATGACCTTAGAACAAACACGCTCGAGTCGGCTGCGGGTGCATTAGTATCACAATATGCGGGATTTTGGGACTTAAGACAACCCAATCCCAAGGACGGTGAATGTGTCGACGTTCACATATCATCCGATAGCCAATCATGGGAACTCACGACCTGTGAAACTCTTCTGCCGTTCATGTGCAAAGCCAACGCCTGTCCGTCTGGTAAGTTACAATTAACTGCAACCAATTTGCTTAACTTAATAAACGGAAGTGGGAAATCAATGTTAAGGCACTTATAAAACAATGGTTTGAATTAACTTTTATTTTTAGGAACCTTCCATTGTTCAAACGGAAGATGCATAAACGCAGCCTTCAAATGCGACAAGCAAGACGATTGTGGTGATGCGTCCGACGAAATGGACTGTGCTTCCGAATGTCACTTCTACATGGCCAGCAGTGGGGACGTCGTGGAGAGTCCTAACTACCCACACAAATACCCACCCTTCAGCGAATGCAAATGGACCCTCGAAGGGCCACAAGGTCAAAATATTGTATTACAGTTCCAAGATTTTGAAACTGAAAAGTCTTTCGACACTGTTCAAATTTTAGTAGGCGGCAGATCTGAAGATAAATCCGTCAACCTTGCAACTTTATCTGGAAAACAAGATATTTCAAATAAACTCTTCGTTTCCGCTTCCAATTTCATGATCATCAAATTCAGTACTGATGGTTCAGTTGAAAGGAAAGGTTTCCGTGCATCATGGAAAACTGAGTCTTCAAATTGTGGTGGCATTCTTAGGGCCACGCCTCAAGGGCAAGTGCTTAACTCACCTGGATACCCAACAGGCTACCCGGGTGGTTTAGAATGTATGTATATTATTGAATCTCAACCTGGCAGAATAATATCATTGGAAGTTGAAGATCTTGATCTAGGAATGAATAGAGACTATATAATTATCAAGGATGGAAACACTCCTTCAAGTCCTGTCCTCGCACGACTAACAGGACCCGGCGAAGAAAATCAAAAAGTTATTATATCGACGACTAATCACTTATACATGTACTTCCGCACTAGCTTGGGTGATTCTAAGAAAGGTTTCAACATGAGATACTCACAGGGTTGTAGAGCTACTATTATTGCTGCAAATGGAACGTTCACATCGCCAGCGTATGGCTTAAGTAATTACCCAAATAATCAAGAGTGTCTATATAGAATTAAAAACCCTAACGGAGGACCTCTATCTCTGAAATTTGACGAGTTGAATATCCATCCTTCAGATGTAGTGCAAGTTTTTGATGGAACTAGTACGAACGGATTAAGATTGCATTCTGAAAATGGATTCACTGTTAAACCTAGAATTACTCTTACTGCTTCAAGTGGTGAAATGCTGATACGTTTTGTATCTGATGCATTACATAACGGCCAAGGGTGGAAAGCAACGTTTTCAGCAGGTAAAACAGTGCTTTCGAATGATCATGAATTTTATTTTTTTATAATTAAACTTATCGGTTTGTAAATAACCCTAAATCTATTTCAGATTGTCCCATACTGAAATCTGGCGTAGGGGCTCTAGCATCTAACAGAGATACCGCATTTGGTACAGTTATAACATTTACATGCCCCATTGGACAAGAATTTGCAACTGGAAAATCTAGAATTACAACCCAATGTTTAGATGGAGGGAAATGGTCAACTACTTACATACCTAGTTGTCAAGGTACTTAAACCTCAGTTTAATGATGTTTAATCAAACTTTTAATATATGAACATTCTCATAAAGTTATTTATTTACAGAGGTGTATTGCGGTCCTGTTCCGCAAATAGACAATGGCTTTTCGATTGGTTCGACTAACGTTACTTACCGAGGCGTTGCCACGTACCAATGCTACGCTGGATTTGCTTTTCCGACCGGACAGCCGATTGAAAGAATTTCCTGTTTATCAGACGGAAGATGGGAGAGGACACCTACGTGTCTTGGTAAGTTTACCTTCAATCACTGAAAGAAAATGTCTTCGAACAGTTGAAGTCCGTTTTTATTATTCTGAAACAAAAACCAATATTATTATGATAATATATATATTTTTTATTTATTTATTTATTTATTTTTATAGATAGTTCGGCAAATGACTCCATCCCACCTGATGTTAAGTGGAAATGGAGTCCAGACGCGAAGATAACTGGTGCAGCGTGAAAACAAACGTAGCATCAGTTAACCTCATTCTGCCGGCCCAGATGGTGCTTCTTCACGCCTCTTTTGAAGGACCCCTATCATAGGAAGGAGGGAAAACGTGTGCTGGTAGACTATTCCATCTTTTGGAGGTGCGTCAAAGAAACGAGTCACCAAGTTTCTTTGTGCGCGACGGGATATTTGAGACAGTGAACCGGTGACTCCGAAGAGCAGCACGTGTACTCCTTTGAAGGAAGGGAGAAAGTGGGAAATTCAAATGTTTCAAAAAAATATGTTTCAGAGTACAGTTTTAAATTTGTAATAAAAATGTTTAATAGTGTCAAATATACCTACATAATTTTTATTTATTAATCTACTGCAATACCGATGTCTGTTTTTATTTTGCAGCTTCCCAGTGCGTGGCCTTGCCGGACGTGCCCCATGCAAACGTTACTATATTAAATGGAGGCGGACGAAGCTACGGAACAATTGTTCGTTACGAATGTGAACCCGGCTACATACGTTCTGGACAACCAGTTTTACTTTGTATGAGCAATGGAACCTGGTCCGGTGATGTGCCGACCTGCACAAAGGCTTTGTGCCCAAAATTCCCTGAAATCAAAAACGGATTTATAGTTGACCAGACAAGAGTGTACATGTTCGGGGACGAAGCACGAGTTCAGTGTTACAAAGGTAAATTACTTATTTAGTACGTAAAAAATATTTTATTATTTTTCACGAAATGTGTAATTTATAGTCGTGACTTTTACATGACGTGCGAGTATAATAGTGTTTTCAAATAATCTATTGAAAATAAAAATAAATTGTTTAAATATATATATATTAAATTTATGTTACTACTTAGTACTTCTCGGTCTACTTTATTTTTTTTATATTTATAAAGTAATTTCTGTTTACAGGTTTTAAACTTAACGGGCCAAGTGTACTAAAATGTGGAACCAACCAAGATTTCGATGCGGCACCAACATGCGATGACATTAACGAGTGCTCAAGTAGCCAATGCGACAGTGTGTCCACAGAATGTAAGAACAGCCAAGGTGGTTTCTTCTGCCCATGCCGAGCTGGCTTCACACCAAGTCTCGACTGCAGGCCAGTCGGTGACTTAGGGCTCATCAACGGTGCCATCCCCGATGAATCTATCACCACTTCAGCTCCTGAATCTGGATATTACAAAGGAGTAAGTAATATTTTAATTTGACTTTAGATATTAAATCGAACATCGACTTTTGATTGCTGCCTAGAAACAACTACTTTGAACGATTTTTTGTTTTTATTAACAGATGGTCCGATTAAACAATGGAGGAGGATGGTGTGGTAACAACTTAGAAGCTGGAGCAAATTGGATTCTCGTGGATCTAAGAGCACCGACTATTATTAGAGGGTTCAGAACTATGAGCGTTATGAGAGCGGATGGCAATATTGCCTTCACATCGGCAATCCGAATTCAATACACGAATGATTTGACGGATGTATTCAAAGATTACACAAATCCCGATGGCACTGCCGTAGAATTCCGCATATTGGAACCTACTTTATCTGTATTGAACTTACCCGTTCCAATAGAAGCGCAATATATAAAATTCAAGATTCAAGATTATGTTGGTGCACCTTGTCTCAAACTCGAAATCATGGGATGTGCACGATTAGACTGTAATGATATCAATGAATGCGCTGAAAATAATGGAGGATGTGAACAAAAATGTCTCAATACGTAAGTTTTATTAATAAAATAAAATTTTATAATATTCCATTAGAATGTGTATTGTTCACGTATAGTTTAAGAAAAAAATATGTTAAATGTATTTATTTAAGTTTTTGAATTTTAATTCTTATTTTTAAATAATCTTAATTTTCAGACCTGGAAACTTCTCATGTGCTTGCAACCTCGGATATGAACTTTATTCCTCAAATGGCACCGCTGGATACGCCATTGAATTATCAGAGACTGGTGAAAGGGATGGTGATACATACCAAAGAAATAAATCTTGCGTCCCTGTGATGTGTGCAGCATTATTGACTCCTGAAAATGGCAAACTTCTATCTACGAAGAAAGATTTCCACTTCGGTGATGTCGTACAATTCCAATGTGATTTTGGATATGTTATGTCAGGGTTTTCTTCGCTAATGTGCACTTCAAGTGGGACTTGGAATGGAACAGCGCCAGAGTGCCAGTGTAAGTTGAAATATATACAATCATGTTTTTTTAATTTGACTAAAATAGTAGTTTCGATTTTATCCCAAACTGAATGTTTTTGTAGATGCCCGTTGTGTCACGTTGTCCGATGATAAAAATGATGGCCTTAAGGTGATACGAGATGACCCAGAAAGCGTACTGGTGCCTTATAGAGACAATGTAACTATTACCTGCGCGTCTCCTGGAAGACAATTGAGAAATACATTGACATCACCATTCAGACAGTGCGTTTACGATCCAAAACCTGTAAGTGTATAGTTAAGTTTTATTTTTAAAGTCACTGTTTTTTTAAAGAAAAAGCTATTTACACTTTTTTATTTATATAGTAATTAATATCACATCAAACACTTTATTATTTTTTTAGGGTCTTCCTGATTACTGGCTATCTGGAGCACAGCCACAATGCCCAAGGAAGGACTGTGGTGTACCAATGCCTACACCAGGATTTGTATACAGTCCTTTGGTTGATACAAAATATCAAAGTTCTTTCTTCTTCGGATGTCAAAACACCTTTAAAATGGCGGGACAATCAAGTAAACACGATAACATTGTCAGATGTCAAGCCAATGGAATTTGGGACTTCGGAGATTTGAGATGTGAAGGTCCAGTTTGCGAAGACCCAGGAAGGCCTGCAGATGGCTACCAAGTTGCACGTAGCTATGAACATAGTTCTGAAGTTCTGTTTGGTTGTTCAAGACCTGGTTACATCCTTATAAACCCTAGACCTATAACGTGCATACGTGAGCCAGAATGCAAAGTCATCAAACCTCTTGGTTTAGCTTCAGGAAGGATCCCTGACTCAGCTATTAATGCCACCTCCGAAA
This sequence comes from Eudonia mercurella, assembly GCA_963082485.1. NCBI lineage: Eukaryota > Metazoa > Arthropoda > Insecta > Lepidoptera > Crambidae > Eudonia > Eudonia mercurella. The sequence goes on from OY720028.1 coordinate 8,328,884, forward strand.
GACCTAATTATGAAGCAAAAAATATCAGGCTTAATTCTGTTACTGGTTGGTGTGGCAAACAAGAAGCATTCACCTACGTAAGTGTAGATCTAGGCAAAGTTCACAGAGTCAAGGCGATTTTGGTAAAGGGGGTCGTTACATCAGACATTGTCGGAAGGCCAACAGAAATAAGACTCTTCTATAAAACAAATGAAACTGCAAACTACGTTATCTATTACCCTAATTTTAACTTGACAATGAGAGATCCAGGAAACTATGGTGAACTAGCAATGATCACGTTACCTAAATACGTTCAAGCTAGGTTTGTTATTCTCGGCATTGTTAGTTTTATGGACAATGCTTGTCTAAAGTTTGAGCTAATGGGTTGTGACGAGCCTGCTACCAATCCACTATTGGGTTACGATTACGGATATTCCCCTTGTGTCGGTAAGTGTTCAAATATATTAATACTGTATCACTACTACATAGGCATAATTATTTTTATATTTACTTTATGAATCTTGATATGGTTTTTATCATCATTCATTTCTTTCAGACAATGAGCCACCCGTCTTCCAGAACTGTCCACAGCAGCCAATCATAGTACAAACTGATGTCAATGGCGGTCTTCTCCCAGTGAACTTCACTGAACCAACTGCTACAGATAACTCAGGTGCCATTGCAAGGCTAGAAGTAACGCCTCAACAATTCAGGACGCCAATTCAAGTATTCCACAACATGGTTGTACGATACGTTGCATTTGATTTTGATGGCAATGTTGCTATCTGTGAAGTCAACATTACTGTGCCAGATTACACCCCACCGAAACTTAGCTGCCCTCAAAGTTATGTGATAGAGTTAGTGGACAAGCAAGACAGCTACGCCGTTAATTTTAATGAAACAAGAAGGAGGATTAATGCTTCAGATGCCTCAGGAGAAGTATTTCTTAAATTCAATCCGGATAGGGCAGTTATTCCTATTCGGGGATATGAAAATGTAACAGTTACTGCATCTGACAAATATGGAAACAAAGCGCAATGTCATTTCCAAGTATGTATAATTCCACTTTTGAGGACAAAAAATATTACAAAACAAACTGTGAAACGTGTACTAATATTTTTATCATTTTTACAGGTTTCTGTGCAAGCTACCCCATGTGTTGATTGGGAGTTAATGCCACCAGCAAACGGTGCTATCAATTGCCTTCCTGGTGACAGAGGAATCCAGTGTATAGCAACATGTAGTCCTGGCTTCCGATTTACTGATGGTGAACCAGTAAAAACATTTATCTGTGAAACCAAGCGTCAGTGGGTGCCAACAGCAGTTGTGCCAGACTGTGTTTCTGAAAGTAAGTAAAGTACTTGTTGTTCTATTGTTTTTTTGAAAAATATCAATATGTCTGTAAAGCATACTCACAAATAAACTTTTCTTTCAGATACTCAACAAGCCACATATCACGTTGTATCCAGTGTTCAATACCGTGCACTTGGTGCGGTATCTAACGCTTGTCTGCCGCAATACAAAGATTTGCTAGCGCAATACGACAATATACTAAACGAGAGGCTATCACAACGTTGTTCAGCTGTAAACGTAAACGTTAACGTTACATTTATAAAAGCGATGCCAAGTCTTCTTGACGAAAATGTTGTTAAAGTAGACTTCGTTTTAGCTATAATACCTGATATTAGACAAACACAGGTTTATGACCTCTGTGGCTCTACACTGAACCTCATATTTGACTTATCAGTTCCGCATGCTAGCGCTTTGATTGAACCTGTTTTAAACGTTTCATCTATTGGCAACCAGTGCCCACCATTAAGGGCTATCAGAAGTTCAATTACTCGTGGATTTACGTGCAGCGTAGGTGAAGTTCTAAATATGGATACAAATGACGTGCCCAGATGCTGTAAGTATTAATAAAAGTAATTAAAATGTCTCTTCGACATAAATAAAAAAGACACTAATTACGTTATTTTATTTATTGTTTTAGTACATTGCCCAGCCGGAACCTTTGCTGAAGAAAAACAAAAATCATGTACCATGTGTCCTCGTGGATTCTTCCAAAACAATGCTAGACAAGGCTCCTGTCTCAAATGCCCACAAGGCACTTTTACTAGAGAGGAGGGATCTAAAGACATCACGGATTGTGTACCTGTTTGTGGATACGGTACTTTCTCACCAACAGGCTTAGTTCCCTGTCTAGAGTGTCCACGAAATAGTTATACAGGAGAACCACCAATTGGTGGATATAAAGATTGTCAAGCTTGCCCCGTCAACACCTTTACATATCAGCCAGCAGCACCAGGAAGAGATCGATGCAGAGCTAAATGTGCTCCGGGTACTTATTCTCCTACTGGCCTGGCGCCATGCTCACAGTGTCCACGAAACTTCTATCAAAATCTGGCTGGACAAATCCTTTGTAACGAATGCCCTACCAATATGAAAACGGTTGGTACAGGAACCACAGGATTAGAAGAATGTATAGCTGTCGAATGTTCAAACAGCGCTTGTCAACACGGAGGTCTCTGCGTGCCTAAAGGTCATGGCGTTCAGTGTTACTGCCCAGCAGGATTCTCTGGCCGTAGATGCGAAATCGATATTGATGAATGCGCAAGCCAACCTTGTTACAATGGTGGAACATGTACTGATCTTCCTCAAGGTTATAGATGTTCATGCCCAACGGGTTACGGAGGTATTAACTGTCAAGAAGAAAGATCTGAATGTAGAAACGACACATGCCCAGAGCGCGCAATGTGTAAAGATGAACCTGGATTCAATAACTACACGTGTTTATGTAGATCAGGATACACCGGCATTGATTGTGATGTCACTGTAAGTTAAATCTATCGACTTCATGAAATTCTCATTAAAAAAAGAATCTGTTCTTATAGTTAATTGTGTAATGTATTGTTTCAGGTCGATCCTTGCACAGCCAATGGAAATCCGTGTGCAAATGGAGCTACCTGCAGTGCCCTTCAACAAGGCAGATTTAAATGCGAGTGTCTACCAGGATGGGAAGGCCAACTTTGTGAAATGAACACTGATGACTGTATTGAGAAACCTTGTCTCCTAGGTGCACCATGCACCGATTTAGTCAATGATTTCAGTTGCGCGTGTCCGTCAGGCTTTACTGGAAAGCGTTGCCACGAAAAGATTGACCTTTGCTCAAACGGACCATGCAAGCACGGTCTTTGCGTTGATAAACTATTCATCCACCAATGTATTTGCGATCCTGGATGGACCGGACCGTCATGCGATATTAACATCAACGAATGCGTTATATCTCCTTGTGAAAATGGCGGTCAGTGCATCGACAGCGTAGATGATTTCACATGTATTTGTGAAGCTGGTTACACCGGTAAAAGATGTCAGCACACAATTGATGACTGTGCATCTGATCCTTGTCAAAATGGAGCAACATGTGTCGATCAAATAGATGGTTTTATTTGCAAGTGCCGACCTGGATTTATTGGCTTGCAATGTGAATCCGCAGTCGACGAATGTTTGAATGAACCTTGTAATCCTATTGGCACTGATCGTTGTGTTGATCTCGACAACAAATATCAGTGCGTCTGCCGAGAAGGTTTTACAGGAGAAATATGTGAAACCAATATTGATGACTGCGCTTCTGATCCTTGCTTCAATGGAGGATCGTGTAGGGATGAAATTGGAGATTACAAATGTTCTTGTCAACCAGGATGGACAGGCAAACGCTGTGAGCGAGACATTGGTAACTGTATGAATAGACCTTGCCAAAACAACGCAAGATGTATTGATCTCTTCCAAGACTTTTTCTGTGTGTAAGTAAAAAATATTTAATGTTAAATAACATTTTACGCTCATTTTACATCTACGTTTAAAGTCGTTTTATGCTAAATATTAATAAAAGTACTGACGTTTACTTTATGTGCATTTTATATTTTTTTATAGGTGCCCAAGTGGAACAGATGGCAAGCAATGCGAAACTGCACCTGAAAGATGTATTGGCAGCCCATGTATGCACGGAGGAAAATGCCAAGACTTTGGCTCTGGACTGAACTGCACTTGTTCTTTGGATTATATCGGAATTGGTTGTCAATACGAGTTTGATGCTTGTGATGCAGGTCTTTGCCAGAATGGTGCTACGTGTGTCGATGAAGGTGAAGATTATACATGCAAATGCGCCCCAGGCTTTAAGGGAAAGAACTGTGATGAGGACATTGTTGATTGCAAAGACAACTCCTGCCCGCCTTCTGCTACCTGCATCGATTTACCGGGACGATTCTACTGCCAATGTCCATTTAATCTGACGGGCGATGACTGCCGAAAGAGTGAGTATTTGTGTTGCTTACTTTTGAAAAACAACAGCTTTTTTCCTTGCTTAATTCTTATTTTAACACTCTTTATACTTTGTATTTATGTCCTTATGACACACGACAACCTAAACTTATAAAGTAACAATTTCAAAATAATCTGTTTTTCCCAGCAATAAGTGTGGACTATGACCTGTACTTCAGCGACCCATTACGTTCGAGCGCCGCTCAAGTGGTACCATTCGATACAGGATCTACAGACAGTTTAACTATCGCTATGTGGGTACAGTACACACAACAGGACGAGGGTGGCGTTTTCTTCACAGCTTACAGCGTCAGGTACTTGTACTTAAGTGGACTAGACTTTCAAGATAATAATATGACTTTTCTTTCACATATTTTCTTTGTCTGTGGTGTTTATTTGTGATTTGTTTTTCAGCAACTCCCACATTGCATTGAATAGAAGATCCATCATACAAGCCCACTCCAATGGTGTACAAGTATCTCTATTCCCTGAACTTCAAGATGTATATCTTAGTTTTGGTGAATTTGCAACCGTTAACGATGGTCAGTGGCATCACGTTGCCCTGGTATGGGATGGTAATAACGGCGGTGAACTGACTCTTATTACCGAGGGTTTGATTGCTAGCAAACTTGAAGGATACGGTAGTGGACGTAGCTTACCAAAATAGTAAGTAATTTTTTCGTAATTCTATTACCTATTTGACAAAAGCATTAAATGTTTTGACTTAAAAACCTTATTCTAAGGCATCTCAAGAATTTTTTATATAGTATATCCAGATACTTATTTTTCTTATTAACTAATTTTCAGCGTTTGGGTGACATTGGGCAAACCTCAATCAGATAATCCTAAGGCATATACCGAATCTGGCTTCCAAGGACATCTAACTAAAGTTCAAATATGGAACCGCGCTCTAGACGTGACTAACGATATTCAGAAGCAAGTTCGTGACTGTCGTACTGAACCTGTACTTTACAACGGCCTGTCTCTCACTTGGGCAGGATATGACGATATCGCTGGTGGCGTAGAGAGAATAGTTCCATCGCACTGCGGCCAAAGAGTATGCGCTAATGGTTTCACTGGTCCTAAATGCCAACAACTGCAAGTGGATAAAGTATCACCACGTGTTGAGCATTGCCCAGGCGATCTATGGGTAATTGCTAAAAATGGATCTTCAGTTGTAAGCTGGGACGCACCTGTGTTTGTTGACAACGTTGGAGTAGAGAAAATTGTTGAGAACTCTGGACACAAACCTGGTCAGAACCTGGCTTGGGGAACATATGACATTGCCTACGTAGCTTACGACGCAGCTGGCAACACTGCCACTTGCACTTTCAAAGTTACTGTGTTGTGTAAGTACTTTTTAATTGCCACAAAACCCAGACATGATAGAAATGTAATTGTTTGTCAATCACTGGTGTTTAAGGTTGCACTAAAGTAATCTTAAAATCGTTTTTGCAGCTGAATTCTGTCCTCCTCTGGTTGATCCACTTGGTGGATACCAATCCTGCCGCGATTGGGGAGCTGGTGGTCAGTTCAAGGTGTGCGAGATTGCGTGCCGTGACGGTCTTCGATTCTCACAGCCTGTGCCACCTTTCTACACATGCGGAGCTGAAGGCTTCTGGAGGCCAACTGCTGACCCGACTCTGCCACTTATCTACCCTGCTTGCTCACGTAAGTTAATACTCTTGTTTAAAAGTACTCGATGAAACTTACATAAAATTTTCTATTTATTTAATTTTTTTTGTGAGTACTAACACAATTCTGTAAACTAACTTTTGCCCTTGATATGATAACAGATGATTTTTATTGTTTGTTTTCTTTATTACAGCGGCATCACCAGCTCAGCGTGTCTTCAAGATTTCCATGCTGTTCCCAAGCTCAGTCTTATGTAACGACGCTGGTCAAGGAGTACTGAGACAGAAAGTGCGCACTGCTATCAACCAACTTAACAGGGATTGGAACTTCTGCTCGTATGCTGTTGATGGTACTTTAACTAATTAAAGATTATCTTAATTATGTCATAAACTCATAAAACTGATAAACGGTAGAACCTTAACCTAACGTTTTCTCATAGGTACACGGGAGTGCAAAGAATTGGACATTAATGTGAAGTGCGATCACCGAGGCAATGTGAGACAGACGCGACAAGTATCGTCACCTCCCAGCGCAACTGCTGAGGATACATACGTTCTGGATGCTATTATCCCTGTTGAAGAGTAAGTATTACTAATAGCAATCCGATCAGCCAAGAATCTGATTAAAATTTTACATAAAGAAAATAATCGATGACTTCAACCGATATTGAATTCGGTCACTTGCATTCTATCTATTCCTAGCAACCACTGCAATGTATTAGAGGTATTAGGTATAAAGTAGCACATAAACTTACAATCATTAGTAAGTAGAGAAATGTTGAGACCTATGTAGGATCTGTAGTGCACTACTAAGAAGCATGTGTTGCAATAACACAAAGCACTTTCATTTAGAACAAAAGTCAGACAATATCCATAGTATGCACTAAATGTTCTCCTTTACATTTCGAAGGCATGTTCTTCCCACAATTGCATGTTATTTTGTCTGGCACTTAGGAGTCGCAGCAATAGGGAGGGCCGTCAAGCGGGCGATACCTACAGCGTTGAGATCTCTTTCCCGGCTGTCAAGTAAGTTGTTTGCATGTTCTGTAGCACATCTATTTTACGCGGCCCATACAATTGTTATGTTAAATGGTTCATTGTAAATTTTGGGCGAGGTGAATGTCTCATTTGCATGTGAAAACTTTATTCAAAAGGTAATATTTTAAATAACGCTTTATCAAGTAACTGAATTTCATTTCATTTTCTGTATTTCGCTTTGTGCCGTCAGTCTCTTTAGCTCGGCTCTGGTTTTATTTTGTGAATGCTTTTTTAATTGACGTTTTCCATTTCAGCGATCCAGTAATCCATAACGGTAACAACGAGCGGTCCTCTGTCCAACGATTGCTGGAAAAACTGATTCTCGAAGACGAACAATTCGACGTCCGAAACATACTTCCGAACACCGTGCCCGACCCGGCTAGCTTAGCGCTGGTGTCCGACTACGCATGTCCTATGGGACAGGTCGTAATGGCTCCTGATTGCGGTATGTACATCATTTTCTGAAGTTTGGAACTGGCTTTGGTGTTACGTATAATTTCTAGCCGAATGGAGAGCGGTAAAATACACGAATCTCTTTTTTAATTAACCAAACAAGTCGGCTATAGTATTCTTTATTATAACTCAATACGCGATCAGCAAGAAAACCGCCTCCTAATTATGATCACCCATCTTACTTTCTGGCCTGCCCACTTCACTGTCAATTTAGTTTTTTTTTCTCTTTAGAATTGTTTCACATTTAATCTTTCCTTTAATCTGACCCAGGTATATAAAAGAAGGTAAATACATAGAAAAAATATATTATGAAATTTGTAATTACTTACAGTGGCCTGTGCTGTTGGCACATATCTGGACGCTGCCAGTGACACCTGCAAACCATGTCCCACCGGCACGTACCAGTCTGAGGCAGGACAGCTACAGTGCACAGCCTGTCCCACCATCGCTGGGCAATCTGGAGTAACCCAAGCAGCAGGAGCGAGGAGTGCAGCTGATTGTAAAGGTACGAAAATGGGAATACTTGGACCGTGTCTGGGTCACTTAAATCCTACAACATGATAACAACGGGTTGTTGAGATATCTCAAGCTCTTAGTTTTTTTGAGAGAGTTTGCTGATTGCCTCATTGGTTTTCAGCATCACCGGACTTTCAAGCTCCTTAGTGATTTGCAAAGCACGAAAGAGCTTGAGATATCTAATACCTTTAAACGAGCAATTTTGTATATAATCTGAATCTCGGAAACGGCTCCAACGATTTTCATGAAATTTAGTATGCAGGGGGTTTCGGGGGCGATAAATCGATCTAGCTAGGTTTCATTTCTAGAAAACATTGTAAAACAAAATAACGAGCAAAGCTCGGTCATCCAGGTTCTCTTAATTTATTTACCGAAAGGGTAAACAAATTGTGAGAAATGTGAGTCCGTGAAAACGTTTTTAGCATTCAAGATCACAACTAGAGTGTGCTGAAGCACTAAACAATGTTACTAAATCAGTGACTCAAGTACACTTACGGACAAAAGTGGCAGATCCACAATATTGGTCTTTGTTTGTTGTTTGCAATGGCGCAGTTTGTTCTTTGATATTACAGTGTTCAGCTGTAAAGGCAGCCAAAATTAAAGACTTCAATAACTGCAGAAAGTACATAGCCGTTTGTTTGTTCGTTTGCAGAGAGATGCGCAGCTGGCAAATACTACGATGCCGAGGCAGAGCTGTGCCGTCCCTGCGGGCATGGCTCCTACCAGTCAAAGGAAGGCGCGTTCGCTTGCGTCGCTTGCCCGCGGGGGCAGACCACGCGAGCGACCGAAGCGGTGTCGGCCGCGGAGTGCAGAGACGACTGCCCATCAGGTAGGATAAATTAGAACTAAACCATTGTGTTTTTTAATTTACGACTGTAAGCAATCAACGTACAGCCTATAGACGCTTGCAACAAGAGTTGCCGACTCTGAAGCTTTCTTTTTTCTCTATGACCTGTTATTACACTAAATCTAGTACCCGTCAAATCAGATGCCAGCAATGCTGCTTTGATTGGTCGTTATCCAGTGCCGGCCCTAGGGTAAAGCAATTAATAAAATTGTTTTGAGATGAATGAGCGATATCGTGTTTAATTTAAATTCTAGCTCTAACCTGATCGAGGACTAGGGCCGCCATCAAATCGATTAATTTTCAAATAGAGTCGCTCGCGCAGGCAGGCGGACAACTAGACAGATGACTTAGTACGGAGAGCAGAATGTAAAATCAACACAATTTTCACTAGGTACTTGGTCACTTTTTTTCGGTTGAAAATAATATTGTGTAATGAACAAAATTGTATACCTACTACTAACCAAGCTAAAACAATAACATGAAGTGTAATTTCAGAACGGTATAAAAATTTTACGCTTTCGCTTATCTATTCTATATATATAAAAATCAATTGCTGTTCTCTCAGTCTCGCTAAAACTCGAGAATGGCTGGATCGATTTGGCTAATTTTGATTTTAAAATATTAGTGGAAGTTCAGGGAAGGTTTAAACGGTGAGAAACATAAATAATAAGTAACGGAAAATACTAGAAACGACAATTTAATTTTTCAATATAAAAGGATTTGTTTGTTTTGTTGTCATGAAAACCTCAATATATAAAAAAATATTAATTTCGCTGATAAGCTCAAAAATGTTTAGGAGAGAGTTTGTTGTGTTATCTGTAAACGGCTTTTACAGCGTCATCGGACTTTTCTGGGGGCGGTGAGAAACTTAAAGGGTTCCTCAAGCTACACTGCTTGATCACGATCAAAACAACGTTAGAAAGTTTATAGATGGAATGGCATCACGCAAGCGTAAGCTTGCTCCCGCACTCTACTAGATTCTCCGAGTAGTTTTGATAGGATTGGGATGGCCTTTCCAGGGTTACAATTGTGGTGTACTTACGTTATAAGCAGATGTGTGTCTAAATCAGAATTTATACCCTAACTGTCCCAACTAATAGTAACCTAACTTAATATGCAAAAGTGAGTTTGTTTGTTTGTTATTTGTTACGCTTTCACGCGTATACTATTCAACCGATAATCATGAAAGTTTGTGTGTATGTGTGTGTGTGTGTATTTGTTGCTTCTTCATGCTGTAACGGATGGATGGATTTGTATGAAATTCGGCATACATATAGTTTATAACCTGAATTAACACATAGGATAGTTTTTATCCCAATATTCCCACGGGAATGAATGGAAACTGTCAAAGCGGTACGAAGTCCGCCGGGTCCACTAATCAAAAGTATTTCGCTTTGTAGGAAGTCAGCAATTTGTTAAACGTAGGTATTTTTCGATCGCCAATTCGATTAAAATATGTTTTTAATTGAAAGCATTTGCTGAAACAACGTTGTTTCAATACTCTTGTTTGTACATAATTAAGTTTTTACATTTTCGTTTTCTTTAAAATAGTTTTTACGTGTAATTTTATCGATTTTACGACACCTTTCCTTATTACCTTACCTTATTACCTTTGTTTCATGTGATCAAATTCCAAATGTTGATGTTAATAAATTTTAATTAATAAATCTATTTTCAAGTTTGATGAAAGAGTATATTTCGTACATTTTATTTCATTAAGCTCAGAACTGAACAAAATCATATACTTACGTTTTCGAATTAACATATTTTGTACAGTCACGAGCACCGATATGTATTCACTTTGACTCTTATTCAATTGTATTAAGAGCTACAATTGTTTACACATTTTTGCTCGTTACTGTACATACTTTCATACAAAAATATTATCACGAAAAAAGTTTTTATGCTATTTCAAAATCTAAACAAAGAGGTTTTTTACCAGGCGAACAGCTGAGCAGCGAAGGTGGTTGCGAGCCGTGCCCGCGCGGCACGTTCCGCGCGACAGGCGATGGCGCAGCGTGCGCTACTTGCCCGCCCGGCACCACCACGCCACTGGCGGGCGCTGCGTCAGCTGATCAGTGCTCCTTGCCCATCTGCAAGCCTGGTAATTAAAAGTTTGTTTTTTGAAAGTACAACCAGCCAGCATTTAGGTCCTTCTGTGTGTTCACAAAGTTAAATGCGGTCTTACGCATACACCAGGACTAGGAGCTACCTTGGTTATATGGGCTTTTCTTCCTTTTTCATCGTCCAGCCACGAAAAGTACGACGAGGGAGAGGGGAGGCCTAAAAACCTTATATGCCATCCCTTCGTTGTCACTGGGAGGGCTCGGGACAACAAACGACAAGCACCAAGTACAGCGCTTAGGTCCTATGCCGTATCTTCAGCCTTTAAGAGAATAAAATATAGCACAAAACTGCGTAAAAATCGTAGCACGGCTTACTATGTAAATGGATCGACAATATAATTATTTTGTGTTATGTTAAGCTGCGGCCCCTAGACAGGCAAACAGCTGAGCGGCAAAGTTTGTTTTTACTAGAAAATAAATGATTGGTCCTATAAAAATATTAATTCTAGATTCAAACATAATTATCCCATATTTTTTCCCCTTTAATTTTTTTAGTGCTATTTTGAGTTTCGTTATAATTAAAGCATTGTGAATGCGAATAAAATAGCCATTATAATGCTCATTGTCATTGCTCGTTTGACATGTTCTAATATTGTCATTGTTTATTTCAGGCTCATACCTTGACGTTGCGCAGAACATTTGCATGATGTGCGCGAAGGCTACGTACCAGCCCGAAGCACAACAGACTACCTGCATACCTTGCCCTATCAACACTAGCACGAAGGAGCCTGGCGCAGTCAGTATAAATCATAGTTTTAAAACATGAAGTTTTTAATGTTACCTGATAAAACTGGCCCAATATTGTTACTGGCACTAGGCTAAGAGCGAGTCGCCCCAACACAAGTATTTACATTACTCTCTGGTATTGGCTCATTATAAATTATTTAATCTATTGAGATTTTTTTTTAATTTTAAAATACTTACAGTTTTTACTAGTTGGATTTGAATTATTGTAGCCTAATCCGAATAGAACATTTCGAATAGGTATATTTTTTAAAGAGTATACGTTCTGTAACCCTCGTATTGCCAACTCTGAAGCTTCAGTTCTTATACCTCCCCGCCTGTAATTGATTGATCTTTTATTCCATGCCTTATAGGCTAAGGACTAAGTTTCATGATTGTCAACTTAATGTTCACTCATCAACAGTCAGTTACTGTCAGTGACTAACTATTGTAAGTTTTATGAAACAAGGACTCACTCACGCGTTGCTGACCTTATTGTATAAAACCTTGATTCAATTATACCAATGTTCTATTGTTTTGTACCCAACAGGTGTCAGAATCGGAATGCACGAACCCATGCGAGATAAGCGGCCCCGAGATGCATTGCGATGTGAACGCCTACTGCCTGCTGGTAAAGGACACCAACGACTTCAAGTGTCAGTGCAAGCCTGGCTTCAACGGTACTGGAAAAGTTTGCGTTGGTAAGTTTATTTGCGAATTACTGATTTTTTACCACGGCAATATGCTATCTCTTACGCGTACACTGTGGCCAGATGTAAGGTTGGTTATGTGGGAGAAAGTTCCCCTTTCCTCGTCCAGCTACGAAAAGTTCGCTTACAATCTTTTGGCAAGGACCTTGCGACTGATTCGAAATGTCTATCATAGTATATAGATCGCGTCAAACTTCTAGTCCCCTCTGAAGTTGCTTCGCGCAGCTGTACACAGTCGGGCCCTGCCGCTCGTCCCCGCCTTCGCCCTACTGACGCCTATTTTTTACTACTGCGACGCGAATCGCGCCAACTTCAGAGGGAACTAGAAGTTTGGCGCGATCTGTATGTAAATAGACACGTGTAGATCCGTAAAAGTTTTGCTTTTACATAATTCAATCAGATTATAAAGATGTGCTTTAAAAAGTCATCTCGATATATCGGCTCGAAGGACCATTAATGAAACAAAAGAAGAGTGTTAAATGTTAAGTTGTACCTTTATTTTATACAAGTAGCACCATCTGTAGGTGTATGTTGTACTTAGTTGGTATTGCGGTTTACGGTTGGAGTTGCAAGTAGTGAGATATGTTTACACTAGATGTCGCTCAAAGCGTGCAATGCGAATTTCGTTTTGCTGTTTCACAATGCTAGCTGAAGTTTTAAAATTTTTCTTTAATCTGTAAATTCTGTAATGATATTGATGGAAGCTCTTGCCCAGCAGTAGAACGCATATAGGCTTATTATTAGCTTGATTCTTTAAAATCTGAATTGCAGCACATACTTACAATGTTTTATTCTTAAAATAAGTTATTTAAATTTAAATTAAGTCTTTGTAAAGAACATTCTTCAGACTTCATTCATTTAGACTGCGATCCACCAATTTTGTACTAAAGCCATAAATCTTTAAAACAATTAACTTTTTTTAGATGATGTTATTTAATTTTATTACACACACTGTTCTGTGACATCAAATAAACATTGAATTATACATATATGAGACCACAATCAGTTATTGTTATTAAAGTTATTATGTGGTTGGTAACTTTCTACATTCACTGTTGAGGTCAGACCTATTAAGACAGAACATAGTATATTGGAAGGTCGAGCCTTAACCACGCTCGCCCAATTCAAGTTCAACTGCCATCTTAAGACAATAACTAGGTCCAGACTTCCAAGCACGGAGAAGCTGAAGATATTATATTATGGTCACCCTTGTGTTGACCTGGTATTGTGAAAGTGGCTTGGCTTGCACGATCTGTGGTTGAGGTTGACTGGCTTCAGGCTCTGTCTTGCGATTATTATTTATTATTATTTTATTCCGTACGGTTAACCACTTAGCCTACATCTCACCTGATGATAAGTGCACTTCACTCGGAATCCTCTTGTTTTATTTCTAAGTGTCGAACAAGAATGCTATTAACACCTGATATGATGGCGATATATTTATATATTTAGAAAAGATGGTAATAGAGTACTATCACAGCGTAAAGACTTAAAGTGGGACAAGGCCTTTGAAATTTCGGGAAATGCCGCTTTTATTTAGACACTTGCTGACCCGGCGGACTTCGTATCGCATTTCTTTTTTTTTCTTTTTTAATGTACCCTATGTTACTCAGCGCTAATGATTGTAGCATTCTAATGGTTAAATATTTTTTTAAATCGGTCCAGTAGTTTTTGAGTTTATTCGTTGCAAACATACATACATACATACATACTCGTACATACAAAAATACAAAGGTTTCCTCTTTGTAATATTAGTATAGATTTGTCATTTCCGCAGGGTTGTCATATTTTTAGTCCGTATTAGTATTTTCAATGTGCTTATTATTTATTTTCATGTATGTAACTACTCAAGAACATGATTTTAAATTTTAGCACCGTTTAAAATTCTTTTTAAAGTAGGTAGGTTTGTTCATGAATTCGTGAAGATACGATACGATTTTTATCATTCGATTAAACTAAAAATGCTGTGTTGCATAAAGCAGTCTTCTAGTTCTTTCTACTGCTCAAATACAGAGTCTCTCATATCACGATTCGTGTGAACCATTTATCACAGTATATTTTTATTACATAATAAATTTCAATATTCAAACGAAACAATCAAAACTAAAATGAATCAGCCCTAGATTGTGTTTCCCAACATGGGTGTATGGCATCTTGGGATTGCTACCCCCTTCTCATCCCGCAACCCCCGCACGATTGCTCTGTCTAGACGTAACCGTTGGACGACTGTAAGAAAGAGGTTAGATAGACTGTGGTACTATCATATATGAGTCGGTGGCCGTTGGTCTAACAATACCAAAGAGTCGATTACCTGCTACATATATGTTTTTTTTTTCTTTTTTTTAATTCTTCCTCCAACATCATCGGAGCCTGTTTTTGCAATTCTCATTCATACTAGTTCTCGCTTTTATTCCTCTCGCACTTTTATTCCGCATTCTTCACATTCATTCGTCATCTTTTATTCCAAGGCAGTAGGTGGTCTGCCTTTTATTTACCTAGTCTATCTAATCTATTTATTTTATTTTACATACATACATCTATAAATATCCAGGGTAAATAAGTTTTTCAGGACGAATTTTAATTACAATTTGGAAAGACATAGAATATACATATCAGAGACTATAGGTAGAGAGCTACATATATGTAGATAGCGTATGAACAGCGTAGCTCATCTAAGAATTCCGCTGTTTAATGCATTAACGGATTCCAGTATGCGATTGCTAAGGTTAAACAACTTTTGTAAAAGCCGATCATCGGATGGGTGACCGAAAATGTATCATCTCCAGCTCCTCCGTGCTTCGGAAGACACGTAAAGCAGTTGGTCCCGGCTGCATTAGCAGTCATTAACAACCACCAATCCGCACTGGGCCCGCGTAGTGGTTTATGGCCCGTTCTCCCTATCTAGCTAAATAGTACTGCAAGGAACATTATAGCATGCTTGGTGAAGTTAAGTGTCCGTTTCTCAAAACCTTAACGTATTTTTTCCTATAGACGTGTGCCTGGACTTCTGCGACAACGGAGGCGAGTGTGTAAAGGACAACAGAGGCGAGCCATCCTGCAGATGTACTGGCTCCTTCACAGGCCGCCATTGCAGGGACAAGAGCGAGTTTGCATACATAGCGAGCGGCGTCGCGGGCGGCGTCATATTCATCATATTCCTAGTGCTGCTCGTATGGATGATTTGCGCAAGGTAAGAATAGTATTAGGTCTAAAAAAATTCAACTCAACTTTGCATAACTAACTTCTTATGTAAAACTTGTAGGCTAAGTAACTCCTAAGCAAATATTCTGATTTTCGTAAAATCTTAATTCATTTTAGGGTACGATGATTCAAGTTTCGTATTGATATTGCCACATGAGAATCGTTTGAATCAATATCGTAGAAAAACCACAACCAGTTTTTACAGCATTATTGGTATATATTGGTATATACCAGTTATAGTATAACTCGTTAAAATCATGGCAGGCAGTAGGTATAAATCTAGCTACCTATATTAGCTAATATTGCTTAATAATTCTGTCTCTATCAACTTCAAACAACTGACAGAAACACTATGTTATCTCAAGCAGGATCGTTAGCTCAAACTCCTGGTCGTTTCCTGCTCCTAAAAAAAATGTCCTCAACTATGATTAACTGAATAATAAATATAGACGTCTTATAGTAATTAATTTCATTATCGCTCTTCTACAGGTCAACGAAGAGGAAAGAACCAAAGAAGACTTTAACGCCAGCTATAGACCAAAACGGATCGCAAGTGAACTTCTATTACGGTGCGCACACGCCGTACGCGGAGTCCATAGCGCCATCACACCACTCTACATACGCCCACTACTATGACGACGAGGAAGACGGTTGGGAAATGCCGAACTTCTACAATGAAACCTACATGAAGGAAAGTCTTCATAACGGTATGAACGGCAAAATGAACAGCTTAGCGAGGTCAAATGCCAGCATATATGGGACAAAGGAAGACCTCTACGATAGACTGAAAAGGCATGCGTACCCTGGTAAGAAAGGTCAGTATTTGGGCACATAGATTAGTGCGCACCCTTTCTTTTTTTAATTTAATGTTACAGCTTTTTGCACTTACACTGACTTTGCTTCTTGTTTACTTGAAACTTTTACTGTCTGTTACAACGTCATTCAAATGAGTTTCCTGTACTATGTGGTATGATAAGCTTGGATCAATGAAGGTCCGAAATAAGGTCTCAAATACACGAACACGTATACACTTTCCAAATGTAGAGCCCACGATGACTATGAGCTACACTGAATGTTTTAGCGATGTCTTTGCATAGAGACATTGCCGGCAGTTGTCTACTTCTCTATGGAGATAACTTAAAAGGACATTGCTCGTCCGGCAACCTGAGTAAGATTGAGTTGAAAATTCCACTCAGAAACTTACGCCATAGAAATACGATACGTTGCTTCCTATTCCCTTTGCCCGAACTAACTAAATAGCTTTTTACTTAGATCTACCACATGTTTTAAGAAGCTTTGCGAGGATAGCTCTGATTTTTATAGTCATCAAAGATAATCGCTGAACACTTTCTTATATAAGGTCACTTTTTATCAACTGCAAATATTTTGACACAACATCTAATTATATCAGAGAAATAAGACCCTAGCATTTAAAAAAAAATTCAAGCTTGTTTTTTTTTTACTTTTCCTGACACAAAAATTGTAATATTTTTAAGAGCGGCCTCTCTGTCGGCTCCTTTGAATGAAACTACGGGCACGTGTAAGCGGTGAAGGCATTGCGGCCTCTCTGTTTCGGCTCCTTTGAATTGAAACTACAGAAAGTGCTTTATTTTTCTTTTTAATCGAAATGTCTTTTGGCGTTTTTCTTGAAAACTAGCGTATAAAAATTTAAGGTTTCTTCATAAAAATAGTTTATATTATGTTGTTGAATTTATCCTCAAAATATTTGCAGTTGATAAAATGTGACCTTATATACATTTCTGTTGCTAACCGATCGCCTGGAAAATAAATCATAATTTGATGGACATCAGTAATAGTATATTATTACATAATACAGATGTTCTAAAGTGATGGTATAATACATTTACAATCACTGTCAACATTTTTTGTGAGTAGTTAATAATTATAGTACCATAGCATACAAACTTGTAAGTACTTAAATAAAAAGTATTGGGTATCTCTATTTTATTTATATAACTCATATATTTTACTGACTAACACTAAACGCTCCGTTCAAACCAAAACATATTATTATAAAAACGTTTGATTAACGTCACTTCATCAAACACATGGTCACATGCAATACAGTGGGCAACCCAGCTAATACAGGGAGTTTCCATTCGACTTATCGACTCAAAACCTTATCGGACCATAATTGACTCAAACTTGCGCACAATACTGATGCAACACTACAACAACGTACCTATTAAACAATATTGTTTGTTACAGATAAGAGTGACAGCGACAGTGAGGGTCAGTAACGGACAAGGGACTGCGTTTCGTCGTATTCTGGTCAATCTTACATAATGCTACGTACTAGTTTCAATTCTCGGTGTATCCGTACGGTAGTAGTCGATTACCGTTGTAAATGTATCTTTTAGGAGACCGCCGACTATTTTTTGTACATAGGCGTACATAGAACATTTGTAAACCTTCGTCGTGAGCTACATTACATAGCGGGGTTACTGTTTAGCAACCTTCACCTCTTTATAGGAGTTTGCTGTATGGTAACTAAGAACTGCTACATTACTTACTTGCTTTGCAACTCATTACGTAATACTAAAATGTTTAATGTGCGTCAGCGGTTACAATTAGTGCTAGTTGCTGAACAAAGTCTACGCTGACGCTACGAATACCGCGTTCACAATTTCGTTTTATTTTATTTATTTAAGGAAAACTACCCAATAGTTATTTACATTTATTTCTACTATTACGTTTGTTACAAGTGAAAATAGGTAAATGTAACGATTACAGAATTAATAGTTTTTACGCTTATTTACTTAAACTTAATGTCATTTCTAGCATTGTACTAAAAAGGTTTATAAAAAACGTAAATTGAACTAACAGTGAAGAAGTATTGAATAGAAAAGATTTGATAACCTTTTCGGTAGCCATTCGGAAATAATGAATTGGAAATGTGAACGGTAAAAAAATTACAATACCTACTTATAGAAAAAAATTCATATCTTTTTTATGCCCTCGAAATCTTCAAATTAATGCAAGGATTTATGGCAAAGCTCCGTTTTATGTGCGCCTATGTTTACGCGGTATTTTCTAGCCGAGTGTGATCCAGTATGTAACGTAGAATTTTGTATTCTTTTAGGTGATAAGTATTAGATTAACTTACAAAGAATGCGTATTAACACACTCACTGTTCAACCTTTATAGCCCCACCAAAAAATCTTAATGACACGAAAATGCAATAGAAACGTAGAGGATAAGAGAAATAGCTATTTCTCTTATATAATAATATTGTAACTATAGTTATTGCGAAACAGTGAATGTGTTGATGTTCTTTGATTAATGATAACGATCAATGAACAAAGTGCTCAAGTATTTTAGGCAAACACTGCCATAACACAAAGCAGGGCTTTTATTACAAAAAGTTTGGTGTATCATTCAACCACATTCAAATACGATGTAAATATAATTTTATTGATATATTTGTATATTTATAGTGTAGGTCACCGTAGTGTTTATTATTCATCGTTTACAATAAAACCGTTCACAATTTGTAAAAAGAGAGCTGTCAATACAGGTAGTTCAATTAAATATTATTTAGATGTATCTCTTTTTTTTTATTGTAATCGATGAATATTAGCGCTGTAGCAGATAAATAATAATGAAAAGTCAAGTTTATTTTTGTATTATAAACTGGACTGTATTTTTTTTAACGTTTTATACATAATAAAAGATTGTATGAATGTGTATGTGAGTGCAAAAATGTATAGAGAACGAATTTTGTTATTTTGACAATAGATAAATAATAATTACGTAATGTATAATATACTTTTATATTAAAATATTCTAATAAGACTTGGTAATAAAATAATGACACGTGTCTGTACTCATTTTCGTTGACCTATGTTGAAATGTTGAAGTGGATTATGTATTTAATTTGTAGCTAAAATCCTGTCTAAAGCATCAATACTCATAATTGAATCTCGTTGTACGTTTTAATCGACGATATTCCATCACAATTTATTACCACATTAATTTTATGTTAACAATAATATTTTATACAAAATTTTTATTAAAATATTAATTTTAATCCGATTATTTTTTATTTTCCTCATTTTTCTGTATTCACAAAACCAGACTGAGTGCAGAGTGCTGAATGCGTTTTAATCTTAATATTTACTCTTCATACTAATATTATAAAGCTAAAGAATTTATTTGTTTGGTTGAACGAGCTAATCTTAGGAACTACTGGTTCGAATTGATTTTTTTTTGTGTAATAGTCCATTTGTGATATAGGCTATATTTAAAAAAATTAATTTAATAAAATTAATTTATTAAAATATTTAAAAATTAAAAATAAAAGTACACCCGTGCGAAGCCGGCGCGGGCCGCTAGTATGTTATATAAATTCTAGTTTTCGAGAGCGTGATCAAATTAGGTTAAGACTCGCACTAGGAACCCAATTCCATCTTCACATTCGCGCTGCCAATACAATACTGTTGCAACTCAAAATAAACTGAAATTTGAGATTAAACCGTAATGTTATTTCCATACGGAAAAAATTCAAATATCAGTATATTTTGAATTGCTACAGTATTGCGTTGGTATTGATATCGTCACTCGCATTTAACTATTTATCCTATCTCATTTTAAGAAGTTTGTCAGAACAAGCGTTTTTTAGTTTAGGTAGATACAGTTTACTGTAACTTATTAAAGCCGACTTTTTCCAAAAATTTGATAGGACAGTTAGTTATGCAACGATTTGCTTTCATTTTGTGAAAGTACCTACCTATTATCTTGTAATACAGCAACATTCAGTTGTTTCACTTCCAATATAAGTTTTACCTTGTTTGTATGTTTTTCCGTAATCTTAACATTTGTAATTTCGCTTCATAAACGTCACGAGTCAATAACCGATCGACCTTCGTATACCTACTTAATCTTTTGTTTACGACTTTACTACTGATGCAATGTTATCCAACATTATTTTCTGATAAGGAGGGCAGTAGGTATCTAAGACACAAGACACAAAGGAGTACATTTACTTTAACCTTTATTAAGAAACATAATAACATTAGGCTGAAATGCTTATCAAATTTTTCGGTACGTGAACGTATCATGTGATTCGGTGATTACCTACATGACAAAATAAAACAAGTAGGTATGAGTGAGTAAATTATAAATTACTTACGTAGACACTACATGATAACCTCATAATGTACTATTTATAAAACAGAAGACTAAAATTAGTAATTTTGTACTTTAACATTAATAATAAAATTGACAATTTTAATATTAGGAAGATAGTTCGAATTTTTCAAAGCAACCATAATTACCAGATTTGATGGTTATTAAAAAAAACATGCGGTACCTTCGTACCCACTTTTTTTCTTACTTAGATTATTTTAATATTACTTACTTGTTTTTGCGATATACTTTTGACTGTTACTTTTAACCCAACATTTTTTGGTTTTGGTCAGTAAACGTATTTCAAAATATGTCGACCGAATTTTTAATATTTATATAAAAATTACTTTGTCGAAATTTTAATTTTTTCTTTGCAATGTTTTCTTACCATGAAATTTTGAAACTATAGTAAGTAATTTAAAAATAGTAATTAGAAATTAATACTTTAACAAAGCAAACAGAAATCACAAATAAAGTATTGTAGCAAGATTATTATTTAAAGACATACAAGGAATTTGTAACTAGAAGCCAATAAACAAATTAAACGTGCTAGGTATTTTATCAATTCTACATTTCTAATTCTTTATCCATTTTATCAAATCCGATCACCTGACACGTTGCTAAGTGAGGAACGATAAGATCAAACTATTAAAACAACAAATTTATCGATTTAACAGTTTATTTTCGAACAAAAATTTCGATACACAGCCAGGCATAAAGGCACTAGAAATAGGTAAAACCTATTGTAGAAATAATACATTAAACAAATAAGATATAGACGATTTTTCACTACGTCAACAACCAATTACTTTGCATGTTTCGCAAAGAAATCTTTCATGTACTTTGCCAGAAATTCGACCTCTTCTAATGTAACAGCGTTGTAGGTAGACGCACGAATGCCCCCGACAGATCTGTGAAAACGGGATCATGTTTAATTTTCTTGAAGAACATAGAAACATCGGATGTGTTTATGGTGACACGCATTCCCTAAAAAGCAGCAGCAACAGAACAGTAAAATTGAATAAATAAACTAGATTAGAAACTTTGCTTGTTAAAAGACTAACTGTAGATGACAAGTAGTAATATTTAATAATATCGTTCTATGAATTAACTCTCAGTAATACTAAAAACAGAAAATATTTGACAATTTTAACAACAAAGTACCTAGGTAAAGTAGAAATAACTTAGAACACAATTGGCCATATTTATGGTTGCTACCAAGTAAAAGTATCGATACAAATCTAACTAAACTTTTTAGAGACCACCTTCAAAACAAGAATCAATCGTCCAAAGCGGTATAAAATCTACAGATGAAATAAGAACCATCTTGTTTGAAAAAAGGGCTGATGTAAAGACGATTAATTAGTTTAGACCTAGTTTTTTAAACAGAACTTGTAAATTTGATGTCGTGTTAAATTACCTGTGGCCTTTTAGTTGTATTAGTCTTAAGGCTTCAGCGCCCTTCAAGAACTCCTTCTCAAGAGTTTCATTGCCCTCAGTCGATTCGATTCTGAATGGAATGTTCATTTTGCTCCGAGAATTCTTAGCTACCGGTGCGTAGTAGAAACCATTGGAGTTCTCTATAATGTTATATATTAGTGACGATTTCTTCTCGGCTGCTTTAGCCATCGCATCGAGGCCCCCTTTCCTCTCGATCCATTGAAGCACTCGACCCATTATGTAAATGCTGAAAGGAACAGTGCTCTCAATTCATTGATGCAGCAAATATACGATAAGCAATGATTTACAATTCGACATTTAACTAGTAATAATATGATTTGCGATAGTGATTCGCTAACATTCTTATGGGTTAGGACTTGTGTCCGATAAAAGACAATAATATCGATTGAATTATCAATACGTGTATCAAAATTACTTAAATCTGTTAGATTGAATAAGTTAAAGACCATAAAGTCTTAACATCGAATAATCGAGACCATAAAAATCAACATTTCAAATAGCCTGAAAGCTGAAACTCTATCCCACAAATACCCTCGGACTTTTGAAATATACCCATTAAGTTTCTGATACTTACGCATACATAGGCGGTGTGTTTAGCACCGAATCATTTTTGGTGGTCTGTGTCCAGTCGAGAATTGAGGGGCAAATAGGTAAGGGATTGTTCAGAAGGTCTTCCCTGACTATGACTAACGCTACGCCCGAGGTGCCGATGTTTTTCTGCGCACCACCGTAGATTACTCCGAACTGAAATAGAAATTAAAGTTTGTTTTTGAATAAAACAATAAAATATTTTAACAGATTTTTTTTTTTCTGTGTATTGTTTTACGGCTCCGGATGTAATCCATCAAGCCTATTCGTAAGTAATTTTTCTTAATAATACATAAATAAACAATATTTCTTTTCTGTATGATGATGATGAATGATAATAGAAAGGACAAGTGAGAAATGGTATACCCCCCAACCCCTCGAGTATCTCAGTAAAGATGTGGGGTTTTACTAAGTCCTCGGGCGGACTTCTTGAGAGCATTTGGAAAGTGACGTTGCACTGTTATGTTTCATTACCAACACTCATGCACACTCACGAACACTTAACGGTTAATAATCCACATAGCACAAATTTTAGAAAATAAAACAAAACGGCAGACATGACTCAGATAACTCTTCACTTTCCCGCCAAAAAGTGCTAACAGATAAATATAGCGTTTTTGACACCGGCATGTACAGTAAGAAACTTAAGTCGCAAATCACTTAATTACTTTGTCAAAACAACTGTGATGAAGACGTTTGAAGATAGTAAAATTAAGACTTAAGTTGACTGACCTATGTCATCTGTCAGTAAATGAGTAAAGCTATTATAGCATGTGATCAGCCACTTTCAATGCTGACCGTACTTTATTAAATGCCTGGGTAATATACTTTCGAGCGAGATACTTAAGCGAAAAGGCCATTTTGCGAAAGAGGTTTCTGTCTGAGAAGGGTTTCATCCTGTGGACAGACATATTACGAAGTGGACATTCGTAAGTAATCAGTGTAACTTGTAATAAGTATATTGACTATGACATTTTTATTCTGACATGAAATACATGATTGTGATCTCATCAAGTAGATAGTAAAGTTAATAAATTATTAAACAATATTGTAACTTCAAACTTCTTGCTATGGCCTTTTTTTTAAATTTCATATTTTATTTCTGTTTAAAATAATGCACATAAAGTTATTTTGGAAGCTGACCTTTGACACGTCGACCTTCTTCGACATGAAATTAGAGGACATATCGGCGACTAGAGGTACTCCTTTCGTGTCTGGTATAAAATCGAACTCCACACCTGGAAACCAATTATACAGTTGTAACGAATTTTGGGAATAGCAGTCTTATATGGAACAAATTAAAGAAAAGGCGATCTTATAAACAAGTACAAGAATAAGCTTGGGCACATATTAAACAATAGTTACATACTACGCTTTGGATAGAGATGAATGAAGAAGTATTATTTAGGTAGTTTGAGGAAAAGTTAAAAACCGGCTTAATGCTAGTCGAACTAACCTAATTTAAGTTATATCCCATCAAAAACAAATGTGAAATGAGAGCCAAGTTCAATATTATGATATAGGCCTTGGTTGTTGACTTCAACGACAAAATAAGTGAGATCTATAAATGGGTGCCAAGTTCAATCGCCAGTCCTGAAATTTATTTATAACAACATAAAATATTTTATAACAACTTAAAATATCATTTCTTCTTATAACTTATGATAATATATTGAAGCCTAAGGTCTGACTTGGCTATCTTATCATACACGAATTATTATTAAGTACCTACTAAAACAGCCATGGAAGAGCCCTGTTCGGTGTTCGATGGTTAGTTTCTACCAGCCAGCCAAATTTCCGGAACAATAAAATAAGAACTTACAGCTTTAGAACTTGCGAAGGCTTTAAACACTCGTCTGTCCATAACGTATAACAACGGTTAAATCAATTGTTACGTACCATAATATGGCGTTTCGACAGACTAGGGGAAAAAATAATTCGTATATGAAAACTAGCCAAGTCAGACCTTAGGCTTCAATATATTATCCTAAGTTATAAGAAGAAATTATATTTTAAGTTGTTATAAAATATTTTATGTTGTTATAAATAAATTTCAGGACTGACACCCATTGGCACCCATTTAGATCTCACTTCTTTTGTCGTTGAAGTTAACAACCTGCTCCTGTGTGCCGTGGTCCGTGGTGTTATTTAATTATTTATAAGTGATGATCTTACACTATTGATGTGCGCTAATTATTGAAATAATAATGAATACTAAATCCCAGTTAATAATAACGTAATAAATACGAAAGTCGTCTATAAGTACTCTTAGTTATAAGTAGTTATAAGTACTAAAACTGATATGTTTGGATTTAAAAAAAATTAAAGGTGGTATTCCACTCGTTATATATTCACGTGAAGACCTTAAAACCCACATAAAGTCCTTAAAATAATAATCAATTTTGATTGCTGATTCTTATTACAGGCATCTCTAAGTAAGTGTTCCTAATAGAATTCATTAATTGAAAAATATAAAAAATTGACAAAAAATTACTAGTTTCTGGTTTATTCCTCTGTATTCGCCCAACTACATATCTGGATATCAAATTTGAACTTTCTAGGTCATTTGGAACTGGGTTCAGTGATAAAAATGACGATATTTGGACGTTAATATTTTCGTTTGAGGTGTGTTTATGAAATTTAGAACACATATGTATCTCGCAATTCTCAATATATGAGCCAAATTTGACATGTTTACGTGAAATAGTTTTTGAGTTATGAGGGGGTCAAAAGTGGCTCCAAATGGTTCTTGCAATATTATATACAGGGTGACTGGAAATTAGTGGCGGAGCCGTTAAGGGAAGGTAGTCTAGGGTTATTCCGACAGATATCACTACGAGACCTACCGTCCTTACTTAACCCTTTCCAAGATATTCCTACTTAAAGAGTGTAACCCAAAAAATCGTACAAAAATTTTTCAAATAGTAATAAATCCAAAAAAAAACGTGATTTTGGCCTACTTTTTTTGTTTTGAAACAAAGATATTCTAAATAAGTAATATTAATTGTTAAATCTCTGTAACTGTCGTTATTTTATGCAAAAACTGCTAAACAAAAACGGAAAATGTAAAAAAAATACTTTGATGGCTGATAAAACTTCAATTTATTAAAAAAAGTCACTCTTTATTATTACGTACAAAATAATTAAAAAACTTCTACGTTTCGTACCCTTTCGAATGAGATATTAAAGTCCAAAATCGGGTAAGGAACAATGAAGATATGGTCAATGGAAAAAACCCGTAGAGCCCGTGTAGAGCACTTTGTTCCGAAAACAAAGGACTCGGTCGACGCGCACGAGTCGAGATTGCCCCTCCCTCTTGCTCAGTTCGCTCTTACGGTTTACTGTGTTCGGATGTGCTTACTTTCTCTCAGTTTTGATTTTTCTAACGACTTGGCTTTTTCCTGGACTTTTGTATTTGATTCTCTTCCCGACAACTTGGACTGTTCCCTGTTTTCTGTGACTCCTTACGATTTGGCTGTGTGGTTTATCGGACCAATAATGGCAGAAAGAACATCGTTTAGTAACGAAGAATACGCAGATATTCTTTTTTATTACGGAGCTGCCAGAGGAAACGCTGAACAAGCTCGTCGTGAATATGGCGAAGTATTCCCTAATCGTCGACTGCCTGATGCCCGCGTATTCTCCCGAACCTTCCAGCGGGTGCGAGAGCGCGGAACCGTCGTAAGATACCAAGGTAAGAGAAAGTTATTATTATTAAAGCATGTTCAAACCAGAGATTTCTCCATACAAAATGTAGTTCCTTCTTGTACAGGCCACTCTACATTACTGCGCCGCCGCTAGTTTCCATACATGCGCTATAACAATGTTTTGTTCTAGCGCTTTCGATAATTGTCCAGCTATAAAAATAAACCTTTCCTATCACTCTTATTAACGTGCCCTTTAAATTGTAAGATTGCAAAATGAATGTCGCTGTCCAAATTAGTCAGTGCAAAGACTCGCAGAGATGGGTGCCATAAATCATACAAGTAAGATAACGGATATCACTTCACACTGAAGCGCGCTATTATTGTTTACTATTTTTTGTCGAAGTCGATGGATTTTGGTAGAGCTTTTGTAAGAATTTGTATTGTGCGGTCATTGTTGACGCAAATTGCACTATGTCGACAGACGCATTCCTACTAGAGAAGTGATTCATGTTATGGTCCAACCGACGTGAGTCTTTGCGCGGAGCCACATCAACCTAAACAATAGCCATGGTAGTAACACTTAATTAAAAAAACTTTTTTGTTTTTAGGTGACGCAGGTAGACCTCGACTGGATGTCGGGGACGACGAAGAGGAAATTTTAAATTATTTCCAAAGAGACCCTACGCTGTCTACACGAATGATAGCTCGCCGTATGGGACGCTCTCAATGGAAGGTGTGGTACGCTCACGAAAATGACCTCCATCCTTACTATTACACACCTGTTCAGGCCATAGAAGAAGGGGACCCTTTAAGAAGAATGCAGTTTTGCAGATTTTTAATAAATGCGGACGTTGAAGATAGAAATTATCTCAGAAGAATTTTATGGACTGACGAGTCCAAGTTTGATAAGGACGGCATTACGAATTATCATAATGCTTATTACTGGAGTGAACGAGCCATGGGTAATCCACACCTAAAAAGACAAAAAGGTTCACAGAGACGGTTTAATCTAAATGTGTGGATGGGTATAATTAATAACCGCTTGATTGGACCACATTTCTTACCGCAAAACCTCGATGGGGTTGAATATGAAAATTTTCTGAGGAATGTATTTTTTGAATTAATGGGAGATGTGCCGCTAGAAACGAGGCAAAACATGATATTCATGCATGATGGCTGTCCGGCGCATTTTAGGCTAGCTGTGAGAAGTTGGCTAGACCAACACTTCCCCGACCGATGGGTAGGTAGAGGTGGTCCAATACCATGGCCGGCACGTAGCCCCGACCTCACACCCATGGACTTCTTCGTGTGGGGTCGAATGAAAACTTTGGTTTATGCCACTGACGTCCCTGTACCAAACGTTGAAGACTTGCGCAATAGAATAATCAACGCAGCGCAGGAAATACAAAGGGAGCTTACAGACTCAAGGGTTGTAAAAACGGGTGTCGTAAGAAGAGCACGAGCTTGTATTAGAAATAATGGTGGGCACTTCGAAAATGAACTATAGAGAGTTTTTTATTTAATAAATTTTTATTCTTCAGTAGTTTGGTTTTTTCTTTCATTTTTATTATTAGTCTTATCTTGATGGTTCCTTAATCGATTTTGGACTTTAATATCTCATTTGAAAGGGAACGAAACGTAGAAGTTTTTTAATTATTTCGTACGTAATAATAAAGGGTGACTTTTTAAAGAAAATTGATGTTTTATCAGCCATCAAAGTATATTTTTTACATTTTCCGTTTTTGTTTAGCAGTTTTTGCATAAAATAATGACACTTGCGGAGATTTAACAATTAATATTACTTATTTAGAATATCTTTGTTGCAAAACAAAAAAAAATAGGCCAAAATCACTTTTTTTTTAGGATTTATTACTATTTGAAAATTTTTTGTACGATTTTTTGGGTTACACTCTTTAAGTAGGAATATCTTGGAAAGGGTTAAGTAAGGACGGTAGGTCTCGTAGTGATATCTGTCGGAATAACCTTAGACTACCTCCCCTTAACGGCTCCGCCACTAATTTCCAGTCACCCTGTGTATTGTATATATATATACACACACGGGGCTGCTCGCCAGTTCTGCTAGCTTAAACTTGGCTTCCTATATATGAATTCCTAATTTTGATTTAATTAAGAACACGAGTTAGCTCGAAGCCCACAGACACCTTAACTACTTTTAAATAAATCATAAAATTTCCCAGACGGTCCTCTCAAATTATAAAACAATTCAAGTGATTTAATCTAAGATTAACATTGTAGATCTTTATTTATATTTTTGAGAAATGCTTGGTGGCATTCCTCAGACAATGTTGAATAAAGACTCTTCTCATGAAATCCTTAAATAACTAATGAGGAACCAGCACCACAGACTATACTGACTTAATTAACTATGATGTCTTACCGTGAATGGTCTCGTTTGTGCAAATGTGGACGTAGGAAGCGTTGGGGTCCAAGTTCCAAGAGGATTCAGGTGGAACACCTATGTACCGATTTGTGGGTGGCACTACTAAGTTCACTTTGCCGTATTTCTTTGCTTCTTTCGCTGCTTTCTCGGACCAGGCACCTAAAATAAATGTTAAGACATAATTTATTATTTTTTATATTTGTTTGGATTTTTTACCAGGTTTTATTATTATTTTCATGTAGTTAAAGATTTCTAGAAGCAATTATAGCTTCGGTTTTATGCTGTTATCCCTAAACGTGATTTAGAACCGATTCTGATTGTTGTGAGTCCACGTTTTGAAATAAGACGAATCTTTTTATTTTGTTACACTGATCGAATTATTGATTAACATACTATTTTGTCGGCTGATTCATTATCATTACCAGTTTAGGAAAACTTTTCTACTGACAATAAGCCCCAGGAACCGAAAAAAATTACAATGTAACACCATGATGCTATTTTTGTAATATGCCTATTTTCGCTGTCTATTTTCATAAGGTACATTTTACTACGTAATTAGCAGTGTCTTATACTAATAACGAGCGTGATAAGACTTATAATGAGTAATAAACTGTATATTATTGTACTGTATACATACCAGTAACAACATAGTCCGCGGTTCCAGTTCTGGAGATCAAATTGAGGGGTACTGCAGCAAACTGGCCCTGCCCGCCACCGGGCAGAAACAAAACCTTATAGTTTGCAGGAACATCCCTTAAAAATACAAAATAACATGTTTGGTTGGTAACAAATAATGAAGAATTTTAACATTCTGGCATACCTGATTAGTAGGAGTATTAACACACAGCCTTTCTTTACTTTGTTAAAATTTTAACGGAAATCAAACGTTTCTATGCTCAAATCAAAGTAATAGAATAGGAAAGAAATTGAATGTAAAAATATGTTCCAATGCATTCACTTTTATCACTTTTGATAAGCGTGTAGCTTTTGTTTAATTCACACACAAGAAAGAGACCTTACAAATCGAAATTCCCGCTATAATCTTGCAGCGTGATTAATAATCGTACCATCCAAGAAATTTCTATTTTTATTAGAAAAAATACTAATTCTAATTAAATACATAACACTAAAGGTTTCTAACTATTATTTGGTAGGTAATGCAAAACAGCCAAGCCGTATAATGAAATGACTTACAGTAATCTTCTTACAACTTCCTGGACCTCTGTGTTGAGCTTCAAATAGGTTGAGGAACGGTGGCTTGTTTCCAATAAACTTATTCCAGTACCATCATAATTGGTCAATTCATTCTTAATAATCTCGTAAACCTACAAACAGAATTTAACATTACAATACAACGAGTCAAAAGAAGGTTAAATTCATTAACTGAACCGGCCGGCGTTAAAGTGTCTAGTGAATAAATTAAATACCGAGCATTAAATACTTTTTGGAACACATTGAAAATTCAAACTTACTTCTTCGGGCAATTTTGCTGGTCCCGCACCAAAGTTGTACACTTTCGGCATTATTAAAAAGTTTACAATTTAGAATAAACAAAACGCGAGCGTCCCTCACGAGCAGTCAAATGAAACTATTTTAACTTGAACGCTTGGGTATTGTATAGTGTTTCGATTATCAGGTTGTCGCCCTGTCCTTTATATGCCACAAACAACTGGTTTGAATCTCGTCTTTCGTGTCGAGCGTTGTCAGCGTTGCCAGAATGTTACTTTTGTAACATTTTACGTTACTTTTGACCATCTCATGTTACTTCCATGTTACACGACTCAAAATGTTACTTTTACGTTACATTGAGAACTTGATAAAATGTAGGTACCTATAATTAAATATTTTCCAGCATACAAAGATAATCGTGGAACTTAACGCAATATAGTTTCATCTTCTTTTGTTTATTTACTTTTTGTCCATTTTCTTCTCTTTCTTACGAGGTAGCGAAGGTAGCGAAGCGAATAATAGGTATAGGTAAATACTTATTGAATTAGACAACATTGGATCCATTGTTTTTCTTTCTTTCGAAGCTTCAAGAATGGAATAGAAAGTTTTTGTGTGATCAAGTGCCTTATGTCCTATATAATAATAATAATTAAAAAAATAAGTTAATGTTACTTTTCCCGTGAAAATGTTACTTTTTGAACCGTCTCCTGTTACTTTTGACTATCGGCCACTGGCAACACTGAGCGTTGTGTACCAAAGGCCGAACGCAAGCAAAAGCAGGTAGTCGCTTATCAATATTAAGTTGATAAGAGTATTTGCTTTTGTCGGTTAAGGAAAGAGGAAAAAGTTATGTTAATGAATCGTGTGGGGTAACAGTGAACCGTTCACTAGTCATATTATAAACAAAATCAGCATAAGTATAATCTGTAACATTTGGTGCTATCATTTTTTAGTTACCTACACATGTGATATTTTAAGCACAGAGCGCCAGATTTGCCATTTTGTATTTTAGTAAGGAAAAATATTTCCTGACCATATCTACAATCTCAGGATGTGTCAACTTCAAATTAACTTTTATTTGTAAATTTTGTCCTTTTGCCTATGTAAGTGCCTTTTGAAAACCAGGTAGATATCTACTTACAGTTCCAGTTTGCAGTTCACCTTTGCATACACTTCTTCAAAAGTCATCACGCAATCGTGTTCCCGTCCCCTATTATATTCTCCGAGGGGTTCGGATCAGATCGGGAGCGGAACAACCCTCGCAGGCCCTTCTTTATCATTAGGCACTCTGGGCAAGTGCCCAGGGCCCCGCATTGATGGGGCCCCCTTGTTCCTGCCAGATCATAAAGCTCTAAAGCATGATGATGACCTATACTGCAAAACTCTGTAATAACTATTTCGACCATATAATCAACTCTTTAGTTTTTCTTGGTAAATAATGATACAGATAATGATGGTGAGCCTTATATGGTGACCTTTATACCTATACATATATTACTAGCTATGCCCCGAGGTTTCACCCGCGTTAATTAACGAACAATCTATATATAGCCTATAGCCTTCCTCAATAAATGGACTATTCAACACAAAAATATTTTTTCAATTCGAACTAGTAGTTCCTGAGATTAGCGCGTTCAACCAAACAAACAAACAAACTCTTCAGCTTTATTATATTAGTATAGATTAGTATAGATACCTGTAAAAAATATTTATTTCAGCCAAAGCAGTCCATAGCTGGATACTGACAATGTTACATTAATATTATAGTGGAGTATATGAGATTTTGAAATATAAAAGTACTGATGTCAGTAAATGGAGCCAGCTTTTATATTTCAGCTTTTATATTTTACGCATGTGCGTAAGTAATCAAATAATACCGTTGAGTGCACGTTTTACAATGTTCATTGAACACATTCAGGAGATTCTCTTCTGGACACCGGAAATCATGTTACCACGAATAGCCAACGCTCAGCACTCTCATATCATGGTTGTTGCTCAAATCTTTAAGCAAAATGTGCTTTAAGATTAGTTAGTTAAGGAAGTCACCTTAGCTTCATTGTCACAATATTTGGCTTGGCAAATTGCTTGTGTTCAGCGAATATTGCGCTGATTGTACTTATTTTTATTAACACTGGTTGATGATTTCTCCATTAAGAACTGTAAGAGGAATTTGCTCAAAGACCACATCTTAAATATACACAACATAATTAAAACTTATAAAAGTAGCGGGAATAGAACTTTAAAAGACGATTATATCTCTTAAGTTTCATATTAATTTATTAAATTCCCAAATCAAAAAATAGAATCATCATAGAAACTGTTTCTTTTGCAACTCTTCCCAAAGTTACCCATCACATAGCGATGCCCAGTTATGGCCTTTCTTTACCACCCTGGCCAGTGAGAGAGCCTATCACTGCCGTTAGGGTGCGGCGTTGCTGTTCCCAAGTCGTGCACTCTTGTAGGCAATGCTGAGCAATATCTGTGGCAGATCTTCCGGTATAATGGTGGCACAATGGGCTTGCCCCTCTCTAAGCGATCTTATGCAGGTATTTCAAAAAACATCCATGTTCTGACAGTGCCTGCACCAGACGAATGTTAGCGCTCCATGTTTGCGCTTGGTCCAGGAGTTAAGGACTGGGCGCACCGCGTCTAATCCTATATTAGTACCAACTTACATTTTCAACAACTCTATCAGTTGTAGCGATGCCTTGATTTCAATGATGGAGGTATTGGCTTAATCATAAAGCTTCGGAAATGCGGGTTAGTGATGGATCACCAACGGAACAATGCTTCCGAAAATCACATTGCCGGCCTGGGAACTGAACCATAAGAATAAATTATGACTGAACCCAAGACATCTGGATGATACTTGGCCTCCGACGATATAGGTAATGGAATATATTGCGTCTATAATATGTTCCATACCTACTATGTACTTCGCGAGCCAATCTATTGTCCAGTTCGATTTTAGCTACACTGCCATTAGTGTTAGAGAATGGATTTTTGTTTCTCCAAATTAGATCAGCAATCCAGACAGCCTCTGCAGTCTACTGGTTAGACAACTAGGGCTTGTTTTAAGTGTACTCAGAGTGAGTTCGCAAGGCTGCCGTTTATAATATGTTATACAAATAGATAAATAAATGTAAGTAGATGATAAGGACATTAATTAATTACCTGCTTGTATTACCGCATTAGGTTTTTAAGTCTGTAATGGTAGTACCTACTAAGTTTGTTGAAAAATAAATATACATTAAAAAAAACTTTGTAAGGCTAGTTACAACAATTTTATTATATTTTTCTGTGAACTATTTTTGATTTCTCTATATTTCCAGAACTAAGCGACCAAATTAGACGCTGTGAAAAGCAAATTTTATCGTCATGAAATTCCTCGGGTGATGAAACTATTTATTTTTGTAAAGATTAACATAATGTGGCTAATAAGTACACTTAAAAATCACCTTGAAAAATCAAATGCATTTTTAACATGAAAAACGTTATTATGGCTTAAATATAAAAGCTAGGTATATCGTGCCGCTGACTTTTTTAGACCTACTGATGACTAACATTTTTGTTGTACATTATTATGATGTATATCAACTGTTTAGTCAGCGCACGCTGATAAAGCTGCCAAGTTGCGCTTCTTTTTTCTGACTATTCTTATAGAAATTTTAAGATTTAGAAGTGTAAAATATTGTTCATCATATTAAATTATAGTTTTTGTGCCCCCTGAAAGTCCATTTATAAAATTGGTGAAATAATTTTTGAAATCGGATCAGTACTTTTGGTGATTTCTTCCCAATTCCAAATTTATAAATTTTACCTCTTTATAATATTAGTATGATAAATAACGTTATTGTGGCTTTAATATAAAAGCTAGGTATATCGTATTACTGACTTTTTTTCATCATTGGACGACTAATATGTTTGTAGTAGATACATTAACATTCATGTAAGTATACTTAACCGTTTGGTCAGCGCCAGCGTACACTGATAAAGCAGCCTAGCGGCAATTTTTCTTCCTATTTGATTTACAAATTTTGCGATTTCGAATTGATAACTATCATTTATCAAAATAAAATGTAGCCTATGTATATGCAAGGCATGTAGCATTCTATCTGTGAAAGAATTTTTGGAATTCAACCAGTAGATCCAGAGATTACCCTCCGCAAAAAAAAAACAAACAAACAAACAAACAAACAACAGCTAGTGTTAAATGTTACTGTTAGTGAAGGATATTACCGTTCCCAATTCATTAAGTTTTAGTAAATTATGTGGAGCTCGATGGCGCAGTGGTTAACGCGCCCGGTCTGTGAGTGCTGAAGTTATGCAACTATCGCAAAGGCCGGTCGTTGGATGGGTGACCAAAAATTTATCATCTCGAGCTCCTCCGTGCTTCGGAAGGCACGTAAAGCCGTTGGTCCCGGCTGCATTAGCAGTCGTTAACAACCACCAATCCGCAATGGGCCCGCGTGGTAAAATGTATAATGTGGTATAATGATGATGATGATGATGATAAAATATGTGGGACTCTACTTCATGTGAAATTCCTGGGAAAATTTGAAAAGTGACGTTGAACTGTTTTGCATCGTTGCCAACCTTTTGCCAATACTTAGTCATGAACGTTCACGAACACCACCATTATATATTAATAAAGTATTAGAAAATAAAACAAAACTGCAAAAGCAAATAAATTTCATCACTTTCCCGCCAAGAAGTCAACAATTATAGACTTTAAGTCTGTCTATGGTATGAATCATCGTGACTGATAGAGCTGTTGATAGTTCATTATGGAGCAGTGATTTTAGAAAAAGTGACTTAAACATGCAACACCACAAACACAGGTTTGTTGCAATCTTCTCCAATTCAAAAAGCCAGTTTTGTACTTGTGCTTATTGACTCTTAATATTATTATTATGTTTACATTTTTTAATACTTACGTTTTTTAAAAACCGCTCAAGCGGCCAACGCTCACCCCAGGGAGCCCCTTTGACAGCCATGTCTGGGTATTTTTTCGGTGGGAATGGCATTTAAGAGGTGTTTTTATTGAACTTTACATCTGTTAGAGTGATGTTTGGGTTTATAGATTCTTATAATAAATAACACCACTTTTGTTTTTTTTTTGACACTTTGCTTCATTAAAATACGTATAAGCGATGTCTATATATTTTATATTTTTGAACACATTGTGAACATATTATTAAGCAATATTTATATAAAACACGCATAATCCCGGGGATTTTTTTTTACGAAGTTTTTAAAGTTTTGCATAGATTTTTAGAATTAAAAAAAATATTCAATGAACCTGGCACTTACGACTGAAATATTAATATCACCATGGGCAATGATGACAGATGACCGATTTCAATCGCTCTTTTAATTTAATTGGCGTTATGGTATAAAAGTGTTGCCGTATTATAAAAAGGTACTTACCTAGGGAATTTAATACAGAATTATTTATAAATTAAAGCAAACGAATCGAATCTTTATTTTAAAGACAAGAAGAACTTTTACGAACGCAAAATTGTTTGGGTCATTTTGGTTACTATACTGCCCATGGCCGTTTGAGCGGGCTATGGTGGTATTGAGCTTCCTGGAATTATCCAGAACTATGAAATTGTTATCACTTAACCGGTTGTTGTAAGGGAAATGTATAACATTTACCCAATCGCACAATATTTCAACTTTCTTGTTTTTTCTTCTTCTTCATTAAGAGAAACAATAATATACTCGTGCATTTTTAGTAATATACTCTAACGCGTTTATTCGCATAAAAAGTTTTATCGTCATTTAAAA
The DNA here is from genome assembly GCA_963082485.1 of Eudonia mercurella. NCBI lineage: Eukaryota > Metazoa > Arthropoda > Insecta > Lepidoptera > Crambidae > Eudonia > Eudonia mercurella. Next base: position 8,364,915 of record OY720028.1, read on the forward strand.
TTGCTCACAACACATATTATGTTATTTCCAAAAAAAATGCATTAGCATTAGATGCATGCTTATTTAAGAAATATAATTCGGCAGCTCCAACGGCTGGCACGTTGGGTGCGCCTGCACGCAGCCAAGTAGCCTCTGCAGCATCGGACACTCCCATGTGGCAATAACGATAACGGTGTTCTTCTTTTTAATAATGTTTTTAATTAAAATATAATTATGTAAAATATGGATTGTAATTATTATAATATTGAAGTTTGAAGTTTTGAATTATTATATTGAAGTTATTAATTGACTTATTTGTACTTGAATAATAATATAAGAGTATAATTCTTGAAGGTCATTATTCTTATTGCTACTACAAAATTATAAAGGTAATTTTTAATCTTTGATTTCGTCCTACATCATGTATAAATATTTTTGGAAAAACCCTCTTTACTTTTTTTTTGTAAAGTTGTAAATTTATACTTGCATGTTTATTCATCGTGGTGGCCGTCTACTACAACCGGCTCGGCCGCCCGCCCGCCACGCGGCCTAAGCCGAACCCGCGCCCACAAATTCGCGCGCCGCCGCGCCGCCGCCGCCCGCGCCCGCGATCTCGATAGGAAAATAAATTTATTCTAAAAGTGTAATGTGATAACTTTTTTTATTGGGCGACGACCTCGATTGAAATCTTACGATATTAAATAAATTCCCATCTCAGTACCTTTTAATGAGTAACCATATCTACAAGGAAGATTATGGGTCGATAATTCCAAAGAATAAGACAAATATACGTGAAACGCCAAGTGAGATTTGTATCGCAACGTAAAAATTGGTAACAGACAGAGACAGACAATAAAAGCGACAAGCTAGCAACGCATGGTTCGTTTATTCGTACGTTTGTGATATCAGAATCACCGTTATTAATATCTGCTACAAAAGCACTGCTCTTTTTAAATCTGACAATCATTGACAGCGGCACGCATGGTATAATCTATTCTATGGGCGATGCATACATAGTCTATGGGCGATGCCGTCTGCGGTGCGATGAGCGATAACTAGCGATCACATCACTATTTTACTTCGATTTTCGCTTGATTGAAAGTGCAGAAACTATTCTAATGTGTTCGTCTCTTTGAATTTTGCATTTTAATACAAGACAAAGAAACTGTAAGATTTGTACATCTATTTGCATAAAGGATATGCCTCCAGTAAAGGGTGAATCAATAAGGGAAGGTAATTGTTTGGAAATAATAAATATCGTGGAGAAAAGCCCTGGGAAGAGCGGTGCTCTCGTCGACGTGAGAGCTTGCAACAAACCTGCCACTAAGGTAAGAAAAATGATAAATAAAAACAGTACCTAGTTAAGTACTTAATAATCATTTTTGATTTACAATTTATTACATTTTTAAGTTCTTTTTATTACAAATTTATAGCTTATACTTGTATCATTTACATTGTCTTCAAATCATAATGTTTTTCGACATATACATTAACAAATGAAAAAATTAGATAATTTTTAATAATATTACACTCCTTTAATCCCAAGAGTTAATAAATTAGTTGCTTTGCTTTTTTGTATAAGTATTCATGGTATTTATTATTACAAAACATGGTACCTAGGTATTTTATTTATTGTTTGTAAAATTCATTCATAATTAACATGCTGTTTTGTAGTGTGTAGAATTAGATTTATTGTTACTGTTATGCTTGAATATATCCATCATGTTACTATTAGCTACCTAGTTAGCAGTTGGTATAGAATAGTTTAAAAGTTATTAATCATTGAGTCACACCAAAAAGACTGAAAAATGTTGTAGAGAACATAAAAGAGCTCTTGATCACATTATGACACTCCCACCTTAATTTACTAAATTTATATTAGCTAAATCGAGCTTGGGTTATGTTATGAACTTATGAGTTACCTACAAATTATTTTTTATACATAAACCATAACATATGATATAATCAGTGACACTGTCTGTGTGGTAGAGCCACACTGCGTTGCAGCACGGAATGGGCCGGCTCGCCCGGCGTAATACCACCCTCTCACATAATATCGGCGTAAAACAATGGCACTTGTTGCTATTGTGTTTCGTCCGGTGAGTAAAAGTACCAGAGGCCCATCTCTCACCCCTCGCCCCTCCTAATTCCTACTCCCTCCTCAAGATCCAACTCCTTCCTCAAGGCTGGCAACGCCTCTGCAATTACTTTGGTTTTGCGGATGTCCATGGGCGGCTGTGATTACTTTCCATCAGGTAACCCGCCTGCTTGTTTGCCTCCTTTTAACATTAAAATATATATATATATATCATCATCATCATCAGCTCATTTTATGTCCCCACTGCTGGGGCACGAGCCTTCCCTATGGATGGATAGGGAGAATGGGCCATAAACCACCACGCGAGCCCAGTGCGGATTGGTGGTTGTTAACGACTGCATGCTAATGCAGCCGGGACCAACGGCTTTACGTGCCTTCCGAAGCACGGAGGAGCTCGAGATGATAAATTTTTGGTCACCCATCCGATGACCGGCCTTTGCGAAAGTTGCTTAACCTCAGCACTCGCAGACCGGGCGCGTTAACCACTGCGCCATCGAGCTCCTCATATATATATATATATATATATATATATATTATTGCTACATTTGTATATTACTTTTACCATAATAAACTTATGATCCCGACTTCTCTCAACGAATAGGTTAAGGGTCTACTCAACTTATAGGTACAAGCCTAAGGGTTCTCGCATTATAATACTAAATTTAAAAAAAATGCACAAATGAAAAACCAGATTTTATTTAAATAGTTAATGTAAAGGACGTTATCACGTTATCACTTTGAGATGAAGGGTAATTTCAAACTTATAAAATTTTCTGCTTCCTTACTTTCCACAGCAAAGAAATGATAAATATTAGTCCTGTCCACTGACTTAGCAAAATGCAATATCAGAATATTTTGATTGATGTGAATCTTTTTGTGAGAATAATGTATTAAAATTTCTCAAACTTTTATGTTTAGTAAGACCTGCCAAGGTTTCCCTAGCTTTTCGACTCGTAGGAATCTTTTGTGGAAAACTTTTATGATAAATATAGATATATTGTTTATTCTAACTTTGTATTCATGATAATAATATTCCTCAGTTGTTGATGATTAAAGAAAATGTGCTTCCACTTTCTGTCTTATTATTACTTTGCCATCAGATGGGTTGAAGGCCAAGAGCTTATCTGTTTTTAAAAAAAGTTTCTGAAATAGGCTCCATTTTGAATAAATACCATCCAATCATTTCTAGTGAAACATAGGCAGATGTAGATATATATATTTCTCTCTATTCTGGTGTCTTGATAAGCCAAGTTCTCAGTAAAGGTTTACTAAATAGAGTGGGGGGCAGCTCTGCACCTTGCAGCTCAGTCAGTGGCGAGCAGTGCCTATGCAATTACAAAAGGAGATCTCTTGGTGGATGGCGTTAGCCTATATTTTTATAGTCTGACTGGGTACTGTTAACCACTAATAGAATTTAATACAGGCAGAAAACACTTAGCTCAGCATAACTATTTTGTGTTAAATATTTGTTAAAATCTCGGAGGAGCTCGATGGCGCAGTGGTTAACGCACCCGGTCTGAGAGTGCTGAGGTTAAGCAACTTACGCAAATGCCGGTCATCGGATGGGTGACCAAAAATTTATCATCTCGAGCTCCTCCGTGCTTCGGAAGGCACGTAAAGCATTAGCAGTCGTTAACAACCACCAACCCGCACTGGGCCCGCGTGGTGGTTTATGATCCGTTCTCCCTATCCATAGGGAAGGCTTGTGCTCGAGCAGTGGGAACAGAAAATGAGCTGATGATGATGATGATTTGTTAAAAAATAAAAAGGTTATGTGATGATACTGATGGTCCTGCCTTGCAATGATGTAGTTTCTTGCTAAAAAGTAAAAACTGTAAAACATAATTTTTTGATAAGTATCACTTCACTATCTCGGTAATGTACTTTTTACTTATGTTTAAACATCAGTGCTTCATTACTGATGCCATTACAATAAAAAAGAAAAAGCTTTAAAAAAAGCACAGATAATAAACATACACATTAGCATATAATATTTATATTAACATATGTTTACATCGAAAAATTAATTTATCTAGAATAATAAATAATTTAGGTATCACGGCAATTGCCTAGATTTCGAGATTGCCGCTAACGCGATATCTACCTAGGTACAGTAGTACTACCTACGACCAATTTGAAAATACTTCCAAATTTTTGAGTTAAGTTACCTGTAATCTATTAAAATGATAGTGTTTTACCTTTAAAGGCTAAGAAAACCATTTATAGAGTTATTCCTGGAACAGATTACCGCATTCACAAGCTACCCAGATTCTGGTACCTATTTATTTCGCGACACATAAACTTGTTTGAGTAGGTCGTGCAATTAAGTTTTCCCCTTGGCGTCAGTCTGCCGGCCGGCTAGAGATAATATCGTTAATAAATGGGAATGTCCTGAAAGCTACAAATCGATCTATTCACTCCAATGTGAGAGTCCGAATTCGAATGACTGGGTAGATTCACAAGTTATACTTAATAATCTTAAATTAAACTACAATTAGGTATTTTGAATTTGATTAGGTGTAACTTTTTCTTCAATGAATTTAATGGGGATATTGGCAGTAACACCAATTATTTATATTATACCAGCGGCCGCCCGCAGTTTCACCCGTGTGGATCCCGTTTTCGTAGGAATATCGGGATAAAAAGTATCCTATGTGTTAATCCAGGTTATAAATTATCTGTATGCCGAATTTCATCTAAATCCATCCATCCGTTGCAGCGTGAAGAAGCAATAAACACACACACACACACACAAACTTTCGCATTTATAATATTAGTGTGATAGTGTGAGTACAAATAAGAACTCACAATAGCTCTCGAATACATTAAACCTTTTTAGATTTTAAAAAAGTGTTAAAAAAATTTCTACGATCGGGATTCGAACACGCACCCCATGACAAATCGGGTCAGGTGCATTACCAACTATGCTATCATAAATGTAGGGACCACCCAAACCCAAACCGTAGCACATCACAACACACTTCATCTTCTTCATCTTCATCTCAGCCAAAAAGACGTCCACTGCTGGACAAAGGCCTCCCTCAAGGATAAATCATTTTGAGGGGAATTTGCCATAATCGCCACGCTTGGCAGGCGGGTTGGCGATCGCAGTAAGGTGAGAAAAATCACAGAGAGACGCTGCTGCCCATCCTCTGGAATGGTCCCATAGTCGCCTTCTACGACACCCACGGGAAGAGATGGGGTGGTGCAATTCTTTACCCCCGGCACCACACAACACACTATTCCCAAACAATTTCAAGTTTTAACTTCGTTTTGACAGGTGCTAAAATTATCTATTGTCTAACTAACAAGTCAAGTTACTAAAATATAAAGTTAAGAGAAAGAAATAAAATGGTTGAGAGGTATAACGCGCTAGAATGTAGAACGCCATTTTTTATGCACCATTTGATGGTAACATCACTGTCCGGATAATGAAAGTTACGGTAAATGTATTGAAAGGACATGATGAGGCGTTCTTGATTACCGGTTAGCAAAAAATGGCGGTAGAAGCACACTTCATAACACAATTACAGGCACATTATCAACTTTAAAGAATTTGCACTCTACATGGTACAAAATAGAGCTAGAAATTGTTGACCAACAAACTGGTTTGCCAGCTTCGGGATAACTTACTGGGTTGCGTTTTCTCATTATTGATCTTGGCATTGAAAATAACTTAAGTAAGGACACCTAGGTATGAAGTATTATCTTTTTTTGTATGGTTTTTACTAACACCGTTCAAAAATGTTCATTGCTTTATATACCACAAAACGATGGCTAAACTTAGGACAATGCTCAAAACAGATGCTGTCACTTTTTAGCGTATATTATAAGACAGAGACACAATATTTAATACACGTATTTAGGCTATTGTTTAACTTTAAACTCTGTTTTGTAGTAAAATGGTCAGTGTCCATATAATTACCGGGGTCTGTAATTAAGAGTGGGAGGAAAAATCACTCGTAATTGATTAGTATGAATATTACTGATACCGATCGATTTAATAATCGCACCCCTGTAAATAGCAAATCATCATCATCAGCTCATAATGTCCCCACTGCTACTGCTGGGGCAGGAGCCTTCCCTATGGATGGATGGGGAGAACGGGCCATAAACCACCACGCGGGCTCAGTGCGGATTTGTGTTTGTTAACGACTGCTAATGCAGCCGGGACCAACGGCTTTACGTGCCTTCCGAAGCACCGTGGAGCTCGAGATGGTAAATTTTTGGGTCACCCATCCGATGACCGGCCTTTGCGAAACGCAACTAAATTTCGTGACTTTATGGTTGTAACCGATTTGTCTAATGCGTCTTTTATTTTCCCTTGGATCACGTTAACGATAACGAGGTTGTACTTTTATAGAAAAAATTTAACCCTCGTTTATATCCTGGTGCGTATCTTATCGCTATAAAACACAAACTAGGCACCCTGTGAGGCGATACAAGAGATTTTGGCCGAGCACAGATAAAAGTAGCGCTATTTTTCGATCATCATCCATCATCATCAACAATTACCATCTATTCTAATTCTATAGTGTCAAGAATCTAATGTAGTGTCTTTGCGTGGGTGCTAACGCGTAACATCTAACGACAACAATCAGGCCTAATGTTCGCTAAACGCTCGAGCCATAAGAAGGAAGCTCTTAAAGTTTATAGGTGAGTGCCCAGTGTCTTTTTTATCATTCAATCACGTTAAAATCAAAAATTTGTATAGCATAGCATTGAATCATCGCCTCCTAGTGATAAAGGAGATGAGTAATCGAATTGTGAGTAAATCTAGCACTCAGCATACTGCTGTACCTAACTACTAAGTGTTTAATCTGTGACTAGTGACCATTATGAAAGTGACGATCCTCGATTGTCTATGGATTCATTATTTCGGCATATTTTCGGTATATTTGTACATTGTAGCGCCACATTTATCTTTCTGAGGAGCTGGATGGCGCAGTGATTAACGCGCCCGGTTTGCGATTGCTAAGGTTAAGCATCTTTCGCGAAGGCCGGACTACAGAAGGGTGACCAATGTATCGTTATCGAGTACTATTTAAATAAAACATAGAAGGTGTGCGCTGCGCAATATCACTTAGATTGTTAATACCTCTTTTTTACTATCGCAACTGGTTGAACTGTGTAAAGAGGTTCGTAATACAAAACGGTACTTGCAGTTGATGACCTTCTTGCTGTATAGAACATAATTCGCAAACCGTCAATCATCAATGTTATTAAGGCTTCCAAGGCGGGAAACAAAGTAGTGTTAGCAATTTTATTGTTTTTTTTTAATTATAAAACAAAAACAGTAGGAGTAAACAGACATTTTAAGTTACACAACTCCACGTAAAACAATAGAGCTCCGTTTTTATTAAAACGCAAAGGGATCGACGGGGAAATCATCCTACATTCTTCCAACGCTTACCCTTCATCGATCAACACTCATCATATGTCACCATTATGAACTACGCCCTGTGTAATTAATTCACGTCTCTCCGGGCAAATATATTAGTGGGTTATGCTTATATAACTAAAGAATTGACAGTATGAGCTTTCGTATTTCGCAAAAAGTTAAGGCGAAGAGCACCTTTCTTCAAACGACAGTTTTTGCGTGAATTAATTTCACCTGGCCGCATTCAATACCGGTATAACGAAAAAAAATCATGGTCAAGTAAATGATGTTGTCATTACTTCATACGTTTTAGCAATTACGTAATACCTTAACACGGTAATAAGTGTTTGCGTTATATTTAAATCCTCGAACCATGACATAAGTGCTAGTAGTAGTCGGTAGTGGCATCACCGTTCTTTTTTTTTGTAACGCTTTGCTGCTCATCATGTAATGCTATCATCCAAGTTGAAGAGGGAAAGTGTAACAGCATTGCTAAATTTTTTAATTGTATGTATTACGATTGTTTTGTAGAACACTCAAAAGTTTATCGACGTCCGCAAAAGATTCGTGTTCTTTTTTTAAAAAGAGCGCATGGAGTTTAAAACATGTTTTTATTAAATTAAAGAGTGCTATTTTAACTCCTTTGTAACTACAAATGGTGTTAAGAGTCAATGTAATGTGGCTTGTGTCGTAGATTAATGTGTTTCAAAGTGCTCTGTCAACACAGAATAGTCAATGAATTTTAAATTTCTCCCAGCATCATTGGCGGCAACGACTTCGTTACAAGAATCTTTTCACTTTTTTTTGACCGCGTCTGGAGTCACGCGTCGTCTCTGCCGTTCTGTCATAACCGCACTCAACTTATTCTCATATCAGTCTTAGCACGAGTTAGCTGTGGTATTCCTATTTTAAACATTTATATTTATTTTTTCCTTTTATGCACAAGTGTTTAATGTTATGTTTAATGCATCCTTTTTTGTTTCTTTGCCACTTTCAGTGTTAAGTGACAGTGCGTCATGTTGTGGGCAGCTGTTTATGTTATTTGTGTTCATGGTTATTAGTAAAATGCACAGAACTATATAGTTTGGAAGTTCGCCTCTTAAAGTAGTGCATGCCTTGATATCGCACCTGAGTAGAGCGAAGACAAGATGACTAATTCGCAGGTACTGTTATATTTTTTATTTGCACTATTTCCGTTCTTATTTTGCAATTGCATAGTAAATAAGCTGTGTCCGTTTGAAAGTTGTATCGTGCAACAAAGTGTTTACTTCTCGGTACATTTCACTACGGAATTACGTCGTCGTTATCGGCTGGCGTAAATTAAATCGTAATTAATTCATATGTGATTGATTGGATACCAATCAATTTCTGTTACAACATTCAATTTTGAGGATTAAAAACAAATCTCAATACACGAATAGCGCTTATATGTTTAAAATGTTTACTTGTCTTTTTCAACTTTTTTAACAAATAACTGTACTTATTACAATGATATTTTAATTGATATAGCGCTTGGCGTGTCCGGTGAACCGTGTGCGAGGTTTACAGTTAAATTGAAAACAAAGCAATCTTAAATAAACATTATTTTTTATACGTATATCACGCTTTTTATTTTTACTGATATTAAATAAAATAAATTAAATATAGTCCAAGTACCTACCTACCTACGTATAACGCATAATATTTATTAATTACGTAAATAGTCGGTCTCAATCCCCGCCTGCGTACACTTGCGTTGTTAGAAACGTCTTCATTGTTCATCGAGCCTTCCCCTGGGTCATTTTAATTAACTTTGTTACTTATAGAGCGCTAAAATGGCATAAGAGAAATGTCATTTGATTCGCTTGATACATGACACAGTATTCACAAAAAATATGAATAATATTTTTTAAATAATAATTACACTAAGAGCTAGTCTCAAACTATTGGAAAACATTTAATACCAAATGTGATAATTTATGTATGACGACCGATGAGTAAAAGTCTTTATAAAAATATTATTATGACGTTAAATAGGATTCTATATCAACCATATTAACTGTTAACAGTTTATCAGATACGCTTAGTTAGACATATGACGTGAGATAGTTTTTCTATCAACGAATATTAACTGATTTAGATTTAGAGATATTATCAAAATATACCTACCTAGATAAAGTTCAAGAATGTAGATCATTTAAGTAGGTATCGGCACAGAAGAAAGACACGCGCTTATCGGTGAAATTGCCGAACATGACTTACAGCCGAAATTAATAACCTATCCTCAGCAAGAGATAGGCCTCTAGAGCTTTGTTGCTTAGTTATTTCTCTTAATTATCGGAAAATAACAGCGGTTGCTTGGTAACTAAACTAAGATAGCCCTATCTCTTACCACAGATAGGTTATTAATTTCGGCTTTTAGCAAGCTCTATGTGTCTTTTAATAAGAATAAGAATACATTTATTTCTGTATAAAACTAAGTCTAAATACATCACACTTATAAAATAACATTGTTTATATATTAATATCGTGTATTTTGACAATCTAACACGTTCATTAGCTTTGTTTTAGTTTTTGAATTGTCAATAATTCATTGGTTTCACGTCTACTTTTAATCGCGTGATTATTGTTTAGATTGTAAGCGCCATATAAGGGGCGGTTAAAATAGTATTGCACGCAAATTTTAATTGCAATGACACTTAATTACATTTGCTGTCAAACTATTATTAGCTTCTATTAACTATTATTATATTATATTACCTATTTATTTCCTAGAGTACATCCTTCTTTCTTTTGCGAACACATGCAAGTGGCTAAAAACCTTGTTTATAAAATAAAATAAAAGCGCGATGCTCATTTATTTAGATTATTCAAATGTTTAAAAAAACGTTAGTGGGGATGTTGGTACGCAAATAGATATCCTGTGTTCGACGCGAGGTTTTGAAAACAAATGAATGAATAATGTGATAACCAGATTTAGTAACTGACTAGGTTTAATATTCCTACTGGATGTCATTATCGATGTAATTTAAACTGTAGAGTCAGCCAATCGAAATAATGTTTAAAACAATTCATAGATGTAAGTGTGATGAAAAAAATATATTAAAAAGACCGTTTTTAATGGCCAAACTTAGGTCAGAGTGTCGCTTTAACGCCGCAAGATATTAGTGGAAGTTTCCAGTTTTCTTAAATTAAAGATGACATGTATTTTCCAAATGTTAGACGCGTAATAATTCGTTTTGCTAATAAAACTGAATTTTATATTTAAAAAAATTATCATTTGAGATTCTGACTACATTGTTCCTTATAAATATTAGGTGTATTAATCTGCATATTATTAATTAATTCACACACTTTTTTTTTTCTTTAGTAGAGAAAAATAGTTTCTTGCTCTTGTTACTTGGATAGTATGATACAGGAAATTAAGAAATTAGTTTCTTTTTAATTCTAGATGACGATTTGCCATTGACACGATACGTTTTTCAGGTATGGTTCCGTGGCGTGAGAAGTTCAAAGTTCCGCCATGTGTACGGCGTGCCATTCAAAAAGGAACGTTGTTACGACAACATAAAGATCACTCGGAATGCGCACGACTCTAACTTTTGCGCTGTGAACCCCAAGTTTGTGGCCATCGTCACTGAGGTGGCCGGAGGAGGCGCCTTCCTGGTGTTGCCATTAGATCACGTAAGTGTGTTTTTATCATCTTACCTGTATCTTTTATTTTTTATTACAGTTGGGCAAACGCGTCCTAGATTCCCGACACTCATCATTCAGTATTAATATCAAAAAATCTATAATTTTATAATTATAGAAACAGAAACTGATACCCATTAGGATCCCCTATATTGAAATTGTGTAAATAGTAGTAAATAGCCTATAAGTAACTGTCCCACTGCATGGGTAAAGGCTTAATCACCACGCCTTGCCAAATGCGGGTTAGTGATCGCAAACCCGTGCTATGCATCGAAAAATCCGAAACACACTTTGCCCCACCTGGGAATTGAACCCGGGACCATCGGGTATCGAGTCGAGCGCTTTGCCACTCGGCCACCGAGGCGTTGAAATTTTAAAATATATATATTTTATTTATTACTAGCTCTGCCTCTCGGTTTCACCAGCGTTAATTAGCGAATAATCTATTAAAAAAACTATTTTATTTTCCCGTTTTTCCAACATTTTTCATTGCTGCTTCACTCGTATTAGTCATAGCGTGATGTAATATAGCCTATAGCCTTCCTCAATAAATGGACTATTCAACACAAAAATAATTTTACAATTCCAACCAGTAGTTCCTGAGATTAGCGCGTTCAACCAAACAAACAAACAAACTCTTTAGCTTTATAATATTAGTATATACTGCCTAGTATTTCCGTAATGATTATTTGTATGTTTAATCTGAGTACAGTCTCCTTGTTTAAGCATTACGCAGAAACTACTGGCTTGATTTTATAATATAGAACAAGAAGGAATACCCATTAGGATCCACTATATTGAAATTTTAAAATATATACAGGTCGACGTAAATTAATTGCGATGACGCTAGATGTAAATATCTATTAGTGGAGCATTTACGAACAGTGAGAAGACATTTCGTAAATATAATAATAAAACTAACGAAAATACTGTCTGTATAATAAAATACAGGTCGACTTTTTTATCACCATCCAAACCTTCTGAGATGACTCCCGTGATACAAATGAACAACTTTTACTATTGGACAAACTTCCTAACTCGAAAAAAAATCAACTGTTCCATACAAAACATCAATACTCATTCGACCAAAATGTATGGAACAGCTGATTATTTTTTATCGAGTAAGAGAGTTGGTCCAATAGAAAGAGTTGTTCGTTTGTATCACGGGAGTCATATGAGAAGGTTTGGATGGTGATAAAAAAGTCGACCTGTATTTTATTATACAGACAGTATTTTCGTTAGTTCTCTTATTTACGAAATGTCTTCTCACTGTTCGTAAATGCTCCACTAATAGATAAGCGTCATCGGAATTAATTGACAAAAAGTAATCTGCGTCTCTGAACGAAGTGTCGAGAGTAATAGATAATTTTTTGTCCGTTACCTATTCTCCCATTCAATGGAATATCTTCACACTCATCGGTCATATTAATTGAGACATTTATGATTTTCACATGGAGATCTCGCAGCTGTACCGTGACACAAAAGGTTGCAAATATTTTATATTTAGACATAAAAAAAACAAGGCAACAATATACCACATTGTCAAAATGTTGTTTTGTTTGCAAACTCAGTTCTTCCTTAAATTTTAATTATTTTTTTTGGAAATTATTTGTAGTGCGTTATCATTTTATGTAAGTACTATTTATTTTTGGGGGTTTATACCCGATCTACTATTTGGATTCAATTGGACCTCTTTATCTTTCCATGAAATAAATACACAACAATCTAAATATCTTAAAGAATGATTATGTGGTTTTTTTTTCTGTTTGTGAGCAATAAAGTAACAGGTATTTAAGTAGTAGACGCCTCCTTCATGCAAATCATAGTTCTTGACCAATGCATAATCATAATGACTAATATATTCAATGTGCAAACAAACAGGCACCTTACATCTTGACCTTCACACGTGACATTACAATACAAACAACGGACAATGAAGTAATATCCCATACAGTTTTCGCACATATCGTCTGCTATGAATGCTGGCACTGGCACTGACTGCTGAATGAATGCGATCATAACACGAGAGCTATATATTATATCGAAACAATAATAATAATAATATAATAAAAAGTTTATTTTCTCCACAAAGGTAGTTACAATTAAACTTACTACTAATTAAAGTATAGTTCACATAACCTTTGTGAGAGCTGGAGTCTATACCTGGTTTCTTACAAAACTTGTGTTACAGATCACCAGGCTCTCTGCCACCTCGGAGTGGACTAGTGTACGATACTTATAGTCATATATCTTATGATTAAGTGTTAACTACATAGTAGAGAAGACTACCCTAAATATGTGTGTGTGTTGTGTGTGTGAGTGTGTGTGAAAGCGTATGTGTGTGAGTGGGTGTATGTGTCCCAATTAAGACGGAGTGTTATTAGGTTATTAAGAGTAAGTAAGGTAATTAGACCAAAGCGTGAGAATTTAAATGGAAATGTTGTCATAGTTATAGTTATTTATTTGCATCATGTTGTTATGTATACTATTAGTAAGTTAATCATTATTAAAGTAGAGAGCTAAACAAGAGTTTTTTTTTTATTTTTTTTTTATTTGGAAAACATACAGTATGAGTATAACTAAGAGCATAACTAACATAATAAAAATATACACAATTAATTTGTTTTCGCATATAGTCACTTGTATGCTTATTTGTAATCCTATGATCTTAACTTACAGCTTAGGTTTAAGCTCAATTACAAACAGTAGGTTCTCACTCATCTAAAAAGAATAGAAAACCAAATTGAGAATCGAGGATTAAGGATTAAGGAACCACATCAAACCAATTATTGCTTAGAACCTGTTTAAATCTGTTAGGCTTACAATTAAATATGTCGAGCGAAGTGTCATCAACCAGTTTATTAAAGCTATTATTAGTTAGCGGATCTAATGAAGAACGAATTTTTAGAGTATAGACCGCCTATTTGGTCTAGTTGTTAAACCACAGAGCCAGAGGTTGCAGTTTATTTCCAGTTTGCATGTAGGCTTAATTAATAAGTTACTTAAAGGTTGTATGCAGGCTTAAGGCTATGGAATCAATTAAGAACCCACTTAGGCCCAGCACAGCTTAGTAGAAATCTCTTGTAATATTAAGTAAAGCTGATTTTGAAATGCAAGATTATTAACCGACATGTTTAATTGTTGAGAGCTTATCTGGGTTGGTATTGTTGTCGCCTAATCATGACTGGAGTTACGACAATTCCATCACGAACGTTGTGAAGTGTGGTTCTAATTAAAGTTGATGACTTCAAATTAGATCCGTTTGAAGACTCGGTTTATCGTATTTTTCTATGTACTCGTTTCTTTGTTATTTGAAAATGCTAACTGAAATTAAAATCTGTGTAATAATAACATGTTATGTGAGGTTATATTATTTTTAATAGGTTGTTTTACCTTCCATTAAAATTCTTGGATGTGATTATTTTTTATCATTAACATTTCTTTAGTTAAGTGAACGTAGAGGCCAAAGTTGCCTGAATGCGTTTGCCCGAAAGGGGTCCCCTACGTCGCCTAATTAATCAAATCCGTGTGGTGCAGTACACTCTGTACAAAGTAGACATTGTACAGAGTCCCGATTACGTTAAAGAAAACGAGATATTGTATGGCATTAAAGCATGACCATCAAGGTGACAATTAACTCCATACACAATTAAACCCGATGGGTCGAAGTGTTACTAGAATAAATAAGTAGAAAGAAGTCGAAAGATTCAATGCAATTTCTTGTTTTCGGTAACGTGATCAACACAGTAGTCATTATATCAACAAGAGCAACCCGTCTACGTTCGTCATGTTGTTATTTCCATATACAAATTTTCTTATTTTATATTGCAATAATTAATGCCTTATTTAGTTTACTTACTTATATATTTATTCATCCTTACAATAGAAAAGATAATTCCTCTAAATAGTCTTCTAACTATGTACATCTGCCAGAAAACGCTTGACGATTTTCTTGTTTACAGTTCAAGCTTAAATAGGAAACAATTTTCTTATAACGAACGCAGTCATTTGACGCGGGAAAGTAGTTCAATCTCATTAAAAATAAATATCTGACGACAACTTTTAACGACGCTGCCCATGATCGTTTATAATGATGAGACAGCTAATAGAGCGGACCACTACTAAGCTAAGGGTTTAGGGCAGACTGAGCCTCTAAAAATTACCACATTCTAGAAAGGGAGCGACAAATACGGTATATAGGTCAATTCTGCGAGCAATACCAAAGTCTAGTCTAGTCTCAAATACTTATATGCTACAATCAAAATTCCAGCAAGTTAAACGGGCCGCAGGATCGCTTCGTCCCTGTCATTCTATTTCATCCCCTTTTTTAAAGCTGGCTCTCGTTCCCGTGTGTTTACTACTTTCATAGTTACCCTTATACGTGAAATTTCAAAGTTCATTTGTTTTCAGACTGGCCGCCTGGACTTCAACGCGAGCCGTGTGACCGGCCACAAAGGCCCGGTGTTAGACATAAAGTGGAACCCCTTCAACGATAACATCATCGCGTCGTGTTCCGATGACTGCACGGTAATTTCGTTTGTGTGCTGATTTTTTCCCCTTATTATGATGTTGCCTCTTTTTTTCGTTTGACGCGCGAGCGATTTGCGCGCGGAAATTGCCGCCCATTACGCGAGGATGTTCCATCTGACCAATTTGACGCTTTTCATTATTGATATGAAAGTGCCCGTTGATCTCATTGGGCATTAACGCAATCTCCTTTTATAATGGCCGTGTAAACATGCGATAGCGATCCCCTTATCATGTCGATCCAAAAGTATGGTGTAGGTATTATTTTGTAGCAATATTTTTCCTTTACGTCAGTAATGGTTATTGATTTTGATTGTCCCTATTGACTTTCAATTCAGCTTAATAGACGAATAAGAATCATCGTTCTATGATAAGTATATTTATTCATATATGTTTTTACAAAGTGTGTTGAAAGTTAAAAATGTATTCATATAACCTTAACCGTGTAAGGTTAGCTGGCTGTTGGTTCCGGTTCTTGTTGTAAGATGGTTGCCGCGTGCCGTTAGAACCCTGGTGGGTTATGCTATGGCTCGATCACTTTCATATTATTAGCCTATAAGACTGAACCCAGCGCCGTCGTCAGGATGATTACTGGTGATGCCAATCCGTTTGAGTGGGTCTCTGGATGGTATCGATTCACAATTGGACCCGGTAGTTGGCGCTGCTAGGAATATTTTTTTAAACCATCATGGTATACGGGTGTTTACGAAAGCCCAAGAGGTCTACTACTTGAATATAAAAATATTACATTCACATTTTATTTCACTAAATGGACCACCGCCTCATAACACAACAGCTCATCTTTGGTACCAAAGGAATATAATTCTAACTAGAGTCAATGTTTCAATTTACATATTTGTATGATTATATATTCTCATGTAAGTGACGATTGTCTTAAGGAGAAATAAAATTCGTAAATGTTTTGTAAAATTTCAGGTAAAACTGTGGCATATTCCCGATGGAGGGCTTTCTATGCACCTCACCGACTGGCTGGTAGAACTGCAGGGCCACAAACGCCGCGTCGCGTATATAGAATGGCACCCCATCGCCGAGAACATTCTGTTCAGCGCTGGCTTCGATTATTTGGTAAATATTTGGTTTGGTTGGTTTTAGTAAAACAGATTAGCGACATTAAGGCGAAGGGTAAGGCACACTAGCGCCACCAATTGATAATTTGACAATTACTAACGAACCGGATCTTTTTTTAAACATTGCGTACCGTTCGACAACAGGAAAGCATCCATAGTATTTATTTAATAATTGTTCACTACTTTTTGTTGCGTGGTTTATTCACAAAACGGGCTATCGAATTTATTCACAAACAATGGCCACTTTTGGTGTTAGCGAATGAATATAAAAACAAACCTGAAAGTAGTGCACAATTATTAAATAATAGATGTTTAGTGTCGGAAGGTCCGCAATGTTTGAAAAAAAAACCAGTTTAGCAGTTATCAAATTAAATCCATTAGTGGCGCTAGTGTGCCTTACCCTTCGCCTTAACTGTATGTCTTTAATAGCTCTAAAGAAATTGCAGCTTCTAAACACCGATATGTATTTTCTCAGCATATATCTAAGCACTCTGGGAGGTATAATCAAATTTAGAGTTAATCTTCCGGAAACGAGGACCCTATGCTTAAGAACAAAAGACCAGACAGAAATGATTAAATATTAATTTTAAAAGACATTTGACATACTCGATTAAATAACCTGATTTTGTATGTCCGTTATTATCCTTTGTAATTTAAAACCAATATTACTGTTATATAATGTTTACGTTAAACATAGATACTAAATTACCAGCACTGCTGATATAGCAGCGCTCAGCTAGAACCAGACGCTGATATGTAACCACTTTATCAGACAATTTATTGTTTATATATTTGGTTTCATGTGTGGCAATTAACGTTTTTTACTCCAAACCTAATCTTAATTAACAAATAGTTAACGAAGGAATAGGCAACGAAGCGTCAGTAGCCGAACAGATAGATGCACGAATTAAATGAGAGAAATAAGAATAAACACAAGACAAACATGCAAAAAGTTGCAACTAAGATTTAAAAATATAAAAAAAACATCACAATATATACTAACATTTCACAACACAAATATACTGTAAAAACAAAAAATATAACATTTCACAACATAAATATACTGTGAAAATAAACAACTAAAATAAATACACTAACAGCTAAGAGTGTGCAAGGAGTTGTGGTTCAATCTCCGTACCTCCGTTAGGCCACTGACGTGAGCCCATACTTTACACCAGCATATTAGCTTTGTGAGATAGCAGGACTTGCGTTATTAAACAATCAATGTGTTAATAACGCGTTAATTAATGCCAAGCCACAATAAAACCCCAAATAGTTTCGTTACCCTTAAAGGGTCATGTTAAGGATTTATTTGTATTTGTAATTTCCTGAGTGGTAGAGCCACGCTGCGTTGCAGCACGAAATGGGCCGGCTCGCCCGGCGTAATACCACCCTCTCACAGAATATCGGCGTGAAGCAATGGCACTCGTTGCTGTTGTGTTTCGTCTGGTGAGTGAAAGTACCGGAGGCCCATCTCTCACCCCTCGCCCCTCCCAATTACTACTTCCTCCTCAAGATCCAACTCCTTCCTCAAGGCCGGCAACGCATCTGCGATTACTTTCCATCAGGTGACCCGCCTGCTCGTTTACCTCCTTTTAATATTTAAAAAAATATATTCTAAGATATTATTACCATACCAACATGATGATATATATATATACAGGACTATGACTTAGTAAGAGGCATATCCACAGGTCGTGACCATGATACATATCGGACAATGCGTAACTAAACGCATATGGCGTAAGCACACATTTCTAACTCTTTTTCGTCTAGTTTCGGTTGCGTGATGGATTTCAATCAACCGCCTCGTAAATATCTCGCTGCCATTTTGATGTTTCCGTTATTTCACCGTTGTTAGTAACGGTGCCGCGGTGGTAACTAAAATTTGGGGTCGTATACTTATACGCAAGCAACTTTGCTTTGTTGCAAAATGCTATATTGCCAATAAATTAAAAAACTAAACTTAAACTAACTAAAACTTTGCTTTCTAATACAAAAGATTCATAATTTGATTAATATAATGTAAATTACATTGTAAAGTATCCAATATTTTATTAATTTATTAAGTACTTCTAATTACTTTGCCGGTTACTAAGAGAATAGCTTCATTTACATAATATTTAACACTTTTGTATCACTTTTTAGTTTGCAGCGATGACCAGTTAGCCACTTCTTGATAAGTGCCTGATAATCATTTCAGAACTTTTGTCATTAAATAATAAATAAATAAATGTTTAAATAAATTGACGAACCATTTGTGTGTATGCGATACTAAAATGAAACACTCATGTTCTAGATAGATTAGACACTAATCCCACCCTTTATTGAATGTCCTAAAGTTGATGAATGATCGTAACTCATTTCCCAAGAACTTTCTGTCTTAAGCGATGGCCAAATTTCGTCCGTATATAATAATAAAAAGTATTTATTCATTGGCACACAAAGAATAATATAAAAATAATAATGTAATTTGTTCAGGGCTATTTAATGTGGATTTGTTTACTGTTCCATATTTGTAATTGTAATTGTCATTTGTGGTTTTAAAGTTTACGTGAACACTACACATTGAACCCTTTGCAGGGTCCGTGGTCTCCCTGTAACCGCGGACCCTGCCAAGGGCTAAACATTATCGAATCGTCAGGATAAACATAAATTAAAATTAATGTATAAAATAAACGCGAGTAGATCCGTAAAAGTTGTTTCATGTCAATGTAATTGTCATTGTTATGTTATGTCTCTATGTATTTAATCAAATCATCCTTTCGCAGATATTCGTATGGGACGTGGGCAAAGGCGAGGCGATGCAAGTGATCGACTGCCACACGGACGTGATATACTGCATGTCGTTCAATCGGGACGGCTCGCTGCTGGCTACCACCTGCAAGGATAAGAAGCTCCGCATTATCGAGCCTAGGAGGGGGATTGTTCTATCTGTAAGTTTCTAGCTTTAAGCTGACCCGGCGGACTTCGTACCGCATTTCTTTTTTTTTTCAATTTTTTTAATATGATCTATGTTACTCAGCGCTAATGTAGCATTAAATATTTTTTAAATCGGTCCATAGTCTTTTGAGTTTATTCATTGCAAACATACATACATACATACATACAAAAATACAAAGATTTTCACTTTATAATATTAGTATAGACTACATGTTCCCCGACCCGCCGCGTCGCATCGCGTCGCCCGAACGCGCTAGTACTTTTGTACGTTGTATACTATTGTCGTACTAATTGCTTAGCGTTTTTTCTGATTTTTTTAAGGGTCATAGAGCGTGATGTTAAATAGCTTATGGCCTTCCACCAAAATTGGGCTATCAAATGGAAAAATATTGTTTTTCAAATCCGACTGGTAGTTCAAGATATTAGCGCTTTCAGACAAAAAACAAACTCTTCAGCTTTATTATATTAGTAATGACAATTAAACTCTTTAAGGTACATTGTACAGTGTTCAGTTAACTGTGTATCGACTTTGACTCAGTTTTCTATTAACTGACGATAATTGATTTGAAGGATTAGAACTTTAGAGTTTGTATGGGATACCGATATGTTTA
This sequence comes from Eudonia mercurella, assembly GCA_963082485.1. Lineage (NCBI taxonomy): Eukaryota > Metazoa > Arthropoda > Insecta > Lepidoptera > Crambidae > Eudonia > Eudonia mercurella. The sequence continues at coordinate 8,385,213 of OY720028.1, forward strand.
ATGACATAGTAAACAGTCGCGATAAAAATGATTACTTGTTTGAGTATTTTTTTTTTTTTATAACTTCATTGCCGTAAGTACTTTAAGGCTGCGTTTCCACCAGAGATGTGCGAGGTAAAAATCCACCAATAGGATTCCTTCATTGTCCTTGCAGAATAAAATGGAATTCACCTATTGGTGGATATTTACCTCGCGCACCGCTTAGCTACTTCGCACATCCCTGGTGGAAACGCAGCCTCAGAGCGTTTAGCAGGCTGTTTACATCTTATGATATGTATAGTCACAAGCATTATCATGTAAACAATGTAACTCTTAATACGTGTTAGTGCTCGTGACTACTCAAAGTGTATGTTGGCTTATGCTACTTATTTTTATTTTAATACACAATCAGATCCAATTGGTCGACAGAGAAATAAGTAATCTACAAGCAGTTAACGACCTAATACAGCCGAGACCAACGGCTTACGTGCCTTCCAAAGCAGTTGACGACCTCCGTGTCGAGTGGTTAGGGCGTCGAGTCTGGCGTCGCGCTATCTCTGAGGTCCCAGGTTCAATTCCCGGTCGGGTCAATTTAAAGAAAACTGTTTTTCTGAATTGATTTCGGGTCTGGGTATTTTTCTATGTTTATGTATATTTATCCGTTATCTAGTTTAACCATATTAACGAGTTTCAATAGAAGCTTATCTTGGGCTAGATAATTAATGTGAGCGTAAATAAATTTAAAAAGCATGGACGAGCTCCTCTTCACCTATATAGACTGCTTCAATTTAGTTCAAATTTATTTTAAATATAATAAATATTTAATGGAATCAGATGTATCTTTGCGGAAATCCATGGCACACAAAAATGGAATGGTATTATTTCAATATATATATATATATATTCTACACAAAAGTGCTATATATAATTATAGGTACCTAAACGAATTTTAGTGTTTTTGTATAAAAAAATTGCGTTTGTTTAACAGGAAGGCACTTGCCACCTGGGCACGAAGGCGTCCAAGTGCGCGTTCCTCGGCAGCTCCGGCAAAGTGCTGACGACCGGCTTCTCGCGGTACAGCGACCGCCAGTACGCGGTGTGGGCGCAGCACGAGCTCCAGCGGCCGCTCGCCTGCGAGACCATCGACAGCTCCTCGGGCGTCGTGTTCCCGCACTACGACCACGACACCAACATGGTCGGTGTCTATGGTGCATGCCTTGTTATGTTCCCCCGCCACACCGAATTGTACGCGTTGTATATTATATTAATACGTAAAGAAAAAAAAATGTACTCCTTTTTAGCACATTGCGTGCGGGAGTGTGAGATCCGACATTGTTAAAGTTCAGTTGGAGATTTCTGCATCTTTCTTCAACAATAAAATCGGTGCAGAGAAATTAAATTGTAATATAACGTTTGAGTAATGTCATAATGACTACTATAAAATTAGTCTGTAAAATCAAAATTGAAAAGAAAGTTCGGAGTTGATATCAGAAATTATATCAACTCCGAATCAACTACTCCTGATATCAGGAAAGCTATAATGACAACAGATCGAAACTGGCATAACGTTTTTCTATTCTGCTGTACAGAAATACGACAACAATATTGATTGCCTTGTTTACAGGTGTACCTCGCAGGCAAAGGTGACGGAAACATCAGGTACTATGAAGTAGTGGACGAACCACCGTACGTCCACTTTCTCAACCAGTTCCTATCGGGAAATCCACAGGTATGTTGATGTATCTTTTTCATTCACATATTATTCACATATTTAGTTAACATTTAAAAAAATATATATTATTATTGTATGTTAAAGAAGTAAAGTCTAGTCTTCATTAGTCTACTTCCAAACTTTATATGCTGTATTTTTATAAATCCTTAAACAGGCACTGAGGCATATAGCATTTAAATTTGTTTTTCATTGGATTTGTACAGATTCAAATTTAATATAATTGTTAGAATATAAAACTTTGATCCTGAAATTGGTTGATTTTTTTTAGTAATAATTTTATCTTGTTACTACATAATATAGCATCGTCAGTGCAAAAAATTAATAAAGTTGTGAATAAAAATATTAATAATAAAATAAAAATATTTAATAGAGTTGTGTTAAAATTATGCTGTCCAATATATGGACAGTAGCTTACAAAGGGTCAATATCTGTTGTGCTTACCTTATATCAATAAATTAATTATAAAATAATGTTTTATTTTTTAGCGCGGTCTCGGCTACATGCCCAAGCGCGGGCTGAACACGAGCGCGTGCGAGGTGTTCCGCTTCTACAAGCTGCACACGTCGCGCGGGCTATGCGAGCCTATTTCCATGATCGTGCCGCGCAAGTCCGACTGCTTTCAGGTAATATGCTTTTTTATTTATGAAGAGAGTTTGCTGATTGTTTCTGGCCATTTTCAGAGACACCGGGACCTTTTTGTTGGCGGCTAGAAACTTAAAGGGATACTTAAACTGAAACGAAACACCGTCAGAGGTTTTTTAGAGGGAATGGCATCACGCACTAGTGCGACTCGGGTTGACCGCATCGTGGGCGTGGGAAGAAAAGCCCAGGCACGTCTATACCTGGTATAGAACGCGTGTGAACCGGGTCGTCGTACCATTGTTCTACGAGTACGCTGTCTTGGGTCTAAGCGAGTGTGCATGTTTAGTGTATTGTGCAAATATGTAGTGGCATTTAGATGATCGGGCGGGGATAAGATAATGCAGTCAAAGATAGTCCGTACTTACATATAAAATTAAATGAAAAAAGGTACAGTCAGCAAAATATGATAGACGTGTATTAATTACGCAGGTTCGTCTGGCACCTTTACGTATAACCTTCGGTTGGTAGGAGGCAGGGTTCGGAATTATCTAGATAATAAAACAGCTTGTTATTTATCAACAGTGTTGGCCATATTATTGTCAAATTAAGAAATGAATAATAATTCGGGCGATTGTAACAAAATAAAAACTAATTTTATATTTTGTGTATCGAAAGCATCTTTATTAATTTGCCAACCGACTCAATAACTACAGGTATCACTTAATCTTTAGCGAGGAGTGCAGAAACATGCAACGACACGTCCTTCAAAGAGCACATTGACACTAGCAAGGGCAATATTTTGTTATTGTCATTTTTTTATTATCCAGCTGTTACTATCGTGATTATTATTTGGTAGCTTTTCTGTAGAGTATTCTTTTTTGTTTTAACCAAACTAAAATGATTAAGTATAATAATACTGTCATATTTTCATAAAAAGTGCTGTAAGTACGCTCGCGCGCTCCTTTAAATGTATCGATTCACTAGTTTTAACATTATCTTACAAACTGAAATGAAATGTAAATTGTTCGTTGGTGCGTCTAAATAAAATAAATAAATGGTAATTATCCTTTTGAACCCTGAAGGGGTGCTAGAATTGGTTATTGCTCTGTCTCTAGTTATCTCTATTACTATGGATAGTTCGCGCATAGTATTGGAACATTTACACGCTTTGATCAATGATTGGTTAATGTTCTATTCAGGAGGACTTGTATCCTGACACGGCAGCCCCGTTGCCCGCGCTATCGGCCAAGGACTGGATCAACGGTATGAATGCGCTGCCTCTACTCATCAGCATGAGGACAGGTGAGTCACTAGTATTTTTATATCTAAAAAAAGAAACATATTTTATGTGAGTTAACGAAAGTATCCTGCTATGATTATTAAATACTATTTTAACCTTAAACCTTAACAAAAAAGCCAACACTTACAAACAGATTCATAATGCTTTTAGAGTGAGCAATCCAAATAGTTTATTTTATTTATAGAAACATACATTCTTACAAATGTACATTCATATTCACACATTTACAAATGAAGACCTTTAGTCCATATATTTATACAGTGTATTTACAATGTGTATATTTACACAACTAACCTAAAACCATTGGAAATATCAGTAAACAAAGTTTATCACTAACGCATTTGGGTGAAACATTCAGAGATATAAAAAAAAATTGCCGTCGATTTAAATTTATTGGGATAGGTAATCATATTATTAATCATTTTTAATTTGAAATAACACTTTTTTTTTTTAAATAATCCAAAGGTGCAAACACGTTTCTTTACTTTCCCACTAAGAAGTTCAATAGTATAATTAGTTATGTGATAATAACTTACATATAATAATACATTGAATTTACGATAATACTGCTTTTTGTGTCTGTGGACAATTTAAAAATGTTGTACTTACTTGCTTACTGTCAAATTTCTTCAATAAACTTTGAACTTTATACATATGGCATATGGTTGAACATTTATTGAAAAAATTCACACTTCTAGATAGGTTGACGTGCAGGCGTCTTTACACATATTCTATTCTATTCTAACCAACATCACTATGATAACACGTACCGTGCCCGCAGGTGTGACTATAACCACCCACAAGCCGCGTACCAGCAACAAAGCGGCGCCGGCCATGCAGCCTCAAGACGCTAATAACAGGAAGAAGTTCGCGTTTCTCTCGCGCGAGACCACGCCCGACTACCGCCCTCTCGGCACCTGGCAGCCCGACGAACAGGAACAGGTACTGCTCACTTGTCATCAGCATCATCATCATATCAGCTAGTGATGTTGTATGCCCCAACTCCATGCACTTGAACATGTGCTGTGGGGGTTGTTCCCACACTCGAATGCTTGCTAAGGATAGGTTACTCCGGAGAGTGCTAATAAACCAACCCGATTGAATGCTAGAAAAACACTAATTTATTGTAAGTAATTAATTCTACAATTGGTATGTAAAGTGATGTGTATGCAAACGCATTGAGGTCATTGTGAAATTACCAGTATGCAATATAGTTATTATAATTTACGTAGGCTCGTACATGTGCTAAGGTTGTTTCTGGTTTTATACTCATAATAAAACTGACACTAGGTACCTCAAGTTAACAAAATGAAATAGAGTTTTATAAAATAATCCTAGTACTTACACTTTATCACACACCCGGGTCAGGTATAAAATTTAATGGTAAGTCAAATCATTCTCACTTTGTGTGTGCCTCCGACTGTGTTATGTATGATGATGCATAAATTAAATTTTTATCTTGTTCCGGCCTTTCCAGTTGATTTTCTATTTAGTTACTTATTATTTTTTACGCAGGCGGGTTTTTTGTTTTTTTTAATTTTAATTTTATTTATGTCTTTTTAGTTAGACAAATTTCATGATTATACCTACCTTTTTTTCAAATTGTTATTTGTTTGCAACAAAATTTGCCTAAAATTATATGTAACTACTAGCTGACTCGGTAAACGTTTTGCAAATTATTTCTAGAGAATTTGTAGGGTAGAAAAAAAATAACTAACTTATAGTTTGTGAGGATGTGGTATGGTATACGAGTGAAAGAGGCATGGAGCGCTGTAAACGATGACGGAATATAAAAATAACAAAACACTAAACATTTATTTTTCTAATTTATTATAATTTAATTCATCATCATCATCATCAGCTCATTTATGTCCCCACTGCTGGGGCACGAGCCTTCCCTATAGATGGATAGGGAGAACGGGCCATGAACCACCACGCGGGCCCAGTGCGGATTGGCGGTTATTAACGACTGCTAATGCAGCCGGGACCAACGGCTTAACGTGCCTTCCGAAGCACGGAGGAGCTCGAGATGATAAATTTTTGGTCACCCATCCGATGACCGGCCTTTGCGAAAGTTGCTTAACCTCAACACTCTCAGACCGGGCGCGTTAACCACTGCGCCATCGAGCTCCTCCGATAATTTAATTATAATAATATTATTATATTATAATTTAATAATAAACGTCTGGCGGAGACAACTGATCTATAGGGGTTGGTGATAGAAGGGTGAAAATTTAGGGTTGTATGTATTTTTTGATGCCACATTTTTTAAGCCAATAATAATAATAAAAAATTCAAAAAATAAAAGAAAATTTTTGGGGTGGACCACCCTTATCACTTAGGGGTATAAAATATAGATTACGACCGATTTTCCTACCTACCGAATATACATATAAAGTTGCATAAAAATCGATCGAGCCGTTTCGGAGGAGTATGGCAACTAACTTGTGACTCGAGAATTTTATATATATAGAGATGTAAAGATGTTTATGGTTAAGGCGCCGGTGCCCGACAAGTGCCAGAAGACGAGCGCCAACCAGAGCACCAAGTTCCACCAGCTGCAGCGGATGTTCGGGAAGCCGCCCGCCGGCGCCGAGCCCGTGCCGCTCTACAAGCAGATCAACAGCGGCGACGTGTTCAACACCGAGCAAGAGGTAAATATGCTCCGGTCCGATCCTCAAAATGTCACCACATTAGGGTAGGATAAAAAATTTTATTATCGGTTAGATTAGCAATTTTATGTTGCCATTTTAATGCTCGTATAATGTGTGCAAGGAATACGGAAATACCTCCGGATCACTTTTAATTAATTAAATATTTTGTTTATTTGAAAATTTTTCAAACCGATTTTTTTTTTAGTTATAAACTAACGTAATTTAAGATTCATATTTCGTTTAAAGTTAATTGTGATAGTATATTAACAATTTCAATAAAAGTGCAGAATAAATAACAAAACAAATTGCACACTCGCATATTAGTCGTCATTATAGCGATCAACCTCAAAATAAGAGATAGTAAACTTTTTACAGTAGATGTTAACATCATTGAAGCAATAGAAAACGAGATAATCGCCAAAAACTGTTTTTTCTTACCTTTGACCATAAATAACTTACGACGCAGCCACGGGATTTTATGGTACTTTTGAGACGACGACTTTTAGAACGCCAAAATGAAGGTATATACGAAAATTCAGCTTATTATCTCTAATTCCGAGGTTGAGGTTCCCTTATTTTATGCTAAAGTGACTGGGACTATATTATTTGTTTTGACATCGAAATAAATTGTATTGTGATTTGTTTTATTTTGTTTGCGGTACTAAATTACATTCGTAAATTTTAATTTTTTTTTTCTTGTGTGTGTCCATGTTGTTGAGTTCATAGTAGAAGGAAAGAAGGAACGAAGGAAGAGGACGAAATTCCCACATAACTCGGGACACCTATGTGTATGCGTAAATTATTTTACCTAGTTAAAAAAAGCAAGAGACTACTCGAAAAACAAGAGTACGATGACCCGATTTACACGCGCTTTATGCCAGATACAGGCATGTACCTGGACGCTTCTCCCCACTTCCACAACCCGGTCAACCCGAGCCGAGGTCCTAGCTTTTAGGAAGTTGTTCCGCTTCCAAACCGATCTGAACCCCTCGGAGAATCTGGTAGGGAACGGGGATATACTCTATTGCGTTGCCATTCCCTCTAGAAAACCTCTGACGGTGTTTCGTTTCCCACGGCTTGAGGAACTATTTAAGTTTCTCGCCGCCCCGAAAAAGTTGGAAGCAAGACCTTGTCTTTTATAAAAAGAGATTGATGAAGATATAAAGAAAAAAAGCGTGCAAAGGAGCGCGGGGCGCAGGCTATCGAAGTTTCATTGACCAACTCCGAAACACAAGTATCGAAAGATCGCGACGTTTGAAAAGGTTTGGAAAACACCCTTGATCAGCAACTAGACGGAATCATATAAATTAAAGATTATTAAACTCAATCTCCCATGTATATTGTTAAAAGCTAAAATCCAGCCATTGGATATTAGCAGACGATAAAAACGCTAACTTTATCATTACTTTCAGTTGCGGCTCGCCTTCAACCGGCAGGGCGAGGAGCTGCGCATCGTGAAGCGACAGCTGCAGAACAGCCAACAGCGCGTGCGCGAGCTGGAGCAACACGTGGCCGCGCTGCAGGCGCTCATACAGCGGGACGCGGACGCCGCCTAGCGCCGCGCCCGAGGTAACGGAGCGGGAGCAACGCGGGGACGTGCCTCATACAGCGGGACGCGGACGCCGCCTAGCGCCGCGCCCGAGGTAACGGAGCGGGAGCAACGCGGGGACGTGGCTCATACAGCGGGACGCGGACGCCGCCTAGCGCCGCGCCCGAGGTAACGGAGCGGGAGCAACGCGGGGACGTGCCTCATACAGCGGGACGCGGACGCCGCCTAGCGCCGCGCCCGAGGTAACGGAGCGGGAGCAACGCGGGGACGTGCCTCATACAGCGGGACGCGGACGCCGCCTAGCGCCGCGCCCGAGGTAACGGAGCGGGAGCAACGCGGGGACGTGGCTCATACAGCGGGACGCGGACGCCGCCTAGCGCCGCGCCCGAGGTAACGGAGCGGGAGCAACGCGGGGACGTGCCTCATACAGCGGGACGCGGACGCCGCCTAGCGCCGCGCCCGAGGTAACGGAGCGGGAGCAACGCGGGGACGTGCCTCATACAGCGGGACGCGGACGCCGCCTAGCGCCGCGCCCGAGGTAACGGAGCGGGAGCAACGCGGGGACGTGGCTCATACAGCGGGACGCGGACGCCGCCTAGCGCCGCGCCCGAGGTAACGGAGCGGGAGCAACGCGGGGACGTGCCTCATACAGCGGGACGCGGACGCCGCCTAGCGCCGCGCCCGAGGTAACGGAGCGGGAGCAACGCGGGGACGTGCCTCATACAGCGGGACGCGGACGCCGCCTAGCGCCGCGCCCGAGGTAACGGAGCGGGAGCAACGCGGGGACGTGGCTCATACAGCGGGACGCGGACGCCGCCTAGCGCCGCGCCCGAGGTAACGGAGCGGGAGCAACGCGGGGACGTGCCTCATACAGCGGGACGCGGACGCCGCCTAGCGCCGCGCCCGAGGTAACGGAGCGGGAGCAACGCGGGGACGTGCCTCATACAGCGGGACGCGGACGCCGCCTAGCGCCGCGCCCGAGGTAACGGAGCGGGAGCAACGCGGGGACGTGCCTCATACAGCGGGACGCGGACGCCGCCTAGCGCCGCGCCCGAGGTAACGGAGCGGGAGCAACGCGGGGACGTGCATCATTCTGCGGGAATGACGCCGCATAGCGCGACCGCACCGCAATGCCATCACGCACTAGTTTAGTGTCCCCGTCGCCGCCCCCATCCTTTAAATGCCACTACATATTTACAGAACACACTAAACATGGACTCACTTAGGCCCAAGATCCCGTACTAGTAGAACTAGGGTACGTACGGTTGACACGCGCTTTGTACCAGGTACAGACACGTACCTGGCCGCTCCTCCCTACCCCCACGACCTTCTCCGGGAGGGTTTGGATCTGATGGATATGCATTTGTGTGCTTAAATAAGTACACCTATAAATTAAGTAATTCCGTTTTAATTTCGTGTGTGCGTGCGTGCGTGTGTGTGTGTGTCTTTTTTATAGGGTTTCACGTTTACACCTTTTTGGTCTATTTGTGGATATTTTTTTCATATTATTTTTACTTGTCATAGGCTTTTTACGTTCATACAATTTTTATTATTTTGTGTCGGGGGTTTTTAGAGAAGTTTTCAAAAATAATTATGTAGCAGTCATAATTATACAATCGTGTATTTGAGCATGCAAATTCAAGAAAAAGACTTGAATTTACCGTTATCAAAATTCCAGATCCGTTAGCCTTTTTATAATCTTAAAGTATGATTTTTTAATATTATTTTATACCTAACACTGTTTTTTTTTTCACAGATGCTGCGAGTTGTCTGGCTCAAAAGAATATCCACATGAAAACTATCGTAGCGCGTTGCAATGAATGCCTTACAGTTTATTAGTCTGCTGCCTAATCGAAGCTGGTACAGCGATTTTGCTTCCAAGCTACATATTATGCTTTAACAATCACTAAGTACTATTACGGTACTAATTTTGTCTTTTTTATTGAGGCTAGCCAATGGTATGTAGGTGATATTACAATCATTGGTGGGTCACGTTTTTTGAATAAATATAGAATTATATGCGGAAAAAATTTGCATGTGACGAATTAAAATTACAATCAATTTTTCTGTTATCACTATGAGTCTCGTGATTCTTAAGGTAAGCTTTATTAGAGGTCAGTCGGTAGAAAAGCACACGATACCAATTACTCAGTCTATATTTAGTACTTTAAAAACAAGCTAAATTTACGTCGATGATACTTTTACATACACTGCTGCTTTAAACATGACCTATTTTATTATTCTCTCTTAAATTCATTAAAAAGCGGACTTGACTCGCGATCTGCTATCTCGGCCGAGTACCTCAAAGCCCACCTTTGGCCACATGCATAATTAAATTCAGGCAAATCGTTGATATTATAAACGCACATAAATAATGAGCCATAAATTAAGCACACTTAGTAATAGCATTTACTGACATGCATGACATGATTTTATCTATATTTCAGCTACTGAAGTAGCCTTATGCACTTGCTCTTGCTCGTGGTTTGAATGCTAGAATAGTATAAGTGATCAAACATTGACCCCGCGTCGCATTGCCAAATAGAAGCTAATAATTTTAAATCGCGTCGGCAGCTTGCAAGATTATTTAAGCAATTCGATTTGTCATAAAACGGCGATTTGCTCAATGATCGATCAGTCATTGTTGCTTTAAAATACATTTCCTATGTAGTTGTATAAGACATATTTACTAATTCTGATTATTTTATAAATTGACGTAATTTCAGTATTATAATACTTATTATGGGAACAATAATGATATATCATTCCAAAATATATCCGATAAAACTTCTATTGTTACTACCTACAGTATGAAAGCCTTTCTTATAACGCAAAACAATATTTTAGTCACCTGAAAATAGATATTTTTTTGTGAAAATTGGTTAATATTAAAGTAAGATTTGCTAGAATAGCCTAGTTATTTACGGCCTTCAGATAAAATAGAATATATGATGTTATTGTGATATATCCATGACATGGTTGTTCTATATTGTCACAAATAAGTTTGTGATTTTTAACTATAATTTACATTTAAAGCAATCATTTTATTCGTATGAAATATCAGTTTATTTCGAGTGCAATCAATATCAGGGTTGTTCAGAAATTGTTTTGTGATGTCTAATTTGCTATAAAGCACCTTTTTATATTTAGCACATAGATTTTATTCCCAGGTTTATGAATTAGTTGACAACTTGTTAGTGTTTTTTTTATTAATATGATTTACATTTTATGTGAACAGTTGTGTTACCTGTTTTTAATTGATGTTTGCATTAATGGCATAATAATTTAATTTTGTACGTACTTTACTTTTTGTTAGGGTAAGAACCAGCATTTATTTTTCTGGTGTAAAATAACGAATCAATAGGCGTGTGTAGGAAATTGTACAAAAAAGTTACCTGAACTTTTTATGTGCATACATTAGATCTAAGAGTTCGAAGCTAGCACCTTAGAACGTAGAAAATAGGTGCTAGTTGCTAGAGCATTTTCTAAATAATTTAATAAGCTAAGTATCGATGCTTTTAAGCGTGTATTCATCTGTTGATTTTACAATTATGTAATATAATTATATATATATATATATATCTGTAGGTATATATTATTGAAAGACAAAGTAGACGATATTGTTTTCTAAAGTTTACGCGGACGCTACAGATTTACTTGAAACCACTTTTAAAACTAAATTGTAAATTACAATTCTTTAATTTGGTACACTGCGCTTGACCTGCTATGTCAAAAAGTGCGGGATCGATCCCGGTTGTGAGATAAAAAATATTTGAAAACTTCCGAACTATATGTTTGTAACAATTTTTGCGCAAAAGTTAAATAAATAATTAAAACTTTTTGATTTTAATTTTTACATTCCATATTCAGTATATTTTAGCTAGGTAAGTGATAATGAAGTATTATTATTGTGCATAAGCTGAAATCATGATTTAGCTATGTGGTCGGTGTTAATATTTATTATGTATTTTTGTATCATGCTTCTGTAGCACAAATTTTCAATAAATGTTTGAACAAGAAATTTGTTTTTATAAAATACTTATTAAACAAAAACTCTTAAATCAAAATCATTTAAAGCGCATTGCGTCTACATTCTATCCTATCCTTTCCTCTTTACATGTGCGAGCTCACGCTCGCTATAACCAATCAACGAGCGCCTGCGACGAGCAGCGCCGTCTTCAGTTTTTCACCGAAAACTAGTTATACAATTTTTTTTCACCGAAAACGGTAGTTTTTCGCTGCGTACGGTAGCTCTCGGAAACGCTAAAAAAACAATTATTAACCCGCAGTTACACAAGCCGCATTATCAGTTTATATTTTATCTCTGGCTTTTTAAATACTATGAAAACACATACTTACTAAGAAAGAAATATTTATTTGCTTTTGAAAATCGCATTATAAATGTTGTACAAAATATTACAATCTATAAATAATATATTTCACATGAAACGTCAACATAAAACAATAATCTCACATTAGTTTCTGAACAAAGTAACATTATCGAGATTCATGTTCCCTTTTATGTTAATCTATTAGGTACTACTTACTGTCTATGTGTGGTATACCTTTTCTTAAATGCCTATATAAAAATTGCAACAAAAATATGCAATGTTTCAAAAAAAATATAATTGTGCACTTATTACAATGAACGAAATTTTTTATGCAGTCTTGTGTGTATTTATCATAATAGTAGTAATCATAAAACAAAAATTATTTGTAACATCAAATCACTTTTCATGAACACAAAATATTGGAATGGACGAATTGATAATTTTATTGGAGAGTTTATCTTATCATACAATGAGTTTAAAAATAAATACTGATATCAGGAGTAATATTGCGGAGATCCGCATGGTGCTTGCCGCATTACACCCATCTGTGCCACAGGTATAGATGCATGTCCGGTAATCTAATTTATCACCGACTTGATGTACGTAGTTGCAATAGTTCCCCAAGTCCAAAGATGAACAGTATCGTTTTGTGCTGATGCCACCTAAAATAATGAACTTGAAATGTGTGAACAAATATTTTTGAGTATTTTTACAATATTGCTGTATGGTATAAAAATGAACAACAGTCAGGGTGGAAATTTAAGAAAGAACAGCAATTGCCTTTTTATTAACTGTTAAAGCTGCTGGAACCTGTCTTAGGAAACTGTCCACGAATATCAAAGACATTTTGTTGTAAATAATATTAAACCTTTATTGACATTGATTCATGGATCAATAATACAAAAGTCCCAGACTACTGAACTTTGTGTACAAACCTGTATTACAGAACTGAGTGTCCTCACTCTTTCTAAAAATTTACACGAGCCTTTATATTTGATAAAGTTTTAATAAACACACAAAATACCTATATAATAAATGATTAAGTGACAAGACACCCACCCAAGTGACCCTGTAAACAGTCTTCCCCTGTTAAGACAATAACCAAGTTGCTATGTTCAAGTGACTATAATTTGTATTAAAAACATTAACACAATATTACAGTTGATATTAGTTTAATATTTATATTACATAGATACTGCAAATAATTTAATAAAATTTTATAGAAGGTTAGTAGGACCATGATGAGTGTGCGTTACCCCAACAAGAAAGTATCTCCTAGAGTTATATGAGTAGAACGTATAGTTGGTGCCTTATCTGCTGTAAATGTGCCCCCACATAAAAAATGTGTGCCCCCTGTCGTTTCGAAAAAAAATCGAAAAAACGATTCTTGCTGGGGTAACGTTTTTCTAGCAGGAAAATTCTAAACGAATGATCGGAGAGAGAAAAACTGTGCATGGCCAGATAGCTTATATGTGTGCCAAAATGTGCCCCCAAAAATAAAATCTGTGCCCCTTCAGATTTTCGAGATATTGCATTTCCTGCTGGAGTAACGTTTTGATGAATAGTATATCTCTAAAACCATTGCATGTGCCCCTGTAGAATAAACATACGCGAGTAGCTCTTAATGTGTGCCCCTTTGTGCCCCAATTAGATTTTAGAAAATATTTATAGTTTTCAAGTTATCGCGGTTTTATGAAAACCCGAAAAAACATCGCAGCGCCTAAATGAGACAAGGCATAACTTCGCTGAAAACTGTATTCGGTCTTTCTTGACGCTAATAATAACCATACAAAGTTTCAAAAATGTTCATGCATGCGTTTTTGAATAATCTTGCTAAATGTAAAAACGATGGTGTCATAACTTTGACGGCAAAATACAAGGAACTGGCACAATCCCAGATGTGTAGGTGTAAACCAAAATCTTGTGCCTTTAGTCAAAAATATATGGTGAAAATATTGAGCTTCAAATGTTACGCATTAAGTAAATATAAACAAAAAACCAAAATATGTAAACAACGGCTGGTTATCCGACCAAATCTGAATGACTACTAAAAAGCGACGGATTCATACTTAACGAGGACCTTCTTTATTGGACGTATTATACCTAAGCTGTTGTCCTTACAGTCGCGTTCAAAAGTTTTGAGGGCTAATTAAAAAATATATTAAATGCACCTTGTGACTATATAAATGAAACAGCTTGTTGATGTGGAAATTATTATTTTTATTCCCTTAATTTTAATTCTTAAAGTAATTATTGCATCAAATCACAGATCAAATTTCCTACCTATAAATATTATAAATTATTTGCACGTTGTGTAGTCATTATTATTTAAATCACAGATCAGTTTTTCATAGCCTAACATAATTATAATTAGTAAACATCACAAAAAATCACAAATCAATATTAAGTATAAGAATAATATTGTGTAAAAAAATATTAAATTTGAAATTACAGATAAATAATATTCTTACGAGTAACTTGCATATACATACAACATTATCACATGACTGTGGAATGACACTTAGATATCTAAAACGCCATCAAATCAAAATTATGTGACAATACATAATCAGCATTAATATAATCGTTGGTTAATAATTATAAATCCCTCATAGGTACGTAATACGACATACAAAATGGAAACACGTTGTTGCATCACAGATCATTGTGCGGTTGACTATAGGTATACACTAAATACAACTCTCAAAACTGTAGGTACCAACATTTATTTGGTTAAGGTGAATGCTCCAACCAACCCGCGTAATTCAAATTTTCTTACGTTTTTTGCAATTTGCACACCAGTGCTATGAGTGCTAGGTTGTATGTTGATTAAAATATTATTAAGAAGTATAATCATCAATATGAACTTGGAGGGTTGCTCCAAGTTCATAAATGTGTAGGAATGACTTTTTCTGTTTTTCTTGGTTCCTACACCTTTATGAACTTTGAAGGTTGTATTGATGATTTTGATGATTATAATTCTGTAACTACATGCGTCTTACAGCCGCGAATAATATTTTAATCATCATACAACCTAGCACTGGCTTGCAAATTGCAAAAAAACGTAAGAGAATTTTATTTCGCGGGCTACCCTGGAGCATTTATCTGACCCTGTACAATTTTGTCTATTCTACTATGTAGACTATTACATGTGGCATAATATTATATTTCCCAGGTCGTTGGATTTTACTATATAAGTCATCATAGCATTCAAATAAATTACTATTTTTTCTGTAGCAGTGAGCCCTGTAATGTCCAACACTTTTGGGTTTCGAAGTGGGTTCATATTCTATTACAGACAGAACTGTGTACTCCTTATTATTTACTTCAATGTTACGAGGCAGATCATCCAAGTTAGCGCACACGTCATGAAGTTCATAAATGATAATATCTTTAACATTGTATATGAATGATATATTTCCAGCGCAACAAATATGACACTCTGGAGTAAATTCTGTTCTTAAACATGATTCGCAAGCTTCTTGTAGGTGGTTGATACCTTTAGTATTTATTATATCCAAGTTCAACGGCAAATACTTGCAATTGTACAATTTGTTTTCATCTGCATGACTTGTGCACATACTATTAGAGCAAACTCTTTGTCTTATAGCGGAAACGAATAAGCTACTTGTACATATTTCATCTAATATTTTGGTCGTATTACATGAACAGTCAACTACGTATTGGGTTTTTGATTGTTTAAAAAGTTGAAGGAGCAATTTCGCTCTCAGGTCATATAATTTTTTACCACAATTCTTGGCATTCGATAATTCTTTAATTAATGATAAGAAATCATGAAATTCTCCTTTATTAATCTGTGCATCTACAGAGTCTCTAAATTTTTGTCTATCTTTGTAAGCTATCGCAAACGTTTGTGAAACAGAATCGAAAGCACATGTGTTTGTTATTATAGTCCTGTTCTCAGCGGTTTTAGAATTTGCCACGTTGCCGTTTTGTAAAATATAAATTGGTTTGGGTTTTAAACTTCTGGGTGTGGATACGGCTAGCCCTCTCCAATTTTCAATTTTTATCGGGTTATCTTGAAAAACTGACTGTGCCTCAAAATCATTATTTTCGCACTTCAAGAGGTTAGGTTTTGGTCTTTTTGTCCTTTGTGTTCGCACAGTTTGTTGAGCTCGTTTACTTGAATCTATTCTGTGCAAAACGTCACTGGAACTAAGTTTTACAGCTCCATTTATAAAACCATGGTGCTGTACTAAAAACTCGTCTAATCGCACGCGTTGGTTTTTCGTATCAAAGTATATAGTTTTTAAATCTTTGAAATGATTTTCAACATTAGAGCTTGATGCATAGTGTTTGGCATTTTTGAAATGTTTGTTCATAACGCAACCCCACAGTGGAATTTTTTTCAGAAGTCGTTTTAATGTACTGTTCAATTCCGGTAAGAAATATTCATTTTTGTTATCTGATGGTTCAACTAACTGCAGATACAATTTTTCGGTTTGTATTAAGTCATCATAAAAGTTTATTAAAGGTAAAGAAACATCTTTGTCATTTTCGTTGTGAAGTATTTCGATTTTTGGTTGTATGTCATTTTCAGTATGAATATCTTCTAAATTTTCGTGATTCGTGTGATTTATAATTTGGACCTTTAGGTTTTCAAAAGCTTTATTGCATTTGGGCTGCAAATCATTCAAGTCCGTACTCCTGAACTCATGGAGCGATAACGTGATTATGTCTCTTAAAACTGTTTTAAGTTCTTCATAGCACCGGATCTGCTGAATATGTTTCAAGCAGCGAACGTAAAATAACTTAACTTTTTCGGAAGTTTTATCAAAACAGGATTGTTTATAAAGATTTTTAATAAAATGGGATTTATCCATGCGAACATAACAGAGAGGTATTGCTGCGGTATTTCCTTCAAGCACATCAAAACACTGTTTTAAATAATCATTGAATTCAATTTTTAAAAATACTTTAGTAATTGCTCCTAACAGGGCAGAACTGTCGTCACTAATTATTTCATCTGGCAAAACTTTTCCGATTTGCCACGTATTTAACCATGTGGTTATCGTCTCCATTGTATGGGATTCGGAGGCCATGTAGCACATTGGTACACTGGTATCCAGAGTGTAGGCAACCACTGCATATAAAAATAAATGTTTAGGAGTGCGATATTTTAATAAATCATTAGAAGGTGGTGGCTCAATTGGCTGAAATAAGGAGCCAGTAGCATCAATAGAAAGTATTTTCGACCTATTTTTTAAAGTTTCATTGTAATATTGGTTTTGTTCATTCGTCCAAAAATATGTGAAGAAGGGAACAAGACTGATTTTACGGATAAAATTATCGTAAGGAATGCAGTGCGCCATAGCATACAAAGATAGTATTGTATTTTTGTCAAACTGTAGCGCACTTCTGGCTTCATGACGCATTTTTCTTAAATTGGGTAATTTAGGGAAAGTTGTTGGCTTTTTTGGATTATCTATAGTCATTACCTCGTTTGCCATCGTGTGTTGAACTTTTAAAGCTTTTTCGTATATTAACTTTTCTTTGATTCGGTTTACTCTATCAGAAGTAAGTCTGTTTTTAATTAGTGGGTCATGAGGATAATTTTTGTTGTAATTATTTAATTTACAAGTAACCTTTACGTAAGTTTTAGATGGGGGGGAGATATTCAATGACAGTAGCGCGTCACATTGGGTACACCTGCCAGTACATTTGATTTCATTAAAGTTAAGATCAGCAGGTACATAACTATTACTGAAAGCAAATGTACACTCTATATTAGTTCTAAAAAAGATTTGGTCTTGAATTTCGTTAGTCCACTTTTTTGGTAGGAGACGGTAAATTGAATTTTGGGGTACGATGTTCGAATATTCTGCAAGGCTCATTTGAAATGTTATAATGTCGGAGTCAGTATCTTTTTTTTCTTCAAATAGGTTTATACAATCATCGAAATCAAAAAAATATGTTTTATTTCTTCTAATACATATTTGTATGGCTTTAATGGCCATATTGTGGTTAAATTTTTCACGCAATTCCTGCTGTATGCAAATATAAACATTATTGCTTTTAGGAGGAATTGCTGCTTGGAATTTGTCTTTATATTTACTAATCACTCTCTTTAAATATTCTTTAGAAAAATTTCCTTTTCGAGTTGACATTATTGTATAGTAAAATTGTCAAAATTGTACGTATGTGAATGAAAGAACGGGTGTGTTAAAAAAAAAAAGAAGAAAATAAAAGTAACTTAAAAATAACTCTTGAGAGACTTGTGAAGCGGCTTACATTTCTCTACCGTATCTTTTTTGGGGCAGACTACCCGCCCGTTGGTGGGACGACATTGTGAAGGAGGGCCTGTATCATATTGGGTGAGGTTGGTGCAGGACCGTAGTATGCTGAGAAGAGGCATATACCATATGAACTTTCTTGAAGGTGGGTATTACACTGAAAAATAATGGAAATATTTCTATTTGACTTTTTTTTCTTCAGACAATTTAATTCGGCAGTATATATTTCTTGAAGGAACCACGAGCAAAAAAATACTCGTACCTACTAAGGGACCAGGACCACGGGCAATAAACGAGAAACTTGATTTATGTAGGTACGTCTCAGGTCTGAGATGTACGTTCAGCCTTCAGCGTTTAAAATGACGACATAGGTTTTGTACTTGGCCCAAACCAAGTATTGTAATTGGCCCAAAACTCCTGAATCTATTTACCCATTTCCTGACTCTACACTATTTTTATAGGTTGTAAGTTTGTGTATATCCAAAGACTAATAAATTCTCTATGTGTATATCCGTGGATATAAGATGTTGTGCTCAATTTTTTCCAGAAGTACTCCAGCAATTAAGTTTATAATACAGTTCTGATAAAATTTAACCCTGAATAACATACATTTAGCCTGATCGGTCCGCCAGAACTTTTTGAAATATATATATTCTATAGATCAACAAAATTATTACTTACATCATCTAGATAAACAATGGGAACCCCTCCCTGCTTGGTTTATATTATTGTTGTTATGGCTGCCATAGAACATTCTGTAAAAATCAAATCAATTATTTAGTTATTTCGGCTAAAAAGATACAGCCCTGTGACTGTGACATGTTGAGTGTTGACGGATTGTGGTCGAGTCTTAGTTTTGGAGACATGAATTCTTGTCATGAATTATTTTTTTACATAGTAACTAGAAGTTATTAAGGGATTATATGTCATCAACCTACCACAAGAAGAGAATTAAATACGTATTATACAAAAAAGTAAACAAATTACTGAATCGCTTTTGACGAAATTTCTATTGGACCAATCGGAAAGTATGTATATCCTTTCAGATGAAAACAAAACAAACATGATTTAGAACATATTAGTTAAAAAATAAATAAATAGGTACAGTAATGAAAAAAAAATCCCAAGTGCTTGATAAGGTACAAGTATTTTTAAATAAGTCAAAACAATGCCATTAAATACTTACCACTGCAGATCGTGCCATAAAATTCACCACCCCTACAACCACATAATTGTTATAAAATGCTTATACGCCACTTTCAACCAACTTAAAAAAACGTAAACAAACAGTATCAGTGCAACTGCATGACTCAACGTAACAGTGTCCTTGGCGTCATAACATAACTGCAACTGTTTACCAATACCAAGTAATAATCCAAACGCACTTCCTAGTCAATAAACACTTTGTATCCATTATTCATAATAGAGCGACGTTACACGTAACTGTCTCTGTCACACTAACACCGTACGCGTACTAGCTGTCTCACTTTCTCTAAGCTACACAAAGCGATTCCTTGCGTGACGACGTCAGCGGACGCCGCGGGGCCAGAGATGTATGTAGCGGTGTGGGGAGGCGAAAAAAGGGAATCTTCTGGTAAATGCTCCAACCAGCCTGCGAAATTCGAATTTTCCTACGTTTTTTTGCAATTTGCAGGCCAGTGCTTGGTTGTATGCTTAGATTAATAACGCCTAGATAGATAGACGTCATACAAACGCATCGCCTAAAGTGATGCAAAAAGCAGATTAATGTAGGCGTGAGCATTACGTGCTTACGGTCGCCTACACGCACACAAACAAAACTTTAATGTGTACAGTGAACGAGCAATTTCCCCGAAAGTGGGGAAATGTTATACTTCCGTGAAATAATAGTATAAGTAGTACAGTAGTTCATGATAATGTCGTTAAAAGATAAGTAAGAAAATAAATGTCTAACATCTTATATACTTTTTGTTGATAATTTAGTTTAATACGATAATGTTTATATGACATTAATCAATAATAATCAAAAGGACCTCGAAAACAAATATTTAGCTTTTCTCTTTACTAAAATTTGTAATAAAAATCAGGAGTGGTGGTAGTTCAATAATCGGAGTCACGCGCCTCATATCCGTCGTTGGGAGTTTGAATCCATGAAAGGAACGAACTGCTAGGAGGATGATATATAAAAGTCATAATATGTCACGACGAGGTCCTTTTTTATTATATTATTTATACACCTACGCAATAAAAACACTTTGCGTTTTACAAATAAACAAAAAATAAGCTTCGAATAGTTATTCCGTGTTTTGTCTCTTTTACTCTAATTTTAAATGACGTTTGCATGACGGGAACAAAACACGGAATAACTATTCGGACCTTATCTTTGCTTATTTGTAAGGAACTTTAGGTATGACTAATAAATGAAAATAAATATAATTTGAAAAAAACTATTTATTTTAAACCAATGGGGTAAGTATTCAAAGATCGATATAGATGGCATCATCGCCGACCGTTCTCAACATTCGCCATTTTGTGAATTTGTTGTTTTTCGCTCTAAAGTTATTTGCTAAAAAATCACTTATCATGTATTCGACGTGGAGTGTAACCCAATTAACAAAGGCTAATAAAGAGGTGTCGACGAGCGGAAAGAAAACAGCTTTAATTGAACGGTAAACAAATTATCGGCATTTTAATTTTATGCTGGTTATGTTTCGTTGATTTAAAATACTACAATACAAGTAATTTCATGTGTACTAAGAAGAAAAACTACTTAGAAATAAAAGTATTTCCAAGATCTGGGATTCAATAAAAATAAATAAACAACATTTTGGTGAAAATGAACAAACCACTTTTAGTGTTGTCTTGTCGGCAACTTTAGTAAAATTCCGATCACTGCTCATCATTATACCATTACACTAAATAGGGAAAGATATTATCTTACTTAAGGGCAACACTTAAAATATATTATGGTTTCAATAAATATTTTCAATAAGATTTAATTTTATAACTAACATACACCAATGAAAAATGGGAAAATAATTTCTTCTTACTAGTAACACTTTCATAAAATCGCGGCTTGTAATTTTATTTTTAAAAGTAGTAAATATTTAGCTCAATACAAGTCAATTTGTAATACTTACGTATGAAATGTTATGTTAAAAGCTTTTTTGTCCTTATGCGATGCGTTGTGACACCCATTAATTGCAGAAACCGTCATAATGTAATTAATTGTCGGAGATGTTTGCACTAGCGCTTGATCTTGACAACTGACGTGACGTTCGGGCGGACTGAGCCATAATGGCTTGGTTTGAATTGCTTCACTTTTCTTGCGTCTACTCGGTTTCTATGCGTTATTATTCTAAGGTTGTATGTTGATTAAAATATTATTCGCGGCTGTAAGACATATGTAGATACAAAATTATAATCATCAATATCATCAATACAATGCTCTAAGTTCATAAAGATGTAGGAATGAGTTTTCCTGTTTTTTCTTTTTTCCTACGCCTTTATTTAGTACGAAAATATTTAGTGTCAGTTTATTTGTTGTCACGAAACGTCGCTGCAATTTGTACAAAAAAAATACGTGTGAATAACAGTGCATTTCCAAATAAAGAAGCGAGTATTATTTTCATAGCATTAGCCTATTAATACAATTCATGTATGTATCGTCTTTATCTGTATATTACAAGTTATTCTGATATTGTGGCTAATTGAGGTTGTTTCTCACGAAAATGCTACACATATGAGTCACATTTCGTCACTCATATGACGTAACTCACATCTACGTGTAAAGTTAAAACATGTTTACACTGCGGCTGAAAATTTTAACAAATTATATGCCGGCGGCGTCCGGTGTTATCTCCATACAAAACGTTTCACTAATAAATAAATCCGACATTTACGGAAAATAGATATAAAAGAGTTTTAGTGTAATTTTTTAAAATAATAATTTGGAGGTTTCGAATAAATGCTAAATTTGATCATTAAACCTGCATTTTAGCTCCCTGCCGGACCCTGCTCAATTTGAGCAGTAGGACATAGTTTTAACTCTGCTTTACAATAAATGTGACTTACATTAGTATAAAAATACAGGTATGTCACAAAACAGTTTGGTCACGATTTTGAGCATGTTAGTCACATGTACATTTTATTTGAAAATGGCTCTTATAAATGTACTTAATCATGTGTAAGGTCATAGAAACAGCTATTAAAATATAATCCAATAACAACTTTATTTTATTAGTTATTACTTTTCTACTTCAGTGTACTCAGGCACAACACGTGTGAACCGGTTAGTGAGTAAAGTAAAGAAGGTCATCGATATGTATGAATCCGTCGCTTTTTAGTAGTCATTCAGATTTGGTCGGATAACCAGCCGTTGTTTACATATTTTGGTTTTTTGTTTATATTTACTTAATGCGTAACATTTGAAGCTCAATATTTTCACCATATATTTTTGACTAAAGGCACAAGATTTTGGTTTACACCTACACATCTGGGATTGTGCCAGTTCCTTGTATTTTGCCGTCAAAGTTATGACACCATCGTTTTTACATTTAGCAAGATTATTCAAAAACGCATGCATGAACATTTTTGAAACTTTGTATGGTTATTATTAGCGTCAAGAAAGACCGAATACAGTTTTCAGCGAAGTTATGCCTTGTCTCATTTAGGCGCTGCGATGTTTTTTCGGGTTTTCATAAAACCGCGATAACTTGAAAACTATAAATATTTTCTAAAATCTAATTGGGGCACAAAGGGGCACACATTAAGAGCTACTCGCGTATGTTTATTCTACAGGGGCACATGCAATGGTTTTAGAGATATACTATTCATCAAAACGTTACTCCAGCAGGAAATGCAATATCTCGAAAATCTGAAGGGGCACAGATTTTATTTTTGGGGGCACATTTTGGCACACATATAAGCTATCTGGCCATGCACAGTTTTTCTCTCTCCAATCATTCGTTTAGAATTTTCCTGCTAGAAAAACGTTACCCCAGCAAGAATCGTTTTTTCGATTTTTTTTCGAAACGACAGGGGGCACACATTTTTTATGTGGGGGCACATTTACAGCAGATAAGGCACCAACTATACGTTCTACTCATATAACTCTAGGAGATACTTTCTTGTTGGGGTAACGCACACCCATGATGACTATACTTTTAATTATATTTACAATTACTTACATGTTCAAGAACCCAATCCAAATTAGTCTGTGTTTGTGCTGTAAAACTTAAACCTAGGTGCATTATTGAGTCAGTTCATAATTCAATACTACATTGCGCATGCATGTCTGATAACACATTAAAAGCTTGCATAACTATTTATTTTTATTTTATATAGGATAACTTTGCCATTACTTTTAAACCACACCATTTACACCAAATAAACTTTTATTATGAAATAAGGAATTATCTGTTTTATTTTTATACATTGAACATTTTTCAGTCTTTTTTTTATTACTTTAAACATTAAACTTTATTTGATGTAAATAATAGCATTTCAGTTAGTTAGACCTGTCATTTTAATGCAGTACTGTGCATCATACACATGTTGACATGAAGTCGGTCTCAACATTCCACCATCCAAATTCATCAACCCATCACCACATTCCATAGTAGAAGATGAGTTGCACTGGTAACAGTCTATGGCAATACCTAGACAACATTGGTAAGAGAATATTAGAATAATCAAACAATATTATATCTAAACTTATTGGTGGGAGAGTGAAGAGTAATGTGTGCTGTTATGTTTAATTTTTTCAATTTGTGTTGTTGAATATTAATGTGAAATAATGGTGTATTATTAACTGTTGTGTTCATGAAAGGGCACAACTGTTGGCAAATGAAACAAAACAGTGCAACATCACTTTCTCAAGATGTCCGCATGAGGTCTCAGTTAAGCCCTACATCTGTACTGAGATATTGAAGGGATTGAGGGGTATATCATTTATCACTACCCATTACTATTATCATTCTTTATCATCATCATATAATAATAAAAAAATAAATAAAGGAAATATTGTTTATTTATACAATTTGTTAGAAAAATTGCTTTGATACTGGCCAACCACATGAAGCCATCAACTAAGGGATAAAAGATGGGTGACTAAAAATATATTAACTCTAGCCCCTCTGTGTTTTGGAACGCATGTAAAGCCGTTGGTCCCGGCTG
The DNA here is from genome assembly GCA_963082485.1 of Eudonia mercurella. Taxonomy (NCBI): domain Eukaryota; kingdom Metazoa; phylum Arthropoda; class Insecta; order Lepidoptera; family Crambidae; genus Eudonia; species Eudonia mercurella. The sequence goes on from OY720028.1 coordinate 8,409,750, forward strand.
CATTAGCATTTAGCATTAGCATTAGATGGTTTATAGGCCATTCTCTATCCATTCATAGAGAAGGCTTGTGCCCTAGCAGTGGGGACACAAAATGAGCTGGATCAAGGAGTGTATGTAGTGTAGGAAGGTCCCGTAACACTGGACATGCCAAAGTACTGAATTGCTAGATTAGTGGTACTCAATGTAGGTATTGACATTTTCGTGCAATTTAGTAATCATATTCACAGGCAATTGAGGATGGCAGAATTTTTTTTAAAGTGCCTCTATGTTATGAATGCATTAAAAATTTTAAAATAATACAAATACTTACTAGCATTAAAAACTTCTATACAAAATAAAATTATGCACCAAATTATTAATCATAAAATAAAATCCAATTGTTAAATTATTAAATTGTTATCCTTTTTATTCATAGTTACAATCTTAGATAATAAATATAAAATCAGCTCAATCTACACCTTCCATCGGTTTGCATTACTAGCAATATTAGTATAGTTTAGTAATGATTTGTTATTGAGTGAAATGTTAATATCATTATGAAGGTACCACCATCACCGTAACTTGACTATTTTACTTTTGTCTCACCTTCATATCTGCCCACATATTTTATACAATATTGAGCATCATGAATAGTAGAACAGTCAATGGGTACTGTATCAGTATCGGCTCCTAAGAACTCATTGCAGTCAAAGGGATGGTCGGAATCGGTGCCGGAACACTGATAACAGTTTATTGAGTAAACTAAAATTGAAGAAAATAAAAAACAGAACAAAATAAAATAATTACAAACATACTAGTTAAAACAACAAATACAATACCCGATACGCTTACCTGTTTTTAATGATACAGTTAATAGTAATACGATTGAAGTATAACTATTTGCAGCCATTTTAGAAATCAAAATAACAAGCACAGAATACTCTTTTATATAGGGAACAATGCTTGAGTTGCGGCATGTAAATCAATAGGAAACTCAAAGAGGAAATTAATGGGGGAGGACAGTCTCATACAAAGCGCAAAATTACAAAGAAAGTAGCGACATCTTTTTTTTCGCCCGGTAAAACTTTTAAGAAAACTACCAGTTATGAATAAATTAAACTAGATGACGCTACATGTGTTGAGAATTACGGTTTTTTTTGGAAAATAACAAATATACAGGTTTCATTTTTATTTAGATATTTATGCCAAATTCACTGCTAAAATTAATATTAGTAATGACTATGTAATTAGGTCATGATGGTAATATCGAAATATTTTTTCCGTTGGCAATCGATCTGTGTTCTGTCACTGCGGCACTGCGCTGCGCATGTCAAAACAATATGGCGAATGTCGTTGCTCTTGCGTTCACGCATCTGTATTTCGAATTCGTCATATTGTATTATTTAGCTACAAAACCTCCAGTTAAGTGTGTCGAGTTGAGATTTATTCTCCTCCACCTGCCTTCGGTGTATTGTGCTGTGTAATTCTATGGTTTTGAACTTTTTTGCGACTGGACGCTCTTGTTTTTCAAAACAACTTTTAGTGTTAGTGTATTTCTAGGATTTTTGTTTTTTTTATTGCGACTGGACGCTTGTTTTGCTCAACAACTTTTAGTTAATGTGTTTTAAGTTATCCTTAGTCAAAATGCCAAGAACGTGCGCATTTGGATGTCCACATAATGGTAAGTTTCTTAATATTCCATTGAACCTTCAACATCACACACAGAAGTAATCATCTTCAAATTCACGCGGTTTGATTAATAAGTTCTTGGTTTTCTATTCTACACGACAAGCCACCATCGTGGCCGTGTGTGAACGCTATGAAAATACCATTATAACTGTGTAAATTTATACTTAGAGGTATAAATATAAATAGTTTTTCACATTAAAACGGTTTTTCACATATATTATGTTTATCTTCTGTGTGTAAATATTGCCAGCAAATGTAATATAATTTTTCAATTCAAAATGAACGGTTATTATTATTACTATTATTTCTGGTGGGGACGTCGCCGGCCGAACGGACGATCCGCCCGCGTTTTAAAAGAAATGAACGGTTTCATAGGTTTCTAATTTATTATTGCGAGAATACTAAGTATCGTATTTTAAGGTACCTACTATACATTTATTGGATTTTAAAGGTATAAAAATTCCTTTTACAAAAGAAATAACTGATAAAACTTGAACCTCTTAACTATCACGAAGTTTCCTAGAGGCTGTCAAAAAGTGTGTATCTGTCTTAAACCCCTTAGAGGTTTCATGTTGAAATGGATACCAATATCTTCCTAAGCTGCATCCTGAGTCAAAGCTTATCGCAGAGCCAGAGGCATTTGAAATTTTCATACTCATTTCCTCAGGATGTAGCTAATAGTACCTAAACTGTAGTTGTGTACCCAATCACTTGTTTGTCTCTGCATCACCCTACAGTTGTTGGCACAGAATGATTAAGACATTAAGTCTATCTTAAACATGCATAAAGCGTTTTAAATAAAAATACTTATTATTTCAGATGGTGTTAATATGCACTGTTTCCCAAACCCTGACAAGTTTCCTGACCGCTTCAAAATTTGGGTTGAGTTGGTTGGTGGAAAACTGGAAACAAATGCAGACTATGAATACTTTAAAAAGAAAAGAGTCTGTGATATTCATTTTACAAACAACCATAGAAATCGATTCAAACGGTTGAATACATTAGCTGTCCCATCACTCCATTTACCAGGTATGTATGATTTTTTTAAACACAATTATTATGACAGCTGGGTGATTAAGTTTGAACATTTTTGAAATTTAAAAATTATTTCAATTCAAAATCGTTCGTCATTCGTCATTAAATCATCCAATCCCTTCTCATTCATGTCATTATTTAGAAGAAACATTAGCCTTTATACCTATGATTTTTGTAAAAATTTATGCAATATTTTTCTGATTGGCAGGATCAAGTCGAGTCCTGGAACAAGTTTCAGTTACTCCAAACGAAGAAAATATAAGAAAACATTTGACGAGCACATCTGGTAAATAATTATCTTGCATTGTCCAATTTTCAAAAGCTTTAAAAATTGGAATATGCAAGCTTAAGGTTTCATAAGAATCATTCCAGTACATTATCTTAAAATTAAAATATGAAATATTATGATACATTTTTTATCATTCCAGATCCCATTCCAGCAATATTGGAACAAAGTCTGAGCTTATCAAACCCCACCAACCAGACTATTGATACATGTCAGAATTTCCAAAGTTCTTGTTCAGGTAATTGAATATTCATAAATTTGCCATACAATTTGTATCAAGTAATTGTCATTGTATCTATTTTAGGTGACTTCACTTTGAGTTGATTTTATGTATTAGCAGTTAACAAAAAACTTTTATGAGCTGCTATAATCACCGGGCTTGAAACCGCATTTATGCAGGCCGTCATGAATGTGTGCGCTCCTCACCGTGGAAGAAGCACGGTAGTGCTTGTTCCACGGTGAGGAGAGCTCTCATTATTATGGACTGCATCGGCTGCTTACCATCAGGCAGGATGTAGTCACTATGTTGTGTATATATTCTTGCAATATCCAAATCACAAACGTGATAATATTATTTTTTTCTTAATTTTTCCCCTATTTTGCATCTATTCCTGCTTTCAAAATTATATGTAAATTAAATTACTGCTAAATTTTTAACAACTTGTTTATTTTACTGGAAATAACTTAACTTTCGTCAATAAAATTTTTCTGTATTTTCAGGAGCATCTCAATCTGCCCCACATGCAGCAGATATAATCATGGAACATAATTATAGTTTATGTAGCAGATCTAAAAGAATAACTGTACCAGGTAATTAGTACGAAATTTCTAATTAATTAATTAATAACTCGACGTCCTTGCTTCAAAAGGCATGTTAAGCCATTGGTCCCGTCTTTTTTTTTTATATAAAAAAAGGATTCAAACGAGCAGGCGGGTCACCGGGAGAGTAATCACCGCCGCCCATGGACACCCGCAAAACCAGAGGAATCGCAGACGCGTTGCTGGCCTTTAGGGAATAGGGTTAAGGAAGGAATAGGAATTGTGAGATGGGGGAGGGATGGGCCTCCGGAACCCTCACTGGCCGGACGAAACACAACAGCACCAAGTGCCATTATTTCACGCCGGATATTCGTGAGAGGGTGGTATTATGCCGGGCGAGCCGACTCAATGCGTGCTGCAACGCAGCGTGGCTCTACCACTTAGTAAAATCGTCTGCATTAGAAGTGCAGTACACTCGGCTTGTGTGGTGGGTTGTGGTCTGTTCTTCATATGTCTCCACCTATAGAGAAAGCTTGTGCTCCAGCAGTAGGGATATTATAATGCTGTGATGATAAAAGGCTTAATAACGGATACCTGTCTTAAATTTTGTTACTAGATTTCACGTATCTGAAAATGTTTCTACTATTTTTGTTTTGTATTTTATTACTTGAATTAGGTAAATACAAAAGAATACTATGGTTGAATCTTCTACTTCTATTTTTAGTAATACAATAAATATAAGTTATTAATAGTTTTTTATTTTATTTTACAGTTGCTGCTTATAGGAAGCCTATATACCAAAGTGAAAAATTACAAAAAGGGATAAATTACTTGCGTTCCGAAATATGCAGATTGCGTAAAAAAAACCGAACGTTTAAAGAGCGGTTAACTGCTGCTGAAAAATGTAGTACTGATGTCAAATTTCAGCAAGTAGCCAAAAATATGAGCAAGCCAGCTCAGCTATTTTTGCGAATGCAGTTGCAGGCAGGCAAAAAATCAAAAGGGAGACGGTTTCTACTTGAGGAAAAAATTTTGTCACTATCCTTATACAAGAAAAGTCCGAAGAGCTATGCACTCTTATGTAAATATTTTACTTTGCCCTCTGCAAAATCAATGAATAGATTAGTTAGCCAAATCAAAATAACTGAGGGGATAAATCATATTTTATTTGAAAAGATAAAAAAAACTATGGCTAACAAAGATGTCCCTGAGAGGCTATGTAGCCTCATCTTTGATGAGATGTCGTTGACGCCTCAACTATTTTTCAACAGCCAGAAAGATGAAATTGACGGTTTCACAACCGATTCCGACACAAAGTTTGCTGATCATGTTTTAGTTTTTATGATTAAGGGAGTAAAACATAATTTTAAGCAACCTGTTGCCTATTATTTTACAAAAGCCATGACTAAAATTGAATTAAAAAAAATGATAAAAGTTGTTGTAAGCCACATCCAAAAGGCTGGGATCATAGTAATTAACACAGTGTGTGACCAAAGCACTGTAAATACTGGTGCTATTAACGATTTAGTAGCAGAAACTAAAGAAAATTTTATACGTTTGGGCAAAGAGTGGCGTCATGACCAGTTTAAGGTAAATGGTCAATCGATTATTCCAATTTATGACCCACCCCATTTAATCAAGGGTATAAGAAATAATTTATTAAATAAGGATATGAAATACATTATTAATAATCAAGAAAAAACAGTAAAGTGGGAATTCTTCCAAAAAGTTTATGCAGCCGATAAAAGTTGTGGAGAACTGCGGCTTCTTCACAAGCTTACAGAAGAACACCTAGATTCCGATAAAATAAATAAAATGCGGGTGAAACTAGCAACGCAAGTTTTTAGCCACACCGTCGCTGTGGTTACTGATCATCTTGTGGCTAGGGGAGACTTACCCAATGAGTGCCGTCAATTGGTTGACATCACTTTGCTGATTGATAATGTATTTGATAGTTTGAATATTAACTCATTGACCATTCCGAACGGTAAAATATATAAAGGGCCAGTCAAACGTATCTCTCCACATCATCAACTATGGGTGACAGCCAAAACAATTTTTAAAACGGTAAAATATATTAAAATACAAAATATTTCTAGTGAAATTCATGCAACAGAAAGTGTAATTCCTTCGATCAAGAATTTAATAAAGACAATTGAAGGCATGGAGGCAATTTGGAAAGTTTTATCTGAAAAGTATAGATTTGACTGCTTGCTGACCAGGAATCTCAACCAAGATCCCGTAGAAAACTTCTTCGGGAATATCAGAAGTTATGGTGTTAGAAATGTAGCCCCTAACACTATTTCTTTTGAAGGGGCATATAAATCGTTACTTTTAAATAATTATAACGCTCCTCATTCAAATAGAGCAAATTGCGAAGATGATTCAAATAGTTGTTTACAAAATTTAAAATTCTTTTTAACAGAAAAAAATGTAACTTCTGATTTTCCCAAAAATGACCATAATGAAATATTTATTAGTAATGACATTATTAGTGGATCGAGTAAAGAAATTGATGCTGGTCAATGTAATTATGTCTGTGGTTGGGCATTAACGAAATATTTGAAAAAAGCAAAATGCAGTATTTGTAGAAACAAATTAATAGATAAAAATAATGAAAACCCAAATAATGAATTTATTAAATCAAAGGAATATAAAAATAATAAAAAATGGTTATGTTATCCAAGTGTTCAATTAGAAAATTGCTTCCGTGATGTTCAAAATATTGCTCACACATTATTGAAACAAAATGTGACAAAAAAAAATGTATCAGGAAATATACTTTCTGTTGTAAATGTATTTGTTACCTTGCCTCCCGTGTGTACTGAACACACAGATTATTTTAAAAATTATTTTGTTAAAACCACTGTACATCTGATCATTTATAGTTGGTGTCGGTCTATAAACAGAATTTTAAGCGGAAAAATTAACTATCAGGGTGATGATCAAACCAAGTTGGCTGCACAAATATATTATAACAAAAGAAAACATTACAAAAATAAAAAATGACAAGGCAGACAATTCTACAAACTTTTCTACAATGTCAGATTGTAAATTTTATAAAACAGTGCCCAGATTAAGTAGGTACAAATGTTTCACTAGAAAAATAATAAAATTAATAACAAAGTAATTTTTCCAGTTCCTCCAGGGCACTGTTTTATAGAATTGTATGACAAGTACTGTTTGTTAATGTAGTAAATTGTAATATTATTGTCATAAAAAAATCATATGGTGAATTGTTACGGCTGACAAGCAGTTAAATTCTTTTATGTTGTGACTATTGACTGCAATAAAGATAAAAAAAATTGTATTACGTACAATTACTTAATTGAAAATCTTTCTGAATAAACTACTTATATTTTTAAACACTGTTTTATTTCATACCGCCTTATCTTCTTACCTCCCGCGCCACTCGAATTACAAACACAGTAAAAATCGTTTTGGAACTTCTAGAAGAAAATTGTTAAAAGCACAATTTTCTTCTAGAAGTTCTAAAACGGTTTTTACTGTGTTTGTAATTCGAGTGGCAATTAACCTATGTAGCTATATGTATAGGTATAGGTAGATATACACATTGTTTCCGGGGCGAAAACAAAGATGTCGCTTCAAGACCAGTTGGCACAAAATATCCGCAAGAGGGCACTCTTTTTCCATTATATTAATTTCCTCTTTAGGAAACTCCAAAATTGACATGTGACAGTTGGTTGGTTTGGTTTTTTTTTTTTTTGTTGATGGCTTTGTGCGATTAGCACATTTAGCCAGTGTCAAAGTAATTTTTCTAGAAAGTAATACATAAATAAACAATATTTCTTTTCTGTATGATGATGATGAATGATAATAGAAATGACAAATGATATACCACCCAACCCCTCGAGTATCTCAGTAAAGATGTGGGGCTTTACTAAGTCCTCGGGTGGACTTCTTGAGAGAATTTGAAAAGTGACGTTGCACTGTTTTGTTTCATTTGCCAACACTCATGCACACTCACGAACACTTAACGGTTAATAATCCACCATTATTTCACATTAATATTCGACATAACACAAATTTTAGAAAATAAAACAAAACTGCAGACATGACTCTTCACTTTCCCGCCAAGAACCTCCGGTTGGTTTGGTTTTGGGTGGGTTTTGATTTTTGACGGCGGAAGCAAGTGCTGCCAGATGAAAAAATCTATTCAGCGCTGACAGCGGTAAACTGAGCGCTAGATTCGACTGTTTACGAGCAATAAAGCGCTAGATCGGCATAAACGAGTTAATAAAGCGCTAGCCAACTATACTAACTTTTAACATTAATAAAAATAAAATACGAAGGAATTTGTTTTAATCCAATAATTTATTACAATAATAAAAACTAAAAACTAAAAAAGAAAACATAATAATATTATTATTCACTGTAATTAGCTAACTATATTTTAAACTCAAGTAAATCAACTTTATACAAAATCAATTTTAAAAATAAATTAAATTCTTCCATCAAATGAACTCGAGGGCCCAGCCTGGCTAGGTCCAGTAGTTTTCACTTTAAAAATTTCTCGGACGATCCTACAATTTTATTGTTAAAACATCAGTCAGCTGGTAGTTGATATTCATAACAATTTCTGTCGACTGCGGTTAATCCCGTTGCGTTCGTATCAAGAGGATGGCGTTAATTGTTTTTAAATGTAATGAACTTCTCAACTAAAACTAAGCTAAACACACGCTCAATATGAATCATTCGAATGTGGCAAACTCATTACTTATGTCGCGACATCGAATAAGTCTTTAAACGGATAATTACCAGCTACGTCCCTCGACTGCTGAACCTTTGCCCAGAATTTCGCCGTATCTTCGGTATTTTCCCACTTCTGTAGTATAATAGTTTGCCACTGCTGAATAACATTATCCATATTTTCTGTGTAACCCAGACTTTCCAAAACTTGTATAAGAGCTCAAGCGTGCGAATACCAAACACAATAGAATTTTAATTGTTAAACCTGGTGGTCGATCGACGCTCAAGGGGTTAAAGTTATCAATTATGCCCCAGTTTTGATTCCCAGGTGTAGGTACATATTAATGAGGAGCTCGATGGCGCAGTGGTTAACGCGCCCGTTCTGCGAGTGCCAAGGTTACGCAACTTTCGTAAAGGCCGGTCACCGGATGGGTGACTTACAATTTATTATCTCGAGCTCTTCCGTGCTTCAGAAGGCACGTAAAGCCGGAGGTCCCAGCTGCTTAAGCAAACACACACTGGTGCCCGCCGCGTGGTAGTTTATGGCCTGTTCTCCCCAGCTGATATGCCAATATTAATGATTGACTAGTCGGCAAATTACTGAATATAATTTTTGTTTTGTTGCTTAGAGTGTGCTTAATAAGACCATAGTAACATTAGAAGATTTAGGAAGCCAATTTATGCCATTTTAATTTTGTTTTAACATTAACATGTTGTTTTTTATACATACATAGGTAAATCTGTTTGTCCTTAGGATGAACTTTTAGCATCATCCCACCGCCCGGACAAAGATATACATGCCCCAGTTTTGATTCCCAGCAGATGTACATATTAATGTACTGAGTTTGGTTGGAAGTAAGGCTAGTCTTAAGTCTGCTTGGCTCTGTACCACCATCTTATCTGTCGGTCACCATAAAAATAATATTGGTAGCATTATTGTTTCCAACCAAAAGAAGAGTTGCTAGTTCTTTCAATGTGCAGTGCGCTAAAACCATCCATCACTTCACATTATTATCATCACTTAACTTACCAATAAGTGAGAGGAAAGTCAAACGCATCCTCATTTGAATAACATAAAGAACGTATAAAAATAATAATATTTTATAAAATTCACCTACTTATTGTTTCTGATACTAAAAGCTTAATCGCTATTGTCAGCAACTTGACAATGTTTTAAAATTATAATTTTTTGGATTACATACCATATTATTGTGAAGCGTGGAGTGTTTTATTATTTTATAGCCTCACTTTTAAAGACGGAGGGAGGGTCACCCATCCGATGACCGGCTTTTACGAAAGTTGCTTAACCTTGGCACTCGCAGAACGGGCGCGTTAACCACTGCGCCATCGAGCTCCTCATTAATATGTACCTACACCGGGGAATCTAAACTGGGGCATATAGATCTTTGTCCGGGTGGTGGGTGCACCACATAGGTGTAGTGGTACCATCGGATGCTAAAAGTTCATTCTAAGTCCGTTCAGACAGAATATGTACGTACCTAGACATGAAAAGCAACAAGTGTTGCCGTTCGATAGTAAGATTACCGATAGACTATCGTCAGAGTCCGTTAGTCAGTTTTTTGACACTTCAAAGTATTAACAAATGTTTATCAATATCACAAATCAACAATGAAATGTCTAAACTGCTTTTTCCCAGCTAATCCGTAATTTTCTGTAGAAATCGTTCTAAGATTATATTCCATGCGTTATAACATAATGAAAATAATGAAAGGTTCTGTGCAATTTTACAAACGCTTGCTAGCAAGCAATAGGCATGATGACAGTATTATAAGATCAAATTTAAAAATATTTTACAAAAAAATGTGTTGTAAGGATTTTTAAAATTACTCAGTTTTAATAAAACCAATGAGATTAATAAGATTTTCAATAAAATAAAAGTATAAAATAAATTAGTGGGCCACCTTACGTACATATGGCGCGCGACCGAAACATCAATCTGCGCGAAAGAATTGATTAGGCCACCGCCACCGCAGACATGCTACTTTTAGCATCGGCGATTTTGCGACTGTAACGACGCTGAATCACGTTTTGGCGACTCTTTGCGTTCGATCGTAGTAAATTCGTGAGATTCTTATTGATGCAGCATCGCGATTTCGTGACTTTATGCGCTCGGTTCGGACGCGGTATCGGAATCGCGCGTTATAGCGACTGCTCTGATGCTGGATCGGCAACTCGATGCAAATCGATGCGACCAGGCATCCGAATGTGTGCGGAGTGTAACGTTCAAAAGCTATGTCGAGCTTCCGAAAAGCGACTCAATCGCCGTGTTTGGCGTTTTCAAGTGTGCGGTATGGAAAGTGTGGTCGTTGCATTCAGCTTCTAAAAAGCGGCTGAATCGCCGATCGCCGATGCTAAAAGTAGCATGTCTGTGGTGGCCCTTAGTGACGTAGGGAGGAAAAAAAACAAAACTAGATGAATACTTTCTTAACGTTTTATTATCAATCATCCGTTTCGCAATAGTATTTTTATTTATATAAAAAAAAACCTGAGCATTATAATTAAATCTTTATATAAACTATGGACGTTTCATTGCAGTTACACTTAAGATCAGAAGCTCACCACACTTCATACATTACGTAAAACATTATGTAATACACACAAACAAAACAAATTCACACCATTTATCACATTTAATGAAATGTGTACATAGTAATTAAATCACAAAACGCATGAGCAGACCTTACGAACTCATGAGAACTTAATTTGTACAACATAACATCTATTTTAAATGCATTAACTAATAACATAACTAATTCTAAACACTTACAACTTACGGGCAGTTATAAGTCGTGGTTTTTAATTATTGTCATTATTAAGTCTTAAAATGATACCTTTCTACAATGGAAACATCTTAAAACTGGAATGTAACATCGATAAACTATTGTATAGTATATAAATCGTATATTTACTTATATATACTTACTTAGTTATAAAAATATATTTTGTATGAAATAAATACTTTTTAGAGAATACGTTATTTGTACCTAGTCTAGTACATAGTCGTTGGCACTTATATTATACGTAGGTAATTAAGTAGAAGAAAAATAGTACAGATAGACAAAGAAATAATAGTCACTTCAATAATTGAGTTGGGAAATAATAATTCGATGTGATGTCGATAGTAAAACCATGATTTTAAGACATGAAATCCTTTGGATACATTCAAAAGTAGCTAAGGTTTAATAATCCCACTCTTCTATTTCATACACACTAGACACGAGTTTAGCCTGTCCTGTAAGAGAAAAGGCAAGCAGAGACATTAGATTGGTTGACACTACAGCCTCCTGACTCCGAGAATTTGACACTTGTTTTTTGCAATATTTTAAAAGACTGCATGATATAAAGCAATAGTATTTTTTAAACTTCGATAATTAGTATACCTATTACAAACATCTTTAAGAGCTCGAGCGCGCGAATACCAGACACAATAGAATTTTAATTGTTATCGGCCACCTGCTGGTCGCTCGACGCTTGAGGGGTTATGGAGGAGTTATGATATCGCTCCAATATGAAAAAATATCGTCTCTCGCATAACTAACTGTCCTATCTTATTTTTGGTAGTTTGTCCAGCTGATAGTTTAAAACTATCACTGTAACTTATTGTAACTGTCCTGCAGTTATGCGAGGGACGATATGACAACTTGAAGCGAAATCATATGACGCCATTTTTTTCATATGGTCTGTAAGTATTTTTCAGTTTCCCAATACACCCAAAAATATTGAAAAATCTTGCATCTATATCATGTAAAATCGTAATCTTTAAAATTATTTAAAAAAACTAAATGATGGTGTTATTTTGGACTCAGTTGTGGAGCTGCGGGCGTAGTGGCACAGAGCCTTCTACCCAGAAGTTGGGTCGCTGCATCATCGTCTGCCATAGGGTAACCTCCTTGCCCATACTGTCCATCCAGTTCACGTTTGCGCCCAAGTATGTACCTGCACAAACATACATACAAATGTATACTTTAATAAATGTTCAACCTTAAGTCTTTTAAATAAAGTTCAAAGTAAGAAAGAAAATTTGACAGCGTACATAGTCATTAGTTGCATATTTCTCGAAAAAAATTGCTATTAAGTAATTATACTTTTTTTGGACAATATTTTGTGTTGTTGTCGTAAATGACCTTACATATTAAGATCATAAAAAACAATGTACTTAAACAAATCCTTAGAACGCGGTTCAAAACATTTTTTTATCGTTAATTTGCATTTACTACATTTTATTAAAATATACACAAAAAAAAGCACCTGATAAAAAAGGTTGGCTAAGCAAAGGCTTTTGGTTCGATTCTCACCTGAGGCAAGTCGTCTTTTACAAGTGCTTTTTTCAGTTTCGATATTTGATTATTGTTTTAAACACAAGGTCAATAGTAAGGCTTATAGCGAGGGGCAAGATGGCGCAGTGGTTAACGCGCCCGGTCTGCAAGTGCTGAGGATAAGCAACTTTCGCAAAGGCCGGTCATCGGATGGGTGGACCAAAAATTTATCATCTCGAGCTCCACCGTGCTTCGGAAAGCTCGTGCCCCAGCAGTGGAGACATAAAAAGAGCTGATGATAATGAGTAGGACATAAAGCTGGTGATGATTTTATTATCTCACCTGATCCCAGCGATAATCTGACAGCACCCATGAAGTCGTTGGAGGTTAGCCGGTCTCGGTCCCAAAGGCTGAGTTCGAGCGCGCGGTCTGCTAACTCCTGCATCTTGAGCCCCCGGTACGTGAACGTGTGCTCCCAGCGGGGGCTCAGCGTACGCCGGGAGACGCCGGTCTTCTGCTTCGCGAGACGACCGCGCTCGGGAAGAAGATAGCTGTTTGAGATATGTGCACTTTAGTTTTGTTACAGATAAACATCATTAATCCATCGTCTGTTGTGAACTTGTGAAAACAGACACAATAGAAATTTGTTCCACATTTTTATTCAAACTAGTGGTCGCCCAGTGGTCAAAATTCGACCGTAACTTTATTAAGGCTGCATGGATTGTATCCTAAGCAATGAAAAATTAAAAAAAGATAGAATTTGAGTTTGGATTGGCATTGACAGATGTCGGCCGCATTAAAAACAAACAATACGTGTGTGTCAAATACATATGCGTGTGCGTCAAATACATGATAGAGTGTGTAATGTTGTTTTTGTTGATTTAATGTATTTTTTATGCATAATTTAAAAAAAAATTAACATTCTGATAAACTTCTCTATATAAACTATAAGTGTGCGAAATTTCATACTCTTCCGTCCGCGCAATTTTCGTAAAAACGGGTACAAAGTTTTTGCTTCACGTATTAATTAATATATAGATAAACTACAAATGTTGAAAAAATTTCCACGAGCAGGATTTGAACCTGCACCCTTCTGACATTCCGGGTCAGGTGCTCTTCCAATTGAGCTATCGTGGTTCTAACCAGCCCGCCGAAATTATTCAACACTTTTTAATACGTGTGTGTCTAATACATATGCGTGTGTGTCAAATACATGATAGTGTGTGTAATGTTGTTTTTGTTGATTTAATGTATTTTTATGCATAATTTAAAAAAAATAACATTATTATAAACTTCTCTATATAAACTATAATTGTGCGAAATTTCATACTCTTCCGTTCGCGCAATTTTCGTAAAAACGGGTACAAAGTTTTTGCTTCACGTATTAATATATAGATAAACTAATTTACAAAGTACACACGCCTACATCAACCCACCACAAACTGTCAAATTTCCTCAATAGACATTAAACTTTACGTGTATGGCATATGGTTGAAAATGTATTGCAGAAATTTAACAGTTTTGGATAGGTTGATATGCAGGCGTCCATACTATTGAATTGTCAAAAAAAATATATTTACCTACTATTTAAATAGGACGTCTACTATTTAAATAGGACGATTTAAATAGAAGCTAATAAGCTGTGAATAAGAATAGGAGCAAGGACTGCACAGCTTTTACAAAAGCAAGGATTTACAAAAAAAAGTTGTTATTACTCGTATATATTTGCCCACCATATCTACTATATCAGAGCTCGAGTAACATAACGCTTCACTTGACAATAGAAGATCCTTAATTTTTGATGCATAGCTTCACACCTTACGAATTTTTCCGAGCAATGTGAAAAGCGTGTTGAACAAAATCTACATAAACAACCGTAGTTTCTGATTATGTACTTTATAATTTTACGCAAATTTTATTGCGTACAAATTAAAAAATTTTAACGCTTTTTTCAAATTGTAATTTGAAAAAGCTTTAAAAACCTTGATTTTAAACAATTAGGTGGGTATACTTAGTTGTTGGTGGTAGGCTTTTTATTTTTTGATAATACATGTTTCTCTCTCTCGTATAGTGAGTCCTGTGTGATATGTTTTTATTTGTGTGTCAATAAATGTCTAATAATAGACCACGACTCGGTAAACGTAGTGTAGGACGACCTGCGGCCAGGTGGGATGATGACCTGCAAAAGACTGCAGGCAGATGCTGGATGCGTCAAGCTGAGGACAGGGCGCTATGGCGCTCATTAGGGGAGGCCTATGTCCAGCAGTGGACTAAGATGGGCCGATGATGATGATGATGATGAAATGTCTCTCTTTCTCTATCTCGCATAGTGAGTCCTATGTGATGCATCACCTTTTGCAGAAGACGTCGGCCAGCCCCGTGGGCTTGGTGGCGACGAGGTTCTTGGCCTCCTTGACCAGCACGTGCAGCGTGCCCTTGCCGCGCAGCGCGCCCGCGTCGTGCACCTCGAACTTGAGCCCCACTATCAGGTCGCCGCGCGTGCCCTGCTGCTCGTCGAATTGTTCAGTCTGCAACAAATTATCTTAATAAATAAAATGGAATGTTCTACACATTGAAATGCAACTATACGTGTAGATTAAACGAGTAGACCCGTAAAAGTAGTTTCATTTCAATGTGTAGTGTTTGCGTAAACTTTAGAAAAACAATAAAACTTCAAAAATAGGTATAGGTCGCGCCAAACTTCTAGTCCCCTCTGAAGTTAGCGCGATTCGCGTCGCAGTAGTAAAAAATAGGCGTTAGTAGGGCGAAGGCGGGGACGAGCGGTAAGGCCTGACTGTACAGCAGCGCAACGAAGCAACTTCAGAGGGGACTAGAAGTTTGGCGCGACCTATTATACCTCAGTGTACGTTGAGGACGCTGTGTTGATGATACTCAACCTATCAAACTGCGAAAGAACGTACTACGTCAGAGTACGTTGACGATGCTAGGTTTCCTATCAGTGTGAAGAAATATATGTCCAAGGTCTATTGACGATCTTGTGTATAAAGTATGAAGAAACATACGCCCAAGGTCTACGTTAATTGACTACAACATAGGTCTACAACGTAGCTTGGCATATTATTGTTGCGTACGTGCGACTCGCACTCGCGAGGAGCTCGATGGCGCAGTGGTTAACGCGCCCGGTCTGCGAGTGCTGAGGTCAAGCAACTTTCGCAAAGTCCGGTCATCGGATGGGTGACCAAAAATTTACCATCTCGAACTTCCCCGTGCTTTGGAAGGCACGTAAAGCCGTTGGTCCGGGCTGCATTAGTAGTCGATAACAACCACCAATCCGCATTGGGCCCGCGTGGTGGTTTATGGCCCGTTCTCCCTATCCATCCATAGGGAAGACTCGTGCCCCAGCAGTGGGGACATACAATGAGCTGATGATGCTGATGACGGGGACTCACCCTCTCGTGCAGCTTGTGCCACGTGGGCGCGGGGTCGTCGAACACGACGTCGGCCAGCGGCAGCGTCACCTCGCCGAGGAAGTCGTTCCGCCCGAACATGTCGGCGTGCCACACGCTCAGCCACAGTGTCCGCGAGGACAGCGAGGCCAGCGGCTGCACGAACGTCAACGTCTCCTCGAATACCGGGTTCAGGGTGTTCTTTTTCACTTTTGTCTTCCTCTTGCCAGCTTTCGATTTGTCGGGCAGCAAGTACACCTGTGGATGTGCATTTGGATTTTGTTAATGTGTCGTATGATAATAACGAAAGCTGTCTGAATGAGTTATTGCTTAAAATATTAGAAATAAAACGTAGGTATTGCGGTTTGGCTGATCATCACAGGAGAGCTGAGCACATGAGAAGGCTGGGTTTAACGTTTTCTCCGAAAAATGCATCAACTTTCCTCGAATAGTATAAAACTTAAGAAGACTAACGGCTCTGAAATTTTGACATAAGTAAATTCATGTCTTTATCTTGAACTAACTGACCCGGCGGACTTCGTACCGCTTTGACAGTTTCCATCATTAAGTTAAATATACATCAATGGTGTTCATGACAACAAAACAAACAAATCATTAACAAGTATTGGAAAATTAAATTGTAGAAAATTAAATTTTTAGTTTTTTTTAATATAGCCTATGTTACTCAGCGCTAATGTAGCATTCTAATGGTGAAAGAATTTTTTAAATCGGTTCTTAAGTTTATTCGTTGCAAACATACATACATACAAAAATACGAAGTTTAAAGGTTTACAATATTAGTATAGATATGCTTGCTCATAAACAAGATTGTAAATATAATTATTATATCGCTCAAATATATTGACAACATCAATATTATTTGATGATTATGATGAGGTCTCGGTCTATAAGGATTAGCCGTTTTAAATGTTCACGAAACGAGGTGTATCGTCTTAACAAGACCGCTAATCGCTGTACCACTGATAACATTATCTAAAACAATAAATACTTAGTCTATTCATGTAAACTATATTATTAGGAGATTATAATCTTTACATCAGACATGATTGTAGGTGAGTTAAAAATTTAAATGAAGCCGTTCAACTTATGTTACATTATTATGTCATTATAATCTTTTTGTGGAAGGTGCTTTATACACCCGGATATCAATTCGTTTAGGCGGATTGTATCTTTATTTGGAAGTTCTTTATAAGAAGAACATATTAACGGTCTTTAAAAGGGGTTCGCAAAAAATCCGAATCAAGTAGGTAGGTAGTGATATTGTGGTTTGATGTGTTTTTTTATACATATGAGTAACGTGGAAAGCCACTTAGTAATAAATTAATATATAATAGTCATGCTGTAACAAACTTAGATTAAAGATATTAAATATTAGCTGTATTGTATCAGCTGTATTATAAGTTGTTGTCATAAAAAAAACTGATAATTGATTCAAAAATAAGTATCCAAAAAGGTTCTTATGCTAAGTTTATTTTTCAATCATAGATTGGTTTAAACAGTGGTCCTTATTTATCGTCTGTTGATGATAAGTCTTTTTATATCCCTCAGCTGGGCACAGGCCTCCCCACGCGAGCAATAGCAGATGAGGAGATCATACTACCACGCTAACCCAATCAGGGTTGGAGGGACTATATAACAGCTTATAATTAGCGTGTCTTCTGAAGCACAGAGTAGCTTTTGAGCTTTTTTTTCTTAGTTTAAAAAAAACAGAAATGGTAAAAAATTACAACCTTTGAGAGAAGGAACCCGCGCGCTCAGAGTCTGCGCGCTGTCTAGTTCAAGTTTTAATCACATGTCCCGACCCAACTCAATCTACCTCCACGAAGGGGTCCGAGCAGTTCCTCTTGGTATCGACGGGCGCGAGGTGACGGCACCGCTTCACTTCCACCTCGAACGCTCTGTCTGTACTTATACTAGGCTACAAAAGTCATGTCCTGACTCAATCTACCTTTACGTGTTGAGTATTAAGTATAGAGGTTCCTCTTGGTGTAGACCGCTTCACTCACACCTCGAGCGCGCAGCCTGTAGTTGTATAACATGCCTATAAAGGCACTATAAGGCTATAAGGGCTATAAGTCTCAACTGAATCTACCTTCACGTAGGGATCCGAGCGGTTCCTCTTGGTGTCGAGGGTGCGAGGTCCCGGCACCACTTCACGGCGAGCTCGTGCGCACCCAGCTTGTAGTTCTACAGCGTGGCTATAAAAGTCAAATGCCAACTCAATCTACCTTCACGTAGGGATCCGAGCGGTTCCTCTTGGTGTCGACGGGCGCGAGGTCCCGGCACCGCTTCACACCGACCTCGAGCGCGCCCAGCCTGTAGTTGTATAGCAGCGAGAACTGCACGTCTCCCCGCACTGTCACGTTGCACCGGGTGCCCTCGCCGGCGCCGGAGTATACGGACGCCATGGATTCCGAACGAGCCTGCAAATTAAAAGCGATGATCAGAAATGAGTCCAGTTATGATTTGACTTGGTATTCTATTTTTGAAGGATCAGGGTGCTTAGTGCAATGGTATGTTTACAAATCAAAGGGCAAATAAAACTCGTTCTAGGCACCGTGATAAAGATACAGTATTAATAACGGCATCGCGCAAGAAAGAAAGAGTTATCAAGGGTGATAGATACTGATGCCAACAGTTTTTGGTTAATATCTGCAATGTACCATCTGTGGAATTGTGAGAGATGATTGAAACAGTTTTACTAACCTATCTGCCGTCAACACAAAAGCCTAACAAATGCTTAAAGTCACATGAATAAGAGCTATGGAAACTACAATGTAATGCAAGAAAACGAATCTGTTGGTAATCAATGATTATTAACGGTGAGCGAGCAAACAGGACGAGGCAGCAATATTGCAAGTATATTATTATAACATATATTATACACAGTCATGCAGATTATTTATTACCTACTACTTTTCCTCGCGATAACTACGTAAATGTGAATTCGGATAAAGATCTCAAACTCCATACAATAGGAGCGTTTAGCAGCCTAAGTTTGCTCGGAACTGTGTATATTATACGTTTCTAGCTGATCCCACGACTGCGACTGCGCAGTAATTGGTTAGCACACGAAACTCCAGCACATTGTGTTTCGCGTTGGCTCGCATTATCTGGTGTCACCTGATACTCGAGCGCAAACGCGTTTGAAACGACAGCCAACGCGGAATGCCAACAGCTTGGTTTGTACAATACCCTTCTGCTCTCACATATATTTCTATGTAAAACACGTCAATAACAAGTGAAAAAGCGCGTTATTTTTCTTTTGGGGTCTTTTGCATTGTTTTTATTGATGATTGTCTTGTGCTTGTGTCCTTAAGGCATATACCTACAGACATGTACACACGCCTGCACGTCAGATTATCACAAACTGACAAAATTCCTCAATAGACATCAACTTTATGTCTATGCCATATGGCTGAACATACCTCAAAAGTCCCCGTGTACTTATACAAGTACGAACTGAGCATAGTAGTTCAAACCTGACTTTTAAACGGCTTGTGTTTAAACGCCTACCCAAAATGTATCAATTCTACTACCAATAAAATTCGAAACGCTTACCAAAACGGATAAATGCTCACCAAATTGTGTTTCCTAAAATATTATAAAAAGGATACAATTTATATTTTTATTAAATGCCTTAAAAATATATGAATACCTTTTAACTGCATTTCAGACCAAATATGTTATTTTGTCACCAAATAGATAGCACCAATATTTTATGCCTCGAGTTTCAATTTGGTAATTTTTGCTTTCTGTTGTCTAATAAAAAAATAACCTCGAAATTCGAGTCTTAAATTTCTAACCTATCACGTGACCTACAGAAGTAGGGCAGCTAGTATCCTCAATCATTTGAATAATAGTGTAAACATTTGGTGAGCATTTGTAACTACCTAATGTACTTGACCAAGTACAAAATGTTTAGTTCCCCGTTTACAGAGTGGATATTTTTTATTTCAATAAAACCTTTAACATTTTGATGTTGTTTTTGTTAATTATAAAAGCCTAACGTAGTTTACAGGACAGTACAAATTATTTTCCTTTCTAAAAATGTACTACAGATGCTAAACATGACGTCAAAATAATTAAAAACTGAAGCACTTCAAAAACTACTTAGACCCTTAAATTTAGTACATCCGGATGAACAGTGGTCTTAAAAACACAGGATTTACGAGGTTAATGTAGAAATTTGAGAAATTTGGATAGTCTAATGTGCAGGTGTCTATACTAGGGTTGCCACCCGTACTTTATTATAAAGTATTGTACGTTATTTCGGGTAATTATACTCTATACTTTATGAGAACAATAAAGTACGCGAAAATACTTTATTTCACATATCAAAATATTTTATTTCTCAGGGATTTTTTTTACATACATATAACACACAAAAAGTTGCTGTGCAGATATTTAGCAGTGATAATCATTTGTTAAAAGTTGCTAAAAACAATGAGAAGTATGTTTTTAAGCGAAATAACTTTATTTCGACACAATGTACTTACTTTTTTTCTACCTTGTAATAACCAATGTACTTACTTTATTTGCACTAAAAAAGGTGGCAACCCTAGTCTGTACATACATGCACTATTATAATCAATGCCTATATTGCGACATTGAAATATAAAATTTAAATTTATTCAAACTCGAAAAACTACTTGTGACATTATACATTGGGATATTTATTTATGGGTTGTATTTAATCGATCACCAAACTAACCTAACCTAACCCACAAAAATACAAAGTTAGCACTTAAAAATACAAAGTTAGCACCTAAACTACTATTTAGATGCTAACTTAGCATTTTAGGTGCTAGCCTACTATTTTTTTGTGGATATATTTATTATTTCTCTTTATTTATTGTTAGCATAATCTGTTAGGACAGACGTCCTAATGTGTATGAAAAATGAAATCATTACACACAGCAATGAATTGTCCACTGAATAATCTCATTGCAAAAAAACCGGTCCTATAAATCAGTTCCACGACTTCACGTATGCAACAATATAATTTGTTATGTAACCTTCCTATTTGTACTTAATACATTATTAATTTGGTGATTACAATCTATGACTGATGCGAGCATAGCCATAACATACATGGGCCTGGTTTGCTAAGTTTGACCTTTTAAACAACTACGAATGATTTTTTATACTAACTACTAAGCGCCAAGAGTTCACTCTTGTCACGGTCTAATTTAGAGCTCCATCACTGTTTTAGAAGGCATCGGTAGTGGGCAGTAGGCCATTATGATAAGACCTACCTAACAAGGCCTCGATTCCTCGATATCAAAACGTGGATAATCGTGTCTCGGTAGCCTGATTCTGACTTTTCCAACATGTATTTTTTTACCGTTTCTGTGGTCTGTTGGTTAAGATCACCCCTGTCTCCTAGAAATTCAGGGTTCATGTTTGTGTACTCGGTTTGGTTGGTGGAGGGCTTGTTTGTCCTGGCTAGATATAATGGCTGGCTATAAATAAAAAATAAATAAATTAACATCAATGTTTGTAGCATTGTCGTGTTCCGGCAGATAGAGATAAGATAGCCGAAGATAGTTGAGGATTCCAGGTGAAGTGCGCTTCCACCTCCAGCCTTATCATCATTTAAAATCAGGTAAGATGGCAAGTGCTTCACGTATGCAATTTCGAAAATTGTTCATGTCAAAAATTAGGCCACTAAGAGACATAATTGTAGACGTTTAAAAATAACAGACACGAAGCCCATAGCCTCGACCTCGGAAACGTATCTAAGTGACCTGATTATTTACTTTCGCGTTTCATACAAAAATGAATGTTGCTTTGTCTGTTAAGTATGTATACGATTATTCGATCACGATGAAATGATGCTAAGTGACTGCGCGCACGTGCACGTCCGCGAAGGTTGTCATAATGTTGTCAATTATATTCAAACCGTTAAGAGTAAGAGCCTCGTGGTGTGGTACCAGGTTTTAGTGGATAGATCTCTCCCTCCCCCCAGCTTTTAGTAGCTGGACGAGGGAAGAGTAGCACTGACCTTCACATTACCCGGGGTCACCCCTAGCCCCGGTGACATGCGCAAAGCATTATACCGAATTAAAAAAGTAATACATAGTCCAATATTTTCGCCATATAATACGTACTTACTAATAGTATTATTGCGCAGAAACTATTACCTATAAATTATAAGTACATATTTTGAAGCATACGACAGAACTTGTGTGGTAAGGCATGTGAAACGGGCCAGTCGACCGCATATGGCATTGAGTAGAACAACGCTTTATCGTGTCTACCCACACCACGACACTTTATAAGGGATTAATGTTACAACACCACACTACATCACCGAGCTCATATCAGCTAGAAAACATTCCAATGTTCATTTACAAATATTGATAAATAAATCAAACCGACATAGGTACCTACATATTCGGAAAAGTGTTGAAAATTTTACACGAGCGGGATTTTGACCCGTACCGTCTGACATACCGGGTCAGTTTATCGAAATTGTAATACTAAAAGACTGTGTTACATTTATAAATTAATACATGTATGAAAGGAATGTAAAGCCGTTGGTCCGCATTAGTAGTTGTTAACAACTACCAATCCGCACTGGGTACGCGTGGTGATTTATGGCCCGTTCTCCTATGTTGCTTCCATGCAAAGGGAAGGCTAGTGCCCCAGCAGAAGGGATATAAAAATAATCTGTTGATGATGGTGATGAGCCTATAAAGGAACTTCTGCTGGGCTCAGGTCATTCTATATGAAAAGCATATGAAAGATATCGGGTCATAACCAACCAACAAGTTAGACCAATGCGGATTGGTGGAGTCTAACGACTGGTATCTTACGGCAACAACGTGCGTTAACGTGCCTTCGAAGTATTGAAGAGCTCGTAGTCGTGATATTCTAATTTTGCCACCCATTCAGTGACCCGGCATTACGAACCTTGCTTAACTTGCAAGATCGCTGAGAGCGCTTGCCGGTGCGCTATCGAGCTCCCGCACTCTCCAGATCAGTAAGAATTAAACATTCGCACAAGTAAATGTTTTGCAAAAGCCTCTTTGTTCGCAAGCCGTGTCGCAAGATGCAGTAACTAACACAATAGTCGACTGAGCGGGGTCGCAGAAACAATACTGTCCATGTTGTACCTACAGAGGTCTGTGTTAATTCACAGGTGACTGTCAAACCTTATTCCCAACAGTACAAGGTCGATTTTACGGCGATCCAGTTAACGGATGCATACATTTTATGACACCGACCGAGCGCAATGTTACTTCGATTTACAGATTTGTTTGTTGTGTAGAAAACACTATCTTCAAAAAGCTAAGTTGTATTGTTGCTGACGAGTATATTATTAAGAATAGTATGTAGAATAGGATTAAGAAGATAAGATTCTCGACTAAAAGTAAAAGAAGAAAATATGAATATCTGGGGCATGTGTTCAGCTAACGGAACTGTCTTCTACATAATTATGGGAAGTGGAGGTAGCCAAGCGAACTTAAAACAAGCCCTACGGTACTACCTACCACCAAACCGTGAGCAAAAACATAGTACGCTCGTTGGGAGTCAATGAGAATTTAATCACTGTTAATCGAACCCCTTAGGCTAACGCAAAGGGTATGATTTCTAAAGACCACTAGGGACCAGAAAATCAGTCCGGTCATTAGACCAAAGATTCGACAGTTTGAAGGACAACAAAGAATATGTTTTTACTAACAAAAGGATATGAAAATCATTTTACCTGAAGCCCACTCCTGTTTATCGGGAACCGGTCTCGGTCCAACATATCCCTCTCATGTGGTAGAGGGGAATTCGATCGCCTGGGCAGGGTGGCGTGCCCCGGTGATAGTGTTTCCGATACATAAACTTCATCTGAAACAATACAAACCACATTTTAAAAATCTGTCTTGCTGTCGTTCGGATTCGAATTTTCAGAGCTATGGTCTATATGGTATAAGTAATCGTAGACAATGTTTTATTTTGTGATATTTAGATATTTATGCTTTTCCACAATACACATAAAATTGTAGGCATTATCAATTCATGCTAGTACTTGAAAATGTTGACAACAAAATTTAAGGCAATAAATGGCTATGTAGAGAACAAAGAAATGCTCAAGGTTAAAAAGGTGTTCAAAGTCTACTAATAGAATTGTCGTCTGTCACATGCGGGTTATTGCTAAAATAAGTGCCAACATAGGGTGCCCGCAGTTCTAAAAGGTAAATAACAATAGTGAACGGATACAAGTGAACGGTTCAAGATAGGTTTTCAGAGTGCACGTAAGTAGATAAAGACAGCCAGTGCCAAATGGAAACTCATTTTTGATACCATCGTTTTGCAATTCTATCCATTCATCACATTTCACTGCTCTACACTTTTTGCGTCTAGTTAGGGAATTGTCAAACAGTTCCAAAGATTTCAAGAAGGAATCGCGACACTCCAAAACTTCACGAATGAACGAGATTTTCTCACCAGATTTGAGAGTACTGCTTCTACTATTGTTATCTGATATTTTGGGTATTTCATGTGGGCTTTTAGATCTTTTCTTAACACGATACTTTGGCAGACTCATGTTCATGGAACTTGCATTTATTTCACTAGCGAGAAGTAATTTTGATGTCGATTTTAACAGTTCGTCTTCAACAGCCTTTGTAACTACTAATGTAGGAGGATCTTGGTGCACAGGCTGCACAGGAGTCGGCTCTCGCTCTTCTTCTTTCTTTAACGTATAACTGTTTCTGATTGGACGCACCAATGAAGAATGTGGATCATCTACTGGTAAATCTGATGGCTCACTGTATCTTGATTTGCAACAACACACACAACGCATATAATCGTAAAGCGTTAATTGCTTTTCACTCATTGTAGATCGATTGTTGCTATAAACGTTCACTGGGTAATATCGTCCAAAAAGAGATTCGTCTGGATGGTGACTTGTAGTATTTCCAAAAGAGAGGTAACGCAAATCTGAATTGGGGTTAACAGATGATGTCATTTTGATATAACTTTAACAATACACAACCGTGTATAACTACATAGAATCACACAATGTTAATTCGAATGAAATCCACATTATCGTGTCCTGTGTGGGAATTGTTTCCTGTTTGGTGATGATATTTTAGCGATAACGTTTATTGTATGGTGTAGTGCGGAGCGTACTCGCAACATAGCTGATTAAATGAGGCTGACTGGTAGTCCAGAGGACAATGTGTGTGCGTAACTTTAGTTAGGCCACCATTTTAAAAAGAAATCAATTATAATAGCAATGTTACAGAATTGCTCAATATTATAACAATACAAATTCTCTTAGAGCATTGCTCTAAGAAAATTCTATTCGGCAGACAGGAATATAATTCAAAACAATTGCAATTATTAATATGTACCAATATGTAACATGTTTTTATATAAAAAAACTACCTACCATCAGAAAAATGAAGGTCTTTTTGTTTCTTTTTATTACTCCACTGTAAAGACTTAAAAAGTCTTGTAGAACTGGATGAACTGGATTCTGTGTATAGTGAGTTTGTAGAAGTGGTTAGGGTACTACTTTTAGACAATATTGGTAAAGACGTTTTGTATTTCTTAGGTAACATTGTCTGATTTAGTTCTGTAGCATTTTCTTGTCGTTCCGTACTTTCAGTCATTGAGGATAGGGACGTTTTATTCGTTTCACGTACGTAAATTGACGATTCATTATATCCAGAATCAGAGCCATTGAAACTTAGGTTATCAGTTGCAATGCCTTCTTTATTTTGAGAATTTTCTGTTTTGTTGTTTAAATGTTTATAACATTGACGGGTTTCCACATGCGACTGATTTGGTGTATCATTTATTAATTCACGTTTTCTTTTAGGAGTAGAAGTTATGATTTGGACTTCATTTACTACCTTGATATTATCACTAGGTGCTGGTTGTTGATTATTTACACTGATCAACGGTTTATCTTTTGGAATATCACTGTCTTTTGGTTGGTCCTTTTCACTGATCACCGATTTGCCTTTCAGAATGTCATCTTTTGGTTGTTGATTATTTTCACTAATCAACGCTTTGTCTTCTGAAATATCACTATTTTCTAGTTGATTTTTTTCATAGATCACCGATTTTTCTTCTGAAAATTCACTATCTTTTGGTTGATTCTTTTCATTGATCATCGATTTTATTTCTGGAATATTAATATCATCTGGTTGCTGATTCTTTTCACAAATCATTAACTTGCCTTCTGAAAAACTTGCACAATTTTCTGATGAAGAATTAACGGGCACTAAATGTTTTGTTATTTGTTGTTCGATTTTTTTACCACCAGCATATTTTTCACTTACTTTCTGTTTCAGTGATACTGTTTTCGGCTTCGATAGCTCTGATGCGAAAAACGAATATAGTTTCCAGTTTTCCCTATGATCTTTTCGCACTTTAGATAACGGCACAGGTTCTTTGTCGACATTTTCCACAGTGAAACAGTTCCAACAGGATACGTCTTCTTCTTTTTCTACCACTTTTTCTGTTTTATCACGAACCATTATCACAACTCAAAGTAAATCGTTCCAAATGTCCTATCTTCAACAGACTAAACATGTTAAAGAATCGACCAAAGTTTATATAACTTCTTTAATGTGTTATTATAAATAACGTGTTTTAAATGACTTTAATATTCATGACCTAAAATTGTTTGTGATAAAAAATATTATGCAATGTTTTACATATTAAGACCTTTTCTAGAACGATTGCTTCATTAACATATATATAAACGATTCAAACGAAGTAGCATTATTTGAAATTCCATATCCTAGACGTAAATAAACATAAAATGAATAAGCATGTTGTTTCCCTAAAAATTCAAACATAATTAACAAGTTAAATACACGTATATAAAAATTGTGGGATCTCTTCTTTTCGCACGTTTTTTTTCCTAATATACTTTGGCATAACTATTTTGGCCTATTTTTTTTGGTATAATAATAATTTGCCTTAATTGTTTCTGACATATACATAGTTTATGTTGTCTTTTAGGCTAATTTGTTTTGGCATAATTTTAATTCGTTTAATATGTTTTACATATTAAACGAATTAAAAATAATATCGCCAATATGTTTTACATACATATAACAATATATAAAATTTACCTTTTCTCTAAATGCATTCGATTCACGATTATGATTCTGCATATGTTTTGATATTTCATGTTTATGGTTGTCGTTCAGTTTTGTAATAAGTCGAGCATTACATATATAATTGTTATTCCGTCGCAATTCACACACCCAATAATATTTGCTACCGTTCTCTCAATTTTTCTCATATATGAAACCTTTGATTCCGCCCCTTTTAGTTATAAAGTTATGCACTGTATTTTTCATTTGTAACTAACTACAATTCACTTTATTTAAAGGATAAAATTACAACTTTGCAAAAATACACTTAGTGACACAGTAGTTTTATGATACGTCCACTTAGAAAAATAAAAATAGTTTATTTTTCATTAGAGCAATATTCAAATTTAAATTCAAAATATTTATTCGGCCTAGCAGGCTTAGGTTTTAACAACAAAACTAACACATAAAGTTAAAATTAAAATGCTACGACGAACTGGACTCCTCTCAGCATAAGTTGCAGCTTCAAGAAACTGCAACGCTAATTTTCAGAGTTAAAAATGTGTGTCTAACATTTGTTATGCGTAGGCGTAGGTATTTGTTATGCCCGTAATGTTTTAATATCATTATGTGTTAACAAAGGTATGCTTTAGCATGTTATGCTTAAACATTATTATGATTAGAGATATTATGCTTCAAAAAAATATGCGTAAGCTGTGATACGTAAATATAATTAGGATAAACAAAAGTATGCCATGTTATAATATGTCTTAAAATGTTATGCAAATGAATAGGGAACAAAAAATTGTATGGTATGGTGCTGCCACCGTAACGAACATTTGCTAGCACCATTTAATTAAACCTGGCTGAGGTCAATTGGTCAAATTCAATGTGTTCAGGGATGTCAAATACGATAAATTAAATTATTAAACACGTTTCTAGCCACAACTTCGATACCATTAATATCATGGCCTCGGTCACTAAAACAGCAGCTGTAGTTTTTTGAGCGCTTTATTGTAAACTGTATTGATATTAATGAGTAAACAACTTAGACGTGAATACAAACCAGACTCATTAGCGACCAAGTGCGTAGGTAAGTAATGGCTGTGTTGATCATGATCAGTTCAGAACAAGTATGCGTTTATTATGCAAGTGTTTTCGCACGCCCTGAGTGCCTAGAGTGAGTATTGTTTACTATTCGTATTCATTCGATTCCGTTTACGAAAACGAAAATTAGAATGGCATTGAAGCTGCACCTCCTGGCGACATACGAGACGAGTTAATATTTTGCTATACAAATTATTGTTTTCGTTAACGTGATCGAATGGTGGATGGAACTCACACTAGGCACCCTGTACGGATAGTTATACTCGTAGTACACCGTACAACACACATATAATCGTAAAAAAAATTAGCTAGGTAAAAACAATATTTACTGAAATTGACGCGATTACTAAATACACAAAAGATGTTGCACAACATATCGACAGAACTTGAAATAAATGAATAAATAAATAAATAAAATTCCTAAAGATTACAATTTACGGAAAACCACCAAAGTATTTTATATTTGTTATACTTAAATATCATTCTTTTAGAAAAAAATAAGCAGCTTAAATATGCGTGTATATTATAATTATTTGTTGCCGCATAAACATAGACAGACAGCCGCAGCCTCTTGCAAATGTATTAATTATAATTCTCAATTCTATAATACACTTTAAATGCATTACATAGAGGTTCAATTTAATTGCACGGTTTTCTACGGATGTCGCGTGTGCCGCGATGCGTCCGTGACGATGCCGCGAGAGTACAAAAGCCTGTGGATTTCCGCCACGTTATGAGCCGAATTACTCTAGGCTTTAGAGTAGACGCTTTTAATTATTTCGACCACGTTGTGGCCACGTTTTTACACTACACAGGGTATTCGATTCACTATTTTAAAATTCTATACTAGCAGATCTACTAACTATTTACGTTAGTAGGTCTGTTAGTACCTACCAATATAAACTTGCAAACTATTATGTTATTACTAAGAGAAAACCTCAATTAGGTGCATTTACAAATACTCACAAATTTTATTTTTATGTTAAACAGCATACAAATGTTTACAAAATCTGTCTAATTTTTGATATTCACATTAGCACATTGCTACTTCTAAGTCGAATCCATATGCACTAGGAAAATCGTATCATTGATTTGTGGGCCGTAACACCCAGGGTATTACATTTCTACAACACGTGGAATAAAGATTTGCTCTGGAATTGGTATCTTTATAATAAATAAATAAATAAATAAATAAATAATTGCAAACTATTCAAGTAGATCTACTTCAACATATTGTATGGTTAGGCCACGACTCAATCGCAGGGCTCGCTGTGAAGATTGTGTATGAGCCAACTACAAAAGCCGTAGCGATTCGGACAAGCACCTGGCTGATATCAACTGGCAATTGTAGTCTCGCGATAACGACGACGCACGTTCCGTATCATGCACTTGTAAACACTTTTCACCTGCTCTCCACGGTGTTTTGGCTTAACACCGGAACCTCGTTCAAACAGTAGATACTGTTATTAACATACAGCTGAATTGTATGCCTCTTTGTTCGTAGAACAAACCACTATTATAAAATATTATATAGTTGAAAATTAGTAGTAAGTAACTGCATTATGGGCTCTTCTATAAAAAAAGATCTTGTTGTTGTTTAAAACCTTTATAGTTAGGTAGAGACACTGCACAAACGTCAAAATCGTTTATCGACACATGAGAAAGATATTCTATCAGAAAGTTTACATTCTGTATTTTTACAATAAAATAAATAAACATATTTTAAGCTGCATGCATTAAATGAGTCAATCAAAAATTTTATCATAATTTACAAAGCTTTTCATAACCAGTTTAAAAAATATAGAACAAAAATGTCAGCTCATTTGTTCTTTGTTCTTTTGGTAGGTCTTTTTCTGAAAAAGACATTATCCGGCTTCCATTCCACAGTTCATTATTTAAAGTGTTTTTACACATTTGAATGTTAAGCGTGATACTCACGTACGGGTAATTTAGTCTGTTGTCCGAAAGGATGTCATTGTCACTCTCTCTGACCACCACACTCGTGGATATTGCCTTTCTAATCGCAGTACCGCATAAAACACGAGAGAAACAAAGAACTCAGCTATAATATAAATAAAATTTAACACCCGAGACAATGTAATAGTTCTATTTTTAATTAAAAAAAATATTCGTCTTCGTGGGGCTCGAATAGGCTATTTTAAAGTCCACAATCGTGTCTCGCGGTTGCTTGATTTTGACATTAGGGATAAAGGGATTTTTTAGTAATATTACAGACAGACAACAGAATTCCTTTGCATTGTTATAGTGTAAAAAATACAGATGTACTATATACTAAGCTTTATATATTGTACCTTTGCTGCAAAAAAAGTCACAACAGCTCATTTTATAATATTACAGGGGCTTTAAAGATTTTTTTCACATTAATTAAAGCACCAATAACTACAAAGGCACTCTGTACCTTTGCTGCAAAAAAAGTCACAACAGCTCATTTTGTAATATTACAGGGGCTTTAAAGATTTTTTTCACATTAATTAAAGCACCAATAACTACAAAGGCACTCGCACCATCTAGTAAAATTTTCAGACACTTTCGCGGATGTCTTTCACAAATTAAGATATTGAAATTGTATGATTGCACCAAAGGTGCGATATATACTAACAAACGCTACTATAGATTTTAACCACAGTTTTACAAATGGTGCTTACAACTGGCCAACGTGGTTTGATTAATTATCTCTCAAGATTTGAATTCGTAAAGGCAAGGTAATGAAGTGGATTGAAGTCAAGAATTATTTCACTTTCCAATCGATTACGACATCGGCTCGCGAGCAAGTAATAAACCATGCAATTGTAATCGATATGCAAAATCGCCATTTTGTGCAAGCGTCGATGAATATGAAGACATTTTTTCTTGTTTTATTGGTAATTATTGCGTGTATCTACTTTTAATCACGTACAAAGTAATTAAAGATGCAACTAATAAATAAATTAAACTTACACGATCATGAAACTATGTAGTCCGTAGGTACCTAGAATTATGATTACGTGGTATGCATAAATATATTGCATTTTAAAATTCTGAGTATGTTGAAGAATATTTAAATATGCGATATAAAGTTGGTAGTAAGGACTTAATTAACTCAAAGCCGGTAATTTATACTAAGGTGGATTAAGGATTACAGTAACAATTTGAGAAAATAACTATACAAAGGTCACAATGTGCTAGGATAAGTATCTATATTAACAAACGCAAAGGTCACTAGTTCCCCGAGAACGCATGTATCTATATTTTTAGTACAAAGTAGTTTAATGAATTAACTTATATTTGATAAGTATGTAACAATCAACATCCATTTTACCTGTGGTATAACAATATGGACATGAAAGTAAGTACTTTCAAATTGGGCTTTAAAAATAATTTCTACATAGTAATGGCCACAAAGATTCTGAAACTTAAAAACAATTATGTTTTTTTCTTTATACGTTAATGATTGTCTCTCTATGATATAGCATAACTCAGTGTCAGCGTTTTAACAGCGATAATATTAATGTCAATAATAGTTGCCAGAAGTTCACAAAGATTTAAATCAAATCGAATTTATTGAGTTTTATTTCAGTCATTTTTAATTAATGACGATTCGGACAACGTGTTGCTAGGCCTTTCTTCTCTGTGGTCATTTTGGTTAAACGGACATTATGTTTAGTCGGACGTTTTTTGAACGAGGACATTTTGCTTTGAGGACCACCTCCTCTGAATTGCTATTTTTAGGTCGTGTATTTAACGCGTGGGTATCATTAACTTTCATAAACTTCTTATTATTTTTAAAAACAAATGTCGTAGATGTAAATCGAGTGTAAAGTAAGCAATTTATCTAATATATAAAATTCTCGCGTCACAGTTTTCGTTGCCATACCACAGATTAGGTAATAGTTACTTCGGCCATACTCCTCCGAAACGGCTTGACCGATTTTGATGAAATTTTTTGTGCTTATCCGGTATCTATGAGAATCGGCCAACATCTATTTTTCATCCCCCTAAATGTTAGGGGTAGTCCACCCCTAAATTTTTTATTATTTTTTATGGCAAAACAACGTTTGCCGGGTCATCCGGTATCTATGAGAATCGGCCAACATCTATTTTTCATCCCCCTAAATGTTAGGGGTAGTCTACCCCTACATTTTTTTTAAATTTTTTATGGCAAAACGACGTTTGCCGGGTCAGCTAGTATTCTATAAAATACGGCTTTCAGCTATCTGTGTTATCTATTTGAGCAATGATTCTAAGACATCTTTTTTGCATAATTAAGTTCTTGAGCGTCCACACTATTTCCCCACAGCATCACCCCATACCGCAACCAATCTGTGCAACAAAATTTGGCCAATTTTGTTTTGACTTGTAATATGTTTTTTGTCCAATTTATATTGAGTCAATTTTTATTCCAAGAAGGTTAAATTCGTTAACGGTTTCTATGTCGATATTTGATAGCTTATCAAGTTGATGTTTAAAGATTGTGTTTTATACTTGTTTTATAGGATTTAAATTGCATATTTTAATCGATTCTAAAAAAGTATTGTAATTATCATTGCAAGCATTTTTTGAAACTATTTTTTTTTTATATTTACTTTTGTATTTACCTACTGACTCGTTTTTTTATACAAAACTTTTCTGACATTGTTATTTTGTTTTAATGTAATATTGATAGCCTTATGGTCAGATAAACCACAATCCTGCACTGAAGATTCCTTTATAGCTTCTGTAAAAATCTGTAAAAGCCAAGTCAATACAAGTAGCTGTGGTTTTTGTTACTCTAGTCGGTTCATTTATCAACGGTTTTAAGTTGAAGGTATGCATTAAAGTTAATAGTTCATTAGTTTGTTGATTTTTATTCAGAATATTAATGTTAAATCTCCAAGATTTAGTAAATGTTTGTTACTTTCCTTTATACTTAATATTTTTAGCATTTTATTAATTTGATCATAGAAAATTTTGGCATGACGATCAGGCCTATACAAGTTTACTATAATAGTTTTAAATGTTACTAAGTATACTTAATAGTTTAAATTTTTTGTATTCTTTATATACTTGGGCATATGTAACTTAATATAATATGGACCAATGGTCTGAAATAAAATATTTTTATTTTTATTTTATTTTTTGTTTTTATTATAGTAGGTAGGTAGTAGGTAGGTAGGCCATAATCTCGACTAATGTTAAGTGATGATAAGATAAGCATGTTCCAAGTTGCCCAAGTTGTAACGATCAGGGAAAACATCAGCATGTTCTGAGTTCAAATCCTCAGCTAATTAAATTAAAAACATTTAGCAAAGCGCTTTGAGCGGATGATACATGAGGATGATATTTAATATGTAATAAAACAGTTATCATAATAAGGAGGCATGTGTTTAAATTGTAAAACATAAAAAAATAGTATCATTCATTGTTTCATTTATATGGGTAGCTATACAATCAAAACATACGCCTACACGTCATATTATAACGAAACAGTTACAGTGTGAAATGTCACAACCTTATTTACATTTATCGATACCAGACGTAGTTTTTTTATTGCCCCTTATAGAAAGAATAATACGTTCACATTTTATTAACGCAGAACGTTGTTTCTTGCGTCATAAATTAAAGTAGGTACACTCATAAGCAATCATAAAGTTTTGAATGACTTAAGTTTTAAAATAAATACTATAAAAAGGTTACAAAACGGTTTGTATTGTTCTTATTCAACAATGTGAAGCGTTATTTATCATTTCGCAATGCGTTATGAAATTTTTCGTAACATTATGCATAGGTACTTACGCTGACTAGCAAAAACGAATAAAGCATAATTTGGAAAGTAACATAATTTTGATTTATTACTTTCATTAATAAATAGCTGGTGTGATATAGTGGTCCTACATATTTGTTATAAAACTTATTCAAATAGAAATATATAAGTAATGTACATTTTTGTCATTGTTTGCAAAATATACTTTTTAGTAAGCCTATTTCGTAGTATTCGTAGTTAGCCAATTTTTCTTTCGATGTGTTAAACGAGTATACGGCCCGATTAATAATAATGGGTTGTCTTGTACAAGTATAACATAATAGGCCATTATTAAAATTTTTATCGCTATTAAATTCAGGAAATGTTTCATAACATTATATAAATGGTGTTGTGTTTAGCAGCAGCATAACCGTACGTAGAATATGGATGAAAGCGAACGTTCTTATTTCCCAACGCAACTCGACTTAACTTAATTGTTACATGCATTATGCTAAAGGGCATCGAGTGTTCTGTTAACGCATTAATTAATACGATTACGTGGTTATCTTGCAAGGCTGTTAGTTCAAAAACAAAGACGAATGAAGGTAGAAAGAAAGAAGTTAATATGCCAGTTAGTACGCTCACGAGCCTATGTTTGTTATGGTATACATACACACGTCTGCACATCAGAATACCACAAACTGTCAAAAATCTTCAATAGAGTTTGAACTTTAAATATTAGGTTATATGGTTGAACATTTATTGAATTAATTTGACAGTTTTGAATAGTCTGCTGATGTGTGCGAGCAGGCGTCTGTACAAGAAGCAAGCTACAATACCTTTTATTCTCTGATCGCGTCGGGTTCGACCTGAGGCAGATGCTGTTGTCAAATGTCTTATTGATAATGATTAAACAATAATAATTTCCTTCCGTGAAATTACCAACAATATAAATAAGCGACTACTATTACAATTGAACTTCCTTGTCAAATGAGCCAGCAATGTTTTATCAATACTTAGGTTGTATAATTATAGCATTTAAAATACAAAAGACACATATTAAAAATATTGATAATTTGAAATTAACTTTCGAAATCCTGTAAAAGTTACTACTCGTTCTAATTCATATAAGTAACTAGTGGTCAAATACAATATGCCTGTGTGTCAAATACATGGTAGTGTGTGTAATGTTTGTATTACTGATTTAATGTATTTTTGTGCATAATTAAAAAAAAATATTAACATTCTGCAATCCTTCTTTATATAAACTATAAGCGTCCGCGCAATTTTCGTAAAAAGGGTACAAAGTTTTTGCTTCACGTATTAATATATAGATTTTTAAAGAGTTTGCAGATGGTTTCAGGTGTCCTTTTGATCTTAAAGGGATTAAATGCCGAACAACAAGCAGTGTCATCAAAACACTGTATAAAGGTTTCTAGAGGGAATGGTATCACGCAAACGCACCTTCCTCGAATCTCCGAGGAGTCGCGTCATGGCAGTGCTGAGTGCAATAAGTACGGGGACTACGGGGTGCCTGGTGCGAGTTTTATTAACTCTCCTCGTATTCCACCAGGAGGCGCTTCTTCAATGCCATTCTGATTCTCACTAAAGGGACTATAGTTTTTCGTCACCAATCAACAAAAACTGCAGCCGCGCTTACATTTATGTTGATTGCCGAGAATCGAATGCTCGCGTACGCGACGTGATACGTATACGTTGCTTATACGTATAAGAGTTCCATTATGCTCTTCCTACTACAGAAGGTTAGCAACATTTTTCTTGCAATCACATGAGACAAACATGCGGATTTATAAAACAAGTCATACTACACGGCAATACATACATATACGACAATATATACACTGTAGAATTATTATCGTATTAATAAATTATTAATTAATACATCTTAACGTTATTGACGAGTCGCTTTTGTAAAAAAACTTTTACAATGAAAAATAAAGAATTTGTTTATTTACTAACCGAACATTATGCTATTCATACACACCATTCAATTAATATGAATGATTTTAATATTCGCATTTCGCGTAGTCAATTCATCAAGTAACTATTGGTTTGGCCGAAGTGATTTTAACAAAGTAGCGGATGAATGGATGGATATAAAATGTTTTAAATAATTTTAACGCAAATTTTGTTGCGAAACAAATTACAAAAACACAATTGTTGAAAAAATTTCCACGAGCAGGATTTGAACCTGCACCCTTCTGACATACCGGGTCAGGTGCTCCTCCAATTGAGATATCGTAGTTCTAACCAGCCCGCCGAAATTATTCAACACTATTTACTTTTTACTTTGAAAGCCAAAGGCGCCCATTCAATGTCAACAACTACCGCCTTACCTATGGATGGATAGGGAGAACGGGCCCTAAACCACCACGCGGACCCAGTGCGGATTGGTTGTTAATAACGACTGCTAATGCAGCCGGGACCAACGGCTTTACGTGCCTTCCGAAGCACGGAGGAGCTCGAGATGATAAACTTTTGGTCACCCATCCGACGACCGGCCTCTGCGAAAGTTGCTTAACCTCAGCACTCGCAGACCAGGCGCGTTAACCACTGCGCCATCGAGCTCCTCACGACTGCTCAATCTGCTGCACATTCGCCACTGCTCAATCGTAATTTTGAATCTTAATTGACATGTTATATATTAATAACTGTGTGACCATAATTGAAGTTAAATTACTTGATAATAGAAACCTTGGTCGGATCGTATTTGTAAAGCGGTTCTAAACTAACATTATATATCAAAGTACTGCTCAATAACATGTCTTCGTAGAAAGTAACAGCAGACGTAAACATAGATGAATGTTGTTTTCCCATGGCCGCTATAGAAAGTGGTCGCACCAACTTTAACTATCATCTTCATTCTAAGGTTCACCATTATTTTTACAGCTTTTCTCACGTTAGGTAAGCCAAAGGGATCAAATGTATTCAATACAGTCAGTCTTATGCAAGCTTTAGTTAACTGTATTTGTTTAGTGATAGATAATTGTTGATAATAATTCTGGTGCTTTTTGATCATAGGTCGTTAAGGTAATTTGCTATCATTAATGATAGTGCATCATCAACATGCAACGATCTTTATTGGCGAACGTAAATTTAAATGGAATGTTTTATTGCAGTTAAAATTTTATTAGATAAATTATATTTGATGAATGATGAATTGTTGAAATGATAAGTAATTTTGCCCCATTCCCTCGAGTCCAAGCAAAGATGTAAGACTTTGCTTCATTTGCAAACACATTTCAAATGTTAATAAATGTACTATATTATCATAATAACGGCTCCCGCCCACGACCGACTTTTTTGTAGGACCGATAATCGGACCGATTTTTTCGCCGAGGTTTTAGTACCGATTTTGTGACCTACTTTTTGTAAGACGTATATAGGTACGTTGCAACATAGAATTGCATACGTTTCATTTTCACCGACTCAAAAATCGGTAACGGACGTGGGCGAGGGGCTCTAATACTATTTATTTCACTTTAATATTCGGCCTAAAACTTTAGTAAACAAAACGACTGCAGAAATAACTGATTACTTTCCCGCCAACACGTCGTTTACAATTATGTAGTTACATCACATTGTCATCCATACAACAATGAGGTTACTACTTTTCAGATAGCCGACCATGGAATTAATAAATACTAGGTACCTAATTCCTGACAAGTGCTTCCGACAATGCACATAATACTTTTGGTGTCATTAATCCTCCTTTCACCGAGCCAATTTAGGTGTCATCAAAACGAAAAAGAAATCGATAATCTCCGAACAGTGATTTAGTTATTGTTCGGAGTCGAACGTAAAGTATTTTAAATCTGTAGCTCGTAACAAAAACTTTCTGAGATTTATGTAGTTGTTACGTAAATGTCAGAGTTTTATTCTCAAATCAGTGATGAATACTTAGTTATTATTTGAATAGCACCTTGAGAACAAGTATTTTTTATAACAGCCTTGTGATACGTAATTAAATTGTATTTTCCTTACATTTCCAGTTAATTAAAGAAGGATAACGAACTTTGCTTAGTTGCAACAGTGGTGGGGCCTTATCTCTTGATTCAGTTTGAGATAAGACACGAGTTCGCCTACTATAAACACACGTTGCACAAGACTAGGCGTAGGTACATACTCGGTCCAAGGAAAAACTTTATAAAGTAAATAAATATGAACAATGGGCAATTTATACCTAACCTTTCATAAAACAATTGAGGCAAATGTTTAATTTTAAATAACAGTGGTAAAAATTTTATATAAATATAAAACAGTGAAGTGAAATCACTTACGTATCTATTATTTTTTATTTTACATATATAATCGAACATTGTGTCTCCACTGTGACCGCGTACAGGACACTGCAAAGAGGTCGCAATTGTTTTACACTCTCCTTGCGACCTCTTTTTTATTATTTAATTAATTAATTAATACATAAATAAAGCTACAGACCGAAAATGTTGGAAAAAGGAAAAAAATGGCCTTTTCTCTGCAGTACGACGGTATAGACTGAAAATAATAAAAATAACAATACCTCATGATGAGAACCTTGTGAAAGCCGAGAAGGACAAGCTCAGTAAGTACCTTGACTTAGCTCACGAGGTTACCGCTATGTGGGATGTGGATTCAACCATTATTGTACCGATAGTCGTTTCGGCAAACGGTCTGATAGCGAAGAGCCTCGATCAACACCTAGAGAGGCTCTCGCTGAAAGGTTGGGTCAAGGGTCAGATGCAAAAGGCAGTACTCCTTGACACGGCACGTATTGTCAGGAGGTTCCTCACTCTGCAGCCCTGACCACCGGTAGCTTGGGCCCTGCCCCGCTGCTGGTGGTACTCTAGGATTATGTTTTTGTAATGTTTTATTGTTTTTATATTAAAATATTGTAAAAATTTAGTTCTAAGAAAGAAAATAAATAAAGGAGCTAATAATAATAATAAATAAATGTAGATCTGTTTACAAATGCTGTGTCCCCCTGTCACCACGGACGGACAAGCAAAAAGGTTGAAACGACAGGATAAATGTAATGTGTAATAAAAATTAAAGTAGAACCGTATTTATATATAAAAATGGAATACTTTATAGTGTTCCATTTTAGTATGTAAGTGTTCTCGTAAACTTTAGTAAAAAACAATAACTCATTTGCATTACAAATGTCAAATTAAATTAAATTAACTGCTACAAGCTCATTTTTATTGCTATGCAAGTGGTCTTTTCAAAGTCAGAGGGAAAGGCAGCCTTCACATTATATTTTACAAATTATGAGATGTGATTTAAGATATAAAAATATTCTTCTTTATAATTATATACTAGATTAATCTCAGACGTGGCGTTACGACGTAGTACCGCAGGAAATAAAACATCTCCCATACGGTACGAAGATAAAATCGTGAACGCGGACCGTAACAGCGAAGGTAACTTTATTGTCTACTGCAATATGAACTCATCCGGTTGCGTCACGAAGCCTACTGGCCTCGGACCTATGTACGCCGAGACGCCTTCGCCATAGAGCCACAGATCAAATACAAGTCGCTTGGCGGGGAAGGCAATATATTGTCGTTGTCGCACCAAATCAGAGACACTCAACCTTTTTCCGACCATAGACCACTGTGCTTATTTCGTTGTTAGCACTCTAGAAGGGACCACATCTTAAAATAATAACAAGCTGTGCCAAAAGAGAAAATGTATTATTATCGAAACTATACCTATTTTAATGTATTATCGTAACAAATGTAAGTGGATCAATAAATTAATTAATTAACATATTAGTTAAACTCAGCAGTTTCAACTAGGAACGCCATCTATTGTTAGACCCTAGAACCTACGAGCTAACATAGATAGCGCTGGTGACAAAAGCAATTGTAAAAATTACTTAGCACTGCCCTTTTAAAAATCTCAAAGTGGACATTATTGTGTTTGGTCCTGCGAACTAAGGTTCTCTCGAACCACCAGTGGTCAACAAACTACCGGTTGGGAACCACTGCATTAAATGGACCTTGGCTTTGTTGAAAGGTTTGTTTGCGAAAATTTGCTGTTCTCGAATTCAAACTCAGTCACGTCAACTTTTACGCGT
This sequence comes from Eudonia mercurella, assembly GCA_963082485.1. Classification (NCBI taxonomy): domain Eukaryota; kingdom Metazoa; phylum Arthropoda; class Insecta; order Lepidoptera; family Crambidae; genus Eudonia; species Eudonia mercurella. The sequence continues at coordinate 8,449,878 of OY720028.1, forward strand.
TTCGAATGCGAATACGAATATTGAGCGTCTGGTGCGAGTTTTACTTAACAAAAATGAGAATTTGTATGGCAATGGAGCAGCGCGCCTCCTGGTGACAAACGAGGTGAAATTTTGCCGTGATCACATATATACTAATATTATAAAGAGGAAACCTTTTTATTTTTGTATGTATGTATGTATGTATGTATGTATTATGTTTGCAATGAATAAACTCAAAAACTACTAGACCGATTTAAAAAATTCTTTCACCATTAGAATGCTACATTAGCGATGAGTAACATAGGCTATATTTAAAAAATGCGGTACGAAGTCCGCCGGGTCAGCTAGTGATAAATAAAACTCTCATTCAGCAGCAGTTTCACATATACAATATCACAAAAGAATTTAATAATTAAAAAACAATTTTACATTAAGAAAACCTTTCATGATACTTAACAATTAAAACAGCAAATTGTTTATAATCTTTATTAAATACTAGCATTTTACTCGCGACTTCGTCCACGTTGATTTAACATTTAAAAATAAACTCTTTTCAAAATAAAATAAAGCCTATGTTACCCGCAGCATTCTATCATTGAAAGAATTTTTGTAATTGGACCAGTAGTTCCAAAGATTAGCCTCGACATACAAACAAACAAAGTCACAAACGTTACCTCTTTATTAAAAGTATAGAAAAAAAATACTTTCGTGAATAAATATTTATACAATCTATTTAGCATAATAATCATCAAATACTACTATTATTACTATAATTAGTAGCTAATTATCGGTAATTAAACGCTAAATTTCGGTAGTTAAACCAAGTCATCCACGTATTCACGATTATTTGTGTCTACTGCGTTGATGTCTATTCTACGGAGATATCTTGGTACTACAAGTTCGCTCGTAATTTGTTAGTTATCATATGTCTTTTCAGTTAATGATGAAATAGGTTTGCTGGTAAATGCAATCTGAGTTATTAGGCTACAGATGTCAGACAGAAAGAACATATCTTGTATGTGACGGCTAAAATTGGTAGTAAAAATAAACTTAAGTTTAGCCATTAGAATTATTAATCATTAACTTTATTGGCTAGCCGTTATATTAGAAATGATAAACAGTATATTAGTTTAGACAATAGTTCTTCGTGTGATGCAAGTTTACATAAACAGTGAAGCTAAAGTTCTTAAGATAAATTATTCACCGACTTTGTCGCAGTTAATTGTATGTGTAATATACTTGAGGAACTTTAAGTATTTTACGACACAGTTCCTTGTACGATTACATGCGTTGTCTTGTGATGCAACTACACATTTATAGTGAAGCTTCACACTAACTGTACATAATAGGATAAAGATGAGGTGTTATTGCACGGTGAGCGGTCACTCCTAGGTAATTTAAAGAGTTCTAAGCTACTTACTAGAAACATCGGCAGAGAGATAAAGTATAGCTAGAATTATATTGATGAGCAGAATAAGCCAAGTTGCAAATACCACAACAACAACTTTCGTAATAATTTGTAAAAATAACTAGATTATTTTAACAAACCTAAAAGCCAACGCAGTTTCTATGCTGTAAGCTAATTTTTAACAAATTTTATAGCAACTGAAGAGATTATTCTTTACCATGTCAACCTTGCAGGGGACCGTAAGGTGTGGAAAAGGTGTGATTAGGAATAACGATCTCGTTGGCATCTCGCGTTTAAGGTAACTCGAGGTGGGACAGTTAATAGTATAATATAAGCCTTTATTGCTGTTTAAAATGTTTTTTTTTTACAATTTTATGGTTGTTTACAATAAACATATAATATTTTAAAAAATAACTTTGGCGATCGATGTCGTTCTCAACAACTGCTTGTCTGCGACAAAGGCATCCTCTAAAGACTTCCGTCTCTCTCTGTCTCTCGCCATCCTCATCCATTTTTGGACAAGCAACATTCTGGACAGTTAGTTATGGCTGATATAATACATAATAATCTGAACCATAAAATACGTCTTCTATAAGATACCTATTATATACATATCTAATGATTATATACATTGTAAAAATAACTAACAAAACATACAAAGTTACAATTAGTGGTCTTATCAGACCAACAGACCATTACCAAGACTGTTTCTATGTTATGTAACAAAACAATAAGGTTTCTACAATTTATTTTAGTACTTCGTAGAAATGAGCGAGCCGAATCAAACTAGTAACGACTAACTTAATTAAGAATTAGGTCATACAACTAATCACTAACTTTGCTTTGTTAAAATAATTTGGCCCCAATAAGTAACCTTAAAATCGAATTGCAACTCGCGTTTATTTTTTACATATTATTTGGTTTTATCCTGAAGTTTCGAACCCTTTACAGGGCCTATGGTCACAGGTGTTCTAAAAGTAGTGGTCGTCTTATAATAAGATGTGAGTAGATTCGTAAACAGTTCACTTCAATGTTAAGTGTTTGCGTAAACTTAGAATACCAAAAGCAATTTAGTTTTATGGAAAATCATATTTTAATATCCCATTTTACAATCTCATGTTGGTCTGGGACGTGAAAAGAATGTATCAGCTGCCTAAGTTCCAATAAGGGACAAGGGTTCCAAGACGCTCACACATCAGGCGATCAGCTAGTAACCTGGGGGTCGACCGCCTAACGCTCTCGCTTTCGATCGCTTTGAAGGCGAGGCGAGGAGGAGGCGTCATCTTGTCATTTCGAAAGCAATATGAAAGCAATATCGAAAGCTATAGGCTATAGCTTTCGATATTATTCGATATTATATTTAGATATTATAATAGAAAGCGAGGCGAGGGCCTCGCTTTCAAAGCGATCGAAAGCGAGAGTGTTAGGCGGTTGGGGGGCTGGGGGTCGACCGCCTAACTCTCTCGCTTTCGATCGCTTTGAACGCGAGGCGAGGAGGAGGCGTCATCTTGTCATTTCGAAAGCAATATGAAAGCAATATCAAAAGCTATATAGGCTATAGCTTTCGATATTATTCGATATTATATTTCGATATTATATTAGAAAGCGAGGCGAGGGCCTCGCTTTCAAAGCGATCGAATGCAAGAGTGTTAGGCGGTTGGGGTGCTGTTACTGATGTTATCTATTCCCAACTCGGAGCCCTACTTTGATTTTGCTAAATTTGGCTTTGAGTTCGCGGTGAGTTTATTTATTATTAAATTAGGTCAAGTTACATAGATATAGGTCACACATATCGGGCGTAAGATGGCGGCCATCGCGCCCGCGCCAAAACGTCAAATCTCAAGTTACTCCATCGCCGTAACCATTCCAAGCCGTGTCGCAGTCACGACACTCCAAAGAAATGACTGTAATGTAACAATATGAATAGTGCCGATGCCGACCTTTTGTGGCAGTGGCTCTAGTCTAGCAGTGTTGACATTTCGTCAACTATGAAAACCGCGTGGCGAATCCCATTTTTTATCTGTCGTTCGAGTTATGAGTTCTGCCGCCTAATTTATTATGAGTGAAAAGTTTTAGGTTTTATTATCACTGCCACATACTGGCTGGTTTAAAAAAAAGCGTAAGTTCCGTGTGAAAAATGCTATTATTAATGTAGATTTCAATTTCTCGAACAATAGTTGATTGATTTCTATCAATCAACTATTGTTATTGTTGATAGAATTCAATCAACTATTATAATGCACAGGTGATTTTTTATAACATTTAATAAACGCCCGCGACGACGACGCGATTTTACTTTTAAATAGATTCGTGCACAGGCCGTAACCACAAAATTATTTTGTACTTTCAAGCAATAGTGTTATGTTATACCTATGTATAGTCGTTGGCCGGCAGACAAGCACTTTAAAACTAGCATTTAGCTTTGATTTAAGATAAAAAGAAACATAAAACTTTCAAAGAAACTAATTAAGTGAAAGCTTTTTTTTAATACTAGCGTCGATAAAGATATTGACGGCAGCACAATTGGTCACATGAGAGGTGCAAAAACACGGCGGCCGTGAACAATGACTTCCTCACTTTAATTTCTCTGCAACATGAACGGGCAAAAGCGTGTTTTCTGTGAGAATGTCAAAGGTGATACTGAGCAACATATATTTCGGCAATGTTTGTCATTTGTTTTTTTCAACATAGCTTGAGTGAGCAGCAAAAATGTCTCCGAACACTTTAGCACTTTATCACACCAAGTAAATAGCTATCTAACAGGCGCTTGTCAACTTTTAACACATTATTATGACATGGTACTAAAATGTTCAGTATTCAAGTTCAATATTATAGGTTTGTTTTTTTAATCTCACTAAATGTGATACAATGTGTACAGTCACGAGCATTAACATGTAAACAATGTAACTCTTATTACACTAGAATAAGATTAAAAACTGGTCAAAGTGTTTACATGTTAATGCTCGTGACTGTACATGAAAATGCTAAATAACTAATTAATAAAAATATGTAATCCGCCATTTTGTAGCGGCGTCCATCTTGGACCGATTTTCATCAAACATAACTAAAAACACTCCCGACTAATTCACCTTTCAAACAAAAAAAAACAATATCAAAATCGGTTCATCCGTTCGGGAACTTATCACAACCCGTCGTTTTTACGTCGGGGGTTAAAAATGTTTGTTTATATGTATGTGTTAGCTAGCTAGATGAGCAAAGACAAAAGGTATCCAACCACTAGAGAACAGAGGAGACTATTTTTTATATAATTTAAAAGAAAACCTGTGTTTGATAGTAACTGCATACTAATTCCTACTCTAATGGCAACAGAATTATTATACAAAACCATAGCGTAGTCATTGAACGAATTGAGTTGGCATACCTACCCGATACAAAGGGATACCCTTAAAGGTTAGATAATTATGACCTTTGGCGCATGGTGACTTTTAAAGGACAACAATGAGGCTATATCTACTCGGCATAAGTACTCAGAATTGCTCCGCGAGTTCGAATTATGAAGACATCTGAATAGAGACGTATAAGAAAGAACTTAAGTCACCAAATAGCTTGAAGGATGACCATGTTGGTCAAAGTAAAAAAAAAACTATACCTAAGAAAACCTCAAAGTAAGCCTTACTTATGTCGCTAAGACTTGACTCACTTCTTTACTTGTTTCCTTAAAGAAATGGTTTAAGAAAACCTGGCCTTTTTAATATAAGGTCACTTTTTATCAACTGCAAATATTTTGACAAAACATCTAATTATATCAGAGATAAAGGCCTAGCATTAAAAAAAAATTAAGGCTAGTTTTTTTTTGAGGAAAACCTGACACAAAAACTAATATTTTTAAGAGCGGTATCTCTGTCGGTTTTTTTAAATGAAACTAGGGGCACGTGTAAGCGGTGAAGGCATTGCGGCCTTTCTGTTTCGGCTCCTTTGAATTGAAACTACCGAAAGTGCCTTATTTTTCTTTTTAAACGAAATGTCTTTTGGCGTTTTTCTTGAAAACTAGCGTATAAAAATGTAAGGTTTTTTCATAAAAATAGTTTTGTATATGTTATTGAATTTATCCTCAAAATATTTGCAGTTGATAAAATGTGACCTTATATATTAAAAAGGTGGAATAGGTTCTGTATTTTAAAATGATTGTTAAATAAAAAAAATTAACTTTGATATCTATTAGATGTAAAGCCTGCTTAATATCTGGCTAGCGATGTGAATATTGGCCAATATGTGTGTGCGCATAATTTTGGTACAACTCGATCGAATTGTTATACGCAGTGACAGTGGGCGGGACACACTTAAAACTGACAGCTGCAAAGACAGGAAAGTTACGAATGGCGACCGCTTACGCGACAAAGTGTAGGTTTGAATTAAGTTAATAAGTTCATACCCTACCTGTTTCTCTTTTAACTACCTGGCAATTTATTATAGTGTATTAGATTAATGACATTAATTATCTATTCAATAGTAATAATTGTTAGACAAGTAACCATTTAAGTTAAGTGACAACACTAATAACCTGCCCTAAAACTAGACTTTGCATTGCATTGCTTAAATCATAGCGAGAGCCATCTTACAAGAAATTGAATTGTTATAAAAATAATACTATGTAGACGAATGTGTAGTGTCTACAAAACCATCAGGGTTTTACGAGTAATTTTATACATAATTACTGCAGATAGCCAAATATATTAATCCTCCCATACTACTGAATTTACAGACGGAAATGTATAATGCTATAAAAAAGAAATACATATCAACATTTCGCCTACTTTTATTGTACATTACATACTTGCATCCACAATTCCACAGACACTACTCTATAATTCACGTTGCATATACTCAGCTCAACTTATAACTTACATATACTTTTAATATTACAGCGATACGAACTTCTTACAACAGACACAATTGATTTGCCCCTCATTCTGTGATCATTCTTTAAAACGGCGCCGGCGCATGCCGTATCTTGGTCAGTGTTGCCCAATAGTGGTTTCACGCTCAATGACCACCATTCAACAGTGTCGCTACAAAGAGCATTGGTGACAGATTGACAGTCATTGACGCCGACATTTACATTTTTTCTACATTATGCTATGAACTTAATAATATAACTTGAGAATGGGGTTATAACCCCATTCTCAAGTTATATTATATAAATATCATAATTAGAGGAATATTTTCAAAGTTTTTTAAAAACAAAGAGAATTGTTGTGTTTGAATACAGAATAAAGATACTTACATAAAACATAAATATTATAAATTACAATATGTTTATATCGTTCGCAAAATATAATACCACTTTGATGATTCCTTTATAAAAAGAGATTCCGGTTAGAACCGGAATCTAGGTATACCTAAGCGCTACTAAAAGAGCGAATAAAAACATAAATTTGTCAAATAAAAAATAATAACTACTCGTATAAAGCGATGATATCATTATCAGACAGGAATTCTAAATATACTAAAATGATTTCTAACAAAATTATGTATTTAACTTGAGTAAAGTCTATTTTAATAATTGGAAATCTTTAATGACGACATTAGTTTATTTCTAATCCCCAAAGTGGATTATTGTTATTATTATTAGTGTCGGTATTAGTTTGACGCCATTTTGTCTGTATGGCTATGATATTGTAGCTCTCAAACGGATTAATCACGGTAATTATTTTATAATGTATGGTAATCTCATTTATATCTATAAAGCGAAAGCACTTGGCTTTTTCCAAAAAAAGTTATGTGTATGCCGAAGTATACCTTCGGCATACACATAACGTACGGAAGCGTACATTACCCGGATTTCTCAGTCGAAGAGAAATTGGCTATCTCACCACTAATTGTAAGCATACAACCAATGCTGGTTACATTGTTGTTATAACGATTGACATAGATGCTCATGATTCAGTAGGTATTATAACTTTGGTAGCCATTTACAGTCTCAGTGTTTTTAAATAATTTTCTTACTAGTATATCGTTAAAGTAAGAAATAAACACAGACAACAGAGTATGTATACATACGAAATATGCAACACCATTTGCCAATTCATATTTATCTACCGGACCTCAGGCTAAGTTTTATAATCACCAATGTCGTTCACCATCCGGTCCGGTTCGTTATAAACATCTGATAAAGTCCGTTTATCTCGCAAACTGGTTCCTAATCCGCGATACATAAAAGGAAAGGTGTTATTAGTTCCAATCGAACCAGTAAAATATTTAGGGGCAATCTTATATCCGTATTACGAAATGGATGGACAAGTGCATGTTATTATTAAGAGAATGTTTAATGTTATGTAAAGCAATAATCGCCGAAGCTTCTGTACGAGATACAAATCGTGGTAATTAACTTTCGTTTAGCTGGCAATTAGAAGATGTAGCGCAAAACGATGAAAGTAAAAGCAGTGTGTGTTTGTGGAAACAGATACAATGTATTGAAACTATGAGATGAGAGGACATTAAGGTCGGCCTGTTTACTGAGCGAGTACAGTATAGTCACGAACGGAGAATTCTTTGCTAAAACAGTTAGGCCCAGTTTTTAATATGGTCAAGCCACTCGGAGTGGCGTGACGACTTACAAATGTAGGAATAGCTTACTGATGCATGCTACAGAAGTTTGCAAATAATCTGATGCTTGAACAAACGTGACATCCGAAACTGGGCAATATGCGATGTGTATGGACTAATCATTGTTTGCGACATAAATCGCGATAGCACTTGTAGATAAACAAATAGGCACTTGATTGGTTTTCGCAAGTAGGTTACACAAATACTTTCCAGTTGGGTTATATCGGCAATAGGTAGGTTCAATTTGTTTTAATTTGCGTCTATATTAAAAATATATTTCTGGCATTTGTACAAAACAGTGCTTCGCTGATTTAGTTTTTATATTTACGTACTATTTTTAATTTATGTTTTATCTTTATCGTATGGCTTTGTTATCTATAAAAACATTATGTTCTTTTTTTCAACACTTAATGTAAGTATATTATCATTTATTATTATCATTACATATTATTAGGGCTGGAGCTGCGCCCCCCTTTTGATAGTTCTACATTAGACCAGCAGCGCCATGGAATATACATATAACGGCAAAAGGCTGAGTATCGACAATTTCAGTTATATATAAAAATAAACATGAAATTTATGTAACACCTATACTATTTTTATGCTCCAAAATAAATATAGATTTCATTCATTACTTTATTGCGAAACCGTAAAGAATCTCTTTGGAAATTCCTAGCACCAATGAAAACAGTGTTGTGAATGAGAGCAGATATAAATACAAGCGCTCCTCGGAACGGGTAAAATCAAGATAGTTTCGCGGTCCGTGACTGTTAACTGGCGCATGGTGGATTTCGTATTTTCGTCGTGATTCCACAGGTCATTGAACTCTTAGGTTTGTCTAATCCATACTTTAATTAAGCAAATCTGAGAGATGTTAAAACGTGAGCTGTGTTCCAATCTAATGGAGAGAAGTGATCGAGTGCGAACGACCGTAGTAGAAAGTCTTAGAAAACCGTTTTCTCACTATCGGACAAACTAGGCAGCTCACATACTAGTTGTTTGATCTTGCCCATAAGCGGTAGCAGGTGTGCCTCTTGTAACAATCTCCTAATAGTTTGTTATATACGATATCGACTATTATGAAACACTTGCACAAATTGTTGATTTTCTTGTCTTAATTTTTCTATTTTATCTCACCCGATTATAAATGACGATAAGGTCGAAAATGGAAGCGCACTTCACCCGGATTCCTAAAGCACTGATGTAATTTGTGTTCGTGCATTTGGATCACATCCGTTACTTACATAACTTTGACCTTTCAGTACTTTGGGTTGATGGATGAGTGTATGAATGAAAATAATTACACAATTTTTAGTTTCGACCAGGTATTTCAAACGTCAACGAAACAAAAATGTTGACATGACATAATTGCTTAATATAGAAATAAATAATCGAATAATATGGTAAAGAGAATTTGCCAAAACAACGAAAAACACCCAATGAAGAATAGTAGGTCACGAATACATTTGTAGGCTAAACATTTGAGCAACTGTTAAGAATACTAATATTCTATTGTGAATACAGAATATACCTGCCTATTGGAAAGCAATTCGTCTCGGCCATGAACTACGTTGTAATGTTACTTAGAGCACAGAAAAAAAACACACTTACAGTTCAATACAGGCGTAAGCTCTCGTGAAAAATTATTTGTTTATGTTTCTTAATATCGTCGTACATAATCACGAAGCAAATGTACATAATACATTTGTAAAAAATATGACCTTCATAGTTTTAACACGTGCATGTAAGGAAAATAAACTTGCCGTCCCAAGTTTCATCTGTTTGCAGGCTTTATAAAACATGTAGCTCGTTCTTGGAATTACAACGATGTCTAATTATAATGAAATATTTTATAACAAACTTTCACTGAACTTAAAGTTCTTTTGAGCACTTTTAAACCCTCAGAATAATAACTAAAGCTATTAATGTTTTGAGTTGAAACCTTTGTTTAATATACTCGTACTTACATAGAACTGTTATGAATGTACTAAAATTGTATCTTTTTACGTAGGTAGGTTTTAGGGTAGGCAAGTACCTACTTACCTACCTTTTTCTTTGTAAAAAATAATATTGACTTTTTAGTTTGAGGAGGTCCTTGAAATTATTATTTTTTTAATTCTGCTTTTAAATATTAATAATCTCATTGGAAACATCAAAGATGTCAGCGAGACTTTTATATAAGGTGAGGAATGATGTGGAAATGATGTTATGCTCGATCTAAAGTTATTCATGAATTTTATATAGTTTAGTTGAGTCAAATACGGTCAGATCAATCCCATCAAAAACAATACTTGTCAAAAAAAACCAAGTCTCGCAACTCAGTTGTTCTGCGGTAAAAAGTTGTGAGATCCATGTAATACCAAGTCGGTTATTAATTTATTCAGTCTCTACTTAAGCGACTTTCTGTCTTAATACGTCAAAGATGTCAGCGAGACTTTTATATAAGGTGAGGAATGATGTGGAAATGATGTTATGCTTGATCTAAAGTTCTTCATGAATTTTATATAGTCTAGTTGAGTCAAATACGGTCAGATCAATTAGAAAACGGGGTGTAAAAAAGATACTCCGATTTGCACAGCTTGTTTCTATAAACAGTGTGGAGTAATTGGCATACCTACCAGGTTATTACTCGATGGACGGTTGCATACGATTTAAGTAAGTCTGGCAAAGTAAATATACTCAAGTGGCTAGTGACGTTGCGTACTATGTTGATACTGACATTGGTTATGTTCCAATAATGTCACAATCATTACCTATTGGTTTATTTTTTGTGAACGATGCTATTTTAAAATGCCACGACGATTTTGCAACTTGTTATAAGAGTGTTTTTGATGTTGTTGCTTCAGATTTATTTTTGTGTCAAATATTCTGTTATGTACTGCTACTTCTGTTTAAGACAAAACTGATGAGGCATAACATTCATATTATTATTGTCTGCGACTGTTCTTTTTATATAAAATTTTACTGAATTTGTTGTGTTATACAAAATTTGCGAATATAACAAACAAATTGCGATTTAATACTGTTTTTTTTTTCTCCTTTTATTATTTATATAAGGCACAAGGTTTATTTATAAATTATTATTTAGTTAGTTTTATTTATTTTATTTTTATTTTCTTTGGAAAACTTACAGCTAATACATAAATTAAAAGTGTTATTATAATAAACGCTTTACCCATTTTTCAATACATTACACGCATGGAAGAGTGTGAGAATTGGTATAGTTGCAGTCCATAGGAGTGCAGGAAAATAAAACTAAATGTATCATATGATGTATTACATTACATTGTATAAACTATTATATTAGTAGTATATTTAGTGAATTACAGCCGAATTTCGACCAATGGGCGACAATGACCGCTATAGTTGCATAACGGTTTGACATAAACTGAAAAAGAAACATAATGGCTGATGATAGCTGATTAGTTCCGTGTGGTGTCGAACGCAAAGAATAGCACCAACCCATCTCTTCCCGTGGATGTCGTAAAAGGCGACTAAGGGAATTTAAAACCTCGTACATATCGAAAAGTACCTTGGGATACCCGCGCGGTACCGTGGCCGGTAAACACTTTGCCATATCCTGAGCAAAAATCAAAGTGGAAGAAACCGACATTTTGCGCCAACGACCCCAAGAAACATGGGACCCGGGCAGAAAGAAGAAGATAGCTGATTAGTAAGTCGTCTTTAAAGCTCACCTTGCAGGCTCGGGGCTGACGTAGGTGCGGCGGGTGGTGGTTGGTGCGGCGTCGGCGGCGGTCTTCGTCTCCTCGGCGCGTGGAGGCCCGGCGCAGACGCCGCCCGAGTTGCGGTCCTGAACCCGGGCGCTCGGTAACGGGCGGACTTAACCGGCCCGGCTGGCACCGTGTTCGTGCCGGTTATTGACGGCAGGCGAGGTAGCGAACCCGCGCGCTCTTCTTCCTCAGACTGTTGGGAGGTTTACATTAGTTTATTAAAGTGACCAAGACTTAATCCTCCGTAATACTAAACAGTATACTCTTCGAATTATTCCGTGTTTTGTCTCTTTTACACGTAATTTAAAAATAAGTTTACACGACAACAGGAACAAAACATAGAATATCAATTCCAAACTTATACTCTATTTATTAGTAGACCCTATGTGTTAATATTACTTATTGATAAGATATATTATTGATAAGCCGCAGCTAATTTCTGCGCCATACCAGACGATATGGCACAGCAATGATTTACGTATCGGCAGTCAAGCCTGCTGGTGATCACACTTAAAATGCTGCTCAAACATCTGGCAAAATTTTAACTCTTCACGTATGTCACCAGGAGGCGCTGCTTCGATGCCATACTATTTTTGTTTTTGTAATCGTAATCGAATGAATACAGATAGGTAGTAAAAAAACTCTGGGCACTCTAAGCGTAAGATTTTCGAGTGTAACTAGCCCACTACTACTATCTAGCACTTCTTACTACGCAGCCTGCACGTGCAGCCTACGTGTAGTAAAAACTGCAAAATATGCTTTGAATAAAGTAATTTCGACATTATGTACTTGTGCTGCGTGCAAATCTTCGAGCCAGCATGTTGACATTAAATGCAGTTAAAAGGTTTATATTTGTTTACTAGCTAACTCGGCGGACTTCGTACCGCTTTGACAGTTTCTATGACATCAACACAAACAAATCGTTAAATAGTTTACGCGTGAAAGGATATCACACAAACAAACAAACAAACAAACAAACTCACTTTTTTAATAATATATGTACAAAATTTCATGATGATCGTTTGAATAGTATACGCGTGAAAGCGTAACAAATAACAAACAAATAAATAAACAAACAAACAAACACACCAAACTGACTTTCGCATATTAAGTTAGGTTACTATTAGTAGGATAGTTAGGGTATAAACTCTGATTTAGACACACATCTGCTTATAACATACACCACTATTTCGGGAATGAATTTCAATACGAAACACGTCTTCCATCAATTCTGTTAAAAAACGTTTATGCAAAATTTGAAATAGATTTGACCAAGGAATCACATTGTCCCATACAAACTTTGCCCCCCTTTTTCACTCGCTTAAGGGTAAAATTTCGTAAAATCCTTTCTTATCGGATGCCTACTGCCTGAAACTTGGAGGGGGTGTTCTTTGTATGACACAAAGAACACACCTTCCCAAGTTTCAGGTGTCTACGATCAGCGGTTTAGGCAGCGCGGTGATCCGTCAGTCAGTCATTCAGGACAAAGCATTTTATATGTATAGAAGATGTATAATATAAGTCGGCTAAAGATCGCTTTACGACCGGATCACAATGGGACACAATGGATTAATGTTAGTGACTGAAACAAATGCACATCAACGATTGGAATGATAAACATTTATTATTGATGTCATCAGTTTTAAATTTAACACCTCGTACTTATGCCAATGGCATACGCATATGGATATTAAACAGGTTGTTTGAAAAGTCAATAATATGTTTTATCTTTTTATGTTGTTTATATCTTTATTGACATACTAGCTTGTGAAATTCTATCTATCACACCGTGAACATTCCCGAGATAACAAGATGTATTATTGCCGGGACAGAAACCTACAAATATTACAAGATATCTTTATTAGTTATCACGTAATCCTTAGTGGTTCAAAGAATACAATATGATGCGGAAGCTACTTTTTTAACTCTTTGCGTAACTTTTAATAAAATTGTGTAAATTTGAGTGACCATTATTATCATTTATTAACTAAAATTAATATATTGCATAACAACAGCATATTACCAACAAAACGACTAATACTAATTTTAGAGTTATTCATTAATGTTTATAATGCAAAATGCATTCATTTTGCATTATAAGCATATCTTATCAGCTTCTTATTTATCATTTTAAAAGAAGAATTCTGTATTCACTTCATGCAGATAAAGTTCGATAGAGTATAAGTGCTAACACGATTTTAATGATAAGATAGAAATTATCAGAAAATTGTTTCGATATTTTTTATTATTATTACTTGTTTTGTGCAACTTTTCAGCACTGTGTGTTATCGTGTATATCTTTGGTGGAATTTTCAATTTAATATTGAAAGCGTTCCTTACCTCTGCGTCAGGCGCGGATGCTCTTCGCCTGCCTCGCCACAGACGGTCTTCGCTACCGCCGATGGCACCACAGCTCCTCGAATGCGACCGCTGAGCGGCCAGCTCCGCGCCGGCCGGCGACCGCCTCGCCTCACACCCCGGCCCTCCGAGCGTACCCCGCGAATCCGCCGCCAACAATGCCGACTCAAAACTACCCCGCCACGAAAACCGTTCACTATCACTCGCAACACTACCCCTACTCGCCGTCGCTTCCAGAATGTCGTGCGAACGACTGCGTGCCAACGCACCCGGCTCCGAAGCGCTGTCGTCGTCCGTGCTAGGAGACGCACCAGCAGATACTTCGTGCATTAAAGCCACTAACCGCCCTCCTATGTGCCTCATTACTTTACCGAACAACGGCGGAGAGCCTTCCCCAGCTCGCCCTAACGTTGCAGCCAACCTTTGATAAGCGCCCGCCGCGTCCCGCTCCAGCGACCCAGCCTCGCTAGTGCCCTTATCGAACTCATCGATTATTTCACGGCAGCTCTCCGATATTTGTTTTCTCAACGCAGATCTGTTTGCCGACGTGCCCTCTAAGTCTGAGCCTGCGTAGTCAGATGAATCGTATGAATCGCTCCAAGTATCTTCACTTGATAAGTATTCGACGATTTCGCGAACTTGTTCGTCGCGTATACCCGGAACTGTTTTCATTAATCTCGTTAATTCACTTTCGAAATATAATAGTTGAGGTGGTTTTGGCGGGCGCGGGCTTTCCGAGTTGGACGACGCCGGTGTCGATGTTCTTACATTGTTTGTGTTTATCATTTGTTTAAAAAACTGACGCATTTTTGTCATCATTAAATTAGTCTCTTCATCAGAAGACCAATTATTAAAGCTATCTTTACGTGTCAACGGGCTCGGTGGCGGACGTGACGATGGTGGGCTTTCCACGCGATCCTCAGAATCTGTCCGGATTTCTTCGATAATTTCTTCTAATTCTGTTTTCGGTTCATAAGATCTTGCGAACTCCGAACTCGAATCGCCGTTTCGCAATAAATCGTCGCAGCTACCTACGAAACCGCTATCCCTACTCGTTTGCTTTTTGGACTCCGATAGTTCAGACCCAAGAGGTGGAAACTCGGGCCGCGGTGTCAACCTTCCATCTTCACCCTCCGACACAGACCTGGTGTCGTCACGAGTCTCTTCGGCAAACTCCATCGACTGTCGCCGTTCGTCTGCAGGCGAACCCCGCGGTTTTTTGCTTTGTTTTTTACGTTTTGTATCATTTTGCATATCTAACCTTTCAGATGAATCGTGTCTGTCCTCGGTTTCTGTACTCGAACCGTCAGAAACTTCTTGTGCGTCTTGCGAAGGTTCCTCACCCGTTAACAAGTTATCTAAAGACGACGAATGCGACCTTGGTGTACCACGGGCGCGAACCAGCCGTTTTCTTCGTTGCTCGGGGCTTTGTTTACCTTCACTATCACTTCCGACACTACCGGAACCATCCGAATCACGATTTTCTTGGTTGAACCCCATGAACCCAGATAGAAAATATTTTTCTAAGCGCGATGACACTAATTCGTCGTTATCACTATTTCGTTTCGGTTGCTCGCTATCCACAATGGAATCACCACCTTCACTACACACGCTCGACGTTTCCGATACAGCCTCCTCGTCGTCGCGAACGTTTCTGCCGTCGCCTAAGCCAAAGAAATAGTATTTTTCTAGTTCAGTAGCCGAAATGGGTCGCGGTTTTTTTGTCGTTTGTTCCGTTTCGCTTTCTTCGCAACTTTCTTCGACTATCGTGTGTAAAGTGAAGTCTAGGGAACGTCTGCAGTAGGCGAAATCGTCACCCCGGGTGGGCAACGTTGCCTCATCCTCCGAATCGGAGTCGGAGGGCGAAGTGACCTCGTTTTCGTCATGGCTGATGTCCTCGACCCATGAGTCGTCGTCAGCGAGCCCCTCCTCGAGGCACACGACTGCCGAGAGCGTGTCGGCATTGCTAACGACAGTCACTCCGCCCGAAGGCTGCGGCGCTTCGTCGTCAGATATCCGTTCGTCGTTTTCGTGTGACCGCGTCGGTTCCGGTTCGTTTTGCGAGTTGGTGTGGTGCACTGTGATGTCCCGCATGAGGCGCGTCGTATCCGACGTGACGACGGAGACGCGGTCGTGCGTTATCATAACGCGACTCGTGAAGCGCGCGTGGCCGTCCGCTCGGGCGGTGCGCGGTTGGCAAACTGTTGTCGCGTCAGGTGTGCACGCGCCCCCCTCCGCCTCCGGGCAAACCGGCCGCGCGTTGTGCATTTTCTCCTCCTCTTGGTCCTCTAATAATTCTTTCTTCAATAGTTCACTGAGCGTACGCTCGATACCTTTGAACAGGTCTATTTTTTCAACGGTCGCTGAACTTGAATTATCTTGCCCCGGCTCTGGCGAAGGTGCTAACTTTGTTAAAAGCCCTCGCGGAATTTCTTCGGATATCAAATTCGTGTTATTGTGTTTTTCATTGGGCAACTCAACCGACACTTTTACTTTCATATCACTTTCTGTATTAGAGCTATTATCTAACGAGTCCAACTCATCATTTTCTGATAAGCTTAATCGTCTGTTAAGGTCGTTATTGACGTTATTAATTTTTTCTAAGCTATTTTGGCTACAATTTGCATTAAAACTATTAAATTCTTCACAGGTTTCACTCCGTAACATATTTTCGTCACAAAATTTAATCAACCCAGATCTTTGGACCGCGTTTTCGTTATTTTCTTCCTCGATATAATTTCCATATGGGATCACAGGATATTCTTCAGTAAAACTCACTGAGTCCAAGAGCACAATATGTGAGTTATCATTATTTTCAGAGTTGCTACTACTGGATTCTTCATTGTCATTAATTTCATTATGTACAACGATGGCATCCTCAGGGATTATCTCTAGATTTTCCGATATTTTATCGAACGAATCATCACAGTCAATTCCACTACTATCAGCATTATCTTCTAAGTCAGATGAGGAATCCGCAGGGTTTACAACGAAAACTCTAGAAAACCGGCCGCCACCACCTCCGGAATCGTCGGAATCCTCGTCAGTGGTTGCTGGTTCCTCAGGGGCGCCGCTTGTTAGGTCATAGCTCCGCCGAGCGTCGCCCCTCTCGGAATCGCTTGAGTCGTCTGAATCGTTCGAAGAGTGGAAAGCCTTCTCCGCATTCAGATGTTCCGGCATAACGTCTGCTTGCACCGATGAAACGGAAATCGAGTCTACCTCTGCGACCACTTTGATACCGACTGACGTATCGCAATCGATTGATCGCTCGATATTCTTATCATCCTTATCGTTATCGGGGGCCTCAAGCATCTGTGACGATTCAGACTGTATCGCCTTATCGGTCCTTTGTACTGTAGTCATTGCGAGATGTTGTTTTTGGGATATGGCTGCTGCATTGGCGTTGGCGGTGGCAGTGGCGGCGGCGGTGACGGCGACGGCTGCGGCCGTGGTGAGCCGAGCGAGGGCCGCGGCATCGAGAGGCGGGAATCCGGGATAAGTGTTCCAATGCGGCGTCGGCGGGGCTTGTGCGGGGAAGGCGAGTAAGGCGGGCCAGAGAGCTGCAGGGACGGGTACTGGCACTGGCACGGGTACAGCGACTATCCGAGGCTCGGCACCGCAGGAGCAAGGCCTCGGGCAGGCTTGTGGAACGTGGCGAGGAGGTGGAGGTGGCAAGGCCGCCGCCGCGCCGGGCTCGAAGTAGTCCCAGTCACAGTCGTCGGGCGCGGGCGGCGCGGCGGAGGAGGCCGTCGACGAGGAGTCTTCCGTGTCCTCACGGCACGAGGAGTCCGAGCTGAGGAACACGAGGCGATAGTCCTCGGGACGCATGCGACCGGCTTCCGGTTCGCTGGCTTCGCCCGGTTCACTGTTGACGCCCCACTCTGGAAACAAAAAAGAAAGATTTTAAGTACATTTCTAACAAAAGTAAATTACTATATCGATACATACGTTCTAAATGACTTAAGGCTAGGTATTCCTGCAAAAGTAGCCTAGTAGTAAAATCGGGCCTGCCGAGCAGCCGTACTTGCGCATTTAGTAGGTATTTAAACATAGTAAATAAAACAATCATTTTATCAAGTCAAACTCTGCAAATTTATCTGCGAAATATTTAGTGTCTTTAGTTAAGTACAAAAATGTAAATATCAGTAGTTTAGTCATAATATTGGAAAGACATTACAAAAAGGGGTAACTTTGGGATTTTTTTCTATCAAGTGAAGTGAACTTCACTGGATCGTGTAACTGAATGCTACTTTGACTAGATTAGATCCTTAACTAATTCATACTTTTTTCCAGAATTTAAACCATTATTTTCTATGCCTCAGATGGTTTGAAAAAACTCAAAAGCGTGGCCTACCTAGCCTTAGGCTTAAAGTCTTCGACTAATACACAAATGAACCTGTCACGAGACTGGAAAAAGTAAACAAAACGTTATTCGAAACTACAATATCATGCGCTTTTAATTACTTATGTATTAATATACTATAAACAAAAAATCATAACGCTCTACAGTCTACAGTGCCATTGCATTACAAAACGCCTACACATAAATTCCATGCAACAAGTTGTAACGAAGAAATTGATGTTATAAAAACTATAGGCGTTACCTTAACACAACACTTTTACACATAACTAAGTGACTAAAACATAACAAGCAAATTAAATATAATGCCTGTCTGTCATGTTAATACAAAATAGTGCTGCATTCGTTTAAATGCCGACCTTTGACATCACCGTATAAAGGACTTAAATCGGTGACTAAGTCACTGACTTGGCGTTAAATTGAAATAGCTCTATAAACAAACGAAACGATTGGTTGCCAAGGAATTCGCAAGCGTTAGGTAGCTGTAAATAGGGATGTGATTATCGTGGCAGTTTTTGTGATAATGGTAATGCCACCAATCTTAGAAAGCAACATGGATGGGTGGTCTGCCGCATAGCGTCGCGTCGTGAGTCGAAAGCGACGTGCTACACGAACGTATCTGGAGATGAGAATGCATGGCCGTTTTATGCGAGTCTCGAGATATGGCGATGTGCGACACGTTTACTAAAGCCACTAGATTAAATGGAATGCTTCACCTATTTGTGAATATTGTTGTAGCCCTGTTCCTACGGATGTCAAGATAAAAAAAAATTAGATACGAAGTGCTTTTTTTATTTTGAGATAAGGATAATTATCAAACCAAAACATCAATACATATATTAAGGTATTTATTAGGTTGCTTTTTCTGTGTTTTGTTTGTTCGTGTTGAACAGTCTCATCACTAACTTTTGTGTATTTACCCATATCACGTTTGATTAATTGTTTAAGTAATTATTCAAGTAAATTAAAGTACTTAAATAAATAAATAAATGTAAATCTTTTAAACAGAGTCGTATAATAAGTTCGCAACATAGCTATTTGCCACTTTCAATAACCCAGAGCGATGATCATTTCTCTAATTAATATTAATTTATCTTCCAAGCTGTGTAAATGCGCACATACCACTTCATTACGGTAAAGACAATCTGGCTGCATTATTATTATTTACTAGTATAAATATCTTTTACTAAAGTGACTGTAAGGTCGGATTAAAAATATTTACATCATCATCATCATCTATCAGTTTCGCGCTTTAATTGCCCTCAGGCCTTTGCAAATGAACAATACTACATGGGGAGATCAGGCGCAGGCCCAATATGGTGGGTCTAAGCGACTGCCAACTAGCGATAACAATCAGGACCAACTGCTTAATGTGTCTTCCGGTGGAGTAGCTAGAAACGGCTGGTTAATTCACCAGAGAACACATTTTTTTGTATCTTACAGATCTTGACCTTCATCTCACCTGATGTTTAGTGCTGATAAGGTAAAAGGTGGAAGCGAGCTTCACCCGGAATCCGCAACTACTGAGGCACTGGCTATCTTATCTCTAGCTACCGGAACTCAACAATGCTACCAACATTGATGTTATGGCGACATATTTAGATAAATGGTGTGGTAGCTAGTCAGGCGGACAAACAAGCCCTACCACCAACCTAACCGAGTACACGTATCCCCCGCTGGGAATCGAACCTGGGACCTCTGGGTCCTCGGTGGTCTTAGCCACTAGACCATCTTTAGAATATTTACGAACCTCTAACCCTAATAGTTTTATACAAATGATAGATTAAAAAATATATATAAGTAACTATCTACATAGTTACCTACAGTAAGTAGGTATAGGTAGGTGCTGGAAGCGTCAATGAACATTATTTACAATTATAATTACGATAATTCACTGTCCGTGTTGATTTATTTATTAGCAGTGTTTTAATGTGTTGTATCTATGGGTATGGAGTGTATTGTGTACCTACCTACATGTCTATCTACAATTCGAATTGTCGTACGTGATATGTTAACGAATTGTTAACGACAACAAATCGAACGCCCGAACAATATTGACTCATGCAAGTTTAGTTTTCAAGCTACACTAGAAACCATTTTATTTCACACATCTAATCTAAAAAAGAAGTTTGCTAATAAAACTAAAGGAGGTACCTACAGATTATAAATAAACAGACATGTTCCTTTTAACCTGATCCTGAGAGGTATATAAAACATTGACACAAAATATATAAGCAGTTATATAAAAAATGCATAAAAGGTAACGAATGCATGTATGTAAATTTACGACTTACATGGGGCTATAAAAATCACTTTGCTTAATATTGAATGAAGTGAAATCGGAGACACTTATTCTAAACTCCGGAAGGAATAAGTTGTTTCCTCTTTAACTTCCTATTCCAAAAAATTACGTTAATCTGTTGCAGCGATGTGATGATCCATTCCACGTGAATGAAGTACAAACAATGTACTGTTTCATTTATAATGATTTCTATTTAAATGATTCTTATATTTTTTTACTTTTATTATAATTATAATCCGGATAGCGGAAGACCCAGGTTAGATTCCTGGCTGGGTCGGGTGGGCGTTTAATTTTTTCACTGTATTTTATATAAATATTTAATTCAGCTTAAGTGTAGCAATTAACACTTAAAAATAAAAGTTAAAAAAAATTACTATAGCGTTGTGTTATCAATTTGTGGTATTCATCTGCAAAGATGAATCTGCATGTCTATAGGTTGCAAATACCTTTGGATAGATGGCACTAATGTCGCTCTAAAGTTTATATACTGCCCTTATTTTTTGAGGAATTCGTATGATTTTTTTTACTGTTAATTTTGACCTTTAGCTTTCAAAGTGAGGGGTAGTGAGTGGATAGAGTAACAGTACCAGGTAGCCGCAGTCGCTCCTGGTGGGTTACTCTTGAAACACAATTGCAATAACCAATTTCCGATCCCGAATCTAAAAAATTCAAATGGCACTCTTAAAATCGATAATAGCGCTACATTGGTATTAAATTGCTTGGAAATTGAGTGAACTAATTCTTATCGAGATGGGACGTTCCGAAATTGCGGAACTTATCCCAATATCGATACATAATAATCGCATTGGAATTGTATTGAGATTGAGTTTGCGTCAAGAGTAGCCTACCTGGTCCGTTGTACTCGTATGCGTATTGCGTAGGTCAGCATCAAAAAAATCTCTGAGACCATCGAGTTGAATGAAAACAGCAGAAAAACCGAGGGCTCCATTTGATACCGCATTTTAGATTTCACAAATTAAGAAAATGCAGTTAACGGAAGATATTGTGTCATTTTAATTGAAAACATTAATACTCTTTATAATAATTAAAAATATATATAACACTAATGACTTCGAAGACTTTTAAAATAATTAGCTATTCACCGATTCAGATTTTCACTATCTCGCGTGTTCTCACTACAGGACAATACGACAGACTAATGATAAGTTAGTCATTATGAGATTCGCGTGAGAAAATTTTCTATATTATTCACTATCTTTCCCGATTGCTTATGGAATATTGTACGCCAAGATTGATGAAGTAATTAGAAATAAACGTATTATGTAGTCTGGAAGTAGAAATCGTATTCACGTAGTTTTATAAGAAGTTCAGATTCAAAGTACGCAACAATCACATCGAATGAAATTCTCGAGAAGGAAAAGATAAAAATTAGGAACATCGCCTTGATTCGGGTCCTAATTGAGGCAATTAGTATTTCCCAATAGTAACTTTATTTTCGATATTACTGTTAGGCAGTTGACAGATACGACGTGTTGCCAAAACAAGTTGAATCGCGGTCAGACATTCATTACAGGTCTAATTTATTTATTTATGAACGGTACACTGACAGATTAATGTCATTACAAAAACATACAAACATATTCCACATAATAAGACAAGACAAAGACCTGCTCGCTGTGCACGAAATGGAAGCCTGGCCAGACTTCAACCAGGCTGACAAACAATTCCACTTCTACAGCTAACCGCATAGCCACCACGAGTCCAACCTATGTCCAGGACCTGCCGGAGACGCCCGCGAAGGCATAACCGGCAGGGGGCCTAGGATCCGGAACTCCCGTGGTACCCTTGATAAGACAGCCGGACCCATAGTTCCAACTGCCATACCCTACCTATCAGGGTCAGTAAATAGAGACGACAAACAGAAGTGGACTAAGAGGTTGTTGTTTAAACAACCAGCTTCCATAAGAACAGCTGACAGCTGCCCACAAATATCAATTGATGGCTTTATTGTAATCAAATCAGCATTAAATCGAACAATTAAAGTAACTTTAGGAATAAAATGTAGGAGTTGAAGTCAACAATTAAAAATAAGCAAAATCTCCTTGATTCGAGTCCCACTAGAGGTAAGTCGTTATTCGTCAAGTGTTTATTTAAATTTTCGATAATTCTTTTAGGCATTAGTCAGCCAGAGATAAGAAAGCCGGTGCCTCACCAGTTGAGGATTCTGGGTGATGTGCGCTTCCATCTTCGGCCTTATCAATCCCTCCGTGCAAGGGCCGTATGATATGAAAAAAAACCGGCCAAAAGCGTGTCGGGCCACGCGCGGGGTAGGGTTCCGTAGCCCATATCAAAAATGCAGACTCTGAGAAGAGAGCTTTTATGAACATTTATTTAACGATGGCTCATATACTTAAATGTAGATACTACCGGTTTCACACACCTGACAACGTTATTTAATTAATGAGGAATTTGTACCGCGCCAAGTACATTTTATAAGTTGGTCGATGTTACTTGTAAACTTGTAAAGCCTACTTAGCTGTGATAGTTTTCCTTTTAACTTCGTCATATATACAACTACCGTGAATTTTTTCATGTATCCAAAAACAAACAATTGGCTTGCAGAGGGCGACGACACTTGACTCTAACAAAATTTTGCCCTTTAAAGCTTAATAGTTCACAAACGGATGCCTCAATTAAAAAACTGTTTCTACAAACCCGCAATATTTTTGAAATTGCTATCCAACGACACCCCACACTATAGGGTAGACAAGAAAAAAAATTACATTCCCACTTTACGTGTAATGCAACATAAAAAAATATTTTTTAAAATTTCACTTTGTCGGCGTGAGTAATATGTATAGTACTAGTACTAAGAGTATATGAGGTAGGCTGGGGACGGACACAGACAGACAGACATGGCGAAACTATAAGGGTTCCATGTTGACTACGGAATCCTAAAAAGTCTAAGAAGACCTGTTGCCAACACGATTCGAATCGCGGTCAGTCATTCATTACAGATCTAATTTGGAGTTTAAACCAGCAGCTTCCATACGAACAGCTGACAGCTGCCCACAAATATCAATTGATGGCCTTATTGTAATCAAATCAGCATTGAATCGGACAATGAAAGTAAGTCGTAGGCTGGCGCCGGCTCAAGGCTCGGTTGCCTAAGTCGGCGCTCGTGGGATGATGGGAGGCAGCGAGGTCGACACCACGCACAAAGACATGTCCTTAGAGGTGTACCAACCTTTTTTGTTCAGGTTCGTTCATTAATATTGGGCTTAATGACTATTCTGATTGCATAATTGAGTTCAAAGCGGTTTTGCCGGTTAATAGTTTCTGTATAGACTAGTTGAAAAACTAGGGCGACTAAGGTTCATTAGGATAAGATGGGTTAATTGATATAAAACTAATGCAAACCTTGTAATCATAACGCGTATCCGATATAAATGCATTGATTGGCCATTGTGACTTAATCATGAAAACATAAGCAGCGATGTATTAAGTGTCACGGTACCCATCTTATCCTAAGTTATTCTGGTCATTATATTTTTTTTGGAAATACCAATAACCGCCTTCTCTCATGTTATAAGGAGTTAGGTAAAATAAATTTAACTTATTATTTTTAGGTGCTAATTGCTGCATTGAAGCTTAAAGCAGAATAAAATACAATGAAAAAATTAAATGCCTACCCGACCCAGCCAGGAATCGATCCTGGGTCTTCCGCAATCCGGGCGGCTGCACTGACCATTATGCTACCGGGAAGGCTGATTTAAGCACTGAATTTTTAAACTGCTAAGTAAAATAAATTAAAGAGAAGGCGAACATCGTGTCTTATTATTATTACGAAGTAAAAGAATTAGACTACAAAATGCTACACCAACAAAAGCGTGGCTTTTAAGTTAAAAAGAAGTAGTAAGGTTAGTGCCATGTAAGGTTACTTCTCCCTACATAGAAACAAAAAAAATTGTAGTTCTCTGGAACTAATAACATGCCTGGATGCGACATGATGCGAGCAACATAAAACCCGTCGTTGTGGAGATCCTTGGGGGAAGCCTTTGTCCAGCAGTGGACGTCTTTTGGCTGAGGAGATGATGATTGTCATGCCGAAATTTATTTGCACCGACGACGATGAGGGGGGATTTGAGAAGTAAGTATACAAGCCTCTAAAACTATAATAAATAGAATTAATTAAAAGTTTCTTTACATACGAAGGTTTGAATAAGTTGGCGGCATCCTGTTGATCGAAGGCGGCATCATAACATAAAACGATATGTTAGAAATTGTATCTTATAAGTACTTAGGTACTTTCTTCTTTAATTGCCGTGACGGAGATCTACTTAGTATATAGATTAAGTGGTTTAATTCAGCACATACACACATTATTACGACCACTGCGATTAAGTTTTTTGCCTGCAACATGTTAATGTGAATCGATTAAACAGTCAGTAATTTCGAATTAGTGTAACTTTATCATTGGATAATAATTGAACGTAATATTACAAGTGAATTGTTTATTTTTACTTAACTAGCGACCACACGCGACTTTGCCCGTGCTAACGCCCGCATTTTGTGATCCCGTGGGACTTTAAATATCCCTTTTTAGCGGATGTTTACACTCTATATTGCACCTACTTGTCAAACTTTAAGTTTCGATAACAACAATGTATGTGATCTTAGACCAAATAATATTATCAGCTGCATCTGTGGTGTGATCTGGGATCAGAAGTACCAGCTACATAATGTTTGGTGGGCGGTAGAGCTTGATCTCAGTCAGATTCACTATCTTAGCTTCCACACTTATCTAAGTCTAACGGTCATAACAAAAAAATTATAAGAATTAGCGTGTTTCGGTAATTAGGTTATAAGATAGCCACTTCCTCAGTGATTGAGGATTCCGGGACAAGTGTGCTGAAGTCCATAAAACAAGAGTTGATATAGGGTTTGATATAGAGTTGATATAGGCGTTGACATAGGAGTTGTAAGAGTTGATAAAGGCAAAAATTTACGAATGACTTACATACAACTGACAGCCAACCAGTACACAATTGGGACGTTATTAAATTAGCAGGTTTGACGCCCGACCCAAATTAAATATATTCCAACAACAATAATAACAACAAACTCAACCAAAGTTAGTGAGCATTTGTTGTTACGTCTGCACAAATCTGGCTTATTTACGGGCTTATGTATCATACACAGTTATATCAGATACCATTGTTTCAGCACCATAGTGGATGTGGAGCAGATATTATCGGGCCAAACTTTCTAGTTTTATAGTGGACGGTGCTTATCCGCCGGCGCCGGTTACCGAACGCTCTGATGAACCCGATAGTTCTGAGCTGATTGAGTTCATTGCAGGATACGGGTTGGCACACCTTTCTTACTAAATTGAAATTACAAAACTATATTTATTTTTTATAAAAGTCCTGCATAACCATCCAGAAAGCTAACACGCTCGAGTTAAAAAAAACAAAATTCCAAATCAATTATTTAGTTTAGGCTAATCGGTTCGTAAGTCTACGTAGGGAGGTAGACCTTGTCCTGAGAAGAACCGGCAAGAAACTCGGCAAGGGCATTATGTTATGGTATATGCGATATGATAAAAGGACACCTTCCACACCTTAGGTATGGGTTCACGCTAATAGTCTAACGGAGCTATGTTTAGGGATTGAACCATGATATCTCGGTTTCAATCCGAGCATCGATTCGTTGGGCTACCGACAGCGACGCCGAATTACAATCTTTATATATAGGTATAAATCTTCTGTGCGTGTATATGTTATTGAACTCCTTCTAAACGGCTGGACCGATTTGGATGAAATTTTCTGTGTGTGTTCAAGTGGATTCGAGAATGGTTTAGATTTACAATTGGACCAGGTAGGTGGCGCTGTTATAGGGGTCCATCATGGGATACGGGTGTTCTTGAGCGGACGAATGATTGTTTGTTTTTTTGTCATGGAAACTGTCAAAGCGGTACGAAGTCCGCCGGTCAGCTAGTAATAAACTAGCTGACTAATAATTTTTCAAATTGTAATTTGTTGTGCAACAATATTTGCGTAAAATTATATGTAAATAATCATAAATATAACTTGCCTACTGATCTGGACTGATCTTTCAATATTTGTAAAAATATTAGGATCGGATATTGATGACGTAGTTGTCGACATTGAATAGGGCTCCTTTGGCTTAATAAGTAAAAATAGATAGTGTTGATTAATTTCGGCGAACTGGATTGAGCCACGATAGCATAGTTGGCAGTGCACCTGACCCGGTATGTCATGGGCTGCGGGTCCCGCTCGTGGATTTTTTTTCAACACCATGTCTTTTTTCAAATTATTATTGTAAAATAAAAAGTGCTTCACTAAATCCAGAATATAGTCTCGTCAAGTCATTCTTTCTCTATTCACTGCGAACTGACAGAGAGTTTTATAACGCCTCGGTGGCCAAATAGCGAAGCGCCAGACCAGACACACGAAGGTCCCGGATTCAATTCCCAGGTCAGGCAAAGTGTGTTCCTCGGGTTTATGATCACCAACCCGCAATTGATGGGTAATGGGAAATTTTGGTCGACTTGATTTCAATGATGGAGGTTGCCCAGCAGTGGGATAGCCATAGGCTATTTACTTACTTAAGGCATTTATATAAGGTTTGACTGGTCTTTGCTCAGCTGTAAAATGTTTAGAAGTTGATGATGTAAAAATTTATAAAAGCATTGGCGCGTTAATACGCGCGATCTGGCAAAATATTATCGCGTTTTTGGAACTTAATCGCTTTATTCAGTTTACCTGTTATTAAAATTTTATTATAAATCACATCAGACTTATTTATGAAGGTCATTGAGCATACAATGTACCTACTGCTGTTGAAATTTTATATTCGGCCTTATCTTCACTTACCACCAGATGAGATGATGGCCAATAGCTTCCTCGGTGCAGTATAAAAAACATAACTGACCAATACTGGTAAGGGCTGATTTTTTCAATCGCCAGATTCATTGAATAATTTTTACATAATGACAGATTTTGCTTTAGAAAATATGTCAAAATGACAATATTATTCGTTGGATAAAACTTATCTGAGGATTAAAAAATCGGGTCTAAGTGGTACCCTTACGTCATCCATCTAAAAACCATGCAAGATTGATTCAATACAACGTTTAATGCGGGATTTACCATGAAATATGAATGTTACCAAGCATGAAAAAAATGGACATTATTATTTTGAGCCAGAAAAGAAAAAAATTGTGTAGAGTCTCCATCTCTCAGATAACTATTATATTACTATTATAATATAATAAACCTTACTAAACAACTAATATAACATTTTAAATGAGTTATCGATGCCCTAGTTTTCTGTAAGCATTTAATACGATAAATAGGCAATAGACTTTTTATAGATCTTACGACCAATAAAAGTAACACGTGCTCAATTCCTTTGTGTAAGTAGACACGTGTTTTTAAATGTAAATAATATTACACAAGTCTACCGAACTATAGAACATAGGTATATACCATTATCCAATTACGAGACGACACCCAATACTTACTTACATTTTAGTAAGTCGCAACTTGAAAAGGTTTCCTTGAAGGGCTTCATAAAAACCCGCTTCAAAAGTTCACACAAACACACACACCACTTTACAGTACCTACTTTATGAATGGAAACACTTGCACAGAGTTTAATTGAGTGAACTGTTATTGTTTGACTTAACGGCACTTCACGATTTTTCGGCAACCATTTAAACTAGAGACAATTATTAGAAATGAGTTTTACAAAAAACATTCATAACCTCTCTTTCTTTTTAAAAATAAAACATTAAAAAGGTTTGTTTTGTTGAATTGGCGTTCGATTTTTGAAGTTTTTGGTGCGTTTTCGCGGTTGGCCCGTGGCGTTCAAAGCGGGCGCGGGGTAGAGCGCGCAAGCGGATGTGCGCATGGACTAACTAAAGCCGGCTGTTGGTCGCCGGGCGAACGCTCACTCAGTGCTGCGCCCCGCACGATTGTTTACGCTATCGACGTTGTTGCTATGACCGTATGCACCGTTTGTTAGCGAAAAGTTGTTGTATTTAGCTTTGTTTGCCGAATGTTTACGTCTTACTAAGAATGTACTTGAGTTTACAGAAAAACACATATTTTCTATGGTTTTCTTAATGTTACTGTCGATCATTAATTATCAGCCTATAAACGTCGCGCTGTTGGGCTTAGTTCAGTGAAAACTGGACTATAACCCACTACGCTGGATATTACTCTTATACATATTTGATCTTATTTAATTAACCATTTTTTTAAATCAATCAAGGATTCTAGTCACTATTCAGAATATTATAACTTTAATTATTAACACAAATTTCACTGTTCGAAAACTTAGGTTCCTAGGTTACTAGAATGAAAACTCTACATGTTATATTTATTATCAGTTAAGGCAGCTGTCATGGCAACAATTGGCATTAACATGTGTATTAACACATTGATAAAAGTAAGTCCGATACCCATTAAAGGTATGTTCCAAAATATCGATAAACATTATCGACATTTAGTCAAACTAACAACGTGACTCACCTCGCTTCTCAACGCCAACAACAAAACGTAATCCAGGAGAGAAAAGCCCCAAGCGACCGGTAACGAGCGGACAAAAGCCTTGCCTCCTTCGAGGACCGAGCCTGAGCGCAAAAAACACTCACATAGCGCCTGGCGTTTACGTCCAATTCGAAAATCGGCGTCTCGAACAATGAACTTGCAGTGGCGAACTAGACCAAACAGCGAGGGAACTAAAACATTTTGTATATGGAACAGCCTGTTTAAAAAAAGAGTCGTTCGTCTTTTATTTGCTCTTGACGTAGGAGGGTGCCCACGCTCGGTTTTGAGCACTCGAAGCAAGGCGTAAAATTAAAAAGTTAACAGTGCAGCCAAAAGAAATAAGGTTCCGCGCTCATACACACGACTTCCGGTGAATGATGGGTTGCCAGGTAAAAAGTTGAATAACACAAGTCAGTTTTTTATTTCTCTAACGACATTAAGGTACCGTTAAAAAGGTATAATTAAGAATATCTGTTTAGAAGTCACGTATATTTTGGGGTGATTTTCTTTCCTAAATATCATTTAATTTTATTATTAGGAATAGCACAGCATATAGCGCGTTCTCAATGCCAGGTGATCAAGTTAAAGATATTTGGAACATAATAACTATCTGTGTAAGTTAGGCACCTCTGTAGTAAGGTAACAGTCGTGAAAACCCATGGCCCGATCTCCTTATATTAGGTATGTTAAGTGTATGCAGGTGTGAGATTTTACAATGCTAGGTATTTATTACAGAAAGGCTGCTACCGAGTATTTAATTATTTAATTGAATAGGATCTTACTATTTTACTAGATTACTTTAAAAAAACTAATTAAATTGTATCAAACTAACAAGTCTGATAATCTTCAGACTTCATGTGATTACTTTAATGAATAAGGTGAGCCATTTAGATTCTAAGAGTAAAAGTCAATATTATTGCTATGATTATATTTCTTGTTATTTTATAAATAACACTACAAAGATTAATTCTAACAATTCACTTTAGCTAAGCTTTTTAAATACAATATAATAGATTCATTTATAAAAGCAGTAGCTATGATATTGCAACATAGTAAAGCATAATAACGATATATAATTTCTAAGCACATAAAACACTACAAAGATTAATTCCAACAATTTATTTTAGCTAAGCTTTTTAAATACAATATAATAGATTCATTTATAAAAGCAGTAGCTATGATATTGCAACATAGTAAAGCATAATAACGATATATAATTTCTAAGCACATAATACATAATAAAAAGTATTATAACAGTTCACACTTAACTTATTTGGGAGATCTGCTTCGTTTGAATGCCGACGAACAACTGCCCGGGCAAGGAAGGGACGGCGCTTTTATAGGCAGTGACAAACAAGTGTGACTCATAGCGCGTCGAATCACCTGATTTGCATCGGAGTATTTTAACGTAAATTGATCATACAAATAACGCCAAATTGATTACATAAATGTTTTAAATAACTAATAATGCAAAATAAACAATTTGTACCTGATTTTCTTAAAATTAAACACTTCTAAACTTATGATTAATTTTAACGCAAATATTGTTGCGAACATTGTTGTTGTTTCCAACTTCTAAACTTATATGAATAAATTATACATCATTAATAATTAATCAGTACAAACAATATGTATTTCCTATCACGGCCATACTGACAGTACTTCGTCCTCGAAGTACCATAAACTTAAATCATAAACATTTTTTTTTTCATCATTTTTTTTTTTTTCTTTACATTAATTTATTTTTAGTCAAGTGTTTCTAGGTATCTGGTCCCATCACTTGCTGATGGTGAAGCCAAACCAGTACCAACACATGGCTCAACAGCAATATTCTAGTTTATGTTAGTCCTATAACCTGCCTGTTAAGTCAGACTAACACAAACAAAATAACCTTCAGCGGACTTATGGTCAACTGCCTCATGGTATTTGACCCGATCACTCACTACATTTGAAGCCGGGCCAGTACCAGGCAG
This sequence comes from Eudonia mercurella, assembly GCA_963082485.1. Lineage (NCBI taxonomy): Eukaryota > Metazoa > Arthropoda > Insecta > Lepidoptera > Crambidae > Eudonia > Eudonia mercurella. The sequence continues at coordinate 8,481,096 of OY720028.1, forward strand.
ATGGCCAACCAGTGTGATAGATCCGTACATTTCTTTATTGATCATTATAATAACTAAATAAACTTAGCATAAATACATTTATTTAAACATGGTTTAAAATATCCTCAACAGCAGCATTTTCCTCAACCCATTCTCCTGGCCAATACCTTATCTTTTCCTTTGCAACCACAATATTCCTAAGAGTACCTCTACCCCTTAGAGCATAGCGGTCATTTGCGAGTAAGGTCGTGATTTCATAAGGTCCTTTATATTTAGGTTTTAATTTGTCATTACGTCGGTGATCTTGGCTAACATACACTAAATCTCCTAGACTGTATACTTTGTTATTTCGTCTTACTTTATCAAATCGTACTTTATATTTTTCGGCTGCTTGTAACAATCGCTGATGAGCTAATTCCCTATCAGCTTGCAAATTAATGTTAGATTCTGAATTTTCAAGAACGTCATCTAATCGGGCTTGAACACATGGTATGTTTGCATTGACACCTATTAATAAATGGAGAGGAGAAAACCCTGTAGTTTTTTGTAATGTTGTATTTACTGTTTGCTGTGTTTTCCATAAAGAGTTCGGCCAGTCTGACAAATCAGTTACCATGGTGTTTAACATATTTGCAACTGAAGCCACGTACCGTTCTACTTGACCGTTACTTCTTGGCGTTCCTGTGGCTATCATATGATGTTCAATTTGTAAATCTCTAAATAGGGTTCTGATTTGATTGGAACTGAAATTTGTACCTCTATCAGTAACAATAAGTGAAGGTGTACCAAATATTGTAATGGTTTCTCGAACTATTGGGATCAATTCCTGTGCAGTTAGCGTTTTAAGTGGCTTAAGTAAACAAAACTTAGTAAAGGCATCTACAATAAATAGTACATATTTATACCCTTCACTGGATAGTGGGAATGGACCCGTACAGTCTAAATGTATTGTATGAAATGGAACTGCTGTCTTTTCTATAGGATATAAAAGTCCTTGCTTGGGCCCTGAGTGTCCTTTTCGTTCGACACAGATTAAGCAATGAGTTAAATATCTTTTAACAAACAAAGCCATATTTGGAAACCAAAAGTTTTCTCTAATTTTATGTATAGTTTTTTCGTATCCTACATGGCAATTTTCGTCATGAAATAGTTTAAGAATACTAAGTCGATGACCTTTTGGTATATACAATTTTGGTTCAGAATCAGGTTCAGTTTTATAATAAAGTAAATTATTTCTAATAATGTATTGATTTGAATCTAATTCACCAGCCTGTGCTCGATCAATAAGGGTTTGTGTTTCAACGTCATTTTGCTGGGCAATATCTAACCAAGATCGGCCAGTGTTAGCGGGAAGGACATTAGAACCAGAAGAAGAAGCCAGCCGAGATTCATTTATGACATTAATTGTACGTATTGTTAGATCAGAATTCACAGGGTTGCGGCTAAGAAAGTCAACGTGATTAATATACTTTCCCTTTTTGTATATAATTTCAAAATTAAAATCTTGTAGAAATGTCCACCAACGGGCCACTCTTGGTGAAAGATCCCTTTTATTTGCTGTGGATTTAATTGAATTACAATCAGTTATAAGTTTAAAAGGTATGCCAAGTAAATACACTCTAAAATGTTTTAGAGCGTTATAAATAGCTAAAGTTTCTAGATCGTAAGAGCAATATTTTGATTCGGCTGGGGAAGTTTTTTTACTATAGTAAGCTATTACTTTATTTACATTATTAACTTTTTGTAATAAAATTGCTCCATAACCTAAAGCACTTGCATCAGTATGCAACTCAGTGTGTAATTCTGGATTAAATATAGTTAACAAAGGTTTAGATACCAGACAATCAATAACATAATTCCTCGCAGCATTTTGTTCAACACTCCACTCCCATTTCACATTATTTTTTGTTAATTTTGTAATACAAGCTGTACGAGCAGCAAAGTTAGGAATAAACTTGCGGAAATAACTGGCTAAGCCCATAAACTGCCTAACCTGCTTAACATTTTTTGGAGCAGGGGCGTTAGTCAGTGCTGAAACTTTTACTTCGCTAGGTCTAACTCCTTCGCTGGATATGTTTCTGCCCAAATATTCAATATTATCTACAAAAAAACTACATTTTTTCACATTAATTGTAAAACCAGCGTTACTAAGAGATTCAATAGTTTGTTCTAAATAATGAACACCTTCCTCTATGTTAGAAAACGGTATAAGGATGTCATCAATGTACACGAGAAGGAATTTTAGGTGTTGAATCGCTTTATTTATTGCTTTTTGGAATACAGACGGTCCATTACAAATACCAAAAGGCATTTTCAAAAACTCGTAATGTCCGTCCGGTGTAATGAAGGCAGTATACTTGACAGAGTCTGCTGCTACTGGAACCTGATAAAAACCATTTTTCATATCTATAGATATATAATACTTTGCATTACCTAACCTGTCAATTTGATCTTCAATCAAAGGTAGGGGGTAACGATCTTTTTCTATAATTTTATTTAGAGCTCTAAAATCAACACACATTCTGTCACCACCATCCTTCTTTTTCACTAAGAGGACGGGACTGGCAAAATGGGAATCGCTCTCTCTAATAATGTTTTTGTTCAAAAGATCCGTAATAATATTATTAACTTTCTCTCTTTCGATTGGGGCCAGCCTATAAGGTCGATAGTACACAATGTCATCTTTTTTCAAACGTATATTTAACTCACCAGTTTGTACATCACCAGTTTTATTTAAAATATTTGAATGTTTTTGAAAAATAGACATAACTGTATTTTTAAGATCGCTGGGTAAATGATTAAGCCTAGAAGACAATTCCAAAAATTCTGTCGTTAAATGATCGGCCTGTACTACGTTCAAATTGAATTGGGCACCAAATATTACTTTTCGTGACAACCTACTACCATTGCCATCCGAAATAATTTCAATATCGGGGTACTCAATGATGTTTCTACCTATAAGAAGATCAAAAGAAAAATCATAATCTCTAACAACATAAAAATCAAGATCTACACAAACATCATTATTTCTAATTGGAATTGTTACTAAGCCAAAAACATGCAAACTGCCTTGTCCTATACCTTGAAGCTGTAAACTACACGGTGTGAGATGACACCCAATACGTTTTACTATACTTTCCTTTATAATACTACAATCAGCTCCTGTATCTATCAGACATTCAATTCTTAAATCATTAACAAAAACTTGAGTTAATTTTAGATTCGCTTTTCTAAAAAATTAACCTCATTATTACGTGATTTAAAATAACACACCGTATCTGTATGTCCTATTTTTTTACAAATATTACATGTAACTACATTTAATTTAGAGTCTGTTGCGGTGGCAGGTTTAGCTTCAGTTTTTTTATTTAAAGGACAATAATAACTTATGTGACCCAGAGTGCCACATGAAAAGCATTTTTTTTCATTGTTATTTAATTTAACACGTTTTGATACATTAGGTGCAGAAAAGATTTTCTCGCTTTGCTCAAACTGTCTCTTTTTCGTACCCTTGACATATGCGGAAAATAAAGATATTAGCCCAGAGGTGGTTGTAACACTGCTATTGAAAGAAGCCATCTTAACATTGACGTCTGCAATGCCTCCACACACTAGTTCGATTAATTGACTATCACTAAAAGCTATCTTAGTATTGCGTAATAACTTAATTTTTTCTCTAGCGTATTCACAATAAGAATCGGCAGAGTCGGAAGAATACAAAACAGCCTTAGTTAGTTTTTCAGTAAGATTTTTTTTTTCCGGGTATAAGTCAGTTAAATCACATTGAAAATTTTCCCATGTTCTACCATTTGTGGGTTCCCATGCTTGGAACCAAGATAATGCAGAGCCTCTAAGGGCCGTACCGGCTTTAGCAACTGTTGTGATGCTGCTCCACTTGAATTCCTTTGCAAGTGTCTCGATATTCTTGCACCAGGAGTCAGCTCCAGTGTCACACGTTGCTGGATCAAATAGTGGCAGTGCCACATCATCATCACGCTGGCGGCTGGCTGTAGCAGCTTCGCGAATTGCAGTTAGAAGATTAGTCAGCAAGGCAGTATCCATTTTCTGAAAATATAAAATAAATATTATAATGGTTTTAATACGTATAAACTTAATGCGTTATACCTATAATGTTTGATTATACGTTGCAATGGAACACAAATTTACTCTTAACAGAATATATTTAATAGTTTTTTGCAAAACACCACGACAGGAGAGTAGCTCCCGCCACGTGCTATCCTGCAAAAACAAATGCAAAGCAATACTATCGGAGTGTAGCTCCGACCACGTATCGATTTACAGCACTAAACCACATTACAATATCTTTGCAAAACATCACGACAGGAGAGTAGCTCCTGCCACGTGCTGTTCCACAAAATTAGATGCAAAGCAATACTATCGGAGAGTAGCTCCGATCAAGTATCGATTTACAAATTGATACCAAATATCACCGAGTAAATTTAAAAAGTTAAAAATATAAATGCACCAATTCAATTTTAATCTTAGATTTAGATAAATAACGTAATGCTTACCTTCAAAACGTGTCCACTTATGTGGGTATTTACGTGAGATCCCACTTCTGATGTGAGATTTTACAATGCTAGGTATTTATTACAGAAAGGCTGCTACCGAGTATTTAATTATTTAATTGAATAGGATCTTACTATTTTACTAGATTACTTTAAAAAAACTAATTAAATTGTATCAAACTAACAAGTCTGATAATCTTCAGACTTCATGTGATTACTTTAATGAATAAGGTGAGCCATTTAGATTCTAAGAGTAAAAGTCAATATTATTGCTATGATTATATTTCTTGTTATTTTATAAATAACACTACAAAGATTAATTCTAACAATTCACTTTAGCTAAGCTTTTTAAATACAATATAATAGATTCATTTATAAAAGCAGTAGCTATGATATTGCAACATAGTAAAGCATAATAACGATATATAATTTCTAAGCACATAAAACACTACAAAGATTAATTCCAACAATTTATTTTAGCTAAGCTTTTTAAATACAATATAATAGATTCATTTATAAAAGCAGTAGCTATGATATTGCAACATAGTAAAGCATAATAACGATATATAATTTCTAAGCACATAATACATAATAAAAAGTATTATAACAGTTCACACTTAACTTATTTGGGAGATCTGCTTCGTTTGAATGCCGACGAACAACTGCCCGGGCAAGGAAGGGACGGCGCTTTTATAGGCAGTGACAAACAAGTGTGACTCATAGCGCGTCGAATCACCTGATTTGCATCGGAGTATTTTAACGTAAATTGATCATACAAATAACGCCAAATTGATTACATAAATGTTTTAAATAACTAATAATGCAAAATAAACAATTTGTACCTGATTTTCTTAAAATTAAACACTTCTAAACTTATGATTAATTTTAACGCAAATATTGTTGCGAACATTGTTGTTGTTTCCAACTTCTAAACTTATATGAATAAATTATACATCATTAATAATTAATCAGTACAAACAATATGTATTTCCTATCACAGGCAACTGCTTGTCTCAATACGCAAAATTAATGTCTTAATACTGTGCTCAGAACTCTGAGCACAGTATTGATACATTTATAGGTTGATGATGATGATGATGATGATGATGATGATGATGATGATGATGATGATGATGATGATGATGATGATGATGATGATGATGATGATGATGATGATGATAATGTTAATGTTAATGTTACCGTGTCATGTATAAAAGGTACCATGGATTATGGGTAAAACTTACAATACATTATAAAGCCATTCTGATGTGAAGATGACAGTACGGTTACCGGAATAGCACTCTACTTTTCCACTTAATTAATGATATTGCACCTTCCAGCGAACTACTTACATTTTATAGCAAAATACAATCTATACACTGTGACGAGGTTTAGTTTTCGAGACAAGCTTTAATAAAAACGTCGAAAGAACGTAACATCCAAGAATAAAGGCTTTTTTTATCGAGAAGCCCAGTTTTTCTGTGAACAAGAAGATATAACCTTGCAGCATCGTTTCGAGGTCGTGAAATCAAATTAATTTATCATCGCTGTAAAAAGTTTTGAGCAACAAATTTTGCACGAAATTTTTACAAAACGTAAAAAGTTATAATACAATTATAACTTATCTAACTAGCTGTCCCATCACGTTGTATCGCGTCGCCCGAATGCGCTAGTGCATCGTATTGGCTTAGCGTTTTTTCAGACTTTTTCATACATAAGGTGACGTTAAATAACCTTATAGCCTTCCACAAACATTGGGTTATCAAATGCAAAAAGATTTTTTTAAATCCGACTGGTACATCTAGAGATTAGTGCGTTCCAAAAAACAAACTCTTCAGCTTTATTATTATATTTAGATTAGAAAATGTATTTAGGTAGTTTCAAACAAGCTGGCACGCAAGGATTAGCAAAAACGAAACAAATGCTACCTCTACCTATACCCCTTCCCCTGCTCTTAATAAAAGCTTTAGGGGAGGGGAGACCTTTTTAGGGTTCCGTAGTCAACAAGGAACCCTTATAGTTTCGCCATGCCCGTCTGTCTGTCTGTCCCCAGCCTAGCTCATAGACTCTTAGTACTAGAAAGCTGTAATTTTAAGAATAGAATAGAATAGAATTTTTTTATTCATAACCACTTAAATTAGTAACAACAACATGGGCAAAAGACTTAGAACTAGACGTGGTGTTGAATCGATCTCCACTCAGCATAATGTCGAGATACCTGGTTGGCACCCCGACGCTGAGCTTCCGTGGAAACCAGAAAAGTAATAATAATAATAAATAAATAAATAAAAGATAAAAGATAGGTGACATCACTGCACGCCAGCGCCATCAACCACATCAAATCAGATACATTTTTCTGTGTATTGTTGATCGAAGGATCCCAGAATTAGTACTTAGCTCCAGTATATAGAAAGTCGGAAATGAAACCATAAAATATTATACTTACAGCAATTCATCAATATGAGTTATCAATACTACCTATGGGGTTGACTTTTGGTTATGTAAAAGATATTCCTTAAATTTACGCTTGAAAACTGGAACGCTAATTTGGCATGGATATACATATTATTCATGGATGAAAATGTACTGAAGAAATTTGACAATTTTGGAAATGTTGATTTCCAGGCGTCTGTACGTGGACTTAAAAAAATAAATACACTTCTAGCATCAGTACCCGGCAAGGAGATCGATATTTTTTATGATAGACATCCAGATCTTGCTAGAGTGTGCATTTTGTGAGCGAGACGTATGCATTTGGTATCCTTAGGTACTAAAATTGTGCATCGTCTTGGTTTAAACTTTAATGTTGTACAATTCAATCTATACTAATATTATAAAGAGGAAAGCTTTGTATTTTTGTATGTATGTATGTTTGCAACGACTGGACCGATTTAACAAATTCTTTCACCATTAGAATGCTACACGCTGAGTAACATAGGCTATATTAAAAAAAAATAGAAATGCGGTACGAAGTCCGCCGGGTCAGCTTGTGTTATAATAAAATAAATAAATATCAAGGGATCAATATGCAATGCGAATTACAGAGGTCTACATGACTATATCAAAGGTCGTCTCTGGTAACCCAGACGTAGTCACCTATAGAGAAAATCGCTTAGTTTTAGCACGTTGTACGTTGTAGCCATCGAGTACCTAATAGTCTTATAAAGAGCTAATTAGTTTAATTAAGTTTTTCGATCGGTAGGTAAGTACTTACGTGAGTAGTTATTATGCAATTTTGTTTTTGTTATAATTTAATTTCAATTTAAGAATGGAACTTACCTGGAACTATGTAATTATTTATTATACAAACTATTTAATTAAAGCAACATTAATGCGAGGCAAAAAACTTATTAACCAATTTAAATCCTATTTCCTCAAAGTCATCGTCTCGATTCGTACAGTACAAAAGATTTCAACGACTTCATAATGTGACGTGGTTTCATGGTGTATTGAATATTATGTAAAGTTTCTACCGATACATTATTATTCAAAGCATTTTATTAAGTATTTTTTTAATTGTCAGTTTTTTGTCAGTTTTGTTACTACCACTAGAAATATCTAAACTGCAACAATCGATAGCAGCCGATTGTATTATGCTTTGCATAAAATTCAAAATTTTTAATGTACAAAATATATTGTGTAATAAAATATAAAAATCAATAATATTGTAGCAAGAGATAAAAAGACAGGAACTTAGCTTGGGTAATAGTTTATTTCTAAACCTATCATGGCCACTAGCACACTATTATTAGAGTAGGTAATTGTATATGTGCCATGTTCACGGATGTACTTACTGAGCAAAGTAGTACAACTGTGCCGAAATATCGGATACTCAAAGACAACAAAAACATGATAATAATCCTTTACCAATTACTCTAATGGTTTTTAATACTAAAGTGAGCCGGCAAACAACCTTACAACCGCTATCTATAGGTACTAACTATATAAATCTGTAGGCTCTGTCTGTATATATGCAATTTTTCTGACAAATTTTGGGATAAATATTCTTTTATGACTCACTGACACCAATTCTTCGATTTTTGAAATTTTTGCCTGTTTGTCTGTCTGACTGTATGTATGTATGTCCTCTTATAACTCAAGAACGGCTTGAGCGATCTAGATGAAAATTTGTATGTAGTAAGAACATGAGATTACGGTAAGCGTACTCAGGTTCCAATTCAAACCCTTCGGAGAATCAAGTAGGGAACGGGGACACGAACTAGTGCGTGATGCCGTTCCCGTTAGAAAACCTCTGACGGTGCTTCGCTTCACATAGCTTGAGGAACCCTTTAAGCTTCTCGCCGCCCCCAAAGAGTCCGGTGAATCTAAAATGGCGTTTGAAGCTATCCAAAAAAAAACTGTACCCAGGTTTCGAGCTGACACACCAGGGTGCCTTTGTGGTGTGAATTTCATTTGTCATTCAATCACGTTAACGAACACGAAAATTAGTATGGCATAGAAGTAGCGCCTCCTAGCGACATACCTGAAGAGTACGAGTTCGTTTTGAAACTCACACTAAACACCCAGTAGGCAAGTCAAAACTTTCGACTCCAACAGCTCGAAGAATCGAGGAAGTTACACGGTATACGTGATGCAAATAACCGCTTGGGATTGCTCGTCAATTAGTTTGAGGGACCATACGTTTCTCGTTGCCCTAAACCCGGTTATGCTGTAAAGTCAATAGGCAGCATATTATAATATACATTGATTCATCATCATCACCAGTTCATTTTATGTACGCACTGCTGGGCCACGAGCGTTCCCTGTGGATGGATAGGAAGAACGGGCCATAAACCAAAACTGCTAATGCAGTCAGGACCAACAACGGTTTTACGTGCCAGCCGAAGCACGGAGGAGCTGGAGACAACATTTTTGGTCACATATCCGACCAATCTTTACGAAAGTTTCTTAACCTTAGAAATCGCAGACCGGGCGGGCGTGTTCAACCACTGCGCCATCCAGCTAATGCGTTTAAAACGGTCATGAAAGCCAAATGATTAAGGGTGGCTATTGCGAATTTTATCTGCAATTGAATGCGTGACATTTTAGCTCTCCTAATTTTTCGTCATGAGATTTTGTATGGCCACATCGCATTGACGAAGCAAACGAAGAGCGTTAAAATGTTGCAATACTTATTCTCGTCTTCTTAAACGTATTCGAATGACAAACGAAAGTCGCACCAGGCACTCAGGTTAAACCTAAACTAGATCACCATAAGATAAGTAGGGTAAGGAGCAGTTACTATTTCACACTAAGAAAGCGCGAAGACAACTCTTGTTGCGCTTGCGTCACGGATGTAACAAAGACGCCGTTGAATTACTAGTTTAACGGTAGATTTTAGAGCCTATCGAGCATCGGCCATTCGTCTCTAATTAAATAATCACGATGACTAGTGGTGTCTCCAACTTAGCGGTATACAAAGATTTGTATGTGGGGTAAAATTAAAGCTGGGTGTGCTCAATAGAGCGGGACAATATTTTACGGCGACCCATCGCTTACAGCTTTACAAAGCACAGGTCAGGCCTCGTATGGAATACTGTTCCCATCTTTGGGCTGGAACGCCCCAGTACCAACTCCTCTCATTTGAACGCATTCAACGCAAAGCTGCTCGAGTTGTCGACGACGTGGTAACAACCCCTGGTCGGCTCGATCCACTGGCCCTTCGGAGAGACGTTGCGTATGTCTGTATATTTTATCGCCTTTATCGTGGGGAGTGCTCTGAGAGCTCGTAATTAATAAATTAAGACAGAAGGCCCCTAAAGTAGGGACTGAATGTCACAACTTTTAATATAGAAGAACTGAGTTGCGAGATTTGTTTTTTTTACAAGTTTGTTTTTGATGGTATCTCATTTCTTTTTGTAGATAGTCCTACTTTTTTTCTTTTCCGGTCCCATCTAGGTACCTACACCTTATACTCCATTATATTATCCATAAACTGGTACACTGATTCATTAACTGCATTATGTAACTTTGTAATCTTCTACATATATATGGGATTACAAAGTTATTTATGCAGTTGGTGTATCTAGAAAACTGGAACGAAATTGACAAATATTTTATTTTTTCCTTGATTTATACACTAAACACTAATTGTATTCTAAATTTTAAGCTTCTATGTCTGCTAGAAGTGCCTTAGAGTTTTGAAGATCGGTCAGTCAGTCAGTCAGTGACAAAATTAAGAAACTTTGACTAGTTATAATTCTTAAACTACTGGTTCAAATTGAATGAAATTTTGAATATACCGTGTTTATACAATGCCTGCTTGGTAACTAAAAATCAGGCTTCTAGTTTTATCCACAATGAAGTTATAGGGAGTCAAACCTGAACTGTTTCGAGAAAAGGATGGTACGGCCGTGCCGTTTTTTTGCTCGACTTGACGGGGGCACTGCCGTGCCCCTAGATTTAGAATTAGCAATGAACATATCTACAAACATTAAACAATGGTTATCTAACTAAAGGAACTTAGGATTATCAATAATGCGCATATTTATGAGATTTATAACTCCAACAAAATAAAAATGCATTTACATGTGCTCATAAAAAATTAAATAATATCAACACCAGCTCATTTTATGTCCCACTGCTGGAGCACAAGCCTCCCCTATGGATGGATAGGGAGAACGGGTCATAAACCACCACGCGGGCCCAGTGCGGGTTGGTGGTTGTTATCGACTGCTAACGCAGCTGGGACCAACGGCTTTACGTGCCTTCCCAAGCACGGAATATTAAATAATATAATTTTGGGTCCTTACCTATGAAATTGAAATTTTTTCTTATTTATTAATAGGTGTATTACATCTAAAAGTCAATACCGGTTGTTAATATTATTATACACCTTTAATAAGGACTATGTTACTTAGGCTTCAGTAATAACAATGATTATTCATTTTGTGTCTTTATCGCCCATTTTTTTTATTGACTCCTTTTTGCGTTCGCGGAATTGACCTTTTGTTTCATTGTAGCTTTGAAGGGACTCGATTTTTTTTAAAACAAACACGTAGTGTATTTACAATTTTAATAGTGTTAACATAAATAGATGCTAAGAAAATTAAAAAAACGTTATTATGAAAATTATAATTTTATAAAAAATCTTCATACAAAACGTCAATTTCGTAGGCAAGGACCTAATACAATGCTATTGTGGCTTCCGGGTGATTGGTTTTGTTAGATTTTTATGCTGATCCGTCTTGATATTGTTACATGACTCGTAAGTTACAATGATATAATTATAAGCTTCACAGGAAGCATATACGAAATAGAACTTAAGATGAAATTTAAGTAGGTGAACCACAAAAGTCATTGTACTAACTGTACTTAGGTACTATCGCGATGTTAACAACCAAAACACTTGACACACAAACTCTATTGTAGTTTTTGTTCTGAGACAGAAAATTGTACTGCTGTGTTTGTCTCCAAGTACCTAGTACGTACCTACTTACTTGATACTGTAGATTATCGTATTCTATTAAATACAAAGAATTAAGAAGGAGTAATTAGATACTTTTTACGTAATTATTTAGTGTTTTTTAAGTACACGTGATTATTAAACGGTTCTACTTAATTCGTTTACAAGTGAAAAAAGTGATGAAAATCCGTTTACTCCCCACCTACTGTATCAGTTATTTTGTTTCATTATTTTTTTTGTATACCTATAGTGTTATATTTAGCCAAAATTATCTTATAATGTGTTTGGACTTCTAACTTGGCTAGGATTAACATTTTGACACGATCTAATGCATGAATATGACGGTCATACTGTAACACTAGCTATAGATCTTAGATCACTAAGAGTGAAGCTAATTTTCAGCTTTCAGGCACAATCAGGAATGGAACACATTTACAATAAAAATAACAATCCGTTTCAGCAGCACGAATCTTTCTGAACAAGTGGCGCCATCTATTGCTACAATGAAACACTAGTTCGCACTATAGTACAGTGACGCCACCACTGCGTGGTCACGTCAACTTTCTGTTACTTACATGTGGTGTATAAGTGCTTTTAAAGCAATCTAGATGGCTCTGTCGACAATTCTTACAAAATTCTTTTATTACAAAAAATCTCTAGTCACGACCACTAGATAAATCAGAAATGCGTAGTTGACAAAATAAACTTCGTGATTGTCACACAAAATCTCGAAACTTTTTAGTTAGGCTCAATATCGTGATTCAAGTTTCTTATTTACAAGGATAGATGGCGCTACTTGGTAGATATTTTGGACTCTACATCTATGTTTGCAGTTAGCAAACAAGCTAACTAACGTACAAAAACATCACAAAAGTCAACTGTGCTGACTTAATTAAGCTTAGGGATCTATTCTCAGCCATTTTTAATACTCCAAAGCTACATATAGTACCTATTGCGATTCAGTTTATTGCTACATTAATCAGTTTTTGGTGCATCCTAAATTTGCTGTTGCGTTCAAAACTTCAAAACGCATCACGCTCGAAAGAGATAGGTACATAAAAGTGATTCAATTCAGTAACTAGATCCAATTAAAATTAGATCGCAATAACGATATCTAGTAGGTGACGGACAAACTGTGGTTTAATTGTAACTTGATAGGTATACCTATTGGTAGGGAACCTTATTCCACTGATTACAATGTTATTGTTATTTTATTTTTAATACTTAATTTTCTATTATAAGTAGAAAGTATGTCACTCGTAATTTCACCAGGTTTCGTTAAAAGCAAAAGTCAGCATTCCGCTTCTGAATAAACACCATAAAATGTTTATATCTCGCCGATGCAATTGTTATTTGCAATCATTTGTATTGTAAATTGCTCACCATTAACAACATCTCTACAGCGTCGAATATTAATTAACTATTTACATAAGATTTTGTACGTTTAGGTACCTATTTTACATTTTGTTTATGTATTACTGTGACGACGACTGCATCGGTCACACTGGGTCACACACTAAGAAATTATTTATGACTTTAACGTTTCACTGGTGAGCGGTACGTTACAACCATTCAATGTCAATGTTAAGTGTTTAGTGAACTTGGCAATGAAATGCTAGGTACTTAAACTACGAGTATCACAATTCTCATTACATTTTTTGCTTTATGCATACAAGTGTTAACTTTACAATTGGGTAGGTAGTTGACTAGTGTGTCAATAGAGAAACTTTTAAAAACTGTCAAAACGATTTTTTTAATAGAAATTGTATGGAAATGGCAAACTATGACGTCACTATTTTTAGATTATAGAAATTAATGCTTAGGTCAAATAAAGAATTTAATTTAATTTTAAAGAACTTGTTACCTACGTGATTTCATTTATATGTTTAACTAGCTTTTGGTCGTGGCTTCGCTCTCGTAGGGTACACGACGTGTGATTGTTTGTAATAAAATACAAACTATCAAAGGTTCGTTCATATTAGTCAGTCTGTGGATTAAACATTAAAAATGTCAGATTTCCTTACAAACTTTCCACCTCTATTTCACCGGTTTTTCGAAAAATGCTAAAACACATCATTCTTTATTTTTGATGAAAAATCTATACATCGATTAAAATATTCATTTTGATAGTTATTACTTTAAAAATAATGATTTCTCCAAAAAAAAGTCTTCCCTTCTTTAAAGGAAAATAAACAAAATTCATGAGACATCTTTTCAAGAGAAAAGAAATAAAGAATGACATTGGATTCTTATCCAAATACCAATTTTCATGTAGGTATTTTACTTCAAACTGACTGACTTTAATACGAAATTTCACCCCCTATTTGACCCCCTTAGGGTGTGATTTTCGTAAAATCCTTTCTTAATGGCTGGTCACGGCACTCAATTAACCTACAGTTACATCTTATTAGCTTCAGCGGTTTAGGCTCGGCGATGATGAATCAGTCAGTCAGGACAAGTCATTATATGTAATAGATGTCCTGGAATTAATTATTGTTGTTGTCGACACTTCTATTAATTTAATAGCAGAGGTAACAAAATTAAAACATTTCAATTGCTTATTTACCTATTTAACATAATCATTCACAGCTGTTTGGGGCACATCTTTTATTTTTAGATATTTAATGTTAATTTATTCATTTTGGTATCGTTTTCGTCGTTATATTAGTAACATTTATTATAGCTATCGATTATTTTAAAAAAGTGTAAGTAAGTACCTAAAATGTTCAAATAATTTTTAACGCAAATGTTGTTGCGAACAAATTACAAAAACATGAATAAATTCGGCGGGCTGGTTAGAACCACGATAGCTCAATTGGCAGAGCACCTGACCCGGTATGTCAGAAGGGTGCAGGTTCAAATCCTGCTCGTGGAAATTTTTTCAACATTTGTGTTTTTGTAAAGTGTACCTACCTACATTACTTTTTAATACGGATGTTGATGACGTAGTTGTCGACATTGATTACGGCTCCTTGTACTTACAAAGTAAGTAGATAGTGTTGATAAATTTTGGCGGGTTGGACAGAACCACGAACGCATATAGGTAGCGCACCTAGGGTTGCCAGATACAGGCATTTCATTTCCGGGACAATTCGAGGGCAACGAATTCGGTCGGTATAAAAAATACCTACTTATATGAAAATATATAAAATTATTTTTGTAAATCGCTTTACTTGTAATGTCTTACATACATGCTTTTATATCTTAAGTTAATAACTAACTTATGACAGATGTACATACCTGGGTTTGCCGGCGTCCTGCGCCGCCTCGCCGAAGCCCTCCGCACAACAGTCGACACCAACGAGTCCATCTCGCTGCCGGAGTCCCACCGGGACCGAAGCGGGGTCGGCCGCAAAACCCTCCCGTCATCCTCCGTATCCCTATCGCTACTCGTCGGCGGCAAATTCGACTCATCACTCTCCGTAGGCACTACCACTTTCACGTCCCTATTGAACACGCCTATCATCGTCACATCCTTAATATCGTCTGAACAAGTGAACGGATGGGTCAAAGTTCTGCGTATATTACTCTTCCTATGTTTCACTTTCACCGAGCCCTCGGACAGAGAACGCTTGCTCAGTTTAGCGTCCGATTTGTCGCCGCGAGTACATTTTAAATCGGACGGTGACAAAGATTTCTTCCTGGAGTTCCGTCTTTTGTTGCTGCGCTTTTGTCTGCTCGACTCTCGTGCTGTCTGCATTGTGGTTGCATTGGTGGGATCTGCAACAAAGAAATGGTGGCTGTTAAACTAAACTGAATTAAACTTCGACAGTAATGATAAGACGTTAATTCCACTTGTGATGTAACGAGACGTTACGTACGCCATAGTGTTATTATCACAGTGGTAAGGAGTCAAACGTTAAAAATAGATGATGATCTCATGGCACTGATTGCCTATTAGGGCATAACACCCCAAAAGGTGTTAAAAAACCTATAAACAACTTAAGATCGCGTAAAGGGAAATACCTACAGCTGTTCCATTCTTAATGGCAAAATGTATGAAACGGGTTTTTTAATTATTACTTAAATTAGTTTCCAGTCTCACTACCTACGTACGTACGAGTGTGTTTATAATACGTACGATGTGTGTCGCCAATTTGTACTGCATTTCAGATTCACCAAGGTATTAGTTGTGCATTGCGTAATTTCAACATAATTGTGGCCATAATGGCATTTCTGTAGAGCCTTGTTAGCATATATGCTAAGTAGTATGTTTTATGTTATTGAACGTTATAAAAGGTGTTATCTCATTGCTATAAAAACTACTATCTTATTGATAAAAAAACAGTTTTTTTTATTCCAAATCAGAGCGCTGGGTTTACTGATGGTTATGTGATAAGTATGAATCATCATCATCTATTTCTCAGCCAAAAGACGTCCACTGCTGAACATAGACTTCCCCGAAGGATCTCCACAACGTTTATGTGACATAAAAGTGCAATTCACAGGAATCCTTAACCGAGGAACTGGCTGTCCTACCACAGATGTCCTACCTCTAAGGGATTGCGCAGACGACAGTCGTTTGTCCACTTGCATTGTTACATTATAAATAAGTCATTAGCTTAGTATCGTTTATGGGATCGCAGATTTTTTTTATACTGATCTTCAAACTTCAATATGATTGTTACATTCAGTTATTTCTGGTTTTGTTTTTCGGAGAGTTTGCTTATTGTATTAGGCGGTATTATTAGCGGACTTTCTTGTGGGCACGGCGGTAAGAAACTTTAAGGGTTCCCCGAGCCATGTGAAACAAAACACAGTCAGAGGTTTTCTAGAGGGAATGTTACACGCACGTTTCCTACTAGATTCTCCGAGGGGTACGGATTGGATCGGGATATCACTTACAGGCCTTCGTGTGCATAGACTACAAGAAAGTCTAACAACACAACAGACACACAAGTACAACAGACTAAGACAAGTTACCTCAAGTGTAAAACTTTAAATAATCAAAGGTGTGTAAAACAGCAAGAAAAATGCCACCCAGGTAACAATACCAAGCATAACGTCACCTTTATTTTAACGGTATCTTCGTTTGACAAAAGTATTGTTACAACATTTTTAACGGCGCCTACTTAAAAAAAACTTACTAAAAACGATTTCTTATAAATCACGAAACTAAATAGCGTAACTTAACAACTAATTAGCGGACACGTTTCTGTTTCATTCTCAACTTATAGCAACGTACTGTCGAAATAAATAGAAACGCTACATTTTTCTTAATTCGGTAATTACGTCTGAGGTAATAATCTTACCTACTTGTGTAACTGACTAATCAAAGAATACTTTTTAATTTGCTTTTATATGATTAATAGTTAATTGAAGAGATAGTAATCTTCTTGACAAAAGTGTAATTATTAACGGGATTCTTACCATGTCTATATTTATTATGAGTATTCGATATTTCGGCATATTCTTGACAAAGGTAAACGAATCACTTTTTGTGTTACCGTGTTTGAAAGTGCACATCCTTCTGCTTTATTGTAAAAGAAACATAAGTACATGTGCTATGTGATTCGCATTCTTGACAATTTAGTAGTTTTAAAACCAAGCCTTTTTGCGAATTTATTTATTTTTCCCTAAATAAAAATAAATTACTAAAAAATAAACATTAAGTTAAAGTAACATTATGGAACAGTAACGAAGGTTTTAACTTACAACATGCTTACAACTGTTATTATATTATTTTTTATTGCCAAATAAGATTGTTCAATGCGTTCTAGATAAGTTTAATTACTAGAGTTATACGTGTTTGTTAACAATTTATTAGACACAAATACATTTATGAGTTACGACGAGCCGACGAGTACACTACACATTGACATTTAGGACTATTGGGGAACAATGATTAATGATCTGTGATCTGGTCTCACTTTATAAGGATCTACTCAGGTACACTTCTAGTATTTACCGACCCTACTGACCCTAAAAGCAATTTTTTTTCTTTTTTAATGAACACTAAAATTTGAGGCTCTAATCATCATCATCAGCTCATTTTTATGTCCCCACTGCTGGAGCACGAGCCTTCCCTATGGATGGATAGAAAGAACGGGCCACAAACCACCACGCGGGCCCAATGCGGATTGGTGGTTATTAACGACTGCTAATGCAGCCGGGACCAACGGCTTTACGTGCCTTCCAAAGCACGGAGGAGCTCGAGATGAAACATTTTTGGTCACTCATCCAATGACCGGCCTTTGCGAAAGCACTCGCAGACCGGGCGCGTTATCCACTGCGCCATCGAGCTCCTTAGGGTCTAATAATGAGGTCTTATAATTCAATAGTATGTCTGCTAATGTTGGCAGCCTGATTTTGTCATTAGGAGTACCTATGTAAAAAATTGTTAAAATCAAACCACCGACTGACACACGATTGCGAACTTCTTAAAACAGATGTTCAAATAATTTTTAACGCAAATTTTGTTGCGAACAAATTTTTCAACATTTGTGTTTTTCTTATAACAGCATAAGTGTTTTCAGCTTGGTTTTCAGTCAAGGCACTCGTTGTTCGTGTTGTGGTCCCAGGTAATGTGTGTAAATCACCAATTAGAAACATGAATGTCGTTAAAAATACCTGTATTATTAATTCCGCTAATAGTATACCTATTCCGTTAAAAAATTTCATTCCGACGAAACTAGTTAGGTAATTATGCGCTTTTCAAATACGTTGTTGGTTAGACTAGTCGGAAATAGTTTAAATTTATAGGTGTTTCTATTTGTACAACATTTTCACTACAAATATTGCTCTCACATTCATGAATCTTGCTTGTCAGTCAGTTTGTATGTCTACGGCGGATAATATTGGCCTGAAGAGAAGCTTAGCCATGGCATTATTATATTTGCACTTGAAAATGCAGGCTTTCATTAACAATTTCCAATGCAAATATAACTCTATTCTTGTATTTACCACTAATCTCTTTATAATTAAAAATATATTTTATTGATTCACATTTTATAAAAATGTACTTATTTGAAAAAACCACTTTTTTTTTATTTTTAATAGTTTGTTCTCTGAGGAACCGGCTAAGGTCATAGACCATGCTGCCATGTCATTAGTTTCTTAATTTCATTAGTATTATAATCCTAAAGATGATGATGAATGATAATGGAAATGATGATGATGAATGATAATGGAAATGAGAAGTGAGAAATGATATACCCCCAACCCCTCGAGTATCTCAGTAAAGATGTGGGGCTTTACTAAGTCCTCAAGCGGACTTCTTGAGAGAATTTGATTAGTGACGTTGCACTGTTTTGTTTCATTTGCCAACACTCATGCACACTCACGAACACTTAACGGTTAATAATCCACCATTATTTCACATTAATATTCGACTTAACACAAATTTTAGAAAATAAAACAAAACCGCAGACATGACTCTTCACTTTCCCGCCAAGAAGTCTTGAAAAAACCACTTTACATTATTGTAAGTTTTACCACAGACTGTGCTTTTACTATAAAGATAGATAAGAAATATATTATGAAGATATTACTTTAATGTAACTGGCAGGTGTTAATTATAATGATTCCTAGGTACTTACTTTTAAACTTTTTAAAATTGTCGTTTTATTTATTTACAATATACAGACTTGATCTTATTTAGTAACTCATCCATTGGAAAAATCTTTAAAAAATACAGATACAAATTTAGTTCAAATAAAAAAATTAAAAAAATTCCATACTTAATAAAAATTTCTTACTTCATGGCTGTTAGTTCGATTTCGATTGGTAGGTAGGTTAGGTAGGTACCTATGTGCTCTCAATCAGAGAGGTAGAGGTAGTAAGGTCGGACGGATCAAAACTAAGAATTAATATGTGGTTGCACCTAATTACCTTTGATATCAACCACGACCGCAAACCGGAGAAACTACATGCGGCTGCTACGCCTATATCACTTCACAAAACAAACAAAAGTCACACGTATTTAAAAAAACACACAACCGCACAGATAGCAAACTCATCTTACCACGATAACGTTATCTTCGCAACAAAAAAAGATCACTGCACAGATAATATTGTAAAATTACGCGCGCATATTGACATTGTGTTATAAGACGAAGGCGTGCACTGCCATTCAGCCACAACGACGCAGGTGGATTAATGGTTTTAAAAATTAAAAAGTTTAAAGGTCGTCGTCACGGTCGGCGGTTTGCAGTGAGCCGTTCAACAAGGCGTCTGCTCTCTACGCTTCGGCAAACTGAACTGTCTGGTGCACTCCGTCCGCTTGCTTTCCTACATTTACGTTACACCGTGTTCAAGATGACTTATCTTACTAAGATCTGTCTCAATTAATAGAATTAACACAGCCTTGATAACATTACCATAATATACACTTTTAATTTCCGCAGTTTGTTGAGACATCACAAGTTGTTACATATGTTGCATACTCAATCGTAATAAGAACAGTAATAATATAACAGTCAGTGTTGTACGAGTATATTAATTTTTATCTTCGTAGATAGATATATTCACGTTAATACTATTACCGTGGTATATCGCTGTCACTGAGGTATTATTACTACGTAGGTAATACCTCAATGATCGCACTGTTACTTTCAAAGCCTCGATTTTATAAAGTCGCTAGGGAACTTGTAAGCTATGGGTAAATGATCTGCGTTTCTGTCTATAAAGGCCGCATTGTTCAATTCTACTAAAAAACATTATTTGCTCGCAGGTAGATCATAGCGAACCCTCTGATATATCTGTAAAGACTAATTAATTCTTTAAATAAGTCTATAACGGCCACATTGAGCAATTTTACATGATATGATATGATACACAGCAATATTTCTTATTATCGTAAATTGCGAATCGTCTTTAATTCAATTCAACTAATGATTCTTGATATTGCCACACGGACAATAATATCAATTATACGAAATCTTATAATATATGTGTTTTGATTCGTCTAAATCCGAAGTGACCTTTTTGAACTGCTGGTCTTAGCACACGTCCTTGGCTACGACTCGCATCACGTATCTTCATTAAATTTGATTCAAAAGTAACCTAACGGACCTAATCTGCAAAAATATTTAATATACAAGTTGGACACCCTTAAAAACTCTTTCATGTAGTTTTCAATTTTCCATAGAAATTACCAGCTCCGTTATTTTAAGCATAACATTTAATGTCATAAAATCATGTTCCATAATTTTAATAGCCATAATCATCACGTTGCATATTATCACGACGCATAACTTTAAAAGTACTAATATAGTGTAGCTAAAATTGTTTGTCATAAGTATTAAAAGGCATAAATTTGAAAAGCATAATGATCACAACGAATAATATCTTAACGCATAATTTGTTTAAAGCATAATGAATGCATAGCATAACAATCTCAAGGAATAATAGAATTAGTATTTTTTTAAACATTACTTTATAAATAAATAGTTGATTTGTAATTTTTTTATTTATTTTCTTAACCATGTAAATTAGCAGCATGCAAGCAGGCATGCAGCATGCATGGTTTCTGTCACGGCTCCGGCGCTGCGGGACTCCGGCGCGGTCCCACGCGAGTGCGAGGCCGCCTCGCCCCTTCGCGCCTACGCGGGCTTAAATTACACTCTAGCGTAGGGCAGACAAGACTACGTGGAGTCGGGGTGTGCTAGTTCGAATCTGGGTGATAATTCGATTTAATTAATAAGATTTAGGACTAAATAATTTATGCCATACAAAATTAGGGATTTCAGTAATTATGACAAATTAAATTATTCTAAAAATATTTAGGCCTACCTTTATTATAATATGGTAAATGAAATTAGGGATTTAATTTATTATGCTTAATAATAATATGCCTTTAGACAGTTATGCCACTTAAAAATTATGCGAAGGAAAAATTATGTGACATTAGTGTTATGCTATTTGATGATTATGCCAATTGATGTATGACAAACGACTTTAGGACAATCGACGTTATGCGAAAAGTTCCGCCCCCAAATTACCATATAGAGGTATAGACAGTACCACTGCAACTGATATACTATACTCACACACGACACGACTCATATTTTCACAATGGAATACGGAAATGGGAAACTTAATTAACTGGCTCAAGAACAGACAATGATTACCTTAACCTTGGACCTATGGAAAGAACATCGCAAGGTTGCAACTATGCATGCTGCACTCGCAGGAAGCTGATAAGGCGTCTGTAAACATCACTGGCGTCATGCCGATTGTATTGTTTTCTGAAAACAAAAACCTGGGTGCTTCGTATTGTAGCTTATTCAAGTATATATGTTGATTGATATTTATAGTTAGACATATTAACCTAAAGCCATAAAAGTTCTTTATCTTGTGTGTTGTGTGTGTGTGTTGGAGAAATCACACAATATTTTTACTACCGAATGGTGCTTAAAGATCTATCCTAATTAGTAATTCTATTAAGGAAATAAAGGTTCTAAAACCTCGACTTGAAAGCACAAGAAAGGCTAAATTAAGGTAATCGGTATTTATTTACTGATCCTTCTAGTATCTTGTTTGAAGACATATCCACGAACTTTTTTACTAACATCGTTTTTATGCCTTACCTTTTTTGTTGCAGAAATTCACGAAATTCTTAGAAGATATTTTTCACGACTTATATTCGTCCGTGAAATAAACAGAAACCTACTGAAATTGCGTCATACATATTACCACTTGTCTCTACTTGACAGGACAAAGCAAATAACTCTAAGGCGAGTTGTCGGGGAAACAATTTTCTTAAGCATTTTGCCGCCTTCCATATTGGTCTGGCTGGAGACTGGTACACCGTATGCAGTTGAAGAATGTTGTCGCCGCTATAAAAATGTTGCTAGGCAATACAATTTTGTAATAACGAACACTGAGCTCCTGTGTGGTCGGTGCGTAGTGCTCGTAAGAAAAAATCCAGTTTGTCTGCGCTGGCAGAACTAGTTTTTGAAAGGACTACATCGACAGTAGCGTTGCCAGATTTCGTTACGATTGGTAATATTTAAAAGTACAAGCAAGTCCCGTTCAGTAAATGCAATGTAACTTTAATCAGTATTTTATCAGACTTCAAAAAAAAGGAGGAGGCTCACAATTCGTTTGTCTCTCGATCTCCGTCATCTATGTGCCGATTTAGATTTTATTTATCGTTAGTTTTCTCCCGAGATGGTCTCATTATTATGTGGTAAAGATCTGATGAAGACCTTTAGAGATAGACATGACGAACAAGTACTGGTATTGTGCTTTGGTTATTGCACTGAAGAATAAAGAAACTAGATGGTTAGGTTAGGCATATTTACAAGGTTAACTAACCATGGACTTTGTGGATACTTCATAGAACTCCTTAACAGTTCAAAAGTTGTGATTGGTTATAGTTTTAAATACGAAAGAGAGTACCTTTACCTACCTGGACAAAGAGTTTTCAGAATTTACTTTTGTAAGAGTTTATTTCTGTATTGGTATAGTAAATATAGCACAGTTCCTAGACAAATACCTACCGTAAATTAAAATGGACACCAAGGTGCGACTTTTGAACCAATGACAATAATTCTCACACTGTGATATGAATAACTTATATTTCTACCCACTTGTATCCGAATTCCACATGATCGGTGACTGCTTTGGCACTGAAAAGTCTTAAAAGGTATAATACACCAAAGGACGTGTGCTTTTAGCTTTTGGCCACCTATAACCCTTACAGCGTCACCAGGGTTTCCTCTATCCTCACAGTTCGTCTAGATGCGATGGCATCAAACAATAAGTGCCCCCGTCCGGGTCCCCTACTAAATTTTCCGAAGAGTTCAGATCGGATCGCACAAGCAACGCTGACCACGTCATTTCAGCGTTTATTGATTCGATACTTCCGGTCGGTCTTACTAGAGTACTAATTAAGCTATGGTTATCCAAAATTCTAATAACTACAAGTTATTAGACACTATAGTAGCGCTTATTTAACGGTAGTATGTTAGCATACAACCGTTATATCTATAGAGTTCAATGAGGAAGCTCGTTGTCGTATTAATATAGAATCAAAACACAATTTGTCTAATATGGCTTCTATACCATTAAAAGGTGTATTTCTTAAAATGTGCACAAGTTAAAAGATTATACTTTTAAACCAGGTTCGGTCGAAAGGTCGAAAAGAGCCAAGTTTAATTAAGAACAAGACTACAGCGAATTCTAATGCTAGTTTACAACAACTTGTAACCACAAAAGCCGGTAGCTAGGTTACTCTGTTAGCGACGTCTTGCAATTTGAAGAGGTAATGTTGCATAATTCTTGGAACCGTCTCCATGAGCCCACTGTGGTGGAACACATTCCATATTATCGTAGTTTTAGTTTGTATTTGTTGAGTTCTTTGTTGTTTTTTTAAAAAAAACCGGTAAGATTATTATTATTTTTTTATTTATATAAATTAGCACAGAAGAAATAATAGTGTCAATAGAGTAACTTTTTAGCAACTGTCAAAACGATTGACAGATTTTAATGGAAATTGTATGGGAGTAGCATACTATGACGTCACTGTTTTGTTTCGTCAATTAAGTGTTTATAACTTTTTATTAGGTTACAGAAATTCATGCTTATGTCAAATAAAAAATAGGTTAATGTTTTAAAGAACTGTTACATTAATGGTCGCCCAGTAGTGGTCGAAATTCGACCGTAATTTTATTAAGGCTGCACGGATTGTATCCTAAGCAATGAAATATTAAAAAAGATAGAATGTGAGTTTGGATTGGCATTGACAGATTTCGGTCGCTCCTCTTTCATTTTTAAAATTTTTGAAAAGAGTTTATGCGTGTATGTCAATTACATGGTAGTGTGTGTAATGCTTGTTTTATTGATTTAATGTATTTTTATGCATAATTTAAAAATATATATTGACATTCTGCAATCCTACTATCTCCAATAGAGATTGGCTGCAGTCATTGCTGAACTTCGCATCATTGCTGGATAGGGAAAGTTAATAAGTAGGGAGTTATGTACCAGATAAAACCAAAATCATCATCATCATCATCATCATCAGCCTACTTCCGCCCACTGCAAGGCATAGGCCACTTCCCTCGTACGCCACTCTAAACAAAACAAAACAAAACAAAATACTAAAAGGGAAATAAACAATAAAAGTATAAGCGTCAAAGTTGTATCATTGCCAACAAAAACTTCCTTGCATATTCAATGAGAAAGGGTCAAGTGATATGACGGATGCTCGCAGCTCATTAAGCTGATTCACAGCATAATTAAAAGCTCTGGTTCGCTTCACAGTTATGTCGATAATAACACGTTGTACCTACGACAAGTTCAGCTTCCCATAGAACGGTTCTCATGCCCACAGCCCAACACAATGGGATATTCCAAGTATACGAGGGAGTGATGCAACAAGATACCAGGACAAATCGTTGACTCGTCTTACTAACGTTGAAACGTTTAATTAAGTATAAACCTGCACAAGTTATTAGGAAAAATAATCATAATTTCAAAACCGGATGTGTACAAGTACTTGAAAATCATTCATCATCATCATTTGATTTTCTAAAGTTTACGATAACAATACACATTGTATCTAACGACGACGACCTCCTTGGTAGAGTGGCTTGCTCACCGGTTTTCATGGTGTCGCCATCTCTGAGGTCCGGGTTCGATCCCCGATCGGATCAATTTAGAAATACCTGTTTTTCTATATTGTTTCTGGTCTGGGTGTTTCCAATGTATAATAAGTATGTATTTAAGTTTATTAAGTATGTTTATCCGTTGTCTAGTTAACCATTTATCGAGTTTCTTAAGAAAGCTTTTCTTGGGGATAGATAATTGGTGTGAGCGTGGGAAACATTTATTTATTTATTTAATATTTGTAACATTTTTAATCATATATACTGGCGTTTAATTTGCATTAAGTATATATGTTTTTAGGAAGAGTAAACAATGACTCCTCTCTACCCGATATGTTAAGCATGAGCCGAGACGAGATGCAAAGACGGAGCCACCTAGTGGAGCGGTATTATACTACACTAGCTGTAGATTATTTTATCGTGACGTTTGTAACTCCTTCCAGGTTCCTTCCGCACCTTAGCAGTCTCCTTGTGACTAGTGTTTCATTTAATTATTTATAAAAGGGCACATCGCTCGCAGGATCGATGGCCGCTGGGGCGAAACAGTTCTCGAGTGGCAACCGCGTACCGGAAAGCGCAGTATGTGAAAACCTCCAACAAGGTGGACCAACGATCCGGTAAAGGTCGCGGGAAGCCGCTGTATACGAGCAGCACAAAACCGTCCGTCGTCGTTGTGGAGATCTTTTGTCCAGCAGTGGACGTCTTTTGGCTGAGATGATGATGATATAGAAAAACTTTATTACGATTTTCGTTCCAACTTCTTTTGTATTTGCAAATGTGTTTTCCTTTGTGATCGGAAGCAAAGCGTTTTTTATTTTGACACATTGTTTTTATCGACATACAAGTTGTATAGTCTGACCGATAAGCTATAATTACGATTGCGTGTGATAAACTCGCGCCTTACCGACCGCGACCCTGAGGTTTCAATAAGACCTCCGTAGAGCTACCAACCATAGAGCTGCTTGGCAGCACAGACAGCTTTCATGGCGGGTTTTGTGCCGAAACCATGATACTGTAGATATATATACTGTACAGCTTCATGGCCGTAACCACGCCGAAACAAAAGAAAGCATGAGAGGCATTAAGCATTAAAAGAAAAAGGAAATGAAGATCAAGATCAAAATTATACTAGTTTGCTCATTGAATGATTGGCATCAAAACTCGTAGCATATCTTCTCTACAACTCGTAACAGTTGACATGAAGTTTAACAGTTTGACTATGGAGCACCCATATCACGTACGAATTAAAGGTAATCTTTGCAAAGCAACTGTTTCCCTTGACGGGCTGACGACCGTACCGTAACCTCTTTGGTTGACATAAAACGCTAGATCGATTAACATAAACATTAGGAAATATTATTTCCAGTAAACGTTAAGACGTGGCCACTCAACCGCAAATGTTTATTATTTGATAGTTGGTTTCAATAAAACGTTCGCACGGATACCAGTATTTGGTTCCACGAGTTGTAACATACCTTAGTCTTTACGGATATAAACAGTTATAGTAATGCAAATATAATATGAATTATCTTGTAGTGTTGTTTTTACGAGATATCAGTAATAATAAATGATGACAAGTGACAGGTGTCATGTGTCAGTGGTTACCGGTTATCTCTGATCGATAGAGACGGGTATTTTGATAGTACCGTAAAACAATAGAGGTTTTAACCGAAGTTATCCATTTAACATATTTATGACTCGCATTATGAGACAAGCAAACACGCGCTGTCACTGTCAAAAGGACTTAGAAAATTTATTTAATCGATCGGGGAGACTAGCGATCGCCGCCTGAGTTGAATTACGCCATATTTTCTTAAAAAGCAGTTTAATCTATTTGTAGTTATCCAAGGCAATAAAAGGAGAAAACCCCCTGTTACCGTGTGACTCGAAAGTCGGCACCCGGAGACGTATTTCAAAGATATTGGAAAGATTACAAATTCCCTAAAAGAGGGCATTTTATTTATTTAATTTCTTTATTTTTACAACTTTAGTTAATTATTAAAAACCACAGTTCTTTGCAGTTACAGTTATTCTCTATGATATAGGTCTCCGTGGTAATAAGAGGATAGGACCCTGTCCGCCACGTAGTCGGAGCGGCCCGGGAATCGAAGATGTTTGTGATTAATTTTCTCAATCAAAGTCTCATATTAGTTGTTAATAAACATTTATTTACCATTACAAAGGCTTAATTTACAATATTTTACAAGTTAACTGATTCTAAAACCTTTAAATTACATAGATCACAATATAAAGCATCATTTCACATTATTACTTTGCAATCAGCATTTTTAAGTTGAATATTAGAAAGACTACAAATTCTATGACCTTGCTTTAGATAAATTGATATATTTCGATAGTAAATGGCCTCCCCTAGGGTTTATAAATTCTTTAATAGCCCTTACCCTATCATTTTACTACTACACTTCAGGGCACTTGGACGGAGCCACAGCCTCCACCAAGAAACTGAAGCTGGAGCTGGTGAGAAAGGGACAGGCTTGTTGCATTATATAAGAAACTAGGCTGATGAAGTAGCGCAGTCCGGACTCTTCTGCGACAGAGACACATTAAGTACCTTTCTGCCACCAGACCCATTAGAAGTATTTTGTACGAGCTAACAGGAAGGATCCATTACTAACATTACATATATCTTACCTACTAACCAACCCCTTTTATTTGTTCCCCTCATTTTATTATTGTTTTTTTATCAAGTAGTTCCTTTTGTCGATCAAACTGACCTCAGGACTCCTGGTACCCTATTGTTTTTGGAATATTTTAATTTTAAAGAAGTTGACTCAATAACCTTGTAAATCCACAATTGTATTGTTTAATTTTATTTTATTTTAATAAAATACCTTATTTTGTAAAGTGTGGAGCTTTTTTTTTGTAGCCTTTTCACAGGAGGAGGAGAAGATCCACATTACACTACGGACGTAGAGAATGAGAGGTGAGGTGTGTTGTTGTATGTTGTGTGTAGTATTAGTGCATTTAATACAAATATATGTACGAATATTTGTTTCCACGGAGCCTAGTGCGAGTCTCATTCGCCATTCGAACACGGTATCGAAAACGAGAATTTGTATGGCTAAAGGAGAATGCCCATTCTCGGTATCGTCCTTGTTCAAATTGTACCTACACCTAATTTATATCAAAAATCAAGTTTTTTCTTTTCTTTTTTTTTACATGTCGAGTTATCGTTGTCTTCTCGGTGTTGCCATTTTGTAGCAAGCAAATCGATTTATTAAAATATAATCGATTCACTTGTAGTTATTTCATTAAAATAACGAATTGGCTTATATTTATGTTTCAATAATTCAATATGATATAGAAAATATATTAAATCGCATATAATACAGTATTGTAATGCGATTTAATATAATATAAAAATTATCATTGTACAAAATCATTTGTAGCGATACTAAAGCCCATACTACGATGGGCAATTCTCTTTTCAACTCTTATCATTTCTCATGGAATGTGCGAGTATTTGTTGTACGTTACGTGAATTATCATGAAACACCGTAATTCGATGTCTTTTTTAAGAAGAAATAAATAGTTAAAATGGTATTCTAATATGTAGAAATCATTATGTACCCACTGAACTGAGCCGAATATTCGTGCTCGCCGAATACATTTCAATTTGGTACGTAAGAAACTATGTTTAACCGTAAAATCGATGCTCTTTTGTTTAGGAAGAAAAGATATTCGAGAAGATTACATTCCTAGAGAAATCGTTGTAGTGTTAGAAATTCTATAAACCTTGGATAATGATTGCAAAAGTCACGTTCTTCTTTCTCTCGACGTTTTATAAAGGTATTGTCTATACGAGTAGTACTTTATGGTAAAAGACAACTTTGTATCATGAAGAATTTGCTTAAGAAATCATAATGGTTAAGAAAGCGAAAAGCTATTTTGCATAATAGTTTTTGTTCACAGTAGGTAGTACGCCAAGGCCATGTTATTTCTTCATTAAGATTTTATCGAAGCAAAATTATTAATTTGTAAAACCAAAAGTAAAACTTTAGTTTTACCTTCGTTGTAACAGCCAAGATGAGTAATAAACATTAAAAAATCAGATTGCCTAGTGTGAGCTTTGTTTACTAATGTATTCATTCGATTACGTTTACGAAAACGAAAGTTAGTATGACATTGAAGCAGCGCCTCCTGGCGACATACGAGAAGAGTTAAAATTTTGCCATACTAATTCTCGGTTTCGTTAACGTGATCGAATACTTAGCGAATGAAACTTGCATTTGGCGCAGACGTGCCCTCTGCAACGGGCGACGGACTGAACGAAGTTGAAAGAAAGGTAGCCTTTGGCCCGATCGGATCGATCGGCCGAACCTAACCGATTGATCGATGATCGAGGTTTGGATAGGTTGATCTGCGGCCGACAGTACTTATGAATGACGTTACGAACCATTCCGGACCATTTTTCATTTCATCCGTGATCACTAAAAAGTTTCTAACTCTAATGTCCTAAATAATGTCGTAGTTTTCACGTTATAAACTTTTCAGACTTATAATTAAACTCTAATAATTCATAATTTTTAATGTTCGCCAAGTAGATGTAGACGACCTTTACAACTTTTACCTTCTCTCGTGGCTATTCCACCTTTTATCGTCAATTTCATGACATTACACTGGCATTGAAAAAGCAATCAAGTGTGAAGTTCGTGACTAAGTTAATAAATGCACTGTTGTGGATAGTTCTTGTAATTTAATCTACAAGTTTTTTTGCTATCTTAAATAATATTATTTATAAGGCGCCCGGCGGTGCCGTCACGGACGATGGATATATCTGAGCTTTGTTAAGGAAGTCGACAAGTGCCTAGTTTGACTTTATGACATAATTAATCAAGTGTTACTTAATTAATTTTAATTGATTGATTAGCTATAGGTGGTTTGCACTCACTGATCATGAGTGTTAGTATTAGATTTTAAAAGCGTACTACTGTCTCGTAACTTGTTGGGCTTTAAGGAACCATTGTTTTGTTGTAATGTCAGAATGTTATCTTTAATCGGTTTATTGATAAAGTTTAAATTAAATAAATAAGCTGCTTATAATTCTGATTACGCTGTTAAAAAGGTTTTGTCGGATTGTTGGTATAATATAATAGTAATAAACAATATATATTTAAAAAAAAACTCAATCATTTATAATTAACTTTAGTTACAACCAACATCAAGCTCGGCCAGTTTTAAAATAACATGGATTGCCAAATGCGGAAACAGAGCGATTTATTGCTAAGTCAGCAATTAAGAGGTTCTTCTTAATTAAAACTCACTCACTGGCGATGGCGTCCTCTTTTTCCTAAGTGTCTATAAAAGGCGAACAAAAAGAGAGATTCCGTTAATTCCTCGTACGGAACTCTCAACAGTTGCACGATGCCCACATGTGTATTGTTTGCAGATTTGTCGCCTTGATACACCGGCACCGTGCCGTTCTAAAAACACAAGAGGCAAGGCTAAAGATTGATTCATTAAACATATAATGAATATGCGAAAGACTGCCGAAAATTAAATATGGAATGTTCATGACATGTGGAGCCACCTGACGCTGACGATAGTTGATACATCCTCCATCAAAGAAATGTCAAAGTGACTATAGGCTTATCAATTGTCGCCACTACGGACTTATCAGCTGTCACACTGGGATGCTCCGATGAGTCTCGGTGGCCGAGTAGCAACACGAAGGTCCTGGGTTCGATTTTTCAGGTCGGACAGTGTGTTACGGATAGTTCGATGCACAGCCCGGGTTTGCAATCACCCACCAGCATTTGGCAAGACCTATAAATTGTAGCGAATACTTAATTTCAAATGATGGAGGCCTTAGCCTAGCAGTGGGATAGTATACAAGCTATTTGCAGGTTCGGTGCTTGCCATTCGAAATTCGAGGTTTTTTGTGGGTATATAATAGCTTCTAGTAGCTGGACGAAGGAAGAGGAGAAGAGTCCTACAGAACCCAGGATTGCCCCTAGCCCCGGTGTATGCTCAAAGCATTATACCTAGTTTAAAAAAATGATATTATAGAAAGCCTAGTGTGAGTTTTGTTTACTAAGTATCCGTATTCATTCGATTACGTTTACGAAAACGAAAATTAGTATGGCGTTGAAGAAGCGCCTCCTGGCGGCATACGAGGAGAGTTAACTTTTGGCATGTCCCACCCGCAATAGAACAAAAGATGATGAATGAATGAGTAGAATGAAGAATGAAAGTACGAGAGGCATAAAAGCGAGAACTAGTATGAAAGAGAAATAAGCTGAAAAGAACTCCGATAATGTTGGAGGAGAATAGATAAAAAAAAAAATAAAAAAAAACATTTGGCATGTAAATTGTCGAGATTGATTGGCGAATGAAACTCGCTTGGCACCCTGGTGAAGGTCGCAGGTAGTCGCTGGATAGGAGCAGCACAAAACCGTATTTTGGTTGAGATGGTGATGATGGTGATGATGGTGATGATGATGATGATGATGATGATGATAATGATAATGGTGATGATGATGATGAAGTAAAAAGTTGTACATATATATGGATGGATGGATAGTTATTCGGTGTTTTGTTCCTGTCATGTAAACGTTATTTCAAATTAGAGTAAAAGAGACAAAACACTGAATAAACTATTCGGACCTTATTCTTTGTTTATTTGTAAGGCCCATAGTCTGTAAGAATGTAGATAAAAATTTTATAGATCTTCACCATCATCATCATCATCTCAGCCAAAAGACGACCACTAAATAACGTCAACTAGATAAAGGCCTCCCCCAAGGATCTCCACAACGACCGGTTTTGTGCTGCTCGTATCCAGCGGCATCCTTTCTCATTTTATAGATCTTACTTATCTGGAATATAGAGCTAATATTATTATTATTTAATCCACTAAGTGGGCATGACTTCCTTAAGAGACGGGACGAAAAGTGATGATGTTTGACTACATTCAATAGTTCAAAGTCATAGGGGAACTTCTAAACAAGAGCACTCAATAATGACAGGTTGAAATCAAAATATTGTCAGCCGTAGTAATAAGATACTGTGGTGGGTACTGTCGATTATATCGAATAACACGAACGACATGTATCTTCACGCTCTAATCACTGACTTTAATGTATTTTTTTATCAACGACAGAGCTTATTTATGCATTAAATGCTTTCATTCAATTGATGTTAATATCAATGATATCCATTCAATTCAAGATACTAAAGCAAATTATAGAAAGAAGTAAAAGTTTTTTTCCTGTCATCACATGACCACGGCCGGTGCATAAGTTAGGTTTAGGCCGAAGCGTCAGTCATTTAAATTGAATTCAATAAGAAGCTATGCCTAATTAGGGTTGCCAGGTCGCCAAACCTAATAGCCGGACAGACCAGCCAGTTTGGCCGGACATTTGGGTAAAAAGGCCAGACACCCTACATTATTGAGGATTTTGTGTCTCAGTATTAATAGGTACGACAAAAAAATTGTATGTAAATCAACCTTTTTTTGATTATTACCTACTATAAATCTTGTTAAATTCTTATGAAATGTAAATAATATCGAATGCCAAATCAGTCTAAGTACTTTATTATTAATCAGTCATATAAAGTCGTCAGTCAAAAAAAGTAAAAGTTTAAAAAGCCTAACAGAAGCCGGACAAACCGGACACCATTTATTTTGGCCGGACACGCAATCAAAAAGCCTAACTATGTCCGGCTTTATCCGGACGCCTGGCAACGCTACCTAAGATGCATCTACTAAGGAGTTTGGGATAATAAACACTTTATTTAAAAAGTAAAGAGGTAGAGGAGGTTACTTACTGATACCACGTAATATGAGCTTTCCATTGTTTTTTGAAATCTTTACAATCATTGTATTGTAAGAGTAGAAATGATTGATCGAAAACAGTGTACGTTTCAAAATAGCAAAATCACCAGTCCTGTTATAGGATACGCATTCAGACGGAATCGCGGAAGATTCGTTTTTAAAGTTAATCCACGTAAAAAAAAATGTTAAAACGAAGCGCCAGAGTTTAAAAGTTATAGGTACACTTTTGATCAGAGTCCGTCCACAGTAGAGTAATAAGTTCGTTTTAATCTTTCTATCATTAAATGACCACCTTATTGAGCACGTAATTGACGTTAATTTGAATGAACGCTAAGATTACTGTAATCGTAGGTTATTGAAATAATAAATGTTATTTACTATAGATGGCAGGCGGGCACTAGCTATGTAGACTGAGGCCGCTTACTTTGTACAGAACCTTCTCTTTCATGTTTTTAAAATATTTTTGGAAGGACCTTCCAAAAATATTGTATAGCGATTTAACATTCATCATCATCATCATCTCAGCCAAAAGACGTCCACTGCTGGACAAAGGCCTCCCCCACGGATCTCCATGAGGGGTATTTGCCGTAATCGCCACGCTTGGTACGCTTGATTTAACATTGGCCCTCTCTAAATTGATTTGACATTGTAAAATATTTTTTTAAGTCCTTACTGCTGGATTAAAAGTTTTCCCTATGTATAGATGAGAACACCACAGGTAGAATGGGTCATAACATAAACCACCACCCGGCCCAGTGCGAAATGGTGGTTGTTAATGACTGCCGGAGAACTAATAACAGCTTAACGTGCCTTCCGTAGAACGGCTGAGCTCGAGATGATACCTGTTTGGTCACCTATCAGATGACCGGCGTTTGCGAATGTTGCTTAACTGTAGCAACCGCAGACCGAGTGCGTATAGCACTGCACTATCGAGCTCCTCTCTGTACCATGCAAATACATGTTGCATCAAGTTATCAGGTGGACGAGCCAAATATCATTGGGGAGATAAAGGCCCACAAACTTCGTTGGCTCGGCCAACTCGAGAGGATAGGAGAGGATCGTGCTGTAAAACGAGCGTACACGGGACGTCCTAGTGGCCGACGACCCAGGTACCGCTGGGAGGACGAGGTCTGTAAGGACTTGCGCGAGCTCAGCGCGGACGACTGGCACCAGGTGGCGCAGGACAGACCCAGATGGCGACTCTTATAGTTAGTTAGTTTTTTTTTTTTCAAGTTATTATTACCTATAGGCAAAGTGGAATGGTAAAGACGCGTTGAGCGAAAGAAACCGTTGCTGCGGAAAATCCGGGGGTGGACCAGCATTACCTCTGTCGACGGACAGAACGGAACTGTTCCGTCTCGACATTGTCAAAAGGGAGTATATGAAGTGACGGCCAACCTCCTAGATTGAGAAGGCACAAGGAGAATACTCTGTATGTGAATTCACACATTGAATACAAAATGTACACCAAAAGATCATTAGTTCACCTCTTTGACAGGATATAAGAGGTACATAGTATATTAATAATTCATTCACATCGTTGATTCTACTTTATTAATTCGCCAACAACACCACCTAAAAAGGTATGCCTAGGAAACCTATGCAAACCAGTTTGCGTTTAGTCCCGTTAAACATGTTATTTATAACATCTTTAGAGTCACGTATAGTCACGATATACCTTTTATTAGATTTTTGTAGCCGTCAGCTCTCAATCGACATAATTATGTGCACATAATATGAGTGCCTAATGGTGAAATACGAGAAGTAAATTTCTGCCATACTAATTCTCGTTTTTGGTAACATGATCGAATAACAAATAGTTAAGGCATTTATACAGGGTGACTGGTACATGACCCGCAACAGCAAATTCACATATTATGATGGAGAAGGTCATTTGCTAACTATTGTAGCTTCGTCTTCATAACTAAAGTTTTATAGTTTAGGAGATAGGATTTCTCTTTCTTTTAGCGTAATATATATTTTTTAATCCTTGATTGAAAAGTTGCGACGTAATTTGGCCGCAAATGTGCATGTGCTATCAAAAACAAAGAAAATTCATCAGGACCTTGAAAAAAAGTTAGGACAGATTTAAGGTCAAAAAGGGGTTTAAGTAATTTTGTATGAAGGGGTGGTATTTTTTTTATTAATTCATTAACTTTATTATATTATTATATTTTATGTAAATATACTTCAACATAAAAATAAACGCAAAGTCGGAAACCTCATAGTTTGTGAAAAATTGCTCTCATATAAAATACGAAAATGTACGAAAAAAAATTTTGCTTGTCGCGCCTGAATTTTATTTGAAAGAACTTGTCAAGACATAAAAAAAAATACTATGACAACATTTCCCAGTATTGGGCAGTTTTAGTACAGAGGAAGAAGAGTGAAAGAATGGGGTTGCACAAAAGATCCCGATGGGTCGAAGTGCTACTGCAAGAGGGAAACCTCACAGGCCCCACTAAGATAAGATTGGGCAGTTTTTGAGATATCGACTCTTGTTTGCTTTCCGTAAACCTGTTTGTGTAAATGTGGAATTGGAATTTCAGTATATCATTATATTATATATCATTAAATTTTTTAGGGAATCAAGATAGTTAGAAAAGAACAAAGGATTTGTTCAGATTTGTTCTTGTAACAGATCTTTTCAATAAGAAATAGCTCAAAATCTGCCCATGATAGACTTACTCTGCTTAATAATTTGTTGCTTATTGGGATAAGGTCTTTAACATGAAATTTTTTTTGAAGCGACATCGCCAAAAAAAAAACCCCAAATTACTCATACCCCTTTGAGAAAATATTAAAAAACTATTAAAACGGACCATCTCCAAAACTATACAACTTTAGAGTTTCCATAGTTAGCAAAATGACCTTCTGCATATGGTAATTTGCTATGGCGAGACATGTACCAGTCACCCTGTATAGATAGGCAACAAGTACATTCATGTCACGAAGACTTGCCCCAGGCTTTCGGATCGGTGTCAGGTCAGGATCTATTCTAATGATGAAGGCGTGGGTGGTATGGCGTCTGGCGTTGAACATATCGCAATGCTTGCATTGTAATACGCATGTGAGATTATTAATAGACGGAAATCAAGAGAAAGTACAGCTGCTCTCCTAACATATAGTTCATGGTTAAGAGTGAAACCTATGTCAGAACTGAAACATGACAGTGACAGTATTGAAATGTAACACCTTAAAGGAACTAAGTACTCCCGTTATTACACGAAGACTTTTTATCGGACCTTTTGATTCCGATTAAGTAAATGATTACTATTGCAATAATAATAAAACTTACATTCCAACGTTCTATTTTTTAATTTTTGTCTGGGAAGTCAATAACTATGAATATTAAAGTCATGGTCATCCTACTCCTCCTTGTTACAAAACAACCTCTTCACAAGTACACGTACAGCGATGATAACAAACCTCATTGAAGATTTAAAGTTTTTCATGTTATTAACTTGGTTTGAAAGAATTTGAACGTATAGTTTGTTGGTATATCTATCTAGACATAATACTGAAATGTAAAACGGTTCTAAACATCATCGAACGGCATATAAAACTGCCACTTATGGCGACACACTGAAAAAATGCACCAAAATTCGTCGATTTGTTTAAGACTATAATATGACTAACTGTAACTTGTGAATTCATCTTGAATTTGCTAGCACAAATACACGATTATATAATTTTGACCCGATAATAATTATTTTCGAAAATACCTCTAAAAATCACTATTGTTGAAATTACAACGAAATTAGTTAATATATATGCTTGGAAACCACTCAAATACATTGATAACATCAATATTCGTAATTTAGTAGCTGCATATTTCGATAAATAAAACAAATATCTTTTTTAAAAACTTTTAAGATCCGTTCATTTCTAAGCGGCCTCAATCGTCGCACGCGCTACGTATTTTCGACCTTATAACAGTGCATGTAAGGAACAGCCGTTTTTGAATGTTCACGAACCGAGGTGTCGTATTAAGCTCCATGAAAACAAAGCAGGTCAACGTATACGTGTAACCAATCACTTTCTGGTCCCGTCTAGTTCATAAAGCCGTCGCTAATGGCCGCCAGTTCAAAGTGCAGACGAGTCTCGACTTCTCGCCCGTCCATTGTCTGCGTCTGCGTTGCATTGCAGGCAGGCAGGCAGGCAGCAGCGTAAGCGTAAGCGTGCCATAACGTAATGTGATGGTTTCGAAGATTTATTAAAACTTTTTTTTCGTCTTTTCAATCGGAATTCATTATTTACGATTTGTTTATTTAACGGTAAAAGTATACCGTTCGATTTTTTTTGTATCATAATAGTCACACTCACCACTGACTTCGAATACGAGCGTGAGAGCATTCGTAATTGATATCATAGTGTTAGAAATATTGTTCATCATCAGCCTATAAACGTCCCACTGCTGGGTACAGGCCTCCCACATGATCAGTAGCACGTGGGGATATTGGGCCATAACTCACCACGCTGGCCCAATGCGGGTTGGTGGGTTTTAACGACTGCCATCTTACGACAACAACCGGGACCAACGGCTTAACGTGCCTTCCGAAGCACGGAGGAGCTCGAGATGTTTTTAATTGGTCACCCATCAGGCGACCCGGCATTGCGAAAGTTGCTTAGCGGGCAAGATCGCAAGCCGAACGCGCTAGCCGCTGCGCCATCGAGCTCCTCGAAATAAGATTGTTATTGGTTTAAAACTCGCACCCCTGCTTCACCTCTATGTCGATGGATAGGACTCTATTCACGTCAATTCGCAATGATTTTCTGTATCTAATCGATTCATCGTCCAATCTGCTGCGCTGACTTAGGGCTCCTTAGTGGATAGGCTCCT
This sequence comes from Eudonia mercurella, assembly GCA_963082485.1. NCBI lineage: Eukaryota > Metazoa > Arthropoda > Insecta > Lepidoptera > Crambidae > Eudonia > Eudonia mercurella. The sequence goes on from OY720028.1 coordinate 8,519,203, forward strand.
AGGCTTACGACACAACAAGATTTCATTCTTCTCGATCTGGAGTCCATGTAGGTCTTTCTCTAGTTTCCCCCCCTGCGGTACCTAGCGAACTGCGACCCTGCGACACCCAACCGCCTCCGCCGTCGCCCGCTTATACTTTCCATGTGTTTGAGGTTGTAATCGATAGTGGACTGTATGTATTGTTTTATATGGCGTTGCAGGAAAGTCTTGATGTCAATTTAACAATAAAAACAGCACAATTATAGCAAAGGACGTTAACTACTTGGTTTGCATAGAGAACGCGGGAGCAGAAGAGAACGGCGCTCTGTTGCCAGTCTACAAAAATGAAAATTTAATGTTGGGGTTACCAACACCATGTATGCACTCTTCACTGCCCGACCTCTACCATACGAAGATAACGTTAATAGCAAAGGAAACGTTATGCTTGGTATCGTAACCTGGGTGACTTTTTTACTGGTAATTAACTAACCGCTATACGCAGATTGGCTAAAACGCATTAGGTTACGAAAAAAATAAATATACTACCGCTATCAATTTAACTTATAGATATAACGTTATTTCTATAAAGTTAAATTGATAGCGGTAGTATTAAGTAGTATCAGACTGTGCATCTGCATTACTATAACGTTATCAAGCCCTATTGCCCGATCCTCTCTTATTATTTCTACATGTAGGTACTCGTATACCAAATCCAACGAATTCTGGCAATAATTGATCAATAATTATTGTCACAAAAATTAATTCTAAATAAAGTTTGTACCACTGTGTTCTATAATCTCGTCGTCAATTTAGTACAATCATACCAATTAACAACTCCATTAGCGAGGTATTTAAAACTATATACTAAAAAGGTAGGTGATATAAATATTCATCGTGATTGACATTACAAATGCCCGGTGCAGTGGCAAAGTTTTAAGTATACCTTTTAATTGATAGAATGACCTCGTCGATCATTTCAATACATTAATGAATACTGAATATACTAAATTGATTAAGTATTTACCTGCAGTATGCAGGTAAACCACTAGTTTTTTTATTCTATGTTTAAAGCTCGTAACCTTAGAAATCGTCTAAGCAAAAAATAGTCACGTTTCACTAACCCGTAGTTAGTATTCATTTGTCGAGATAACAGTTAATTTATATAAAAACACTGAAGTTATTATTTGAGCTAAACAATTTTTTTTATGAATTTTATTTTTCTTTAGCATAGATTTAAAAACTAACGAAATGACAGAAATAAAATAAAATCTAAAATATAAAATCTAAAATATTTATATATTCAGTTTCTGAAAACAATACTTAAACAAAAGTACCTGGATGACCGAGCTTTTTTACGAATAAAACGACGTTTTCTAAAAATGAAATCTAGCTAGATCGATTTATCGCCCCGAAACCCCCGGCATACTAAATTTCATGAAAATCGTTGGAGCCGTTTCCGATATTCAGATTATATAATTCTGTACTTATAATATTATAAAGAGGAAACCTTTGTATTTTTGTATGTATGTATGTTTGCAACGAATAAACTCAAAAACTACTGAACCGATTTAAAAAATTCTTTCACCATTAGAATGCTACATTAGCGCTGAGTAACATAGGCTTTATAAAAAAAATGTACTAAAATCTACAATTTAATTTTGCAATAAAAAATTATTTGTTTGTTTTGTTGTCATGGAAACCATTGATATAATATTTAATTCAATGATGGAAACTGTCAAAGCGGTACGAAGTCCGCCGGGTCAGCTAGTATATTATATACAAGAATTGCTTGTTTAAAAGTAATTAGATTATGAAGAGTGAAACCGAAAAGGACTCGGCACAGTAACAGCATTAACATCACCTGCATGCAACGCTGATAAGAATATAATAGAATAGTGATAGAATAATAATAATTTCGGCGGAACCCTACAAGAAAGCTCTCGACTCTGACTTGATTGAAGCTGATCAAAACTTGGACACAGAAAATAATCTCTCTTCCGTGATAGAAAGCTGAATTTTTCCACAGAGGTTTCCTTTGTTACGTAGGTATACCTACAAGAAATGTCCGGATATGCCGTCGGTATTCATGAAGAATCAAGGAAACTGGCTAAGAGAGGTCGCTAGTGCACAATAAATAGGAATTTAAATTGCCAAGGATATTTTTATATCGTCTGATATGTATAAGCCTTTACTTACTTAGAATCAACATTTATTAGTCATATTCGCATCGAAATTAATATACAATATTACACCTTACCGTCATGACAAGAAGGTTATTATTTCTTCAATTGTTGATCTACAGACTAAGTTGTTAGTATGCGAGACGATTTGTAGGAAATAACGGAATGTACCAGTTGCTTGTCATAAGCCGTGGTTATAGTGACTTATAGATTTAGACAACCGATATGCATGTAAACAGCTAGCCTAACATTCAAATTGAATTCATAGTTTATATTTATGTATAAATGCAGAGTAATTGACTATTGGGATACAATTACTGAATTTAACGAACTAAACAAACAGAAGAGTTATCAACCGATTCGATTCTTGAAGAATACAGAAGGAAACGAAGACACACTTGCGTGATGCCGTTCCCTCTAAAAACACTCTAACGGTGTTGCCAAACTTATGGCATCTATCTTTACAGAGGAAGAAGAGTGAAAGAATGGGGTTGCACAAAAGATCCCGATGGGTCGAAGTGTTACTGCAAGAGGGAAACCTCAGCAGGCCCCACAAAGATAAGATAAGAGGAGGTAGAGTCAAATTACTGTCAAAAAGCAGCCTGATAAAAACTAAGGCTTCTGAGTAAAATTATTAATTATTCTGTGCTTTAAGGTCGACATTGCGCCGTATGTATGAGTGCTGAGTTTACCACCAGGAGGCGCTGCTTTAATGCCATACAAGTCCTAGTCTCCGTTCACGTGATATTATCAAAAGGTATTATCGGCAATAAAGAAGTCACTAATACTCACGAACGAGATATAGCGTCCCCTAGCGTTTTTTATCGCATAAGCCATGGCAAGTGCTTTGAAAATTTCTTTGACTTCACCCCACTTTCTCATCTTCCTTTCGTCCATATGAGTAAACGTACTGCTCTCCGGAGTCACCGCTTTACCATCTCTAATATTCCACCGCGCACGCGCACAAAGATATTTGTTGACTCGTATCTTTGTGCAAAAGATGAACAGTCTTGGTAGACTGGTGGTGCACACGTTTTTTCTCCTTCCTATGACATGGGGTCCTTCAAACGAGGCGTGAAGTGGCACCTTGTATGCCGGCAGGAAGAGAGTGACTGATGCTGCGTGGTTTTCACGCTAAGCCAGTTGTCTTCGCGTCTGGACCCTATTCTACTTAACATAAGGTGGAGTGGAGTCAATTGCCGCATCAGATAATAAAAAAAGTGAAATAAAACTCTAAAGCCAGCTCTGTCTGGTAGTCAGTCTGTTCACCGACAATGGTCGACATAATCAAAACAGCTTAAAAAATATATGCCGGGTATTTTGTTTGCCCACCCACCAACCCACCAACCCGCATTGGGCCAGCGTGGTGGGTTATGGCCCAATATCCCCACGTGCTATTGTTCACGTGGGAGGCCTGTGCCCAGCAGTGGGACGTTTATAGGCTGTTGATGATGACGATGATGATTTTGTTTGCAAACAGTAAAAAATCTGACAGTGACAAGTTCGAGTATATTAAAAAAGGTGTTCTCGACTAACTGTTATGTTTCATATTTAATATGGATAATGAAACCAGTGTGCTAAAATATTATTAAAGGTGTTGTAACCATTCGAGAACGTGATGGGTACTTCGAATGATGACCTACTTAAGCATAGACATCACTTAATAATAACCTCTACGTATAATGTATAAGGTGCTCATTATGTTACATTATGACAATGTATATCGGTTGTACGCAGAATGATTGAGAATCTTAAAGCAAAGCTAACATAGTTGAAAATTGAGTGGCGCCGAACGATATGTTATGCTGTGTGGTCGGTTGCACGATATTGGCTTCAGCTTATATTTAGGTTGAGAGGTCAGCAGTTGGCTAGTAAAACTTAAGCGTTGCAATTTTATACATGTACTAGAAAAACCTTTTTCATATTTGTACCTACATGTTTCTATGACCATTCAAATCGATTAACTACTACAGGACGTGCAAGAATCCTTGTACTTCAGAGATCCGTTGCTAGAAAAGCAAAGAAATAAAAGCTGTCGCTAAAACGACCATTTCTTCATTTTGCCTATAGCAATGTAGGTTTTAAGAACCCCCTTATGTTAAGTCGATACTTTATAGATAGGAGTAATGGTAAATCGCTATCCATCAAGCACAGGAAATAAAAAAAATGTAGGTCTGCAGGTCTACTTGCGGTGTATGTCGAAGGACCAAAACAGAAGTCTACCGATATCCAATTGGCAGTGCAGTCACCCAGAATACAAAAAGTCCTAGGGCCCAGTTCCACCTGGGCCAATCGCAATGTTATTATAAACACAAAATTATCTTTTCTGCACAAAAAATTACCGAGGAGGGTTGAAGTTTGCCAAAGAACACATACAAATTACAACAATGAAACTCGCACAAGGCTTCCTGGTGGCTCTTTGATGATGGATTAAAACATGTCCCTATCAATAAATCAAACCAAGTTTCAATGTTTTTTATTTTTTTATTTGTTTATTGCACAATAAAATAAAATAAAGTACAAAAGGCGGACTTAATGCCAAATGGCATTCTCTACCAGTCGACCTAAGGGCTAGACAGAAAAATTGGTAAGCGGTGCGACAAAGAACGTAAATGAAACAGATACTACATAAATTTATAAGAACTAAAATTGTACATATTAAGTTTATTTAATTACCTAAATGATAATAATATAATGTACATACCATAAAAAAAAATTAAATAAAAATAAACTACATAAACATACTTAAACATAACAGAAGAAAAGATGATGGGAATCTCTTACGTGGGTGTTGATTCCTGTAGAATGCTACTTATTTTTACATTCTTTACTTCTAATCATCTAGTACCTAGTGCCCAGACTACCTACTAACCACTTAGTTTTGCTTCATAGGTACACACAGACTTAAAACAACCAGTAGAAAACATGGCTGTCCGCTCAGCATTGCCCGTGGCGATCACTTACAGAACAAGTCATTATGATTTCGCTATATAGGTACAGCTGTGCCCCGCGGTTTCACCCGCGTTAATTAGCGATCAGTCATAGCGTGATGTAATATAGCCTATATGCTTCCTCAGTAAATGGACTATTCAACACAAAAATAATTTTTCAATTCGAACCATTAGTTCCTGATATTAGCGCGTTCAACCAAACAAACAAACTCTTCAGCTGTTAATATTAGTACCTATAGACTACCGGCCCGCTCGCGACTTCATCCGCTTGAGTACCGGGTTCAATGCATGTATTATACATATAAACCTTCCTCTTGAATCACTCTAACTATTAAAAAAAATCGCATCAAAATACGTTGCGTAGTTTTAAAGATCTAAGCATACATACATAGGGACAGACAGACAGCGGGAAGCGACTTTGTTTTATACTATGTAGTGATTAAAATGAATATTCTAGTAAAGCTATATTTTACCACAAAATAAGGAGACTGCAGAAGGTAAGGTTTGTGCTCGACCAACGCACCCATAGGCACTCTCACGGTCACATAATCTCGCAACAGCTGCGCTCGGACTGTTCCAAGCTGTTCCCAGATACGTTTTTTGATGCGTAACATCTTTCCACTCGCCTTTTATATATATACAATTTGTGGGAGTGATTTCGTAGAAATGCGACGGAAGTACCGTAACATCTAGAAATGTGACGGAAGTAGCGTAGGTAACAGTGTGATCCGCTCATATATGTATCACATGATGCAAAAAAAAAAATACGTCATTGTTAATTCAATATTCTATTGTAATATTGATTTCAAAAAGTGAGATGTCAAATGTTACAGATCATATGCTAGACTACTGTAAGGCTCGTTCATTTTTTTTAGAGTGTTTGCTGATAGCATTTTCAGCTTCACAGGGCTTTATCGCGGGCGGCACAAGCCGTGTGGAGCGAAGTACCATCAGAAGTTTTCTAGAGGGAACGGCATCACGCACTAATGCGTGTCCCCGTGCCCTACTAGATTCTCCGAGGGGTTCAGATCGGATCGGGTGTTCCCAGATTCGTGTCCGTGAGACGGTCTATGCGTGCGTTGCTCGAGCGCGGTATATGTATATTAAGCATACCTTCTGTGGGTCTCCTTATCTTGCGATTTTACTGTGAAGACGCAAGTGTAGGAAGGTGGGTGCAATGTCCTGCGACCATGCGTCCGCTTGGCGCATACGTAATGTGGCCGGTCGCTACCACGGGCCACACATCTATATTGGGAAACTAGATTTTTATAACAGCAGAATACATTTCGAACGGTTTAAAAATAAACGAGACTCAATTATGGGAATACCGTTAAATTTTACCAAAACGTGCGTTCCTGCAATTAGTTGTGGTAAACATGTTTTAAGTTTATTTTAAATTTATTTGACAGCATCTCTTACAAATTAATACACCTTAAATATTTACAAAAATGAATTATTTACTTCGCTAACACGGTAAGTAAACCAACAGTTGGAGAATATTCAAATTTACTTTCACCATTTCTCGTTTATTAATTATCACTATTTAGTTAACAATATAATCGCCTCACTTCATACATACTCAATTCATGCAAGTTTCGCTTTCGTTTCCTCTATTTTAAAAAAATATTTACAGTAAATGGGTATCTTATTTCAAGAAATGCACCGTTGTTTCTGCTCATTTCCATCGAAGTTTTTGCAATTGGCTACCTTGCATCTGATGTAATAGTGTCAACATCATTGGCTTATAATAATGCACAACTCCCAGGTGCCTCCGAGGCAATGCTGGTTCATTAATGCAATACTCTTAACTGGAGCACTGTGCAGTTAATATATCTTTCTGTTCCGTTTTGTAATCTGTATTAATTTCTTATCCACTATTTACTTACTATAAGTATAAATAACCTATTGGTTATACTGGTTAATATTATAATACCTAGAATAAGATTTAGAACTGGCGAAAATCCTTCCTAATGCTGTCCACACTCTGTTCTGTAGGTTAGGTAGCATTAGCTTGATCTGAATGGCTTTTGTCAATTTACATTCATTAATATCGAACTTATTAGATCAGGGGTGTGATTTTTCAAGCGGTGATAACAATTCTCACACTGTGATGTTCATCAAGAGTGCTCCCCCACCCACTCGTAAACGAAGGCACCGCCACCGACGCCCGATGCCGGTGGCTATCACATCACACTTATATTATAAATGCGAAAGTTTGTGTGTATGTGTATATTTGTTGCTTCTTCAAGCTGCAACGGATAGATGGATTTGAATGAAATTCGGCATACAGATAGTTTATAACCCTTTTTATCCCGATATTCCCACGGGAACGGGAACCACGCGGGTGAAACTGCAGGTGGCCGCTAGTTTAGTATATTAAGACACTAAAATTCTTGGATGGTATCTAGTACCTAGAATAACTATTTAAATAAGCAAATAGAGAATAATTAAATAAATATTATATTTCATAATAAAACGCCTCAGTGGCCGAGTGGTACTTATAGCGCTCGGCGCGATACCCAAAGGTCCGGGCTCGATTCCCAGGTCGAGCAAAGTGTCTTTCGGATTTTTTCTATGCAAAGCCTGGGTTTGTGATCACCAACCCGCATTAGCAAGCGACCACGCACATTATCACCAGATTAAGCCAATACCCATCATTTGTAGTGATGACTTGATTTCAATGATGAAGGCCTTTGCCAGCTTTTACAGTTATAGGCTATTTACTTACTTACTTCAAAATATATGAGACTCTTGTTTACGCGGACGAAGGAATATTTATTTGCAGTAGTAGCAAGCAACAGGTGTATGTAAGGAAGGACTTTGTGGGTTTGCAAAAATGCATTGACCTTTTGGTTTTACCTATAGCATGCTATGCGTCATTTGTTTTTGAGTCATATGACTGTCTGACGCATCATTGATTGAGATTCGAAAGATACAAGAAATAACGTCAACTCAATATGAACGGTCTATATTTTTTCACTGCGTGAAATTCAATGTCACTAAGTGCAAACTCCCGAAGGAATAAGATGTTTTTTTGGATAAATGTTTATTAGGTAATTATGTTTTAGCTTTGTAGTAATAAATTGCTGCTTAAATGCGTTATTAGAGGCCAAACAAATATGCATACCTACTTATTAATTTTTATTATTGGTTCAATAAAAATGTCACTGAACTGAACTCTTCAAAAGTAGGTATTCAGGTACACATGCCTGCACATTAGACTACCACAAACCGTCAATTTTCCTCAATAGACTTTCAACTTTATGTTTGAGGAATATGGTTGAAAATTTATTAAAGAAATTTTACTGTTTAGGATAGTTTGTTTAGCAGGCGTCTGTACTTTAATTGATAGAGCAAAACAAGTGGTGTTCCACACAAAATCTGTGAATAAAACCCTGATGCCTGCAACGCAGTCGTGATGGGAGTTAGCATTATGTCCTTCTAGGTCTTTCTCTATACTAAAAGGCACTCGAAGTAATAAAACTATTATTGTTTTCTAAAGTTTACGCGAACACTACACATTGAAATGAAACAACTTTTACGGATCTACTCGCTTTTAATTTACACATTACTTTTTAATGTTTATCCTGACGTTTCGAACCCTTTGCAGGGTCCGTGGTCACAGGGAGACTAACAACCAACACCTCAGTTAAACAAAGGTAATACGTGTAAAATAAACGCGAGTAGATCCGTAAAAGTTGTTTCATTTCAATAAAACTATTGACACAGAAGAGATAATAGTACCTACCTACTTCTATTAGCAAACAAATCGGCAACCTTTCAAAATATCAAAAGATCTATTTAACAATGTACAGTCAACAGTTAAATTCGCTGAACACCTTAGTAGGTACTTAACTTACTATCAACTAAACAATGTACTATGAGTGTTTACTTCTAGTACATCATCATCATCATCATCAGCTCATTTTATGTCCTCACTGCTGGGGCACGAGCCTTCCCTATGGATGGATAGGGAGAACGGGCCATAAGCCACCACGCGGGCCCAGTAGGGATTGGTGGTTGTTAACGACTGCTAATGCGGCCGGGACCAACGGCTTAACGTGCCTTCCGAAGCACGGAGGAGCTTGAGATAATAAATTTTGGTCACCCATCCGGTGACCGGCCTTTGCGAAAGTTGCTTAACCTCAGCACTCGCAAACCGGGCGCGTTAACCACTGCGCCATCGAGCTCCTCTTCTAGTACAGCTAGTAGGTATTATGACATGGTACTAAAGTGGTCAGTTACTTCCATCGCTGACTGTTTCTGATGATAATGATCTTTCAAACACCGTCAACTCACTCAGCAGCAAAGATAGCTGAACAGACTTCTAGTACAATTAGTAGGTATGGCGTACTAAAGTGGTCAGTTACTCCAACGCTGACTGTACAAAAAGAATCTTTTGCGATATTTTGATGAACTTTCGAAATCAAATTAACTTTCAAAGACCGTCCACTCAGCAGCAAAAAAGTGAACCGACTTCTAGTACAGCTAGTGTTGCATGCATGGTACTAAAGTGGTCGTTTACTTCCGACGCTGACTGTACAAGAAGATTTAGTTGCGAAAAAGCTGGTGCTATATTCCGATGGGCTGTTTCACTTTCGAAATACTTGAGCTATGATAACAACGTAACGCACGACTTAAACGATTACCACAATTTGTAATGGTAGGTCTTTTTTTTAATGGCGTAAAGTCCATCATTCTGCCTACTGCCTATAACCCATAACAGCTTGTACCTACTAACTATCAATTAAGTATATAACTTTACCCTATATGCAAATAAAGTTTAATTACAGAAAAATATTAATTTATCAGTAATTATGTACCTACATGACCAAGTGGTTGTACTTGTACCTAATAATTACCGCTTAAAGTGTATTTGTAGTAAATTTCAGATGTATAATTTGTAAAACATATTGTAGTATACCTACCAACCTACCTATGTAAGAAAAAGTGTAAAAAGCTTTTGATACCGTTATGTAATAATGATTATAATATTTTGTATAAAAGCTGCGATGACGCATACGACATCAAGTAGTGATTCGAAAAAGACAAGTGGAAAGACTTGAAGGTCCGTTAGCCCAACAGGACAGCATATGCTAAGGAAAAAAGAAAAAAAGCATACAAAACACTATATGTATTCTTAAAAAAGTTTACAATATGATGACAGTACAGAGCTCTACATACAGATTATAGGTAGATAGGTACAAAATAGTCGAAGTAAACGGTAACTTACGAGTAGGTACGTTATGTAACGCTTATAGTTTAGCAATTCTTGTGAAAGGCTGATATTTATTTAATGATCAAGTATTGGAGAGGCTTCCACAATCCAAAGTAGACTAGTAACACCACTATTTTTTTTAATTTTTTTTTAAATATGGGACAACATCACATAAGTACTATTGTTCTGATCCCAAGGTAAGCTAAAGCACTCGTTTCATGGATATCAGAAACAACGACGGTACCACAACCACCCAGACCCGACACAATATCGAAAAGTTCGTTTTCGACATTGACCCGACCGAGAATCGAACCCGGGAACTCAGAGTTAGCACCGCTCAAAGTCCGGCGTGCAAGCCACTCGGTTACGGAGGTCGTCAATCCTATTATTGATATGTAGGTAGTAGGTACAGACGCCAGCACAGGAACCTATCCAAAACTGCCATATTTCTTCAATAAATCTTCATCCATGGCCATATAAGCTCGTGGTAGTCGGATATGCAGGCGTAACTGTCTAGTTACCGGCTACCAAGCCAAGGATGGTTTCTCTGCGAGATCGAATCAGAAATGAGGAGATCCGCAGAAGAACAAAGGTAACCGACATAGCCCGAAGAGTTCCTAAGCTCAAGTGGCACTGATGGCCGCTGGGGCGGAACAGTCCTCGAGTGGCGACCGCGTGCCGGAAAACGCAGTGCGGGCAAGCCTCCAACAAGATCTGGCGAAGGTCGCGGGAAGCCGCTGGATGCGAGCAGCACAAAACCGGTCGTTGTGGAGATCCTTGGGGGAGGCCTTTGTCCAGCAGTGGACGTCTTGTGGCTGAGATGGTGATGATGATGATGAAGCCAAGGAAGGAAGGTCAGTTTTGGTCGAAATTTCTTCAATAAATGTTTAACCATAATGCCATATAAGTTTGGAGCAGTCTGATGTCTAGGCGAGTGTACCTGCCTAGCTACCGGCTACCAAGCTAACTGTTAACACCGGAATACTCTCCCAGCATACTTATTCATTGTGGAGATCCTTGAAGGAGGTCTTTGTTCACCAGTGGACATCTTTTGGCTGAGGTGATTTTTTTAATTGAGATTTACCAATATTTAAATACATTATTTATGATACAAACAAAGAATAATGGCACGGCTTATATCTAAATGCATCAAACAATTATTATAGGTAAATAAATACCACATGCTATGTAAAAAAAATATGTAATTTACCAGTTAATTTAAATAAAAAGGAAAACAAACATTTCAGTAGTTTTTGTTAAACGTTCCTAGTAAGGTCCTGGTACTATTAATTATTCTGTGGTAAGGTGATGATGATGGCACGTATGCACTCTTTTCTACAGCATGGTGTTCTTGAAACGAAGTCTATTTACGAAACTATTACTTAATTTGTGCTTTCGGGTCGGCAAGGTGAGGACGGTAACTAAGGTTCAATCCTGCTCTACTAGAGGCCTTTCCATCTGGACCTCTCTTTTCATAGAAATTCAAACAAACCAGTAGTGTCGTGACGACACGTCGTCTGCTGCTGCTGCGTGGAGTCGGCTACCAACTGATACCTTTACGAACCGATGGCATAGTGACATTCATAAGTGCTATCTGGCCACATGAGTAAATATCATGTGATCTGGCAGCTTAAACTGAATAAATGATTTTGTTTTTTACTTCCTTAAGGGAAATACAGCCAGGAAGAGAGAATATTGAATTTAGAATTAGGTAAGTAAGTAGGCAGAACCTGGCAAAGACACCAAACCGACCTGCGTTCATTTTCTTGGAAGGTAATTTTTTACTCAAGAACAGAGCTTATAATGTAACCTGATTTTATCATAAAAATAATATCTATCAAAGTGTAAAGCATAAACCGCAAAAGATTGAAATACGACTAAGCATGACGTTGATGGCTTAAACGGTCGTTGTGGAGATCCTTAGGGAAGGCTTTTGTCCAGCGCAGTGGACGTCATTTGGCTGAGATGATCAAAATCAATCAAAATCAAAATCAAAATAAATTTATTAATGATGATGATGATAAGCTAAAGGTTATCAGTGGGGAAGGTAATCCATCTATGTTGTAGGTAGGTATGCATACGTACGTGTAAGTGGCCAAGTGCCTACCTGCTGATGCAATACCATTTGTGAACAACTGTTATCTATTGTGGCCCTACCCATCCTTTAGCTATTATGAGTTATCTGTTTAAAAAATTTTTAAAGGTACAAGAGCAGTTTTAAGGAAAACATATTGGGTGTCTATTGCGAGTCTTATTTGTCATTCGTTCACGTTAACGAAAACGTGAATTTGTATGGTACCTATTGAAGCAACGCCTCCTGGTGACAAACAGGAAGAGTTAAAATTTTACCATACTTCATAACTTGTAAAAATAATAATAAACCTCGCAGTAGGTAGGTAGGTATTTATGCACCCTGCTTTGACGACCGAGAAGGAAGATTGCGCTATATGAAAGCAGCTCTATTTCCTTCGTAACTCCAACGAGCTACGAGTGGTGGATAAGACTCGCCGTCCGCTCTGCTCAGTTGGGCAGGTAGGTGGACTTGACCTGAAGCAGAAGGAGACCTGGTTTCCAGATCCAACTTGGTATAGCTGAGCCCGCAAGGAACATACAGTACCTATCTACTCTACGGCTAATAAAAAAATGGCCATCACACACAGCCCATTGCCATACCAAGGGTTGTCGACTTCAGTTTTGATGCCTCTACGTTCCGTAATTGAACTGGATAGTTAGGTAGGTAGGTACCTACCTTCGGTAAAAAGGTTTGGCGGCAAAATAAGTAGGTAAGTATCAGGTGATTCTAGGCAGAATGCTATTAGGCAACTGCATGTAGAGGAGCGTTCTCGTTAGTCTCTGATAAGGCCGAGGTGCTTTTATTTGGTGGTTAACATAACCTGCGGCGCGCTAGGTGATACCTAGGTTAAACATTTTCCCGTTGTAAAAATAACTTGGCTATAGGTATGTAGGTATACCTACTTACCTACAAGCGACAGTAAATTACGATAAGCTCACCATAAATTTGCCAAACGGCTTCACGTTCTTGTCATCCATGCCATACCTACCAAGTGCCTATCTGCCTACTGCCAAAGAACCTAACTACTTAATTAGATAAATTAAATAAGTACCTTAGGTCTTTTTAGACTAGGGAGATATTTAGATGTAATAGGATATACCTACCTGGGTAATTACTATCTTATACGCTAAAAAGGCTATGGTAGGTAGATACCTAGGTAAGTTCTCCCGCTTCATCAATGGTTATTTCTAATAGCACATTTAGTTGTGTATAAAATGTTACCTACCTATTTACGAATGATTCTAGAGATCGATACCTACCTATGCACTGAGAAGAGGAAAACCTCTGCAGGCCACTAAGATACCTAGGTACCTACTTGCATAAATAACCACCTACCTGAATCTAGACTTTCTAGACTCTAGATAGAGCCTCTCTTATAAGCACAAAATGCACTTCTTTACCTGCATAAATAGGTAGGTTGGTACCTACTTAACATACTACCTAATGTCACGGTCTAATGTTTAAGGCTTCTTTAAGACTTGGGTAACTTAGTACATGGTTTGGTTAGGTTAGGTCAAGCAGGTATACCTTCATAACCTACTAGCTGACTCGGCGGACTTCATTTCTTTTTCTTTTTTTAAAATATCTATAGCCTATGTTACTCAGCGCTAATGTAGCATTCTTATGGTAAAAGAATTTTTTAAATCGATCCAGTAGTTTTTGAGTTTATTCGTTACAATACATACATACAAAAATACAAAGCTTTCCTCTTTATAATATTAGTATAGATAGGTTTAGCTACCTACCAACCAAGTATTTGAATTGTCAACGTACTTTGTGTAGGTAGATAGGTTAGATACCTTTCTAATAGCAAATAATTTCTGAAACCGGTCAGAACCATTTGTTTATCAAAAAGAGATAATATCTACCTATATAGCTTTAGATATTCCTTGATTTTTTTTAGATTTTTTTAGATATAAGCTATAGTAGATCCCGATCTACACGTAGAGTAGGAAGTAATAAGTCTTAAAACCAATAAGTATGAATAAAGTTGTGACTTACCGGTTACTTTATGCGCCGTCCGTAGAGGCATTGGAGTTAAACAGAATAACACACAAGTCACAAACACAACAGCAAAATACCTCCGAGGATGGGGGTCTCCAAATCTGGTTCTACGATACCTTTGTTTCGCACTCCGAAGTTAAAACCTACGTGGTAAATTCAAAAACTGCTCACACAACACTTTTGCCGTTCACGGATTTTTACGTTTGTATTTTGTGTTTAAAATTACCTATATACAATAAAGTTCGTTTTGTGGGGGCCGTTCGTTCGATCGTTTTTGTCGTTCAACCGGTAAGACAAGGCTCTATACCTGCCTTGTACCCGTCCACTAATCGACTGTTGCTTGGGTTGGTTGTACTGTACGTAAGCACGGTATGTGTTTACAGTTCGGTTATGTGTGTGTGCGACTAGATGGCTTTGCTGCGCGTGCGAATGTGCCAGTGTTGCCAGGTATTAAAGGGTAACTACATTTTCAGGTTTTTATTTTAAGGCAGTTTAAATAAATCATGCATTAATGTGGTAGGTATAACAAACATGATTTTGTAATATGCTACATTCAAAACAATACCTAGGTATGTGGGATGGCACTTTAAATATAGGATAGTGACACTACACAAGTGCTCGACACTTTAAGCCCAGTGTTCGACACAGTTTTCGTTTCCAAAAATGACAGAATTTAATTGAAATTTTACTGGAGGCCAGGTTGGAAGCAAGTTGAAAAAGTTTCAATCTCTGGTTCTTGTCGCACACTGGTGCCACTATCTTATTATTGGTATAAAATTTCCAATATTGTTTTTTATATTTTGCGTTTTGATTTGTAATGGAAAGTGTCTTTCTAGGACACTTTCCAATAGATGACGCTGTAAAAAAAGGGAGAAAAGAAATGCCCTAGCTGAGTTTCTTGCCAGTTCTTTTCAGTACAAGGTCTACCGCCGTGTAGACCTACGAACCGATAGCATAGTGACATTTATAACAAAACGACCAATTTTTTTAGCCTAAATTTATATTTAGGCTCTATTAAAAAAATCGAACGAGCCTTACAGTAGTCGCATATTATGATGTGTAACATTTGACATCCCACCTTTTAAAATCAAGATTTATTTTTTTAGTTGATGGCTTCGTGTGATTAGCATATTTAGCCAGTGTCAAAGTAATTTTTCTAACAAGTATAATACATAAATAATCAATATTTCTTTCCTGATGATGATGAATGATAATAGAAATGAGAAGTGAGAAATGATATACCCCTCAACCCCTCGAGTATCTCAGTAAAGATGTGGGGCTTTACTAAGTCCTCGGGCGGACTTCTTGAGAGAATTCGAAAAGCGACGTTGCACTGTTTTGTTTCATTTGCCAACACTCATGCACACTCACGAACACTTAACGGTTAATAATCCACCATTATTTCACATTAATATTCGAAACAACACACATTTTAGAAAATAAAAAAAAACCGCAGATATGACTCTTCACTTTCCCGCCAAGAAGTTCGAAATCAATATAACAATAGAAAATAATTTTTATTTTGTTTTAGTTGATGGCATAGAAAATAGATTAGAGAACTAACAATTATTATTACGTATATTTTTTTACAAATCATAAAGAGAATGCAGTAAATACTCATTAGAAGACATTTAACATATCAAAATGATGATCAAAATAATAATGTCTTGTTTTAATTATCGATTTTAAATGCGCGCTTCCGTCTCCGTATATTTTTTTTTCAAATCATTAAGAGAATGCAGTAAATACTCATTAGAAGACATGTCACACTGACACATCCTATCTACCGCGCAATTTATTTATGAGTAAAGAACATGTGAACAGTTACGAGAAAATAGATCGTAATGTCAGCACCTCAAATATCATCATCACAAACACAGTAAGTTGTATTTAATGCGTTCATAAATTGTGCGGCAGTATCTCACTGTTACGATCACATTTCTACGAAATCACTCCCACAAATAATACTACCTACAACGGACATAGGGCTTAAAGTGTCGATCACTGGTGGCTGTAACGGATCACACTGTTACGTACTTCCGTCCCTTTTCTACGAAATCATTCCCACAAATTGTATAGAAGACGAGCGGAAAGATGTTACACATCAAAAATGATTATTATAATCTCCTCTTCAGTCCATAGAGAATTAAAATATAAACTAAAAAAAACATACTTTGATTTTAGAGCTTAATTGCAGTAGCTACCAAGTAATAAACTTATTGTAATGCAACTGTAGTTAAAATTACCCCGCTAAGCAAAACGGGTAATTTTGAACTATTGTGGCAACACACACATACAAAAGTGACATAAACACACAGGCGCACCCAGAGAGCCAGCCAGGCAAGAGCCAGGCTTTAAAAACCTTTCCACGAGTTGCAAAGAGTCGCGCTCTCGGGATACGATTCGGGTTTCATTTTATTTTTGTTTATAAATAGCACAGGTAGTTCTTTGGTCCATTTGGATGCAAGCATATACTACAGATTTCTGAGAAATATCCAGTAAGCTTATATAAATTTTGTAATTATTTCTTAGTGTCTCATTTACCTGAACTGGTTTATCCAGTTTCAGAAAGACTGGGTGCCGATGTCTGTCAGACGAGACGATACCTATGTATAATGCATAACTTATTTTAGGTTGTATATGTTGAGGATAGTGCTGATATTATTTATGTTCAAAATTAGCAGACAGAGACAGCAGGCAGGTAGACTAAGTAATTACAAGGGACTTAAAAATATAAAATTATTCAAAATTGACTACGGTTTTTAATAGCTGTTCAGTTCTCCAGCGGATAATATTTATTTTTGACGTAACTATTTGTCAGAGAGCGGGGGAACTTCTATCGCGTCGTGGAAGCCAGGCTTCAGGCTTACGGTAGATAGGTACCTATTAGCTATTACTACGGTACAGAAGAAATAATAGCTAAAATACCTAATTTATTTTACCCTATTAACGGGGCAAATCTTATTCTCCGAACCAATGATAATTTCGAATAGGTGAGATGTAGGTGAGATGTACCTACCTACAAGAAGATTGCTGTGGTGAAAGTTCATCACTTGAATTTACGCCGCATCTTGCTTTAGCCGTAGCCGTTGGTCCATGGTTTGATTGAAGGAGAATGAACGCAGCGTAAAAACAGTGAAAATTAGCGATAAGCCTTACGATAAGAACGCGTATGGAACAAGCTTGAAAAATTTCCGAGGGGTAATTTTAGTTTAATTTTTCTGCACGGTCGGGCACACATAGGTATTGTAGTGTTCCTCCTACTTATCCTACTAGGATATAAAATAAGAACAACACTTAACTTTGTGTAGTCTAATATTAACATTACATTATTACATATATTAATAACAACAACAACACAACACATTCTACACTATTACATAACCGTACATCAGGCAACCTTCGGGCAATACCACTTAACATCTTAATACTGTACAGCCATGTATACCCATATATACATATACCAAACATACGGATACATTAACGTAACATGAAATGCTTTAACCGGTTTGTATGAACAACCACACCCCGTGATCGTAAATCTTTGCCGCTGCATCCCTAAAATCCTCTAAAAAATATTCGAAACATTCTTCCGGATGACCCGAAAAACAAGTTGAGATGGCCTCCAGTTTTTTTTACCCCTTCAAAATTAATAATTAAAACAAAATCATAAAATGACGTTATGATTAAAACAATTCTTCATTCACGAATCTTCACAATAGTTATAATTTTTCTTCCAATAAGTCTCCCGTTATAACTCTATACTCGCTTGGCTGCTAGACATATACTTATTCTATATGAATCAGAAAAATACTTCCATATTGCTTCCTTTTGTTAAAATCCTTCCTGTAACGTTATCCTCTTTTCCTTGAGGTATGGGACGTTTTCGGCGCCTCCACCATTTGTAGTGTTCCCACTACTTAGGGAATCCTACTAGGATATAAAATAAGAACAACAGTTGCACTTAACTGTGTGTATTCTGATATTAACATTTCATTAGATTAAACCGATCTCACAGCACCTCGGCTTTGAGCCGGGCTGTCTCGCTCCTGTCTACCACCAAAGAGAATTTAACACTACGTTTATCTACCACTGTGTTAAACCGTTGCAAGCCTTTTTAATTTTACATGTTCGATGATTCAAATATTCATCCAGACTAAAGAGGCTTACATACAAATGCTGTAAACTAACGTTTACTATGAGCTGCATATAACCTCCTTACAGTAGTCACTATACAACTGCCTAGTAAGTTATTCCATACGTTTTTCAGTTATAAGAGTTTGCTAGGGGTTACGTTTCAGGCGTTAGGTACTTCAGCAAAGTGTAAAGCTATTTCATCATTTAAAATGAAGTCCTGTGGCAACATTCTGGCGGGGCTGGGGTAACGCATGCGTTATCCACGTAACATTCATATTGTGCCCTGTATAACAAGTCCTACCGACCAAAACGAGTACAATATGGGATCTTCCCTAAAAAGGACTAACGAATGGTCTTCTTTATAGACTTTGTTGACAAACAAAAATAGAGCTAAAAAGATTCGTGTGATTTAGTCAGTCATCGAATTTTATTAATCTTCTAGCTTCAATTACTTATTAAGTTACAGTGCCTTTGGGTGGATTCGCGTTTTGGATTTTTTCTGATTTATTTTGAAGCCTTCTTGTAAATTAATCTGAAATGCGTGCAAAGTTTCAAAAATCGAAAGAAGTACTATTAAGTAAGATCTGCTAAACAAAGGCACTCTTTTTTAATCAAGAATTTAGATAATATTTGATCTCAAAAAATAATAAGAGAAATGGTAATGACGTTAGGCTAATGGCAATGATTTTTTGAGGATGGTAATGATTAGGAATGCTTGGTAATGACGAGTTTTTAGGGCAAAAATAATAATTAAGTACCTGATACCTATTTTAGAAGACATACCTATGTATTTTTTTCATATATAAGTAGTTGCTAACTTGTAAATAAAACACTTATAAATTTGTAAAGTTTAATAACACAAAAATTAAAATTTAACAAATCTCGTAACAAACACAATCTCGGTCTTTAATTTAACTATGATATCATGGCTCAATCCAACTCGCCGAAATTAATCTACTCTTATGGCACGTATTAAGTTGTTAAGTAGGTAACTAAATTTTAACTTAACTTTAAGTGATTATTTGCATGTAAACATAGAATTTAGTAGCAAGTTGCACGTTAAAATTTAGCTCACAACTAAACAAGATATTTAGAATTTTGTCTATTTTTCAGTTAAGTTGGTGGGCGGGGCTTGTCACTTGACACGTTTGGACTGGCACAATATTAGTTAAATGCATAAGTGTAGTGAGCGACGCGCTCGGGTTCAATTTTATTGTTCGTATTAAATTATTGATTATTGTATTAAACATATTTACCCGATTTAGAAACTCTACAAAATGAGATAGACTGCGAAAACTATTGCCAGTATTGAAAAAATATATTGTAATATGTAATTTTAATTTTGCATCTAATGCACATCGCATTACAGTATCTTTTTTCTGTAATTCGTTTTCCACATTAGATAACAAGTAAATAAAAGAGTCTTCTGCCATCCGTGGCGCATTAAAATATACTTGTTATTAAATCTTCATTCGCTAGCTCCTCGAACAAAGTGGCACTTGATCCTTGGCCATACTGATCTCTTCTATTTATTCAATTTCTCACCCAGTTTTTTGGGTATGGTTATTTCCCTAATTATTGCATCTTTAACTTCATAACAAATTTAGCACAGAATTTACGACTTCATTACGTGGTTGATCGTCCATCTTGAGTGAACTAAGCAAACTAATTACTTAAATACGTATGGACATATACTTAAATATAAGCCACATAAAATTAAGTTTAAATTTAGTTACCTACTTAACAACTTAAAACGTGTAAATCAGCCATTACTCTGTAAGCCCTATTCAATGTCGACAACTACGTCATCAACATCCGATCTAAATATTTTTACAAATATTGAAAGATCAGTTAAGAATTAGGCAAGCTATATTTATGATTACATATACATATAATTTTACGCAAATAGTGTGGTAGTGCACCTGACCCGGCATGTCATGGGGTGCGAATTCCCTTCGTGGAAATTTTTTCAGCACTGTCTTTTTTCACATATCTAATAGTTTCAATAGTAAGTAGGTGGAGCTCGATGGCGCAGTGGTTAACGCGCCCGGTCTGCGAGTGCTGAGGTTAAGCAACATTCGCAAAGGCCGGTCATCGGATGGGTGACCAAAAATGATTATCTCGAGCTCCTCCGTGCTTCGTAAGGCACGTTAAGCCGTTGGTCCCAGCTGCATTAGCAGGCGTTAACAACCACCAATCCGCACTGGGCCCGCGTGGTGGTTTATGGCCCGTTCTCCCTATCCATCCATAGGGAAGGCTCGTGCCCCAGCAGTGGGGACGTAAATGAGCTGATGATGAATAGTTTCAATATGTAGTACTATGTAATATTGAAGTTTCATTTTTGAAAACGGCAACTACCTGAAATAAAATATTATTTTGTATGATGTATTTTTAAAGTTAAAATATGTTTAGAGTATGTATGCATAAACCCACGACCATTATTCCCCAAAAGGTGGTTAGAGATCATCATATCCTATCCAAGCCATGATTTGGATCAATGTCCACTTTTAGCAAAAAAAGCGACCTTGTTGTTAATTATGCAAAGGAAGTGTCAGGATGCTGGCCAATCGCCTTTTTTGATGCACTGGCGCATAATCTCGATTCACCACTTACGAATGCTGACAAGAAAAGCTGGCTATTATAATACTATAATCCAGACAAGCACGGATAATTTAATATTTTTAGCAAATTAAAATAAAAATAACGCACAAAAAAACCCATTCAACTTCCAGCTGGTATTTCGGTTATTTTAAAGCATGAAAGCAAACAACGTTTTAAGTAAAATAGAACAAATTGCTACTAATAAGAAATTTTGAAACTTTGAATTTATCATTCCCATTAACATAACGTCATTACCATCAACACAAATCAAACGGTAATGATGATGATGGTAATGACAAACGTAGTGTTTTTTTTGAACAAATCGTGAATTCTTAGTGCTACTATTTTGTGACCGCCTTTTTGAGAATTTGTCCTGGGAGTCACTATAAGTTCTAATGCTAACAATTATACTTAATTTATAATTACCTAGAAAACGTATTTACCGGTAATGATGGAAATACGTGACAACCATTTCCTAGACATATGATTTGTAACAAAAAAAGTATTTAAAGAGCACTCACCGTGACGTGCGCTGTGGTACATTTCGTGCAAGCGACTGAGGAGAGTGGTGTGCACGGGGACAGTAAGATACATCACGTAGATCTTTCAAGAAAGTAAATTTGACGTTAGCGCGATGGTAATGACGAATTTCTGTTACAAACTTTGGAAATTTCGTTTTGACTATTATGCTGTTCTGAATTATAAACGCTATTTATTATGTTGTTTACGGTAAAATACAGATTACTAAACGTTTGAAAAAATCGGGTTTGGCGATCATAATTATTGAAATATATATTTTGAAAGTTTTGTGCACATATATTTTCTTTAGATGGTAATGATGTTTTACTCAGTTTTAATTAAATTAGAAAATGAGTTTTTAGAACACAAGGTTCGTAACTGTGTCACCTTACGTTAAATTATGTTTAAAACCTCGCTTAAACAAAAAAAGTAACTGAAAAATGAGATAGAATTTCTAATCAACTAGAAATAGTTTTTTTCCATGTTTCGCGAAATGACCCCTTTACAGTTAAGTTAGAACATAACGATTTGAGTTTGTTTTTTTACGTCCTTTATTATACTATAAGACCCGTTGCGATAAGCTGTACCTGTCCGGGTCCAAATCACGTTAGAACCACGATAGCTCAATTGGGAGAGCACCGTACCCGGTATGTCAGAAGGGTGCAGGTTCAAGTCCCTGGTATTATTAAAAAACAATAACCAAGCTTATAAAGCCATTGGAACACCGTTTTCATATCTTCCCACTGCTGGAATGGGTTTGATTTCAACGGAAACACTGGATTCGCGAGATATATTCCTATTCCTATTAGGAACAGGCTAAGGGGCCGAAGACCATACCGCCTAGTCCTCAGTTTTGTTTTTGGTCGTTGTAGAGATCCTTGGGGGAGGCCTTTGTCCAGCAGTGGACGTCTTTTGGCTGAGATGATGATGATGATTAGACTTAACCCTTTGAACGCCGCAAGAAACACTGACAAGCGTGCTTACTACGCCGCGACCAGTTTTCGCGTAGACGGCGGCACTTTAAAGATAGGGTTGGGAAATCCTTGTCGAAAAATATATAAATAATAAGCGCCTTAAGTTGTCTGTGGCGTATAGGGAACGTTAATTGTGAAACTATCTAGAAACGTCCTTTACTTTTATCGATAACGGATAGTAATTTATTATTTTGACTTTTTAGAAAGAAAATGTTGGTAAATGTAAAAAAAGTAACATAACAAAGATTTAGGTTTGATTTAAACGTGAATAGTGGTACCTAATATACTTAGATCATCATCATCATCAGCCTATAAACGTCCCACTTCTGGGCACAGGCCTCCCACATGCACAAAGCACGTGTGTAGATAGGGCCATAACCCACCACGCTGGCCCTAAGCGGGTTGGTGGGTTTTAACGACTGCCACCTTGCGGCAACAACCGGGACCAACGGCTTTACGTGCCTTCCGAAGCACGGAGGTACTTAGCTACTTAAATAGGTTGAAAAAATCAATTATATTGCAATTATCGAGAAATAATAAAAACACACTTAAACTTTAAGTACAAACTTACATTTTATTATTTAATAATTACATTGAGTGGTATTGATCTTTCTTCTTCAGTTTCTTCTCTCTCACTTTTACTATTAATAGGCTCAGACCAAATGAAAAGTTAAGACGGAACTCTGTGAACAGCAAAGTGAGGCCGGTTTTTTAAATGTGTGTGTTTAAACGGGTGTTGCCATGATAATTCAATTACCCCAAAGTACAAAAATAACGTTAAAAATTAGCAACATTATTTTTAACGTTATTAGTTAATAACGTTATTATATGATATAAATAAAAGTGATCCATTCCGACGTAAGCTGTTGGTAAAAAGTGGTGGCGGTAGGAGAAAAGAAATGGAAAAAGTGTTTCAGGAATAAAACTTGTCATTATTTGTTCAAATTATTTAATTAAAAACCTTTATGTTTAATTAATTTCTTGTATGCTTCCTTTTACTTTCTTTAATCGCTTTGCATCTTTGACTTCATGTCAGGTCCATTTTTTCAATTTGCTATTATACCGAACCAATTTTGATAACATAATTAGGGGATGAGGGAGAAGGATGGGTACCCTTAAGATATTTATTTATTAATTTTTTTTATAAAAGAAGGAGGCAAACGAGCAGGCGGGTCACCTGATGGAGAGTAATCACTGCCGCCCATGGACACCCCCGCAAAACCAGAGGAATCGCCGACGCGCTGCCGGCCTTTATTTAACGAAAAAAAAATACATATAGTTAATCAGTTCACTAACAGCGAAGATATCGCGTCGCGTATTCATAAACATTAAAAAAATACAGTCGAATTGAGGTACTTACCTCCTCGTTTTTTAAAGTCGGTAAAAAATTACTGATAAGCATTACAAGAAACAAGTAACGTTACGTTACGTGTCATAGACGTCACAATACCCAATAACAGGGTAAACAAAAACACTTCATAATGGCAACACTTGTGTTTCAAGCAATGACGTCTAAATTTTATTTTGATTCATTGAAAAATATTGGTTTCCAAGTTACTTACGTGTGAAATATGATTCCATCTCGCTTTTTATCTTTTGAAGATTGATTCTTAAACTCTTTCACAACACAATTCGGCATTTTCACAGATAAATTTATGATTTTTCAAAACGACTTGCTCCCACGAGCCGCGGACCTACACTGACAAGTTAAGGCGTAGTTTCGTTGTACGTGTGTGCGTGTTATTGTGTATGTACACGGCGAGGCGTAGTTTGACCCGGCTTCACTTCGCTGTTCGCAGAGTTCTGTCTTAACTTTTTATTTGGTCTGAGTTAATAGGTACAAATTCTAGCACTTCGTCCAACTTAGAGTCACCTCTCAATAATCTTACAAGATTTAAAATTTGTGAATAGGCAATTGAACGTTTGTTTTCCGGCAGACGCTCTAATTCAAAAGCCACTAATTTAGCAAAATCTTCATTTCTTTCATCAGACGGTCTCCTATCATAAAAATCATTTCTGGCAAATGACGAGTAGAATAAAAAATATTTTCTTTTCTTGAAGTTCTTCTGTACACCATAGTATCCGTGACAGTGTATTCAGTTTGTGTCTGCTTGCTATTTTTTTGCTTTTTGCTTATGAAACAAATAATACGTAATACATCACTACGTGACACCTATAGAAGTCTTTGGCGCCACGTAATTGTGTATTTTCGTTTAATTTTAGATCATTGTAAATTTAACTATAAATTAATGGTTGTATCTTTTCTTTTTATTCCGCCTCGATAAAAACAAAATTTGACGGACACTCAAGCTATCTATTCATATTACTTCTATAAACCTATCACAATAGTTACGATTGAATGTGATAAGAATTTGAACAACTTAAGATGTCGTTGTCGTTGTAGGACAGTTTCCGACGGATGCCTAATGGTGTCCACGGCTGTCAAAGGGTTAATAATAGTCAAGATAGAACTGTAATAGGGATGTGTTGGATACGACGAAAAAAATATCGAGTGTGGTGAAAAGTATCGATCTTACTCAGTATCGTAATAAAAAGAATCGACTACCAAATTACTTAGTATCGTGTCTAAAGTATCGAGTACACTCAACTCAGGTATCGATACTTTTTGCGGATCCCTGCACGCACACATAGTGGATAAAATATATCGTATTTGATTTTTTTAAAAGTACAGTTTGTTTCCTGCTTTGAGCATTGTCTTAAGGTTCCCTGAGGAACCGGCTAAGCTCATAGACCGTGCTGCCATGTCATTGATTTCTTAATATTTCCTTTTAGTATGATAACGATGAATGATAATAGAAATGAGAAGTGAGAAATGATATACCCTCCAACCCCTTGAGTATCTCATTAAAGATGTGGGGCTTTACTAACTCCTCGTGCGGACTTCTTGAGATAATTTGAAAAGTGACGTCGCACTGTTTATCTGAGGTATATCATTTCTCACTTCTCATTTCTATTATCATTCATCATAATCATATTGTTTATTTACTAATGAAAATAAGAAACTAATGACATGGCAGCATGGTCTATGACCTTAGCCGGTTCCTCAGGGAACGAAAAGAACTACACTTTAAAAAAAATCAAAACTTAAGCAAACCGGTTTTGGACTTCTTGGCGGGAAAGTGAAGAGTCATGTCTGCGGTTTTGTTTTATTTTCTAAAATTTGTGTTAAGTCGAATATTAATGTGAAATAATGGTGGATTATGAACCGTTAAGTGTTCGTGAGTGTGCATGAGTGTTGGCAAATGAAACAAAACAGTGCAACGTCACTTTTCAAATTCTCTTAAGAAGTCCGCCCGAGGACTTAGTAAAGCCCCACATCTTTACTGAGATACTCGAGGGGTTGGGGGTATATCATTTCTCATTTTTCATTTTTCATTTCTCATTTCTCATTTCTCATTTCTATCATCATTCATCATCATCTTTAGTATTATAATACTAATGAAATTAAGAAACTAATGACATGGCAGCATGGTCTATGACCTTAGCCGGTTCCTCAGAGAACGAACTACTAAAAAAAAAAAAAAAAGCAAACCGGTTTTGATTTACTAACTTACTTTTGAAACTTAAAAAGTTTGTACAATTTAATAAATTTAATAGATTTGTATCTATATATTTTCTGCTTGTAGTGCATTACGCTTAATTAACTTGTAATTGTAAATTCTATAGTTTGCTATTATTGACGCTATCTGCTTCATTTGTTTATTGTTTTAACTTAAGGCACACATTTTTTGATTTACGTCCTTTCTACCTATATTATGTTAGGTAATAAATGTATAACAATTTGTCCTCAGTAACTTGTGACTTCAGTCATCATCACATCAGATACTGCAGATATCAACATCAGAAATATACGATTGATATTATCTAACTGATTTTTAGTAGATACCAACAACAATACATTACAAAAAGGTAAGTGCGATTTAATTAAAGTAGGTACCTACTAAGTTACTAGGTAACTAATCTGTCTTGCCAGGCCAGGCGGTATTAAATAAGACCAGGTATAATTATACCTATGTATCTATAGATACTTAATAAATGTTACCACTACAACAGGTGGGTTTCGGCTCAACAGAATAGATTAGCTAATGGCCTATTATGACTTCTTCGCTGTCTGATACTTGTGTTCTTTAGAATTAATTATTTATAAAGGTACCTCTATCTATCAGGTATTGGAAGATTCAAATAGAGTTTATGGTTAAGACTAGATTAATTGTAGAAGTGAGAGTTTTTAAAAATCTTATCTTAAAGAGTTAGTTTATAGTATGTTGCTTCATTATTTATCTGTACTTACCTATATTTTTTACCTAGAAATTAAAGCAATAATGATCAGCAGGTACTCTTCCTGTGATATACATATATTAGAGGTGTATCCTAAATTTTTCATAAGAATGTTACAATGTCATCCATCCTTGTTTATTAAATATCGTTCTTCTCTGATTAGCCTTTGGCAAAATGACAATGCTGTAAACTGACTTCATAAGAAAAAAGGTTGGTAACCAAATAGGAAAAGGAATAGAAATCATTGGTAATTTTTAGATTCATTTTATTTTCAATAACATGAAAATGTTATGTTTTTCTCATTTTACACATTTCAAACATGTAGATATCAATCAGATTGCTAAAATGTTCACATTAATTTCAAAATTTAAACTACCGTACAGTTTGGCTTTGCATTAACATGGGTCATGGGTTTCATGTTAGCTTAACTATTTAGAATTCTTTTTTCACTTATTTCCAAATGCTGCTTATATTTGTACGAGCAAGGTCTACTTACTCCACAGCGGCTCATTATAATTCTCAACAAAATATATTGTAATCATTTACTCATTTGGATGAATCATTTGTGTCAACTTTTGTGCTTTTAATGTGATATGCTATACATTTTTTGTGATATTTTTGTTTTTATATAAACAAATTCATTATTTAAATTACCTAAAACAGGTAAATTTGTAAAAAAGTACTATTTGGTCTCACAAAAGTTGTTTTGATGATCCACCCAATAGCAATATTCACTACAATAAATAGAACTAGCTAACTGGAATTGAAGGTCCCTTAAAAGTATATATTTTATGTTAAAGCTGTGATCAACTAGTAGACAAGACATAATGACAAGTTCATTCTTTAATGAATTATGAGAAATGGTGAATAGGCCATTGCCATTGGAGCATACCTTTTGTCAGAATAATTGACCACCGCTTTTTTATAATACTAATTTTATTGTTTTCCGTAATAGATTGACTAACTCTAAAGAGGCTTCCATATTCATAGCATGAAGTAAAGATGCGCAAATCACCAATTTTTACATAAGTTAGTTACAAAAGGGTTGACAGTTTTACATACAACTCTAAATTAGAGAATAACTGTTATTAAAACTTTAACAGTAAAAGTTATGTTCGATAATTTTACAACATCTAAATGAATTATGGATTAATGATTTGAATTTTATGGGAACTTAATTCCATTTAGAATTTCCATGATTGTTGACAATCTTGCACTTACCTAAATATAATTAATTTATATAAATAAAATCATATTCCCAGGACTTGTAGTAAAAAGGGCATTGCCAAGTATTAAACTAATACATTTGAAAATATGTGAAATAAGATGATTTGTCAATTCAATGCTCATCACAATTTTTTTGTTGATTTATAATATATATATATATATATATATATACTTGTATTCATAAACATCTGAACAACAAATGAACTTTATATATATTTAGTATTTAATTATTAATAGGTATATTTTCAAACGCGAACAAACATGTATGTTATTGCTTTAATTTCGTAAATATATACAATACAAAATGAAATAGATACCTAATCAAATCAAGATGAGCATAGATGTATGACTTTTACTAATGGCATATTTGCACTTATGGAAAGATGTGGCTTCAGAGTATAGATATAAATTAGCGATAATAAAGAAATCAGATGCACTCCTTTATTAAAACGCCAAGTAACATTATTTTAACCGTGCTTTACAATTATCTATTTGAAATTAATTATCCAACTACTTATTATTGCAATGTATGATACCTTTTTAGTGGATGGTCATCTTCATCGCCTTGCCCTGGTCTCAATTTAAATGGGGCCTTCCATTATTTTAGTTGATGGAATACAATTGTTAAATTAAATAGAAGGATCATGTATGCAAATTAATCTAATATGATATATCACCTAGGAGTGCATATTCAAGTAAAAAAAATCATATTATAGAGCAGGAACATGAACGTAAGCCATATCAAGCACCAAGACTGGTAGTTACTCTATCTAGATTTAAAAGTAGTGATAGATGTGTAATTTCACAAGTACTTAACTAAATGTCCATACTCTGAATGCCTATTGCCATGTAGAATGTGGTATTTTTGTATTATGTACATGTAAAACCATGTTTAGCTTTAAAATTTTTAGTAATACTATTCTAAACTGGCCGTCATATAAGTATCTGCCATGTTCTCTTACATTATAACTAGGTAATATAATATTCTTAACCAAATTCATATTTACAAATAATACAGTTCGTTATTATTTATTTAGAAATTAAAATATATTCTATCATTCTTCGATTCACATAACGCAAAATAATTTAACAGAGTTCATTTTTGCACTCACATTTACAATATAGTTTTGTAACTAATTTGTTACCATTTAATTTGTTGATTTCAAACAACTCATTAGATTATATCACCCATTATGCGAGTAGCGCTATACTCACTAATCCTATTGTTTCTTACTATTTAAAAATGCAGAATATGCGAAAACGTTAAGGAATATGTTACAGAAATGGCAATTGAACATTATAGTTCGCTCGCATCCAATAGGAACTATAAGATTCATTATGCCTCCGGGCGGGCCGCGGCGCCTACGCTATATGTACACGCGCCCGCAGCCGCCCGTACCGAGACCGACCGAACCAACTAGCACAAATTATAATCCTCTCTATTTACATCTTGCGATTTATTCACAAATCATCGACACAAATCTAAGAACTCTAATCGATTATAACATATCGAATAAGAAGTTGAAATATTTATGAATGAAATTTTGTGTCTCAGTTTATGCTAGAGTTTAGAATATAAGGAGCTCAGTAGCGACACCGTGTGCGGCGGTGCGAGGAACTATACATGCACAACAGCGCAGTGTCTATGGCCGGCGCGGCCCACGCCTCGCCTGAATACTTTACCTACATAATATCTAATAAATGTTCTCCAGCATCATTGTTTCAACAATAGATGCGTTGCGTGCTGTTAAACATTACAGCCGCAGTCTGTGCCCGCGAACGAGTCATAGAGATTCTGTTAAACTAAGCCGTCTGCAATGTTTAACGCGTGCGCAAGGAGAAAGAACTAAAATCTAGTATCACAATGTCGGGCATCTCTGGCCTCGAAGACCTCAAGAGAACAGGCTACAAAGCCGATTCGATAAGAGAATGAATTCTCACCACCGTATAAAATCGATAATTAATCATGAACTCTACAGACGAGTAGAATACCCTTTTCCCGAAACTTTGGAATTCGAAAGCTACCATCTCTGTGCGACAAAAAGTTGAACTATTTTAAATAAGAGACGACGCAGAAACTCAAAAAAGAAGAAGAACCAGATGAGCCAACCACAAAGTGGGCAAATTCTTAAATAATAGAAATACACTTCAAGTAAATCTGGGTAAAGTGTAGAGAGACACAGTTCGATCAGTTTATCATCATAGAGTTAAGTGGACCATTAGAGAGAGCATAAGCTCATATGGACACTGCTCACAACAACTCGCAATCAAGTACTAAGCACTGTGTGAGTACATAGTGATCAAAGAAGCTAGAGTAGAGCTGGAAGCGTGGTGAGCCCATAACCTATTAAACTGATCGGCTGGGTAAGAGAAAAAACGAAAAGACACTGTACTTTTTTAACATTTGTAACAGGGCACGTCGTTCATTATTACAGCATTAGCAGCGCAGAGAGTGTGAGAGGTGGTGTTGTTACAAACCCAATATAACATTCTAACAAGTTTTGACTAAGGTTCTTCGAACGCATTCATCAGAACGCGTAACGAGTATTCTCAATCGGTAGCTTCGTCAAGTTTCGTATATCATGTAGGTAATCCTAGTTCTTAAATGTTCGATTGTGATGTCACATTTAGGTGTGCTAATTGACATGTTTGGTCTTGTTACGTGGTACTTATCGAGGTAGTGTTCACTCAAAGAGCGCTAGGAGATCGTCGGAGGAGGGCGCGCGCGGGGGGTGTGAGCCCGCCGAGGACGACGAAGATGGCGGCGTCGCGAGCAGCTCGCCCAGCGCTGGCGCATCCAAGTAAGACAGCAGCTCCATGGGGTCTACATTCGTTTCAGGCAACAGCTGTAAATAAATACAAAGCTAGAATCAAACTTTATTCGTTTCAGTTTTATATAGGAAATATTTTACTTTCGATCTGTAAAGTATTTTCTTATCCAACAGTGTTAATTGCTTCGTTATGTATTTAACGCTTGCAACGAAGCGTTGCGTTTAAATGATACTGCTATTTCTAATAATCGTTTACTGATAATTAAGGAGTAGTCAACAGTCTATGTATATGTGTAAAGGTAAAGATTCTGGAGGTGAAATATGCTCATTGAGGCGATCCATTGTGTATCCATGTGGGATTGAGTCATGATTTAGAACTGTAAAGTGCATATCAGCGACTTACATTAAGATTGTCGGTGCCCTCGCCGTCGATGACAGCCGCCGGGTCAAAGTTGAGGTCGGTGGGGATGTCGACGTCTGTTAGGCTGTGGTGACCGACGGATGGTGGGCCCGGCGTGTGTGATGAGCCCGGGGTGTGTGCGCCGCCTCCGCCCGGCGTGTGTGCTGAGCCTGGCGTGTGTGGAGTGTGCGGCGTATGAGGCATCTGTGAAATAAAACGTCCTATTAGCACTGAGCGCTTTTTCTGTATTTCAATTGTTGTAAAGATTGCAGGATACCGCTGAGAGCGCTAAAGGTCGTAGAAAATTTTGGTGGTCGATGTTTAGAAAAAGTTTTATAATTAGGATGATGATTGTACTGTACACTCAGTGTACTACAAGCCATCAACCAATCATCCACGTTGATTGGTTAGCTAATCCTTTCATGACTATGAAAAACAAATAAAATCGCTATCGGCTCGCTTAGAAACGTAAGACTCGTATTGTATTTATCAAATGTAGTGATTGTGATTACTAGAGGAGCTTAATGATGGCAAGTTTTACAATGGCACCATTAGTACCTAATATCTTGTATAAAAAGGTTGTCTCTAGATGGTAAATAATATAACCCATTGTTTACAAAAATTAAAGCATACACATACCTGATCGTTTAGACTCTTCTCCATTGCATTTAACGGGTCTAATGAGTTGACGCTATCATTAAGGTGAGACAGTGGCCCATTGCCAGCAAATTCGTTGCTACCCGGCCCATTGTTCATTCCAAAATCATAATTAGGATTGCCACCCGCATTTCTGTTTTGGCTGCTTTGGTTGTACGAAGAGATCATGGAACCACTTGCAATAGTGTTCATGTCAGGAGGAAGGTATGGAGACAATGCCTGATTCATATCCCAATTGTTCATTGTCGGCATATTCATAGATCCAGGTGAGACTGCTTTTCCTCTCTTTCCTACGCTGTTATCATTACTATCTTCCTCTTGCTGCAATAAAGAATGCGTTTCAGATTAGGTAATGTATCGAAAAAACTACTTAATCTATTCAGTTCAGAATTCATAAATTCTGTATTAAGTAGTTAGTGTATATTTACCTTAATGCCGCCATTGTTTGGACTCTTCGCTGCTTTCCAATTTGCACCGCTGTCGATAGTTACTTCGTCTACATCAGTAGTGTTTAATGTGTTGAGTATACCCCACATGTATTGGTCTACTTCTAGGCCTTCTAGTTGCGCTGGTTTGCTGCAAAAAAATTTAGCATTTTTATAAAACAGATTTCAAATAATGGAATCAGGCGTTACTTTGTGATTTCAAATAGTTTTTTTTAATATTTTTAGTTTTTTTTAATAGTACTAAGCTAAAAACTTACTTGCAAACCGGACATCGCCACGATCCTCTCTCACAATTAAGTTGTAAATATGATTCTAAATCGAAGCACTGTATGTGTTTGCATTCATGCCCGCGCGCAGGTAGCGTGATCTTCTTGAACGTGATTGGACATTTTAATGACACTTTTAAGGCGGTTTGCTCCACGCTGTCCCTGTCGTTCGCAGTGTTTGAGCCGTTGTTATTTGCGGGCGATTGATTGAAGTTCATCTTTATTTTGGCGATACAATGGTCTGCAGTCAGTAGCCTCTTTCTCAGCAACCCTTGAAGGACGCTTCGGACACTCGGTCGATGGACTAATTGCAGTACAAATAGATGTGACTGAAATAATAAAAAGGATTTTGTTAAACACTGAATTAAACACATAGCATGTTCTATGCTTGACAGGAAACTTTATGACTCGGTTTATAATAGAACCATCATCCGTTATCAATCGACTGTTGGCTATCATCGATATCTGATGGGTTTCTAGGGTGGGACATATCGAAGATGGCTTGCAACCTAAATTATATGGGTGTTCTTGTGTGTCTTAATGGATTAATAGTGCAGTTACTTACACAACAGCAGGCAGATACTGTGATCTGTATCGTGTTTCTGCCCGGTTGGCACACATCTTTCAGGTACAATGGTTTGTGTGATGTTTTATTCTCGCCTCTATCTATGACTAATGGCGTCGCATTCACTGACACTTGAACACTGGCTGGCCAGTTCGTGTTCATTTGTCGGTCTTCATGGTGGAAGCATTTCAGTTGTAGTTCGAGGTCCGACCTGCCAAAAAGACAAACATTAGTCTAACTCTATTTGTAGCTGTATAACTTATATGATTTTTTTTTTAAATTATGGAACACTTACCGCCAAAGCAAAGTTGAGTGGACCGTTTGCTTCAATTGGAATACATGGTTGCTAACTGCTAAATTATGTTCTAGTCTAAACGGTGGCAATATAATACCATCTCTTACAGGGAATGTTAACCGGAGTTCATCATCTGAAAATGAAGATTGACGATAAATATCACATAAAAAATAATTCAATAGAAAATATGTATTGTAGTGGTCTAAAAACTTAACGAGTACGCCACGAACACTTACTTTGCATGCTCATCGGTGGTTTGAGCTCGTTAAAATGAGGTTTTACATCGGCGTTTGGGCTGATATAAGGCGGCATACTGCTAGCGGGCGTTAAGGGTGGTGTCGGGTTACCAGGCACAGGACTATGCTGGTAACTCATGTTAGTCCGCATGGCGACTTCCTGAGCAAACTGTCCGCTGTATTGCCCACCGTACTGCCCGTTCCCACTAGGGTGCTGTGGGAACTGAGCCGGTACACCTCCATTGAAATACTGCCCTTGGTTCGAGTAAGGAGGTGTAGATTGCCTCATGTTCCCTCTCATTGTCCCACCAAAGTTTCCAGATGGTCCCAACGGTTGCTGCGGAGGGTACTGCCCTTGGAAACCTGGTCGGCCACCGTAGCTCGCAGGATATTGTCCTGGGCCAAATCCAGGTTGCCCGCTCATATACTGAGGTTTCCTACTCATAATCATCGTGTTTTGTGTAGGGTAAGGCGTATGCCGCTGTCGGTATCCTGGAGCCATTTTCGCTGAGCCAGTCATCTGGCCTGGGCCCATTTGGGATGGCATCATGTTAGCGTGCATGCCCATGTTAGCCATCTGTGCCATTGGGTTTATTCCGTTCATGCCGGCGTTGCCCATTTGACCCATGCTGGTCATACCGTTCATTCCGCCGTTTCCTCCCATCCCCATACCTGTCATAGCGGGGTTATGACTGCGCTGCTGGCCGTAGCCATTCATCGTGCCATACTGGGGATTACCCATAGTCATGTTGCTTTGCATCTGGAAGAAAAACATCTCTTCAAAAAACCGTAAGCGATTATATAGCAGACTTGAAACATTGTCTTATTTTGATTTTATCGATTACGCACAGTTTAAAATGTTTACAAGTTATTTAAAATTTTGACGGTGAAATTAGTTTTAGCGCAAATCATTTCTTTTAGAACCGTGCACATAAGACCACAGATTGCCACTTGCTTTTCGATTCACTTCATTCATGCACACTTGTCGGTTTCAGGGGCTATTAATTTGTTTTGTTTAACCAATGTTCAAAGCTCGTAAGAGTAGTTCAAACTTTCGGCTTTATACTTTACTTACCTGGGAATAGGGCTGCGAGTCCTGCATCGCGGCCGTAGTGGCCGCGGCGACCATTGCGGCGGTGGCGCCGAACTGCGCGTTCTCGCCCCCGCCGCTCATCGCGCCCGTACCGCCGGCGCACCCATAGCCGCTGGATAACAAATAAAATTCGAACTGTTAAACTTCCGTCAAGTTTTTTTTAAAGCATGTCTTCAAATCATTCTATTTGAGGCAAGGAAGGAAACTAAGGGCTGAGCGATTATTTCAAATATGATTGTCGGCATACTGCCCATGCCCACTTCATGTCGCGAATGAGGTCTGATTGAAAAAATCGACCATTTTTGACCATTGTAAAATATTAAAAAGTTAAAAACGTAGTTAATGCATACAACCAAGCGAATGTGACATCGCATTTCTGTATCGGGAGTTTACTTTCAGTTGTGATTGGTTGTGTTTTGTGTGGTTAGTCAAAATTTTACCAAAAGACTTTCTTAGGAGGGTAAGATTGGAGTTTTTTTTAGTTTATGGCGTTTATATTTTTTTTATGGATTAGTTGATGGTATTGTTGATATAAATAATTTTAAAACGCCAGAATTAAACGGTTTTAGAGTAAGCTATACGGTTTTACCAGAGCTATGTTATTAGAATTATGAATAGCTGCTTGATTTCACAGTAATCGTCGGTAGACATAGTTGTAGTGCTAGTAGGTTTTGAATGTGAAATCGGTCCAGTTAATTTTATTTCACTCACGATAGTTTCTATTGCAAGCGGCCTTGCAGAGTCGAACATTCCACACGTTAACGCTTCGATTATTAATAAACTCAGACTCGATATTCGACCCAAATTCTATAATAGCAAGATGTTTTTTTAATGTGCACTACAAAGATTTTAAAATTTTGCAAACAATGATAGCAAAAATTAAATAGCACAAAAAAAGCGACGGCCTGGCTTAATAAGTACCTTATGGATTAAACGAAG
Source organism: Eudonia mercurella (assembly GCA_963082485.1). Taxonomy (NCBI): domain Eukaryota; kingdom Metazoa; phylum Arthropoda; class Insecta; order Lepidoptera; family Crambidae; genus Eudonia; species Eudonia mercurella. The sequence continues at coordinate 8,555,034 of OY720028.1, forward strand.
TCAATTATTGAATGTTCTGTTTCTAACAGCAATGTTAAAACTTAAAAAAACCTAAATTGCTCAGAAACAGTAACAAACTATTTTCGTAATGAGCATTCTTCGCTTTTTTCAAGCATTATTCAATTTCGGTTCAAATATTGCATGGTGAATATAAAAATAACAATTCAATGAATGAAAAAAGAAATCAATATGGAAGTTTAGTGGCGCGTTGTTACCCCTGTTTCTCTCGGGATGTGTTTGATTTTTTGTATGGCGCCGCGGAGTGGGAGCGCGATTCATGTGAACGGCTTTTGGGGCGAATTCCCGGGCCGTCCCGGAGCCCTTCCTAATAATTCCCATTCGACAAATGCACGACAAACACTCGCACGGGCTGTCCATTGTTACGTTGCGTCTGTAGTAGTGCAACCATATTGGTATATTGTATAGCTATACCTATTGTGATACGAAATTATTTTAATGTATGCAAACTCTGTTACATCACAACAAACATAATTTGCGTTTTGAAACTGAAAATGTCTCGTTTACTGTCGTTATGAGTACTTAATCACCACCATTTGCGTCAGCAAAAAGTTGAAGTATCAATATCTCCATGAATTAGCTTTCTCAAGTCACCATTTATTTGTTTTCTTCAGTGCCTACTTAAGTGTTCTTCTAAATAACTTAACAGATACTTAGTAGAGTCGACAATAAATAAACACACGAGTCAACAACGCTCAATCCTACGTGGCCTCTATTCATCGCCTCTGCAGATGATTTACAAGGGTCTTTGCTTAGGTAAACTGGCTCGACCTGCACTTCTTTTATAGTTTTGTCTGTTCCTTTTTCTTTTTTGCCGACCGAATGTGTAGCTGACAAAAAAGGCTGTGTGTTCTTCTGGCGCACTTTTTGTTAAAGTGGTACCACATCCGAATAATCACTTACGGCCTGTTCAAAATATTTGGGATCTTGAATGCGACCGCTCAACGCAGGCATTCCTTTTGCGATGATTCTCAGAACGGGCTTTTTAAAGTGATATCTCGGCAAGACCGACGTCTACGTGTCTGCTTGCAGCGAAATATTCTTGTAATGTAGTAACGTTTCGTACAAGAATAATATTCGCTAATCTTGTCAAGATTAGCGAATATTTATTTCGTTGTACAAAAAACTTAAAAATGAATGAGTAGGTATGTCGCTATTTCTAGAAGCTGGAAGGTGTTTGGCATAGTATTGAGAGATGTGCGAGTAACGCGTCGGTATTTTGATACATTGGCTGCAGTTAATTTTAGATAGCTGCGCAGACGTGTTGAATTCCTTGTTTAATTGGCAGTAGAGATAATCGTGTAATAATGAATCGAGGGGTTTCTTTCAGAAGGCTCTTTAAGTTTTCCTGTTTCGTATATATTTTCATGAAATTGTTAACTATAATTTATAATTTTTGGTAATTTGGATTTCATTCATATTTCGCTTTTATTTTCCATCGAGCTGTGATTAATATCATAAGTAGTAAACTTATTTTCTTATTACGTTCAAAGTGTTAAATAAGGCATTAATTGTGAGTCTTGTATAGATTACTATCGAGGCAGCGTGAAGCCATGTTTCACCCCTGTGTTTCGACGACAGTTGGTCACCCCCATTTAAATGCCACTTCACATTGTGGCTTGTGCGCACATTGCCGTAGCTATAATAGCGTCAACGTTTTTATTAACGAATCGATGCGTACTGTGTGAAATGTACTCTAATTAACCTCGAAATTAATCATCTTTGGTATCGTTTGTTGCGTCAATTTAATGTCTCTTTTTACTTACATTTGTAAAATTTGTATTACTTATTATCACAATACGTTTTCTTTAAACGTATGATAATGAAAACGAGATAATGTAACAGATCAGTAAATATTAACTTGCACGATAGAAAATAGAAACGAGCAACGATAGAGTCGAGGACGTGGTTGTAATTGATTAATTGCTTATTTCGATTTCTATCTCATTCTCGTCAATTGACAGTGGGATCGAGACTAGAGTGAATCACGCTTCGAGGAGCGGATTCCGGGTTTTACGAAGGCGAGCGTTCCGGGGTAAATACGGCACAATGGACGGGGAAGGGTCGGGCTCGCTTAGGGTAAGTGGCCCCGGTTACGTCAATATGGGCCTTTATTATTATGCTCCCGATAATAATTTGTTTGTCGCTGATAAAATTGAATCGAAACTGTCTTTCTAATTTGCTTGTTGGCATTGTGTATACAATATAGAAGTAACATCGCTTCGTTTGATAAATTGAAAGTAAACTTTAAAAAAAAAACTTTCTTATTAAACAAAAAATACTTATATGTATATAAACACAACACAACTACCATATACCCTATTTAAAAATATAGATTTGACCTTGTTAAACACGTGGTTTGCGGCTTGACTTGATCGTGACAAAGCATCCTTGTTTCTGGAAACCCAACATTTTTCCCACGATAACTCGCCACCGTTTATAAATCTGTTCGGAGTCGGCACGACAGTATACATTTGTTTTATTACATTTTAAAACATTGAACCCAAATGGTCCTTCGTTCGTTCGAACAAATATTTTATGCGGCAACAGTCCGCCCTGTAGCCACCCTTGAAATGAGGTAGACTTCCTGTGTTCTGTTCACACAATCTCGTTGCCGTTTTTTATTATTATTTACTTATTGGTTTTGTATAGAGGCAGGCAGCCATCAACAATATGTCGTTTGTAAAGGTGACTACAAAACAAAGCCGTTGAGCGCTCGACTTACCACCTGCTCAATATTTTATTTTTGTTATTTTATAGTTCATAATAATTATCAACGGTTAGCATACTAATTCGATTTTTAATGTTCAAAATTTTAATGTTGAATATGAGTGTTTGATTCGTTTAGTAGGTTTATAATATTTTGTTTGTTTGTGTTTATTGTAAGCGTTAAAGTGCAGTCACCGCATGCATTCCCACCGTGCGCGCGTGTGAGTGAGCTCCGGGCGTGTGTGCGTGACTACACGGCTGTGTGAGTGCTAAGGCGTACCTGCGTGTGTGTGGGTGCTGGGTGCCCTGAAGCGTTTGTGCGTGTGAATGGAAGAGCACATTTCATTTATAATAGCAGCGATGCGCGGTCGACAATGTCACACTTACTTGTATGCTTTTAAATCACCCTCCGTTTATGGATTGCATGAGTATGAATTAACTTTACGTTCATTAGACGCGCTGCAAATACTGTATTATTTGATTTAAACTACTGAGTTTACTTAATTAGGTATCTATTCAATTAATTTTATTACACACTTGCGTTAGTTTCGTATCATGCTCTGCGTAAGGCGTTATTTTTGATTTTATTACTTGTTAACAACGATAAGGCCGTCCAGGTAAAGCTAGTCACGTTTCAGCGTTTTGTTAAAATGTAAACAAACTTGTTCCGGATAAGATAAAAACACTACATACATATGTATGTGGTTTTACTACCTAAGTAACTGATAAAGAGTAAGAGCGTATAATTTCTGAATGTTTATCATTTCATACGAATTAAAAATTCTATGGAATGTTTTGTTTAGATCGCTTGATAATATTCATTTGCATACGAAATTTTAAAATGAGTCAATGCTTTTATTAAAATTTAGTAGATTGGTTTTAGGATTTGGATAGTTTATTTCAGACAGAATTTTTTAAATTTTTGTAGTACGTAAGTAACCTTGCTGTGTAAAATAGCATCACATTTTTTTGCGACTATGCTTTTGTGTAATTCTTTAAAATCTTTATTTAAACTTAGCAAATTTTGTATCGAACCTAAACATATATATATTTTTAAATTTCCTTATTTATTTTTTACGACAGTATCAACACTTATGATAAAAAACGAATTTCACTTACCTAGGGTTGTTAACTCGGTATCCAATTGTCCCTTGCTGAGGGTTGTGCTTGCTAGGCTCAGGAGCTTGAGCTCCCGTATAATTGATGTAGGATGCTGCGTAGCCGGCCGTGCTAGTAGCGTGCGCCGTCCTGACGTTTCCAAATCACCCCCTGAAACACCACTATGTTGTAGCCATTGAAGCCTTAGAGCTCGCTCCACGATCGTCAATAAAACTGACGCCTCCTCTAGGGCCAATCATGCCGAGAAAATTCCTCCTTCAATTTTCTTCGTTATTGTATTCGTGTCAGCTGCGAGCGTAACATATTTTTGTTATCGAGTGGCGCGTAAACTATGCTCGAACGTTATTGAACGTCAACACAATCGTCGAAACGTTCATCGTGCGATTCTTGTTCCATTATTTGAATTTCTTTTTTTTTATTGGCGTCGCTGACCGTGAATTTTGTTCACTAGTTATTCACAACTTTCTCAGAGATTCAGATCAAAATTTTTGCCGTCATCGTCGTCACTTGTTCACGGTCATTGATTTTTTAAATCACTTCTCGCTTGTTTCGCAACAAGAAAGAATTTTAACACTTCAATCCTTTTTTCTCACAACGATGAACGCTTCGAGGATCAGTCACTCGATCAGCTGAGGCGAAATCCAACATGTGCGCTATTTTATGACAGGTGGCAGGAATGTGCCATCAGTTATTAAATCTGGACAAGTTTTAAAGACTGTCAAATGATTTTTATTATTTAAAGAATGATGAAAAATATTTGCTCTGATATTATGGTTAATTTTTAAAACTTGTCCAAACTAAAATAACAATCACCACTAAAACTTTAGTAAAATCACTTTTAATTACTTTATTATTCACTTCACGTGGGCTACAATCCTCAGGAAAACACTTCAGCTTGATTTCGTCAATATCCAATATTTGTTCACTAAGTTGCAATCCTTTTTGATGGTTCACTGCACTGTTCAAAAATCCAGAATGTCACTTTTCACAATCCATAAAATATCCAAATCCAGGTAAGTTTGATTCGTATCTGTCACTGTGCTCCAATATTTAACGAGTAACGATTTAATGACTTATCGTCCACTCACGAGTTCGTCTTTGAAAATCACCGAAACATCATAGACGTGTTGCACGAGTGTCGACACCGACGTCACTGACGGCGAACGACCGTGCGTTCGACCGTCAAAGGTAACACTGGATGATGGCGATAGCAAGCCGGCGACGGTGAGTGAGAGGTTGCGGTGCGGGGCGCTCCCACCCCGCGGGCGACGTTGCCAGCTCGCCGCGATAAAGTGGCGCACCCCCGCTTCCCCCGCTCGTACGACATCGTCTCGGCACTCGGCGATCGGCCGCGCTCGGGCGCCACCGTCGCGAGTCGCTGTATCGGCACTCTGCCCCGCCCCGCACGCTCGACGTTTTCACGTAACGGTCCTCAATCGAGCGCGATACTGCGAGTGCGATAGTTGCAGCGTTCTATCGTCATTGAGATTAGTTCAATGATCAAAGTAGAATGATAATAAAAATGATACAAGTACTTTAATGATTACATTGATTAGCGATGGCTATGGTATGATGGGAGGATGGAGTTAAATAAATGACGATGTGTTTAAAAATAAAGCATCGTATTATTCTCAGGTAGACGTCGCGTATCGAGAGTTTTTGCGCATCGGCTCGGTTCGGCGGCGGCGTGGCGCGGTGGTCTGCAAACGTCTGCGTTAGGGCATAATAATTAGCATCGATAAACAATGGGCATGTCGTCCTCTGGTCGCTACCTGCGCATGACGCGGTCGGCAAAGGACGGATGACTCGTCCTGCGTTGCCGTGTCCTTGCAGCCCGCCCGCCTACTGATACCGTAGCACGCAATTCGCACTCCTTTAACAAATTGTTTAATTTACACGTTTGTGAAACGATCATTCTTGTAATTGATGGCTTGTATTATTGAGCGCACATAGCATCTTGTTTGTTGCTGATATAATCTGCCACGAATCGCAGTGAAGTAGGTAATCTGACCTGGTTTTGCGTTGCTCAGGTTTTATTTAGGTTTATTTTTGATTTAATGACCAGAAAGAGCTTGGTTTTCAACTCACTTGATGGTAAGTGAAAGTAAGACCAAAGGTCAGCACTTACGCGTAATCCTTAACCACTGAAGAAATACCTATAGTTGACGTAATACAACAGTGCTATTAAAATTCTTGTTATGGATTTAGATAAGATAATGAAAGCTGGCCAGACTTGACTTGACTTGACTTGACTCGACTCGACTCGACTCGACTCGACTCATAGAAAGACCACCAGCAACCATACCGAGCACAATACGCGGACCTTTGTCTCTGTGACCGGTCGGTGCGCGGTGATATGACCTCTAAACCGCAAAGGTGTGTTTTCAAACCAAACGTAGGTAAACACTCCTATTTTTGCGTTGCATAGTTATTATTCAGACATACTCTAAACTAAAAGTGAATAAACACATCTATTTTTTCCTTAAACAGTCTTTATTTAGGCTTATAAAAGAGAATATTCGTCGTCGTCGTTATCCTATGAAATCGCTATCCAGGAATGTCCAGGATTGACGAACCAATAATATTATGATTAAATTTGTATATTTTTTATTTCATAACAATACTTTAATGATCTATGACAGTGTCAATAATAATGGATTCATGCTTACTGATTATTAATTACCAAAATACTTGCAAAGTTAATACCTAGTGCAAATCGTAAACTACGGCGTCGTCTATATAACATATGAAGAAAATGTTGATGTTTCATTTAGTATTAGTATTTAAGGAAATTTACTTTCCCAAGTGAAAATGGGAGGTCGGCGTAAAACTGACATTTTCGTCAGCACGCGCGGCGGCGTGGAAAGTCGGGAAAGCGGCGCCGGCGCCGGCGCAGCGCAGTCGTCCGCGTTCCAACATGGTCGCCCTCGGGCTCATTCATAAAAATATAAATAACGTACCTACGTTCCGTTGGCACCTGGGGCCGTAGCATGATACTGCACGAAACAAATATGTTGTCGATCCATTTTGTTGATGCCCAGCAACCACTAGCAAATGGGGTAACAGAGCTCTCAGGCTACGATTTTGACAACGCAGTTTGATCTCAATATCTCACTCGCTCAACATTATGGCTGAAGGTATGGCCAACGGTTTGCTGGACGTCTGTGTATACGTGACTGTTATATTACATCATTAATTATTACATTACTAAATTGTTATATTACATAATATTTTTAACGGGTTCACCGTTCAATAAATAAAACGGTTAATTATGATGCTAATTTGTATTAATGATTTGTTTTGTGTTCGACTTTTGGAAATCAAGATGGCAAAAAGTTTTTTGTTCATTTATTTATCAACGTAGACGCACTACCTTTATCATAATGACATGATGGTAAGTGACGATAGGCTAAAGGTGCTCCTTCACCCGAAATCCCTAACAGTAGTTAGTAGAGTCCCTAACAGTAGTTAGTAGTCAGTAGAAGAGGATAAATTTAACTATTCATGTAGGTATAATTAGGTGGAACATTTAATTCATGGCATAAACTTTTATTTGGTATTTTATTTTATGTTATATTTTTAACGTAAATGTCTCAAAGTTTTATAAACATTTCAACATATTAGGTATTTGTTAAACATATAGCAGCCATAATGTAAAAGTAATATTTCTCCCCATTATGCTAAAATCTTATCAAATAGATAAATATAGTTATATGTCGAATCTCACTGATAATGAAGTAAGCTATGAACATATGAGCACGTAGCGTTCGTTGTTTTGTTCAGTGATTCACTCGCAATTATCGTATGAAACGTGATATTTAAAAAATTAATACTTTAATAATCATGGTTGTAAATTTTTCACTATTTTGCTTTTTTCTGCACGTGGTGTTTTGCAACATCAGTAAAAAATATGTACCTGCTTTTTATACCAGTATATTGTAAAGAGTATGTAAGGTAAGCTATTGTATTCGAAACCGCTATTGTTAAATTAAACTACTTAAAATAAATCCTTTTTATTTCCCAAGTAGTCCCAACTTTTTAGCAATCATTATGGTGTTCGTTTGTTTTTTCTATTGTTGTATATAAATTGTTTTTAAGATATAGAACGTTGGTCTCTCATTTAATTCAGTCACTATCTGAGGTCACGTGTAATGTTATACGTAGCGTTTCTAGTCAGTTGCCGTTCAACAATAGCCCATCATCAAAAGCGTTGAAAATGTAGAATTAAAAAGTAAGTTTTTCCTCGGCCGTTGACAACTGTGATAAATCACTGTTACCGTGTTTATTTTACGATCCAGCTATAATCGTCAACTTGGCGGTTTTGCAACGGCGGCTCTGGCTGTAAGCAGCCCAAACAAACCCATGCGTAGTAATAGGGTTAACACGGAGTGTAATATTCGATGTTGCCATAATTTCAATAGTACCTTGTTCTTTCTAAAAAAACCTAAAGAAATTGGTTGGATTGGGACTGACATAACCTAATTAAAAATATAAACAAATAGTTAGAATAAAAAGTAAAGACGACAATCAAACCAACAGACTGTTTGCATCCTCAAACAACGACAACTTCAAATTCAACTGATGTCTGATTCAGACTGAGTGTAGCGACAGTTATGTAGTAAGTAGCATGAAATAGTCCCGCATTTGGCAACCCTGCGCAAGAGTCGTAAAAAGCAGATATAGTCGAACATGCACATCAGCTATTTCTGTAACGCCCTGTACGTACACTTACGTCTCTCTAGTTGTAGACAAATTCTATTCCTCAGTAATTTCCTATTTCAATGTAGTTAGTACTTTAGACGTTTATTTGAGCCTAGTGAGTACCGAATAGCTCGCATGCAAACTTTCCATGCAGGGAAATATACACGGATGACAAGAGGCCATATTTAAATTATTTGCTGTGGCAGGCAGAGTATGTCCTAAAGAAAAGAAAGCGCATGTGTATGAATATATAACTAAAATAAATTCGCTGATGTCATTAATGAAGTTAATCAACTAACTTAATGTTTCTTTATTATTTTCACGTGCACGTCAAAAATTAAACCAAGTTTGTATCAGAATCAACAACGTGTTTGATAAGATTCCGCCAAGAAATAGTTTGGATGACCACTTTTAGCGGCTACCTATTTTAGGGCTAGGCTACCTATTTAAGGTTATTAGGTCTACGCATAGAGTTCTATGATCTGAGGCCACAAGTGTCGTCCTAAACGCTAGAATCGAACAACTATCAACATATGAAATAAAATAAATAAATAAAATAAATAAGCAAAACTGTTGGGGCGCCAAAATTAAAATTTTGTGTAGGATTTCCACACATGAAGCAGAAAAATTATAAAAAGAGATTTTTGGAAATTATTCCTCTAGAGGAGTGGAATAGGGGAAGAAAGTGAAGGAAGAGGGAGCTTTTGAAGGTGAAACTACGAATATAAAAGTGTCTTTAATATCTTCAAATAAAGAATAAAAAGGTTGAAATTAGAGAGAGAAATAGAGATTTTAGCCTTTTCTGAAACTCCTTTAAGCATAACTAGAGGATACGTTTTAGGTGCTTGCTTCTTTATAGAATTACGTAGTGTTACATTTTTTGACATCCTAAAACTAACGGTTGAAATCAACGGATACAATTTTTAGTAATAAATTTTTTGTGTATTCAAGCATTACAAGTTTCTTATAGTGCTGAATACACAAAACATTCAGGTACAGTAATGTTGCACAGTCTACAAGATCACATATTTACCGTGACATTGTCGATGTAGGAGTTATTTGCGAAGTCAATAAAAACAATGGTAGAGGGTCACGTGGCTGGTTACGTCACAGTAGTCACTCAAGAAAATTCAGATAGCGATGCGGTGACGATAACGTGTGAACTATGAACATTATCTAATGCAAGATAGCTGTGGTTATAAAAATGTTGTACGTACTTATAAAAGTGTATGCTAACAATAGTGGGTAAGTAGGTACTTTCTGAAAAGCTGATGAAAAAGTTTTCACGAGTAGGGATTTTTTAAACAATTTTTCAGAATTTTAATTTGTTCGCAACAAAATTAGCGTTTATATAAATTCATATTTACAAATAGTAAGTACTGTTTAAGCAATACACTCCACATACCATAGGTACCTACTTACGTTACGACACGTCTAGTGGTAGTCTAGTTAGAAATTAGATACGGTTGCATTAACAATACAAAGTTTCAATCCGTCAAAATTACTCAACTAATTAGCGATACTGTAGCGCCTTCGCTTCTTAGAGATAATGCTGATGTTTCTAATTCCTAACAAAAACATCCCCTTATAAAACACTCACAAAATGCGGCAGTGTAATTGATAGGTAAGCCGCCACACATTGTTCTGTTCATATAACAATTAGTAGTGTATCATCCAATACCAATGAACCTAACGCGTTGGGTCATGGATAACGAAACGAGTTCTGTTTAAAGGTTCAAAACAAGACTACCGCAGCTAGCTTAGCTGTTGAACGTAGCGATGCTACTACGCTTCGAATTCACTTCGTAACCTTTAAACATTTGCATTAAATATTATTCGATTATGTCAAGAATAAGGTTTATTGTGGTATGGTACATGCATCTTAACATAATGTCCGTCGTTTGCTATGCGTGATTTAACTTGTTTCAGTATAAAAATATTTATACATATTTTTTAAATTATGTAATAGATAATAGATGGGATTGCTCTTGACCTCAATATAGGCCGAAAGGTCAACCGTGGAGTGAGGGTATCCATAACGTGCCTGTTCACTCTCATTTTGAAAGATATTGGATTGTACGCGCCTGGAATTATAGAAGATTTGGCATTGGCAACGCATTTCTTTCCTTGGTTGCAGGCATATGAAAGATGTCGTAAAGCGCTTGATCCTGATGCGCAGAACGTCAATCAGGTATCCCACTGTGGGTCTTGTGATCTAGTTAAATAAACGAAGGTGGCGTGACCAGCTCTTGAAACTCTTGTGCTAACCCAATAAAGTACAAATTATAAAAGCCGGTCCACGAGACTTATAAAATTATACGAGTCTAGTGTAGCAAGTTTTACTTATGTAGCTGAGCATACAGTGGTTGTATTTGTGGTTCCAAGAGACTTAGTAGCTGTCCTGGTTGAACGTTAACCCCACGACACGATGTTCTGGTTGGTTGGAAATTGGATAGGGATATATTTCGGAAAGTAGGAGTTTGAATGAAATGATCGCCTCGTTTCGCAGTAAAGAGCATCGCTTACTTTTATGTAACGTCATTATTAATTAGTTCATGATAACTTTAAAAACTACTACGCTTCTGTCATCTGCGTATCTGTAATATCTGATTATCTTAAGAGATTTAAGTATGATTCACCATGATCGATTAGTATCTAGTGATTACGAAGATTGAAAGGTGCAAGTTTCGTATTGCTGCGCTGGTCAGATTGTACTGTATATTGTTAAAAATGCGCGTTTGGTCAGACTTTTAGTGATCGCCTTCCGCGATCGAGACTTGAAACCCATCTACTGTTAATAGGTGCCACTAAAAGACATATAATCTTGAAGTCACTTCAAAACTCATGATTGAATTGCGCTAAAGATTAACCTACCAATTCGAAACAGAACTCAAAACTGTTTGTTAAATTGTTAGAGCGGTCGTAAGTGGCACATAATGCAGTGTGGCAAGAGTATGTCGGCGTTCGAGTGGTAACATGCACCTCCCTATGCGCCTTGCGTCCAAGTCGCGGACCAAACCTGTTTTGCGAATCGCTGGAAAATATGTCGTCGGTCGCGCGTGCCGACCAGCCTGTTTCCTTCACTTAGGAGCCTATTGCGAGTATTCAAATATCGAATTTCGATTCTATATATTTGTCGATTATAAAGCATTCCAAATGCAACGCGAACCTACTGTAAAGTATAATATGTTAACCAATTCGTAATTTTTTTAATAGAGACTAAGTATTATTTATTATTATTTCTTATTATCACTTTAAGGTGTATGTGTATGCATTTTCATATACCGCAACACCTTGTGTGTGCTTGAACGTATTAATATTAAAAATTGGTTATGCTTTATCTGTAGCAATTGATTGTATTGACAAACGATGATTTAACGTGATCTTTACAGAAATCACCATGCGATAACATTCTTGCGTCAGCCGAAGCCTTGTCCCCTTATCTCCAAGTAAATTCTTTGGCGTTCTATTTGTTCTATTTAAAAAAAAGTTATTTATTAGCTTGGGCTTTCATTAAGTACCAACACTTTTGTTGTGCTATGTTGTATTTTACAAATATTTGTCAATACTGTTTTATTTGATGATTTTGCGGTCAATCGCTTTTTTACCTGTAAAAAGGATTTGCTTTCTCTTTTGAGATATATCGGCGAATATTTTATGAATATAAGGTACATATATATTATTATTTTACATTGAAATGTTATCGTTATTTAAATTCGGGGTGTTCTGTTGTAGTTATAATTTATTGTTTTAAACACTTTTCGTTTGATCTGTTTTAACTGTGTTCTATAGACATTTTTAAAACGTTTATTTTTGGTGTTATTTATAGTATAGGTATTCGTAGTAATTGTTAACAAGAGCCGAAAATAGTCTAGTTGTTTAGAATATCACTTTGGTATATATTTTAAACTATGAACTAATTTATGCATTTACATGTTTTTCCACGTAAAGACAAAAATAAGAGGTATAATAAAAGTTTTCCAAAGATAAGACGAATAGTTTAATCATCCAAAATTGTATAAAAAACCGCGTATATCGTGTAATAATTTAGTACACACTTATAGACTGCTCCGTTTCCGCTACTATTCCGGCGCTTGCGCCGCACGCCTCAACGCAAAACGTGTCTATATTTATTATTTACAGGCGTCCGATGATTTCCATTCTTCGCGCTCGTTGTCGCGTCTGCGTCGAGAAAGCCAGACAGAACATGAAAACAACATTCTTTGCTGTCTAAACGTTTTGTAATTTTATTTTAAAATATTATTCTGCTACTAATTGTAATAATTTTGTATTAATCGGTGGATGTTTACTGGTTATTGCATGCATTAGTAATTTTTTATATATATTTTTTTAATTTATTTACTTTTCTGTTGTTGAAAAAAGAAACGTATATATTTCTGATTGCATTACGAAGCAGGTCCAGTGATTCATTGTCCTCAGTTTTGTCAATCGCTAACTCGCATCACCGCAAATAAGTGTGGAGAATTTAATTGGACTCACGAGGTAAAGTGAAACAATGATACGTACGAAGGGTTAAGTATTTTACTAAAATAAAGGCTACAGAACGGGCACAATGACTCAGATGGAATTCAGTGTAGCTCGCCATACCGCGCTTCGTCGGAATCAGAAATACAATCCTAATTATAATCGCACGCATCCGTCCAGCACCTCAATCGCTGACTCCCTGACGCCGCCGCTACCGAACCGCGACGAAACGCTCAAAGTACCGCCGTGTCAATTGTGTTATCATTTATTGCTTAAATCGCTTAAATTTACAATTGAACTCCTTAATAAGAAGACTTGTAGCGAAGTAAATTTTGTAATAATTGGGAAATCTATCGTTTTTTGTTAGAACATACTCTAATCCGTTATTTGTTGTTCTAGTTATGGGATATTTTTTGCATTAACCAAATTAAGACTAGTCTTGATAAATTAACAGTCACGTCAGTATTAAATGTCTATGAATAAGTTAATGTAAATGTTCAGGCCAGACATTCGGTGTGTAGATACATAAGAGGTGTAGGAGTAAGGAGGTATGCCGCATTGCGGCGGGCCGCGTGTCGACACATAGTGTCTGCCCTTCCCTGGCCCTACTACGGCCGATCGTCAGGATTAACAGCAAGGCTATGGATTTGTACGTACCGTATGGACGAGCAAAAGTAATTTAAAAAGAGGTTCCCTAGTTACTTATTCGATTCTAAGAAATATAGCTCATATTTGAATTTGTTGGAAGAGGTGATTGAGTCCACTCTAGCTGAAATGGAGACAAACGTGATTTTTCCTTGTCTCTTGTTTTGAATTTAAGAATGTAAATATTTTAAATTTACATGTAAGTGAACAGGAGTCATTCCATTGGTATAAAATATTCGAAAAATTGGGTGTAGTGACATTCTTGTTAAATATATTTTAATCGCTTGAAATTAAAGTTGTCTTAGCTGTAAAAATCATTTGAATATTATGTAATAATTAGCCTACACTATTAGCCTATCGCATAGTCCCTACCTTAGTTTGAGAGAACATTTTTTTTATTCAGCCGAGACGCTCTATCGAGTTTTAATACATTAGCGACGCGTTAATTTACACGGGTAACGTGGGCGCTTCTATTCATAGCAATGCACTAAATATAGTCCCCGATTCCCTATTATTCCGCCACTGACTCAGTATGAACAGTTCCGCTCTCTAAAGTGGATCGACTGCATGTCTTGGTTGGTTTGGTTTTCTCTCTGTTAATCTATGTAGAGATACATAGTGCGATTATATTGTTGGTTTTGAATACATATTTTTTTCCGGCACATAGCTTAGATCATAAGTTTTTATAACCAACCGAACCCCTCTACCTACTCTCAAATCACCTTTGTATTACATCCTGATATATTATATACACAATCCTTCTTCTAGGAAAACTGATGCAGAGAACTTTTATACGAATGTAATCGTGGAGAAGAATAATGAATATTATGTAAAATTAAAGCGATCCGGATACTGTGTTACTTCAGAGTATTAATGTTGAACTACTTTACTACGTACCAACGTCAAAGGTTCTAACTTTATGACCTATAAAAATTTGCCTGTTTCTACCCTCGTAAATTATAGATCAAGCAAATAAAGCTAGTAACACACGCAAGCACAAACGCACTATAAATATAAACGATTTTTTGTGTTTCGTAGTTAAAATAAATTTGCCTTCTTAGTTACGTGCGTCTAGGTGCATATGCAAACGGTGCGAGCGCAGGCGCAGGTAGGGCCGCGCCTCGTGCCATGCATCTGCCGCGCAGGCGCGTGGCAACCATGCCAGCAGCCGGCGAGTAGCGAGTCATGCGATGTCGGAGGGTGCACTATAAATAGTGCATTTAATTTTGGAGTTTACGTCAAGAATCTTAAAGTTGAAAAGTCTAGCTTGTAACTTATCGTCGCAAAAGCCTAGTTTACAAACCACATTCTATTACTGGAATATTTTATAAACTTAATAGAAAACCAAGCTTTTATTTATGAAAAAACGTGAAACAAAAAAGCGTAGGTAAAGAATAACTTATGTAACTGTTGTTCTTAGTTTCAGTAAGTGTTTATGATCAAGCCTCAGTAGGTGTAGTACCCCGCTCTCGCTTTATACTCGAGCCGAAACCCACGAGTTGAGAGCGCAGCTAATTATAATCGACTAAACATCATCGAGTGCTCGTAACTTAGGGTTGCGCCTCTCCTATGTATTTTTAAATACACTTTTTCGATCACTTCCTATTCCCGAAATCGAGTACCGATTTAGATAACAGCTATCCTCGGTTACTTTGTACAAATAGTTGGGTCTTCGAGTTTATAGCGTATAAACTTTTTATGTATTGGGAATGTGCAACGGATGAAAGTAGAGAAATTTCTTGCTACATGTACGTTAACCTTTTGAGCGCCAATACCTACAAAACGCAATGTGTCCAAGCTATAAATGTATAACGAATAGTAAAATGTAGTGATGAGGGTAATTATTTTATCGATAAATGTTATTTACATATTTTTCTTTCCATAAATATACTGTGAAAGACATTTAAATATTACAGATAAATAAAATAATGACGTATTTCGAATTCTTGTTTTATTTTACAATAACGGTGATAAGAAAAAGCAGAATACACTATAGATAATGACAAAACTAAAACATAAATCAGTTCAGCCATAATGAATTAAGAACATCCCTATGGCCTTATGACGTCATCCCGTTGTCTTCATATAAAGACCGTGGCGCCCGTAGCACGTAAAATGAGCGTGAAATTAAATTTTATTAGGGATGTCTATGGTCTCGATGTACTATCGATTTCTTCGGATTATGCATCCGATTCTACATCTTGTAGAATTCGTATTAGTTCTTCGGAACTTAACTCGTTGTCTTCACTCATTTTTTATTTACAATATTACAAATGAAAACAATAACATCCATACTCGGAGCTGCACTATCTCGCACTGATCTTGATGCGCTTACGTCTATGACTTCAAAGGGTATCTTCTATTAATTGTCTATGACGCATGAAGCGCGGGACGGGATCATTCAATATTGATATCTGTACTTACCAAAGTACAGTACTTTGTGTGTATTTAAAAATTTGTGTAAATACATTAGTATATAATCATCATGAACTGTATTTTTTCATAATTCATAATTGCGGTTTAAAGTAAAAGTGTTTTATTTAAACGTTCATCACATCACTAGGCATCTTCCTATAAAGATTATGGCGCCTGGGGCACTACAATTATTTTGGCTAGTATTGCTTGCTGTTTTAAAAAAAGGCAAAAGCTCCTATTGCCATAAAAATGTAAGTTTATGGTTTTACACAATAGTAAAAATACACATAAATTAAAACAAAGCATTTGCTTACGTATTTTTATTATTAAACGTCATGATATGTTTTGCCTTCTAGTAATGACGTGGCGCTCAAGGCACGAAAACGTCTGTCTTCCCTAGAAGACCGTGGCGCTCAAAAGGTTAAATTGACTCGCCAAATATAATTAAATTATTTTAAAGGAAATATTGTTGTAAATTGTGAATAAATAAAATACTTTATGAACTCGTTCATGAAAATCTTAATAACAAAAAATAAAATAATAAATAAAATGGCATAAAGCTTTGAATGCGGTTATAGGAACAGATCCAAAGAAGGGATTTATTTGATTGCCTTACGAATGAATTGACGCCAGGTGACGATGATGATGAAGACAAAGTCTTGCATATAAAATCTTTGTCATGTTATGTCACGACGTCTATGCTAAAAAATATCCTATTCGGGATTTTTTCTATTGATCGTCTCTGACTTTGTGTCGCACTGTGTGGTGTATTAAGAGTATGGTCTGTAGTGCGCTATCAACCCTAATCGGGCTCATGTCGGTGTGTCTCGCCGCTCGTATCTTTTGCTCACCTCATCGTCGCACCTTCTTGTCGTCTTAACGATTGCACATTTGCGTAATTCTATTGCTAAAAATATAAAACGTTCATATTTTAATTTTACATTTGATTTTGTGCGCAGTTCACCTTGGCTAGTTTACGTCTTCGGATTCAGTTGATAGATCGTGTGGTGATAAGCTAATTTTATTGCGTGGATGTTAAACAATATCATGCGTCTTAATAAGTAATCTACCTCGTGCTCTATTTATTCAATTCGTCTTGGGCTGATGCCAGATATTCTAAATACCATACGTGGTCTCATTCGACTTCGTCTATAATAAAATTCTTCTGGCTATCTTCAAAAGAAAAGATGAGAACAACTTGAAATAATAGTACTACGCAACGTCGTAGTTGTGGTAGTATATTATAGGTCTTTTCTAGTACTTAATTTTATTTTAAGATATTTTTCATACTTACGAAAACTTAGGTTAAAATATGTCAATAGTAATATCGAATTTATATACTAAATAAAGCATATTAGCGCTCTAATTGTACGGAGGAGGTCTAAATTATTTCCGTATCATATTTAGACCTGTTTTGTGATATACCTACTTAAGTAGTCTGAACGCTTAAAAAAATTTCACTAGTAAAGATAACCTAAAATACAATGTGCAACCATGAAGCTGAGTTATATCTACAGATTCATGTGTGCAACATTAAAACTTCAAGTCTCAAACCAGCACAAGTGCCATGACGGATTTGATATCTGATTTCACAGATCAAAGATTCGCCATTTAGTCGAGATTAGTCGCCAAATAGTCAGAATTAGTCGGTCCATGGTTATAAAAATATAGAGCCACTTTATATCTTGAGCACCTAACGCGAATCTGTTTTCTCCCAGAATTTGTCGGTAGTTCTAGTTGTCCGTCTGTTGGCCGCAAACAGATCTTTGTAAGTTTGATAGACTTCACGAGATATGAAGCAATCAAAACCCCTATTACCTTTTATCCATGGACGAGCAAATTCTGTTATTCGGCGAGTAAATAGAAAATACGACTAACTGGGGACTATTAATCAGTGAAATCAGATTTAAAATCCTTAACGGTGGTACGTATTTAAACGTTACAGAGTTAGTTCAAGGTTTAGGTTATTAGAATTCTTGTACGTAAAGGCTTCTACAGTTAAGCGTAGTCATGATATCTGTACCACCTAGAAATCTGAAAAATTTAATTGAATTCTACCTACGTATGTATTTAATAAAACTTTTAGAAAGACGCATACGTACAAATTATACCGAATTAACAGCTATCAAAACATTACATGAAAAGAAAAAATGTGAAGATTTAGTCAAAACGAGCCGCCATTGCCTGAGATTATCCCGTACCAAAGGAACGCGATTCTTTAATTTGTCCTGCATTTCCTTGTAAATCTTAATACGTGTGTGCCGTTACAGTAATTTCCAGTGTGAGGGCACGGCTGTACATATTTCTGTGGAAACGTATCGCCTTGTCGCCGGTCGGCTGCTTGGTTACAATTAAAAAGCGAGAAGAGCGTGGATTCCACGCCGAATTTCGAGAAATATCGGTGGGGTCGTCGAACCGCGGCACATCGTGTCCGCGCCTCTTCGCTCAATTTTTTTACATGTCGTATTATCCGGGTGGTTTCAGATGAGATTTTTATACATTCATAATATATTTGGTTGTATGGAACATGGATGAAACCGCTTAGAAGCGATAATACCGCCAAATTGCATACATTGTCTTATTTTTGAAAGTTGTTTTTCTGCAATGATTTTTATTCTGGTGTAACTATAAAAATATTATCTATTTTCATTGCATTCTTATATGTTAAAGTTATACGAATTCTGTTGAAGTTGTCTGGTAGATATTGCTTATCATTGATAGGCCGTCAATAGCGTCCTTATTAACGATCGTGCTTTCTGCAATTTTGTTGTTACCTTCTATAGAAATTGCTAGGGGTAGACAGAATGGGGTTAGGTGAGCAAAGACATTTACTAAGTTGGTAGGTTTTTATAAACTTACCTGTAATGAAATTCTCCGTTTTGTCTTGTATGTTCTGAAACGTAAGGAGTTTAACTTGTTCTTAGAAAGCGACATTAAGTGCAGAATAGGGACCGCTAAGATCAATATTAATACCGACTTAATTAAATTAAAGCCTTTTTTTTGAACGCGCATACTCCCGAACGGAATGAATTAAAACATTTTATAAATGTCCTTTGCAATGGACTCTGTTATCTTGTATGTTCAATTGTTTTTTGTTTGCGTCTGTCAGAATGCCGTGATCGGTTCCCAGTAGCTTCACTTAGGAATGGTCTTCGTTAACCATCGCAAAAACATTATCGATTTGGATGAGGTTAATAATGTATAATTGCGAAAGCTTTAGGTTGTGTTTGCATACGATTTTTTGTGCCCAAATAACATGCGAGCTTCAAACACAATCAAAGTTCATGATGATGAGCATAGGAATTTTCTTGTCAAAATCTACATGGGAGGTCCTGAATGTCCTGATGATTCATGGCTTATTGGTGAATCACTTACATACGTGTTGTAGTGTAGGTGTTACAGATCTTAGATTATTTATTATGTTACTTTCTCTTTCTAGTTATACGATATACGTACATTTTATAGGTACGTTACTTATTTGTTTTGAAATCTAACGTTTCGGTTTCTTTGTAGAGTCTTTTATAAGAAATTATTCCTCCTAATTAATTCTGGTGCCTGTCGAATTATGGGATACACAAGCGGCAAGCCATGAGCGAGTGTCTGAAGTCTCGCTTGCCTCTTGGTTTCAGTAAAGCGAGAGAACCATACAAAATTACTATATTCTCTATTAGTTAAAGAATAAAAATAAGAATAGATCAAAATGTGACCAACGTCAATCCACTATAAAGAGACACACAAAAACCTAGCTCTTTTATGATGTCTGGGACTAACCTATTAACATTGGTATATCGTGTGAGCTGGCAATGGAAGTTCGGGAACGGGCGAGTGTGCAGACCGTTGAAAATCAAACGCGCTATGACATTTTATGACAATTTATTTTCAGTATAAATGCAAAAATGCTTTACATTTTATAAGATTAATAACAAATTAAAAGATTAGAAAATTCACATTATTGGAGCTACAAATTCATTGCTAAGGAAGTGACAGAACAGAATTGACAGACGGTGACAGATAGTCTTCACAAACTTGACACTATGTAAGGCTTTAGCTCATACAGCCAACTTATATTTATAATGGAATGAATAGAATAAATAATATTTCTATCATAACCTACCCTCCATCCCTCCGGTTTCTGGCAAGTAAAAGTATGTCTTTTGGTCTCTACCTTTTCACGCTGCTACTTAATAAAGTGACGTTTGTTTATTCTAGTCATTACAAGTACAAATATTGTTAAAGTGGCTGTTAAAACCTACCTAGCCGTAACAACTAATACGAAAATATAATTTCAAAGCGGTAGGTATAGCAGTCTGTTCGGGTTAAAAACTGCACACACTCGCACTGCATTTAATTAGCGTAAGGGCTACAGCGCACGCGCATACTTATAAGTTGCGCAACCGCACAACAGACGAAGACGGCGTCTGATAGCACTTTGTAGAAGGTATTTTTTCATTTAAATACAAAGGTACGAGGACGCGCTTGTATGATGCCATGCCTTCTGGGATTGTTCAGTCA
Source organism: Eudonia mercurella (assembly GCA_963082485.1). Lineage (NCBI taxonomy): Eukaryota > Metazoa > Arthropoda > Insecta > Lepidoptera > Crambidae > Eudonia > Eudonia mercurella. The sequence goes on from OY720028.1 coordinate 8,575,638, forward strand.
CTATATACGAATTGAGGAACTTTAAGTTTCTTTAGAATAAATATTATTAACGGGATTATTACCATGTTTTTTGTTTTGTTTGAGTATCCGATATTTCGGCACAGTTGCATGCGCCATGCATGATCACGGATGTACTGAAGTTATTGCGGGTGGGTGATTATGAGCAGACAAAACGATCTACCCTCTACCTTAGCCGTTCTTTGCGCTCGATCCATCCTAAATTAAAATTCACCTACGAAATGGAAGAAGACAGGAGTTTGGCTTTCCTTGACATCAAGATGCGAGTACGAGATGACGGTTCACCTGGCCACTTTGTATACAGGAAAGCTACACACACAGATCGCTATCTCAACGCAACCTCTCATCACCACCTAAAACATCTGAACTCTGTAGTGTCATCGTTGACCAACCGGGCTTACGACTTGTGCGATGATCAAACACTACACGAGGAGTTATCCCATGTCCGGCATGTTCTGCAGAAGAACGGATACAAGGGGAAGGTGTTAACATCCAGGCACAAAACCAAACACGATAGGTTCAGGGTAGAAAGGTAGCCGCTTTTTATGCCGTATATGAAAGGAGTAACAGACAAGGTCTCAAATATATTCAATAAGTACTCAATTAACACCATCTTCACTCCTTTTAGAAAAGTAGCTCAATGTCTACGGTCACCAAAAGACAGCTTTCCCCTAGAAAAGTCCGGTGTGTGTAAGATCGATTGCAGTTGCGGTAGCTCCTACATTGGCCAAACAAAACGTACAGCTGTAGCCTGCCGAATTAAGGAGCATATTAAAGCTGTAAAGAATAACGAACGATACGCAAAAATCGGCCATTGCTGAACATTCGATCCAATCGGGTCCTAATCACTGGATTGAGTTTTATAACCCCCAGATAACTTCGACAGAACGCCACTACATACCTAGATTGGCTAGAGAAGCGATTAAAATTACAAAATACAAAAATTTCAATCGCGAAAATGGGTTTAAACTGTCGCGTATCTGGAATCCAGTGATTAGCTTATGTAAAGACCGTTAAAAGAACAAAAGTACCGTTTCGCGATCTGATACGGTTAAGTAGTGTGTCGAGAACAAGTTCGAATGAATAGTGACTTATGAGACAGTGGTACGAGTATCGAGCGCAAAAAACGACTAAGGAAGAGGGTAGATCGTTTTGTCTGCTCATGATCACCCACCCGCAATAATTTCAGCACATCCATGATCATGGCGTATGCAACTGTGCCGAAATATCGGATACTCAAATAAAACAAAAAACATGGTAATAATCCCGTTAATAATATTTATTCTAATGTAAGTGACCATGATAGTTAAAAAAAAAACTTAACAGTCTTGCCTCACCTAATGCCTCACCTGGTTACGCTGTAAAGAACATAGGGGGCTAACAGAAAATTCCGCCTTAGAAAAATATCTCATGTTGTTTCTACTCAAAACATAAAAATATGAAGAAAAGTACCTACCGATATTTGCATATATTTAACTGTAACAAGTGCTTCAATTTAAAGATTATATTTAATAGTCTCCAGCAACCAAACTGATTCGTTTGCTTCGACCCTAAGTGTAACATTGAGCGGTGAAGGCGAACAATAAAAATATCACCGATGAAATAAATAAAAGAGCTATCGCAGCTGCAGGGCAGGTGGAATAATTGGCGATTCTTTGTCTCGACTGTGCTACACCGGCTAAAACCTACAGATGCTTAAATACCTTGACGCGTTGATGTCTTATTTTATTTTATTTTTTGAGTACGGCAAGCATACTTCTGAACATGGGGGGGTTGATTAGTTTTCGTGTGCTATAGTATATCTAGGTAGCTAGGTATATGTTCATACTTGTTAATAGCCTGATGGACACATGTAAGCTTACTTAAGGACATAGATACTATATTTTATTATTTTTCTTTTTGTACGAATGCGGAAAAGGCGGATTTACTGGCTCAGGACTCTGTACCTACCATTACTATCAGTTTCGTCAGCGTAAGATTTGGAGTATGGGTAAAATGTCACATGCAGGCCACTGAGACAATTATGGACGTTTTAAAATGGGAGAATCGACGTCTTGTATGTATGGAGTACCTAACAGCGAATTTTTTTCATTTTATTTTGTTTATAATCTGTCAACCGTCTTTTGTTCTGTTTCTTGTCGTCGTTCTTTAGCTTGACTTGGTATGGTTTTTCCTAAAGTGTTTTATTTAAGAGCACCGCAATCGTATAATAAATCAATAACATTAGGAAAAGCTATGATTTGGTATGGGTTGCCGATATTTCTACAATTTCTTTTCCTCACGCCTCCTTTACAAGTATCGTAATAAATAAGAGCACGTTACTTGTCAGCATTGATCACAGTTCCTAGTATCAACCACGGAAGTACGTAAGTTGGAAGTTACGGCAAATATAAGCCGAGGGCGTGGTTGCCCTGCTGCTATTACTCAAGACCACTCAAAATACTAGCGGCACATCAACGAGAATTACGCTATAAATCTACGTCATATCATACCTATTGCTAATAATAAAGGTTTTACATACTTATTGTTTTGTTACTAACGAAACAAAATCTTGAAATAAATAAATAATAATAATATATATATGTATATATTATTATCTCTTTATTTTTTTTCATATAAATTACATTTTTAAATATATTCTAAAAATAAAAAATAATATAAAAAATAGGGGTCCGCTGGCATCGGGACCAAGGTCCAAGCTACTGGTGGTTAGGGCTCTAGGAACAGGAACCTCCTCACAATGCGTGCCGAATCGAGGAGAACTGCCCTCTGAATCAGGCCCTTGATTCAGAAGGCAGTTCTAGCAACAGGCCAGCCGCCTAACGCCTCATTAGATGTTGATCGAGTTTTCTATTATTGACACAAATAAAAGGAACACAAAACTTGCAAATAATTATATTATATTCAAGATTTTTCTAAATATATTTAAAACGAAATAATTCTGGCTTTCTAACAATCTTTACAGAAAACACATCTGGGTGCCTAGTGCGAGTTCATTCGCTATTCGATCGCGTTAACGAAAACGAGAATTAGTATGATAAAATTTTAACTCTTCTCGATCGCGCCAGGAGGCGCTGCTAAAAAATAATCGAATGAATACGGATAGTAAACAAAACTTCCACTCTGCCACTCTGTCGCGCTAACGAAGAGTACAACGACTCGAATTGGCCGCTACCGAGAAAAACGCGGCCAAAATTTTGAACTATGTTTTTCTTGTATCTCATGAACTACTGAACGTATCTACATGAAACTTGTACCAATTGAAAGAAGAACAAATAAAGAGCCAGTTCTAAATATACTTAAATTGAATATATGAAGCTTATGGCCTGAAATCGTGGAAATAGTGTTCATTATTAGGAATGTTTAAATGATCAATCTATCATCACTAGTCATAAATACAATAACTACATTATTTATTGTATTTATCTTTAGCAAACCTACATATTGCAAACACTTACATAAATAATTTCAATATTTTCTAACGATAAATACAATAACTGATGTAGTTATTGCATTTATCGTTAGAATTTGTTTGTACTTAGGATTAGTAATGTATGTATAGTTCAAAATTGATGACACCACAAGAATCATTATTGTATTATTGATTACTAAAATTGTAATGAAGTCTTAGTAATTGCATTATTGCTTACTGAAAAATCAGGTTCCTGAAGGATTCATGAAAAGTTACTTCGAGAGAGTTATGAATCAGGGAATCAAGATCTATAACTCTTGACCAAAATCGAGTTATTTACTTATCGTTAGCGCGGCAGACATGAAGTTTTGTATATTTTTTTATTACTAATAAATAACACTTGTATACCTTTGGATCTTCGAATATTGAACCAACAAAATGAAATCAATTACGCAGATTTTAATGATCTGATTCAAGAAAAATCTATTCAATCGCCACTTAGCAATACTTAGCTGTTCCTTTGGGAGTATACTCGCAGGCATTCAAGTCTCGTATAACCCAAAGAAAAGGTAACAAAAACAAAAATTGTAGCTGCAGTCAGTTGCTATTAAAACAAACTAATAAAGAGTAACTAAGTGAGTAACTTCTACAATTATTTTTGTTAAGAAGACATTTTGATACCGAGATTTTATACTGCAGCATAATAAATCTCATGGAATCAATATTCTCGACGGCATACGAACTTTGTAAATAAGTATCTAATACATATTGCGATTGTGTCAACGCACGTGAATTTTCGGGAGACCGGAATGTGGGTGAGGTAATTCGGTTTTGCACATGCGCTGCGCGATTTCTGTCCAACCCGGCCAAATGACGAAGCGTGTTCGTCCACACTGATCGCTTACCGCGTTTTTATCTACAATTCGGTTGGATGTTAACCTCATTGCGCTAAGGTGCGTTCGGATATGTTTAGATGTACAAGCAAGTTTAACAATGTATTCTATTCATGTTAGAGTTCAATTTGTAATAGTGCGCTAGTAGTATGAGTAGAGTATACCACTGCAACCCGGCCACTTAGCTAGTACGCATATTATCTCCATTTGCATAGTGACGAGTAGCGGTGTCGACTTACGCGCCGCTGCCGTGTGTAATGCCTCCGACTGCATCAAAAGTGGTACAGTTTCACTTGAAAACTCATGGAGATGTATTTCTCTATGCTTATCCGTTATTTAGGTCAGTGGAGAGGACAACAAGTTACTGATAGCCAATTTGCGATAACGCGGTGACTCACATTTTCAATAAGGACTTCATTAAATTGGCTGCTCTAATAAGTTTTCTAAATAATTACTTTAGAACGTAACCTACTACCGTATCTTTCATAAATAAACCACTATTAAAGTACTAGCGGCCGCCAAAAAGTATCCTATGTGTTAATCCAGGTTATAAACTATGTATCTGTATGCCGAATTTCATCCAAGTCCATCCATCCGTTGCAGCGTGAAGAAGCAACAAATATACACACAAACTTTCGCATTTATAATATTAGTGTGATGATTTTCTTTTACCTGAAAAACAAAAAGTCTAGTCAACTATTACAAGAGTTACGTCTTTAAAAATTAATTATAAAGCTTTGTTTCTTAATAGAGAATTCTAACATGTGTATGTATGTCGAACTTCGTCAGATTAATTAGTTCTCTATCGGACTACGAAGAATTTAAAGTTTTTATGGTCGATTATGCTGAAGAACATAAAGTAGTTGATGTATATGTAAATGTAAATATGCAGAATTACAGACGTATGACTAATAATAATGATATCGGCAAAATAACAAAGATTACTGCCGCCGATGCATGCTGGTGACATAATCATCAAAAACAATGCTGTGGGCTATGTTAGACTTAAGTTTTTTAAGTATCGTGACAAATGGTATTAATTAACTGCTACTTATGTGATACCAATAAATGTTTTTCTACCACCACTACATGTCTCAACTACACTAATACTTACAGGCGGATGCAAAAACCTACGTGATACGTATAGGTACATACATTTCCTTGGATACGTTTGATTACAATTACTGGAAAAAACCGTAATTTAACTTATCGAAAGTTGGGACAACCATATTTTGTGGCGTTATCACTATTTTGTACATATTATAACTACGAAGATTGTATACGATGTAAATATGCCAAGACATGATGCGTTTTAAACATTCTCCATAATACACATGTTGAGATTAACTTTTCATTTGTTTAAGCAAATTTTCTATATTATGACACCAAATGTAAATTATGTTTCTGTTTCAGGATCTTGTTTTGACAATAGCTAAACACTGATAGAATATTTTAAGTATGCAACCTTACCCGGGTGTGATGTTTTACGTAAATTCAGAAAAATAAGTTGCTCATATAGTCTTCTTTAGGAACAATATCCGAAACACTTATACGAGTACATACCTTGAGCGACATTGAACATAGCACGCAATCACAACAATGGCTTATGAGTTATGAATGAATGTTGTTCGCACATATTTAGGGCTGTCATCTTTGGTTTGTAGCCTTAGTAACGTACTATATTTGCTACATGAAACTTATGGTATAGTATATGTGGACAATATCGTTCTGGTTTTCGGCTCGGCATCGGTTTTGAATTAATTTACAGAAAGCTATAAAGAAAAGTACATATATAAGCACCGCAAAATAGATAACGTGCCATTACGAGCTTGTGTTAAGCTGTCACGGGGCGATAGTTAGGTGATGTAGTTGTGGGTTGCTTATTAGTTTATTAGAAGATATAATTCTATTCAAACTAAAACGATGACGACCCGTCGCATTGGTAATAATTGTTTTGTTTCAAAAACAGACTTAAATACTTGTGAATCTGGTTAAAGATTATCCATCAGTGATCGCTTACTTAGTCCTACAAAATTTATTGGAACTCTACGTGACGTGAACTTGACAACTACCTGGGAATTAAATAAGCTCAAAACAAAGCTTATATGCGAAAAGCTAATGTTATGTTTAACTATTGGTCTTTATGGTTGACACACCTATCTTTGCACCGTTCAATCATTTAGTGTGACAGACACTCAAACTTATTTAATACTTACCTATTAAATCTAATATAATTAATATTTAATATCGCATAAGGTTTCTAATAAGCCTAACAATTTTACAAAATTTATTACTATCTATATATTAATACGTGAAGCAAAAACTTTGTACCCCTTTTCACGAGAATTGCGCGGACGGAGGAGTATGAAATTTTGCACACTTATAGTTTATATAGAGAAGAATTACAGAATGTTATTTTTTTTTTAATTATGCATAAAAAATACATTTAATCAATAAAACAAACATTACACACACTCCATGTGTTTGACACACAAGCATATTATACTCTTTTCAAAAATTTCAAAAATGGAAGAGGAGCGGCTGAAATCTGTCGATTCCAATCCAAACTCACCGATACCGAGACCGAGCTTAGCGGTCAGAGCATTGGACCGTTTGTCCAAAGGTCGTGGGTTCGATTCCCATTCGAGCTTTATCTTTATTTTATCTTGTAGCTGCATATATGACGTGAGTGCAAAAAAAAACTACTACGTCTTGAATTAAAACAAACTGTGGCAACCCTGCATATACCTACCCGGATAATCATGTTATTTGCTTTGCCTTCCGTCATTGCGCATCATTGCTGTAAGCATGACACTTGGATCTACTTTGTACTTAAGGATCCATAATATAATTAAGTTATTTGTATATAACTATGTAATTCTTCGAAGACTAGCAGATGCATTGCAGAACTATTAATAGATGATCATCATCGTCATATAATGTTTTTGATGTTTATAACAACTAATTATTATCCCTCTGACAATGTGTCCTCTAGTTATTGCTTTTGTATGTGGTAATGCAGCTAAGCTATGACTATATATATGATTGAAATTGATAGAGCACAGTAAGATATCCTTGTAAGTTGTACTTATAAGATATCCTAGTAAGACATCAGTTGTCTTCCTGTTCGATTCGTTCCCGCTACACAACTATGTAATAACCAGCAGGTTCTATTCGGAAAATTTTATTTCATTTTCAGGGCTCCGTTCATTGGAAAATGGTTAATTCCAAATACTCTTTAATACTTAAATATATACGAGGCACAATTTTTTTCCACTCCAACAGTGTGTTCAGTTCGTGATTAGCATTGAAGGCAGAACTTTTCGTAATAGAGATACTTAAATTAAAATATAGAGTGAGCACAGATTTTTTTATTAATAATGAAAATTTTTAATACCAAAGGATAAAATTAGGAACACACTTTTTGTCAATATTCTTTGACTATACAACTTAAGTGTCAAACCTTGTTCTTTGTAAGTTATAGGTAATGTAGTAGCGCATTATATGACTCTTATAATTCAACTGTAAATCATACTTACAACTGCATACAGTTTCTTTATAAAAAATGATTCAATTTTGAAGTGTATGGTCGTGGAGGAAGAAGAATTTCATACAATGACCTTACTACGTTTGTCTCTATCACTCGCGCGCAAATATATTGTTGCCATGCTCGCTCAGTTGCGACACTTGCGACACAAAATAGGGAGACTGGAGAAGGTGAACTTCATACATACGGACTCCCCTCTACCCTTTTACGGAATTTAGGAACAGGGTGCCAAGTGCGAGTTTCATTCGCAATTCGATAACGTTAACGAAAACGAGAATTTGTATGACAAAATGTTAACTCTTCTCGTATGCCGCCAGGAGGGGCTGCTTCAATGCCATACTAAGCACGAGCCTTCCCTATGGATGGACAGGGAGAATGGACCATAAACCACTACGCGGGCTCAGTGCGGATTGGTGGTTGTTAACGACTGCTAATGCAGCCGGGACCACCGGTTGATTAATTTTTGGTCACCCATCCGATGACCGGCCTTTGCGAAAATGGCTTAACATCAGCACTCGCAGACCGGGCGCGTTAACCACTGCGCCATCGAGCTCCTCCTCGAGCGTGGTATGTATGAAGCTTACCTTCTGCCGTCTCCTTATTTTATGGTTGCGATGACGCTCGTTTCGTTATCAAAGAATTATTGCTGTTGCAATATATTTGCCAAATTCTTCCTGCTCCGCGTCCACTCTTTACATGGAGATCTTTTTTTAATATATATTAAAACAGGATAATATGAAAAAAAACATATGAATAAAGAAACCGATTACCGTTATTTAGAGGGAATCTATACTACTTAATATTATAAAGCTGAAGAGTTTGTTTGTTTGTTTGGTTGAACGCGCTAATCTCGGGAACTACTGGTTCGAATTGAAAAAATACTTTTGTGTTGAATAGTCCATTTTTTGAGGAAGGCTATAGGCTATATTTATTGCATCACGCTATGAATAATAGGAGTGGAGCAGCAATGAAAAATGTTGCAAAAACGGGAAAATATTTTTAACGCGAACCGCGGGGCACAGCTAGTTGAATATAAACATAATGTACAAATTAACTTTATATTAACTAATACATTTTTCAATCAGGATATTGTAAAGTAAGCAAAATCAATCAATATCGCGGCTAACATAAAACTACTTACACGCTTACCTGCGTCCCGTTAAGACAGATAACAAGCGTCAATACTATCGACTACCTACCTTGATTGAACGCTTAACCTTGAATTTTAATATCGTATTTCCATTATTATATCCTGAATTTGTTCTAAATGTGATATTATAGATGACTTGGTGAATTTGAGAACTAAATATTTACTGTGGTTGTAGGTAACTACTTTAAAAAAATATTATTTATATATTGTATTTCGATTATCGTTGTCATGCATGCATTTGAAAGAGGCTTGTACATTTAGAAATTGAACACAGTTTCTGACGAATTAACTACAGTCATAATCGAAGATTATTAAAGTAATTAAATCTCTAATTGATGAGTCCTTTTTTATATTAAAAGGAGGCAAACGAGCAGGCGGGTCACCTGATGGAAAGTAATCGCCGCCGCCCATAGACACCCGCAAAACCAAAGTAATCGCAGATGCGTTGCCGGCCATGAGGAAGGAGTTGGATCTTGAGGAGGAAGTAAGAATTGGGAGAGGGAGGGGTGAGAGATGGGCCTCCGGTACTTTCACTCACCAGACGAAACACAACAGCAACGAGTGCCATTGTTTCACGCCGATATTTTGTGAGAGGGTGGTATTACGCCGGCCCATTTCGTGCTGTAACGCAGCGTGGCTCTACCACTCAGACAGTGTCACTCATTTAGCACCACTCAGGGGTCACGTGTAAAGTCTCAAGGGTAAACCTACGGATGCGAGTAACTTTAACCCCCAATGACTCTTTATGACATTAAGGACCAAAATTTTAATTTGGAATACAAAACAGCTAACCCTGACTAGGCTTTCCTAAGTCTAGTACAGTCTCTGTTTATAACAACAAAATTAACAATTTTTTTTTGGAGAGTGTTTGCTGATTGCCTCAGACGGCATTTACAGCTTCACCGGGCTTAACATTTACAAGAAGAGAATTTAAAATACATTTCTTGTCATTTCTCTTATCGTGATTATTTTACCCTGATCATCAAATTACAAAATCTATTTATACATCTGACAATAGAACATCAATAATGTTATGCATATAATTTAGTTCGCACGACTTAGGAGATTTGTAATCTGTAAAGTAAAGGAATGTATATTGAAAGACTAAACATATCTGTCCAGATTAGCTATTGTATGACAGTTTTTCTATCACACTAGTTTCTATTGTCCTCAGTAGTGATCCTGCTTGAGAGTTTCTATGTTCTCACCATTCGTCAAAAACTCTTCAATGCGATAAGACGGTCAAATTGAACTTTATATTTGTTCTTAGTTTTATGATCTTTGTCATTTTAGTGGTGTTGCCTTCGATCAATTGTATACTAGATTCCCGAAAAGTGCATGAAAAGCAGTACGCGACTTTGGTGCCACAGAGCCACGGAGAGCTTTCGAGATGTATTTTTGTTCCGGATCCTTTATCTGGTACATTATTTATCGAAGGGTGTTGCATACAAAGTATTATCTTTCTATCCTCTAGTGTTGATAGCAATGTTGTGCGTTCTAAATTGAATAGATTCCTCTATATATAGGTATTCCATGTGGCTCCGTCTTTGTCGGCTAGTATGTTTAGTGTGTACGGTGTCGTCATTGTTATTGTCAAGTGTGTGTAAACACAGATCGTGTCATGTGCATAGCTGCTGACGTTACGTAGCCATTAAATAAACTACCTAATTATATTACAATATGCACCAATTGTTTGCCCGATCAATATTGAATTATCAGGCATGTATTTCGGTTACGCATATTTGGGAATAATAAAATGATTTCGATAGCCAAAATTTGATGATATGGTTGTACATGAAATTAAATGAAAATACACTTTATTGTACACCAAATAAAATACAGAAAGACGACAATAAAACTATGTTATCACAGTCATAGCTTAGTCGATTTGAAGTGTGTGTTGTATTTGATACATGTTTTCTGGACATATTTAAAAAATGTTGCCGTTTTCATGTTCTCTATACAACATTGTTACAACAATATCCAAAGTAGGTTGGGTTGCCTAAGTTTTGTTGCTTTTGAGCCAAAATCTACGCGCATGTTGTTCTATTTTTGTTTCACTGTACAGAAATTTTCCAGTTGCAGTGATTATAATATGAAATTAATAGGTTTGTTCAGCACATCACTTCAAATAACTGGTTTTATTGAGGAGATGAGCGTAACGATACGTACGATCGATGGCTCAACTGACGAAAATACACCTGTATGTACCTACCTACCTACGTACGCTTACTAATAATAACTGTTAAATATACTAGTTTAGATGCATGACTCATTTTGGTCGATCGGAACGATATTGGTTTGTTACACTTTACATGCATACGGATCTATTTTATGTTGAAGACGATATATAATATGTACAACTAGCTGTGCCCCGCGGTTTCACCAGCGTTAATTAATCATAGCATGATGTAATATAACCTATAGCCTTTCTCAATAAATGGACTATTCAACACAAAAATAATTTTTCTATTCGAACCAACTACTGGTTGAGATTAGCGCGTTCAACCAAACAAACAAACAAACTCTTCAGCTTTATAATAATAATTAGCATTCAAATATACCTATATATTCCGCTGGGGCGGAGCAGTCCTCGAGTGGCGACCGCTTACCGGAAAGCGCAGTGTGGGCAGGCCTCCAACAAGGTGGACCGACGATCTGGTGAAGGTCGCGGGAAGCCTCTGGATGCGAGCAGCACAAAACCGGTCGTTGTGGAGATCCTTGGGGGAGGCCTTTGTCCAGCAGTGGACGTCTTTTGGCTGAGATGATGATGATGATGATGATACCTACCTATCCTTAAACTAAGTAGGACAGTTTTCATTAAAAAAATAAGGTCTTATGAAGTCCCTGCATTTAGAAACTTCCGGAAAAAAGCCTATATATAGGTATGTGTGTAGATTTTCGTCTAAAGTTAGTTGGATGACCAGGCAAGATTTGGGGCAGGATGGCTTGGTACTTTCCACTTGCAAAGTCGCGAGTGGAAACAAGCGCTTTCATGAAACACAAAACAGCAAGTCCTTTCTATTATATTGTTAACACTACTAGCTTTTTTATGGAATTTAAACTCCACAGCGTCTCGTCGTTTAAAATTACACTTATTTTAATACCGAAACGTATATAGTTTGATAAAATGGCCGAATTTAAAAGTAAATGTTACAAGTTAACTACACTTGTCTAATAGGTACGAAGTAGCCTAATCACCTTAATCAACTTTCATAAGGGCACAATGTATGTATGTATAAGAGCACTACTTATGCACAAATATCGTTTGCTTCAATTTTTTATTTATAGGCCTAAAGATTATTAAGAACTAATACGAAACAATATTCAGCCTTAACTGACGACAGAAGGACAAATTATTAATCAAATAAACCCTTTTTTTTAATTGTGTTTTGAGGTGACTTGATTTCTTGGGAGTCGGTTGTGTATATCCTTAAAAAACCGGCCAAGTGCGTGTCGGGCCACGCGCTGCGTAGGGTTCCGTAGGCCATCTCCATAATGCGCACTCTGAGAAGAGCCCCTTTTCAACATTTATTTAACGATGACTCACATACTTAAATGTATATAATACCGGTTTCACACACCTGACAACGTTATTTAAGTAGTTCCCAATGAGGAATTTGTACTGCGCCAAGTACATTTTATAAGTTGGTCGACTGTTACTCGTAAACTTGTAAAGCCTACTTAGCTGTGATAGTTTTCTTTTAACTTCGTTATATACTATACAACTACCATGAATTTTTTCACGTATCCAATATCAACCATTTGGCTGGCATTCACTTGACTCTAACAAATTTTGCACGATTATTTACTTATAGTTTTACGCAAATTTTATTGCAAACAAATTACAATTTGAAAAAAGACAAAGTGTGTGTTCGTATCGTGGTGGTGGTATGTATCGTTGAGCCACGATAGCATAGTTGGCAGTGCACTTGACCCGGCATGTCATGGGGTGCGGGTTCGAATCTGAAATCGCACGTGGAATATTTTCAACACTTTGTCTTTTTTCAAAATTTTGCACTTTAAAGCTTAATAGTATACAAACGGATGCCTCAATCAAAAAACTGTTTTCACTAACCCGCAATATTTTTGAAATTCCTATCCAACGACACCCCACACATGGGGTAGACAAGAAAAAAAAATTACATCCCCACTTCACGTGTAAGGGAGGTGACCTAAAACAAAATATTTTTCAAAATTTTACTTCACCACTTTGTCGGCGTTATTAATATGTATATCCATGCCAAATTACAGCTTTCTAGTACTAAGAGTCTATGAGCTAGGCTGGGGACACAGACAGACAGACATTGCAAAACTATAAGGGTTCCTTGTTGACTACGGAACCCTAAAAAGGTGCATACTGAGCAAAGAAAAGATAGCGGCGGCCTTTATTAGCTTAGTAATATCTTCTTAAAAATTTGAATGTGCCCCGCATGAGGTCATTTGGCTGTTTGGAAACATTTGGGCGGTGACTCATTGTGACGAGGTGCGCGGACATCAAAGCATCTTGACATCAACATATCACCCAATGGTCAATTCGTTTCATTGACGAAAGGTTCTGTCTGCCATTATGTCAATTGTTTTTTGTCAGACCACTGCGTTTTAGTAACCTTAAAACACAAAAACAAAAATAATATTAGCACAAGTTCAAAAACTTTACCAAATCCTTTTGTCGTCATTGATCAGTCAATTGTGTTACGAAAAAATGTACCTATGTGTAAAGAGTAGTAAGTGCATTTGTTTTCAAAGTAACTTTCCGTTGTTGACGTCAAATCATATTGTTCCGTGTGATTTTCCATATCTGCCATCACAGTGTTGTGGAAAATATTGAATCTATACTAGATTTTTTGATTAATTAAAAAGTATTGATTACACATGTTAGCTAATCTTTATGTAATGGATAAATCGTAATTTTTACACTATGTATAATTACCGGAGCTTAATACCTTAAAGGATTGTAGACGTAGGACATAGTTACTTAATCTGTGTCAGTAGTCATCGTGATTAATACTATAGGCTAAAAAATTCTAGGCAGTTGCACTAAATGGTGTACTTACCATGCCGATAACGAAAAGTTGTAATTTTTATGCTATGCTACCTAGTCAAGTTATTGGCTGAATTAATCAGCGCTCAATAGTGCATTTCGGGGCACGGTTAGTTTGAAAATACCTTTTAGATTTCGTGTTCATAAAAAATATTGCATGCGCATGCTTGCTTTGTGCTAGAATTAACGTACTGTACGTCAGCCAAGAAGTCTTAGTCTTGTTTGTCACTATTGTCAGTCTGAAACGAGACAATATCCGGATTATAACATTTGAACCAACCGCTGTTTTTATTAACGTCGGAATGTTACGCGTGTCCAGTTTACAAGTTGGTTTTAACGTCCTTTGTTATCGGTTAATTTTATGTGCACACGCTACTTCAGTGATTTTTTCACGCTCAATGTGCGGCAGAGCATTTGTTATCATGGGATGATTCAAACGAAACTGGTCTCTATTCTTTGCTACAGAAGACGCATATTTGATGTATCACCGCTGGGACATATTCGTTTAGGAAACCTAACGCTGTAATAGCGTTACCGCAAAGTTACAAGATCGATAATGATGATATTCGCACAGTTGCATACTCGTCATAGGTTTATCAACTTAATTATTAATTGTCTTCAGTCGTTTAAAAATTAATTACTTTATATGGATCTACTCGCTTTTATTTTATCCTGACGTTTTGCAGGGTCTGCGATCGATGCCTCCTTTTCCAGCCCTACATGGTTTACAAAGCGAGAAAATCCTATTGGTGTTTAATTTAATGTGTTGTTGTAGTGTCCGCGTAAACTTTAGATTCAGTAATTTCATTAAATTTCTTACTGTAATCGAACTTCAATTTCGTTATCTGAGACTGGAATCCATTCAATTAACAACGTAACTAGCCAACTACATTTGACGCACACTAAATTGATTAAACACTAGAGAATGAGATTTGTATGCGAGTATTGTGCGTAATTTGCGTTCTGTAACAGTGATTACGTGATCTTAGGCAAGTTACGAAAGCTATAGTTCACACTGAAACGAATTTAGCGCATTGTGAAGAGGAAGCGAGACCCTCTCGACTAATACGCGCAGGTAATTCTTGCTGGAAGTGCCCATTGTTCTGGCCACACTTTTTTGCTGACATTCCTTGAGCAGACGGGTTGGCACCTGTATAATTTTTGTCTAATATGATAAGACGGAAACAATACGTATTGAGAAATGCAAAATTTGGGACCGGAACACGAAAGCAAAAGTGTATAGTTTAAGTTAAAGTTGTAGAAATTCCTGTACAACATTTGGGTTTATCCAAGAAACTTACTCGTCATTCATGCATGATCATTAGCGGACTTGTATGAGTCGCTCGCCGGTCGTGTCCGTTTTTATTGGGGTTCACAAATGACACCGTACCGTACAATGACTAATACCAACTATCATGTATAATCATAGTAATATTAACCACAAAATGCGAACACATGTGCCTGCTTATCTTTTCTTAAATTGCAACGTATCAAATCGGTACAAAGGACCACAGCGCCATCCATCCAAAAAAACCTACATTTTTAGGGCAGGCATACTCACAAGGGGATGTGTAATAAGTTCAGATAGATCATAACAACAGCTAAGTTGGGTTAGCGCAATTGTGTAACATACTATCCAATGACAAGATAGCTGGCCGTTCCATTATCTCGACATCCGCGCTGTTTGGTAAGACGCGGTGAAAGTGATTGCGTTGATGTCGCGTGCGGTGGGCATGCACCCGGCGACCTTGCCATATACGAGGTTCAGCCCTCCCCGGCGGGCGCCGGCGCATCACGGCGTACGCACTGCATTGCAAACTGCAGCTCGCAATCTACTTACCACTTAACAAGTAGATGCTATTTGAAGTATCTGTAAACATTAGTTTAAATTTGTCGGTTTATAATCTATCTACATTTTACAGTTTTTTTAAAAGTTTTATTGACAATAACCTGCAAATAAACATACATTCTATTGTATACCATACAATCACCGCAACCCATTGACGCTACGAACACTAAAGTTTCATTTTTAAGGCATAAACTCCCTGTAATTTAATTGGATCTAGTACCCTTTGAACCTGAACACATCAATGTAAAACAATGCTATTTAGCGGCAGAAACTAGGCAACATTCTTCAACTTCTGACGAGTTTGTAGTTTGCGTTCGTGTTGCAATCGTGCGAGCTTAGCAAATTTAGCAATTTCGGGTCCACGGATTGATATAGAAATTAAAAAATGTCTTGGAGGAAGGTAGATCTCGGTAGTTGTCGTAAGAAGGCAGTCTTTAATACCCACCTACCGGCATTGGGTCGCCAGATGGGTTGCAAATTGTAGTCTCGTGTCTCTTGTCTGTGGGACCGCTAAAGTAAAAATTGGAACGTTTATAGGTCGATAAAGATGATTAAAAACTTTTTCCCAAAAGTAGTTTAACGGGGTTTACTAGATGTTCAAATGTTAATGTGAGCAATAGATGTGCACTCACTGACCTTGAAATTTTGCCATAAACAAGGTTTAACCTTCGCTTGCGCATCACACGGACATGACACACGCACTGCGAGTACTGCGACCCATTAACTGAATGATAATGATATTGACAGATTATTTTTTGATAAATTTTTAGTGTAAGTGGTACTGATGCCTGGAAATCAACCAAACCAATTGGATACAAAACTGAAAAATTTCTTTAATAAATGTTCAACAATACATTTGACGGTTTGTGGTGTGCGAGTGTACTAATCTGGTTTGATCTGGTCTAGTTTTACCTATTTTACTCGTAATTGGTTTGCTAGTTTTCGGTGAAGAACTGTTTAATGTCAGTTAACAAGAATTTAGCTTAGGTAATGATAAAATACTATATGCTTAGGCCTATAAAGAGCAGAGCGAGTGCTTACTGCTTACACTATACACTACACACTACACCATCGTTGTTAAGTCATAGTTTATTTATTTTACTTGCTTCATGGTCATAATGTAACAAATATACTTACATTACTACACACACACACACACACAGTAATACACACTACGTACAACTAGTAATATGTGTCAAGGTTTAAATAAATCCAATTCTATATTGTTGACTTAAGTTATTTGGTTTATTTTAAAATTGGATAGATCCACGATTCAATTTATCGATATAATGGTATTATTTTTTGAATTCTTTATTACTGTAAAGCGTACCTGCGTAAGTCCTACTTAGTCTAACGATGCAATCATTGTTTTGAAACTGCTAGTTGTCACAGTGTGTATGTTTTTATTTTTATTTTTTTTTATCTTTATATTCTACTAGCACCGTGCTCGCGACTACGTCTACGTAGTTTTCTGTTTTTTTAAATCCAATATTTTCTATCAAAATATAATGTACCCTATATTACCTGCAAGGTAATATAGGGTACATTATATCATTCTATCAGAAAAATACTTTTTGGAATTGGACCATTACTTTTAGAGATTACCCTCCTCAAACAAACAAACCAACAAACAAACAAAGTCACATATTTTTTTATTTACCTCTTTATTATCTATATGTATACATATAATGACTTGTCCTGACTGATTCATCATCGCCGAGCCGAAAACGCTGGAGTTAATTAGATGAAATTTGGACGGTAGGTTAATTGAGTGGCGTAACCAGCCACTAAGAACGGATATTACGGAAATCATACCCTAAGGGGGTCAAATTGGGGGTGAAAGTTTGTATGAGAGTCCGTTTGGTATTGGCTTTTTGAAAAGAAATAAAGGATGACGTGTTTCAGGAATTTTATTTATTTTCCTTTAAAAGAGTAAAAAAGGGAAGGTTTTTTTTGGGTAAATTGTTATTTTTAGAGTATTATCTATAAAAATGAATCATTTAATCGATCTATAGTTTCTTCGATAAAAATAAAGAATAACATGTTTTTGAATTTTTCGAAAAATCTTCCCTAAAAGGGGGGAAATAAGGGTGGAAACTTTGTATGGAAATCTGTTATTCCTTAAATTTCGGTATTTTTCCTGGTGAGAAATGAAAGAAAAAAAAAAGAAAGAAAAGTTTTTTAGGATTTTTGGAAAATGATCCCTTAAGTAGGGGATGACAAAACGGACCAAAATTACTTATACAGAGTGATCTTTATTACGTTGTTTGTTAGACACTTTTTACTAATTCTAGCTCGCATCGATGGGCTTTTGAATGATAAAAAATTAAAATCTTAATGTTGAAATATCGTGACATGTTTAGTTGTCTAACTCATATTACTTATTCCCTTATGATACCTTTACTTTAATAACCTTTTTACTTTATTGACCTTTAATAAGTTTGGCTTTTATTACGCATAAACACAAGTCGTGAAGCCCACGTTAGCAAAGCCGCGAACAAAAGCTAGTTATATTATATACATACTTTGATATACCTGTCGATTTTAATACGTTGTTTATGGTTTGGCTAGTTTTCTATGTTCACCATGCCAATCTTGAATGGTCAACGATCACCTTTACGTTTCCAGTAGGTTGTATATCGGACATAGTTCGTTTACACGTGTCGATCTTTTTGTGGTTAGCGGCCGGCGTTTCAAATAGTAATTACCTTTTAGCGTCGAGCGTATGTATGGATAATTTTGTTATTATGCTTTCGTCAGATTTATTATTGTTTGTTTATTTTTCTATTACGTTCGAATATACAGTACTGTACTAACCTTCGTTTAATCTCCTATTGGTATTGGGAAACGTTTAGAAATATGATATCAGGCTTGAAGTTCGAGGTGGTACGTAATCCGTAGTAAAGAAATTGGCTGCTAAACTAATATCCGGCACAGCACAGCTGTGGCACAGCTTGAAGAGGTGACAATTTTTAGAATAGAATAGAAAAACGTTTATTGGGTAAACGTTTTTGACAGCGAGTAGGGTCAGGCAACCGACCGCAACGTAAAATGGACTGACGACCTGGTAGTATCTGGATTCAAGCAGTCAAGACCGGCTTGATCTAGAAAAGTTTTTATACTCATCTATTTAAGGCCTAATGTAGACCTTCACATACAGGGCCCTGACAGAAGATATGCGTAGCTTCTTAGTCTGTTTCCCGTCTTAATCTTTACTTACCAGTTATCCTTACAGTTGGATTGTAAAATCGATTATTTATCTCATTGTTCGATTTCAACTCATAAATATTGATGTGCCTTTGTTGACACTAAAATTAAGGATGCATAACGCAAGATGTTCTTCTATATCATAAGATCTTCATCTTCATCACGTAGACAGTACCTATTGTACAGCCATTGTAAGTGACAAATTAGATTTTTCTTATTCAATCATTGACTGGAAATGTTTTGAACGGACGGTTAACAATTAAATTGGTATGGTCCTTACCTAAAGTTGCGTCTCAAAATTTTCCAGAACATATTTGCGGCAGATTTCCCAAATTACTCACTACCAACATTTAAGTTATTATAAGTGACTTTGAATGTATGCGTTGGTTGGTTGGCGTTGTACCACGATATACATACGCGCTTTGTTATTGTTCGAATGTGCGCGCGCGTAAGCAGTCACGTGCACATTAAGATACGTACCCACTGCGACACACGCTTTGGTTCCTCGAGTCTGCCAATTCTACTACTCTTTTTACTATTATTTTACTTGTTGTTAATGTTTAGGTAAATAAACTTATTACTATTTAAGAAAATCAATAATGTCTCTATTGTGTGCTGGTGCTGTATTGGCTTTCTTCGGCCCTAAGTAGCCTAATTTCAAGCCACTGTGCAAGTTTCATTTGCCACTCGGTCATGTTAACGAATACGCAAATTTGTATAGCAAAATTTTAACTCCTCGTTTGTCACCAGGAGTCGCAGCAATGACATACAAATTCTCATTTTTGTTGACAATGGCAAATGGTGGTTTCACGTAGTTGTGACGTATGGTTAGTATTGAAACGTAGCTGTGCTATACCGCATTGGATATGCGGCCTTATGCTTAAGGCTGCGAAGTACATCGTACAGTTTTGCATTAGCTGATTGAATTGTTCTAGAGCTCCATCCGATAGTTATTTCACTTTCAGTTATGACACACTGTGTCGTTGGTACGTCGGTGATGATGACATTCTAGTTACACAATGCCCCATTTTAAGTAGGGATGTAACTATATGAAAAATACTCAGCTATGTATTATAATATGTTTTGTCGTGATATGACATCCTTATTGATAACAATAAGTATATCATTAATAGAGTAATTTTATAATATGATTATGATAATTAAATAAAGAAAGAAACGATTTAATTAACTTATCCCTTTTAGGTAACAATACTACAGGGAAGCCTTAGCCTTCAATTTATTTAATAGTAAGTGGCTATTAGGTCGAAGGTGGAAACGTAATTTAGCCGTAAGCGTTATTCATTGAGGAACTGGGTGTATTATGTCTACTTGTCGAAACATAACATTTGCTTGCTACTAATATCGACGATGTTGTTACCCCTGCTGGAATTATAACCCAGCTCTAGGTACGAGATCAATTATTGTTTAAATATTTGACCAGAGTGGCGGTTCAAACATACATAACGTGAATTTATTTGAGTAGTGTTATACTGGCATTAAAAGGAGATTATTTATCGATGCACTGATATTTTAGTAGATAGCGAATTTATAAAAATATGTAAGTAAGTTAAAGTAATAATGTCAGTTTTAAAACCCTACTTATATTTCTATCTAAGGACTTATACGCGATATAAAGAGCGTATAAAGCATCTTTTCGTGTATTTGATTTTAAGGCAAATAGTGTATGAGGGTATAGCAAATTTCTTTTGCAATGAACAGTCCACGGATGGCTCCAAAATAATATATTACCAGAGTTTCAAAGTAAACTTGCAGTGAGGAAACAAATTACCATTAAGTATTAAAAAAGAAATAATGGGATGAAAAGTTCTGCTCACTGCTCAATGATTGACTCATTAATGTTTAACCCAAACCATTGGACTTAAAAAGTTGCACACAAGTTCCCGTTATGATGTAGATAGGGAATACAGGGTACCTACTTTATATAGGAAGAGTTTTCGAAACTCCCACGGGATCATGGATACGGGTGTTAACGCGGACGAAGTCGCGGACGTTCTAAATAAATAAATACAAGGCATGGTTTCCCCAGCAGGACATTCAATATAAAGGCTAATGACGATGTCATCTAATAAAAATAGTTTTATAACTAAAGATTTACGATCTTTGAACAATATCCGTAATAAACATCCTTAAAACAGCGTGACTTAACCAGTACAAGGTCCAATGGATGTAAACGAGGAATTAGAGCGACGATTCGTAGCGGTCATAAATAAGGTCAATCTAACTGATGATGCCTAAAATATTCCGCATGTAGAAATCGAACTAGCCTTATTCCACATCATGACAATTCAAAAACATAATAGCATGATCGACCCCAACAAATAAATATAACTGAAATACTAAAATCGCGAAAAAGCGGATCATGTTCAGCACATAAAGGCCGTTCTGCTTGTGGTGTAGTACGTTTATATATTGGAAAAGGATTCTTAACACGATTTCATAAAGGGATCCCATTTTCGAAGTCTGTAGCAGTGAACTATTACAAATACTTAACAGTTTCGTCATTGGAATTGTGTCTAAGTACCAATACAAGTACTGGCTCATAACATCAAAGTATTGGCAAATAAGTGCGCATTTGTTTCGGGGCCGCCATGTTAGAACGGGCGACCTCTCGCCTGCGCGGGCGCTGGTGACTAGCATTGAGGCATTTACCTTTCTTAGGTCGGACTTGTCCTCAATTCAGCCTAGAAGCGTTGATTTATTACGATGCATGGAATGCTAGCTCAATTTAGACGCGAAATTTGTGCAATATGTATCCGATGTTGCCTCTGTATGAGTGCGCGGTGGATGTCCGTTCTACCGATTTGTCAATCGGTTTATATAATAATGTACGTGCTTACGAAGTTCCTACTTCACGGTTTGGTTAGGAGAGCTTATTCTTTTAGTCGTAAATGTTTTACCGATATGTTGGTTATTTATATTTCTTTTATTCTTTTATTCTCATTTTGTTATCGTTTATTAAACCAACACCCATCAATCGTAGCGATGAGATGATTTTAATGATGCAGGCCTTTGCCCAGCAGTGGGAATTTATAGGTTATCACTTTTATTGTCGTTTCACTCAAGTTTATATAAATGTTTACTAAACACCGCTTTTTTAACTATATTTTAAATGATTTATAGCCGTTGCCTTCAATTACATTTGTCGCATTGTTTAAAATTGTTGTGCTATTAATTACTTGCCAACTACTGCTCATTAGCAACGAGTTGTTACCTAGTTAGTTAAGTGTCCACAAAAATTTCCATTACACAGATAACGAGATACCGGACACAGCGATCGCTATCTCGAGCAGGAATCAAAAAAGTACACATTACGACAGAAACAGTAGTTATTTGTCACTCGGTCACAACGAACTAATGAGTTAGCTACAAAAGTTGTGAACTTGCTTGTCAATATTTCATGTACTTGTTGACATATTGTTAGCGCCCTGTAATGCATCAAACCTCTTTGACTTGTACTATTTTTTATTTCAAGAATAAACTTTAAAACAAAACAGTCTGATCAACTAGCTTAGTAGATTGAGTTTAGTTTGGTCATCCTTTACGTTTAGGAGCTCGAGCGCGCGAATACCAGACACAATAGAATTTTAATTGTTATCGGCCATCTGGTGGCCGCTCAATCCGACTATTTAATTGATGTGATCGGTACCTGCGTTAATATAATTAGGAGCACGTATAAATTAATAAATTAAATTAAAAACTAAATAAATTTAAACTTAAATTTGATCGAAAAAAGAAGTTGTCTTCTACATGTAAAGTGATAATGGTAAATTTTGCGCTTTAGGACATAATTATAATTTAGTTAAATTTTGATAAATAAATAAAGATTAAATAAGTTTCATTACTTCATCGCGTAGGTAGTGACTACTCGTTTAAAAGTCAAAAGCAACGAAGATTTTACTGTATCCATAGAAACAATAAAAACATGTAAATTCATAAAAACAAATCTTTAAGAACCTCCATGGTACCTAATTTACATCCGATTACCTCACGTCTGACATAAAACTTGTGTAAGCAGCTAAGCGGGCACAGGTATTGTTAAATTGTTTATGAAGTAATTTACTGAAAATGCGATTGGAAAGTCTAAAGTTCAGGTAACTAAGTAACGAATTGTCTTGGCATTTATTTCAAGGATTCAAAA
This sequence comes from Eudonia mercurella, assembly GCA_963082485.1. Lineage (NCBI taxonomy): Eukaryota > Metazoa > Arthropoda > Insecta > Lepidoptera > Crambidae > Eudonia > Eudonia mercurella. Next base: position 8,598,917 of record OY720028.1, read on the forward strand.
TTTCCTAAATAGTATTGACGTCAAATAAAATTATATTTAGAATGCAAGCGTTACTGAACTGAATGTTGCTATGGTGATTTAAGGGAGGTACATAAACCTCAGGAAACCTCCCCATGTGCTTTGTTGTTCATGTGGGAAGCCCAGCAGAGTGACGTATATAGGCTAATGATGAATAAATCATGCCTTTTTCATGGGATGGGGGTCCAAGAGTCTTAAAATGTACAAGTAAAACTACTTTTTTGCAGAAGAATTATGTATTTGTAGAAATTGGGAGGGGTTTCAAACTCCCTCAACCCCTCCCTTATAATCAACCATGGTAGAATACGAAGAGAGGTAGTAGTAAATTTGTATCTTACATCCATTGAAAGTCTAAATTATATTAAGTTATTATTATAGTATAAAATATTATATTATTTAAATACCTACTCACGACTCTACTACCCTAAAGAATTAACGATTTGGGTAAGTCCAGCTAGATACAAATCACCTCCATTTTACAAACCGAGCTTTCCTGGTGTGCTCTTGACGACTTAAACTTAGTTCTAAGTAATTTTTATTATATCACAATGCTAATGTAGTTAAAAGATAAAATTTTACTAGAAAAAACTCAACCAGTCTCAGGAAGCTTTAGTGGGAATCATTTCCCAATTAGTTCTTAGTAAGTTTTTTTAAGTGTGTTGGGCACTTTGCACCTGGAGTAGCGCGGTGAGGGTTATTCGATTGAGCAGTGGTTGTTTTTATTTATTTTTGTTTTATTATTATTCTCTTTATTAAAATATACGTCTTAAGAAAAATTATATTAAATTATTATTATCATCTTTATTTATTTTCTCTCATATATAAATTTACATTTTTAAATATTTTTTAAAAACAAATTAAATAAAACATCTTAAAAAATAAAAAAATACGGGTCCGCCGGCATCGGGACCAGGGTCCAAGCTACCGGTGGTTAAGGCTCCAGGGACAGGAACCTCCTCACAGTGCGTGCCGTATCGAGGAGAACTGCCTTCTGAATCAGGCCCTTGATTCAGCCGCCTAACGAGAGCCTCATTAGATGTTGATCGAGGCTCTTGGCTATCAGGCTATTGGCCGTAACAACAATCGGTACGATGACAGCCGAATCCACACTCCACATATCGACAACCTCGTGTGCTAAGTCGAGATATTTGATTTGTTTCTCTTTCTCAGCTTTCACGAGGTTCTCGTCATGGGGAATGGTGATATCGACAATCATCGTGCGGCGCGCTAATCGATCTATCACCACAATGTCAGGTTTATTAGCCACAATAGTCCAGTCGCTGATGATAGATCGATCCCAGTACAACGTGACATGGTCATTTTCGAGAACTGGGTCTTATTATTATTATTATTCCCTTTATTTATTTTTAATCTTAGACTTAGGTTTTATAAAAATTATATGAAAAGTAAAATATAACAAAATATCATACAAAAATACAACTTTACTTTACTTTATAAAAACCTAAACCTAGAACACCGCCAGCAACGGAGCAGGATTCAAGCTAGCGGCGATTAAGGCTGCAGAGAAAGAAACCTCCTGACAATGCGTGTTGTGTCCAGGATTATTATTATTATTAAGTACGTACTATTTTCACTGTCTATTTTGTACAAACAAATATATTTTATATTAGTTATAAATATATATATTACATTAGTTAAAGTCATAGTACCACAATTCAATATTGTTTCGAATTCATCTAACTAGTCAGATTGTTGACTTCAGCGATTTTTAATCGACTAATAATATCGAAAGGCATTAACCCATTTTTAATTATGCCATTTATTCAGAGTTACGTGACTATACTCGTAGCATTTATGGCCGGCCACCGTCCGAGCATCTAAGGAAGCAATTTTCTGTTTTGTCTTTATAACGTTGCGTTACCCGGTAACCGATCTTATTGCCCAATACAATTCACAAGAGGCAGAGGTTTAATTGATACCATAACATAAATTTAATTTTGCTATGAATACAATTTACACAGATAGACGTTGAAATTAAAAAAAATGTATTGCAGATATTTTTATTTTAATAAAGTACTACAGTGAGCAATACTTCATTAAAAAAGTAGTTATAACGTGGTCACACGCGTGATTAATAATTTGCTAGTACATATATAAGCGGTACAAATATTTGTGTACACAAAGAGTTTCTTACTTTACTTTGCTGTAAATTAAATAATAAAAGTGTAGTTAGTTAAAATTTGTTTGTGTCACAAATGATTCGTTAACGCTACTTATTTGATACAGTGTGCGGCAATCTCTAGTCATGATCGCTGTCGCTACCGCAGCCGCTTATGCCTGACGTACCGTAAAGCGTATGACATTGGACTCACGACCCGATTATACATGCATGAGCACTGAGCAGAGGAGTCGCGAGGCCACGCACCGGCTACCCGCACATTAAACCGTTCATTATTCTATAGTTCTCACAGATAATTGCTATCGACTAATTGTGCTAGCTTCTTCCAAGAATGTTCTTAAAATGACGTTCCGTCTCTTAGGTCCGTATTTGCGGAGGCGTAGTCGCATGTCATTTTAATGTTTATTGGATATTAATGACGGTGTTATACGGTATTGCGTCATTTGGATTTTTTTAAAGTTTGTTCAGAATAGATGCCTTCTGTTTTTTAACACTATATTCCTTTTTTTTGTTAAATCCATATCTACAATTAATTAGTGAAAACAGGTTATCGTTTTATTTTAAACACACGACACTTAAGTGTTAAATAAAAATACTTCTACTTTATTTTAAAATTTTGTGTGGAAAATTAAGTTTAGAATAAAATAACATTAAGATAAAATGACATTTTTTTTTATAAACAACAGTATCAAACTCAAACATGAACAAAATAATCCATATCAGCCATGTTTCTGTATTAATTACTATTCATAATATTATTATAAATAACACACTCAAGTGTTTCTCTGCTTAAGTGAAATGAAGTGTTGGTAGTGGCGTCCGCGCACGCGACACGCGCCCAGCCAGAACCGGCGACACCGGTTGGGCTCACACCATTTCTGATAGCCTTCATTGTCGGTCACTTGGCTTGGCGCAAGTGTTGGGATAATCACTGCGCATTTGTGACCGATGAGAATCATTCAGATTCCAGGTTTATTGCAAGTCACAAGTATTGTGTACGGCAAATGAACCGCTCGGTGGTAGCGAAGAGCGCTCATCCCAATTTTCGGTGGTGAGGAATATCGAATTCTAGGTCGGGCAAAGTGTGTTTCGGATTTTTGGATGCGCAGTCCAGGTTTGAGGAGCTGGATGTTGCAGTTGTTAGCAGTGGCGCTCCGTCTGCGATTGCAGAAGTTAAGCAAGTTTCACAAACGCCTTCGGATGGGAGACCAAAAATTGGTCTCGAAAACGGTCTCGACTACATTAGCTGTCGTTAACAGCCACCAATCCGCATTAAGCCCGCGTAGTGGTTTAAGGCCCCTTCTCCTTGTCTCGTGCCCCAGCAGTGGTAACATAAAGTGAGCAGATGATGACGATGATGTAATGGTGTGATAGTGTGATGTTGGTGATTAGTGACCGATGAGAAACAGATTTACATTCTAGATTTATTGCAATTCACAAGTATTAAGTATTAAGTACGGCAACTAATCAGCTTGGTGGCCGAGTGGTAAAACGCTCGGCCTGATAACAGGAGGAAAGGAATATTAAATACCCAGGTCAGGTAAAGTGTGCTTGTGATTTTTGTAATCACCAATCTGCATTAGGCAAGTGAGATGATTTAGCCAAAATCCATCGATTGTAGCGAAGGGTTGATGTTAATGATAGTAGGACAGTACATAGGCTATTACAACAAATAAACATTTGCTGTTTGGCAATGACTTTGACAGCGCAACCGGGTAACCCGACAAGAAATTTGTGGTAACCGAACAAACCTTGTAAGGTTTTCTAGGGTCTGTCATCACGCATGCGTGTCCACCAGGACGTTGCTAGATTTTCGAGGCGTTCGAGTATGTTGAGGAGATTGGTAAATATGAGGGCGCCTCAAAGGCTAGAACTTCTGCTAGGGCTGACTTTGGCGTAAGCGGGAGGTATCTGGTGTCTACAGAACTTTTATACTAATATTTTAAAAAGTTGCTAATATTTATTAAGTCTTTAATCGCCGTGGTGGTCACCGGTGACCGACAAACAATAAATTTTCTATTGTGTCTGGTTTTGAGGCGGTCAACGTGTTAAGAAACTTTTCTAAAATATTAGCAAACTAACTAAAAAACTAACTACACTTAGACTTTTGTTTCAATACCCAATCATTTATTGCATTTCTTATGTAAAAATCGTAGATAGATCGAAAAAGTTCAGTTGCTTAACATATTGTTGGATCTCTGATAAGTACCTACAATGCCGTAATTTCTGTTCTTTGTAACATTCAGTTTTGTTGTTGTATTCATAAGTCGGTAGTGGATCTACCAAAACTAGTTCTTGAATATATGCCAATGCATATAAGTAATATAATCATAGCTAAATGATTCAACAGTAATATCTTATAAATGCCTCATTGCCTTCAAGCCTTCATAGATAGACAATAACTTGAATGTAGGACGTGTGTGACTTATTGGAATAATAACGACTGCAATGTTACGAAAAGAACAGGGACCAATATCTTAAGGTGCCGTCTGATGCACAAAGCAGATCAACATTTAGCCAATACGAGGGTTGCGGAGGAGGAGAAGTAGGTAAAAGGTAGTCTACTTTCATAATCACAACTCCATTGCGCTAGCTGCTGCGCCAAGAAGATTCTCATCGTCACTGAATTCGATAAATGTATCTTTTAGTGTCCGCTCAACCCCATCACTTGCATCTGAGGTTACACCACAAGACGCTACGGTTCAGACGTGTAAAACCTCACCTGATGCCCTTTTAGGAGGCTTATTTGACGCACGCGTTATACAGCGGCCATACTGGCTACAGCTATGTGCGACATTTATTCACCAGTTTTTTTTACCTTAACACGATTTTAATTACAACTCACTTAACGACAAACATAATGTTGAGGCATATCACGTGCACAGCCATCTTTAAATAATGATGATGAAATGGAACTACCATTATGCTCTAGCAAAATTAATACCCACTTTGAACGTAATTCTATAACAAGTTGATTGGGTTATTGCTGTTGTTGTTTTTTGGTTTGTAATTACTTTATTGGGATATAAAATACACATAATGAACTCAAGTTTGTGTGCATCCATAACCACTTATCGTTTAACGAATAATTATAGGGTAGTTATAGCCAGATAGTAAGCATGATTGTACTACGAATACAGCCAAGATAAGTTAATGTAACCGCGTGTTGTAGCTTGTTGCCAATTTACAGTTCTTCAGAAAGAAATACGGCGGTGTATGAACCCAAGACCTCTTTGAATCGGAAACAATATCTGAAGTTGCGTATTTCACTCGTAATATCCACGGCACAGAAAATGTTCCTATATGTAAAGTTGACCTGTAACACCACGAACTTGATAAAAAGAAATGATTTAAGTCATAATCTCGCAAGAGGCTTTTTTGTGGGTGGCCAATTAATTCCGGGCACGCTAAAATAGTATCAGACCGTGTTATGGCGGCCGTAAATCAATATGACAATAATGTAAATCGTCGCGATTGTATCTTGAGCGACGCAGACGCATGATGTCACTAGTCGGCTTGCGTTGACGAGGCCGCGCGCATACTTCTGACATGGACAGTTTAATATCATAAATAAATTATTCTTGCGACTACCATTCTAGGGAATCAGGTGTGTTTTATTTTAAGTATGGACTGCGCGTAGTTTTCTCTTTTTTGATGTTAACTTTTGACCGATTAAGCACTTTCAAAACACCTTTTGATGAGAAACTATGCCTTTTCTCTAATACCCGTTTTATTTCTCTTTAATTATTGAGATTATTGATATCTTATCATTTAAAGATGTGATATTATCAAATCTTATGGGCGCATAGTCTTAAGATTCTTATTCAGTCTTAGATTATAGGGCCGTAACTCTGCGTGTTCCTTCAGCTGGACCATTTAAAATAGGTCAATGTTTCGTATAAGTAAATACCTACTACCAACTCGAAATGAGTATCTCAATAGTAAAGAGCCTGCAAAGAAAGAAGAATTATAAGCTAGCTGAAAGATTTTAAAGAGATACCTAGTGTTGGATGAAATAACCATATTTAGAGCATTCGGTCACAAAAACTGAAAAATATGTACCGACTCGACGTTGCCTATTGGTGAACAAGCGAATTTACAAAATTTTGTCGTTTTCATTACATAAACATAACATTAATTGTTCTATAAAATAAAAGAAATATCGACCTATTTGATCTGGATCGGCTGCAGCGACGCACATTGTTTATAGTGTCTTTCATGAAACTTTCAGAATCGAGCATGTTTGTTACTCAGAAACCTATAATTAGTTGGAGGAATCGATATTGCCATAGGCTTCTTTTGGTGGTCAAGCACATGTTACGGCATGCAGCAACGGCACGCAGTAAATAGTCTCACGCTAGCGAAGTTAGTTTTAAGTAAATCTTCACAGCCAAAGTGCTGATTTAATGAAGTTATTAGAAAAAGTGGCAGTGCTTGGCGATTCAATTATTTTGGGAACCTTTGTCAGCTCAATTGTGACAAACAAAACCTGTTGCCTTGGTCTCTGTCTGGGCCTTATGTCATAATGACTGCCTGCTATTATGTAACAAAACTAGTTTCAACTATTTTTTGCGTTCTCATTTTACTATGTTACTCGTTTCCGTGCAAAACACATTTTATTGATGTATGTGTGTATTCTTTAATTGTTTGTAATGTCAATGTTGAACTGTTGATTTTGTTTGTAACTACGCCACAGCTTTTGAAGGTGACAACGACAAAAACTCCAATAACTTTGGAAACAATGTACGGTGGCAATGACAAATGAGTATGTTGTCAATCAATAGAGAGGCACTCTCAGAAATCTCAGAAGGGTATCGTAGACACGTTTGGAAGAAGCTAGACGAAAATAGTAGACGCTTAAGGCGCTGACAACTGTGAAATGCGATCACTTCTGCATGGTTTATATAAAAAGTATACAACATACAACGCCAAGAAAAATATATGTTATAGAAGACTATATTAGCAACAATGTTATTGTTTCGAAAATGCAGAATTATGAAGTTCCCTCAATAGAAAAAAATACAAACTCACCTGTAAACTGTATCTATTTACATGATTATCTTTATCACTTACTAAAGTACGTTGATGAAATTAGGTATACTTATTTATTCGTTATACTAATTAGAAAAACGCTATTGTTTTATATTTTCGTGAAACATCTACGAGTAGATTATAAATAAATTTCTTAACTTGATTCCAGTGGATCACGCAGAATTTGGAGTTTGTTTGCAGATCGACAGAGAGCATTTCATGGTCGTCAGCGCCTTAATTAGTTCTCGATACTTAAGCACAATGTTTCTGTTTTAAGAAAATACTACACACTTGGAATTGTCTTTAATTAAATTACGAATACACAATAACATTTTCACTTATTATTATTTTTATTATATTTTCGTATGACGTACGAGTATTGTATGTCTTACTTACATTTACAAGAACAATTTTATAAAGTGACGTTTGTGTACTGTTTTACATTTAGATTTACCCTAAGAAGAATGCGGAGATGATACTAAAATAACAAAGCTGTGTGGAAGGATTAATTACTGACGTCAACCATAATTATTATAATCTAAGTAAACACAGTGTATAGGTAGGTCTACTTAATGATGGAGCTGCTGCTCAAAAATGTAGCTTGCTTGCCTCATTACCATTAGACAGAAAAAATTTTTCTGAATATCAACTTTTAACCAGCGGCCTGGGCCGGGCTTTATGAGTTGAGGTATCCAATTGCGACACCCAACTCGCGCGCGTTGCCGATTCTCAGGCCTACGAGCACGAGCGTCTTGCGACGTGGCGAGCAGATTTCTAATGCATTACGCGTTAACTACGGCAGTCTTAGGCAACGGTGATAGAAATAACGTAATGAACTAGAAACCGCTCGCCGCGTCGAAAGTCGCCAGTGGTCGTGTCCGAGCGGTGTAATCTTTAATTCTATTGCTTCTAAGCCTTGTTACTGTACTGGATCTAGCACCCTTCAAACCAGAAATGCAAATCAGTGCTATTCAACTGCAGATCTAGGTTTTAGGGTGGTCAGTCGAACTCTAGCCAGATTCTACCACGAGAATCTACGAGACAACTTATTTCATGGAACGTCTTCTTAAGAACTTTTACAACTGAAGTTGCTCATTAGAAATAGTAATCTCAATAAACGTTTTCCGTGTCACATATATGAAATGACATTTGTACTAACATCGCAATATTTTGCAGTAATTAAGACGGTACATAGCCCTATTTGTAAGAGGCGACAGTAAAGTAGGTACTTAAACATTGCACGTGCGACATATTATGTGTTGCCGCCATCAAGTTATGATGTTAAAGGTTGGAGTGATGTAACAGACGTCTAACAGTGCCGTTGACATGTTCAAGTAGAATCTTCATACATATTTCCAACCAATTTCTAACCCATTGTAGTTCAACTGGATTTCTGCCATGTTTGTCTTTGAAACTCTTCTTCTGCCTGCTCTGTGAACATTTACTTTGGCTAACTATGCGATTCATTACCCTGTGGGCTCAATGTTAGATCTATCAGATTCAAACTATAGCGGAGAAGGAAATATCTGTTGGCCATCACAAGATCCTATAAAGCTATGGGACATCATAGACAGTCTTTTTTCTTTTTACCCAAGAAATCCTCTTTATGAATATCGGCCACCAGAGGGGCACGGCTCTTTCGTCCCCCTTTCCTACTAAAAAGCTAGTTGGGCGAGGAGGGGCTTTCATGTCAGGTGACGCTGTAAAGGCCATAGGCGGTCAACAACAAAAAAACTCCAAAAAAAAGGGATGAGTATACCAGCTTAACCTAAAAACAGAAGTTATCGTGGAATCCAGACTAAAACCAGTAACATATAACTGTCCCATTAATTTTCTTACAACTATGTTACAACTCATCAGATCTTCGGACGGCCGGCAAGTTCAGTTGTTAGTCTCGGTTGCTGTCGTAAGATGACAGTCGCAGCTAATGACTCAATCTACCCATGTGCCATTGTTTTTGTGGGAAGGCCTGAGCAAAGCAACTGACACGCTTAGAGGCTGATGATTGTAATGGTGTTATTGTTTTCTTTATTTACTGAGTTTCTTTCACTCTGGTTCAAATAGACCGTATGGTCTGGTTGATCATCTTCATTTTCGTAACGATTTTTTTCTTACAGCTTTGGTTCACGTGGTTTATACTTTATACCATAAATAGTCAATTTAAGATAATTGCATGACGTCTGTTTTGACTGACTTTGTCTTTACTATGTTTTCGTTTATAAGTCATTTGCTTTTTTTTAAGTTCAGATGAACACTTCACTTTTAAATTAAACGCAAACTACGAATCTACTCAAGCTGGAACAATGTATTAAATAAACAAGGGCAAATCCGTTTTTAGTTCTACTTTGTCATTATCAATATGATATGTACTTATGGAAATACCCAAATATTTAGGGACAAAATTCACAAAGGTTCACAAAGTGGTTAAAAAAAATTAGAAATGTCATCAGGGCCTACGGTAACGTAAAGTTTTTCATAAAACTATTAAAAAAAGCCTAGACTAGAATTTTTAATAGACGAAATGGGCCGGCTCGCCCGGCGTAATACCCCACTCACAGAATATCGGCGTGAAACAATGGCACTCTGCTGTTGTGTTTCGTCTGGTGAGTGAAAATACCGGAGGCCTATCTCACCCCTCCCCCCTCCTAATTCCTACTTCCTCCTCAAGATCCAACTCCTTCCTCAAGGCCGGCAACGCATCTGCGATTACTTTGGTATCCATGGGCGGCGGCGATTACTTTCCATTAGGTGACCCGCCTGCTCGTTTGCCTCCTTTTAATATAAAAAAAAAATCTGACAAATTGTTTCTCATTGTAGGTCCGACAGTTATAAAAGTTAAAATAAGCCAGTTCCTCAGTAGGTAACTAGGTAAAGGATTCCGACTGAAATACGCTTAATCTTTGACTTTCTCGCTCACCCATTAGCTGCGATGAAGGCCAATCGCTTCCCCGTTGTAGAATTAATAAAAAATCATAACTGATTGGTTTCATTACGCGCCGCTAATTAAAACAATCGCACATTTCGTGTCCTCGATTGAACACCTCACCTGTGTGCGTGATCGACTCGCGAAACTATTCGTGTAGCGGAGTAGCCATGACCTTTCGTTCACACCAAGCGTTTTATCTTAAAAATTAACTTGCGGATATAAATTGTACATCAACAATAAACGGAGAACATAAGAAAACATAGTCATGCGCTTGTTTTGTCTGCGAAGTTGATAATTATTCAATTGTTTTGTTATCATATTTTTGTTTGTATTCATAAAATGGTATCAACGACCGCGCGAAGTGTAGGGTATGCACGTCAAATCCTACATACATATACGTTTATCGCTGTTATACTACGAATGAGTGGGTGCGATTAGTAATTAATTCAAGTATATCACGAGTGGGAGTTGATGTTTTGTAATAAAAATAGCGGCGGCGGTAACCATTTAGATCCAGCTTCGTGCGTTGCATCAAGTGAAATTACTTGAAAGTATGAAACTCTTTTGATATGACAAACGTTTATCTATCTATGATATTTAAAAGGCATGCGTTTCTAGTGAACACTTACTTATTCTAATATTTGTAGGGCGGGCGGCACGGACTTGCATTGAAATTGTGTAAGCACGGTATAAGCGCCGCCAACGGCGGCAAGGCTGGTATTTTTTATTTATATTGTGACTCAGCCTTTTAGAATTAACTATATTTAATAGAATGTGCGAATATTGAAAATATTGAAGAAGAACTAATTTTAATAATTTTGCAATACAAGTAGACACATTAAGTGTTTTATTGCAATGTGTAGTATGGTAATCATTATTGCAAAAAAACCAAATCTAATAGAGATTTGGTTTATATAGTATAGTATAAAAACTAGGGCTACAACAAAAATGTTAAAAAATTTACGGCTAGTTCTGTGCCGTTCACAGATACCGTATCCGATGCAGCGTAGATCATTCAACCACTTAGTGGGCGGGCTGGGCATTGTCACAAAATAAGGAGACTCCAGAAGGTAAGCTTAATACATACCGCGCTCGACCAACGCACACGTAGGCCCTCTCACGGACATAGAATTCCGGACCATCTCAAACCAGTTCGAGCGCAGCTGTTGCCAGATTCCGTGTCCGTGAGCGGTTGTCCAATCGTGCGTTGCTCGAGCGCGTTTGTATGAAACTTACCTTCTGCAATCTCGTTATTTTATGGCAGTGTGTACAAACAGCGTATTGGGCGCGCGGCGGGCGCTCGCTGGCGCAGACGAGAGCGCGCCCTTCATATCGAGCAACTGCGCGTACGCCGAGCGATCTTTATAGTTAAACACAGGCTGGCTGCATACAATCCTTACACAGGGCGGGAAGAAACATTAGTTCGAGAAGCATAAAGCAAGCCTGATCAACCATCGATGCTTTGGCAGGGCACTTTGTCACAAAGTGCAATTTGTGTAGGACATGGAGAAGCAACGGATGCATCGCCGTCAGTTAGTGTGTGACTGTGACTCTCTGACTAGGAATAGAATGGGACTCATGGGATTGATCCATTTAGAACCAGAACAGCTCTCCGCATTCAAATTAAACTGCCAAGGTTATAGCTGTCACCTTCATTCAATGAGGAAGAATAGGTAAAGGATTAATGGCACAGAAGATCCCAAAGGGCCAAAGGGTTGTAGTGTTTTGAGAGAAGGAAAACTGTAGGTCCCACGCGTAAGATAAGTTCGAAAGAAGCTAGCAGAGACTTGTCAATACACTCTGAAGACAATGCAATCCTTTACAAAGACGAGACATTAAGACTCCATGTGACGATACTAAGATCGAAAGCGGTTTTCCCATAGAATGCCACTGCACACACTGTTTTGCCTCAGGGACATTGACGTTATCACAAGTATCATGCATGATATTACGCATGCATGATAATGGAATTGGATAATGAAATGTCCACGTAGAAAACCAGGCTCATATTTGGAAATTTTACTGAGTAGTGATTAGTTCTTGTGTTGTTTAATTTCGTTGACGGAAATACTAAACATTCGGTAAATTCCTTAAATCGTTTCTGTTTATCATTCTTGTAATACGGGCCTTATCCTATCTGTTTTGATTTTACATATATTGGCCTATAAATGCCCAACTGCTGGGCTCAGACATCATATCGGGGCATTACCCACCACACTGGCCCAATAAGGGTTAGTGGGTTTTAACGACATACGTCAATAATCGAGACCAACAACGTCTTAACTTTTTTTTAAGAGAGGTTGCTGAATGCTTCAATCAGCATTTTCAGTGACACCGGACTGTTTTGAGGATGGCGAGAATAAAAAAGGGTTCCTTTTTTTTCTTTTTTTTTTCTTTCTTCATAGCTCAGCAAATGACTCCACTCCACCTGATGTTAAGTGGAAACAGAGTCCAGACGCATTGACAACTGGTGCAGCGTGAAACGAAGCACCGTTCGAGGTTTACTAGAGGAAATGGCATCACGCACTAGTGCGTGTTCCCGTACTATACTAGATTCTCCTAGGAGTTCGGTTCAGATCGGATCGGAACATCTTAATCTGCCTTCCAAAGTACGGGTGTTTGTTAGTATCATAAAAACCGGTTTTCTTTAAATAAAACCGTTCATCCTACAGAAAGCGCGTGCGAGCGGCCTTAAAATTACGTGCACTATAATCTCTAGAAAGCACCAACTGTCTTGTGTTCATTTGCTTAAACTTTCAATTTGATATGAATTTATGAACGCGTTTGTTTTCTCTTGATACTTTCATGTTACGTAGTTATTTGCTATACGTTTTTAATATTGTGTCTGTGTTTAAGTGCTTCGAGAGTAATGTTATATCAATTGCCTTATATGTTCTTTTATAACTTCAGCATCTGGGCCCTTACCATGATTTTATTCATGTCTTTCTCGCTTGCGTTTAAATGGCAAGATTTGTGTGTTTAAAAAATCAGAGTAGGTAAAAAAAGAGCATAACAGTTTCAGTTTCATTAGCTAAGAATAGTATTAATGTATTTATTATTTTAGCTTACAGACATAAAGAATACTTGCGCTCGTGCAACTCTCACTTAGCTCGTTTTTTATTACCTAAATGAGTGATCGTTATATTTTAATCTAATTGTTTCAAATAAATTTCGTTCTAAACAAACTGTTGATAACGCATACGACTTATTATTTTTTTATGCTAAACGTCTGCTACGACAGATAAGAATCTGGTGTATGTGATATAAATTTAATGATAATCTCATACCAAACTGTTTGCTTTTTAAAATGCTACAAAACTGTGAATTACGGTAGTGCGATGAACAGTGTTATAAATTTCCCTAGCGTTCCCACACACTGCAGCGATTCGTACAAACACGGATATTCTACGGTTGTGTGCATGTACGTAGCATGGCCACAAATATTTTTTTACAGTTAGTTTATAAATTAACGGCTTTTCCTTGTTACAAATAAGGTTTATATTGCTGCAATGGACCAGATTGCCCGTGGATTAGTAGCGTTGTGCGGGTGTACCGTATTGTTTCACGTTTACGCGGCTGTGTGTATGCTGTATGGAGAGGTTAAGTAGAGCGGCGTTATCTTAGAACAGAGATTCCGTAGAGTTCACAAACTCTATACCCTATCTATCGAATTTGTATGAAACATCAGAGTAATAGATATTTTTAAAATAAATATTATATTACTGTTAAAAGTACTAGAAAGTGATGTTTCGATATTTATGTAGTTATCAAATATGTGAAAAATAAGCGATAAACTTCAGGATAATGCTATTTTAAATGTTACGACTTTGTTAGAGGTCGCAGTAACCTTACGATAAAGGAAATATCAGAAACAAGGACTTTTATAAAGAAATATTTAAAGACGAAGACGATCCTAAAGCTTAATCTCTAAAGATGGCGCCCGTTTTGAGTAACGATAACGTTAATATGGCGCCGTGTTTACGAAACACGTTGAGGCGCAAACAAAATACGTTTCATAATTATCGAGGGTTTAGCGCATTGTCCGTCTACACTAAATGTCGTCGAACGGGGTTTCGCAAGAGCGTCAATCACAACGGTCACCTACTTTCGCGATCAGTTCACGGCGATTAGGCGACTACATTCACCGATGCCTTAACTCGCCTCTACGCAACAATTGTTTCTGTTGGAATCTTTTATTTATGGTAGCCGTGCGTCTGTGTGCGGCGGCCGTAGGCGACGACGACGCCGTGTTTTACCTGTCCAAGCAACGGCTATATCAAACTACACCGTCTCACGTTCTATTAAAGTTCAATTTGAAGTAGCCGCCACGCGACCAGAAATGCCCTACCGGCAATAAGTCAACGCTCGAACTCGCCTGTTTGACAAGATTCCAACCGCGTCTGTCCTGTTTGTTTATTGTAATCGGTTTGACAATGAGCTTAAGGTGCGGTTTCGAGTGATCTGCTCGTCCGCGCTCTCCCGTGATTGTTCTGCGTTTGCGCGCGCTTGTTTGTATCGGTATGATACGTCATGTATACCGGCTTACTGTAGATTCGCCTCTTAGCATCCATAATTGCTTGGCGACTGGACGACTTTAAAAGCTCTTTGTTGATTAGGTTTTGTTGTTGATTTATTTATAGTGATTTAGTTTTGCTGATTTCTTTTAGAGCGTCGCTTTCGTATCTCTGTAGAGTTCATTGTTGTAGATACGATTGAAATTATAAACGTGTTATTGTTATTTTAAAATCGGATAGGGTAATTAATTAATTATTTATTGCTATTTGCCGCTATAAATCTTACAATTGAAATGAGAATAATGTTTTAAAAATATGGGTTGTCTCAATAAAAAGTGCAACAATGCAACTAATCACAAAGCGGTTGATAACTAGACAATAATCCTAGTGGAGATAACGGAAGGTCAATGAGAGACGTCAGTCAGACGATTGAATCGGCACGCGGCGCGGCGGCAGGTCGGCGCGTCGGGCGGGGTGGGGGGCTGGAAGAGGAGGGGGAGGTATCGCCCTCTCTCTCCCGCGCCGACCTCCTTGGATGCGCGGCTCGCAAGGTCGGCCACCTTAATTAATAAACCCACCGTAAAGTATTTGAGGCCGATCGGAGTAACTACAATTTTACTCAGGCCTTTGTCTAGTTATTGACCCATCGTGTCGTGATGACCGTTTTTTGTGGCCCGCAACTGGTGTGCCGAATCGGACGGTCGGATCCTGGTTTTATAACCACATAGACCGCTCGCATAACATCGCTTTGTATCAGTATGGTTTAAATGTTGAACTTCATGTTCTTAGAAATTTGTTTATAGTTTCTGAAGATAGATACCATCAATTTTAGCCAATTTATTTATATAAAAATAGATTCGTAATGTTTTTGTAATTAAATTGAATTGAAGCCTATTAGTGACTAAAACCAACTAAAAAAACTGGTTTAAACGAAAATGTCCACAAACAAACATAAATCATCATTAATAAATTATGCGTGAAAACAAACATACTTACTCTAAACTATACAAAAGAAAAAAGTTTCGTAATACATTTACGATTGTGGTATAAATAGCGACTGAGACAAACTTATAAAACACCAATGGATCAAAAGAAAATGTCTACAAACAAACATAAACCACCATTAATAATTGATCAGGCTGAAGGTTATATCGAAGTTAGGCACCTGCCTTTTTTCGCTTGAAATGTAGGTATGTGGGTTAAAAAGACCACGCAACATTTGGCTTGAATGAGGTCGGCCGATCCTCCCTTGGAAACATTTGAGGTGCGGCCATTAATGCAAAGTAAACAAAACTCAAGGCTTCAAAATCAGGACATCCGATCTTATCTGAAAAATTACAAACTCTAAACCCGAGTTGTTATGTAGAGTCAATTGCATAACTAACATCTAGTGTCAACGCGAGATTAGCGATCGTTATTTATGTTTTCACATTTATCGTACGCGATAACAGTTGAACACACAAATATAATATTTATGAAGGGCATAAAATCATCATAACAATACGTAATGCATGCAAATGGTTCAAAATATTTACCCGAAACATTTCGCTAGTGAAATTTAAAAGAAAGCTTGAGCATATTTAGTCCACTGATTAATTTCTTGATAAATCTGGTAGGTAAGTACTTTTTAAATTGATGTCATTAACTACATCTCAACCTTGTATCGTTCCTATTTCTTTTCAGAATTAGAAATGTATAACCAACATTTTGAATTTGCGTATACTCAGGTGTGTGGTGGTCGGTGAGTCTAATGTTCGAATTACTTATGGGATTGCTATAAATAGCGGTTTTGCAAATAACTGGACTGCCGTCGCCGAGAACCGTGGCCGTATCGAGACGACGTGTATTCAGTAAGTGATACAAAGAGCAAGCGCGCAGATGCGCAAAAGCGTAGTGTTTCTAGACGACTTCTTTATAGTGACCACTTATAATTTTAGGATTAACTGAAAATAATGTATGCTAACAAGAAAAGCAGATGAATTCAAATTCATACACATTTAATATTTTGAGAATTTTCAGCTGCCTAGAGAAGGTTATATGAATCACATACAGATTAATAAAATTGTAACGTGTGCCAAATTCTAAATTCAATTAAAGCTATTTGTGTTTAAAACCCAAATCTGTATCTTAAAATTTTAAATTGCTGATCGTTCGCATTAGAACTATCTCCGTGAAATACATCGACCACGACCAACACCCAATCGATTTAGTGTTTGTACAACATATCCCACAAAAACGGTTTGTTTAATCTGTGGCTATTCTTCGGCCGGCTCACATTGTTGCTTGCTTATATAAGTCGGAGCGTCTTCCACTTTCGAATCAAGTTTATTGACACGCAAGCTCGACAAATGCTCGCTTCACAGTTACATCGGCGCGGCTTCTTTGACTCGGAAGAGTTCCATCCACTGTTGGTCCTCATACCGCTATAAAGGTCAACTCGCAGTGATTATTTTAGTAATTATTTTTGTATGGATAACGTTCGTACGCTTTTCATCATTGATACTATCACTAGACATAGTAATCACGTGATACATACAAAATTGATTACATTGTTAACCTCCTATTAAGATAAGGCGTGTAATGTTATGTTTACAACGTTATCTGTTACGTGTATAATGATTAAAACGACTGCATTAAGCTATACGCATTTCTAATCGAATATATTGTCATGTCTCAAACAAAGCTAAAAGCTGTTTTATGTAATAATGAAACTAGGGACATAAATGTGCACATAGCCGCATTCCTCGTATACCGCTATAAATTATATACTTCTACGTTAATGTAAGCTTCGGTGTAAAATAAAGTCATCACATATTGGCACTGTAAACATCTAGCTTAATAAATTAAGCCCGCCATAAATTATAACAGTAGTATTAACAAGTTTTACGATAATTTTATGTATGGTCCGCCCCCGAGTGTATTAATTCTTGAGACTTAGCGGCCATTAACATTTTTTGTAAGCTAACGATGTTAAATATATTGTGTGGTGTGATGTGGTTTGTCTCATACACAATCGCGTTCACAATGCGGCGTTTATAGGCCTTTGAACTTCTAATCTTGTTAGTTGGTTGATTGAGAGCAACTTGATTAATTAAAAACTTTGTTTGATATTAAGTGACTATATTGCGTTATTGTTTAGCATTTAGAATTAGATCGTTTGATATTAAACAATAACTTTAAGTTGATTTTCTTATGACCCGTTCTACGTTTTTGTTGATAACGATAAAGCCTTTACCTTATTTTTATTTATAGGTTTGGACATTATATTGAAATAACTTTGAATGTCTATTCTATGATTTGATATTTTTTAAATAAAAAGATTAGGACAGGAATTCATTAATACTTTCCTAATGCTTTTTTGTTAGCTTAATTAAAAACTTACTATTGCTGATATGATACTAAAATTACGTAAATAGGTTTTCTGTAGAGTATTACAATGAGTTCCAAACCTGTCTTAGCGCAGTGCTTACCATTAATGTAATAATGACGAAACTAAAGAGGCAAATGATTGTCATTTGCGTCTATAAGCGGTGCGTTCGCAGCTCGCCGATACCATCTCGAAAGTATGGAGCATGTAGACATTTACATAGATCTCGCCCACTTGGAATCATCCACCGCGGTTTGTAGATCACACGCACACTAAAGACGATAGGTCTATCACGGTCGTATTGTTGTGTCATTTCAAAAATTGTGTGTTAGATTATAATGTACTTTATCTTACTGTGCCTAAGGTACTTGTTTTCAAAAGTCTATGCGAACACCTTAGATAAATGATTGGACATTCATTTCATTGTGATAAGGCGAACACCTTACACACTTTGTACACGCGTTCAACTTTTATAGTATACATATATTTAAACGGAACGCACCTGATTCAAAGTACTTTTACATGGTAGTAACAAATGAACTATAATAATCCAACGCAGTCTCCGCGAGCAGATCCGTATAAAGTGTTTAACTACAACGATCACGTTTCTGCTATGACATGGTAGGTATTATAATGTTAATAAGTTAACGCTTCTAGCCAATCGCATTTGAATTGGCGTGCGTCAAAAATGGCGGGTCGTCTTCAGTGTGCAGTCGGCTCGTCGGCTGGCCATACGGGCGACTATTACACGGTGGAGTCGAGAAGTTAATAGAATACTTGGCGCGGCACCCGCACCGTGGAGCTTCTTCAACTTTCAGCGTTCCATTTCACGCGGACTGGTTTGAGAACGGAATGCGTGGTAGGCCCGACGCTAATAAAGCGCACTTGTTCGCCACTTTATTACTTTTTGTGATAATAAATATAAATTCATTCAAGTAAAAACAATTTAAGCTGAACTTGCACATCCAATTTTAATATGTTGAAAAACGCAGGTGCTAGCCTACTCATTGAATTTAACGCTGAACAGTAATGGGTTGTAATGAATTCGGTCCGCATTTGTGTTATTACAAGGTTTTGTCTAAGCAATGATGAGGAATGAAATAATTATTAAAGATTACTCAATTGAGAAAATAATTTCAGAAGAATACAGTACGAGTATGTGTTGTAGTGCAGTAGACTATAATTTTTAACTAGAATAGCGTTAACAAAATTAGTCGGTGAATATAAATATCCGCTTTCTTAGTATATTTCTTTTCAATTTCATATATTGGTAGGTCAACAAGAAGTCCCTTTAAGAGCCCTATTGCAAATCTCCACTCCACTGAGTTCGGACGGCCGGCACATCGCAATTTGTAGTCTTTTTGCAGTTGTATTTATCGTTTTTATCGAAATAGGATAATAAATTCATGCTTAAAAATTATTACACTACTATAAATTTTGCTCAATAATATTATCGTAGATAGGAGAAATTCACAGTTAACTTATAGCGATTTTCGAAATTTTTTGGTTTAGAATAAGTTTTTTTTTCTATATAAAATCAATGATATCTAAAAATTCAAAGGCCGCTACGAACTATACGACTATATAAGAGATAACATTCTAATTTTTTTTTTCATTTGTTTAGAACAGTAGTTCAATCTAGAAGCTCAAAAAAGTACCTTCGCGCATTTTATGAAATCTTTCTCTGCAATTTTAGGATTAATTAAAAAGTTAAGCAAAATTTACAAAAAGCGAGGCCGCTACGAACTATGCCAATAGCTATTCTACACTATTCAATAAGTCAAAATTGTTAATATATTTTTGTTTCTAAGATCAAGAACGCCAAGATTGGCCATTTTACGCAAAAATCACAGTCGAGATGTAATATGACTCATAATATCGCCAGACAAACTAAGATGGTTAATGTCGTCAGTCTGTGGTGTCTCAGAGTCAGCATCGTCGACCGCTAATCCAACCCAGCCGAGGTCAGTGTTGCCAGCTTGCAGAAACTTAATCACTAGATTATGGTAAAAATATGGGATATTTTAATTTATATGATCCACTAGTAATCGCTACAAGTGAACAAGGAAAATGATAAGGCAGGAAATTTTAACAATATCATCGTCAAATATAGCGATTAAACCTTCTATTGCAGACTGAATATGTGGCAAAACAACGAGCGGAAATTTGTATTATAATTATTATTAGTTTATTTTTCCTCCTTTTACGTCAATATAGAGTAACGTGATTTTATACACAGAGATAATTAAATGTATGTAAAATGACCGTAGTTCAGAATATACTATGTTTATGCAATGTAATGTAACAAATATATATTTATACATTTTATATTTCGAGGCTCCTCCATATAAACTTTAACTATATGAAATCTCACACTCCTCCATTCGCGCAATGTGCCACGTTTACTCTTCACGCATATGAGTATGTATATATGCTGTAGATCAGGGTGCCTAGTGTGAGTTTTGTTAACTATCCGTATTCATTCGAATACGTTTACGAAAACGAAAATAAGTATGGCGTTGAAGGAGCGCCTCTTGGCGACATACGAGAAGAGTTAAAATTTTGCCATACAAATTGTCGTTTTCGTTAACGCGGTCGAATGGCGAATGAAACTTGCACTAGGCACCCTGAAAACGTAGTCGATGGTCATGTTAAAAACACATTCCTTCAGCAGTGTACAGATCGCGCCAATCTTCTAGATCCCTCTAAAGTTGGCGCGATTCGCGTCGCAGTAGTAAAAAATAGGCGTCAGTAGGACGAAGGCGGAGAAGAGTGGCAGGACCTGACTGTGTACAGCTGCGCGAAGCAACTTCATAGGGGACTGGAAGTTAGGCGCGATCTATACACTCCTGCACATCAGACTTACCACAAACTGACAAATTTCCTCAAGAGACTTTGATCTTGATGTATACGGCATACCGGGTGTTCCAGAATATGTGAATCAAATTGTAACGGGAGATTCCTTAGGTAAGGACCTTTAGCGCTTCTCTCAATTACTGGTAATGAAAACAATTATTTAAAACGAAATCAATTGTTCTTATACTCGTGCTCATAATTGAATATGAAATGTTTGTGTCCAAGGATTCCCCTTATTTTACTATGGTGTTTACAAAGAGTGTACACGTAGCAACTAGATTACTTAATCTGACACTGTACCTACTCATCTTATTTAACTTTTTATCGGAGAAAACACATTTTATAAGTTTTTTCTAACATGTCAGTAAAGAATTCACTCGATTTCGTTTCAATTCACCGTATTTTACTCGTATCAGCAAATTGATTAAACAAAACGTAACGGAGGACTTCCATGAAATTTAGACCGATAACGATCCTGTTGCCAGCTAATCTCCTCTTTTTATCTGAACCGGTTTAGGAGACCCACGCGAATGGACACTCGTAACCTCATATATAAATACCTTTTAAAGTGTCCTTGTTTTCTATACGAGTGGTATCATTGGGAAGGAGAACTCGTACTCCACAATATAACGTATTGTTTGGAAAAGTGTTGAATAATTTTAACGAGCACCGCACCCCATCTGCTCTTCTGACCGGAACCAGCTCTCGGCGTCGCACAGTGTCCGGCGTAGAACAAGCCAGGTGGACAAAAGTCATTATCAAATTACCGGAAATAGGTACTTTCTACCTGTAAACAACACCCCTAAATTCCTGATTCCAAGAATTGTTTACGTCTAACATTCCATACTGATGAGTCATCGCTTATCAAAGTAAGCTATAAAGGTAAGTGCAATTAAAGAAATGGGTCAGTTGCATTTTAGCGACACTTGCACTAACATCTCATGGTGGCAGTTCCTAATTTTGTGGAAAGTTTAGTGATGGATTTTACTTCTGAAGGTATGTATAATATATTTTTCTTATTACAATCTTTTAATGTGTCATAAATATTCATTAAGTAGACTATCTATGAATACACAAAAAAATACAATGTTTTTCTTTGTTTTCGAACTTATCGAGCTTGGAAAAGCCATGTATCCTCTTGTATCCAGGCTAAATTTTTGATATGCTTTAGCTGCATGGCTATTAATGATTATGACATATATTTTATGTAGCACACTTGAGTACAACCATTTTTTTTTTTTTTTGCAGAAAAGTGTTACTCGGTTAACAAAATAGAGTTTTTCGAAGAGTGGCTTAAGCACGAAAAAGACGTAAGAAATGAACGTCTATTTGAGTTTCTTTCGTCTAAATTTGATTTCTCTGACATCACTGAAGACTGTCAAAGGGAAATTAAGGTGAAATTGGCCAGCATTTCATCGAAAATTGCTACCAAATGGGTGTCCTCGGGAAAGTCGAAAGAGCGTTTCCTTGATAAGAATAAGTTGTGGCTGGAAGGCGAAGATATACAATTCTGCATACGATCGACTCAACCGCAACCTTCTACCTCATCCGCTGACTTTTCTCGACCCGGAAGACCTAAAAAAGTCTTCGAAGAATCGTCTTTTAAAACTAAGAAACGTAGAGTTGAAGATCTAGTTCAATCGCGGAGTGTTGGGGAATTAATGACTGCTGCAGAGGTAGCTGCACGGTCAACTGGGCATAAGAACGTTGCCAGAGTTATAAAAGACATTGCCGAAAATCCAGCTTCTGCAAATGCATGCATTAGCTTCCAACAAGCAAGTGCTGTGCAAAGTGATAGACCGCTAAGTAGTGACGAGGCATTAGCGTATTATATAGATTCAAAATCAACAACTCACACATACAAACAGACTAGGAAGTGGACTATGAAAGTTGGACATCACGTGTTTCCATCATATGAATGCGTTGTAAAATCAAAAAAAGCATGTTATCCATCCGAGGAGCATATTGTTGTGACACAATCTCGAGTAGAAATTGAGCTACAAGCTATTTTAAATAAAACAACAGAACGTTTAGTGGAAGCTCAGAGAGATGTTGTCACAAGTGTGCTACCCAATTCATCGTTTACTCTTGTAAGTAAATGGGGGTGTGATGGAAGTTCCGGCCATAGCACTTACAAACAGAGATTTGAGAATAGCGAAGACACTGATGAGTTCCTTTTTGTTTATTCGTTTGTTCCTCTTAGGTTAATCGACGAAGGTAATAACATTATCTGGCAAAATCCTCGACCATCATCGACGATGTTTTGCCGTCCAATTAAATTCATTTTTGCCAAAGAAACTACGGAGTTGACAAAAATCGAGACGAATAAGGTTTTGGAACAAATAAACAACTTGGAGCCTACATCTTGTGATCTTGGTGGTTCTGAAATTTCTGTTAAGCACAAGTTACTACTGACAATGACCGATGGAAAAGTATGCAATGCTTTGACAGAGACACATTCATCGCAGAAATGCTATATTTGTGGGGCTACTCCCAGAATGATGAATGATGAAGGAAGGCATGTTGATAGCAACCAGGATAATTTTGGCTTTGGTTTGTCAACATTACATGCTTGGATTCGTTCGTTTGAGTGCTTTTTACACATTAGTTATAAGTTAGATATTAAGAAATGGCAAGCTAGGTCTTCAGAGGAAAAAGAAAGTGTAAAACAACGATCAGACGAAATCAAACAACGATTCAAGAATCAAATGGGATTAATTGTGGACAAGCCAAAGCCAGGATTTGGTTCCACAAATGATGGAAACACAGCTCGACGTTTTTTCGGGAACCCCGAAGTGAGTGCTCAGATCACAGGATTGGATGTTACAATCATCAAAAACTTTGATACATTATTGAGGACATTGTCTTCTGGTTTCGAGATAAATCTTGTTGAATTCAACAAGCTTTGTCTCGAGACAAGAAGACTTTATTTAAGTCTTTACTCGTGGTACTACATGCCTGCTACTGTGCATAAATTGCTTGTTCATAGTACAGAGGTAATTAAGACAGCAATAGTTCCAATAGGGCAGCTTTCAGAGGAAGCGCAAGAAGCGAGATTGCCGGAGGTTTAGAGAGCACAACACCAGAAAGTGCTCTCGTCTTGCCACGAATAGAGACTTGCTCAATATGTTGATTATAACTTCTGATCCTCTGATCAACAGCCTCCGGGAAGTACCAAAAAAAAAGTCGAATAAATTGAGCGCGGAGGTCTTAAAGCTCATCATAGCTCCCACTATAGAGCCTCGACTCCAACTCCAACCAAGACCTCCACAAGCTCGGGAAGACTATCTTCTATCGGAATCATCGGATTCTGCATCCGATGATTCTGATATTGAGAATTAGTTTAAATGTAAATAGATACCTACCTCTAGCGTTAGATTTATAATTTTTGTATATAATATATTAGTCTAAGGTTGTGTATATATAATTAGCGTCGATATTTGTAGCGATTAAGATAATTATTTTATTCTTATTTTTTTCCTGTACCTTTCATTTCTAATAGAAATCGTGTTTACATGAAATAAAATATTTGTATACAATTTCTTTGCATTTTATTTATAAAAATATATTATAGTACTTTATAATTAACTAATTCATAGATATAGTTCCAAAACCATGAAAATATATTTTTGTCCACCTGGCTTGTTCTACGCCGGACACTGTGCGTCGGTATTTGCGGACCGTTACGACCTTGGGATCTTCAAGAAACGAGCTTATTCCATCTTTAAAGGCCGGCAACGCGTCTGTGATTCCTCTGGGTTTTTTTGCGGGTGTGTCCATGGGCGGCGGTGATTACTCTCCATCAGGTGACCCGCCTGCTCGTTTGCCTCCTTCTTTTATAAAAAAAAAACTTTGTAAGCCAAAAAAGCCTTATCCAGTATAGCTACGATAGCATAGTTGGTAGTGCGCCTGACCCGGTTTGTCAGAGGGTGCGGGTTTTTCAAACATTTTCCAAATTGTAATTTTTCTCAACAAACTGCGTAAAATAGCGTAAAATATGTATTTTATCATTATTTTGGGGAATGAACTTGACGTTCATCATTTAATTTTTTCACTGTATTTTATTAATATTCATCATCTATCGCGGTCTGCGTGATGGTCACCGTAGGTCTTATAACACTTAGATTTTTTCACTGGAATTTTTAGTGTCACCGAACTTTTTTGGGGGCTGGGTGGCCAGAAACTTAAAGAGTTCCTTAATTGGCATCACGCACTAGTGCGTGTGCCCATTCCTTACTAAATTCTACAGGCTAGGCTGGGGGGGGGGGGGAGGAAGCGCCTAGGTACATGTGTGTACCTGATAATATAGATTGCGTATGAACTGTGTCGTCGTACCCTTAGGGATGCACAGACTGCATGCGGCCCGCCGGTCGAATACTGGTGGCCCGCCGACAGCAAAAATAATACTCTCGTACATTCGAAAATATTGAGTTCTATTCCAGAATAAAACCAATAACAAATGTTCGAACCACCTTCAATGGGTGAAGGCCCACCATCAGTTCAAATTTGCCCGAGTGGCCCCTAGTCTTAATAAGTCTGTGCATCCATGCCAGGGATGCACAGACTACGGCCCGCCGACAGCAAAAATAATACTCTAATACTATAATTCTTTTTCAATTTGAATACATTATTATCAATTTTTCATTGTCTTTAATTACCTATACTTCTGGTGGCCCACCATCAGTTCATAATTTGCCCGAGTGGCCCCTAGTCTTAATAAGTCTGTCTACGAGTACTGTGTCTTGGGCCTAAGCGAGTGGGCATGTTTAGTGTACAATTTAGATGTGTAGGTAGGTATTTAGAGGATCGGGCGGATACTTTTTCATCCTTACTTAACGTAGGCTTAACTTTTCATAACCGCACTCGGTTGCGTAATTTTGCGAGTCGTTAGTTCGCAAAACACGGCGTGTTCTTGTTTTCAACCTTGTCGTATCTTGTTTTACGTATAATAAAGTTTGGCTTTGATCTTATCGTTGATTTGCATTATTACATAAGTGTTTGTGATATATTCTTTGCCATTTGGCATGAAGTCCCTATTTCAACTGCTTTCGTATTGCTCAAGTAAGACTAAGTAAATAAATATAATATTAAGATAAAAGACGTAAAAGTGTTTTTTTTAAAAAGCTAATGCTTCCAATTAACTTTTTGTAATGTTTGTTTTTTTCAATTGTTTATACAAGATTATACTTTTGAAATTCTCCTTCTCAAATTCATAAAAGCATTAAAAAGTCACGAGCGAGACTTGAACCCGCTTCTTCTTGCAACTGGGGCAGGTTCCATGTTAATTATTAGGCTTCCATAGCATCCAATTCGTGCAATTTTGGTCTACAACACTATCTATTTACTATGTAAGCCAAAGTAAAGCCTTATTCAATGTCAACAACTACGTCATCGACATACGATCTTAACATTTACAGACATTAAGGATCATCTGTTAAGATAGACAAGTCTATTTATAAACACTAGTGGTCGCCCAGTGGTCGAAATTCGACAGTAATTTTATTAAGGCTGCACTGATTGTATCCTAAGCAATGAAAAATTTAAAAAGATAGAATGTGAGTTTGGATTGGCATTGACTTGGCAGATGTCGGCCGCATTAAAGACAAACAATACGTGTGTGTCAAATACATGGTAGTGTGTGTAATGTTGTTTTTGTTGATTTAATGTACATATTTAAAAAAAAAAATCGGATAACCTTCTCTATATAAATTATAAGTGTGCGAAATTTCATACTCCTCCGTCCGCGCAATTTGCTCAAAAAGGGATTCAAAGATTTCGCTTCACGTATTTATATATAGATTATTAATATATAGATTTATGGGTCGTGGTGGTGGGGAGAAGCGCCCAGGTACATGTCTGTACCTGATATAGAGCGCGTGTGAACTGGCTCGTCGTACCCTTGTTCTACGAGTACGCTGTCTTGACTCGAAGCGAGCGTGCGTGTTTAGTGTATTCTGTAAATGTGTGGTGGCAGTTAGAGGATCGGGCGGGGCATGTACAAGCACAACTAACTCGCACCTAGTGTACATCAAGGTACCGTTGAAGAATTGGGATGTATCGTGCGCATTCGTATATTTTCTTAGGAAAACGCATCTAAAGTGTGGCCGGCCTTAGGTGTATACTGACGTGGGCGCGCCCCTCCAGCTCGCGCAGGCAGGCCTTCGGCAGCCGCGGGGCGACCGTCCGCATGTACATACAAAATTACACTTAATATTATTGATAATTTTGTTAGTCTTTGTGATGTAACATGGAGAAGTACAAAGATAAGATTGGTATAACATTGTTGATTTTTTAAAATATTTACTTAATTATTTAACATTTTCCAAGTTATACCAAATAGCACTTTGAAACCACTAATGTTTATAAATAATGCTACTTCATCGACATCGAGATCTTCATCATTTAGATTACCAACAGAAAATAACAAAGAATTGGTAGAAAAAATTTCGAGACGATGCATGTTGTCTATGTATGTATGTATGTTTAAGTGTTGGTATATTTTTTTTTTTATTTTTTTATTTTATTTTTATTGGTACAGGCATAATAACAATTAACTGACGGTTGTTGCGTATTATAAAAAGATTTACATTCTAAATTTGGCAAGTCAATTAATCTAAAAAAAATATGCACAACATTAAAAAGTACTAAAAATAGATTTAACAAAAAAGAACAAACAAGATATGATTAATACTTGAATCTTAACTAAAAATAAACACATGCATGCAGTTATACAAGACTTATAAGGTTAAGACTAAGTTCTTAAACTGTTGAAAATTTTGATGGAATAGGTCAAAATCGGAGCCAAGATAGTGATATGCATGACACATTCTATATAGTGGATTATTCTGAGAGACATTATTATTTGCTGATGGTATGCTAAAGAGTCGTGGGTTACGTGCGGAGCGACTATTCACTTTAAACTTAAGGCAGTTCAGAAGATCTTCACCAAAAAGCCATTGACAATTTTATGCAAAAGTAACAGACCACTAACTTGTCTTCTGTGTTGTAAAGATTTAATTGCGAATTTTTCCAATCTGTCTTCATAGGCAGGTAATAAACGTCTTAGGCCTAGTTTATTGCAAAGAAACCTCACAAAACGTTTCTGTACAGATTCAACCCGGTTAATGTGTACTAGATAAAAAGGAGACCATACGGGGGAACAATACTCCAGCACCGATCGCACAAGAGCACCGTAGAGTAATTTTAGTGACTCTATTCTTTTGAATGGTTTAGAGACGCGAATTATAAAACCTAGGGCCCGGTTGGCTTTGTTAACTATATTGTCTATGTGGAGACGAAAGGAGAGTTCGCTATCAAAAATGACCCCTAGGTCCTTTATTGACTTAACCTGATTTAAGAAAACACCATCTAAAATATAAGAATACTGAATGGCATTCTTATTCTTTGTGAAGGTTATAGTATAACACTTATTAACGTTAAGAGACATGATGTTTTCTTTACACCAGTCATTTACTAAATTTAAATCATATTGGAGTTTTGCACAGTCACTCTGCGAGGAAATTTCGGAGTAAAATTTTATGTCGTCGGCATATGCCACTGCTTCACAAGACAAGGACGATAGAAGGTCATTTATGAAGACTAAAAAGAGTAACGGGCCGAGGTTTGATCCCTGTGGCACACCCGAGGTTGAAAGATATGGTACAGATTCATAACCACCAACTGCAACCAGTTGAGACCTATTCATTAAATATGACCTGAACCAGCGATACAGATCACCATGGATACCAAGATGTTCAAGCTTTACTAGCAAGACGTCGTGATTTACGCGATCGAAAGCTTTCGAAAAGTCTACATAAATGGCATCTACTTGCTTCTTACTGTTAAGTGCGTCGCATAAATAATTAACATATACGAGTAAGTTACTGCTAGTAGAACGACCTCGAATAAAACCGTGCTGACGTGAGCTTAAGATATGATGGAAGTGATTATATAGGTGGTCATACATTAGACTTTCCATTACTTTTGCAAAACCATTGAGAATGCTAATTGGCCTGTAATTCGACACATCTCCTTTATCTCCCGCCTTATGAATAGGGGTAACCTTTGTCAGTTTCCACAATTCAGGGAATGTACCTTCACGCATAGATTTATTAAAAATAATAGTTAGCGGCCGCGCCAAAGCACTTGCACATAAACGAATAAATATTGGCGGTATACCATCGGGTCCTGATCCTTTATGTATATCCAATATTTTTAGGCGAGATAGAATATCGTCATGTAAAAACTTTATGCCACTTAAACTATAATTTGATGGAGGGAATGAGGGTTTATACATGGGGTTATTATCAACCCCGTACACAGAAGCGAAATATTTTGCAAAAAGATTGGCTGCATCAATTCCCGAATCAGCATTGGTACCATTGTAATGTACGTTCTTGGGTATATCATTTGTAGTTTTTTTGTCCTTAGTAAACTTCCAGAAAGCCTTTATGTTCGTGGACAGGTCGTCTTCAATCTTTGAGATATATTTGCGGAGGCAATCACAGATTAATGTCTTGCACCGCGCTCTCAGTAACGAGAAAGTATCGTAGTCTCGAGGGTCTTTATAAATACGAAATCTACGATGGTATTTATTTTTTTCCTTAAGAGCTTTAATCAAATTTTTCGTGTACCAGACTGGATAATGTGAATTTCTATGCCGTTGTAAAGGTGTATGTTTGGTAATAATAATCCACAATACTTCATAGAATTTGTGTACGTACTCATTACAAGGCAGATATTCAAATGAAGACCAGTCTGTTTCATTAATTTCAGCAATACATTTCTCGTAGTCCGTTTTATGAAAGTTGTAACGATCAATGAATGATTTATTATCAAGCAGTGCGCGGTTCAAAATTTTGATACAAAATTCAATAGATGGATGATGAGAGTCTATAGGGCCGAGGGGCTGTGCGCTAGAGATTTCAAAGCTAGGTTCAATGTTACTTAAGACCAGGTCAAGATATTTGCCATTCGCGTTAGCAATTCCGTGTAACTGCTTCAAACCGGTGACATTCAAGAAGTCCAAAAGTAATTGGGATCGCGCGTCAGTGGCACCGTGATTAGCGATTGCGCTCCAGTCAAGTGAGGGGAGGTTGAAATCGCCTACTATTAATGTGCGCGTCTTGTCATTTGACAATGATACTACATTTTCGCAAGAGTCAAAGAACTTTTTTAATGAGTAATCACTTATATACGATGGAATATACACGACACAGACGTTAATATGGTAATTTTTGAACTTAATACGAAGCCACACATCCTCCAAGTCACTTTGCCAAATAGATTTTAATTCAAAATCAAGTTTCTTCGTAATCGCAATAAGAACTCCACCACCATGCTGTTTGGAGTATTTGTTTTTAAATGTCACATCACGATCTCGTCTCACAATGTTATACCTTTGATCAAATAATTCAGAAGATAAAACAGTGTCTTCTAACCATATACATATTGATATGAACCTAAATATCAACAATTTAGGTATATTGCGTTAGAAAGTAAGTTTTTAATTTAATTAATTAGGATTATAAATAACCTACGACAAAACCAGTTCTTCAGTCATTACTGACTTCATTATATTTTCTTGCTGTCAGTCAAGTAACTGCAAAACCATAAATCATTGCCACTAAAATAATTTTGGCTTTCTTCAAGGTAGTTTTATGCTAATTAATATGAATTCAATTTAAACGACCTGAGCTGATGAGTACCATTAAGTTTGCATTTATAAATATCTGGTTTGAACTCTCGCGTGTGATGCTGTTAATTAATAAATTAACTTTATTAAAGTCTTATTCCAATTAAAGTTGGAAGATGATCAATGTGCGTGAAAATTCGTTTTTTGAAAAGGTGTACGTTAAGCTAACTTATTATTGTAGTAACAATATGAAATGAAAATGATATTAAATTATTTATTTGTGTCACAAATACAATATACTGTCATAAATACAAAAACACAAAACACACGTGGCAAACAACATGACACAAAAAGTAAGCAGTCAATGTTGTTCACTTTATTAAGGAGTAACCACCGACTGCACCTATTATTGATCAAAAACTAGGTGAAGAGCGCTTGACCCTTTAGCGTTAATAGTTACTTACCATCAAGTGTGATTGAGACCACTCGTTTTCCTTTTTGAACCTGTCCTTGTACTGTAACAACTAGAAAATAATTTGCTATGTAGGTTATATTAGTGATTCACGGGACAAGGAAAGGGCTAAGCCCTGTATGATCATCATTAACAGCCTATAAAACGTCCACGCGGGGGCGTGGACCCGCCATTATTTCTTACAGTTGCATAACTTTTATGAACGTATCCGAACGTACATACATATATTATGTCATAGTTCCAACAAGGATTTTTGACATTGCTTACCATCAATAAATATTTTTATTATTGTGAATTTTATCTTGTTTCTATCAATAAATATGCTGTTTGTTCAGTGAGACGAAAACAAAGCAAATCGATTTGTCATGTTGGGGGTTCGGCGCAACCGAATAAATTTCACTTGATGGTTTAATTAAGGTGTCTATTAACTGTCTCCAATAAATACAGGTACCCACATTAATATAATACGGAGATACGTGTGTGTTACATACATACCGTAGAATGGGGATACTTTTGAATCAAGAGTAACATTAATCGCAGCTATAGATCTTTAATGGGTATCCCTAGTGTGCTAGGCGTCTCTAGTGTTATTACCTTTAAAATCATACCGTAGAACTACTTCTACAACTTAAAGGTACACGTCCCGTTACACGTACTGTGTACTTACATACACTACAGATTTGAGAGAGAAGTCAGAGCAGCGCATACTGGAATCCGTAGAAGCTCGTAGACGACGCATGCTACGACTGCTACGGGACCCACCCTTGGCTACGGTTTAAAACAAATTGCGAGAGTGTGCATTGAAATTTGTTTTTCTTAACATTTAGTAGATGAAGTAAAAACAAACGTATTAATAAAATTAAATTAAAACGTATAATTTCAGTTATATCTAAAGTGTTGTAATTTGGATTAATAAAATTTTTAATAAATATATTAACGAATAAATTAATTTGATACATTGTTTGTGGAAGTAAAAGCGACGTAATAAAACGATAAAATTGTATAATAACGTCGTCGTCCGTAAAATAAATATACAATTAGAATGATTTAAAATTCTATTCGCATAAACTGTTTGTCTTAAAATGAACATGGAGAAGATAAAAGTTATGTCGAACTCACGTGTCGTACCCACTCCTCTGAAGGTTGGGGACTCTGCCCTTGAAGTTGTGGACGATTATGATTACCTGGGACAAACGGTCCAGCTAGGTACCTACTAGCAACTAACCAACTTCAGCAAAGAGGTCAATCGTCGAATCCAATTGGGCTGGGCAGTCGGTAAGCTACGAAATATCTTTTCGTCCGTTTTACCGCAGCTCAAAACGAAAATATTTGACCAGTGTGTGTTGCCAGTGATGACATACGGGACTGAAACGTGGTCGCCGACTATGGGCCTTATCAGAAGGCTCAAGGTCACTCAAAGAGCAATGGGGAGGGCTATGCTCGGGGTTTCTCTGCGTGATCGAATCAGAATTGAGGAGATCCGCAGAAGAACAAAGGTAACCGACATAGCCCGAAGAGTTGCTAAGCTCAAGTGGCAGTGGGCAGGGCACATTGCTCGCAGGACTGATGGCCGCTGGGGCAGAATAGTCCTTGAGTGGCGACCGCGTACCAGAAAGCGCAGTGTGGGCAGGCCTCCAATAAGGTGGACCGACGATCTGGTGAAGGTCGCGGGAAGCCGCTGGATGCGAGCAGCACAAAACCGGTCGTTGTGGAGATCCTTGGGGGAGGCCTTTGTCCAGCAGTGGACGTCTTTTGGCTGAAATAATGATGATGAAACTATTTGTGAAATTATCGTTTTGTTTTGTCTTATCTTATCTTCATGATTTCAAATATTTACGAATTAATAGTGTATGAAAAGTAGGCTATGAAGTTTTGTCTTTACAATGTAGATTTGTCATCATTTGATTAATTAGTTACGGCCATGTTTAAACTGCATGAAGCTTGATAGCGCTTTCGTATAAGATAGTGCCTTTGTAAGTTAAGCAACTTCAACAATGCCGGATGAACTGGATGGGTGGCCAAATTAAAATATCTACGAACACCCCGAAAGACCACATTCGGTGGTCTCCCGGTTATTATCGAAAGACAGCAGTCGTTAAAACCTTACAAGCATTGATTATTTTACACATTATTTTTAGTTAATGTTTATCCCGACGTTTCGAACCCTTTGCAGGGTTCGTGGTCACAAGGAGACTGAGGTGTTGGTCGTCTCATAATTAGTTAGTAGCTTGTATACCCTCATTTAAATGTAATCAGGTGCGTTCCGTTTTACGCAGAAAGAGCTTACAGCATCTTTTGGTCTGGCAGTATGGTATCCCAGGTTGATGGTAGATTCCAACCATCTTGTCTATTGAAATTAGAATGTTTTTTTAATTTCAATAGCCTCGCCACCTTACAAGCAATATAGGCAGCGTGGTGGGTTTTGTTCCCATATGCTATTGTTAATGTGGAAAAGCTTGAGCCCACCAGTGGGATGTTTGTAGGCTGTTTGAAAAAAGTTTTTAATGTTTTATTTATTATTTTATTAAAGAATATATCGTACATTAATGTATTAGTGTGTAGAAAATAATTTGAGATGCGTTGCCCTTAGGTGTTCCGTAGACAGAGCAACTTTGATATCCTTGTTGCGGCAACAGATATCTCTCAAGGTTTTATACTCGTATAACCTAAAGAAACTACGCAGACAGCAATTGTAGATGCGAGTTACGATGATCGACAACAGTTTTCAGTTCCTGCAACTAGCAACTGTTACATTTGTATTCGTCGTGACAAATTGCTAGTGGTAGCTATTGCAAGTGGCAAACGCTGACTGTTGACTTTGCATGTGAAAAGTTTATTTAGAATTGCGGCAACCGTAAAGTTTTGCTGGGACTAGCAATCTTTTATGAAAACTTTTTCTTGAATTAAGTTGATCGTTTCAACTAAAGTTGCTCCGTCTGTGGAGTGCCTTAGCGTATTTGATTTTAACTTTTTCGCGGGATCGCGCCGCGCGACCCGACAGACGCGCGGCGCTTAGCGTAGAGTACAATGACCTCTTGCTACAATGATCCGATGCGTGTTGTACGCGCGCCAAAGTGCAGAAGCAGGGCTTTCAAAAGGCTTACGTTAACGTTGTTTTTGTTAAATTCGTCAACACCAGCAAATTTTATGTCCTTACTGCTGGGGCACGAGCCTTCCCTATGGATGGATATGTAGGATAGGCCATAAACCACCAATTGGGCAGTGCGGATTGGTCGTGGTTAACGACTACTAACGCAGCCAGGACCAACGGCTTTAGAGCTCAAGATGATAAATTATATCATCTTAAGGCTTCATCACTTACCGTTTTTATTAACACATACTCTAGATTAGAGAACTAATTTAAAATGTCTAAAAATAGTAATACTTTTTAAATATGGTTAAGCATGAAAAGCGGGTGGCGCTTAATATAAACTTATATACTTATATAACATTTTTTAAACATTTTTTTAACATTAACAACCTTTCGGTTAGGATCGTAAAGGCTAAACAATTCATGCACCTATTACTAAGATTTTAGCCCTAAGTCTAATGTCTAATGTTTGTAGCTACATGTGCAAAAATATATAAATAAAAAAATGTATGTACTTACTATCTATTAATTAACACAAAACGTCAGATTTTATTATTTTTCTGTACACAAAATGGCGTTAAATTTATTAAATTTACTAAAACTTTTGCAAAGGCTGTTTCTGTAAGGATAAAGAATTTGTTATTGCGTGGTGTTTTTTTGCTATTGCTAAACTGTCAGTATAAAATCGTTGGGACCTGGCATCGGCAGTGGTATATTAACTAGTATAATTGTTTATAGTTTTGTTATTCATAGGTTGCGAGCAGCCCTAAAAAACGTGCCTGAGAAAGTGGTGGGGCAAACGCGCGCTCTGGCGTCACTGTGGCGCGCGGCGTCCCTCCCTCACTCCGCTCCCGACATCGCGCGGAGTCCGCACGTCTCCACTGCCACGCAGAAAGAGTGAGTTTTACACGCCAGGCAACGCGCTTGTATGCTTGTATTCGTGAAGTAGTAGCGCAGACATCCAATAATCATGACATCTCAACAAGGAAGAGATGGATGGTTAAAGAAACACAGGATGCAATTGATTAATGCAGTGAAAAGATATCCAGGTTTATATGCTCGTAAGGAAAAGAGAACGAAGTCTACACTTGAATATTATAATAAATGCTGGAATTTAATCGCTGCAGAACTGAAATTGGACGGTAAGTAATACATGAATGTGATTGGTTTATTTATCACTTACAATATTTTGAGCAGATGTTTCGCGAAGACTTGAAAAATAAATACGTATTTTATTTAAAGACTTTAAGCATATATACTTTGTAAACTGCTTTTAATATAAATTTTCACCAAGGCTAACAAACAAGACAAAAATTATTGTGCATGCATGGCATTTAAAGCTTATTTATTCCACTTTCGATTGCTTTGTTTTTCATTACTACCTACTACTTATAAAATGGTTAAAAATTTTTGGATTTGTCTTACTATTCAGTAATAAAAACTAAAAAGCGTTCATATAAAAAATTTTTTTGTTCGTCTTCTGTTTTTGAATAATAAAAACCTTATTATATAAAGATTTCAACAAAGATTAGTTTAAAACAGTTGTGATCGTTAAAACCTTTAAATATTACTAAGTAATTACATATTGACAAAAGCTACTTAGTAGTTTATAAAGTGAAATGTTTCTTTTAAAGCGTTATATTTACTTTTCAGTTGAAATCTGCAAACTGAAATGGAAAACAATACGTGATAATTATAATAGATGTCTAAAAAAATACCAGGAAACTGGTAAGCAGTCCATATCCCTTCAAGATGAATCTATAAATTTTCTTTCTGATTGGGGCAAGCCATCTAAATCCGATGATTTGTCGGAAGTTGCAGTTATTAAACGTGAGGACAGTTCAGATGAACAAGACACATCGACGACTATACTTACACAAGATATGATTGAATCCATGTTAAAAAATAAAGAGAAAGAACTAAGCTCAGGTGTTGACGTCAAAGATACAATAAATGTAAAATCCATTGTTAATGGAGTCATGAATAGTTTTGAAAGCCTTTTATTGAGAAAACAAATTGATGAAATGACGAAGGGGTCTGCTGCTGCTAGTATCGTGAACGAATCTGTTGCAAATGTTGCATCGAACCCACATCCATTTAGTTCTGTTGTAAATGATGATATCGAAGGAACTGATATGGATATAACTAAAAATGAAGATAAAAGCAATCTTAACATTATGCTACCAAATGACAACACAGCAGCAACTTATGACCAATTGCATAGCGGCAATGAAATCGAAGACAAAAAGCCTCAAATCACGATTTATAGTCACAACTCTAGAAAAAGAAAACACAGTGATCCGGGCTCTAGTTCTAGCTGTACGGAAATCAGTGCTTTAGCAGACAAAGAGAAAAACGTTAGCTTATTAGATGTTGATTGCAATGAAAAAGACATGAAAACTTTTTTTAATAATTTAGCTGATTATGTTACCAATCGATTTTCAGAAGAGAAACAAATGGAGATTCGCCTTAGAATTTGTTCTATGTTGACACATGCGGAAATAGATGACTTGAAACTCAGTTATGAGTCGTAACAACGATTAAATAATTGATTTTCTCAACTTTTAATTTGTTCATTTTCTATTAGCTTTTCCTGAATTGTTGAAAAGACAAAGTTAAGTTGTAAGCCATCAGCTGTAGTTTAAATCTCTATGTTCTTCTCCTATAACAAAAGTATAACGAAGCCGTGTTATTACTTAAATCTTCAACTTTATAACGGCTAATTGTTGTCTGTTTGTTCAAGCGTCTCGTTTAAGCTACTGCGTCTCAATTTAATAAACCTTAACATAGTGACAAGACAGACAATGTTCAACATTGTTAATTTTCAATCCTGGTATAAGAGGGATTTCTAATGGGTACTTTGCCATAAGAGCTCGAGCGCGCGAATACCAGACAATAGAATTTTAATTGTTATCGGCCACCTGGTGGTCGTTCGCCGCTCAAGGGGTTAATGTTTGTATATTTTATACAATATATAATATTTTCAAAAAACCCTGTAGATAATATAAATTCTACGTATATACATTTTATATAATATATATAACAAATAACAAATATATGTCCTTAAGTGGGACTCCACTTAGCATTTGTTGTTGTGAATAAATCACAAGAGCGCCAGCGCTACTACACTAGATATGTAGTATCTGTAGTAGCGCCAGCGCCGCATTAAACTATGGTCTCCAGCCAGTTGAAGACCATAGTTTTGTGTGAATATGCGCGGTGTCGTGCTGTACATAATATTTTATTTTAGTTATACCTTTTTTTTGAAATATTAGACAACGACACCACGTGTAGACGAGAATATTAAGAAAAAAAAATAAACGTTCGGACAAAAACCCGTGACGAATGCACCGTGTCTCACAAATAGCTCTTTCAATTGTGAACTGGTTGGAACTTAATATTTGTGTTACTTTTCTCTGCCGACGAGTAGGCTACGCGTGTACCGTTCCGTAAAGCCTCATCTACACAAGTGCGCTAGCGATCCGTGAGCTGTTTTTGAGCTTCCATCTTTAATCCCAAATTGTTTAGTTTGGCTGTCATGAAATGGGGAACACTAAGTAAACACAGGAAGAGTGAATAAAAAATAATTAATTAAGTTGCAATGTTTCTTAAAATCGTGGTATACCGAAAACAGAAAAATTACAACTACAAAATTAAAGAAAAATATAAAAAATTACATTCTTCAAATATGTGTTTCAACTAGAAAGAGTAGGTAGATTAAATATTATTATTGGTAGTAAGCAGCAGGTAGACTTTATAAACAGGTTTCAGATACAGATAGGTTCTACCAGAATAGCCAGTCATTTAAATTAAAGAAGAAAAAAGGAACTAATAAAATAAGATAATAGATAATCCTTGAAGCAACGACAGTAAAGAAGTTCCAACGCTGCGCTATCGCTATTGCCTCGACCCGCAACGCTTTTCATGTGTTGAAGCATTATGTGGAATGGCGCTATGAGATACTATCAAAACGGACTCAGTCGCATGGACTTTCTAAACCATATTTCTGTATTGCACGCAGTAATTGCGCGACATTATTGTGTTACTGAACCATCTTTTGTTTGATTAATGATATTGGGTAAATAAAAATATGAGTTTTGTCTAAAAATTTAATTGGTTGGTATACATAATAATAATTAATAAAATGGACATTGGAATAACTAAAGGCTAACTTTATCCTTTTCAAATATAACCACATATTTTATTAAGGTCTGTCAACATAGTATTAATCGAAATACTCGTATAAACTCATAAATTTTATTGTGGTGGTATATTTTTACTTGTTGAGTTGTTTTTGTAAAATCTCTAGCTTCACGTTCTCGTGCTTAAAAAGGCACGTTAAGCCGTTGCTGTCGTTTAAACCCACCAATTTGAATTAGGCCAGCGGGGCCTACAATACAATAATACCTACTATACCTACCTACCTACCTACTATAAATAATAATAAATAATAATATATAAATATTAGACGACATCACATACATTATTCTGATCCCAAGGTAAATAGCTAAAGCACTCGTTTTATGGAAATCAGAAACAACGACGGCTACAACCACCCAGACCCGACACAATATCGAAAAGTTAGTTTTCGACATTGACGTGCAAGCCACTCGGCTTAACATTTCCAAAACTTGTCTTAAATGTACCAAAGGTTTCGTCGTCACGTCGTACTATAAATAAACATGTTAATATTATTCATTTTTGAATTGTTAAAGTTCGTTAGTAATGATAAAACACCGGTATTATAAAGTATTATCTCCCCTTCACGAAATATATGTGAGATAACGAAACACTAGGTAAACATATCTCGTGATAAATACTTTACTTACCTACCTGTCGCGGCCGCCGCGCGCGTTTCAATAATAACCGTGATATTGCGATGATATGGACTGGAAAAACTCGTTCGGCGGATGTCGATATCCTTAAAGGTTCATGGATCGGCCGCTTGTCATCTCCAATATATCGCATAGCTTCTTATACATTGAATGCGGTTACTGAACCGGACGTGAGTTCATTGGAAGCGACTGCGCAATGTACAGCAGGCAGGTGGTTTAAGTACTCTGTTTAGTTTGACTGTCGTGATCTTAGTGTGATGCCGGTGAGCGGCTTTCATTCATGCCGCCTCGGGCCATGTTCCATACGAGATCTCATCTTCCAATTACCGACTGCGTCCGTGTGCTCTTCTCCGCGATTTTTGTCATTGTTGCTCAATAGTCGTAAAACGTTCACATAAAAATCAGAAATAGTCGTTAGTCTGGTTTTGGAATCGATCGATTATGTTAAGAAGACGCTATGCTGATTGTTTTGTATGGTTTAGCCGACTTTAGCCTTAGATTTTGACGAGTAAAATGTAAATTTGGAGATCGCAACTACGATTTCTGTATCTTCATTAATAATTTTGTGATTATAGTACTATTTACTAGGTCGATAATAGCTCACGCTTTGATAATTTAATGCAGAAAAAATAATTATTAATTGAGAAATGCAAATCTAAATTGAATGCAAAACAGTGAGTTGACATTATTTTATTTATAAAACAAAAATCAGTCTCAAAACGAGCAACAGGGTTAGGAATCGCCTGCATGATTGATGATTGATGAGCAATGACTGAGTGTCTTTGAAAGGATTCGCGCGTAGGTAATTGAAGGCGAATTTCGTCATAGGTGAAGTTTTCGAGGGCCAGTCGATGTGGCAGCGGCGGCGGTGCGGCGCGGGCGCATTGTGCCCGGTGTATTACACAAACAGCTGAGCGCAATCGCTCAGCGTTTCACAATCGCGGGTTCACCGACCGACACCAATACCTAAATTAATTTTCTTTTCGGTCCCCCGTCGTCGCTCATTGTTCAATTTGTGACTACAATTTTAGAGCAATGTGCCATTTGGTGACATGGTATTCGTCGAAAGTAAGCTAAAGTTGTTAACTGCCGTCACCTCTTTCTGGCGTGTTTAGCTTAATGTTCCGATGTTGCTTTCTGTTAATTTTCAAGACTGGCTTCGTTGGCGATCATTTTTTTAATAGCGAGAAATAAGGTTACTCGTTAGAAGTCTTAAAAAATATTTTTCTAGACAGTTAATCACTGTTCTGTAGGTTAATTATCTAGATTATGAAAGCTGGCAGTAAGTTTTTTTAGTGTTTATGTAAGACGAGGCGATTTATTAAATTGCCTTGCAAAAATTTCTCTTGAGGTTAAAAGATTTTTGGATAAAGATTATCTTGAGCGCGATAACACTAACCGGTTCAAGTTTCCGAAACGGCAAGCGCGACATTTTATAAATGTCACAAGGTTATTTACCGTTTGTATTGAGGAATTATAATACACCACGGTACATGGTCAAGCGAAGAGTTTGATGGAAGCTAATGTCAGTCTGAAGGTCCTAGACGTATCGATTTCGGAATGCGCTTAAACAATAACGTGTGTTGAATATTAAATGTAACAGATTACAGACCTTTGTTGAATAACAAATGGATGCGAAATAATTAATCATGGTGAAGCGAGAGGCCTAAGTTTTGACTTGGTTGCATAACTGTTGGCAGTTGTAGGTCTGATATAACGTTTTGCGATTTCTATTTCTTTCTTTAGATATAGATTTATTTAAATCATACGGCATCATCTGGGACCGTAGGTACGTTATTTCCTAAGCACTGAAATTTTCGAAATGTTTTTTTGGCTAACACCTTGACCGGCTATTACAAAAGTTCTTAGCTTCCACTATGGCTACCATAACGCGATAGCCTGTTCGCAATCGAGCTTATATTTTTTTACTGTCCTCAGATACCGCACTTGGATAATAAAGTTAACAAAGCATCTGTTGACCGTGAAGGATTTGTAAAGGCTGAGGAATTTATAACATTTCTCGTCTTCTCTTCTTGTAATTGAGTCCAATATCCGTTTCAATTTCAGTTATCTTAATAACTTTTATAGAAGTCGCTTTTCCAAATACAATAAGTATGAAGTGGTGACTGATGAGCTAGCATGATGTATATGGTCATGAATTCAAAGTCTATCGGCGATGTCCGTCATCAATCATATACCTACATGATAGAATGCCTTTAAACACCACCCTAAGCTTCTAACTAAATATGTATTGCTTACATGCATGCTAGAGCATTCAGTAAATTTTTCATATGGTTTTATATCTACAGCTAGGTAGACCTAGTACCTAATAATAATAATACAAATAATTTCATAAAAGTCTCCTTGTTAAATAAATTAAAATAAAATTATTTAAAACATAAAATGCAGTCAAAGAGAAGGCGACGCGACGCGTGTCATTGCTACATACTCTCGGTAAGTAATAGCACAAAATAAAGAGACTGCAGAATGTAAGCTTCATATAAACGCGCTCTAGCAACGTAATAGACAACCTCTCGCGGGCACGAAATCCCGCAACTGTGCTCGAACTGGTTTGAGATGGTCCGAGATTTTTATATTATTTTATTCGATTCCTGGCTGGGTCGGGTGGGTGTTTAATTTTTTCACTGTATTTTATAAATATTTAATTCAGCTTCAGTGCAGCAATTAGCACTTAAAAGTAAAAAGTAAAAAATATTATTTTATGCTGACAAGTCGAATTTTTGGTGAAGTTTAATTTTAAAATTAAAATGGTTTGAAAACTGTCAGTATTATAAAAATGCACATTCACGTACGTAACTTTAAGCTTTTAAGCCCTACTAATGCTCCGGCTTTTAAGTTACAATCGTATAAAGTAACCTATTTTAACATGATATTCTAAATAAAACAACTTTTACGGTTACACACTGGGAGACTGAGGCGTTGGTCTTTTTCTCCCCTGTGACCACGGACCCTGCGTAATATAAATATGCGAGTAGATCCGTAAAAATTGTTTTATTTAAATATGTAGTGTTCGCGTAAACCTTAGAAAACAATATAGAATACGATGTCTACAATGAACATACAGGTTGACTTTTTTATCACCGTCCATAACTTCTGAGATGAATCCCGTGAAACGAACAACTCTTACTATTGGACCAACTCCCAACTCGAAAATAAAATTCAGCTGTTCCATACATTTTGATCGAATGAATATTGATGTTTTGTATGGAACAGCTGAATATTATTTTCGAGTTAGGGAGTTGGTCCAATAGTAAGAGTTGTTCGTTT
Source organism: Eudonia mercurella (assembly GCA_963082485.1). Classification (NCBI taxonomy): domain Eukaryota; kingdom Metazoa; phylum Arthropoda; class Insecta; order Lepidoptera; family Crambidae; genus Eudonia; species Eudonia mercurella. Next base: position 8,641,089 of record OY720028.1, read on the forward strand.
ATATCACGGGAGTCATCTCAGAAGGTTTGGATGGTGATAAAAAAGTGACCCTGTAGGTATGACCGTTCCATGATCATCATCATTCCGAGTCCGTGAGAGGGTGTATGAGTGTCACTCGTATGTATTACGCTTACCTTCTGGGGTCTCCTTATTTTGTGGTAACAGCGAAACAAACGGAGAAAGTCTCGCTTTATTTGCACTCACTCACGTGCGGACTTCCTACTTCCCCTTAATGCGGTTAATACCACCGTGTTGTATTATAATACCGGGATCTTGAAAGCTATGCAACTTGGATGGTGGCTGGTTTCGGATGGGTGATCATAACCAAAATATTTCCTGTGTGTTATGAGAAGCCTTTTGTCCCAGTTGTTGTGGTACATACGATGTCTTCTTAGTCAGCTTGGTTCGTTATCACCATCTTTTTAATAGCATTTGAAGATAACCAGTTCCTCAATAGCTAAGAATTCCAGTTACCTTATCATTACCTACCATTAGGTAAAATCAAGCGATTTCCCTTTGTGGTATATTAATAATATCCAGTAAAAGATCCAGAAATAGAAACTATTTCTGTTGCAGAACTTAAAAACCGTAAGCGTGAAACGGTTAATTTTCTCTGATCTCCTTAAGGAGATACCTTAAGGTAGGAGGTTCATGCAAGCTTTTAAGAGCCGAATAAAAAAACATCCAACATTTAAAGACGACCTAAACTTTTTGAGGAGATGGGGGTTCAGTATTTCGCTCCTAATCAATAGTGAATAGTTACAGTGAAGGACCAAGGGTCCCGTCAACAGTCATCCGACGTTGTAAGTACAATTACCAGAACTGGTGATTAGTTGCGTTGTTGTTTTGTTTAGTTCGGTCGGCTTTTGTTGTGTAACGCCGACCGGTCGGCTCAGATTACCCACCAACAAGACGTTTCATAAAACCGTTTGTTACTTTCATTTCGCAGCCGATGCAATAGCCCACCGCGCGATCGGCTCGAAATCCAATTCAATTACGTCAAATGTGACATAATTTCGCGTGTGCAGGTACCTACTTAGGCGGCCGGCTGTCATTCCGTTGACGTTTGGATGTCATGTTTACAAACAAGCTGTCACCGATCAGTCGGGCCGGTCACGGAAATTTGATTGATTGCAATATTGCTGGAAAAAATGTATTTCTCTCTAAAGTTAATTATAGTATAGATAAATACACACAAAAATAATCAGTGCGGTAATTTTCTATACCGGGCAAACACAGCTTTAAAAATAGGGTTGTATTGAAATGAATTGCACGAGAGATAAAGTTATTTATTAATAGATCCTTGACAATTATTATTTGTGTTCAAGGAACATATCATTTATTCATAACAGTCATACAAACTGTCTGGTAAACAAAACAGCACGAAGCCGAGTTGGAGCAGGATTGTACTTCACTGGGAAGTCTCTAGCCGTCGTTAGCCTCAGGATATCTGAAACACGCCCAAATTTCCACAAGCGTGATACCTCTGTCGCACCACTGCCGATTTTTGGGGTGAATATTCAGAGTGTTGATTGATTAAAGAAAATTGTCAATTCGATGGTCACGGATCAGCCTGGCGGCAAGTCACGGGATGGAAAAACCCAAGCGGATTTTAGCCTTTCATTGTGGGAGTTAGGGGAAGAGCCCACAGCCTTCCGTGTCTCCCAGGAAGCTGTGTGTGAGTTGTCTTTTTACTAGCTACCTACTAGCCGTCCAAGTAACATCTTGCAGATCGGCAAGGTTATGATAAGAGTTAGTTGAGGTATTGGCACGTAAAGAAGCATCTTCACGTTCCAAAAGTATTATAATTAATTGATTGACAGCCAATCCGTGTGACAAAGTGATTCTTTGAATTGTAACAAGTGTATTATGTAAACCAGATATCGTCGGGCGCGTAAACGACTACGTTTGTAAACGATTGACGCTGATAATAATCGCGATTATTGATCCATATCGAACCAATAGTGGATAAAGCGTCCATAAAATATCGATAACGCCACCACCGATTCTATTTGGGTATGCTCCCGTCCCTAGTTTCTATTGATGCCGGCACTGTGTAGGCTTCTGAATGTCAAAAGCAAGAATGTCTCCTCTAAATAGAATATAATAATATGTTATTTTTTTTACCTGGTAAAGTTTTCTAGAACTTCACATTCACATATTTTTTTACATTTGTTTTGTTATCCTTTATTGCGATATTAATAAAGCAATTGACAGACTTAATGCCCTGCTACCAGTCGATCCACTGATTGACACTCGATTCACAACAAAACACTTTCAGGTACCTATGCGTTTATATTTTTTTTATATTGTATAAATATTGTAACTCTTATCTCAAAAGCATGAGCTATCAAAACTAGCTGTTCATGAAAAATATTTTTGTTCCTGACTGTTAGTATCGATTGACATTTAGTTACAAGGTCTTTGAACGATTAGCTATTTCGCTTGCAACAATGTGCTGACAATTTTCGGTACGACCTTTGATATTTTGATATAAGAAGCTCGATTAATACTGATCGACCAGTTTCTGGACCGGCTGTACCCACATTCGTCACGCTTGCCGATATAACATCGCTGTTTGACTTGAAACTGCTATCAAGGTCGACAATATTTTGTTCGTAGTTTAGCATCAAATCTCTCGCAAGGGTACAAATGAAACATATTAACTCAACTTAAGAAATAATAACCTTTTTAAATCTTCTCGTATGTCACCAGGAGGCGCTACTTTAAGGCCATACAAATTTTTGTTTCAGTAAACGTGATCGAATGAATGCGGATAGTTAACAAAACTCACACTAGGCATGTATACTTACCGTTCATCACGGACTGGCTAGTCAGCCCGTGACCACAGCAAAATAGTCAATATTTATAAGGTATAAAATGCTTTTTAGTGCCACAATATACTATAGATTAACATTGTATAGTAAATAAACTATATCTAAATAGATTAATGGTTTATATGAAACACGAAGATCTAAAACTCCAAATTTCATAATAGAGGTACCACAAGACATAGGTACTTAATATAATTGTCAACGTATCGCACATCGTTCGACTGGGTCTGTAAATCAGTCATCTTGCGGACTGAGAGTTCACTGGCGAGCTTTAACCAGGAATGCTTCGGCGATTACTCACTGAAAGCATTCTTGGCGCGCCGATCCTCTGTGCAGATCAACCGCTAAGGGGCTCGATGTAAGAACCAATAGACTGTCGTACGATCGACTTGTTGTATTAAAACCCTTATAAGCGGCAGTATTTTTAGTTTGTATACTCATTTGATTTGTTATAATTGATACATTAACTCTTTGATTTTTTAACACTTTCAACATAGCAATAAAAATATTTAAGAAATTTCCTGTAAAGATAACTAGGTAACGCAAATGCTGACAGATAATTTGAAGGAAATTAATATACAAATGTTATTATAATATTAAAGAGTACCTTAAGGATTTTTTTTATCTAAAATGAATGAATAATTACACATATCCTATTATCATATCATATCATACATATCCTATCATATGATAAAACGTATCCTCCTCACCATTCCAGACACTTTTATACATTCCTTTAAATACGTTTTTGTGCAACATCATTGTTGGTAATAAATTATTTTGAGTATTTATATATATATAGGTATATTGTTTAGACTACATCACATACATTATTCTGATCCCAAGGTAAGTAGCTAAAGCACTCGTTTTATGGAAATCAGAAAAAACGATGGCGACGCGTCATAATATCATAGTTCCATAACCACCCAGACCCGACATAATATCGAAAAGTTAGTTTTCGACATTGACTCGACCGGGAATCGAACCCAGGACCACAGAGTTAGCGCCGCCCAAAGTCCGACGTGCAAGCCAAATTGAACTTAGAATTTAGAATTGACCTTTATCATTTCAATGTTTTATGTTGGTCTCTATTGATTGGTTTTCAAACACCCCTTTTGGAAATGACTCGAGGGCAACACGGCGAATGCTCAGTTCCTTTTTAGCTCTGATCTTGTTGGGGGATTTGTTGTTGTCTTTAAGATGAGTGCCTTTTGAACCTAAGCTGTAATGTAATGAACAATTTAAACGTGAATTTTAAGGAATATTTATTTATTTAATTTTTATTTATTTATTTACACACTAGTGGTCGCTCAGTGGTCGAAATTAGACCGTAATTTTATTAACGCTGCACGGATTGTATCCTAAGCAATGAAAAATTAAAAAAGATAGAAGATACCTATGTGAGTTTGGATTGGCATTGACAGATTTCGGCCACTCCTACTATTTTTGAAATTTTTGAAAAGAGTATATATGCGTGTGTGTCAAATACATGGTAGTGTGTGTAATGTTTGTTTTATTGATGTTTTTGGAGTTTACTTGACCGGGAGTTAGTTTTAAGCAGGCAGGTGTTGAAGTCGCCCATTAACACTACATGTTCATAATTAGGGTTGAGGTCGCTGAGGATCCTTTCGAGAGAATCAAAGTAATCAATGTTTAGATTTGGGTAATAAAATACAGCAAGGAGAATTTTGGAGTGATGGAGTAAGATTTCAGTGAAAAGATATTCAGGAGACGCAGAGTACGGAGCAGGAGATGCAATAATAACCTTGTGATGTCAGCACGTAAATATATGGCAACACCGCCGCCTCCCTTAGCAGTTCTATCTTTACGGATTAACGAGAAGCCAAGGAGGGCAAACTGGGAAGAAAGAAGAGAAGGTTTAAGAAAAGACTCTGAGATAAATAAAGCATCTAGATGTACGTTATTAAAGGACGCTCGAAGATCGTCATAATGGCCGGGAATACTTTGGGCATTAATATGGATTGCATTAAAGTTGTTGGGAAAAGAAAGAGTATTGGATATTTGATCATGCTATGTCAGATTGTCAGCAAGAAGTGGAATCACGTGAAAAAAAACTATCATCCAATTCAATATCATCCATTACCACAGTACAATAGAATAAATAACAAAAACACTATATATATAATATATATAATAACAAAAAGAAATAAAAAACTAAACTCAATAATTATTAAAAGGAAGAAAACTAAACTATACTTAACACTACACTACTAATGTGACCTTATCAAAAAATAAAAGGCAAAAAGAAACAAAAGAGCGTTGACAGTTTATAGAAGAAATAAAAAATATTTACCCTAAACCATTTTTTACTAGCCAGAATCGTTACAATGTTATGTAAATACTGTATCCTTTTTTGCCTATTTAAAAAAGATAATAATAATGCTCGAGCATTATCTTGTTATCTCGACGTTAGTTAATTAGCAAAAAAAGATAAAACGGTGGTAGACTTCCCTGGTGTCAAAACTCTATACTATAAATGTGATAAGTTCGAAACTCATACCTAGTTATTTAATAAGATAAAATTTACTAGAAAAGATCAACCAGCCTCAGGAAGCTCGAGTGGGAATCGAACCCACGACCTTTAGATAACCGGTCCAATGCTCTGACCGCTGAGCTACCGAGGCTTATAGAGAACTATATATAGCATTGTGAATGCAAAATAATAGAAATACTTATTAAATAATAGAAATACTTATTAATAATGAGGAACGAATAAAATACATAAAATGAGCTGATGATGAGTAATATTTGACTGAACATACTTTAACAATTCTTAAATAAGGAGAGTAGAGTACGCTACCTACTATTTTCTAGGCTAATTAAAAGAATGCGGCACTAAATACCTTGATGATGCGCGATACGGAAGCGACGGTTATTCTTTTGATACAGATCGATGTGAATAGATAAAGCTCCCGTTGTATTTGATCGGACAGTCTGTGCCTCAATTCTGCTATTATAATGCGTTCACAATCGTGTGTCAGCGGCCTGATTCTGACATTTTTCTTGTAGCCCAAATGTCAAAGAAAGAGCGGTCAGTTGAGACTTGAGCGACATAGTTTAGCTGACCAAGAAGACGGCGACATTCTACCATCTTGCACAATGACACAGCTGTTGCGAACGGATTGATTGTACTTACATTGTAAAAAACTTGTGTTTGTCTCTTACAATTTTTTCTAATCGAAACTATTTTTAAAGTATATCTTGAACGTCAAAACTGTTGTAAGACTACCAACCTTAGACCTTACGTTATTGTACTCTGTTTGGATGGAGATGGAGCTTATTATAATCCACCTGGCCTGCTCACGCTACCACTATATTCATTTATGAGGTGCAAGCACTTCGGCCGGAAGCCTCAACTAATGAGAATCTGGTCAACCTGACGCTACTTATCTCACAGGCCAAACTAATATTGTCAAGAGATAAAATAAACAATAATGTTATCAACATTTACAACAAACCCTACCACGTGCAGATATGTACCCACCCCATGCTGGGAATCGAAACCGGGAACTTTGGCTAGTTGTATAGACCGGTATAGTTTAACTTGTGGTTTTGTGACCGCAGACGCGGTAAGAAAACAACCACAGCCTTCTCTGATAATATCATTAGAATAATTAGGATCCAAATCCACAAACGCTTTTGGAATGATATCCTCAGATATAACAATACGATAAAAAAAGTAATGCTAACCATCTTGCTACTCCAACAGTTTCCTCTCCAACATTCAGATCTATCAGACACAACATTTGTCACCACGTAATTGACAAATAAATTGTTAGTATTCAAAACAGAATAGTCGCAACGCAGCCCGAGGTCGGCTGATCCCGTTGGAGCGGCCGGGTCGGCCTAACGGGCGGCTAATGAGAACGGAGCGGTTCAGTTATGCAGATGCTGTACTTGCGCGCGCGCCGATTATCCGACTGCGCCGTATTCGACCTTATTCCGTTGGTGGTAACGCCTTGGACTGCTCACTGTGTGACACTTGAATCGGTTTCCTTTGTTAACTGAATGCGTGTACGCACGCTCATTGTGAGGTCGGCTTAAGTGAATGCTTCAATCAGTTTTATTGGATAAATATTTATAACATTTTCATTTAATATCCAACCACTCCATCGCCAATGTATATCTTTCCATTAATGTACAAAAGTCAAAACAAAAAAGGGGAAATAAAATCTAAGTATAATTTGAGAACATTAATTGAATCAATAAAACCTGATACTATTTACACTAAACCAACCTATTCTAAATAAAAAGTAAACATTTTTTAAATGTCCTATAATTTATAGAACGCGAAGCTCGTTTCTGATATGGCCAGTGCAACGCGGACATGCAAAACTGTTTCAAATAGTGGCTGGTAAACAAGCCGTATTGGCTGGGGTCAAAGGCTTTCTACGTGGCCACCTAGGTACGGTTAGACAGTGAATGTAAGGGCACTTCAACTCAAAACAAAAACACTTTTTTAGGGAATGTTGTTATCTAGCAATGCATTCTGTGTATCTTTGTCTTCTTAGGGTGCTTCTCAAACTGGTAAAGGTTAGCAGCTAGCTCTCCATATGTCCTATTGTCTATGGTAAGGCGAAAGAGCACCGCACCGAAAGCACTCATTATTCTCATTATCTTCATTTCTGAATATTTCTTAACCACGACTTACTTTTTAAGGGTATGATATCCACAAAATTTACTAGGTTTAGAAGCGTAGTAGCTAAAGTGTTGCAAGCGTCAAGAAGCTGCGGTGACCACTTATCATCATGCAGTTCGCATGCTTTTGCTTATATACCGAATAAAATTAATAATCGGTGGGTTAAGACTTGACACATAAGTTTAGGAGCTGTACTCATGTTACTGATCTGCCTGCTATTAAGATATTTTGTAGTAGATAATCCTTTAAATTTCTTTAAATCAAATAGAAAATTATTAATTACAAAATGTTATTAATCGAAAACATAAACCAGGAAACACATGGACGCCAAAAACGTTTACAAAATTAAACAATACTAAAAGAAATGGCATTGCAAAGATCATTATGTAACGCCCGGTATTGTCGATTGCTGACGGTACCAACTACCGATGAGGGAAGGAGGTATTAAGGCGGGGGGAGGCAGGTCGCCGTCACACGCGCGGCTAGAAAGTCCCTGAACCATTGTATTCTTCATTACGACACTTATTTATCAGCTGTCATTCCACATTCCACTTATTGCATTATTTATGCAAATGCGAAACCTCCTCGGACGCTTCTCCTCCAAAGTCAGCTAATTAACAGCGTCTTCGAATAAGCAGCTTTCCGATACTGTTTCCGTATAATCGTAAAATTTAAACGCGTCGTAATTCGCTTTGTTTTGCTACTTAATTGTTGTGTTTGTCTGTATAAAGCAAAAACTAGCTATTTAAAAAAAAAATACTACATTCTAACGTTGGATTGTACTACCTACTGATTTCTAAGGTCGAAGCTACTCATTAGCATTACAAATCGACGCACATCCTGCCTAGACGGAGTCGTCAAATTTAGAAGACTTCTGGTAAAGAGGTCATGAGAAACAATTTAGACTTAAATGAAAAGGTCGCAGCATACATGTTATTTAAAAGTCGATCTGTCGCTGCCACGGCAGACGGACCGTGACCATAGGATTTCGGGTAACACATCGTTTGTAGTTGCCAAACAGATTGGGTCATTCTTTTGTCCGTGTGGGAATGATGCAAATGAGCCGCTTCGCTATTTCTTTGTTTGATTTCGTGAAAGTTTACACGATCGACGGGGAAACGCGGTTGGCTACGACCGATGTGAACGCCATTTTTATGTAATTGTTACGTCGATGCTTGATCGCCGCAAGATACGGGTGGTTGGCGAGCAGATAGCATTGCGCTTATATGTGTTCCAAATGACGATAATGTCAAAATACATGTGATAGACTAACCGAAAACAAATCGTTGCGATTAGGTACGTATAAACAATAAAAGATTACAAAATTCTTTTGATGTAATCTCTATTGTTTATTTTGATAAGAAGATTAGAAAATCCGCCAAAAAATGTTTTTTCTAAAACACGCAGACCAGCGGGTCTGCTATCTTAATAACTGAAAGAAATTATCTATGAGCTGAAACAATAATAAAAATGTATGCAGGTACCTAAAGTAATGGAAATTATATGCTGCAGTTGGTGTTAACCATTGTACCTAACTAGAATAAATAAAAAATAATTAAAAACCGACCTGCTTTGAATGACTTAGTCTTCGACTTATTTATAAGGAACTTCCTCCGGTAACTTGTACCACACAACAGAAGCGAACACCACGGAGGGGAATGCCCTTTATGAAATCAGCTGCACCCGGGTCAAGACGGCTGAGATTTTTGTACTTTTGAAGGGAATCCTACATCAAACTTGTTATTAGACCCAATGTGCCAATGCGGAAGGGCACTCTCGACTATTCGCTTTGAATAATATCCGTTACTTTTAAGTGACAATGTTAAGTTCGTTTATGATAGCGTCGTTGTTATGTAAATACAATTATGTCAACTAGATCAGGTGATTGTGAATGCTTTTATAAGATCTTTATTAAATCAAACAAGATGTTTTCTTGCAACAGATTTAGATTATTTAGCAGTTATTCTTTCAAGTAACTTTTTCAACGTATTCTTTCACATGATTTTGGGATCTAATTGAGATCGACTTCTTGTCTTGACTCATGTTTGGAAATGTTCAACTATGAAGGGACTAACAAACCAATTTGGTATATTCAAAAGTGATGTTCATAAACCTATCTAAAACTGTAAAATTTCTTCAATACATTTTCAACCATATGCATAAGGCGTAAAGTTCGAAGTTTATTGAGGAAATTTGACAGTTTGTGGTAGGTTGATGTGCAGGCGTGTGTACCAATTAAAGATTTTTTCTATTTCTATTTCTACTCGTATTTTTACTACTCTAGTAGATATTATGTAGGTAAGCGTACTGAGTGTAGTGCAGTGCATTACAAATAATTAACGAACATTGAATTCCGCAGATACCCGTTGGCATTCTAGGAAACAGGCTTCGGTTCACATCGTTTCAACACTATCTATCATTGGGCACTAAGAGGCAGCGGGGTGGTCGGTCGATCAGGCGGAATTCTAGACTTTTCCCTTAAACGGACTAGACGGCTTGTCCAGTTTAAACAGTAACTCATCTGTTTGTAATGCAATGCGATATCACGCTTGATGATGTGAGATTTATTGCTGACCGCTCATTACAAATGAGCACAATTTAATCTTCTGTCTCAATGTGATGATATATTGTTTGGGCAGCTGAATACAGTAGCTTTGATTGCTTAAGAATGATTGCTAAGATTTGAAGCTTTAAACGATGTTTTGTTTTCAATTCATTTACCATGCATGATAGGGTTTCTCACGCAAAGAGTTGACTACTACCCTCATGCACTAGATGATTACCTACGTCGATGATAAAAATGCTTTACAATGGACACTTACACTGGATATAATGCAGTGTATTTTTAGTTTTAGGCGTACACAGTACTCAAGTTTATCAGTAGGTATTCATTTTCAGAGACATGAAAAAAAATTGATTTTAGCAATATGACTGTATGTTTTGGAAAGGAGCAAAGAACTATTAAGTTCCATTCTGGGTCATCTCGATAGAAGGCTCCAGAAAACTCGATAGAGGTGGAGTATTTAAAAAAAGTATATTTTGATTATTTATAGGCAAAATAGTCCAGCGCAGAGTTTATTTAATTTAAAGAAGTTAATACTTTTACTAAGCAGCAGTCCCATTTTATTTTGTTACTACTTGAAGGGCATGAGATCCAGTAAACCAACGGGGTAAAGAGACTTTTTTTTCAAAAGATTTTGAATTCCACTCGTTCTAACTTGAATGAAAACTCTGTGAAGAGATACTGTTTATATATAGTTAGCTGTGTCTCTGGTATTGATTATATGAAATTCTACATGTTCTTATTGCAAATACTGCAATACATCTTATGTTGTATCTAAGGTTTACGAAACTTCTATTAGAAGGTCTACTCATTCATGATGTGCATTGATTGAGAAAGAACGAAACATGTTTATGACAAAACTACAGATGTAACTTTAAGTACACAATTACTGTTATGAACTTTACCAACCTTTTACCGATCTTTGCTTAAATCTTATATTGTAACAAAAAAATATTTTAATTATATTGTGATATAGTCAATACTCATCAGTGATGACTCGATTTTAATGATGGCGGCCGGTGCCCAGCAGTGTGACGTATAGGTTAATTCGTACTCCTACTATGGAGCACGTGTTGGATTAACACGATGGGTCAAGTTCAAGTGTCAAGCGATTGTGATGATTGATATTAAGGCGCTGGCAACCATGAAACAGTGCTCGCTGCTACTCACTGCCTGGAATGCACACAAGCAATAGGGATGCAATTAGTGCGTGATCATTGACGCAGGATTCAAGTCAAGAAATTCGAAACACGCTATTTATTATTAAATCAAGGTGTTTTATTTTAAAAAAGACAATAGTGTTGTTCTAATAAGATTTTGTATACTTACTTAATTTCATTGACCTACCTAAGTAAATTAAAAAGATAATCACGGTAATAGACCTAGGGGTGATTTTGTATTCTTTCTATTGAGGAAATTTCATGTATGAAAAAACATGAAAAAATATGTATTATGTGTTAAATAAAGCACACAGCGTTGCAGTGTAAAACTTGCTGGTGGTGAAGACCCTATGACACATGACAGTGACAGCGCGGTAAAGGAGCGCTCTTGCTGGTAAGAGATTGGTTGAACGATAAAGTCCTATTGACAATCTGGTTAGGTTTTTTATGCAATTTATTAGACTAAAGCTAAATTCACAGACTGCTTGTTTTATTTAACACATAATACATGTTTTGTTGTAATGCAAAACATTTATATTATCTATACTAATATTATAAAGAGGAAACCTTTGTTTTTTTGTATGTATGTAGGTATGTATGTAGGTATGTATGTATGTGTGTATGTATGTGTGTATGTATGTTTGCAACGAATAAACTCAAAAACTAATGGACCGATTTAAAAAATTCTTTCACCATTAGAATGCTACATTAGCGCTGAGTAACATAGGCTATATTTAAAAAATATATATACGAGTAAAATACTAAAAACGACAATTAAATTTTCCAATACAAAATGATTTGTTTGTTTTGTTGCCATGGAAACCATTGATATATATTTAACTCAACGACGGACACTGTCAAAGCGGTACGAAGTCAGCTAGTAACATATATTTTTCGTAACGTTGTATTTTGTATACTTTTTATGTAAACCGTGCATAAGTGAAGCGCGTTTCACAGTTGACAGCGTCATAATGATAAGGTGATTATCGATATTTTAGCCTGACCGTACTTGCTTCTAACAGATAGTAATGTTTATGGCAATGATTTTACTAAGCTTGTACAGACGCCTGCATATAAACCTATCCAAAACTGTCAAATTTCTTCAATAAATGTTCAACCATATGCCATATACATAAAGTTCAGAGTCTATTGAGGAAATTTGACATACTGTGGTAGCTGTGTGCAGGCGTGTGTACAAACGATGTGTACAAATTGATCTGAAAGCGATCTTGTTAACTCAACCGGGTCACCTCCAACACGAATGTTGTCGAATTAACTTGTAATGCCGCAAAATTCGAGAGTGTCACCACTAGTCCTTATTGTGCGATTTGTTTTCAACTCTACATGCATTCACTTAAGAGCTATCCGACTTCAGAACGAAACATGTGATTTATCGACCATCGCATTCTTGCGCCATTATCGCGAAACCACCCAGATTACGAAGGAAATCCAATCTTTCTGATTAACAACTGCTTCATTGCGGACAAGTTGAACCTTCATTATTTTATGCGTCGATGTAATCAGGCAATGTACAAGCTATAACTTTAGAAATTGTATGTAAGACTTGCACACGATTGCATAGAAAAATTACTGCGGAATAAATAGTATGTCACGGCATCTATCCAGTCGCAGAGTGTAATTTAAATTATTTACTCGATTTTCGCAACTTGCTTTGTCCCTTTTATAAATTCCATCTCAGCGATGCGAATGCGATGGAATTTACGTAGTAAGTAAAGATAGAATGTACTTAGTTAACCTTTTGTTCAATTTATTATTAAAGCGCTGTTAACACATTTTTGATAGTCCTAAAGCTTAATCCCTGTCAAAAATTTAATACGCTTGTATTAATTACTAGCTTTTGCTCGCGGCTTGTCTCACGTGAGTTACACGACTTGTGATTGTTATAATAAAAGCCAAACTTATTAGGTAATGTAAGTATCTGTAGGAATATTCAAGAAACACTTCATAATTTAACATGGCCAAATACCGAAATTCAAGGATTTAACTTTGAAAATGACAGATTTCGTTACTTCAATAATTTCTATACTAGTGGTTTTTCGAAAAATGCTAAGACACGTCGTTCTTTATTTTTATTGAAAAATATCGATTAAAGTTTTAATTTTGTAGTTCTTACTTTAAAAATAACGACTTCCCCAAAAATACTTTTTTCCTTAAATAAACGAAATTCCTGAGACAAGTCCTTCTTTATTTCTTTCCAAAAAGCCAAATACCAATTTTCATGTATTTTACTTCAAAACTGACGGACTTTCATACAAACTTTCACCCCATATTTGACCCCTTTAGGGTATGATTTCCGTAAAATACTTTCTTAGAGGCTGGTTACATCACTCAATTAACCTACAGTCCAAATTTCATCTAATTAGCTCCAGCGGTTTCGGCTCGTCGATGATGAATCAGTCAGTCAGGACAAGTCATTACATGTATAGATAACCTTAGTAGTTTAACAAAGTTATATGGAGATTGAACCCCGAATACTTGCTTTCAACTCAAGCATCTCTTCGTTAGGCTACCGCCCAAAACTGTATAGGTAGTGTTTAATGAATTATATAGCGTAGAAAAAAAAATGTATCACGAATTTAACCTTGAGTACTTTATAGCTTCCAGTCTTGATTCATAAAAAAATCACAGAGCCGTCTTACGTGTCTTGAACCACGTTCTATTTTTAAGACTATCTTATCTTATACAAATTATGTTTTAGGTCGAGTTACATTGCCGACAGCTTTTGTTAATACGTTTGTAATGTTTTTAGGTGAATAATAATACGTTAGGTTTGGTGTTAACTCCGGTGTTTTGGTAGACTGTCGCTCCCCTTTTCGTGCCTGAACGAGAGAAGAGACCACATGACCCGGCGTCGCCCCTAGTCCCGGTATACACTGGGACAAGAAAGTATCATACCTAGTTAAAAAAAAGGTTTTGTCTGTCACGGTGTGATTGACTGAGTGACCGGGTCCGATTGATCACCATGACTTCGTTTGGACGGTATTAGCTATTGAGGTATTTAGTGGGTGAGGTTCTTCGCAGAACCTCAGTGCTGGGTGAAGAAAAGGGTGAGTATTCTGTGTTTAATAGAGTTAATGGCTAAGGTCTTTTGCTGGCTAACTAACTAATTGAGTCTGAGTCACCTCCGCAACTGTCTTGTGACTGAGGTATTTAGTGGGTGAGGTCTTCTCTCAGTGCTGGGTGATGAAGAGGGAAAATTCCCACATAACCTGCAAATGGGGAAAATGCGCTACACATATCTGAATATGCGTCGAGCATCGTCCTCCAACTTTGTAAAAAGTAAAAGAAATTGCTGGTCAAAAAGTCTATAATGTTTTACTGCTGGACTGAAGCCTTTCAACATGAATAACAGCACAATGGAAAATCGGGTCTTAACCCACCAAGCTTTGTTTTTGAGTTTCTGTGATTTCGGCATTATGATGTACAGATCATGGCGCATGCAAAAATAACTATAATAACTAATATAAATCAATACAATAATTTAAAACGAAATACTTTTGCGTACTACAATCTAGTAGTTACCTATGCGTATGCAAAATCAATCATTTTTAAGAGTAAACGGTGCATTCTCTTGACTGCTCGCACGTATTGGAAGTGGCAATATAGGTCACAAGGGCATCGCTTGGCAGGTAATCACTACGTTGTACGTACGCTCTGGCTGGACCCAGCGAGGCTTTGATTAACGCCGTTACAAATATACCTACATTGTATGTATATGTTCAGATGGATGTGTCAACAGATTAACACATTTCCTGACTTGAAATTGTTCCGGTGGTTTGGGGGTAAGAAATTTGTAGCAATAATTGTAGCAACAAGAATGAACAATTGTGCATGTGAATATATATTTTTAAAATTACACACTTAAAATCTTAAAACGAATGATTTTTTTTTTTCAAAATAATACAAATCTTTTCTCTTAGGTCGTTAAATCACGTCAATCAGTTAGTTCAATTTTTAAATTCTCCAATTATATAAACACGATTTACTCGTAGCGTCAATGCGAAACAATGCGAAAACGCGAATACATAGAAAATACACAAATGGTAGTAGTGTAATCAGCTGGTACAGAATTATGTTTTCCGTATTTCGGTAAGAAACACATATACTACCACAGTCTATTTAACGTCTTCCTCTACTATATACTTAGGTTTTTTGAGAGAGTTTGCGGATTCCCTCAAACGGTATTTTCAGCATCACCGGACTTTTTTGAGGGCGGCGAGGATTCCTCGAGCCGTGTGAAACGAAGCACCGTCAGGAATTTCTAGAGGGAACGGTATCACGCACTAGTGCGTGTCCCCGTTCTAGATTCTCCGAGGGTTTCGGAGCAGATCGAATCACATAAGTACTTAGCTACTCCGCTGGCTCTGCGAACCTTAGTGAATCTTAGCCTTTGTGATAAATAGTCACAACACAAGACGCTAATCAAACTAACTCCATAACTTCGTCAAATTACCTAAAATAATTCCCATTTTTAGCCTAATAAAGTTATTTATAGACAAATAGGGACAAGAAATATCCTATACGATTTGCTCAGTTTTACCGTTTACATATTTGAAGAAGACTTCCCATATTACTTTTACTTTTATCTATATTTATTATTATAATTAACAGTAGTTAGCCGGGCGATGGATCGATTATTTGATTATCTGATGTAATCAGCATATGACAGCCAATGTTCACGTAGGCGATTGTGCTTATCAGCCTGTTATCGCGAGGTATCACACTACGACCAGTCACTATTAGGTGGTGAAATAGCCGTTGTGTTTGATGTTTTGATTGTTTTATAAGGTGCGCCTGCACCGACGGCGGGCCATCCTACCGATAAGACGTAATTAATATTTCTATTTGTTATTTTATCCAAAATACGCGACATCACCTTTTGTGACCTCTAATTTAATTCGAATGTAAAAAGTGAAATTCACTTACAAAGATTTTTTTGCTCGTAACGACCATCCTGGCAGGGTCGCCATACACTGATGGGACGACTGGGAGAGCTAATTAAACAAGTGAAGTCTTTGACGTATCATTTATTACTGAATACTTACATGTTTTCTAAAAATATATTTTACGGGTAAGCACTGTGCCTTGATCTCACCTGATGTTAAGTGATGATAAGGCCAATGATGGAAACGCACTTCACCCGGAATCCTCAACTATAGTGAGGTAGGTACTGGCTATCTTATCTCTAGCTGCCGGAACACATCAATATCAATAAATATTGATGTTATGGCGACATATTTATATAAGATGGTGGTAGCTAGCCAGGCGGAGTAACAAGCCCTACCACCAAACAAACTGAGTACACAAACATGTACCCCCGCTGGGAATCGAACCCGGGACCTCTGGGTCTAAACCGGTGTTCTTAACCACTAGACCACAGAGGCGGTTAAATATCAGGCTAATAATGCTATTCAGGTGTTATAATAGAGTAAGATGAGTTACACACTGCACTTGTGTCCCACTGCTGGGCAAGGGTATCCTCTCTATGTCTCCTCTCGTCACTATCCTGGGCAACCTCATACCATCCCGGCAAAAAAATCTTTAGTGCAGGTACTGTTTGTACTATTATTTATTATGTGGTACTGTGTACATATTTGCAGGTGATAATACAATATATATATACATATGCTCGATGTACATGAGCTCGATGGCGCAGTGGTTAACGCGCCCGTTCTGCGAGTGCTGAGGTTAAGCAACTTTCGCAAAGGCCGGTCATCGGATGGGTGACCAAAAATGTATCATCTCGAGCTCCTCCGTGCTTCGGAAGGCACGTAAAGCCGTTGGTCCCGGCTGCATTAGCAGTCGTTAACGACCGCCAATCCGCACTGGGCCCGCGTGGTGGTTTATGGCCCGTTCTCCCTATCCATCCATAGGGAAGGCTCGTGCCCCAACAGTGGGGACATAAAATGAGCTGATGATGATGATGATGATGATATACATATGCATATGTATAAAACGTGAAATTTTTGTTGATTCTAGAATTTTGTATATTTTTAGAAGAAACTTAAACGCATTTTTGTTAAAGCTAGAGAGCTAGAGATGAGAGCTAGTTACTCGATGCTTGAGGATTCAGGATGTAGTACGTTCCACCTTCGGCGTCGTCGTCACTAACCGACCGTGCATGGCCATATTTTAACAATCCTCGTTTGACAATCATGAGCACTAAAATCAGTATTTGAAACAGTGTTGTTATGGTTGTGAAAACGAAACACGTGTAGCGGCGAATATACAACGTGTAACAAAAATGCGTGGTAAAATTAAAAAGATCTAAATTGTATCTGATCCAAACTTTTATGCAGGTTTACTAAGACATAATTATTAACTTTAATTTGTTGTGCAAGTTTTAATTAAATATTTTTTGTGATGTCACATCAAAATAAACAAGTCACAGCCGCCCTAGTGGTTTAGTAACCTCTGTGTACTTATATTTAGGTATTGTTTTACTTGTATTTACTGCTACTTGCTTGTGCGCGCCTGACGCTCATCACTTCACTAATACAAATATTAATTAATTTATAAAATGTTCAAAATGATTTTTAAAGCAAATTTTGTTGCGAACAAATTACAAAAACACAAATGTTGAAAAAATTTCCACGAGCAGGATTTGAACCTGCACCCTTCTGACATTCCGGGTCAGGTGCTCTTCCAATTGAGCTATCGTGGTTCTAACCAGCCCGCCGAAATTATTCAACACTTTTTACTTTGTAAGCCAAAGGCGCCCATTCAATGTCAACAACTACCGTCATTAACATCCGATCATAATATTTTTACAAATATTAAAGATCAATTAAGAAATAAGCAAGCTATTTTATAAAATGTTCAAAATGATTTTTAAAGCAAATTTTGTTGCGAACAAATTACAAAAACACAAATGTTGAAAAAATTTCCACGAGCAGGATTTGAACCTGCACCCTTCTGACATTCCGGGTCAGGTGCTCTTCCAATTGAGCTATCGTGGTTCTAACCAGCCCGCCGAAATTATTCAACACTTTTTACTTTGTAAGCCAAAGGCGCCCATTCAATGTCAACAACTACCGTCATTAACATCCGATCATAATATTCGTGGAAATTTTTTCAACATTTGTGTTTTTGTAATTAATTAATTAAATTTACAATTGCATGACAAATTAAAGTTAATAATTATATCTTAGTAAAAACACACCCATGGTCGATTAAGTACCTAGATCAGATAAATTTTGGATCTTTTCATTTGTACCACACCTTTCTGTTACACGTTGTATACACGCGCATCGTCTCACTTCCACAACATTACAGTAATAACATAAACTGAATACCACTATCTACTGATTTAATTCTCCTAAATGCCATACAAATTTTCGTTATCGTTTTCGTTGACGCGATTGCATGGCAAATAATACTCTTTCTAGGTCTAACTAAGGATTTCATGATGCAGAAAAATAATAAAATTAAAACACGTAATAGAACCAGCTAAACACGAGTAGAGTAATTAATGGAATTAGGCGTTATTTTGCGGAAATCCATGGTACAAAAAATGTAATTGAAAAAATATGTACTTAGTGTTAATTCCGCTAACTCACTCGTTTATCCAGCTTGGATGTAGCACGCATGCACCGCCCTCCCGCCCGCAAATGTATGCACATGCGGAAGAAACAATGGATGCAAGCAAACATGCACACCAACACCATTACCCTACACGTGTTACGCCCCTCTACGGGGCATCCTACTAGGTCTGACAGGCCGAAATTTTGACATTAGATATAAGGAACATATTGCCGCGTATAGGAATGGCCACCCAGATAAATCACATTTCGCAAAACATTTAATTGATACCGGCCATTCCTTGTGCGACAATAACAGTTGCATGTTTGTAATAAAAGCTTCTGGTTGTGTGTGTTGGAGCAGTTAGAAATAATGAAACATAATAATAATAATAATGACATAACAATGACAGTCATTCGCTGCTGAATGACCAAACAAATTTAGTTTCATCCCCATTATTACGTATTGTCGCGGGTAGTCACGAATGTCAAACGTTGGCGCTTTATAAGGGACCGGGAGCTGCGTAGCCATAACAGTCGGTGCATGGCTCTCGATCAGTCAACAGCTCCTGAGGACGCCCCGTGGAGGGTATGTGTACGTGTCGGGTATCGGTGTTGGTGTGCATGTTCGCTTGCATCCATTGTTTTACTCCGCATGTGCATACATTTGCGGGCAGTGCACGAGTGAGTTAGCGGAATTAACACTACACATTTTTTTCAATTACATTTTTTGTACGAGTAGAGTATACGAGAAAAATAAAACCGGAAAGTTAAAACGCTGTTTAGTGCACACCTTAAAATCTCGCTTTGTACGACCGCCTGCAATTACTGTCCTTGAACTTATCGTTTGATATGCGCAATTAACATATTCGGCATTGGTTAACCATTTAATATTATAAACATTGAAAGTCAACACGCAATAGAGCGTCGGCGTCGCTTCCCGCATCCGCGCTAAACGGTTCTTGCCACCGTGTCGAACATAGCACGTGTATCGCAATTTAAATGTCACTGTGACTTTTTATTTGCGATGATGGTAAAGTTTAAATCGGGTATTTTTTTTATACCTAGCTCGGCAAATGACTTCACTCCACCTGATGTTAAGTGGAGACGGAGTCCACACGCGAGGACAACTGCTGCAGCGCGAAAACAATGTAGTATCAGTCACTCACACTGCCGGCCTACAAGGTGCCTCTTCACGCCACGTTTGTAGGATCCGAAGTCATAGGAAGGAGGGAAAACGTGTGCTGGTAGACTTTTCCATCTTTTGGAAGTGCGACAAAGAAACGAATCATCTTTATTTGTGATTGATGGAATGTCCGAGATAGTACAGCGGTGACTCTGGAAAGCAGCACGCGTACTGGGAATAAGGTCAAAGAGTTCTTCAGAGCACTCGCCGTGGTTGGTTTGTTTCATCATTATGATTTTTTTTTACTTTTTTTGAGGGACTTGTCTCTTGACACGCCCAAGTGTCCAAAGTCCAACCCTTTAAAGCTGAACTTCATCATTATCATCCAATAAACGTAGCTTTGACCTTCTTACATGAACAATAACATATTTATGAAAAGATCGGATCTTAACCTAATGTTAGATTTTCAGCATTATGATCATCATCAGCTTCTATAAGTGTCCTTAAGAGGCACGATCGTTTCCTATGGATAAAAAGACCACAGTGGATTGGAGATTGTTAACGATTGCTAACGCAGCCGGGATCAACGTCTTTACGTGTTACGATAATCCATCAATGACCGGTTTTTAAGAAAGTTGCATAACTTGACCAATCCGTAGACCGATCACATTTACAACTGTGCCATCGCGAAACTCAAATTGGGTTTTCAAAACTGTCATCTTACGTCAGCAACCGGGACCAAGTGCTTACCCTACCTACCTAATAGATATTTTAATTTTAAAACCCATCTCACGACCCAGCTTTCCGAAAGTTGATTAACTAGCAAGATCGCAAACTAAACGCGCAAGCCAGCAAACTCCTACGCAAGTAATGAATACCGGAAAGTTAATAAAAATTCACCTAACACTGGCATTGTGTAGGCAAGCACCGATAAATATAGGAGAGAAACACGTGGAAATCGACGAACGACGTCTTAACGCGTGAAGATCATTGGGAATTATTAGTGTACAAGGTGGGTCGTGTTCGCAGCAGCCTTGCGAATTAACCACTGCAGCTAGATTGTTCACTCATCGCTGGACGGCAGCTCCAACTATAAATAGACTAAACGTAATAATAACAAATGACGCTCATTAGAATAGTTTTTACGTGATTTTGTGTTTGTATACAAACTCCAATTCAGCAGTTGCTATAACTAGTTTTCATTTGACGCATGCTTCTGTCGTTGTTCTTTTTTTCCCTTTAGTTGATGTCTTTGTGCGATTAGCACATTTAGCCAGTGTCAAAGTAATTTTTCTTACAAGTAGGTAATACATAAATAAACAATATTTCCTTGCTATATGATGATGATGAATGATAATAGAAATGAAAAGTCAGAAATGATATATACCCCCCAACCCCTCGAGTATCTCAGTAAAGATGTGGGGCTTTACTAGGTCCTCACGCGGACTTCTTGAGAGATTTTGAAAAGTGCCGTTGCACTGTTTTGTTTCATTTGCCAACACTCATGCACACTCATGAACACTTGACGGTTAATAATCCACCATTATTTCACATTAATATTCGACATAACACAAATTTTAGAAAATAAAACAAAACCGCAGACATGACTCTTCACTTTCCCGCCAAGAAGTCCCGTTGTTCTTTTGTTATCAATTATATTTGAATAGTTAATCATGAAAAAGTTTTCAGTCTTTATTAATTTTCAAGGTGGAAGAGAAAAGACGCTGTAGGCGCAAGAAGAAAATCCGAGAGTGTATCGGCATTACTTCTGTCGAGCAGTTGTTTCGTCTCGCTATTGACGGAGGGAATATACGAAACTGACGGCCAACCTTCAAAATTGAAGAGGCACAAGAATAAATTAGAATCAACTGTGATACTATATGAAGTAACTATTCGTCTAAACAGTGTTGTGAGTATTTACAAAACGACCGTTTCCTCAGTTTAAATGTGACAATTTGTCACTGTTCTCGTTTGTAACAATGACGCGATCTGTCGACAAGATTATTTTTACTTTGCCTATTTACTAGTTTCTTATTGGCTTGTCACTTTCTACGGCGCGCTGCGATAATCAATCTGCAGTTGGATATACAAACACTTCGACAGATGTACAATTGTCTTTAGTATACAATTCGGTATAAATACAGGCACCGTTATAATCAATCAGTGTTACAGCCGGTGCCTGATGTTTGCTTTTCGGTTTTGTAATGTCACCTTTATTGTGGATATGTTTAAGGTTTGTTGTGAGGTTGGGGATGTGTGTATAACGTGTGGGAGCGAAAGAGTTGGTCCGTGAGAACGCGGCATTGTCTCTGCTAGCGGTCGCACAGATGAGGTCACAGGCCGATTGTTGAATCAATTCAGCCGCCCTCAGCATTGGTTAATATGAAAGTGTGTTTAATTAGATCGGCCTCTTTCGTTCCCCCTCCGTTTGGATGTTTCGCTCCGCCAATTGTGTCTTGCTTCACTTGGTTGTAGTTCGATAAAAATTTTAACGGTGTTTAAAAATATAAGCAATAACTTTAATTTTTGTTACATTTTTTATTTTTTACTTTTATTCTCGTTAGGGTATAGCTGGAAAGTTTTTTTTTTAATTTCACTTTTATTTTCATCATTTTTGCTACAGTTTAATGATGGAGCTGAAACATTGTCTAAACTGTACATATTATTTTAACTGGACATTTCGAAACCTAGGTCTTAAATTTTTATTAGGTCCTATGTCATATTGTTTTAAAATTCCCAACGGCCTTGACCTCCGCCTCACGTGATGGTAAGTATTATCATTACAGGAGCAACAATGATAAATAATGCTAAGTTAACATTGATAAGATGATAGCTACTAGCTAGCCAGGCGGACTTATAACAATCCTTACTACTCGTACCAACCAAACCAAGTACATTATTAAGTGCCTCCGCTGGATATCTAACCCGGGACCTTTATCTGACACCGGAGGCGGTTCAACCAAGAGAACACGGAAGCCTCTTAACGCGACTAAAACTGTTTCTATTAAAAAAAAATATGATGTTTATTTTTTAAAGCTCTTAAGAAACGTAAAGTAAAAACACGTCAAAGTAAAGTAAATAGCCTATAACTGTCCCACTGCTGGGCAAAGGCCCCATCATTGAAATCAAGTCATCACTACAATCAATGGGTAATGGCTTAATCACCACGCTTGCCAATTGCAGATTGGTGATCCTTTAGAATCGTATCGCTTTCAAATGTCTTCATATGACCGGCGACGTCGTTCACACAACTCAATAGTCCACTCGCGGGCGAGCCTCGCGGAAGTGTGCCTTAGGTGTTCAACTTAGCTCGTTAATTGCCCTCATTATAATTAGGAGAGTCAAGCGGTCGCACCGCTCGAGACTAGCCGATGCGGCTTCGTACGCAGCTTATATGGGAAGCAGAATGTTATCTTCATGTAGATTATAAGACATTTTATACCTGTCTGTATTAGAAATACCTATAATTTGGTTACAGCAAAATTAATAGGTTTTCTTCTTTTATTTTTCTAGTTTGTTGTTCTATGTAAATTACTTGAATGTGTTGGTGAATATTTTTTGAGAATAAGTCAAGTATTAATTTAATACACATGTCAAATCATTTATGATTGTAATAGTACCTTTATGTCATAAAATACCTGGTACAATATACTCCTCACTGACCAAATTTTTATAATGAGGGAAGCGAATTGTTTCAGCAAACATATTTTTTGGTAAGTATATTATTATCTAACTGGTCGCTGAATAGAAGGCTCAGAACTCCTTCCCTTTCCTCCGATTACAGTCAGTAACAAGTCACTTACCCTTATTCTAGTTGTTGTCAAGCACCTGTTACATCGTCTAATTATTTAGAAAAAGGATAATGCGTTCAGCGACTTTTGTTGCTGGGTGTACTTACTTACGCTACTTCTTCTGATAATCGGAGATTCTGGTCTGTCTGTATTTAGTGGTCAGTGTATCCGGAAAATACTCAGGGTCTCTATGTTCACGAGACTGAAACGTGTAGACGAGCGCTAAAATGTCGCTACTATTGAGTCTGCGGCGTTTATATTACTTATTTGATATTGGTTAACAATTGTATGAATCAGAACTTCATCTTTACTTATTTTGAATAGGTAAAAATATTTTTAAAACGTGCAAACGGGCGCTAAAATGTCGCTACGATGGATCTGAGTCTGCGTCGTCGGTCTATATTACTTGTTTGAAATAGGTTCATGAACTTTATTCATTCGAACTTTATCTTTACTTAGGTATTTGAAAAAGGTTATTACACTTTAAAAAATTGATCTTATGTTTGCTATAGTAACTAGAAAGTTCATCAATGAATCTTTTTATAATAAAGACTCCTTAACTTTGGCGATTAATTATTATAATAGTATTTAACAGGTTTGAAATGAAAGTAAAAATGTTTGAATGAGAGACGTTATTACAAAGATAATGGACACAGTCTTATTCTATAGCCTTTATAATCTCACGTTTAAAATTTCCATACTGTATAGTAACTATTGTAATATACTCACTTATGGGATGTGGCAATTTTTTTTCCCCTAGCGGTGTTTGCTGCTGTCCTCTTTGACATAGGTACTCAGTCAGGTCACTTCCAATTGAACTATCGTCTAACGTATCTATGTCCGACCCATTATAATTTATTAACTCTAACTCTTACTTGACATTACTGCTTGATACTTCAAACCCACTATTTAGAGGCACATTTTAACGCATTCTCATCGCAGTGGTCACTCCATCGGCGGTGACCGTGACCGATGAGCAGACAACTGAAGTCGCCTACGCTAAGTCGCCACCGTCTAACCTGACCCCGCCGGCTGCCTACAGCCCGCAGGAAATGGCCTGCTAAAAACAAGTGCAAGGGTCTACATTAACTGGCGGGCGGGCGCTCACTTGTCGCCTACGCCAATGTTTCCATGACGCCTTTTTGCTTACTAATTAAACGTATGGGTCTTTGACATGAGTCGATATGTGTTCAAAATGTTAGACTTATACGTCTGCTCTGGTATTCGTTGGAATAGGAATTCACCCACGCTAGTTATGCCTGTTACTTACATAGATTTACAATGTGTACTAGAGATGGGCTGTGTGTAGTTTGATGTCGAATGTTCGGTCAAATTATTTGTCAAATTGTTTTGGAACAAAATTAAAGATCGGAACTATTTTTCAAAATGTATCGAACCAAATATTCGGTCGTCTTATTTATGCGGATTTATTTTCGCACGCTTAATAAACAGGTTTGTACTAATCCGCGAGGCGGTTCGGTTTACCCGCCCGCTGCCCGCGAGCCGTCCCAGGCGGAGGCGCCATTTGTCAATCAGTCAGTCATATTGCCGAGTAAAGATTTTTAAGATACGTTAACTTTATAAAAATAAATCAATAAATACCACAATGTACAACAGATATATCATCTGTTGTACATTGTGGTATTTATTGATTCCATATGGCGAAACGTTACGGAGCCTTTCCCCATCACATTTGCCGAATTATTCAATATCCATAAGCATTAACAAGAAGCAGTCAAAATCCAACATGAGTATTAACATGCCCTAGAGGGGTCCAACCATTACATCAGATTTGATAAACCACAAATACTCGCTATAGAACACCGATTCATCCGTAGGATGATACGCGAGGCTATTGAAATTAAAAAACATCCTAATTTCAATAGAGAACATGGTTGGAATCTACCACCAGCCTGGGATTCCATCATACAAAATATTAAATCTCAGCCCCAACGCCGTACTGCCAGACCAAAAGGTACTGTAAGCTTTTTCTGCGTAAAACGGAACGCACCCGATTAAATTTAAATGAGAGTATACAAGCTACTAACTATTATGAGACGACCAACACCTCAGTCTCCCTGTGACCACGGACCCTGCAAAGGGTTCGAAACGTCAGGATAAACATTAAAAAGTATAATGTGTAAAATAAACGCGAGTAGATCCGTAAGCGCCGCCGCAGACATGCTACTTTTAGCATCGGCGATCGGCGATTTTGCGACTGTATCGATGCTGAATCACGTTTTGGCGACTCTCTGCGTTCGATCGCAGTAAAATCGTGAGATTCTTATCGATGCAGCATCGCGATTTCGCCACTTCATGCGTTCGTTTCGGACGCGGTATCGATATCGCGCGTTTTAGCGACTGCTCCGATGCTGTGCGGAGAATCCGACATCCGAATGTGTGCGGAGTGTAACGTACAGAAGCTGTGTCGAGCTTCCGAAAAGCGACTCAATCGCCGCGTTTGGCGTTTTTAAGCGTGCGGTGTGGAATGTGTGGTCGCTGCATTCAGCTTCTAAAAAGCGGCTGAATCGCCGATTGCTGATGCTAAAAGTAGCATGTCTTCGGTGGCTCTAAAAGTTGTTTCATTTCAATGAGTATTGTATGTTGTAAGATGACATGTATTATTCCAGGATTTTTTAAACATGCAAATCTTATTATCTTCATCATAATAATCATAATAATATATGTATCTATATATATCTATATATATCTATATATATCATCATATATAACATATATATCATCATAATAATATACATCAATTAAATAATCAGTCCACATCAATAACGGATGTCACTGGAATTAAAATATTAATTAAGACATTGATATCTAAATATTGACTGCCAGGTAGTTCAGTCCAATAATTCAGGAATTTTAAAACTGATGTTCGACCAAATTCAAAATTGCGAAAATTTCGTATAAATAACCAAATATACGGCCCGGCTCATCTCTAAACAAAATAAGTTTTTTAATTAGTGAACGGACCATAAACCATCACGCGGGCCCAGTGCGGATTGGTGGTTGTTTACTAAGTACTGCTAATGCAGCCGGGACCAACGGCTTTACGTGCCTTCCGAAATCCGGAGGAGCTCGAGATAATACATTTTTGGTCACCCATCTGATGACTGGCCTTTGCGCGAGTAAAGTAAAGTTGTACACACGAATGCACATAAGTCTACTTACCACAAAATTTTCTCAATACATTATGAACTTTATGTAAATGGCATATGGTTGAACATTTATTGAAGAAATATGACAGTTTTAGATAGGTTGACGTGCAGGCGTCTGTACATAAAAATACAAACTCGGTAATCCCAATTGTCATGGGAAATTCCCATTTCCAATTCCCAACATTAGGTCTGTACTGTTGCAAGCGTAGGAAGTTCCCAAGCGTAACGCAAATATGAATCCAACAGGAAACCACACATCTAAACAAGACGTAGCTAAAAATTAAGACAAGCCATAAAAAAGTAGGTTATATAGCTAGCTAACGTTCTCAATAAATGTATTTACGTTCAGTTACATTAACTGTTTATTAGTATCACACGGCCGCTGGTGTAAAATGTAGACTGCGCTTGGTATGTTGTTTACACTATGCCTTGTTCTTCGTCACCGCACTGTTTGTTGTTTGGTGCAAGCCATCGATAATGAGCGGTCAACGCCTCACTATCGTGCAAGCTTATAATAATTACAATATAAATCTACGCCATATATAATAGTGTAAATATTAAAAACGTAATGTTGCTGGTCTGATTTGATAGTCACTGGCCGAGCTACGTCTATAAAAAACAAAAGAAATGTTTATTTGTCTCCAACATATAATAAAAAAATTTAAAATATATTAAGTGACGCACGTTAATCAACATAACTTGAAGTTAAGACAAAAAGGTTTATGACGCAGTGGCTGCAGGACCTGCGGGACCCTAGGGAACATACATAGGTAAAAAAATACATAGGTACATAAAAATACGGTTTATTTTAGCAATAAATTGACTTTTTTTATTTTTTCACTATAATTTATAATTATTTAATTCAGCTTTAGTGCAGCAATTAGCATATTGTAATAAAAAAAAAATTTGATTATTCTCCAATACATTTATCTGGTTAAAGAGTTTTAAATACAACATTAAACCCACCTCTAGAGCTACTTCATACCCCTCATACAGGGGTATTTGAGTATGTATGTATTTGAGAATAATCAGAAAGGTCAGAGGTAGGGACCTCATACCTATTTCTGCCGCCAATCAGTATTGTTTGTGTTGCATTTTGAAGGATATAGAGAGTTGGTTAAATGACCTCAGGGTCGGCAACGTGCAATTAATAATTGAGTTGTACGTAGTACTCGTAGCTGTCCAGTCGAATTTTTTTTAGCTTTTATTGTCCATTATACTCCTTTTATTTATCCTAAACTGAATGTAGAGCATTCTCAAAAGTATGAATCATCTTCTATTTATATGAATGTATTATTTACAAAACAAAACGGTATTTAATAGCACGGTATGTATTTATATACAATGTACATTTGATTATTCCCTAATACATAGGATAGTGGGTAAAAGGGTCACCGCTCAGAATCTGTCTGTAGAGCTACCAAAAAACATGAATTATATTTAATATACAAACATAATACTCCTTTTTTGGCAGTCGTGTAATAAAAGGAGAAACGTATCGAAATGTTTAGTTTCCTCTTAGATATTATGTAAGTATATTGTAAGTATAATTATTTACTATCACATACAGATTATATCTAATAATGCGTACTTTTATATTTATAGAAAGGGAAAACCGCTCGTGTTTCCTGCCTTGAGCTTGATTATCAACGGATATGAGGTCTCCTCGCGACCCTGACCGACAGTTGCGACGAAGTATGTAGACGACCTCAAGGAAAATCCTTCAGCGATTTCGGTTTTTATTATTGACATTTATTTGCTAGTAAAAACTTCTTGTGTAGTAAATTACACTTCTTTGCGAATACTCTCACGTAATAAAGGATTATCTAATTATGATCGAGTGGTTTAAACGAGACGTATAGGTATGTACTTGTCTTTTGAAGTTTTAACGAGTGACTGTGACACAATGACGCTTGAATGTGAGTGACTCTAATGTGTGATATATATTGAGTGTAATACGGAAATCTAAGTAAGTATAAATTTTCGGAGAGGCTACTTAAAAAGCTAAGCTCCGCTATTCAACTCGAACTAATTAAGGAGCCGCACTGAGTCCTAATAAACTTCATTCTATACAACAAGGAAGCGCTCTGATCTCAACTGATGGTTAGTGACGATCAGGCATAATATTAAAACGCAGCTCACTCGGAACTATTGATCATTTGGATACTGTAATGTGCAATATATATAAAAAACTTTTTCCATTATACTAAACCGGCAGACAAGCACACGGCCCGCCTGATAAAAAGGTACCCTTATAAACTCCAGCACCTCATACCACCAGGGTGATCCGGAACCACACTAGGCGATTGAAGAAGTTCGGGCACGCTCCAGACGCCTGAATCTAGCTAAATTTATCATCTCGAGCTCCTCCGTGCTGGTCCAGGTTAAGCTGACGGACCTGATTGCATTAGCTGTCGCTAACAACTACCAATCCCTACTGGGCCCACGTGGTGGTTTATGGTCCGTTCTTCCTACCCATCCATAGGGAAGGCTCGAGCCCCAGCAATGGGGACACAATATGAGCTGATGTAATATGGTGGCCTTCAAAGTAGGATGGGTACAGCGACGCAAAACAATGCTGCTTGGCAACATAAATAGGTGTCAGTCATCTAGACGAATCCTGGTCAGAATCCAACCACCAGGCAAACTTACCTCCACTCACTGGCTACTGCCACAACGTTTTCGTTGTGATGACAGGCTTAGATATGAGGAACGGGAAAAGGAGAGGGGATAAACTCCAGCACCTTCTTACACCATCAGGATGATTTGTTACCGCACTAGATAATCACCGGAGCTTATTCTGGATCTGGAGCTAAGGAGCTAAGGACACTTTTAAACTTTCGCGTTCCATAGTTAACAAAGAATTTAAGCGGGGATTAATGCAAACTAATTAGTAAAAGGTTTTATACCTTCTTCCTCCATCCTTATACCCGACGTTTCGACCGAGTTACAACGGCCGTGGTCACGGGCTGACTGCTGTCGCGATGTTGTGCCTCCGTCTGCGCGACAGAGTCTTCATCCACCGTCACATTATTTTGCCAACTACCGCTCCACACAACACTAACGGTGTCCCTATTACGTATACAAGCCTTATTCTGGTCGTTTGCCGATTGCGAAGAAAAACGAGGTTGTCTTTTTGAAAACACTGGATTTCACGCTGAAGATAGTTTGTGGCCGTCTTGTTTCTTTGTTAATGAACTAAGGAGTCAAGGGGTTAAGGAACTTTAACCGTCACCTCGTTGCGGAGGAAGGAGGCGGGCAGACTGTCGCATGCCGTCTACGGCCACGTCTGAGACGGATCATGACCGAGTGGATAGTCTCCTATTGAAACGTAATTTTCAATTAACAACTAAATCTGTAAAAGACGACTGTGTCTATGTATCAAATAATGGCTATGTTATTGTGTTCTAGTTTAAGATAAATATTTATATCAACCAATTTTATTTGTTACTTCTACTACTTGCCGCTTCTGCTTCTGCTGGTCTATACACACACACAAAAACAAGAGGGCTCCGCAGAGTATCAGCGTTGCAGATTATGTTCATGCAGCAACATTTGCTGAGTGGAGACCTTTTTCAGTTTCGTTTCTTTATTTTATTTTTTATTTTTGTTTATCGTTTTTATTTGAAACTGAATAAATACTTTGATTTGATTCGAACCTTAGCTCAGTTAGTCAGCTTGAATGACAACAAGTTTAGTTTTCCTGTTACTATTTATTGTTGTATCATCTTATTCTCGGAAGAGGAGCTCTATGGCGCAGTGGTTAACGCGCCCGGGCGTGAGAAAAACATCAACAGAAATTAACCATCTCGAGCTCATCCGTGCTTCGGAAGGCACGTAAATCCGTTGGTCCCGGCTGCATTAGCAGTCGCTAACAACCACCAATCCGCACTGGGCTCGCAGGGTGGTTTATAGCCCGTTCTTTCTACCCATCCATAGGGAAGGCTCGGGCCCCAGCAGAGGGGACATAAAATGAGCTGGTGAGAATAAGAGTATGTTATTCTATGATTATGGTTATATATAATTATACGCAAATTTTGTTGCGAATAGATTACA
Organism: Eudonia mercurella; assembly: GCA_963082485.1. Classification (NCBI taxonomy): domain Eukaryota; kingdom Metazoa; phylum Arthropoda; class Insecta; order Lepidoptera; family Crambidae; genus Eudonia; species Eudonia mercurella. The sequence goes on from OY720028.1 coordinate 8,671,990, forward strand.
ATTTGAAAAAAGACAGTTTAAAAAAAATTCAACTCCAACTATGCTATCGTGGCTCTATCCTTGTTCTCCTTAAAATGATAAAAATGCTGTTTACTTAGACTTTGTTTTGATTAAATTATTTTTATACATTATAAAAACTTAAGTATCTTGTTTGAGGTGTTGATTGTTATGCACGTTCGCCAGTAAGTACAGATCGTTGGTGACAACAAGGAAATGCCTTCTACGGTTGTAGGCAAAGACGAACACGTCACTCAAAGATAACACCATGTGTGCATAGCAATTGTATTTTAGAATAATTTAATTGTATACCATAAAGCGCATAATTGTTGTTTTTTCTCTATAACAGGATACGACTTCGCATGCAAGCACAACTCTCTTGCATTGTGCAGTGTGGCTCAAAACATGTTGAGATGCGAAAATGTAAAATTAAAGAGTTAAACACTTAGTCAATATATTATCACATTTCTGGGTAAAGCTCTCCATCATTAAAATAAAGTCCTTATTGGCTTAATCATCACGCTTGCTTTGACGTGGTGATTAACCCATTAGTGGCTTTTCAGATTGGCGATCACAACTCCGGCTGTGCATTGTAAAAACCAAGACAAACTTTGCAAAACCTAGAAATTCGAACTCAGGATTCCTCCGGTTTGTATTATAGAACTTCTGTTTTTTTTTTAACGACTGATGGTCAATTAATTGTCGCTCTCTTTTTTTGGAGAGAGTTTGCTGATGGCTCTTCAGGCCCCTCGGACTTTTTAGGGGGCGGCGAGAAACTTAAAGGGCCTTCTAGAGCCATGTGATCGAAACAACGTCACAGGTTTTGTAGAGGGAATGGCGTCACGCAAGCGTCCCCGTTGCCTACTAAATTCTCCGAGGGATTCGTATCGGATCGGTCGTCGCTGTCACAACAAGCTTATTAAAGCTTAAATTTAAATTCAAGATTAAATTTATTTTTTGCATGCCACATTGGCGTGCACATTGGTGTACTATGTAGGTACAGACGACTGCACTTAATAAATATTAAAAGCCATAGATATAAAGTTCAAAGTCGAGTGCGGAAATTTGACAGTTTAGTTTGTAGTCTTATGTATAGGCGTGTGTACTTACATAGTAATTACCTGTGTGTCCTTAGAAGTTGGAACCCTCTCATCATTGTTATTTCATTTTTAATTTTTATACATTTTTAATACCTCTGTAGGGAATCGATCCCGAGGCTTTTGGATCGCTCATAACGATGCTGGTTTCTATGTCGATTCCACTTCAAAGTAACTATTTTTTATATCAAAAATTATTGTAAGTATAAAAAATGGCATCCCTAATAATTAAATGCGTACCAAGTGTATTTTAACCTTTTCACCGCCCAACTATCCTAAACGCGATGTCCCGCTGTACGCCAACATATAAATGTATAACAGATTCTATAGTACGAAAGCAAGGATGGCGGTAACGTCATATCGATAATAGAAAAATAGATGTGTAAATTTAAATTTGTATTTAAATTTACAATATAAATAAACACTGATAGATGGATAATGGTAGTTTGTTTTATTTTATGAACATTTTTAGTAAGAAAAATGAGTATCCATTATCAGAGACAAAAAGTCATGCATATACTTGCTAGAGATAATTATAATAGGCACTTCACTATTCATTTCATAACGTAGCCCGTTGACTTCATATCAAGTCTTTGGCGCTCGTAGCACGATAAATTTCTTAAGGAAAAGGGATGTCTATGCCTTTTACATTACAGAGTTTTGTTGGTCTATACTTAAAATAACCTATCGACGTATCATGTACATATTGTGTTCACGTTCAGTTTTAATGTTTATAGGTATACAGCGTATTTTGGTTAAGTGCCTGGCTTACAGACTTAACTATCGCTGAGTTACCGAGTATACGTTCTCGGTGTACGTTTGAGTACGTTTTGTTTTAAAATAAACATTTGAATAGTGTTTTAGTAGCCACTTTCTTGTTTATAAACGCACGAACGAGAATGGACAGTAAGTACCTTCCCTTTGTACGTCATAAATAAATATATGTACCTACTAAAATAATATAATAAAGTAATCCAATTCTAAATCAGGTTCCACACCTTCTGAAATCCGCAACAACTCATCAGAATAACATTCACTAATTTTGCACTGTTTAGGTATTACCCGAACCGGTAAAGAAACACAAATATGACACGATGACATTGACACCTGTGCGCTTATAACGTCACGGGGAAACTTGAAATAAAGTCGATGGCGCTGGTAGCACTTACATCTTGCCATTACGTAGAGATGGGTGTTGCTATATCGAAAGTCCTCAGTAAACTTAATTAATGTTAATCAAGTGATTTGATACGTACATTAATTTTAAAATTTATAATGTAATACGTTATTTACTAAACTAGAATTTACTTTCAATCATAGATAGAAAACAAAGTAAATATAGAGGATTGTAATGAATGCAACTTTCGCGTCACATCACTGGCCTACTTGATATGAAGTCGTTGGCGTGCGGGACATAAAAATATTTGAGGCGTTTTGGTTTTTATCCATTTTAAAACACAAAAAAGCCTGTTTTGCCTGGGAAAATAAAAAAATAGGGCTTCAATTGTGTCCATCTTACAAAATTACAAAAGAAACAAATGTTTTACGTATCGTAAATGTATTTTATTAAAGTAGGTACAATGAAGAACTTCTATAGAAGTTCTGGCGTGGAGGGCACGAAAATCTCGAACTTCTATAGAAGTTGTTGGCGGTGAAAAGGTTAACCAATTAAAACATGGCAAAACGTTATGGCGTTGTGACATGCGCGAGCGCCACGTGATTATGGCGCGCGCGCACGTGCCGCGGTAAATTTATCGATATACTATCGTTAACTGTCGAGTAATAACTCAAAGTTATTGTTTATCAACACTGCTTTGATGTCATATTGAAAGGTACATTTTATTGGCCCGTTGTGCAGCGTTTCAGAGCAAAAGAGTATTGGTTCAAAGAGGCTATTAATAAAATAAAAATAAAAATAATTTATTTCGATTTTCCTTTTACCTCATGGATGTTAGTAACAATTTCCTTAAACTGTTGTTAGAATTACAATATTTTTTTAACATATACAAAACAAAACAAAATAAAAGAAAAAAGAGAGACAAAAAAACGAGGAGTACCCCCCCGCTCGGTCTGCTCATTCAACATGTAGTTTGATGATCTGGCCGAACAGAGCTAAATCAAATCTCTCTCCTATCATACTCAGGACTCTTAGGGCTTCTCTGTACCCGCTGCATTACTGACGCAACACCCTACCCATAATAGCATAGCAGTCGGTGCTTGCGTCTGCGAACATACCAGACGCACTGCAGTAACGTTGGAGCCTGAACAGAGCCCTGAAATGCTATTGCTACTATATTAGACGTGAACACGTTATTGTAGTCGGGTGTTCAGCAAGTTTAGTCTACTGTCAGCCTCCCATTCAGGCATCATTGTCATCTGTGGAGATCGGATGCGGTCCAATGCGTATTGGTAAGTTTTATAGACTGCCGTTTTACGACATCAGCCGGGACGGACGGAAAATTGTGAGAAAATTTTGGTCATCCATCCAAGTACCGACTGCACTTAATATAGCTTAACTTAAGCGATTGGTGCAAAGAGCTCATGTCCTTGCCGGGGCCACTGACCTGTACAGTACAATCCCCCGATTCGATTGATTCGATCGATTAATACACAAAGGGCCTTACTATTTTTTTTAACTTTTTATTATGATGCACATTCGCTAATCCCTAACTGCTATATAAAAGTTGGTTACGAAAAGATGTCATCTGACTGTTGACTAAAGTCATCTAAGTAACCGAAAGTAGCAGCGAGCGGTTCATACGTATCAGCCGCAAAACCACAAATTTACGGAGTAGACAAGTTCTGAGTGGAGACCTCATCGCGCCCATTGTACTCGTAGATTAAGCCACTAGTTGACTGAAAGCGACTATACAAGCATTTACAAGTGTCTCGATAACTAAATCGGATGAGCATTCGCCTAAGGTCGTAGGATCGAGGATCAATTTGTTGCTTGCTGCAATACACTAGCTTTTTCAAGTGTTGAATGTCAATTTCAAAATAGCATCGCGATAACAAATGCAAAAACAATAGTGAAACGATCTTTAAGCTTATGTGAATACGAACCCTATATGGGGTTCTGACTGAACGTCAGGATAATAAAATATTAAAACGAAACGCGAATTTATTTAATTAAAGGATTTCATTACAATAAAATAAAAAAAATAAAAATACCTACATATGGTTATGTCCAGCAGTGGACTAGTACGAGTATAAGTTGATGATGATGATAATAAGGTTATAAAAACATAAATGACATCATGATGACCCAATCTGATTGTTTTACTTACTATCAGACAGACAATGATCTATTTGTGAGAACATTGTATAAGTTACAAAGTTTTATCGAACGCAATTGTAACAGTTTTGTTTGAACTGTGATAATTCCCACTTTTTCGCACATTACGTACGCTACGTTTACTGATAAGGTTTTATGCAAAAGACCAGTTAGTAGTTGAACAATTGTTTGTCCGTATTTGAACAACCAATCCGTTTTCAATTGGTTTTTACTAATTTTGTTAGTACTTCCTCAACCTAAGTATTTAGGTAGCGTTACGTTGACCTTGTCTATCTCAAATCTCACAAATTTGGTTAATTCATGATTATTATTCCATTTATATTGCTAGTGTTTATTGTATCAGTGCAAAACATTTCACACTTTTAACAACTTCAAAGCGATTGCAAAAAATAAATGTTTGTAACTATTTTATTTATCGATCTGAACCAAAGGGACTACATCGAAGCCGTGATCAAAACAGCCTCACGAAAACTCGGTATTCTGAACAGAGTGCAGCGATTCTTTAGGCCATACCAGTTGTGCCTATGCACAGGTACGGTCTTGCGTGGAGTATTGTTCGCACATCTGGGACGGTTCCGTAAAGTACCTTCTCGAGGCCTTGGACAGATTGCAGCGTCGCGCTGAACGCATTATCGGCAATGCAGAAGTCGCAAATACTCTCGAATATCTGCAATTGCGTAGAGATGTTGCGTCACTTAACGTGTTTTATATACCATGGCGAGTGCTCTGAAGAGCTCTTTGACCTCATCCCACCTTCTCCCTTCCTTCATAGGAGTACACGTGCTGCTCTTCGGAGTCACCGCTTCACTGTCTGAAATATCCCATCGCGCACAAAGAAATTTGGTGACTCGTTACTTTGTCGCACCTCCAAAAGATGGAATAGTCTACCAGCACATGCTTTCCCTCCTTCCTATGATATGGGATCCTTCAAAAGAGGCGTGAAGAAGTACCTTGTTGGCCCGCAGAGTGAGGTTAACTGATGCTACGTTTGTTTTCAGCTGCACCAGTTATCTTCGCGTCTGGACTCGATTTCCACTTAACATCAGGTGGGATGGAGTTATTTTCCGAGCGATCTATAAAAAAAAATATTATTTCTTTTGTTTGTTTATATTTGAATATCTATATATATATAAAAATCAATTGCTGTTTGTTCGTTTGTCTGGCTATAACTCGAGAACGGCTGGACCGATTTGGCTATTTTTGATTTTGAAATATTTGTGGAAGTTCAGGGAAGGTTTAAACGGTGAGAAACATATATATAATAAGTAACGGAAAATATTAGAAACGACAATTTAATTTTCCAATACAAAATGATTCGGTTTTTTTTTGTTGTCATGGAAACGTCAATATAGTATAAAAAAAGATTGATTTCGCTGATAAGCTCACAAATGTTTAGGAGAGAGTTGTTGCTGTAATCTATAAACGGCTTTCACAGCGTCACCGGACTTTTTTGGGGGCGGCGAGAAACTTAAAGGGTTCCTCAAGCCAGACTTCTTGATCACGATCAAAACAACGTCAGAAGGTTTCTAAAGGGAATGGCATCATGCAAAAAGCATGCTCCCGCACTCTACTAGATTCTCCCGAGTAGTTTGGATAGGATTGGGGTGGCCTTTACAGGGTTACAATAGTGGTGTACTTACGTTAGGTATAAGCAGATGTGTGTCTAAATCAGAGTTTATACCCTAACTATCCTTAGTTAGGATAGTAACCTAACTTAATATGCGAAAGTGAGTTTGTTTGTTTATTTGTTTGTTTGTTATTTGTACGCTTTCACGCGTATACTATTAAAATTTAACGATTTGTTTGTTTTGTTGTCATAGAAACTGTCAAAGCGGTACGAAATCCGGTCAGCTAGTTATTTAATAATAACTCACGATTATAAACTTAAAAAATATATTTTTTCTAAAACACTGGAATGAGATCCTGCGTAGTCACGAAACGGTAAATATTTAGACAACAATTATCAGTAGATCGCAATCCTCCGCCAACTGTTGCTACCTCTTAATAATCCGTAACGGACACGATATACGTCACTTCATTACTGGTTTTTGTTGGTACAACAGTTTCTAAATTGGCACCAACTATGCAATGGATGTTCTTGTCTGCGGTATTATACGCTCGATTGTGTAATTCAGTAGTAAGGCTTGATTACTGCGTAATCGTCTGGTGCTGCTATGATATCATTTGTTGAGCATCGGTCGTGGTCACGCCCGCAATGAATTTTCTAGCGTTCCCAAGGCTGGATGTCTTAGACGTTTGTACATCGTTTTGATTTGTTATTAGTTTGTTTTCGAATTAATGATAGGAAAAGGTCAAATAGAACACACGTAATAGCGTTTCTCTTATATTTGTAATACGTTCAATGAATTCGCCAACTTGCTCTTTTATAAAACGTAATGCAGACAGATCTATTTGGTCAGCTAATTATACAAAGTCGTATCCATGACCAAAGTTTTTCTGTATCAACTTGTTTAATATTTGTAATATTTGTACAACTTTATGATAGTATCTGACGTCCATAAAATTGTTCCTTGACAAGTTGCCAAAGCCAAATAGTTTTGTAAAAACCAAAGTTCATACAAAACAAACATTGCTCGTAAGCGGATTTGTAATTAATTCTGTTTGCTCTTCTCTCGGTCTTGTGTCGTAAGCAGGCCGGCAAATATTTGGCATCACGTCAGAAGTAGCGTTATCCTTACCATCAGTGTCAGTGCAGTCCGCGTTAACTCCAGCTCATTTGAACTATGCTAATATGTTATCAACATCCTGCCTCGTGCGTAGCATTCGAAACGGAGTGAGTTAATTTTAGAACGAGACTTAGCAAATAGATACCGCCATCCAATAGCGGTTGTCTCACTTTTGTACGCATTGTTATCGATTAGTTAGTTTGAAGTGGTCTCTTGTAAACTGAAGTTACCTAATAAAGTAAACTTTAACCTTATCTTGTGTTATTTTGCCTGGTAAGATGCTGACCACCTATTGCCGCTATTGTTTTGCGCTGCTGTGTTCCTGTATAAAGGGTACTAGATCCCGAGAAATATTGGGTTTACGAGTAGAAGCATCAGAACTCAAGCTTAAGGGTTGGCAATGCGCACCCCCAAGCGCTGCTCTGACCGCTTATCATCAAGCCGTCGCCTGCTTGATGATAAGCGGCCAGGTTATGATGATAATGATTGATGATTGCCTCTTTCGCCAGCTAACTAACATAAAAAAGAGATCCGAAAACGAACTAAGTTCTGGACATCGGTAATCGGGTAATGGATTATAAAGAAAGTTGGGTAGAACACCTGGAGAGACGAGGTGATGAAAGGTGGAGCAAAGCGTTAACAAAGTAATGACCGAGGATTGTCAAACGGCCCTTGGGACGCCCAGTGGCGAAATGGGTTGACAACATTGTCAACATCATAGGCCGGACCTTGTTCAGACCGGCATTTAAATATGGAGCAACGAAAGGCCTAATTGCCCCGCTGCTGTGGGTAAGGCGGCATGCGGATGATCTATGCTTGTGTCAACTTTTTGCCTCCTTATAATAAGTAAGTTTTGATATAAAATTCAATATTTGTATTTGCATTTCTCATTTGTAAGTTGTCTACGACCGAATTTGTAAAGCACAGGGACTTTTTATTTTATTTATATAATTTATTAATGACGGTTCAAAGTTTCTGTTATTCCAAAGCGTGGGCTCAAGTTATATTTGATTATACAACTGATCCTGTCACTTATGCTTTTATTATCTAAAACAAGGCAGCATTAATTTTATTTTTACACGTTCATGGTCCCCTGAGCCACATGGTGCTCATAACTATTGAAATATATATTGTCTTATTTATTGGACAGCGAACGAATTAATGTAAGTCAGGTTTCAGGTGACTATGGACCTCACTAAGAATTCAAAATGCATAAAATATAATATATTTAATAAACTCTACCAAACCGTCTATGTTCAATTAAGATTCCTAAGTTAAACGTTAAGCGATCACTTATTTTCTAGGAGTCATCGTGGCCAGGCTCTCGAATCATTGTTCGAATGGCGGCGAGCTCGCTGGACCACACAGGTTGCGCGCGCGCAGGTATATTCCGCCGCGGCCTTACCCACGACCTAATGCCACTGATTTTATTTATAACTTTATTAATTTGCAGATATCCTCACCCTTTAAGAACTCAACAGGCATTATCTTTTTTATAGTCTTTCGTATTTATTGATGTTGACGTCAATTAGAAGGAAGTATATATTGAACATATTGAGATTTGAGAAATTTCTATATTGTTTTAATCTCACTCAAGAATGGCGATAAAGAGTCGTTGATTGTTTTTAATTTGGTGGTTTTGCTCGGCGTAAATACTGAATTTCATATTTACCGGCAAACACTTCGAACCGATGTATATGATATGTATATTCTAAGTTGAACGTGAAAGTTTTAAAGTGTACAATTTTAAATAAGGTTAGGTTGTTAAGGTTTTAAATAAAATTTTGTTAGGTAATAACACGGTTTCGTGCTTCGGAAGGTAGTACCTACCGCCAACACGTAGTGAGCCGTTGATTTTGGTTGTTGTTGAAGGATGACAGTCGTTAATCCCGCTATTGGCCGGTGTGGTAGGTCACCAGTTCTCGCACTTCTCGCAGTTCATGTAGGACTTTTATAGTCTGATGGTAATGAAGGTCGCGATCCCTTGGTAAGATAATATTTTAAGATTAAAAGTATACTTACTCGCACAGCCCATATGAACGGATGACTATTTTAATATTTTGTTCGGTGAAACAGCAGGTTGTTACAAAATTGTCTCATTTACCAGACAACGAGTCAGTCAACTTAACTTAAGTTAACTAAATAGTGGTATTGAATTAGGTGCAGATATTCTGAGCAAAAATATAAGAAATAATATTCAATTCAATCTGTCATATGGGAGGTAGTCGATACGTGGGCGAGGCTAATAGCCATTTAAAAAATACAAGACTTTTTATAGAGACGTGTAATTCATTGTATAGTATATCTAAAACTAAAATTAAAACTATTAGGTACAATATGACGTAACTAGGTTGTAGGTTGTATGAACAAAATTAGACTAAATAACTATTTAATTTTAATTAGACACGGAATTAGCTATAACAAAATATAGACTAAAGTATACCCAGTTTGCTAATCAGCGTTTTTTTTTAACAAAAAATAGAAATACATCAGCTTTAAACCTAGTTTAACTTGGTTTCCAACACGTTGATTTTGAATTGAGACGTGTAGTTAAGTTTTCTACTTGAGGTACTCCTCAAGATCATACACTATGGTCCATGTCGGCAAACTTTAAAGTGTTCAAGGATGTTGCTCCCACGACACAATTTCAAAAACATCAAGGGATTTCTTAAAAAGCGGCGCGGCTTTTTTTGTTCGTGTTTGTGCACCTACTTGGGGCTTTTGACGTATTATTACGCGAGTTCTCCTTTGTGAGTCTGTGGAGCGGTTAAGCAGTTGAATCCTTGAGGTAGCTGAGGGACAGATCCTTGTCAAGTGTTTTTGTTCTTATTACATATTTTAGCAAGAGCCACAATTGCAAAGTTTCGGGAGCAGAAGATAGTAGAAGATAGGGTTGAATGCGACAAATGATGATTTCCCATAGCTCCGTCTACACGTTACACAAGCATATTATTTTTTGAGAGAATTTGCTAATTGCCACTTGGCATTTTCAGGGCTTTAATACAAGCATATTAGCTTTCTGGTTTGGTTAACAGAACTAATAATAATCCTTTCCTGTTATAAAGAAGTGCGTGCAAGATGGAAACTGTAACTTTTATTGTTTATTGGTGAAATCACGTTTTTTTGCGTAATATTTTCTAAACTACTTATAATCATGGTCAGCCTAGGACTTAGGCTAATACAATGTAGGTATTGACCGCGTGGGAACTCGCTTCCTTACTTCGATTCAGGAGCTTGTGTGAGTTGCTCGAGTATTCTTAGGTTAAGTCAAAACTATCTTTAAACCTCCTCAGTGGTTTAGTACTTAAACCTGGTGGTTTTGAGACTGGTGAATTAAAACCAGAGGTCTCGGTTTCAATCACCATATTGTTATTGCACTCTGATTTATTGGTAGTAGGGCTTGTTAGCTACTACTATGTATCTAGTTACCATTTATCTTATTTTGAATCATGAAAAAATGATTATGTCATCGACCTATAGATACCTACATGTCGTGAACTATAACGTGAATATTCACGGAGAGATGGAGCAATATCCCTTCATAAATAGTAGGAATTCCATAAGACGCATCGCTATATGCCACAGTAAAACAAACCACGTTTACTAATCGTTGCAGGTTAAAACCGGCTACAAATGGTAATAAAATAAAGGTACATACATACATATCGTGTCGAAACGCAGTTCTCTCTTTCCGATATAAATAGTGCGAGGCGAGGCGAGCGCGGCGCACTGACCGACCATCGACAGGGATCTCGATAATCGGGCGAATGTTTGAGTTTCTCTATTTTCAAATCGAGTGCTCACGAGTCGGTGGAGGAGAACGGACGTAACTTGTGTGTTTGCGTTAGTTCGCCGGCGTTGGATGTATGTAGTTGGAGGGGTAAACGCGTGCGTGGTGAGCGATACGCGGGTAGGGTATAGGTGTAGCCGGCGGTCGTGTGAACGCGCCGCGTTAATTGGCGTGCAGTGTCCGGCTGTCTTCGCGCCACGCGCCCGCGCCCGCTGCTCGTCTCGCGCCGGTTTCATTTTGAATTTAGAATAATAACAGCCAATTAAATCTTGGAACTATGACTTCTTTTGTTTTTACAAACTTTTTTGATATTTATTTTCTTTTTCTTTATTCGAAAATCATTATTTAACGTTAACCTTCTTACTCAAATATTTTAATTAGCCTTATTAACACAATATATAGCATGATAGCTAGTACAATTATCTTTTATTAATATTTTATTAATAATAATATGTAATGTTATATTTTTATACCTGCTTATCATTACTTCCTAGCCCTAGGTAGATAAAAAAATCATTTTTAAAATAAATTACATTGAATATCGAATATTTATATTTTAATTATATTATATTATATTATATTTTTAATTATTTTCTTCACAGTTTAACTTTCAACACATTTTCACAGTTAGAAATGGTTGCCATTAATGGTGTTAGAATTCTGTTATCGCTAATAGACGTTATCAAGACATAAGTGGGTCAAGGCAATACTATGTATGTTTGTGCCACTCAATTATTAGTTATCTACGTACTCATGCGTTAGGTGCAATGTGAATTAGTAGGAACATTAAGACAAAGAAATAACATCGATAAACGAAAATAAAGGAAAATTGCATTGTTATCATCATCATCATTATCACCACCACCACCACCACCATCATCAACTTCATCATAGTCCCACTGCTGGGCTCAGGCCTTCCCACATGGCTGAGCAGTAGAGCATAGTATGATTAGTTACATTTACACTTTTCCTAAGGTGGGATTGTTTTGATCAGGTTTTGTAAGAAACCAGGTATAGACTCCAGCTCTCACAAAGGTTATGTGAACTATACTTTAATTAGTAGTAAGTTTAATTGTAACTACCTTTGTGGAGAAAATAAACTTTTTAATATTATTATTTATTATTATTATTGTTTTGATCGAAAATAACACCCATCTTTGGTCACCCATCAGAGTACCTACAAATGATTTCCTTTTCAGTCTAAATATTTCTCGCGCGTGAAAATAGCCTTTCTATAGCAACAGTTAAAGGTTTTATTGCAATATAAACATGTATTTTTTTAAAATGGAGTAATGAGTATGTTATCGTCAAATGTGATTGTCCCTTGGTTTAGTTTTCGGGTAATCCCCAAATGATGTAATTCAAATGTCATCGGTACGTTTGGATATATCACGGGTCGATTTCGTTCTGTACAAACTTTTAAGAAAAAATAATATATTTTATTTTATTTTATTTTATTTATTTAACAAAAACCACAGCTCTTTTATAACATAAATAGACTTAATTCTAAATAATACAGCCAATTACAGTTTTACTTTGTTTAAATTAATTGAGAGCAGTTTATATCCGTGTGCTTGGTGTGAGTGATGTGTGTGTGTGTGTGTGTGTGTGTGTGTGTGTGTGTGTGTGTGTGTGTGTGTGTGTGTGTGTGTGTGTGTGTGTCTGTGTGTGTGTGTGTGTGTGAGAGGGGGTGTGTGTGTGAGTGTGTGTGTGTGTGTGTGTGTGTGAGTCTGAATATTTAATTATAACTTATATTATACTTTATTCTACCTTTTCACTTGTTATTAAGTATATCAACAATTAATTTTTTAAATGTACCTTTATTATTATTATGGAATAGGTCCACTGAGCAAAAGTGTTTATTATAAAAATTTTGCGTACGACAGACGACAGAGTTTTGATAGTAATTTGTATGTGCAAGCGGTACGTGAAACAAAGACGTATGTCTAGTACGGACCTTAGGAGCTTGCAGCCTTAAGAACAGTTCCAGTTCCATATTATGACGAATATTAATATTCGAAATTTCCATGAACTTCAGCAAAATAATATATTAGTATACATTTTCACGGGATTACTTTATTTAAATGTTATGACAACATCTGTACGGAGAATTTGTGTTTGACGTTTGTATAGAACAATCACACGAAAAAAGCGGGAATATAATCTTAGAAGAGAAATTGAAAGCAAGGCAGCCAAAAAAACTATTTTATAAACACAGATAATTTAAAAGAACTATAAAGTATAGAAAAAATGTTGTTGAAAAACACTGAAAATGATCAAGAACCTAATGTAATCTGATTGGCAACAACATCATTAAAACAAAGTTTTTTCAGATAAAGATTTCTCAGTATTTTTCTTTAAATGATAAAGCTTGTATTAGAGAGAATTAACTAGTTGTCATTTGCCTCTTTATACTATCCATTTGACTTGTGATAAATCGCTAGTGATTATAAATTTGGCTCACATTTGACCAATGCGTACATAAAGTTTGTTTTGACATTTTCTTTGGTCACTGAAAATATAACACGTACTATTTATCAACGAGGTCATTGACACGATGTGGTTACCTACATTTTTGAGGTTTTTCATATCTACTGTTTTATAGATAGCATTGAACTCATTACAGTAACTATGTTGATAAATGGTTTTCTACTTGGTACTAGAAGATAGTTTTAGCTTTCGTCATCAACAACATCATCATCATCATCAGACCATACTAGTCCACTGCTGGACATAGGCCTCTCTAAGTGCACGCCACCAGCACCATCCGCGGTTTCCTTGCGAAGATCGTCGCTCCACCGTCAGTCTGAGCGCGTCCTACACTACGTTTGCCGATACGCGGTCTCCACTCGAAACTACCTAGACCTTTTTGTGAATTTATTTAACCAAATGTTAGTTTTGGTATACTAGATGGTAGGTAAATATACCTGACAATCATACCAGACGTGATCAAAGTAGTCAAAAATATCTTGGCATTTAAGAAAGTATCCTCAAAGATAGATTTTTTGTTAGGTATACCTCAAAGTCAAATGACCTCGGTCCACCTGATTTTAGAGAACAGTGAAGTACAGATGCAAAGACAGCCAGTGGAGCAGGACTAGCTGTTCTAACTTTTCCGATATTTTTGAATCAGACAACATCCGTTTTAAATTTTTTAAATTACAAGATAGGGTCATTTCTCGTTGTGTCCTATTGTTTTTATGAGAGTCTTGAGCCTATCTTGAAGACTTTTGGGTGGTCACATCACATCACCAACTCAATTTATGTCCCTACTGCTGGGGCAAGAGCCTTCCCTAAGGATGGATAGGGAGAACGGGCCATAAACCACCACGTGGCCCTAGTGCAGATCGGCGGCTGTAAACGACTAATACAGCCGGGGGTGTGTAATGTATAATATAACAACATATCGTATAATTATCAAAACATATACAATTAAATGATATAGTTTTGTTTAATAGAACACTTAATTAATATATTGATGGAATGATATTTTAAAAATCATAATTTTGAAACGTATAACAAACGATTGAGCTAAACTCATTTAATATAACAGCCGTTATAATAAAGTTAACATTTACATGATAAAATATTTAAAACACATAACATTTATCTAGTATAAGAACATTTAGTACCTATAACAATAATTTACGATAACACAATTTTTATATAATACTTAAAACATATAATGATTACTTAATATCAAGTCCAATTCATTTATTATCATTTGATATAAAGACAATTAACATAAAATAAGTAATTTACTTATATTACTTATTATTATTATTTATATATAGTACTTTTTCGTATAAAATCATTATTTTATTGCTATCAACTGATCACCTAATTAAAATTAACTTATAAATAATAACATACCTAGTAGCAACTACTTAAGTAGATATGCATTATGCAAGCAGACATGCAGCAAGCAAGCATGCAGCAAGCAAGCATGCAGCATGTAAGCAAGCATACAGCATGCAAACAAGCATGCAGAATGCAAGCAAGCAAGCATGCAAACAAGCATGCATGCAGGCAAGCATGCAGCAAACATAGCTTCTGTCACGGCTCCGGCGCGGCGCTGCGGGGCTCTGGCGGTCACACGCGAGCTTATCGTCGCAGATGGTTCTCGTCCACCACCGCAGCTGAGGCTGGCCAGCAAGCCGAAGCTGCGTGCTTTTGAAACCACCGCTCCTTAGCTCGCGGGCCGCCTCGCCCCTCTGCGCCTACGCGGGCTTAAATTACACTCTAGGGGTAGGGCAGACAAGACTACGTGGAGTCGATTTTGCAGCGATTCGTTTCTGACACTAACACTGTATACCAACAGATTATTATGCCAATTGATTGTTATACCAAGTGAAGATTATATCTGGTGGGTATATATATTTTGGTGCATACTATGTAACAAATTTTTGAAAAACAAATTATTTGTATTTGTATTTGTAATCATTATTTGAAACGTTATTATCTTAAATAATAATGATATAAAATGACGCGTACCTATATCAAACAAAATTATTTGAAATGAACGATATATTAAATGAGTTTTATTTCAAATGGCATTATTGTTATGAACGTTATACTAAATGGTATTATATAAGATGAACATTATGTAAAGTAAACGTTATGATAAATAAAATAAAATAAAGTGTTGGTATAAGAAATGATTATTATGTAAAATGAACGTTATTAAAGTTCAATTATATCCAATGTTGGTATATCAAGTGAGACGCACCGTGCAGCCGGGACACGAGCACGAAGAAACTCGCGATGATAAATTTTTGGTTACCCTCTGATAACCGGCCTTTGCGAAAGTCGCTTAACACCGAACTCCTCTCTCTTGATGATATTTGGTACAAAAGCGACATAAATGCAAATTGATTACTTTGCGCGACCACGTGTCGAGATGGATATCATTCTTATTGATCGCGTTGACGTTATCCAGCGTATAATAAAAAGTCAATAGTGGGTGGTAACGTGGAAAATAACCGAGCAGCAGTCCCGCCCGTAGACGGGCTCGGTATGACGTAGCGTCTGGTCGGGAGCGGGATTGGGGCGTCGCGAAAGCTGGGGACTTGCAAGGAGATTGCATTTTCTTTAATATTAGCCTATGTCGTGTCCCACTTTAGGTACATGAATATGAACATCCAAGGTAAGGTAGTGATAGGTTTTTGATGTGTAAGTTAAGTTAACCCCATAGTTATTTAATTTGTTTAAAATATCACCATAACTATGATTGTTAGCGAAGTTAGGGAAGACACTGTGGCCTGTAACATAGTTTAACTTTCACAGGCTGAAGGGAATTCATTTTTTCTGTGTATATTGTTGTGATTAATAAAGATATGTCGATTATTGTCGAGTCAACATCCCACATGGAGGTTACCTCATGAGCCAAGTCAAGGTGCTTGCTGACCTTGTCCTTCTTGGCCTTAACGAGGTTAAAAAAATATTATTATTATTATTACTGCTGGGCAAAGGCCTCCCCTCTGCAGCTCTACTCTTCTTTATCATCGGCCATCTCATACCACTCCGGCAAAAATGTGGTCAAGTCATCCCATCTCCGCTTTGGTCTGCCACGTTACATTGATAAAAAAAAGAGGAGCGGAAAAGGAGCTCTATTTGACGTTTGTCTGTCACACAAACATATTGTCGTCGAAATCAATAGCGCTACATTAGTAGTAACAACGCTCTAAACATTTAACCAAAAGCTCAGCCCAAGAAGCTTCGGTTATTACATATTACAGTAGGTTTGCTCAGTAACTTACTCCTCAGACTAATATACAGCTAGAAAGGTATAAGGGTGGCGGTCATTAATCTATCGATCTCGTACTTGGTGTAATCCACCCTGGCCTAAGCAGTTTAAAAAACATGTTTTATCTTAATCTTTTGTACTAATGTTTTCTAAAGTTTTGTATTAATTACTAAGAAAAAAATTTTTGGCTCTTATCTCACCAATTTCTCTAAATTCAATTTTTTATTTTGCCATGAAAGCTTCGAAGTTCACAGTTTTGGTGTAACCCCCTCGCACTCCCGCAAATGCCAGTAAGATTTCAAAGTGTATTACACTCGTGCTTATAAATATGATAGATAGATATTATATCTAATACTTTTATTGCAACATTACAAAAATTTACATTGAACATACAACTTAGAACAAGTACAAAGTTACAATTTGGCGGTCTTGTCACTTTAAAGCTTTTTTTCATTCTTCTGATGCCATTTTTGTAGCAGCAGGCAAATCACTGCCTTCCACCTGACGTTAAGCAGAAGCGAAGTCCAGATGCGAAGACAGGTAGGAGAGCAGGATTGTGCCTTAGGTACTAGTATAACTTACCGATCCGCAAGCTGCTTCTTCACACGTTGTCCGCCTCTCCATTTTGCTAATATGCTGTTTGATACTTATTTTTGTAAATGTTCAAATAATTTTAACGCAAATTTTGTTGCGTACAAATTACAAAAACACAAATGTTGAAAAAATTCAACGAAAAGAAAAAAAGAAAAGAAAGGGTGCGATTCAAATCCTGCTCGTGGAACTTTTTTCAACATTTGTGTTTTTGTAACTTATTTTTGTGTTTTTTTAAATGTTAAAAGGAGGCAAACGAGCAGGCGAGTCACCTGATGGAAAGTAATCACTGCCGCCCGGGTGTCCATGGGCAAACCAAAGTTATCGCAGATGAGAAACATGAGAAACAATAAATTTATAATTTATGATTTATGATGCGTTGCCGGTCTTGAGGAAGGAGTTGGATCTTGAGGAGGGAGTAGGAATTGGGAGGGGGGAGGGGTGACAGATGGGCCTCCGGTACTTTCACTCACCGGACGAAACACAACAGCAACGAGTACCATTGTTTCACGCCGATATTCTGTGAGAGGGTGGTATTACGCCGGGCGAGCCGGCCCATTTCGTTCTGCAACGCAGGGTGGCTACCACTCAGACAGTGTCACTCATTTAGCACCACCCAGGGGTCACGTGTAGGGTCTCAAGGTTAAACCTACGGACGCGAGTAATTTTAACCCCCAAAGTTTTTCTTTATTTTCAATATATTATGGGAGTTTCAGGAGCCAAACGCAGCATCAGTAGTAAAGGCAAGATTTTCATCTGTGAGTGCCTGGCTACATTTGAAGCGATATGAGCACTTTTCAATAGGACCTTTCAACCTCTCTTGTCTACATCTACTGTCACGATATCTCTTGAACATAGTATAAAAATAAGTCTAGTAGTCTGTATACTATACAAATGCTGGGAGAATCAATCTTTGAAATGAAGTCACCGCTACAATTGACGGGGATTGGTTTAATCACTACGTTTGCCAAATGCGGGTTGGTAATCACAAGATTGTTGGTAATCACAATCACTTTGCATCGAAAATCTCGAATAAAACAATTGGCCAAGCGCTTTGTGACCGAGACGTTAGGATAATCTTATCCTTCCTTACATCCTTACATTCTACCCTATCCTAAATATCAGATAGAACACACCTGTAAATAATAATATGTCGACAACTTTTAAGGTGAAATGTGGAAATTCATAGACTGAAAGAAGCATTACTTTGATGCTTATGTTAGTAATCCGAAGCAAGTAGCGCACATCAAAATGTAACTTTGTAGCGGAACTATCCTTTCTCGGAAGGATGGGAGATGTGGATATAAAGAGCAAGTTATATTTGTATCCGATGACGCAATACCCTTCAACGAGGAAGCTAATATACATTCTTTTGAATTATTTCTGGATTTAGAAGATACGCATGTAAACACGTGCCGGCATGTTATGCATTTGTTATCGTTAGAAATCATTAAAGAAAAGCATAGAACTTTCATACAAGCATACAACATTTTGTGAAAATATTTATATGATATTATGTTAGTTTGACTTTGTCAAGCAGTGGACGTCTTTTGGCTGAGATAATGATGATTATTTAAGTAAATTTAATAACACGTAAAGACATCATCATCATATCATCATCGTCATCATCATCATCATCATCATCATCATCATCATCAGCTCATTTTTGTGTCCCCACTGCTGGGACACGAGCCTCCCCTATGGATGGATAGGGAGAACGGGCCATAAACCACCACGCGGGCCCAGTGCGGATTGGTGGTTATTAACGACTGCTAATGCAGCCGCGACCAATGGCTTTACGTGCCTTCCGAAGCACGAAGGAAAAGACTGCAATCGTAAAAGACATTATAGACATAATATCATTATTTTTATAATATAGGTACATAAACAAAAACTTATGTCTAGTCCGTTCTAAAAATAGAAGGCAAACTAATTCACTTAATATTTAGTTATGTAGATATATTGGGAGAATAATTGATTTTGTATCTTAGTCTTCTAGTTGCGGCGACAGTTTCGTTATTGGTCTAAGGCGGTCGTCTCTGTTTGTGGAACGATCGGGGGCGGATATCTCTATTATATTGGTTACTCATGCTCTCCGACGACTTCTAAGGATATTGAGTAGTGGTTTTACACTGAAATGTTGAGAAACTTTGTTATATATTTAGCGGCATGCCAAGTGGGAGTTTTATTCGCCATTGTATCAGTAACGAAAACGAGAATTTGTATGGCAAAATTTTTACTTTTTAAAAAGCAGTGACAAAATTCAGCGCTTATGTCAGCCTTCCCGGTAGCATAATGGTCAGTGCAGCCGCCCGGATTGCGGAAGACCCAGGTTCGATTCCTGGCTGGGTCGGGTGGGCGTTTAATTTTTTCACTGTAAAATGTTAACTTTTCTCGTACACTATAACAGCAACTATAAGCAAGACAAGATTAATTTTATGACTACGTAGGAATAATTTATTTTTCTTTCTTTTTCCTTTTTTTTTGCATTGATGCTATTTACAGTTTAACGCCGAAATAGACAAACTTTAACGTTTTAATCCTTTCTAATGCACAACCGTCTTCATAGGGCGAGACAGTCTCCCTGTGACCACAGACCATAAAATAATAATGGAAATTTTAGTAGGTAAACATAAATATATTCCTAATATAAATTGTTTTTTTTTGTTCATTATAATGTGTAGCGTTCGCGCAAAGCTTTTGAAAATGCGATCTACGAGTAAGTTAGTTCAATACGCAAGCATTTTCTGACCGCAGTCGTTTGGAACTTGGTGAATCAGACACTGCACAGTCAAGTGTCAACAGTACGAGTATATCAAAGTGAACAATCTTTTTTTTCTATTCGTGATGAAGCATAAGGGCATTATTCCAAGAATAATTAATTACACAATACTTAAGGACTTTTTGTCAGGAAAGGGAACAGTCATGTTTGCAGGTTTGTTATATTTTGTCAATTATTTTGTCAAATAATAGTGTTAAATAATTGGGTATTATCAACCGTTAAGTGTTTGTGAAATGCATTAGTGGTGGCAGATAAAACGAAACACTCCAACGTTACTTTCAAATTCTCTCAAGAAGACCGCGTAAAGTCTCAGTATAGTCTCACATTTCGCTCAAGAGTTTGAGGGGAATATTATTTAATATTCTGTCATCACTTATAAAAACCGTCTACTATTAAAGTTAAAGTTAAAAAGCCTTTACACTGTCCCACTGCTGGGCAAAAGTCAGACCGACCTGGTAATTGAGCCCAGGACTTTCGGGTTCCGCCGATCGCTTTACCACTCAGTTACCGAGGCGTATAGGCATTTTCGAAGAACTCGATGGCGCAGTGGTTAACGTTACTGCGTCATCGAGTCTGCGACGTCTGCGAGTGCTGAGGTTAAGCAACTTTCGCAAAGGCCTGTCATTGGATGGGTGACCAAAAATGTATCATCTCGAGATCCTCCGTGCTTCGGAAGGCACGTAAAGCCGTTAGTCCCGGCTGCCGCACTGGGCCCGCGTGGTGGTTTATGGCCCGTTCTCCCTATACCTACATATATAGGGAAGGCTCGTGCCCCAGCAGTGGAGATATTAAATGAGCTGATGGTGATATGATGCTGATTGGAATTTTAAATTAAATAAAGAGAATATTGTACAATATCTTCACAACTTTGACACTGGTAAATGTGAAAACTGTACCAAGCCAAAAACAAGTTTACACGATACAACACTGTATCAGAGTTACGGGACTGGTCAGACAGAACTGATCAACGCTCAACCATGTAATCCTTAAAGATTAAAATCATCTTATTACGTTCAATGGCGCGGCTATTCCGCGTGTATCACGTTATCTAATACCTAGATATTAGTATTTATGGAATTCTACTTACGGTATTCTTATCGGCGCATGAGCATTTACGTAAGAAGAAAATTTTTTCTCGTTTTAAAAGTAGTTATTTCTAATCTCTAAGTAATAATTTCAACGATTTTCATTAATCGCCTTGAGGGTTTAGTTGTTAGACCCTTGTATCACTTACACTAGATTCAGAGTTTTCCGCTACGATTCCCAGCCGGGTACAGACGCATGCACATTAACTTATCTAAATCTGTCAAAAGCCGTATGATTTAATTTACTTGTTTAAATTATTGCACTCAATATTCGATTCCCCTAAATTGCTTTCTTTAATCTATATATTAATATGTGAAGCAAAAACTTTGTACCCTTTTTTACGAAAATTGCGCAGACGGAGGAGTATAAAATTTCGCACACTTATAGTTTATATAGAGAAGGATTGCAAAATGTTAATATTTTTTTTAATTATGCATAAAAAATACATTAAATCAATAAAACAAACATTACACACACTACCATGTATTTGACACACACGTACAGCGTGTTAGTTAACAAGAGGGACATATTTAATCCTGTAGTTTATGTCTGGGTAAAGATAATCAAATAAAAAAATACGGCGCATACTGCCCGCGGCGGGGTACGCGCCGGGGCACGCACCGCGAGGCGGGGATGAAGACGTGGTCTCGCGGGGTGCGTGCGGTGTGCAAAGCAAAAAGTAACCTTCTAGTTTTAATTGGATATACATAGTTTTAGATTAGGTAAACTTTAACATAGACGCATATTATTAATAACATATGTTTTAGATAGGAATTTAGCTCTTATACAATTTGTCATGCTTTTTTGTTATTTTTTAATTTATATCTGTTTTGTGTACCTAATAAATAAATAAATAAATAAATTTCTTCTATACATTTTCAACTATATGCCTTAAAGATAAGACTCAAAGTCTATTGAGGAAATTTGACAGTTTGTGGTCTGTTTGTTTGTGGTCTGATGTGCGCGTGTGTACATGATTGGCCCTGGTCGATCCGATCCCCGTGATGTGTGCGTGATGCCATTCCCTCTAGAAAACATCTGACGGTGTTTCGAGCACATGGCTTGAATAACCCTTTAACTCTCTCGCCGGACCCAAAAAAGTCTGACGACGCTGAAAAGGCTGTCTAAGGCCAACAGCAAACTCTTTCCGAAAAAAAAGATTTAGATTTTTTTTCAGTTTGCAAACCATAACTCGGACTATACCCTTGCATGCTGTGACAAAAAAAATAACTCAATTATCATAAATACAGTATTAAAAGTTTTGCGCAAAAGAAAAACTTGATATTAGTCAGATGCTAAACCTATGCTAGGCCTAAGTAGGCTAAGGCTTACAGCTATCATACGAACTGGTCTCGCCATACGCGAATTCGATGCGTTGCGTTATGAATAATACCATGTTCAGCTGACGAATCTAAATACATCTGGTTATAATTATGTCGGCCTCACTTGTTGCGAATAAACGAAGTTTTAGGTTGTCACCTTTATCGAACTCCGATATTGCCATAGCCACCGAAGAGCTTAATGGTGCAGTGTTAACGCTCTTACCCCCTTATTCATAAAAACTATTTAAGCAAAAAAGATAAAAATAAAAAGAGAAAGAAAGAAAAAGAGATAAAGATAAAGATTGATGTAAACATATTATTTTAATCGCGATATATTAAAAGGTACGATATTTTTGCTCTCTTTAAGCATTATTTAGTTAAATATTGTTTTGTCAACGTCACACAAACGTCGTTTTGAATTTGAGAAAAAGAGACAAAACAATGATTAAGTAACTAAATAGTTAAATAGTTTTTATGAATATGGGGGTTAGTCTGCGATTGCTGAACCCACTTAGTCCGACCGGGTGTTATAACACCCCTAAAAGTATTATGTAGATGTACCCTAATCTGATACTTTTAAAGTTTCATTTACAACCACACACAAAGGCTGGTCGGTTTAAATGGGTAAGCAATATTTATGACAGAAAAAATGAACTAAATCTAGATTAAAGCTTCCGGTGAAAGTGGTAATTATTTTGTATTTAATTATTTAAGTGATTAATAATTAAAATAAATAATTTTACCTTTCTGCGTCATGCAACTTAATCGATGTAATTAATAATAATACCTATTAAATTTACATTTACTATTTTTGGAACTAAACAAATTGATAATTTATAAGTAAATCAGCATTACCTTTAACCTTATTTATTTATAAAATGTTCAAATAATTTTTAACGCAAATTTTGTTGCGAACAAATTACAAAAACACAAAAGTTGAACATTTTTCCACGAGCAGGATTTGAACCTGCACCCTTCTGGCATACCGGGTCAGGTGCTCTTCCAATTGAGCTATCGTGGTTCTAACCAGCCCGCCGAAATTTGAAGAGGACCTGACCCGGTATGTCAGAAGGGTGCAGGTTCAAATCCTGCTCGTGGAAATTCTTATTTATTTAATTGATTTAATTAGAACAGTCAAAAATAGGTTATCGATTAAAAAGTTGAGCATTGCTTAGCATTATATTACATTACTAGTGGATCCGGCGGACTTCGTACCGCTTTGACAGTTTCCATTCATTCCCGTGGGAATATCGGGATAAAAACTATCCTATGTGTTAATCCAGGTTATAAACTATCTGTATGCCGAATTTCATCTAAATCAACCCATCCGTTGTAGAGTAAAGAAGCAACAAATATACACACACACATACACACAAACTTTCGCATTTATAATATTAGTGTGATTATTAAAATTGTATTTACTGTCAAATTTCTGCAATCAATTTTGAACTTTATCCTTTGGTTATAAGGATCAATATTCATTGGAGAAATTTGACAGGTTTGGGTAGGTTGATCTGCCGCCGACTGTACCTACTCATGTTAACATTCTTTAAACGGTTTTTGTTGGGAATGGTTATTATCTGTCAATAAATTGCATTTACATGTAAGTAAGTAAATAATTAGCATTTACCTATACTGTTTCAGTGCTGCTGGGCAAAGGCCTCTATCATTAAAATCAGGACAGCTACAATTGATGACTTTATCACAATCCTGGACTACCTACGCATAAAAAATAAATAAAAAATAAAGTAACGGGCCGAGCGCTTTTACCAGCTCATTTTATCTCCACTGCTGGGGCACGAGCCTTCCTTATGTAGAAAACGGGCCAGAAACCAGCGGGCCCAGTGCGGATTTGTGGTCGCCTTTACGTGCCTATCGAAGCATGGAGGAGCTCGAGATAATAAATTTTTGGTCACCCATCCAAAAGCACACCTTTACGAAAATGACTTAACTTCAACAATTTACCACTACGTTATCGAGCTCCTAATACGGGTTTACAAAATGGCGAAACAATTTTGTTTTTACAAACTTACTTAATCTCTAGTCACCGCTACCAGTCCAGCTTATATTCTTTTTCTCAGCACATGTTAATCGATAAGATAAATTGAACCACACACGTGCAAATAAATTGGTTATTGCGTCACATGAGCATTACGTGAACGCGATGGCGATTGGGTGAAACATACGGATGTATTTGTTTCACAAATGTTTTACTACAGTCTCATTAGTTTTGATTATGCACTGACGATAGCGGCTTCGGTGATTTCGTTCGAGGACTTAGGAATTAAGGTTGCGGGTAGATTGAAAATAAAATTACGCCAACTGCTTTTTTTTCGCTTTTATTCTAATACATTTTTATGCTAGGGAAATAATTTAAGTATAAATGCCTCTTATTATAGCTAAATAATAAACTAAAAACCAATGTAGCTCTATAATTAATTTTCTTGGACAATATAAATTTCTTACACACAATATATGTTTGCTAACACTATGATATTTCCAACAAATTGCTTAAGCTAACTGCTTAGTACAAATATAGCTAGTAGAGGTTTATGTATAGCGACCAGTACATACATACCTTTTGCACTTTAACTCGGCCGACACGTCGACATCGGGTTCAGGATAACGTACACATTTATTTATTTATTACTAATTACAATAGTTAACACCAATTACAGTAAATAGTACAAAGGATATATAGCAGGGAAATAACAAAAAAAGAATACCTAAGTAATTAATCACAGACAGGTACCTACAAATGTCTTCGACGGTTGAATTGAAAGTGAAGTCGGGTAGATGGTGTGGTACAATTAAATGTCTTTAAGGGTGCAGAGCCTGAAGTCTTCTGGTTTCGCATTAGCCAATCTCAGGATTCACATTTTTTTGGCAGCAAGTGAGTCACAGTCGCTCAGTAAATGTATTATGTATCTACTCCATTTCTTCCCCACATGCATCTTGAATAGTTGAGAAGTGAGACTTGAGTTCATCTTCTCAGTACAAGGTCCCCATCGTAGGGTTTACGAAGGCATGGCTTTGAATTGACGTTCAAAACACTTAAAAATCTTAAATGGTGAATTTTGTATTTTGAATTTTTATTTTTTTAGCTCGTCAGTGTATTGAGTATGTTGAAGTATTAAAGACAAACATTTATGTATCTGGGTGAATCCGATTTTTTTCAATAAACCGAACATCAACATCAACAACGTATTGAACAATATAATCACAAATCTTTTTGCGCTATATAACAAGGATACAATATAAACCAGTCATATTAAAAGACCGAGTTTAGTTTCCCTGAATTTTGTGTGTTCACAGTTCACACTGAAAGCGCAACTTTGCCGCAGCGCAAGCCCACAATAAAAGTTGGTGTGTGTAGGTACTCGTCTTTTCAGAGTATTACGGTGCACAAATACGCAGTAACACAACGAATATTTTATAGTGCTTTTGAGTACGAGAAAATATATTTCTCATGGCAGGTATGGTATTGTATGGTACAGACGCCTATATATCAACCTATTCAAAGATGACAAATTTCTTCAATAAATGTTCAACTATATGCCTAATATATATAAAGTTCATAGTCTATTGAGGAAGTTTGACAGTTTGTAGTAGACTCATGCGCAGGCGTGAGTACATATCTCTCAGTTAGGTCCTAAATGCCTAATAATGTAGCTTGTGCCCGCGGCTCTGCCTGCATGGGTTTCGAGTTTGCAAAATATTAATGTATTATTAGTATACATGTACCCCCCTCATCTGTAGGTGTTGTTGTTTGGCTGTAGAATGTTTTTGTCACTTTTACCTCAATACCAAATGACACTAAATTATGTAAACAAAGCAAACTGTAGCCTAACGGTGCTTTGAATTATTATTGTAATAAGTAATTTAAACTAAATTTAAGATAAGGTTTTAGTAGTACATTACAATTTAGTTTATGTTATATGTCCACGAGAGCTACTGCCGACAAACTATTACACAGTTTGGCAGAAAATATAAAATGCAATGTACTGTTAGTTAGAAAAAAAACATTCACTTTATGGTGGTGCGACAAGAGCTCAGAGTAGAAACGCGAAGAGCATTAACTTCTATAAAATTCACTAGCAAACAGAGGAAGTAAAGCACCAAATCACTAGTAAACAGTGCTAGTGGTCGCTAGTTTTCACCGTGTCGTCGATATAACGCGATCTAATTCGAAAGCGATACGCCTTTCACCTTCCGAGCACCCCGTGCGTTATGCAGCTCCGGCACAAAATAAAGAGACCAGAAGGTAAGCTTAATACTCTAAAGCCTTTTTTTTATGTTAAAAGGAGGCAAACGAGCAGGGAGGTCCTGGACCTGATGGAAAGTAATCAACCCCGCCCATGGACACCCGCAAAACCAAAGTAATCGCAGATGCGTTGCCGGCCTTGAGGAAGGAGTTGGATCTTGAGGAGGGCCTCCGGTATTTGGAGTACAGTGAAAACTCACGGGACGAAACACAACAGCAACGAGTGCCATTGTTTCACGCCGATATTCTGTGAGAGGGTGGTATTACCTACGCCGTACGAGCCGGCCCATTTCGTGCTGCAACGCAGCGTGGCTCTGCCACTCAGAGCCTTAGGGACTTTACTTATTATAAAAGGGGGTTTATCGATAGAAACACACTAAACGTTTAAGACGTATATTTTTTCAGCTCAAGGAATTACGAGACCGTGCCCTACGCGCCTCGGCTGGCTCACGTCGAATCTCTCCGAGCTGCTCTTGTTTGCTTCCATCCTTTATTCTTTTTAATTATTATTCTTAATTTCTACTACGTCCAAATTCAGATCAAGGCGGCTGCCAGTAAGCTTGCCCAACCAAGTGTCCCGATCACTACAATACATACCGCGCTCGGGCAACTCACATAGACCCTTGCACGGACTGGACACAGATCTCGGACAATCTCGTAACAGTCCGATAGCTGTTGCGAGATTCCGTGTTCTAGAGAGGTTGTCTATATGTGCGTTGCTCAAGCGCGTTTGTATGAAGCATGCCTTCTGCAGTCTCCTTATTTTGTGGCTCTGGCCTGTTCATAACTAGCATTGCGTCGCCTAAGTTCTAACACCGCGGAAGTCCAAAATTTGTCATTTTGACTTTTGTATGTCATTCGATAGAGAATAGAAAGACGCACCTCTAGACCAATCAGAATCGGGGATTTTAACCAATGGAAGCGTTTTATTTTGAAAACAAAAACACAATTATTATGATCGCGATTTAGAAAAAGGCACGATATTTTTGTTCTCCTGAAAAGTTGTCATTTATGACTTCTGCGGTGTTAGAACTTAAGCGACGATTGGTCACAAAATAAGGAGACCCAGTAGGTAACCTCAAAACATACCGCGCGCTAGCAACGCATACATAGACAACCTCTCAGGCACTAATTATACAGAAAAGGCGTAAGGTGAAGGCGCGGCGCAGGCATCTTGCCGCTTCAAAACGTTTCAATACAAAATGTAGGTAGGCGGCACGAAACGACGTGCCTGTCTGTGCCACGCCGCTCGAGTATAATTCATAACGTGCCGCCTACCTACATTTTGTATTGAAACGTTTTAAAGCAGCAAGATGCCTGCGCCGCGCCTTCACCTTACGCCTTTTCTGTATAATTCGCGCCTCACGGACTCTCGCAACAGCAGCGCTCTCATACTGTTCAGCCCCCATATAGACAAGTGGTATAACGCTAATAGAATAGAAATTACGCCCAGTGGTCGTAATTTTATTAAGGCTGCACGGATTGTATCCTAAGCAATGAAAAATTAAAAAAGATAGAATGTGAGTTTAGTTTGGCATTGCCGATCCTTTTCCATTTTTGAAATTTTTGAAAAGAGTATACCTATATGTGTGTGTGTCAAATACATGGTAGTGTGTGTAATGTTTGTTTTATTGATTTTTTATTTTTTGTTTTTTTTTTTATTTTTATTTATTATGAATAATTAATAAAAATATTAACATTCTGCAATCCTTCTCTATATAAACTATAAGTGTGCGAAATTTCATACTCCACCGTCCGAGCAATTTTCGTAAAAAGGGGTACAAAGTTTTTGCTTCATGTATTATTTTTATTATTATTATTGTACGGGATTGACATAAGTCAACAATACGTAAAAATGACGTTTATGCTTATTCCATCTTAGCGTCTTTTAGTGTTATGCCACTTGTCCCGGGGGGACAGAGCTGTTCCGAGGCAAGGCAAGGAGGCGTGTCCGTGCAAGGGGTTACCTTCTGGTCTCTTTATTTTGTGCAGTGGTACTGGTACTCAGATGTGGCGGGCCGAAATTTTTGTCTGATCGAGTTTCTATGAACTGTAAATAAGTTGCACCGGATTCAATTGATTGTTTGGTATAAAGGCTTGACAGATGCGTTAAAGGATAGTGAAATCACTTCCTGGATAGGTCATAAATAAGATAAAATATTAGACAACATCACATACAGTGCTCTGACTCCAAAGACAGTAGCATTTTAAGCACTTGTGTTATGGAAATCAGAAACAACGGTACCACAACCACCCGAACTCAAGAAAATATAGCAAAAGTTCGTTTTTCTAGATCAACACGACCGGGAATCGAACCGTCGATGGCAACACCAGAAACCGGCGCGCGAGCCACTCGATTCGTCATGTTTACTAGCATTAGCACTTCGTAGCCAACCGAGATTAAGTTGCATCGATTTCATCAATAACCTCTTACTATACCTTTGTAAGATATGTCGAAATCGTAATTACTGTTATGTATTATTTTATAGGTCGATAAGATAACATACCTCTTCAGACAGGTCTGCTTCTAAACATATCGCTTCGTCTACGAAACTGGAGCTTCGTAACCAGTTACGAACAACACATAATTCGTTCTTATACGATACCAGTTGCGTAGAAATACGTTCTTTTCCTAACACGAAACTTGGTTTCGTAGTTACGAACGACACATATTTCGTTCTTGCACGATACCAGTTACGTAGAAATACTATCTGTGTATACCTGTGCGAGTTTTGTTGACTATTCACGTTAAGAAACACAAGAGTTAATATGGCATTGTAGAACCGTCCTTATTAATGAGGTAGGTACTCGTAAGTTGCAATTTGGCTATACAAATTTGTGATTGAATGGCGAATAAAGCTCTCACTAGCCACTCATGAAACGGTGCTTCAACGCCATACGAATTCTCGTTTTTTTTTAAATTTTATAAAGAGACAAACCGTTATAACACCAGAAACAAAAAATATAAAATTTCCTTAAATGTAAACCTATAGTGCCCTAAGTTATATTAAGAAACAGCACAATATAAAACAAAACATACAAACAAATAAAAAACATTACTTAGCAAAACAAAACAAAAATAAAAATAATACCAAGACAGAAACTAAAAAAAAACAATTCTTAGGCTGCATGGACGTACTCCACTGCCCTCCCATGTATGGGCTTTACTAAAAATAAAAACTAATAACTAACTAGCTAGCTAGAGTGAATACTTTGATTGAGGGAGCAGTAGTGAAGTGATTTCATTGTAGATAATCAAAAACTAACTTTAAATGTGTTACTAAGTTTCTTATAAAAAGTAAGTTTAAGTTAATTAAATAATTACAAGTGATGCATCGGCGAAACGGCTCATGACCCAGTTATTTTTTGAGTAGTTTTGTGAATAAGTTTAAGTGTGTGTTTCTCTTGTTAGTGCATCACATTGTTATTAATTTTGTTTTTATTAGTGAGGACCTATAATTGGCTTTCTGTCACTATTTTTAAGTTTTTAAGTTGTATCATAGCTGTTGGTTTTCTTTAAATAAATAAATAAATAAATAAATTAATACTAAATAACTTATTATAACTGTCCCACTACAGGGCAAAGGCCACGATCATTGAAATCAAGTCATCACCAAAAAATAAAAATAAAATTAGTTTTTGCTCACACCAATTATAAAGCCCAAGATAAGCTTCTATTGAAACTCGTTAATATATGGTTAAACTAGATAACGGAAATATACATAAACATAGAAAAACATTCAGACCCGAAATCAATTCAGAAAAACAGTTTTTTCTAAATTGACCCGACCGGGAATTCACTCGACCACGGAGGTCGTCAAAATCACTACAATTGATGGTTAAAGGCTTAATTACCACACTTGCCAAATGTGGGTTGGTTATCGCAAACCCGGGCTATGCATCGAAAAATCTGAAACACACTTTGCCCGACCTGGGAATTGAACCCGAGACTATCGGGTATCTGGTCGAGCGCTTTGCCACCAACGAGGCGTTGTTTATAAAAAGTATATTGCAAAAAAGTATATCACAAAAAAGTATCGCCAAAAAGTATATTGTCTATGACACTGACTGACGGACGCGGTGCAGTCTATTTCAAACAATTAAAATGGTCGCACAACATCCGGGTGAATGCCGGCAGTCTTCGCGCGATTGTTAACATTCGATTTCATGTGCCAGATACCTGATTATTTGTTAGCTGACTTACCTATTAATAGATTTTATGGTTTGTTTACTTTTTGCGAAGTTGTAGTTGTGCGAAAACTGTGTACATACCAGTGGCATACATACCGATTCCCATCGGCTTCCCTATTAGAAATCCCACTCTAAGGATCTATCATGCAGATCTTAACAATTATGTCAGTAATTATGGTCACCAATTAGTTAAATATACGTGTGTGCCAGGCAGTTGCATAGTAAACAAAATGATTTATTTCCATGTTTATTATTGTTTGATTTGAAAATTCTTGGCCGGCTTACCTTCGCCGTATTTCGACCCCTCGCCACTGGTACATACCTCAAATCATCATCATCATCATCATCTCAGCCAAAAGACGTCCACTGCTGGACAAAGGCCTCCCCCAAGGATACATAAGGATACATGAGGGGATTTGCCATAATCGCCACGCTTGGCAGGCGGGTTGGCGATCGCAGTAAGTTGATTGAGAGTTAACCTCAGAGAGATGCTGCTGCCCATCCTCTGGAATAGTCTCTTAGTCGGCTTTTACGACACCCACGGGATACATACCTCAAATACCGATAGTTAATAAATTTTTCAAAGAGCTCGATGGCGCAGAGGAGCTCAATGGTGCAGAGTTGCTCGATGGCGCAGTGGTTAACGCGCCCGGTCTACGAGTGCTGAGGTTATGCAACTTTCGCAAAAGCAGTCAATGACCAAAATGTATCATTTCGAGCTCCTCCGTGCTTCGGAAGGCACGTAAAGCCGTTGGTTTCGGCTTTATTAGGAGTCGTTAAAAACCACTATCCGCACTGGGCCCGCGTGGTGGTGATGGCCCGTTCTTCCTATCGATGCATAGTTCCTCCTATCCCTATGACGGTCAAACCATAATAATCACAGGCAATAAAAACATATTTATAATTTTACGCAAATTTAGTTTCGTGCAAATTACAATTTGGAAAAGTGATGAATAAATTTCCACGAGCGGGATTCGAACCCGCACCCTCTGATCAGGTGTGCTTCTTCCAATCACGCTATCGTGGCTCCGTCCAACCCACCAAAATGTATGAACACTAATTTATACACACTCTTACTTTGTAAGCCACTTTTCCAAAATCATGCATTTGTCATATAAGTGGGAAGAGGGATTAAAATGTCCACATGGTTTGAGAGTAGCAGCCCGATCGATGGTTCGCTTGCTACTAACTTATAAGCTACCTAGCCACTCCATACTTTTTTTAATTAAAACTCCCTTCAACAGACGCTCAGAATAAGGCGCGTGTTGCCCGCATTTTCATTGTATTATCTATTATACTATTTTATCTATACTCAATTAGCTTTATTAAAGCAAGTGTGCTTAATCTACTTTTGATAATAAAACAAAAACAAAATAGAATAGAACTTATGATAATTAAAAATTAGGAAGCTACATTTTAAACCTCTTTTAGAAAAAAATATAAGCTAAACATTTGAAACATACATATGTATAGAAATCATAGGTATCGAAATTTATATTGCACTAACTAACTAATTGCAACAACTGCCTCAAATGAGACTCGAATCCTCATCCTTCCACAATCGGGACGACTACGATTGCCTAGTCAACAGAGAACTGTTATTTTAAATTTGACAGCAAGTAATTAGCTTGTACTGTGCAACTGCTACGTAAAGGTCTCTATCATTGAAATAAAGTAATTGCTACAATTGATGAGAATTGGCTTAATCACCACGCATGCAATGCGGGTTGGTGATAACGAATCCGGAATATGTATTTTTACACCTTCACTAGCTCATTTTTATGTTCCCACTGCTGGGGCACGAGCCTTCCCTATGGATGGATAGGGAGAATGGGCCATAAAACACCACGCGGGCCCAGTGCAAATTGGTGACTGTTAACGACTGCTAATGCAGCCGAAACCTGCGGCTTTACGTACCTTCCGAAGCACGGAGGAGCTCGAGATGATACATTTTTGGTCACCCATCCGATGACAGGCCTTTGCGAAAGTTGCTTAACCTCAGCAATTGCAGACCGAGCGCGTTAACCACTGCGCCATCGTGCTCCTCCACACACTTTGTCCAAATGTTTACCACCTGGCGGCCGACCGCCTAACTCTCTCGCTTTCGATCGCTTTGAAGGCGAAGCGAGGAGGAGGCTCGTCGTCGTCGGAATCTTGTCATTTCGAAAGGAGTATGAAAGCAATATCGAAAGCTATAGGCTATAGCTTTCGATATTATTCGATATTACATTAGACGGCGAGGCGAGGGCCTCGCCTTCAAAGCGATCGAAAGCGAAAGAGTTAGGCGGTTGGGGGGCCGATTTCGGGCCGAGCGCTCTTGCCATCCCACCACTATGATAAATAAAACAAAAACATATTTACTAAATGCTTAAATTAGTGTGGGCAAGGTGACGGCTAGTGTGACACAATCCTGCCTGCTAGCTGTGCTCGCATCTGGGCTCTGCTTCTGCTTACATCAGGCAGAGTCATTTGCCAAGTCTATAAGAAACGACATTGACAAGACAATTGATACCTATAATATTGATGCTTAATCAGCTCTTAAATCTTACAATTATATTGCGACGTGAAAACAAGAGAACAGCGAACCATTCGATACTTAATAAGTGAAACGGCAGGCGGCACATGGAAAAAGCAAGTCGTTAGTTTGTGCTTTTGTGTAATAAACTATAAACCGCTATTGTTTACAGTCGTATAAAACGGGCCCTTAGAATCAAATGAGGTGTGATAGACTACGGGCAAGCATCAGCTTACAAAGTGAAAGTCTACTTTCTTGCTGCCATGCCTCCGCGTGAAAATGGCAATGTCACGCCTCGCCTGGAAGAGACTTACCATGCCTTGTTAAAATAAGAGCTGAGAGACAATATTGACGTTTTTATACATGATCATAAACAGGACGTAACAGCATAAATACTCTTTAAAAATAATACAGGATATGAGAATACAAGTCGGCTGAATCTATACTATTATTATAAAGAGGAAACCTTTGTTTTTTTGTGTATGTATGTTTACAAAGAATAAACTCAAAAACGACTGGACCGATTTAAAAAATTCTTTCACCATTAGAATACTATCTTAGCGCTGAGTAACAGAGGCTATATAAAAAAATTAAAAAAAGTACACCCGCACGAAGCCGGGGCGGGCCGCTAGTAGCTAATAAATCGGATTTCTAATCTGCTGAATTTAAAATGAGGTAGGAAAATACTGTCTTTAAAAAATTAACAGAGCACCTTTATTAAACTATGCAAAAAACACTTCAGACATTTTATTGAACAAAATACATTCAAATGTGAACCTTCTTATACTTATGAATTAAGGAGACTATTTAAATTACTTAGTTTTTTCTTATTGTTTGATGATCTAATTATCCCATACCTCTGTGGTTTTGTGGTTAGACAGCCAGTCTCCGACCCATTAGATTCACGTTCTATTCGCAGCGAGGGGAGATAGTGAACTAATTTTGACTGGGTGGTATGCGTTGATCTAAGCCCGTCTGGCCAGTGACCATCTAAAGCTATGTATCAATATTTGAAGCATTATTGATAGATATAGCTAATTCATCAGTCGGTGAGGAATCAGGGGTGAAGTGTGTTACCAACTTGGCCTTAAATCATTTGCCATCAGTAAATATGAGGTAATAAAGGATGAACTTACAGTTTTACAAACATATAATTCTGCCTGGGTCTTCCGCCATCCGGGCGGCTGCACTGACCGCTATGCTACCGGGAAGGCTGACATGGCCATCGGTTGCAATGACCGTTGGATAGATGGCACTCTGCTGCTATAAAAGCATTCAAAAATTAAAAAGCAGTGTAAATTCAGCGCTTACGTCAGCCTTCCCGGTAGCATAGCGGTCAGTGCAGCCGCCCGGATTCCGGAAGACCCAGGTTCGATTCCTGGCTGGGTCGGGTAGGCGTTTAAATCACTGTATTTTATAAGTATTTAATTCAGCTTCAGTGCAGCAATTAGGACTTAAAATAAAAAATAAAAAAAGCAAAATTTTATTCTGCGTTTCTAGAAGCATTACTTCCACGGCGACCACAATAATTGAACAAAACTCGTGTGACGGTTTCCCTGCGACACTGTAGGTTAATGTATTGTCACTTTCTTGGTCTTTCTCTCGTCCGTCGAATAGTTAATTGTTTGATTGCCAACCTGCTAATTTAAATCGTGTATTGGTTTAGAAAACCAACTCATTCAAGTCTTTTACGTAGCCGTGTCGACAATTCCCTCGTATGACTAGCATGCTAATTACAGATCAGGGCTAATTTAAAAGCGTGTTGATCCGGTAAACTGCGAGTGATAAATAAGTGGAATAGAGGTCTTTCTGTCTATCAAAGTCCAACAATCATTGGCACGCGTTCAAGTACGCCACTGCACTAAATATTTACCTGTCTGTTACCATTTGATGTTACCCGACACAATTTGAGTGTTGACCAAGTCCCACTCAGTTAGTCGCCGATCGAGCTCTTTTGAATTCAGTCGGGTGCTCGAGTGAGACGAATTTTTCGATAGCTCGTTTATAATTAAACAGTTGGTGTTTGGCAGACATTTCATTCAGCGGCGTCACCTTGACGGGATACGTCAATTCCTGATGATGTCTAACGAATACCTAAATTATTGTTTGTTTTCGATATTATTGCTGGAACTATTTACCTTATTATTAGTTTTTTCTTTTTCCTCTTTTTATATTTCTTTTATGAATTTAGAATATGTTTTTTTAATTAATTTATTTTAAATAATTACACTAAATATATAGCTTTTGAGTTTTGATGCAAAAATGTATTCATGATAGATCAAATCCTATGACCTTGAATACGTACCTTCAAAACTAAAAAAGATACCTTATTATTTAATAAGGGAACTTTTTTATAGGTTAAATAGGTTATTTTTGGAAGTAGAATTGGTTTCTCTGATGGCGAGCTGGTTAAGTGGAACAGAGTTACTGGGATTATGGATGGAATCGATGGACAATGAGGTTACGCGCCGTGAGCTCGAATGGCAAACAATAAAGTGATTGGCGTGATGTAGAACGAAGTAAGTGGTTTTGTTATGCAGTATATTTGAGTTTTATTAAAGATTAATCTCATATTTTTTATATTTTGTCACGGCATTTTGAAAAGAAAATATTAAATAGCAAACAAATAAACAATTCACCGTACAAATGTCTTGTTTACGGTGAATTGTTTATTTGTTTATTTGTTTTTTACATATTGCTTCGGAGGGCACGTTTAGCATCAATGGATTCCGTGATTAGCGTTGTGAGGTGTCGGATATTAAAAAAAAAATAATAATAATAATTTAATTTCACTACAATATTAATCACATAATCTTCGATCAAATGTAGCTCTTGACTTTTTCTGAATATATAAAAAATACTACATTTTAATAACATCTTCTTTTTTAAATCTGTTATTTAATTTAAATTTATTACTCTTTTGTATTGTATTCTTGTTTCGTATTCTTGTAGAAGGTCAGTGCGCTGGGTGGCCGCAAATCGATCAATCACCATCAATTTGGTCTTAGATTTATTGATCATCATCATCATCACCAGCTCATTTTATGTCCCCACTGCTGGGGCACGAGCCTTCCCTATGGATGGATAGGGAGAACGGGCCATAAACCACCACGCGGACCCAGTGCGGATTGGTGGTTGTTAACGACTGCTAATGCAGCCGGGACCAACGGCTTTACGTGCCTTCCGAAGCACGGAGGAGCTCAAGATGGAAAATTTTTGGTCACCCATCCAATGACCGGCCTTTGCGAAAGTTGCTTAACCACAGCGATCGCAGACCGGGCGCGTTAACCACTGCGCCATCGAGCTCCTCATTATTTATTGATAGCAAGCCCTATTTCCAGACTGGTGGTTTCCAGCCGACTAAGCAAAACCGCCATTTCAGCTTCACATGATGCCTAGAGGGTGGTGTCATCTGCATAGTGGAGGTTGAATATTTTGACTTCCAATCTTGGTTGGTAGGTTAATGTGCGTCTTTACATATCATTATCATCATCATCAGCCTATACTAGTTCACTACTGGACATAGGCCTCTCCAAGTGTACGCCACCGAGCACGATCCGCGGCTACTCTCATCCATCATCTTTACATATAATTACCTAATTTTAATTGACTAGCAATTCAAAATAGTATAATATTATTGTATCTACATAACGATATCCGTGCTCGGCTGTTACTGCGTTGTGCGACACGCCGTAATAAGGTCGTGGACACGGCGCCGCGGCGCCGCGCCGGTCGACGCCCTACTCACGGCTGCCTACTAAGTGAAATATCTCCTGATGTGTCTGCTTCACTCAATTTTTTTTTTTTTTTTTTTATAAAAGAAGGAGGCAAACGAGCAGGCGGGTCACCTGATGGAAAGTAATCACCGCCGCCCATGGACACCCGCAAAACCAGAGGAATCGCAGACGCGTTGCCGGCCTTTAAGGAAGGAATAGGCTCGTTTCTTGAAGATTCCGAGGTCGTAACGGTCCAGGGATTAATAACTCTTATTCCCATTAAAAAGAGGTTTATGCTGTCTTAACCACCGGTCTCAGACCCAGAGATCACTGGTTCATTTCCCAACAGTTGGTAAATGTTTGTGTAAACGGTTAGGTTGGTGATTGGGCTTGTTTCTCCGCCTGGCTAGCATCTTATCTAAATATGTCGCCGTAACATTAATATTTTTAGCATTGTTGTGTTCTAGCAACTAGAGATAGGTTAGCCAATGCCTCAGTAGTTGAGGATTCCGGGTGAAATGCGCTTCCACCTTTGGCCTAATTATCACTTTACATCAGGCGATATGAAAGCCAAGGGCTTACCCAGCAAGTGCTTTAGGAATAAAAATAAGAAGGAAATAGTATTGCAGCACTGTATGTTGTAAGAGAAAACCGTCGTCGCCGTAGAAGCGTCTCGGCAGCTGGACGGGTAGACGCGCTGGTTGAATGATATAAGCCTTCATAAGCACTTACTGACGTCGAAACTATAAAAAAAAACAATTAGTTAAGACTGAACTCTTACCAGTTCGAATTTCGGGAGAGCCTTCGACCGAGAAGAGCTGGCAAGAAACTTAGGAGGCTTTTTCTTTTAATATTAAAAGGGGGCAAACGAGCAGGCGGGTCACCTAATGGAAAGTAATCGCCGCCGCCCATGGACTCCCGCAAAACCAAAGTAATCGCAGATGCGTTGCCGGCCTTGAGGAAGGAGTTGGATCTTGAGGAGGAAGTAGGAATTGGGAGGGGTGAAAGATGGGCCTCCGGTACTTTTACTCAACAGACGAAACACAACAGCAACGAGTGCCATTATTTTACGCCAATATTCTGTGAGAGGGTGGTATTACGCCGGGCGAGCCGGCCCATTTAGTGCTGCAACGCAGCGTGGCTCTACCACTCAGACAGTGTCACTCATTTAGCACCAGCATATGGAGCTTATGGAGAATGGTGGTTCTATCCCCATAACTCTGTTAGAGTCAATACTCAACCTCAATAGGTGAAACCATGCCAAATGCAAGCATAGTGTGGGCTTATTTATTTATTTATTTATTTATTTGAATCAGACATGTATATATATTTATACCTAACACAAAAGCATAATCTTCATTCAATAACCGTTTTCTACCTGTCAGTACAAAACAAGAACTAAATCATGATTTTTTTAATAGTAGGTCGAATCGCCCAATTCAAAAAGAGTCCATAGGCCATTCATACCGTTGTCCGAACAGCTCGTGGTATGAACGGCCCAACGACTCGGTAAACAGGACATCAATGTGTTAATTGTATTAATAATAATTTTAGTTGTAGCAGTTTATTTAGAAGAACAATTGAAAAGTAAAAATGCTTTACGTTAAAACTAACTACAATCAAAAATACAAAAAATAGCATCGATTTTTTTTTCTGATGGAGGCATGATTGAGGCCTTTGCCCACCACTGGTATAATATCTACTACAAGGACGCCTCTTTTCTACATCTTCCTTTTTCTTTGAAAATTCGTTTGGGTTCCTATTTTTTATTATTTATTGCTTTTAATCTTTATATTTTATTACCATCCTAAACGATTCACTTAATTTAAATTTAATTTGCTACATGAAGGTTTTGTAACAAAATAAGTAAGCGTTGACTGTTCTAGTTTTATTTGTGGTTAATCCAACCATAAATCAAACTTTCGCTATGGAGTCTTTCGGTTGTTCGTACCATGATCATCGGTTTACTGTAGCATAGCGTACATACAATGTAAAGGAAATAAAAATTATACACAATTACAAAATATGTTTTTTAAAGATTACAGAACACAGTTAACAATATTAAGTACATAATGTGTCTGTGCCGCATGCCGCAGCACATAAAAACTATAGATTTTTCATCATCGAAAACTCCCTAGAGCAAATATCGGAGGCTAAAAATCAAACGGTCTTTCCCTGTGAACACTAATGTGACTTACGGTTACAACAGAACAATGCTACACAAATTGTTGTTACATGGCAATAGGCTTAGATCTTAGATTATGTACATAACTAAGATATAATGCTAGAAAGGAACTTAGAACATACTCTCTACCCCGTGTTGTTTTAATAAATGCTCCTATTTTTTCATTTTTTCTACCACTAACTGATGAACCTAACCAATAAGTACCCCGCTGGGACTTCCGGGACCTCTAGGTCAGAGATGGGTGATCCACTAACCTCTAGACCACACAAGAGCGGTTAAAACATTCTAATCTCTGCGCTCGTATGCGTGCGCATGAGCAAAAAGAAAATAGCCCATTTAGTGCGTGTATTCAAACATTGTAATCAATTAGGGTGATGATTAACGAGATTCTTACCATGTGTTTTGTTGCTTTACGTATCCGATCATGGCGCATGCAATTGCTTTAATATCGGATACTTAAATACAATAAAAACATGGTAATCCCGTATATAGTTACTCTAATATCCGTTATAGTATCATATTAATACCATATTTTTTCTCATCTGTTTGTATTTGCTTTTGTGAAGGTCAATTAATGTTTCTTATTCTTATTCTTATAGTTTAATATACGTAAATACCCGCACTAACTGCTCATTATCTGTAATAACCTTGAGCATCTTTATTCAGAATTCTTATTATGTGGTCGCCGCTCCTGATCCAGACACAGATGTTACAACAGTAGAGGGCACGAGTGGTGGCACTGTCCCATCATAATCGAACAATGAGGTACGACAGATCCTCAAACAATTTCGGGGTCCCTGACCCTCCTCGCTTCCGGCGGGCGGGCGCCGGCAGACGTTTCCGTTCGCACTTGCGCACGAGTCGATAACGAAACTGGGACGACGTGCATCGACGCCAGGTGTGATATGTTTAAACATGATACATGTTTATGCGCCATCAGCGTCATTATTCATCCGTGAGTGAAGGTCATTTATAGGATGATGACGATCATTAGATTGAAACACTTTATTCGGATTTACGTACGTATTTTAAGACCAGCGCAGACTAGGGACAGCCCCTCGCTAGCGTACTTTAGTCCGTCAAAGAGATCTCTTAAGGCCTGTGCGGGTAAAAAAATCGATCACTTGGAACTAGATGCGGACTTTAAGTCCGTCGTGTGCGGTACGCGATACAGTTCTAATGATCTTGTTTGATGAATAATAGAACGCCGGGACTGTTCCTCGACTGCGCAGACTGGGACGCGGTACTTTTAGTCAGTGGTGTCGTATGCAGATGTGCAGATCAGTGATCTGTCTGTGATGTCCCTTGTCTGCGCTGGTCTTTCTCCTGACGTATCGAGCCCTTTGCAAGGTCCGTGGTAACACACTGACATAATTCGAAGAGTCAGGATAAAATAATATCTAAATCACGAGTCAAAGCCAAAGTCAAATCAATTTCTCAATATAAGCCTTCGCAGGATGTCAAAACTATTAAAAAAAAATACTAGTTTTTTTATAACGCTTAGAAGCACGAAACCTTCAATAATCAGTTCGAAAATTTTTGTGTGTGCAGATTTGTTTATTGTTTATTTCTATAAGACTTTATTGAGGTTAGAAGTATTCCAAAACATACTTATTGCTGCTTATTGCAGCATACAGCTACAAGTACTTGTTGCTGTAATCTCACGAGAATCATTAAGTGACAAACGATGAGCAGTCACGCCTTTAGGTCACAGCTGGGATCAAAAGTGTCCTAATGATATGCAGGGACAGACAATCCTGAGGTTTTTCCGTAGCCTTTAATTTCATCACTGTTAAAAGTAACATCCTATTATGGGCGTCGGTAGTTTACATAAACATCCTGACGTCATTTC
Source organism: Eudonia mercurella (assembly GCA_963082485.1). Lineage (NCBI taxonomy): Eukaryota > Metazoa > Arthropoda > Insecta > Lepidoptera > Crambidae > Eudonia > Eudonia mercurella. The sequence continues at coordinate 8,713,106 of OY720028.1, forward strand.
CCACAAACTGTGACGGTGGTATTTTCTTTGGTATCTGAATAATAGATTCTTCGATAACGGAGTGCTACGTATGTTCATAGTTATTCGCATAAGGATAATACTCGCTAGTCTTTGTTGTTAAGTACAATTGATTTTCCCTTGACATAGAAATAGGTTTAACATTATCCGATGTGGAAAAGCGAAGTAATGAGTAGGTTCTTAGAGACAACTAAACGCAGTTACTATTGGGTCATGTTTTAAGGCACGTTTAAACATTGATAATGTTTTGTTTCCGGATGCAATTTGTGTAATTGTTGGTAGTACTGCATGCTCTTTAGTCTATTACTCACTATTATTAAGGTGAATTGAATGTATGGTGTTTTACTATATAATGACTTCGTAGTATAGGGTATTTTGTCTTTAAGATCTTTGTATATTAGAGTGGTGATATAAAATAGTATGATTACGACATATGACAATTGGTATACGTTGATACCTACCTTTGTGGCGTTTTTATTGTAGCTTGTCATAATAGCTCCAACATCATGAAATCTATTTAAATAAATAAAAATTAACATCCCATAATATTTCTCTAAAAAATAAAATACCTAAACTCTATAAGATAGAGTTATGAGTAATGATAGATTTACCCATGTGCCACATGAGCAATAGTTCTTGTGGGAAAGATTGATATGCCAGAAGATAGAAAAACCAGGGCTTGAGATGGGTGATCTACCGACAATACCGCAGAAAGAGGTTTACTGATAAACAACTTTCAAGCAACGTAGGATACGATGACGATGTACTAGAAGAAAGAAAATCGCTGAAACCTCATCAATCGCTGAAAAACAAGGATCAAGAAGACTTGATCCTTGTTTTTTTAAAGATAAGGCAGGGAAAGTGAAATTTTGTTCTAGATATAGGAACATGAGCGGATCAAGGATGGCACTTTCGTCACGTTCGCGATCGAGCCGCCGCCGCCGTCGATTCTGCTAACCGTGTCAGCGCGACCGTCGCGGAATAGAATCAAGGTTGCCAAATGCGATATGGATCGACGTGGAACACCTGAGTCCGCCATATTGCGACTTTCTGTTGTCTTATTTGTTTTTATTCGGTTTGTGGCTACGGCATAAGTTATTTTGAGGAGTCCTTGACATTATTAAGATGTTTTTTTTTTTTTTTTTAATAATGGCTTTGCACAAGCATTTAGCCAATGAAAAAGTCTTACAATACTTAAACAATAATAATTTCTTTCATGTATGATGATGATGATGAATGAATAGAAATGAGAAGTGAGAAATGATATACCCCCCAACCCCTCGAGTATCTCAGTAAAGATGTGGGGCTTTATTAAGTCCTCGGGTGGACTTCTTGAGAGAATTTGAAAAGTGACGTTGCACTGTTTTGTTTCATTTGCAACACTCATGCACACTCACGAACACTTAACGGTTAATAATCCACCATTATTTCACATTAATATTCGACATAACACAAATTTTAGAAAATAAAACAAAACCGCAGACATGACTCTTCACTTTCCCGCCAAGAAGTCCTATTAAGATGTTTTAACTAAGATTTACTTGATGAAACGTTTATATTTTTTTATTGGCTTAGTGCGGACTACTTTAAAGGAAAAAGGGGCTGGTCTTCACCTCGAGGCAGATCACCAGCCATATGGTCAGCAGATATCGTTGGGGTCCCGTAGGGCGGCGGATGGGGCTCGCATGGGACCTACTAAGTTAGCATGTTAAAGGGGAGACTATACCTAGCAGTGGGAGCTCAAAGGCTGAAATGATGATGATGATTTTTTTATTTTTTTTATTTTACGGGTAAGAACAGTGCCTTGATCTCACCTGATTTTTAAAATTACGATAAAAGATAAAGATATTTAAAATTAGCTTAGCTCTAAACGAGTTCGCCCAAAGAACACAAATTGTCACAAAGTACAGCGAAGTGTGACTTCGTCACAGCGCTGGCTGGTAGCCTCCCCGTTAATATTTGAAATATGTAGGCAGGAGGGTATTTATAGATATTTTCGGCTAGAGTCCGGGCGGCGGTCGAGGGTCCCAAGATTTATGGCGGAGTGGGAGAGTCCCATCCAACAGGGTTTCTCATCGACGCGCCAAGGCGTAAGCAGTAGCGGAGGAAGAAATCAAATTAATAATCAAAATAACTGAGTGATGTTGAACTTTGTAAAATTATTAATTTAATTACTAAACTTAACTTCGCCAACAAGCTCTTAAATTGTAAATATATATCTAAAGTATCTATGTAATAGATTCTGGAGGAGGAGAACTAGATAAGATTCTCTTTAATTCTTATTTTTATTTTGTTATGATATTATAAGTCAAATAACATTTCAACTGTACCTCCAGACCCACTCCTCCTGTAACTCTATTGTTTTAATGGTTGCATTGGAAAACAACAGAACAGAAGTTACTTTGGCAAGAATGTGCTTGTTGTATATTATTCTGTAGTCATCGTGATGTTGCGGCTCTCAGTGCCTTTTACCGTCTATACCATAGCGAGTGCTCCGAATAACTCTTATCCCTTATCCCTCATTCTTCCTTCCTTCACAGAACCAAGCGTGCTGGTTTGCTGTCACCGTACTGTGGCAACTCATCCATCGTGAATGAAGAAATTAGGTTATTTTTTTTTAGCCCTACCAAAAAATGGAGTTTCCTCCTTCCTAAAATGGGGTCCTAAAGGAGGTGTGAAGACGCAACTTGCGGGTCAGACAGACATGAGGACGGCTAGTGAGGCACCATCCAGCTTAACTAGCTGTCTTCGCATCCGGATTCTGCTTCTGTTTAACATCAGGCAGAGCAGAGTTATAAAATCTGTACTATACAGTTATAAGAGGTGGGATCGCTCGCAATCTAAAACTTGCACCATTCGCCAATCTCGAACGCCTCACACCCCTGCAAGCTAGGGGCAACTCATTTCACCGCTCAGTACTATCTGCGCTCCGAGATATTTTTCTTTGTAATTCTATTGTTAAAAGAATCACCGATAGGTATACATCCCACGAAGTAAATTGACGTCATTCAGTATGAATTACGTTCCCACATAGGTACCGAGATTGGTTTTGGAGTTTTTAAACTTTCACTGTTGCTTTTATGATTTAGACGACACTGTTTCTACATTATAATAAAATGACCTCTTACCGTTTTACGACTTTCTGCGATTAAATTGAATATTGAAAAATAAAGACTAACAAGATAATATGGACCTCCCTTACATATTCCTTTAACAGCATAAAGCTATCACTGTAAATGATGTAACAATTGAACTGATGAGACTATTTCAAATCGATTAACCGACTATTTTGATGGTCTAGTGGTAATACCCACCGTCTCAGACTTATAATAACATAATCGTTTACAGCCTCCGTTTCCTTCAATATTCAAATTGATACAATATTTTTGGAAACTCTTCCCGAAATCTTTAATTAAACAATTAACGACCGAGCTTCGTGAAGTTTTAACGTTAAAATGATCAAACTTTGCAAACTTCCCGGATCAATATTGACAAAATGCGGACTCCTCTGTACTAGCTCCTCCTACTTCTTCATTAGACGAAAGAATATAGAATTTGCTTGATTTCGTACAGAAAAAGCATTACGGTTTTCGCCCGTTCGTACGAAGTCGTGGTTAAATATGCATAAAAGACTTAAATTCATCGAGTCATCAGTCAACCAAAAGTAGCGTCCAAAATATTATGTTTTAGCTAGATGTAAACTCGGCTGCGTGTTGCGTTTTAGTTCTTCCAGAGTAATGTCCTTCCATGGGGGTAAACATGAAGGAACTACGGAACATTTACTTAAAAAAAGTTATAGTCTATATATGACATTACTGGGCAAATGTCTACATCATTGAAATTAACTCATCGCTAAAATTTATATGTTTTGGCTTAATCGACACGCTTGTTGAATTGTAGATCACAAACCAAATAATTTTAAAAGGCTTTGATTATAGCTTTCACGCCATATTTGTCTTGATGACAAGAAAAGCATACAATAACAAGCCCAACATATATTTTTACGGTTATTCTTAAATAGTAAGTATGCTAGGGGATGGCAGATGTCTATTCGTGAACCAATAAAGCTATTTTAATCGGAGTTCCTTTTGCCACGATGGAGACTACGTAGCTCTATAAATAACGGATCTGGACACCGAAGATACTTCCCGTATTGTTAGTTATCACTTTTTTGATAGTTTGCTTTTGGCCCCATATTAGTTTTTATAGCGTCTCCGGACCTTTTGAGTGCGCCGATAAACTCAAAGGGTTCCTCAAGCCTTGTGATCGAAACATCGTCAATGTTTCTAGAGGAGATGGCATCAAGCAAGCGTGTCCCGTCTCTAGTGGTCTGCTCTTGCATACTTCTCTTATTTTTAGTATTATTCACTATAGTTTGACTTTGTTTTTCTTAAACAATTTTTTACTTTTACTAGAGTACTGTAGTGGTACTGTATGACATTGTGGAAATTGAAACATTTACCTGATGTAAATTTGTTATATATTATAAAAAAATCGTTTACATAAGTAAGTTTTCTGTACACATTTCGTACTTACTAGGAAGAAACTCCCTAAACATATATACAACTAATTATGTATACAAAATAACTTTTCAACAAAATTGACAACAATGAAGACTAGCTACGGAGGGCTCCAGAAACATTTGCAGCCGAAACAATACCGGCAATTAAACGCAAAAAAGAAAGAAAAGCAAAAACCACAACGAGTAATCTTCGCGAGTCTGCTGCATAATGCTCTGTATACATACAGAAAATCAGACGTCGTTTCACGTCTAGACGCAGCGAGGCTCCACCGGGACCCTTCCGATTCGATCCCAATCCCCTGGCGTAAATAAATTAATCCATCTCAGTTTATTTTTAGACATTCCCAATGTATAATGTAATAATGTGGGAAAATTGCCATGGTGTTTTCGATTCGCGGTGGGTGAGATAAATATTGCTTTTAACAAAAAAAACGTAATGAGATTTTGATAAAAATCTTAAACTTAATAAGAAAGTTAAAGATTTAGATGGTATTTACTTTCAATTCTATAATTATATTACCAAAAGTAAAAAGTATAGTAAAAATAAAAGTGAAAAGAATTTGTTCTAAAAGCATTTTAAAATAGTTGTATTCTACACCAATTTTCAAAAAGCGGACCTTTAAAATGTTTATGATTGTTTTAAACTGATTTAGCTGTTAATATTTGAAGCAATTCACAAGGTTATCAGTCAACATCTAAACACAGTGGTCTAATCAAATAGCGCTACATCTGAAAATTGAATGACAATATTCTTTGTCTTACAATCGAAGCAATAAGGGAGCAGGCTGCAAAGGATGAGCAAGAGCAACCCTAGATACCGTTAGGGCGGTCTTTTGTCGAGCGCCGGCAAAAAAAGGCCTTTAGAACTACCGCCACCCCGATATCCGACAAAAAACATAAAACAGAAAGGACCACAAATTAGGGAATCGGAATGTTGCAACCGTGAAGCGAGCATTTGTTGGAATCGTCCAAATTATACTACTTAATGTGTTATTGGCTACGATGTTTGGATGATAATGTGCGAACAAGACAAGACATAACTGGTTCTGAACCAGTTATGTCTTAAGTTTTCGGGAGAAACTTAAGTATTCGGGACAATTCCATAAAGGTGCTGCTAAGATCAAATATTAACGGAGCGGCTAATTCTTTCAACCTCTGTCTAGAAGTTAAACCTCCAGTGTCAGATCCAGAGGTCGGCTTGGATTCCCATCTATGGGTATTACTGTTCATAGTTTATTGGGTGGTAGGGCTTGTTTTAAACCCACCTGGCTAGCCACCACCATCTTACTAAAGTCTGGCGCCGTATCATCAATGCTAGCAGCGTTATGTTCTGACTATTCATTCTGACGCCAGTTCATCAGTAAATGACGTTTCCAGGTGAGGTGCGCTTCCACCTTTCACCTATCAGGTATATTGTCATTTATCGTCAGATAAGGTCAAGCGCTTCTACGTCGTTGAATGAAAAAACAAAGAAGAGGCGTATACGTAGTGTTAGTGCAACGCGTTTATCGAAACTGATCAAGCCAGGTTGATAATTATACAATGTTTTTGTTTAAAGTTACTCATTATTTATTGTATACAACCTTAAAATTGTGATGACTACTCGTCGTAATATGTATGTACTCATAACAATGTTCTTGTAATTCATTGCGCTTCTTGTAATAAAACGAAAAGTTAAGCGTGGGAAGGACAACACTCGAATTGTCTTGAATGAAGGGTACGGTGCGATCGGTAAATTTCTATATTTCTAATTTGTGTTGGTAAAAAAAATCTTTACCTGCCCCCAGACAGCGGAAAGGCCTTGCCACGTGCGCCGGCGAATGCAGCTTGTATCTTCGTTTTTGTTACCCAACCTGGTCCGCTAAACACTACTAAGCACGTGTTTTGGGGGCATCTTGAACGGTCGTGTTGAAAACTTATTTATTGGTGTATTCCGTTTAGCTGAAAGCCTTGCCTATAGGTATCTTTTTTAATGGTTTTTGAAACAGCACTACCACATCACACATCATGACGTCCACTGCTGACAAAGGCCGCCTCCATGGGGGACATCACACGTATCTATACTAATATTATAAAGCTGAAGAGTTTGTTTGTTTGGTTGAACGCGCTAATCACAGGAACTACTGGTTCGAATTAAAAAAATATTTTTGTGTTGAATAGTCCATTTATTGAGGAAGGCTATAAGATTGTTCGCTAATTAACGCGGGTGAAACCACGGGGCACAGCTAGTTACAGAATAAAAGCTTAGCTCCAGTTAAATAAAACATTTCGATATGCTTGATAATAATAGCATAACTATTGTCATATATGCTCCAGAAATCTTGATAAATAAGCAAAGTAACTAGCGCTAAAAATGGTTAAAAGAGTTACCCACATGTCACCTAGTAGATTCGCAATATAATGGCCGCTGCTTAATGGCATAGAACCAGAGGTCGCGGTTTCGATTCCCAGGAACGGCATATAGTGTTTGTTATTTTTTGTTGTTATTTTCAATTTTAGTATTTTCCTTTGTGTTACTTACTGTAATTGATGTTAATCGTTGTAATGAGTAAATGACTGTTTTTAGGTAGTTAGGGTCGATATATTTGAATGAGAGTATTGGTCTTGATCTTTCGGTAAAATAATCTTGCATTTTCGACCTTATCGGCATAACTATCATTGTTAGATAAAGCGCTTCCTTATTTGCCATTTAGTTAATCTACAATGTCTACAAAAGTCTATGTCTTTGTATGAATTGAACTAAACATATACGAACATGATGCGTTCTGTTGTTGGAGGGTGCTCATACTTTCTTCATAATCATCATCTTCTCAGCCAAAAGACGTTCCCTGCTGGACAAAGGCCTCCCCCAAGGATCTCCACAACGACCGGTTTTGTTTTGCTTGCACCAGCGACCTTATTTTAATGACAATAAAAAAATACCTTATCTTATCTTATCGTATCTTTTCTTATCTTATCTTATCTTATCTTAATTGCCCTTTACAGATCCTAGTAAATGTACATGATAAGCGAGTTACGTCTTCCAATAGCTTAAGTTTATACTTAGATATGGTTTTCAGCATCAGCAGTACCTATCTGTTTGTAAGTACTTTGTATAAGCTAAGTTAAAACAGTTAATTAATTAAAGCTAAGATAGTATAAGGTGTATAATTAAAGTCAAAAAAGTTTTGATACGAATCAGCTTAATAAATCTTTAACGAAAACTAAATTTAGGTAAACTACAAATTTTTTCGTGTCGTTTAAAAAGAAGCCGCTTAGAACGATGCGGATAAACAAACATTACGGGTGTCAGAGGAGCCCGGAGCATCGTTTGCGTGTGGTGCAAATGTGTGGCGTAAGCGAGATACAATTACACGTGTGTGGTACAAAGCAATGGTAGCGGGTGGTGGGAGCGGGTACACTTGATATTAGATAAACGATGTATTTTATTACATGCTACACTTGGCGAGCTGTAAAGCTGTTTTGTATACCATAGGTTACAATATGAAGTTTGTAGAGTTCCATTTATAAAATTATTTTTGTTTTAATAATGAATCTTTTTCTTGTTTCTCTACTTTACTAAGTACTTCTACTATCGTACTCCGACTCTCTTACTCTTGTAAATAGGTAGGTACTTAGAGTTTCTTATTTCAAAAAAGTAAAAAAAATTTTTATACTTTTTTTATGGCATAATAACGAGCCTCTTATAAAGCTACATACATTAGACACTGGTTTCCTAATCGAAGTTTAAGCTTTTTTTCTTGATTTTTACATATGGTTAAGCATTTAGTTAGTTAGAATGACAGGTGGTTGTGAGAAAACAGCTATTTTTAAATGACTATGATGGGCACTTTCGACAAACGCTTTCATCGTTATAGCAAATTATTTGTAATATAATTTGGTATAACGATGTAGGTACATTGTAAATACAAAAATAAGAATTTATAATGAAAAGGCTTGCTTATAATTGGCCTACTTTTAATACGCGCCTTTAATTACGAATGTAAAGAAGGTAAGGACCAAAAAAAAAGCAAAGTAAAAAGTATTGATTGTACCTTCATACAGTGACGAGATGACAAGAAAGAGCATAGAAAATACCTTTGACAGATTAAAAGATCTCAAAATAAAAAGTATTTCATTAAAAAAGAGTTTACTCTGTAAACTTGAAAGAAAAGTGGGACTTCTTGGCGGGAAAGTGAAGAGTCATATCTTCTGTTTAGTTTTATTTTGTAGAATTTTTTATTGTATCGAATATTGATGTGCGATAATGCTGGATTAATAACCGTTAAGATGGAGACTAAGGCGTTTCATCGTAACGTAACCGTAACGTACCATTCGCGGCAAACTTGATACGTTATTGCTACTAACCGATAACAGGGCAGAGCTCGGCGAGTGGCTCGGCTCGGCTCCGCTCGGCTCGGCTCGACTCAACTATGTACCGACGATGCGAATGCTCGCATCGAACATGTTACGTTACGGTAAATTGCTCCGGTTAGTCTTGACCTTTAAGTGCTCGTGCATGAGCGTTGGCAAATTAAACAAACAGTGCAACGTCACTTTTTAAATTATTTCAAGAAGTCCGCGTGAGATATCGGTAAAGCCCTTCTTTACTAGTACTCAATGGGTTTGGAGGGAATATCATTTATCACCAATCATTTCTATTATAAGTTATAACTCATTATCATTTCTTAACAAATAAGTAAAGAAAATTAATATTGTAACTAAACTTTGACATTGGTGAAATGTGTTGACCACACGAAGCCTTTAAATAAGGAAAAAAGAATTTGATTAAAAAAGTATTTGCTCCGTAACGCGAACAGCGTTCGATCGCTTACGCCTGTCCGTTGCACCGCAGATCAGCAAATAAACCGCCGAAAGTGTACAATGCAGCCGGAATGCTGTACCAACAAGTTAATTAGTTCGGCCTTCATATCACAATGAGTTTTACAGAATAGACGCCCCGCTGTTAAGGGCGGACGCCCTTGCAAAAACTCGACCGATGGTTGTCACTGTTTAAGGCCGAAGACAAAATATTTAGCGGCGACGTATTGTTGTAATATTGTTTTTAGTCAAACAATACTACTTATAACCTCTTAAGTAGTCGGTTAGTAAACTCGGTTCTTCGTGGCAGAGAAGGGATGGCCCAGGTTTTCAGTAGGTCACCTCCTCACCTCTCTTCGAGCTTTTAGTACCTGGACGAAGGGAGAGGAGAAGAGACCCACGTAACCCGGGGTCGCCTCTAGCCCCAGTGTATATCCCATTCCTATGCATCTGTAAGGAAGGCTCGTGCCCCAGCAGTGAGGACATAAACAATGAGGTGGTAATGCATCAGGTGGCAAATGAAACTCGCAATAGGCACCAAGGAAGAGCGGCTTCAATGCCATACAAATTTTCGTTTAAGTTAGCATGATCGAGTGGTCAATAAAACTCGCACTCTGTAGAAATTAAGGCCACACGAACCTAGTAGTCAAATTAAAACGTCGCCACTAATCAAAAAAGGACTAAGTACCTTTTTTTTAAATCCCTGTCCTGGATGGTTGTTTGTGATGGAAAAATATATGCGCAGTTAGTTTAAAACGCAAAAGCGTGCGTGACGTCTGACGTGTTTACACTAAGATACTAGAGGTTACCTATCTGGTAACTTGTATAAGTGGTTAAAAATAAGGGTTTTGCGTGTCTTAAATCTAAGCTTGTACAAGCATAATTTCCGTAAAAACTGGCAAATCTTCTCCCCGCAACTTCTTAGACGATTAATCTCAAACGGTACCCTTGCAGATATATCTTGGCTTGGGAGATCCGAGGCGGGGTAATGTGATAAATAAATTTTAATTACAAATCGTGGCGGCCACCGGAAAAACGAGAGCTAAATAGGGCACAGAAATGGAAGCTACCTAATTGTAAATTAAAAAGTTCGTGGAGTTACGACACCACAGTCCACAATGACGCCCCGCCGCTGAGTGGGGGCGCCCGCCCCCAGACGGGGACCGGGGGGCAGACGCCCGTGGAAAGCGTGTGACATTTTGTTTTAAAATATTGTCCGCGCGAATACATTCACGTGGATCATTTTTAATCGTCTGTTGCTTTTTCGTTTTCGTTTGGCGTAACAAAAAAGTTTTTTAACCGAACAGTTTTTAATTCGCTTTTGCTCATATCGTTTTTTAGGGTTCCGTACTCAAAGGGTAAAACGGGACCCTATTACTAAGACTCCGCCGTCCGTCCGACTGTCTGTTTGTCTGCCTGTCTGTCACCAGGCTGTATCTCATGAACCGTGATAGTTAGACAGTTGAAATTTTTATAGATGATGTATTTCTTTTGCCGCTATAACAACAAATACTAAAAAACAGAATAAAATAAATAATTAAGGGGGCTCCCATACAACAAACGTGATCTTTTTGCTCGTTTTTGCTCGATATTTATACAGTTAGACGCTTCTAATATTCACAGAATATTTAGTTATATATTAACTTTAAAAATAAATAATTAAATTAAAATAAAACAAATATTTAAGAGGGGCTCCCATACAACAAATGTGATTTTTTTCTAATTTTTTTCTCAGTTTTAATAACGATAACAGATAGAAACTTGATATATTTTTTTAGATAATGGTACGGAACCCTTCGTGCGCGAGTCCGACTCGCACTTAGCCGGTTTTTTTTATGTTCGTTGACCGCCAGACACTGTTCTGCACAAACAATAACCAGACAACTAAGCAAGTACACCCGTATTTGCTTTTTTATTTAACTACAAACAAAATTACATAACTTTCTTTTTGTGAAGACCACAAAATTGTATCATAAAAGTAATGAATTCCAATGGTAGTTCAATTAATGAAAAAGTAACATAATAACTTAACCGCCTCCAAAGCGATCGTTTACATCGAATGACACTGGCCGGTACGGGTGTCTTAATTACCTTACGAAACGATAAGAAGCGGCGCGCTATCCAGCGCTAGGCGTGAAAGCTCCGTAACAGTATCCGTCACCCTATCACAGGCCATAGAATAAAAAGAAATCGAGCTTTAAGTCGTTACACTGTCGCTTTACACTCTTTAAGATAACGTAGTATCCCGACTGTGGCGCGTAAGGTAAGCGCACCAAATATTGTTATGTCAAGGACGGCTGCATTCCGTTCCCGTCGCCCACCGGGATAGATCACGTTCACGTAGTGTTGCGTAACATTACGACTTAGATTCCGTTCGAATTGACACACATAATTTACCTGTTGCCCTCTCACAGACAACGCCGCGGCAACGCCATTACCGATGTGTGTTTTGCAATATGAACTCGCTCACTTTTAATTGTTATTTGTCGATTATCGGGTCGAAACTAGTTTCGGGTGCTATTTGTTGGGGCGATTATCTTAGAACATTCAATAAAGTCAAGGTTGATTACACAATGGCTAACGATCGCCGTCTGTCTCTATATAGACTTGTACAATTGATTTTAGTGAAGCCAAGTATTCTAATTAGTAGGTGCGATCGTATCGAATAACAATTCGTATTATCTGTTTCGTAATTTCGCATGGGAAATGAGAGAACGTTCAAAAATTAAAATTGAATCGTTTCCATCGAGTCATAAAGGCGATGGTGTAAATAAAAGAGACAATTATCCCTAACGGGATTTGAGCCGGAGCGCCTCTTCACACCCTTCGACCCGTAGAGAATCTCATCTGTGGCGCAACTGAGTGGACACAGTTTGGGGTAAAATTACCCCGGAAAATTATATTATCTAATTCTTAAATACGGTATACATAGTTTAAAGATACGCTCGGTGATATCTAACAGCTGTTATTATAGTCTTTAGTTTCGGCGTTAATATAATAAAATTATTTGTTTTATAGGGCTACCGTCAAACTTCTCTGGTACGCAAAATTTAATACGATAGTTGATCACTTGGTAACTATATGTGTGATATTCAAATTAGAGCAAATAATCAACGCGCTAACATGATCTAGAGAAATATTAATGACTGCTTTTTTAATCAGTTATCCAGTCAGCATTGATACATCATTGTCTTTTAGGCAAAAATAAATATTGTGAGATAACTCTAACGCTCTAGAATACTCTACAAAAAAATACACTATTTTAGAGACTATTGCAACCTGAATTCCATATGGTGCTACCAAGCGTAGGCTCATCTATAAACCCTCATTGTGACTTAGTTTCTTTATTCCACTCTATCTAACTATCAACTATTAAATACTTAAAAAGACAACCTCTTTAAATACTTAAGTCTGAAACAGATTCCCATTTCCCATCAAATAGGGAGAATTTCCTCTCCTGTTATCCCTGGTCCAGCTTAACGTCGAGTAGGCAACCCGGGGCGGCCAATGCACCTTATTGACTGAGTCCGACCGCCGCCGAGCGCAGACGACCGAGCCCGACCTCTCCCGACATTAAGGTTGTCACTACAAATACTTCAAAGTTATTCGAAAAGTTTGTAGTAGTCCCACTAAGCGGGTCGTTTATGAAGATTAATTGAAGGTCAAGAATTAGGGACGGTCCTTTCAACTTTTAAAGTCACGTTGTTACATATCTCATCTACTGGCTATAGTTTTCGATTGTTTTGTTGTTAATCTTAATAAGAAAATTTTGTTGGGGATTAATCAATAAAGTCTGCTACCGAAATGCACACTGCTCAATTCGTTTACAATTCGAGATTCATAGCAGCGGCTTATTCTCATAAAAAGTTGTTCCCTTCAAAATGTAGTAATTTCGCAAGGAGGGCGGTCCCCCTCCTCCCACAATCTACTCGGGCTGGCCTTTTAACGCCGGAGATATTGTCTCTTTAGATAGAACTGTATTTATTCCAGTATAAGTGAGATCAGCAGAGAAAATGCCTCAAGACCTTAAAATCGATCCCGTAAGTATTGTTCTAACTAATTAGGCTAATAAGTTGGTATACACATTGGTGGTATAACTACATTTATTAATGAATGAGCCTCCAAAAAATCTATTAAAAAGTATAATAGTAATCTTTTTTCTTGCTTTATATTTTTTATTTCTACTAATTTATATTTAATTTGATTTTTTGAATTGTAAAAATACACTTGTATATAAAAAAATCAAAGCTTGCACTGTTAAAAGAAAACATGCATAAATACCAGCAGCGCCATCTAGTACTTAAAATTTGCAACTAATACAATTTCTAACTGATACCATTTTGGTGATAAAAAGTATCAATGACAGTAATAAAAATTAAGTGTACTATTAAGCTTTAATATGATAAAACCTTCAAAAAGTTTCGACAACTATGTTGATAAAGTGTTAACAGTAATCCACACCACTGTGTATTCAAATGAACCCCAAATAAAGCCATAACACGTTTTTTAAAAATCTCGATCGTTAACTTTTAAATCTGCCCCGAAACGGTAATACGTTATTGATATTTGTGAGCACCGAACAGGCTGGATAATAATATATTTGTATATCGGTGTCCGGTTTACGTAGAGCTTCCTCGCCCTTAAACTGATTATGAGGGATGCGTGTCTGAGGGGGATCGCTTGCAGTTCGCAGAGGTCAAGGTTTGTTGGCTCTGGTGGAGCGGTGTCCACAATAGATGGAGAGGTAGGGTCGCACCACAATGAGCCATGTGGCGTAATTGTGAAACTTAACGGGGGTTGAGCGCCCTGTCAACTGTTCTGTCAAAGAACAATGAATTGGTGTTTGGGTACGTTTTATACCTAATTTGTCATGTACAACACCTTCTTAATTCTCTTAATTCTTTATCTATAAGTTATCTATTTTTATAACATCTTAGGTATTTTAAATTGGTTATACCTATTACATTAAAAATATAAATAAAAATAACATTTTCTAATTAATTTCGATGTTTGTTAATAAATTACATGTAGTGTAAGTAATTTTATTATCAATGTATTGTTTAAGTGTTTAAAGTTATATAAAATATTATTTCTTTAGATGAAGAATTGCGATATAACTTTGTCTTTAATTAAAGTTCCATTATATCACCTATTCTTTGGCCACGCTAATAGTAACATCCGCGTTGTATTTCATTCATTCATGGAGTCCCTTGCCATAGCAAACAGAACCTACGAAGATTTATCGTTTTTTGAAGCGCGCCAAATGTTTGCTCGCATTTAAGTGATTTATTACTTTTTTTTAAAGTAATAATTTAACATCGTTTCACTCATTTATTGATATGTTTCTTTTCTTAAATCTTTTGTTGCTACATTACTCTATGCACACGTTCCTTAAACTAAGTTCGGCAATAAACATTTAAGTCATTTAACAAATTGTCGGCAAAGTTTTAAACAATACACCGCTATTACAATAAAGACGTTAATAAACTTTATCATAACCTCTCCACTGTGAATGGAGGTAAGTGCTCCGATACCGATCACAAACTGCCGCGCAACAATACACTTCATCCCTTATTAATTATTTTATTGTAAGCATAAAGGATGTCGTAATCGTCAGAATAATAATATCATCGCATAAAGAACCCCAAGTAGCGACAACACAAGCGTAAAAATGACACGCCGTGCCACCAATATGTTTGTGTGTATTACACTAGATTTATTCGACTGGGTCACCCACACAGCTGCGGAGTTACCCCGAAACGGGGTGCGCTTAGGTGTGGGGGCAACACTACTACACGCTAAGGGTTGCCACCCGCCCGCCAGATGTCACGCACACACGCGCGCCGCGCGATAGAAAGGGAAAGCTACACTGTGCAAACAAGCTGGAGACCGAGCGCCATCCCTCTCTGTTACAAAGCGAGTGTGTGTCACATCATTGTGTGCCGTCGACGCGGCCCGACGTAGATTGTTCTGTGAAATTGCCAGGTAATAGGCCGGGGGACTATAGTATTACACTTACTTATTGGTGGGTTTAGGCGCTCAACAGCCTAATCGAATTGAATATTGACGACATATCGCAGCCACTGAACGTCATATCGTAAACGTTTTGATTTGATTGACATCGAAATGTTTTAAGCGTGTTTTATTTACAGTTACACTATTTAAACACTAAATTAAATATGTACAACATTACTACTTTACCAAAGTACTGACTTCGAAAACGACGCTATACTTAAAAAGATCACATATTTAAAGTGTCTTATTTGGATTAATAATTTTTTTTAAACTCTTATTTAACTTAAATCAAAATTAAAATCTGACTATCACCTGATCCAATGTTACATCGAACTACTACAAGATCGCTAGTCATTAGGTAAGGTGGACTGTCGCGTCACCATACGCGTGACGCAAGAGATCAGAATTGATCCAAGTACGGCGCCCGACGAGTCTTGACACCGAGGGGGCTATTACGTCAATCGAACTGCGACGTCAGTCTTCGACGCACACAATGACCCACCAAGCCACCATGTAAATGCACAAACACTTCTTTATAGCGCCACCTAAAGATGGAAAGTGTTAGCAGCACACGCATTCCCTCCTTTCTACAACATCCTATATTAAACGAAGTATGAAAAAGCAATTTGTTTCTTCGCACTTCGCTACCAGGTCGCCAAGGTGAGGACAGACGCACTGCTGCTCTACTTGCTGATGCTGTTTTCGCATTCAGATTCCGCTTCTGCTTGACATCAGGTAGAGCGGAGTTATTTTATTTAAAAACAACTTACATGTGTCTCGCTTCGATTGTTTTCTGTCGCCTTAATAACGATATTTCTGCTTTTTTAAGTTCGAAGACAGTTGTTTTAGTTCCATATTCTAATTGTTGTATTAGGTCCCCTATTCGTATGTTATGTTACGATATTGCTGTCTAAGCAGTGACATCTCTTAGTAGAGTGGCGAACAACGCGCCAGCTGGGCAGGGATGCCGCTTCATTATGGGTATCAATGCATTTCTGACCTGATTGAAACTCCGTGTTTAGGTGTTGACAATAAACGCTTAGCTTGTTCTAATAAAAAAACTAAGATTCTATATACCTAAAGCTTCAAAATGAGCTCACTCTTTGTTTTAATTTTTTTTATTAGTTAAATTTAGCTTTTTTACATTTTCATTTTAATTTTTTTACGCCATGCCATAAGCTATGCTATGCCATTATGCTATGCCCATAAATTAGCAACTTAGCAACATTTTTTACTTATAAAACTAATAAAGTTATAATAACAAGCTTAATTAGTATCATATATCAAGCCATCACTATGTAAGTAAAGGTAACTTTTTCTCAAAGTTAATTAACATTAGAGTCAATATGACTTTAACCCCTTGAGCGTCGATCGACCACCAGGTGGCCGATAACAATTAAAATTCTATTCGCGCGCTCGAGCTCATATTTGCCACTTTTATACAATTTACAGCACAGTGCTATATCATTTGAACCGCCAATTATTTAATGAATCGCATTTGAATTATTCATGACACAGATATTTATTAAACTATAAATATGTATGCAGATCAGGCAGGGCTCACGACTATCAATATTGCGGATTCAAACATCCCGATGATAACACCGCAACAGGCTGGCGAATTATGACTATTGTTAATTCGCAGCCCCAAAATTTATTACAGCACGCCAGAGAGAGACAGCCCTATACGACGCTCGACGCAACAAAAAAGACAGAAGACCCTTAAATGAGGGGGTGTCGTAAATAATTTCTGCGCTTACATTGACAAAGTTCTCAATGAACGCTGAGATTTGCTGCTATCCAAATGAGGGCTTGTTGGTTGTCAATACGTCACATTGTTGAATGGCAGGTGGACAGAACAATGCCTAGTTTTGAACGAGGAAACGGATTACGAATGAGTGTTAGAAGAGGTCGGAAGCTTTCACCTTATTTAACCAAGATTACAAAACTTGTAAAGTTATAACAACTTTTTGGTGGTGATCCAATTATTTTGTTTGTATAACATTTTTTTAAAGTGACACTATTTAAAACTCTTTTGTTCCAAATTAAATATTTAAGGAGGTTTAACGAAAAGTACTTAATACGTAGGTATCCTAAGCAGACCTTGTAAAGTATCCGAGGACGTATCGACCGAGTCCCACCGGCCGTCGTCTTCAGCCCGTGACCAAGCAATCTAAAATATTTATATTTTAACATAAGAAGTTTGCGTTTCTATTAATGACGCTTCTCTCTTAAAATGATCTTTCTTTAAATGATAAATTGGTTTAAAAGATGGAGAAAAAGAAAAAAGTCTCCTGAGTTTCTTGCCAGCTCTTCTCGGTCGAAGGATCTCGTAAACTCCGAACTGGTAGTAGGTACAGTAGTTGAGTTAAACTAAATTTTAGTTTATTATTATTTGTATTTTGAACCCTTCGATCAACAATACACTAGATAACCGGTCAGGGTGTCAAAAACGGCCGAGCAAATAACGCCTCACATTCAAAGTGGGGTCTTATTTCTATTTAGTTCGCTGTTGACTGCGCCAACATGATAACGTACCACAATGCATCAGTGTGTATTCAAAAACTGTAAAAATAACTATCGAAATAAAAATATATCGGAAGGAATATCATACTTTCGGTAAGTAAATGCTTTTTCATAACATAAATAATAAAATACCTAACTGTTTTTATGAAATAACAATCTTTAATTTTTAAAACCAACCCACGCGCCTACATTTGCTAATGTTTGGCCAACGTATAGTTGCTCTGGGACAGTGAATCTATGGAGTAGTTTAAAAAAAATTATAGATAGATACTTCTCAATTATATTTTCTATTTCTAGATTTCCTGGCGACCCATTTCAATGTGCAAAATGGATTTCCATAGTAGCGGAAGAGAGACAGGAGGATTTTTTTAGACCTAAAAAAAATTCTGTAATTTGCTCAATACATTTCAAAAAGTCCGATATTATGGGGAATGCACAAAGACGTCGATTGAGGAAAACGGCTATCCCCAAATTTAATAATTTAAATTTGAATTTGAATTTGGTTTATTGTTCTTTATATGAAAACCACCTCAAATAATGTATATTGTTACATAAATAAAACAATTTGATTGTGATTATATTGTTGTTTACATTACAATTTCTCATCAGGATTCTTTCATTTAAGCATGTTTTCCAACCATGCTCAAGGTAGGTATAGTTCAATATCAGTTAATTTGTACTGAATCTACTATTACATAAATGTATGCAAAGTATAATAAATTGCTTTTTGTATACACTTTTGCAGTTAAATGCATAAGCCATAAAATAAAATAAACCTAATTCCTTATTAAAAATAACTTCCTTAAAACAAAAAATAAATTACTAAGTGAGACTCCATATTACTCTGTTCGGAGCAAGTAAAGTCAATAATGCAAAAATTCGAAATGAAGTAAGTAACATTTCGTGTCTGCCATTTGCTGTTTTATTTTTATGTAATAAGGTCGAATTTGGATGTAAAGGGTCTTTGTATATGTTTTTAAATACACAAGTGTTTATTTAAATTTCTTATCTCTTTCTGTCGTTTTCGACGTAAGATCGTAAGTGAATGTCTTAATAATCAAAACTGTGCTTTATTCCTTGCAAAAAAAGTATAAATTAGGTTGAAATTATCAAAACTTAGGATAGTTTTTCTCCATTTATAGTAAAGTCAGCCAGTGCCATATTTGAGATTTGTTTTAGTTCGTGAGGCGTTATCTAGTGTATTGTTGATCGAAGTTTGAACCTTAGTTTTAACGTCAACAAGGGCACAGGCCTGCACAGGCAAACTTATATTAAATAAACGATTTGACTTTGACTTCATCAAAAGCTCAACAACTATAGTGAGTGAGTCCAGCAGGTTGGCACTGACTTAATTTTTATAGTTAACAACGAAGCAGCACATGACCTTCATCTCACCTGACGGTAACTGACGATAAAACCAAAAGTACAAACCGAAGCACTTCAGCCGCAATCACTACTGAAGAACGAAGAACTAGCTATCTTATCTTTAACTGTCGGAAAGCTACAAATCAATGTTGTTACGGCTGCAGACTTAGACAAGATGGTGGTGGCAGGCGGACTTAAAACAAGCCTTAACAATCTTAACAATCAAACCGAGGGCGACTAGTACCCGCTAAGAATCGAACTCAGGATTTACTGGTCAGACCGATGGCCACTAGACCACAGAGGTGAAACACCCATGCCGCTACCAAACAGTGGATGAATGCAAGGCTTTTGCGATTATTACCCAAGCCTGCTATGGCTATAAGCCTGCTCTCCGAAGAGCCAGTGGATCGAGCCGACCTGAAATAACCATGTCGTCGACAATTCGAGCAGCTCTGCGTTGAATGCGGTCAAATGGAAGGAGTTGGTACTGGGGTGCTCCAGCCCAAAGATGGGAGCAGTATTCCTTAAGCGGCCTGACTTATGCTTTGTACAGTTGTAAGCGTTGCAACTGTACAAAGGCCGGCATGAAATACTGACCCGCTCTATTAAGCACACTCTGCTTTTTCGAAGCTATTTAGCTTTACGAAGACGAGAAGCTATTACGAGAAGCTATTTAGCTACGTCCAGAAAGAAAACTGGCGACCCACGAACACAATTTCTCGGGAAGCCCGTATAATGGAAATTTAGAGAGAGAAGCCCTGTACCATATGTGATATGTCGGCGGGGGTTTTGTTGGAAGGACGGTCGAGCAAACTCGAATTCGTTGATAACACTGTCCATCCATCTTAGATCTTCAAAATAAAAACGCAGTCGTATTCCTTACAGTCACTTTAATTTTATTTTAACATCACAATTAAATAATTTAGAAACAGTTGCCCGATGCAAATGGATTTTAGAAACGAAGTGAGTTTTGCGCGTGCGTACTCTCCGACCGCTCCCGTTCAAATGTGTCCAGTCCGTACTCCGTTGTCGCGCCAACTGACGTTGACGTTTCGCGTACCATAGCATAGGCTTTTTTTTCCTTTAGTTGATGGCTTTGTGCGATTAGCACATTTAGCCAGTGTCAAATCATTTTTCTGACAAGTAATACATAAATAAACAATATTTTATTCCTGTATGATGATGATGAATGACAATAGAAATAAGAAGTGAGAAATGATATAGGTACCCCCCAACCCCTCGAGTATCTCCGTAAAGATGTGGGGCTTTACTAAGTCCTCGGGCGAACTTCTTGAGAGAATTTGAAAAGTGACGTTGCACTGTTTTGTTTCATTTGCCAACACTCATGCACACTCACGAACACATAACGGTTAATAATCCATCATTATTTCATATTAATATTCGACATAACACAAATTTTATAAAATAAAACAAAACCGCAGACATGACTCTTCATATAAGCTCTTCCCATAGCATGCACAGACCACACAAGTAAAGACAATACACGTTGTTAAAAAAAAATAATACAAAGTTACAATTAGGCGGTGTTATCGCTTTTAAGCGATTTCTTCCAGACAACCGGATAGAAAGAGCTAAAAAACTGTAAGATCAGAGGTGAAACTATTAAAACATAATAAAACTTAGAATAAGACAAGATTACAGCTGATTATAATAAATACTTTTTTGTGCAAAAAACATTTAAGAAGCGGTGTCTGATGTAACCACCCGTGTGGTGCCGGGGGTAAAGAATTGCACCACCCCATCTCTTCCCGTGGGTGTCGTAGAAGGCGACTATGGGACCATTCCAGAGGATGGGCAGCAGCGTCGTCTCTCTGTGATTATTCTCACCTTACTGCGATCGCCAACCCGCCTGCCAAGCGTGGCGATTATGGCTAATTCTCCTCAAAATGATTTATCTTTGAGGGAGGCCTATGTCGAGCAGTGGACGTCTTTTTGGCTGAGAGAGAGAGAGAGGTCTAATGTAAGTTCAAAAAGACGACCTTTTTGTCAACAAAAACGTATCAAATTGTTACCCCATCCGATCCAGGGCGCTAATCATAATTGGATCTTGAATTCAAATTAGGCGATCAATCAGCAGCACAGCTCCCGTTGACGGCATAAAAAGGAGGGACGATGCACTTTTTTTGGATTCTATGTCTCTTGCTAGAAGCCATCGACATTAGGTGACATATCTCTCTGAATTAATCGTAGGTGGTAAACTAAGGTGGTAAATAGATTGAAAAAGTGCTTATCAATTAAGATTTGACTTTAACTTTGACTTTGAATTTGCCTCCATTTTGCTATTATTTATAATGTCCAGTCTACAGTGGGCTTGTTTTGACGTTTGATATATGGAGAGCATGCCAAAATAAGACCACTGAGGCAGTAATAAGGACACTTTAATATTAGCAGGATTAAAGCATCATCATCATTATTATCAACATAATTATCATAATTATTTGGGCTCGAATCCCGCTCGTGGAATTTTTCAATGCTTTTTCAAATTGTGATTTGTTCGCAACAAAGTTGGCGTAAAATTATATAATTATAATTATAATCATCATCATAAGATAAGCCTGGATATATGTAAACGATCCAATCAGAGGGTTTACCTAGATCTTTGATTCTCACCAAATTCAATCTTTTAAATCCATATTAAATCAACATTAACCTCTCTTTAGCATTCAAAGTTTGACCCCCAAACGAAAAATCAAAGTTTTCAACTAGGTACTTAACATAATATGAATTAAATTTATGCTTCAAGATTAAACTTTATCATCTGAAAATGATTAAGACATTACAATAATCAATTTATCTTGTTGCTGTCAAATAATACACACTCATAAATATGTTAATGCGTCTAATAAAATCAAGCTGTCTGACAAATGTGTGTGAATTTGTATGCATATTTATTAAATTATCATCGAGTTTGGTATCATAATGTTTACAGGGTCAAAGTTACTGATTGGGGTCAGTTTTGTGATTACATAATAAACACGCTCACGATTTCCCAGAACTGGAGACAGACCTAGAGACCTGAAGACAGACTTGGAGACCTGGAGACAGACGGAGAACTGGAGACAGACCTAGAGACCTGGAGACAGCCCTAGAGACCTGGGGATAGACCTAGAGACCTGGAGACAGACCTAGAGACCTGGAGCAGCTGTATTTTGTTTCTTTAACTACTTTAAGAGTTAAGGACGAATCAGTCAATCAGACTTCGTCCGCTTCAGTGAACACCCGTATCCCATCAAAAATTATTTTTTTTTGATCCAAACACTGTCCTGACAATTATGAACACAACAAAAAATAAATCAGCCAAATCGTTATGACATACATGTGGCAATTGATTTTTATTATTTTATAGATATATACCTAGGTTATATTAACACAGCAAAAGAGCCAAGATTATACAACACAGAGCACGGTATGACAGTAAGAAGAAACAGATCATAGACAAAAATATAGTTTTACCTCTATCTTTTTTTAGGAAAAGAGAGGCGAGAGGAGGAGGAGCCTAAGACTACATCACCACATTACCAACTCATTTTATTTCCCCACTGCTGGGGCACGACACTTGCCTATGGATGGGTACCACCACGCGGGTCCAGTGCGGTTTAGTGGTTGTTAACGACAGCTAATGTAGCCGGGACGTTTGACGTGCCTTCCGAAGCACGGAGGAGCTGGAGATGATGAATTTTTGGTCACCCATCTGATAACCAGCCTTTTCTAAAATTGCTTAACTTTATCAATCGCTGACCGGACGAGTTAACCAATGCGCTAACGAGCTCCTCACTTTAGACGGCATAGTCAAATTCGTATTAACTTTAAATACACCATAAGTGTACGTCTTCACAATCATTAAATTGTAGACTTTAAAGAGATGAAAGCAAACAATCTAAAATGAATCGCTATTAGAAATCATGGGGAATACAGTATTTAAGAAAAAATGCACCGTAGATGACTTAGCGTCTATCTATAGCAGTGGTTCCCAACTGGTGGTCCGCGGACCACCTATGGTCCGTGAGAGCATCGGTAATGGTCCGCGGGACAGAACATAACTAAATCCTCTAAACACTTTTAAAAAAAGGCAGTACAATGTTTTTTTAATACCTACATTGTCACCTACGCTAATTCCTAAGTCCCAGGAAAGAACAATATGTATGGCGTTCCTAGAGGATTACCACTAGGCGCTAAATATTTCGCATTAGGACAATCAATGGTAGCATGAAAATGTGTGAAGATAAACTGTCCTGAACTTATGCTACAAATACTTTTAAAGTTTTGAAAAAAGATTAAACTTTCTTTTTATATATAGTTTAAGTGGTCCCTGCTAACAAAAAAAAATAGGAAAAGGGTCCACGGTCGGTGAAAGGTTGGGAACCACTGATCTAGAGCTATGGTGAGAAGAGCACTTTACTGAGAGACTTGCCTATCCGCCAGTGTAACTATAATTTAATCTCCACATCAAATGGTGACCGAAAACAAATTATCTATTGAATGAGTAGTGATTGCCACACGAGCTTTTGGTACGACAGATTATAATTACGCAGAAACTATTAATCACTGCACATCACTGATACCTGTTTAACTCTGATGTTTTCATTTAATATTCTAATTATTTGCGCTGATTCCAATTAAGAATAGGATTTGTAATAAAAAATAAATGAATAACATTATCAGTAAGTCTCATTTCTGTCCAGGCATGGACTTTCGATATTATGGGGAACGCTTGTAATTTTTTTTGTCTATAGATGGCCCATGATGGATTCTAAAGTAAAGTGAAAGTTAATAGCCTATAACTATCCCACTGCTGGGCAAAGGCCTCCATCATTGAAATTGCTACTATTACAAAATGCAGTAGCAGTAGCTCTAGTATTGAGTAGTAACTCAATACTAAAGTTTATGTCAGACGAAGATAATAAATAAATTCTAAAACATGTCCACGGAAAGCTCACTCTCAACATATTTAATTTTATATTTTATTTTTTGTTTATATTTACATTAATATATAAAAGAATAGTTATAATTTTGCGATGCCCTAACAGGGTTTGTAACAGGCCAACATTATACTACTATATTACTTTATGAAAGTGATACTGTATACCTACATAAGTGCAATAAATAAATAAAGAAATAAATAAAGTTATGGCTTAATCACCACGCTTGCCATATGCGGGTTGTTGATCACAAACAAAACAAATGTTTTATTTTTTACTAGCTGTGCCCCGCGGTTTCACCCGCGTTATATAGCCTATAGTCTTCCTCAACAAATGGACTATTTAACACAAAAATATTTTTTCATTTCGAACCAGTAGTTTCTGAGATTAGCGTGTTCAACCAAACAAACAAACAAACAAACTCTTCAGCTTTATAATATTAGTATAGATGGTGTTCGTAGTCGTAGTTCACTGTCGTCATTATCTTTTAACCAACTAACCTAACCCGAAATCCTCAGTAGTTGAGGATTTCGGGTGAAGTCCGCTTCTCCCTTCGGCCTTATCATCACTTAACATCAGGTAGATAAAGGTCAAGTGCTTACCCATTAGATATTATTATATTAAACAACTTTCGCGAAGGCCGGTCATCGGAGGGGTGACCAGAAATTTATTATCTCGGGCTCCTCCGTGCTTCGGAAGGCACGTAAAGCCATTGGTCCCGGCTGCATTAGCAGTCGTTAATAACCACCAATCCGCACTGGGCTCGCGTGGTGGTTTAAGGCCCGTTCTCTCTATCCATCCATAGGGAAGGCTCGTGCCCCAGCAGTGGGGACATAAAAATGAGCTGATTAAGATGATGATGATGATGATAGAAAAAAAAGTTGTTCCTTGAACTTTCGTTTACTATCGTTCTATTTTTTTTAAAATAGATTTATGTCAATCTCTATAATGAATAATTTCCTTCAATCACTACGTTTATGAAATAAAACCATAAAGCCTAATTTAATAAGTGACTAATTAAGTCAAAGATTAGGCCCGTATTTTGTTACAATTAGCATAACAACCGACTATTTTATAACGTCAGTCACGAGAGATCTAATCGTAACGTAACGTGTGAAATACCAGATAAACGGACTGTTGTTTTAGTTAACTAGTACTTCTACAACTTGGCTAGTAAAGAGATTTTTTTGGTTCCACATTCCTAGCATGCTAGTTTGATGACGTTCCGGTTTAGATCGATCCGATCCGAAATTGTTTTTTTTGGCTATAATCCATTATTAACTTGCTAAATAATTTGAAGATATTCCGGTTGAGATATGATTTGTTGGTTATATCTACTACAATACTATGTTCCGGTTGAGATTATATGTTTTTTGGTTATACCTGAAACGTACAACTTGGACATTTTTGACGACAACCTCCTTGGTCGAGTGGTTTGTACACCGGTTTTCATGGTGTCGCCATCTCTGAGGTTCCGGGTTCGATCCCCGGTCAGGTCAATTTAGAAATTATTGTTTTTCTAAATTGTCTCGGGTCTGGGTGTTTTCTATATATAATAAGTATAGTATGTATTTAAGTATTTTAAGTATGTTTATCCGTTGTCTAGTAACAATTTAACGAGTTTCATAACGAAGCTTCTCTTGGGGTAGATGAGTGGTGTGAGTGTAGGAATGTTTATTATTTATTAAGGCTAATGAGAACAAGAATTATCTAGGAAGTATCCTACATCTCAGGCCGCATCATCACTTACCATCAGGCGAGATCGCGGTCAAATACTTGCTTATAAAGAATTAAAAAAAATACATTATACACTACTGACTTGCTAATTTCATGAGGTTCCGGTTTAGATATGTGTTTTCAGTTATACTACATTGCTAACCTGCTAATTTGATGATGTTCCGGTTGAGACATGTCTTTGGAGTTATACAACATTGCTAACCCGCTAATTTGATGATGTTCCGGTTGAGACATGTCTTTGGAGTTATACAACATTGCTAACCCGCTAATTTGATGATGTTCCGGTTGAGACATGTCTTTGGAGTTATACAACATTGCTAACCCGCTAATTTGATGATGTTCGGTTGAGATATGTCTTTTTAGCTATACTACATTGCTAACCTGCTAATTTGATGATGTTCCGGTTGAGACATGTCTTTGGAGTTATACAACATTGCTAACCCGCTAATTTGATGATGTTCCGGTTGTGATATGTCTTTTTAGCTATACTACATTGCTAACCTGCTAATTTGATGATGTTCCGGTTGAGATATGTCTTTTTAGCTATACTACATTGCTAACCTGCTAATTTGATGATGTTCCTGTTGAGATATGTCTTTTGAGTTTCACAACATTGCTAACCTGCTAATTTGATGATGTTCCGGTTGAGATCTGTCTGTTTAACTATACTACATTGCTAACCTACTAATTTGATGATATTTCGGCTGAGATGTGTTTTTAGGTATTTATTATGAATAATCATCATCCGTTAGATAAACAATGAGCACTTTGATTCAGTTATATTCTTTGTAAGGGGACTGTGTTGATTATTTAATCTACTATTTGTTGATTATATTGTTTTTTATTGTGCTTTATTTAGAAATAGGGTTAATAAAAAGTACCAGTGCTGTAACCCCTATACTAAATGTAAGCTACATAACCAAATATATATAACATACATTTATTGCCAGAAAAAGCATCTAGCATTACTTATACTATTACTTATATTAAGCATTACTTTGTGTAAATTTATATGGTGTGTAAATTTGTGTGAATTTAGCCTATATTAAAAAGGTTTTACTGATTTGTTATTTGAAAATTTAAAGAGTCAATGGAAAAGGTATGTACATTATTTTTTAAACTGTAACTTTTTTATTTGTCGTTTATTTGGCTAAAATGTTTATGCCTGTGTCCCAAATTCTCTTTGTTATCACGTAACAATTAACAATTAATAATAAAAATAATAAAATTTAATAACACTTCAAGATTTCCATTGATCAAAAAGTAGATACACGCTAAAACGAAATTTATTCGCCATCAACTCAAAATGGTTTGAAATATAACACACAGTTTTTATTAGTTAACAGTTTCCTATAATTACTAAGATATGTAAATGAGTCCGATATCGATAAGTCATTGACACCGCTGTAGCACAAAATAAGGAGACAGGAGAAGGCAAGCTTCATACTAACGTGCTCGCGCAACACGCACATAGACAACCTCTCATTCCTCATTCATCAGGTTTTCCAAATGAATAAATAAATAAATAAATAATATTTTTTTTAATAGGTATATCAAAATAGACTGATCCGTGTTTGTGCAAGGGGTCTCTGTGTAAGTTGCTCAAGACGACACCTCGATTTGTGAACATTCAAAAAGGCTGATCCTTACTGGCGCTGTCATAAGGTCGAAAATACGTAGCGCCAGAAAATTGAGACTGCAAATTAATAGAATCTAATAAATATTTTAAAAAAGAATATAGGTTTTGGTTACCAAAATATGCAAGTACTTAATTACGAATACTGATGTTATCACCTTATTTTGTTTTAATTTCAACAATAGTGATTTTTAGTGGTGTTTTCGTAAATAACTATGATCGACTCAAAATTATACAATCGTGTATTTCAGCTAGCAAATTCAAGATAAATTCAAGAATTTACCTATATCAACATTTCAGATTCGTTAGTCATATTATAGTCTAACCCCCTGACAAATAAACTAAGAATAAGCTCCGAATAGTTATTCCATGTTTTGTTCCTGTCATGTAAACTTCATTTAAGATTAGAGTAAAAGAGACAAAACAGGGAATAACTATTCGGAGTTTATTCTTTGTATATTTGTTGGTGCATTTTTTCAGTGTGTCGCCTTAAGCTTACCTTCTGGGTCCTCCTTATTTTGTGGCAGCAGTCGGACGCGGCGCGGCGCCGGCGCCGTAGAAAGCTGTTTGTATTCAAATTCGGTTGCTTTACGTCACCATTGTTGCCCATCGGTGTTTTATCATTCGATAATTTTATATAGATACTAGCTGACCGGCGGACTTCGTATCGCTTTGACAGTTTCCATGACAACAAAACAAAGAAATCTTTCGTCCGCTTAAGAACACTTGTATCCCATGATGGACCCCTATAGCAGCGCCACCTACCGGGTCCAATTGTAAATCTAAACCATTCTCGAATCCACTTGTACACATACAGAAAATTTTATCCAAATCGGTCTTGCCGTTTAGAAGGAGTTCAATAACATACACACGCATAGAAGATTTATATATATGAAGATCTGTTTATATAGATTGATAATTATTTTATTGCAATAACACAACAATGAACATTGTACATAAAATAATTAACATCAGTTACAATTTGGCGGTCTTATCGCTTTAGAGCGATTTTAGACAACCAGTCAGACGGAAAGGAGTAGGTAATACACTCTAAAATCGGAGGTGCAAACCATCATTTTTATATAGCATCATGAGTATGAGATATTTTAATAGATGGAGCTTAAGAATCTAAGTTAGAATTAATAGAAAAACTTGATAGCTTACCGATAGCTTACGTTACCGTTGTACATTATAAGTCAAAATAGACATATAAGTCAAAGATATAAAAACATTGAGAATAATAATCGGTGAACGGAATAGGTAGGGCTAGTTTACCGCTGGCAAAAAGGTTTTACCACAAAATAAAGAATGACATAGAACAGTTTAAACCACTAACGTTTGATAGTTATTTTTTCGAACCTATTAATTAATAATATTTCCTACTTTGGTTGTCTTGAACAAGTCATTGCTCTATAGATAAAGGAAAAAAAATCATTAATTATGTTTCAAGCACCTTGCAAATATTGCAGGAATGTAGTAAAGGCTGATTGATTCAATTGTTGAACTATCGTTCAAAGAGTAAAAATAAATAATTGTTGAAAATAAGTTTTATACATTTTGGTGATCTTGTCGCCAACCTTAGCCAAATTTGCCCTGTCTATTCCGACCAATGATGATAATCTATATATAATTAGTTATATTATACTAGCTACTACTAAATAAGAATAAAAAGCTCTGATTTTAATTTTAAACGATGAATTCGTCAAATCGTTTTATTAAATTATATTTATTAAATTGTAACACAGTTTAATGAATCAAATATTCATTTTAATAGTAATTAAATATTTTATGAATAGCTAACTCGAACAGTTAGTTTTGCTCAAAATGCCAATAATATTTGAAATTCGCATACCAATCTTCGTTTTCGTTAACGTGATCGTATAGTAAACAAAACTCGAGATTACATCTCCGACAGCTTTTGGTAAATCCATGACTCGTAAAGCGAAACTCTAGTGTAGACACCAGGATACTTTACGTCGGCACAACCTTCTCCGAAGGACACAATGCCGACTAGTAATTGATTGTACACCAGGGGACCTCCGGAGTCTCCTTGGCAGGCGTCTCTTGGAGGATTGGCGGCAGCAGCGCAGACCATCCCTGGCGTGATCGCGGCGATCTGAAGGTACGCTTGCAGGCAACTCGTCTGGTCTACGATCTTTACAACGGCTGCGCGCAGCTCGGAGGTTGCTTGTCCCTCAAACTGGAAACGTCATTTGGTTCAAAAGAGGCTAAGGATAATAGTAATCGTTATAGTATTCTACTTTCTGTATATATAGTTTCTATATTTGACAAGTTGTTCATACCATCCATACTTACAAGGAAGAGGAGAGAGAGAGAGAGAAATGCTTAATGACATCACAAGAGCATCATATGCGACGCAGGTTAGACCTTTGCTTCCTCTGCTTTCGAAGCAGAGAGAAAAATCAAGAACAAACATTTTTACAAGTTTTTGCTTATCTCTAGACGATTTTAAATTATGCATTTTACTTCGATCGTGATGTTGAGTGACAATGTAACCTATTGTATCATGCACATGTTTGTAAAATACAGATCTGATATGTTTTTTGTATAACTAGTTACAAGCGAAAACGATCTGCGTATTAAAGTCATCACTTTTCAATTCTTCGTCCTTCGAGTTGTGTTTTTGATTTTTTTGTCGAGAAAGAGAAAAAAATTTACTAGAAATGATGTCAATTAAAAAACCAGAATTGTACTGAAGAAAGAAAACCAACTTACAGAAACCGTTCCAAATCCTGAGACGAGAGCCTCCGCATTGGTTGGCAGTGCAGTGCCAATTGGAGCGATCGTCACTGGCGCCACATTCTGGCTAAAGTCTATGGTCTGACTTGTGAAGGCTAGACCTATGTCATGTTCTAGAGTGGTGCCGCTGTACAGTTCGTGGGTCACGAGTCGGTAGATGTTGTAGGTTGTTCCTAATGAGTTCCGCTGTGAAGTGCCAACTACTGCCACCAATAAAGAAGGTTGAGATACATAACTGCAATTTGAAAAAGTATTTGTATCACATTAAATTTTTAAATTTTTTAGACAAACCATAAACTATACAAAAGAGCACTTCTTGCCAAAGCTGAAGGTAGTTTCATTGTACAATTATATAGGTAGAGCATCGAGCGTTAGAAACTGACATAATTTGGTTATAATAATGAGTTTAGTTCGTATTGTCGTTAAACTTAATGAGTTACAATTAAACAAAGAATAAGGTCGGAATAGTTTTCCATGTATTGTTCCTTTCATGTAAACATCTCATTTTAAATTGGAGTAAAAGAGACAAAACACGGAATAACTATTCGGAGCTTATTATTTGTTTATTTGTAAGGCGCAATTAGTATAAGGTACTTGTATTCGATCATTTCAAATTAATATGATGGTACATGAAAAAGACAAAATAATGGTATCAAATAGAGAAGAAAGTAAAGTTCAGATAGAGGAGACTTATGTCGTGGATAAAGATGAGCTTACCTAATTCCACAATGGGCAGCGGTCACCAGAGCTCTGTCGCTGATAACAACGGCACCACAAATATGGGACCAGCCGGCTGACAATCTGCGTTTGAGTGAGGCTTGGTAAGGGACCTGTGAGATGTCCACAGCAAACCCATTCACGACACGCGCAGAAGAATCTCCAGTTGCTAATGGTGATTCTAATGTTGGTAGCGTAGCAGAAAAGCTAATTCCGCCTGAAAGTAAACATTATATAACATTTAAGAAAGAGGTAACTATCCTGAGTACACACGCCTTTCCTCAATTTCCTCAATAGACTTTGAAATTTATGTCTACAGCATACGGTTGAATATTTATTGAAGAAATTCGACAGTTTTGGATTGGTTTATGAGCATGCCTCTACATTCGCCGGCAGGTGGGATTGTAGCTGTAATGTTACCTAATGTAACCTGTCCTGTTTGTATTTAATTTTATATATTTTTTTTCTTAAACTTCATCACTTCATCATCATCATCAGCTCATTTTATGTCTCCACTGCTGGGGCACGAGCCTTCCCTATGGATGGCTAGGGAGATTGGGTTATGAACCACCACGCGGGCCCAGTGCGGAATGGTGGTTTTTAACGACTGCTAACGCAGCCGGGACCAACGGCTTCACGTGCCTTCCGAAGCACGGAGGAGCTCGAGATGATACATTTTTGGCCACTCATCCGATGACCGGCCTTAGCGAAACTCGCAGACCGGGCGCGTTAACCACTGCGCCATCGAGCTCCTCCATTAAACTTACTTCTATTTTACTAATTAGAAACATAAATTGTATTTACGTAGTATATTTTCTATTACATTCTAATTGTAGTGGTATTTTTTTGCAATGGTTAATTCATTGTATTTTAGAAATTATTTTATATTTTGTAATTTTATACTGACGCTAGGTATCCCCGCGGACTTCGTATATATCGCTTTGTCAATTACTATGTCAACAATACAAACAAATCGTATGTTTCACAAGTAGGAACATTTTGTATTGGAAAATTAAACGAAAAATTGGGGTGGACCACCTTTATCACTTAGGGGTATAAAAATAGATTACGACCGATTGGCAGACCTACCGAATATACATATAAAATTTCATAAAAATCGATCGAGCCGTTTCGAAGGAATATGCCAACTAATATGTGACACGAGAATTTTATATATATAAATTTAATTAGTTAAAGTCTACTAACAAATATCGATAATTGTTGTCTGTATATTAAATAAATAATAATTGTATTCATAAAATACTTATTTGTACACCTTATGTTTGGCAGGCTCGCTGTGCCTTTCCACAATCATAAGTAAGAAAAAATCATAATAGAAAAAATAATATTAAAATAAGACAATATTTTAAGACTCATCATAATTTATATATATATATAGTACACTGGTCCTATCAGTAGACCAGTATACTATAAAGATAGGTCTAGTATTAATACTAACACAAATTATTTTAAAATAATTATAAAAAAAATGTATACCTTACCTACAAAAAGGAACACCATAAGATTAAACTGCATTTTCGTAACTCCAAATATTGACTAAGCGTAAGAATTGGGATCAGGTTTGTGTGTCATAACGATAACGATTTATCTTCCATCGTCAAGATCAAGTAACTTATCATCGGAATGTAGGTACTCAAGAGTGTGTTTGGATGATCTCACCTAACAATCTAAATGTGACATAAGCAATAATTTATGTTTGCTAAAATCTATAAAATAGTTAAAATAAATAATATGATTTGTTTATTAATATTATATTAAATATCAATGATATTATCTGACTCACACACGAAAATTCATTGTAAAAGTCGCCCAAATGGAAAAGAGATAAAAATAGATGGTGTAGATGGAATTTTGTTTTTCAGTATCAAAATCGTAATAAAATATATATATGTAAATACAAAATCATCAAATTTTTTTTGTTTCACTATAACTTAAGATTTTCAGACCAGTTATTAACTAAAAAGAATTTACTAATTGTTCCTCGTGATGTATGGACTCTTTACCGCAAAGTATGTATTAAAATCTCAATAAAGTCATTAAAAGTCATAGAGTGGCTTCAGAATCGTAAAGAGGTGCAAAATTATTAATAGCCTGTTAATAAGTGCGATCGTTATGGTGCGTTTTATCGGCAATCAACCGATGTCCTGCACTCACATAATTTATGAAATCATTAAATTCATCAAAACCGACCAACGAGGTTCATTGAGCGTGCGAATATAATGCTATTGTTACAGGAGATTGCTGCTATCATGAATACTGACATACTTATACATGCTTATATCCACTTCAAAATGTTCAATTCTTCTTCTAAGAAGGTTCTAGCTGAGCGGTTGAAGAAGACTTCAGTCTGTTGCGATCCAGTTCTTACCAGCGACTCTCGTCGTCTCTCCATCAAGCCGGTTGCCGTACTACGTTTCTAGGTCGAGTTCTTGATCGCCATGTTACCTTGCGTGACCATTGTCAGTCGGGACATCTGCAGACATGTCCCGCCCAACTCCACTTCAGGATGCTTACGCGATTTGCTACGTCGCGTCGGTTAGTCTTTTACACAGACCTATCTCAACGTTTTGTACATAAGCCTTGGTCTTGAACGCCTGCGAATCTTGGAATTTTTAATTCGGTTCTGAAGTGTGATCCCTAGCATCGCGCGTTCCGTGGCTATTTTATGTCATCTGCAAGCTGTGTACTTTGTCTCTTGAACCCTGTTTAAAAGCTTAAAGAAAAATAAAACTCAATGGTTAAATCAAGTGATAAGCATTTTTGAATCGACCTATATATTTTTTATAATGGGCGCAAGAAACTACACAGCTTTTATAGAATTAACGACATTTACACAAAAAATAAGATGTCGTTACCAAATCATGCAGTATACCTACATTTACGATTAATAAAAACTTTATTTTAAATTAGAAATACCTGTTGGAGTATTTGTTGAAGTCGTTGACCTTGATTGCTGCGATAGAGAGAGAGTGAGGGATCGAAAACAAAAAAAAACGTACTAACTAATAATTATTGGGTGAGTCAAACTCTAAAAGCCAAAAATGTGAGATGTCGGAGTAGGGTTGTAAAGCTTTTTAAAAGCTTGATAACAAAATGTTTTTACATACTTTTAAATATAAAAATAAATGAAAATGTTTTTTAATTTTCATTGGGTTCGAAATTTTAAGCAAAAGATTTCCTTAAAAGTAAATAAGAGCTAATAAGTTTAGCTGGCTTCTATGCCAAAATTACTTTATTTCCATCCACTAGATCTGTGTTTCCATCCCTCATTAAATATCAAATTCTAATACCAAACATAATATTGTAAATTGTATATTCTCGTAAGAACGAATTATCAGTATATTAGATAGTAACAAGTTTCTACATAAACAAGTTAGCATGCATTACCACTTGCAATTGCAACCAATTGTTTTCTTCGGCCGTCAATTGAGTGAATTAACCTCAAAACGGACGTAATAAGCTTATTGGGCAAGATAAGATAGTGTTCATTAAATCAATAGAAAGCTCTGGCGCATGGGAGCGTCACCCACGCACATTCCTTTAGGAGCCAAAGACCTCACTTCCTGGATGGGACAGACCTACTTGTCGCACCATTTCGATTTCTGAAAACTATAAAATCTGTGACAGGTTTCAAGTGTTGATCGTAAGATTCCGGTAATATGCCTGGCGATGCAATGGACAGCTTTGTGCGGCATATAAGTAGTTCTACATAGCCCAGAAATGGTTGCTGTGGATAATTTTAAATCATTATTGAACGATATTGAACTATCACATAATGTTGCTTATACAGCGACGGAATACAATAGTACACTATTTTTTAATCAGTCAACATCTTTAATAACTAAGTAATGTAATATAAAAGTATATCAATGCTTTTGCATTCTCTAATAAGTTAAGTAATCATCATCGGGCTAGCGTCTATTACCGGATTCAAGTCTTCGTGTGTACCGAAGTAAAGAGAATTTATCTAATCTAAAAGTTAGCACCCCGTATTGCGTAAATAGCTTTTTTATTTTAACGAAAGCTCCCACCACGCCGCACCAACTACAAGTATTATTACATTGAAATATATACCTCGTTTATTTTATATAACTAGTTAGATCGAAACCTATTTTAAAACGACATAAGTGAAGGTACAACATCATTCAAACAGTATTAAAAACATTCTAACGCAACAAATGATGTAACACGATCGTGGAACAATAGATCTCCGTCGATATGCGGTGCCTAGGTAGCGGCGTCTGTCCGGTGAGGCGTGAAGGACGGGCGCGATTTGACGGCCGCGTTGCAACTGCTTCTCGCCTCTGTCGCAGTCTAAGGTAAGAGCGAATGACCGCATGTCTCCGAAAACGAAATATGTCATTTAATTGTATAAAGGGAAAGCTAACGCAATACTCTCTTACAATAAAAAAGATATGTCCATATGAGGTGCCTAGGTATCGGCGTCTGTCCGGTGAGGTGTGAAGTACGCCTTCTCGTCTCTGTCACAGTCTAAGTAAGGTAAGAGCAGACGTCTGTTTGTATGCCTCTGGAAACGATAAATATAATTTATTCCTTTCTTTCTTCCTTTTCGAAAGCTAACGCAATACAATCTTAGAACAAAAAAGATATGTCGATATGCGGTGCCTATTTTTGTTAAAGAAAGTTTGCTGATTTTTTAGTTAGCATTTTCCGATTCACTGGGCTTAGGGCCTAGGTAAATTCTCTTTTACAATAAAAGGGATTTGTCGATATGCGCTGCCTACCTAGGCAGCGCATATCGACACCTTACCGGACAGACATCGCTACCTAGCGATGTCTGTCCGGTAAGGCGTAAAGGACGGGCGCAATTTGACTGCCGCGCTGCGTTGCAACTGCTTTTCGCGTCTGTCACAGTCTAAGGTAAGAGCGGTCATCCGTTTATATGGAAACGAAATATGTCAAGGAAAGCCTTAAGGAAAAAGTAATTTCTCTTTATCTCTGTTTCTCCTCTGTCTCCCCTATCTTATCTCCCACTCTTTCTATCTCTTCTATATATATTATAGAGGTTTGACTTAGCCACACTTTAAATGCGTTTTCGTTTTATTCGATGCACACGCACGATACATTCCCATACAGGTACACGCACGACTAGCTTGCACCTAATGAAGAAAGAGCTACTGTCCAGGTAAATGTAAATATTATCAAATCTTTATTTATTTATTTATTTCCAGGAATATTTACAGACAAAATGTATAACATCTATGGCTAAGGTTAATAAATAAACATACCTAATACCTATGCTGTTAACAATTCTTCATAATTATGAAAATAGAAATAAAGAGTGTTAAAATAATTTTTAACGCAAATTTTGTTGCGAACAAATTACAAAAACACAAATGTTGAAAACATTTCCACGAGCAGGATTTGAACCTGCACCCTTCTGACATTCCGGGTCAGGTGCTCTTCCAATTGAGCTATCGTGGTTCTAACCAGCCCGCCGAAATTATTCAATACTTTTTATTTTGAAAGCCAAAGGCGCCCATTCAATGTCAACAACTACCGTCACTAACATCCGATCATAAAATTTTTACAAATATTAAAGATCAGTTAAGGATTACTCCTTAACTGATAACTAAAATTACAAAAACACAAATGTTGAAAAAATTTCCACGAGCAGGAGACCACGATAGCTATTACCTAATCTGTGACGATAGCTCAATTGGAAGAGCACCTGACCCGGAATGTCAGAAGGGTGCATGCAGGTTCAAATCCTGCTCGTGGAAATTTTTTCAACATTTGTGTTTTTGTAGAAATAAAGAGTTCAAATGTATCAATAATAATAGAGTAAATGCAAAGTATGTTATTCGATCAATAAATAGATTATAGAATTGGCTTAGATTAAGATTGAGTAAATTAATAATATATTGTGTACTAAATGATGATGGCGAGCTAGTGATGTACTAACTTAAAAAAAAAATTTTCGTCATTGGAGATCGTAGTTATTGTATAAAAGGGTCGATAAATTTATTCATAATCAAATGTCTACAGCATTTTTCGGTTTGTAGTACTTATTATTTTTCTATTTTGATATTTTCGACATTTCCTCGTTTTAGAAGGAGAAGAAAGTAAAATTATTTATTGGTCAAGCATTTTAACTTTTAAGATATTTAAATATCACGGTTACCTAAAACTTACCGCTTGTCGCTTGTGACACAGGCAAATTTAAATATCGGATGTCCAGCAACTTGTTAGTATTAACATTACCGCGACTGGTGGACATCTCATTGACAGTTATGTGGCATTTTGAACTGGTTTTGCATATGTTAGTTCACTTTATTTATAACATAATGCAGCAGTGTGTCAATAAATATAGCCAATCTAATATATTACCTCGTTCTCACGTGTTATAATCGTGTGATTTATAGATTTATATGAGATAATGTCATGCTTTTTGGATATTATTACTTTGATGTACGGTTATTGAGTTCAGGGTGCCTAGTGAGAGTTTTGTTTACTATCCGTATTCATTCGGTTACGTTTACGAAAACGAAAATTAGTATGGTATTGATGCAGCGCCTCCTGGCGACATACGATAAGGGTTAAAATTTTGCCATACAATTCCCCGTTTTCGTTAATGTTAACAAAAGATCGAAACTCGCACTAGCTAGGAACCCAGTAAGATCGAGAAGTATCGTCCTAACGTTCAACGTTTTTGCATTAAGCATTAAGCGGTGGAATTGATGCTGGTGTTGAAATGAATACTCTTAATTTATTTAATTTTCTAAGCAACATTGTATTCAACATTGTTTTTTTACCCAAATAAATAAAAAAAAAAATTATGACAATCTCATGCCTGGGCTCTCAGATCCGAAACATAACTTTGTACACCGGTTTTCATGGTGTCGCCATCTCTGAGGTCCCGGGTTCGATCCCCGGTCGGATCAATTTAGAAATTACTGTTTTTCTAAATTGTCTCGGGTCTTGGTATTTTCTATGTATAATAAAGTATTTTAAGTATGTTTATCCGTTGTCTAGTAACCATTTAACGAGTTTCATAACGAAGCTTGTCTTGGACTAGGTAATTGGTGTGAGTGTAGGAAAATTTAAGTTTATTTTTATAACACCTATCGGCCAAAATGACTTGTAGGTACAGACGCCTACACATTAACCTATTCAAAACTGACACATTTTGTTTAACCGCCTTCTAGTCTAGTCTTCTTCTGGTCTAGTGTTTAAAACCACTGGTCTTAGACCCAGAGGTCCCGGGTTCGATTCCCAGCG
Organism: Eudonia mercurella; assembly: GCA_963082485.1. Taxonomy (NCBI): domain Eukaryota; kingdom Metazoa; phylum Arthropoda; class Insecta; order Lepidoptera; family Crambidae; genus Eudonia; species Eudonia mercurella. The sequence continues at coordinate 8,751,405 of OY720028.1, forward strand.
GGGGTTACATAATTGTGTACTCGGTTTGGTTGGTAGCAGGGCAGGGCTTGTTTATCCGCCTGGTTAGCTACCACCATTTTATTACAGAGATATAGCCATTGCTTCAGTAGTTGAGGATCTCGGGCGAAGTGCGCTTCCACCATTGGCTTTAACCATAAGAAATAAAAAAATATCTTCAATAAATGTTCAACCATAAGTCATAGAAATAAAGTTCGAAATCTATTAAAGAATAGATAAGAATAAGAATAAGAATATTGGCAGTTTTTGGTGGGTATAAAAGTCCGGTGACGCTGAAAAAGTCGCCTGAATCTTGAAATCAAACGGGCTCTAAAGAGTATTTGCGCTTTTAAGAATATAAAACATGTTTTTATATTTTTGTTTATTTCAAAGTTACAATTTGCCAAACTGATTCATGAGCAGTTGGTCATATAATAATAATAATAATAAGCAGTACTCCTTGACACGGCACGTATTGTCAGGAGGTTCCTCACTCTGCAGCCCTGACCACCGGTAGATTGGGCCCTGCCCCCGTACTCTAGGATTAGGTTTTTATAATGTTTTATTGTTTTTCATCATCATCATCTCAGCCAAAAAGACGTCCACTGCTGGACAAAGGCCTCCCTCAAGGATTAATCATTTTGAGGGGAATTTGCCATAATCGCCACGCTTGGCAGGCGGGTTGGCGATCGCAGTAAGGTGGGAATAATCACAGAGAGACGCTGCTGCCCATCCTCTGGAATAGTCCCATAGTCGCCTTCTACGACACCCACGGGAAGAGATGGAGTGGTGCAATTCTTTACCCCCGGCACCACACGGAGGTTATTGTTTTTATATTAAAATATCGTAAAACACTAGTTTTAAGAAGGAAAATAAATAAAGAGAATAATAATAGTTTATTTGTCATAAACAGTGATACAAATTAAACAAAAAAAATGATATGTTATATATTTTATACTTTCAGACAAAACGGTTCATGGATCAGTATACACTTAAATATGCGGTGAAGAGTGTCAAAATGTTGCATTAATTTTTAGTTGTGACTGTACAAACAGCAAACAATCACATACTACGCGTTAAATATGCCTTGAATACCTTTTATAAGCCAACTGTTATTTATGCCGCTCGCGTAATTACGCTTCGCTCAACGGGATCTTCCGCGTACTTATGCTAATTGTTTGCTTGATTGTCACACCGAGAAAAGGTATGATTGTATCCATTGAAAAAAATTATCATCGCGTATACGTGCATAAAGAGAACTAATTAATAAATAATGTTATTTCTTACTATGACACTTAATAATCTAATCTTCCGGCAGGAAGTATAAAAATGTAAAATATAAGATATCTTTAAAAAAATATTTATTTATGAAATTGTGATCTTTAAGTGCAACTTAGGTCTGTGTTGGCATTATCCGAGCCAGTGGTGCGTCAATTTCCTATTTAAAGGTACAAGAAAAATATTTATATAACCGTTATATCACTGAACATTTAAAACAGGGCGTTATTTATTTTATACTTCATCATTTAATTCGGTTTAACATAATTATACAATTTAATAAACCAAAACTTACCCAGTACAATTTCTATTTACAAAATGAATAATAGTGTTAATAATAGTTTAACGTTGTATTTAGTAAAGTTACTATAATTAAATTTGTATTATTATGCTTTAGGATCATTTTCATGTAAATATACTATATAAATATGCAATAAATATTTATGATTAACACGTAAGCTAACTGATTTTTACAAGTAGGTATATACTTGTTAAACAACGGAGTAACAACTTTAAAAATAAAATACAAAATATGGAATTAGAGATACATAATTATTATTTACATTATCTAGTAATTAGTTAAAAATATTAAAGTAGGGGGGACAATTTAGTAAGATTTTTTTATTTATTTTTATTTATTTATACAGGATGTTTGATAATATGTATATATTCCCGAAACGTACCCATGTTAACATGTCTATATAATAATATGCCAAGGTCAGAAAATGGAAATTGTAAAAAAAAATTTTGACTTTCCATACTAACTCGATCAGCTGATGGGCCAACTTACTTTCTTTCACAACTCTTATACAGCTTTAAGTACCTTTTTCAGCTTCAGGATCACATTTGAACCTCAAAAAGAGTCTTCAAATGCTTGAAGATCATATTTACACTAAAATTAACTATTGAGAACTAAATGCTACTTGGGAGTACACGCAGGTGACCTTTTAGCTAAAGCTTCTTAGCTTCTGTAACTGGTTATTCAGGAGTATTAGAGTACAGTAATCTTTGGTGATCATCAATAAAGCTTTTAAAGCTCTGTTTCCTGAAATAACGTGTAGATCAGATTCTGGTAATAGCCTAAAAATATCACGCAGAATAAAACAATAACAAAGATTTTGACCCAGGATTGAAACCCAGGACTTTCAGATGTAGGACCTGGCTTTATTTTCCTAGTCGGGCGAACTCTGTTTCCAATTTTTCAATTCATAGCTTGGGTTAGGGATCACCAATCTGCATTTGCCAAGCGAGGTGATCAAGCCAATACCCATCAATTGTAGCGATGCCTTGATTTCAATGATGAAGACCCTTGCCCAATTGTGACGGTATATATATACTTACGCTCGTTGGCGCAGTGCCCGGTCTGCGATTGTTAAGGTAAAGCAATTTTCGCGAAGACCGGTCATCGGATTGGTGACCAAAAATGTTGTACGCTCCTCCGTGCATTGGAAGGCACGTAAAACCGTTCGTCCCGGCTTCATTAGCAGTCGTTAACGATCGCCAACAAGCACTATAGGGAAGGCTCGTGCCCCAGAAGTGGCGACGTATAGGAGCTGGTGATGTGATGATGATACACTTATACTTTGTTTTGTGTGGGGATGACTAACCAGCGCCGACCCTAAGGATGGAGCCGTCGCTCTAGGTGTCTGGTGGCAAGTAGTGCCAAAAGTTTAATTAAGAATAAAAATAAAAAAAATTTTGGCGCCTTGAGATGGATGAGAGTGATTCGGGTTTTATTTTAATTCTCACATTACCCTGATCAAGGACTAAGGCCGGCGCTGTGACTAACATTGTCCGCGGTACACAAAGCGTCTTGCAATCGTTTTGATATCAACTTTGTTCTGAACCAAAGGCAATTAGCCCGGCCACTGAGCGTGGGAGGCGCCATCGCACATTTCTTAATAAGTCGACAATTACACACATTAAACAACCAATACCGGCGCGTGGGCCGCAAGGTCTTGTCCTTATTTGGCAAAATTGTGTCCGACACGTGGTCTTTATATTATTACCTCTTTATAGCTTTATCTATCGGTGTATTGTTAGCTGCTTTGATGTTTCTCGTCGTATTATGGTGTTCAACTCTAGAATCAACTACGACAAGGACAACCAACAAGACATACACAAATACAAGCTATAACTAGGTACAACATATTGTAGACTTAAGCTAGGAGTAGTTAAGTAACTTTCGCAAAGGCAGGTCATCGGATGGGTGACCAAAAATTTATCATCTCGAGCTCCTCCGTGCTTCGGAAGGCACGTTAAGCCGTTGGTCCCGGTTGCATTAGCAGTCGTTAGCCAAACCAAACCACCAATCCGCACTGGGCCCGCGTGATGGTTTATGGCCCGTTCTCCCTATCCATCCATAGGGAAGGCTCGTGCCCCAGCAGTGGGGACATAAAATGAGCTGATGATGATGATGATGATGATGAAAGCTAGGTGTCGTCTTAATTAGAGGCTGCCACGGCATGCAACGTAGATAAAATTTTTTGAATAAATAATATTTTGCTTCAAACTAAAAACATATGTATTTTTATTTTATTTTATTGCCTTATAAGACAGCTCTTGACTTCGATCTCGCCTGATGGTGAGCGTAGATGAGTTCTACGATGGAGCAAGCTGCCCCAGAAGATGTCTAATTACTCTCGCCTTGAAGGCATTCAGGTTATATGTTTTTGGGAACACAGACGATGGCAGAGAATTCCACTCCCTAAATATGTAATTAATGTTAAATTTCAGTTACGTTAGCCGGAATTATGGTCAATCTTCTTTTTTAAATTTAGAGTCACGCTCTTGTATGTGCAGCTTTTTTAAATTTAGAGTCACGCTCTTGTATGTGCAGCTTTTTTAAATTTAGAGTCACGCTCTTGTAAGTGCACTTTTACTTTTTCATAAGACTCGACTTTCGCCTTCTCTTTACGTTGGTCTCTTGATTTGTTCCATAAAGCTCTCCTTGTTTTATAATTGTGGTTAATAACAGTATAATAATAATTGAAGGTATTATTATCATGGTCTTAGTTTTTTTTTAAATTCTCTTTATTTTAAGTTCAAAAAGGCAAAAATATATTGGGTAGGAATATATTTTTATTTATTTATATGTATAACTCTTCGCAATTGGGCCTGGTAGGTGGCGCAGCAGTAGGGTTCTAGGATTTTTTTAAACCATCATGGTGTACGAGTATTCAACTCAAGTGGACGAAGTCTCGAGTGGGCCGATAAAATATTTATAAATTTTGAGGTGGTAAAAGTGTGCCTCTTAAGTATAAATAAAATTATAAATTTTTGGAGAGAGTTGGTGATGGCCTCAATCGGCCCTTTCGGCTTAGCTGAATTATTTAGGAGCGGCGAGAAACTTAAAGGGTTCCTCAAGCCGTGTGATCGAAACACCGTCATAGGTTTACAGAGTGAATGGCATCACGAACCAAGCGTTTCCTTATTCTCTACTAGATTTTCCGAGAGGTTCTGATAGGGTCGGGTGACGACCCATTGTCACAGTAAGCGGCCCTGTGTTGCAACATTCGACGGCTTATTTGTGGCGCCTTCCAAACATCAATTCTGCACAAGTTGAGAACAAAATTAACTGCCTACGCGTGAACGGATTAAGGATATATAAGCCGCACGCCTACGGTGCCATTTACATGTGCCCGGTGTACGGTGTGCCGGCGGAGAAAAAACCTGGATCTCCATTTATAGCAATAAGACAATGTAGTTCATTATGCTCGGCCACGCACCCACGCACGGCGCGGCACTTTCGGTTCTTGGTGATACTGACATGTATTTGTCTGGGTACTCGTTTGTACGGGGTTACTAGTGCACGCTTTTCTTTTATAAATGTAAAAAAAAAAACAATAAAAATTCTAAATTCTTAATAAATCAGTTCATAATAATTCAGTTTAGGCTACAAGTAGTTCTTGTGAATGTCACTATGCCATCGATTCGTAAGTCAACATAGGGCGGGAGACCTTGTACTGAGAAGAACCAGCACGAAACTCAGCATGTGTCAAGTTCTTTTCGCCCTGCAGCGTCAATAATATTGGAAAATGCCATAGCATTGAGAATAAGAAAATATTGATTGACGATCACACAAACATTACAGATGGTTATACAATAAAAATGTGGAAAGAGGATTACAATAATAAGAAAACAACAACAGGAAATATAAAATTAGTGTGTGAAAGCCTACAAGGACCCTGCCTCAGCTTGTGCCGTTACGGTGCTCAAAAACAAACACCACCACAACGACGCTGGTTTTCTGATAGCATTTTTATTTCTTTCTTTTTTTGTTTTTTTTTTCAAATATAATTTTTCATCATCATCATCATCATCTCAGCCAAAAGACGTCCAGAAGGCCTCTCCCAAGAATCTCCACAACGACCGGTTTTGTGCTGCTCGCAGCCAGTGGCTTCCCGCAACCTTCACCAGATCGTCGGTCTGATACTACCTCCTCCAACATGATCGGAGCTATTCGATGCTAATACTCTTCCATACAAGTTCCATCATCACCTCTCGCACTTCCATACTACATACTTCACATTCTTACATCCTATTCATTCCTTGGTAGTGGGTGTTCTGCCTGTTTTAAGCCTATTCTGTATTTATATTATACTTAACTATTTTTATAAGGTTTGGTCCACCTTGTTGGAGGCCAAAAAAAAATTTTATGAATAAATAAATACAATTTATTTGTATGGTAAATATTGTGGTTGCCTTTAATTGGGGTTGCATTCAAATTTATGTTACGTTCCAGTGCATGCTTATTCATTTTGTATTTTATTTTTTATTTTTTTATTTATTTTATTAGTTCGTACACAAATAAACATTTACAATGGTTAACATTTTGGATCGCAATAGTACAGGTAAGCTTATCTCTAAAAAGCGATTTCTTCCAGCAGAGCATGGTGACAGGATAGTATGGAAGTAGCTAGTTAGATAGACAAAATGTGATTTTGTAACCCTGTTGGCAATCCTAAATAAATAAATAAACTACTTATGAGTAAGCACTTAGCCTTCATCTCACCTGATAAGTGTATGTTAAGTTAAGTGACGATAAAGCTGACGGTGAAAACGCACTTCACCCGAAATCTTCAACTACTGAGGCACTGGCTATTTCTAGCTGCCGGAACACGACAATGTCACAAACATCGATATCGATGTTATGGCGACGTATAGATGGACAAACGAGCCCTACCACCAACCAAACCGAGTTCATAAACGTGTACCCACCGTCTAAACCACTAGACTAGAGAAGAGGTTTTCCATTAAAGCTTCACTACCATTAACTTCCTTTTGAAAAAAAAAATATATTCAAAATTTATTGCTGTTGGTTGGTTGCTAGATGGGGTGGCATCAAGTAAGCGTGTACCCGTCCTCTACTAGATTCACAGAGGTGTTTCGATAAGAAGCACACAGTCATAGGGAGGTGCCCTAAGACAAACGAGGTGAAGCTGCTTTTTTTCCATACATATTCTCGTTTTCGTTAACGTGATCAATTGGTTAATAAAACTCGCGCAGTTGTGACCCAAGTGAGTTATGCGGCGATGTTCATGTCGTTTTGTCTCATTACCTGCCGAAGCCAGCCCACGGGACTGGCCGCCGCCGACGACGCATCGCTGTCACACGGTTTGCCACTGGCGTTTTGAAACGCCTAATAAACGTTTTCGAACGTTTAAATATATTTCGATATCTCATACAAACTCTGAAGGTTCAACTTTTTCAAACCAATAAGACAGGTTTGCTCATAGGTCCAGAGATGTAAAGGCAGGTTAGGTAGGTTAGTAGAAAGGTATAAAAAATACATTTATTCAAATATTGTCATAGTAATTCAAATCTAACTTACGATTAAAAATTTATTTACGTGAATCCTCAACAAAAATGGCACATATCCTATATAATCAATAAAATTAGGTCAAAATGGTAACAGATTAAAATAACTAAATTAAAAGCATTTCTTCATTTATTTATTTATTTATTTATTTATTTACAACCTTACAACTATCATTACAGGATACTTATTCCTAATGCGATAGTGTAGATCCTTATTATCTAACTATTTCTATAACAAAGAACATACAACGTGACTTTTGTGAATTCATTCAGAGAGCAGTTGAATATATCAATATCGTCAGCGACTTTATTAATAGTGCGCAGGGCTCGGGTAATTGGCGCTTCTTTCAAAATGTTAGTCCGCGCCCGCGGCACCTCGAGCAGTGGCGGGCGCCGCCTGCGCCACACGTACCGGTCCGGCACACACAGCTTCACAGATTGCAACACTCCTTGGTTGAACAAAACACCACGTAACAATTTTATTATATATGTAGCCAGCCCTAATTCTCTTCTGACTTCCAATTTGTTGTAGCCCACCATGCCGAGAACAAATAATGTCGGATACATTAACGGGTAAAATGGATATACTCCATATAATTTAAGATAAAGAAATCTTGTAAACTTGTTTTGTATTCGTTCTAACATTAATTTATATTTAGCCTCAGAAGGACTCCAAATAAATGCATTGCATTCCAAGTGGCTTTTTACCAGTGCTTCATACAAAGCTCTTATTGTATTTAAATTTGTAAATCCCTTACACTGACGCAACACAAATCCCAAATTACGGTATGCCTTCTTACAAACCTTAATTATATGCTCTCGAAAAGACAGATTGGTAGTAAAATGAATTCCAAGGTCTCTCACCTCAGTCACCCGCTGCATAGGAGCACCATCTAAGCAATATTGGAAAAGAACAGGGTCTCGTGACAAAGTAAATGACATTACCGAGCACTTAGAAAGATTAAAATAGTAAATAGTTCATTGCTACACAAAGAAAAAATTGATTTTATTTAAAAATATATATATTGTGACAAAACCGAAATTTCAACCATGACACCGGTAGATTTAGCACGTTGTATTGCCAGGGAGAGACCCTGAACTAGGTGTAACCCGCAGCGGCGAGCGTAAGATGAATATTATAAAATAAATTTAATTGTAGCAAATAAAAATTTGCAGATATTGAAATTAAACACTCAAATCAGATCTACTATTATCTACCCGTTTATTTTATACTAAACGTGTCGAACGAACCCTTTGCACGTGTCCAAAGGGAACTGAAACACGTGTAGTACAGCCATCCACGTGTCGTCAGACACGTTAACACTGGTCCCGTTCGTTGTTGTAATAGATTGGTAGTCGTCAAAACCCACCAATCCACATTGGGCCAGCCTGGTAGGTAATAGAACACACGCTTGCACATCAATCTACCACTAACTGTCAAATTTCCTCAACACACTTTAAACTTTATGCCTCAGGATTAGGTTTGAAAATGTATTGAAGAAAGGACAATGCAACTTATCCATTGACCGCTAGCCCAAAAAAATTAAATCTGTTGTGCATAACTGAAACCTATGCCAAAGGTTAGTTCTAATCATTCATGTCGACTTTTACTATAGAGCCAAATAAATCTATCCTATTTAAAAAAATGTACAGAGTAACAAACGTTTTGAAAAAGTGTCGATGTATATATCACTTACTTATAGGTTTTGATTGTATTAAACATTTAAAATATCGCCAATTGTAAACATATGGACAATAGAACACCTAAATAGGATGTAGGATAGGATATTCAAAATTAAAAATAATACAACATAGTTCAATAGACACAGATAGCATTTATTATTATTAATCATTATCAACTATAACGCTATCCAAATAAACGGCAGGGCGGTGAATGGTGCGGGAGGGAGACGAGGGGCGGGTACGCTAGCTACAGGCTACCTGACGCTCTACCGACACAGCAGCGCGCCCATTAATGACGTATGCTTTACAGCACGGGCCATTATTTTTGTAAGGTAAACATCGACACTCATCTTATATTCTGAACAATCTGTGTACGCTCATTTAACAGGAATTAATCATTAAACAATGAAATCAGCAGCGAATTACTTCTATATGCGTTTAAACCTTTATGAATCACATTAGGGGATATTTTAAAGCTGTTTAAAATAAACAAAACCTATAATTAAGTCATATAAAAATCGACACTTTTTAAAACATTTGTTACCCTGTATATTTTTTTTACTAGGATAGATTTATTTGGCCCCATAGTAAATGTTGTCATGGATGATTGTACTAACATTGTCCTTTGACAGTTTTGGATAATAATAATGAGATACATATAAATTGTTTCATTTCATGGTATATTAACTTCAATTTAAATAACATGCACACAAAGCAAAATAAAGCTGTTTAAAACACGATGCTTTGAATGTAGTTCACGCTGAATATCCGTTGTCAAAGCGCGTTCTAACACAAGCACACGCGCGGCGCCCGCGTCGTGTTCTAACGCCAGTGCAACCGAGATCCGAATTTGTCTTATTGGGCAATGAGAATGATATGCAGCAACAAAAGGTTTCCAAGAAGCACCCGTCTCGACTCGTCCGTCCCATTGACTCATACCTTACGTGTTTTTTAATAATATCAATGCTTCCTTTTAAAGTAATTTTAGTTCCCTAATTGTTGTTATGGTCTGAATAATCTTGCTAACGCAGTCCACGTATGAATTAAACAGGTTCTTGTAATTGTAACTAATTTCTTATATTACGTTTATTTTAACAATGTGAAACAAATTATTGTTTTTATTTGAGTCCTAACTTTTCGACTAAACCTTTTTAGACGCATCATCATGTAAAACATATCTGTTATTGTAAGGTTTTATTTGCTGTATAAAAAACTTTATACCGGAACCTTATTACCGGAATCACGAAGCCGTGATCAAAACAGCCTTATGAAAACTCACACACCTTATGAAAACACAGTTACGGTTTTGCGTGGAATATTGCTCGCACATCTGGGACGGTTCTGCAAAGTACCTTCTCGATGCCTTGGACAGATTGCAGCGTCGCGCTGTATGCATTATCGGCAATGCAGAAGTCGCAAATACTCGTGAATCTTTGCAATTGCGTAAAGATATTGCGTCACTCAGCTTCTTTACCACTTATACCATGGCAAGTGCTCTAAAGAGCTCTTTGACCTCATCCCACCTTCTCCCTTCCTCCATAAGAGTACACGTGCTGTTCTCCGGAGTCACCGCTTCACTGCCTCAAATATTCCATCGCGCAATAAGAAATTAGGTGACTCGTTTCTTTGTCGCACCTCCAAAACATGGTATAGTTTGCCAGCACACGTTTTCCCTCCTTCCTAGGGTCCTTCAAACGAGGCGTGAAGAGGCTCCTTGTGGGTCAGCAGAGTGAGGGTAACTGATGCTGCGTTGTTTTAACACTGCACTAGTTATCGTCGCATCTGGATTCCACATTCACTTAACATTAGGTGAAATGGAGTCATTTGCCGTGCTACGTAAAAAAAAAATCTCGATTCTCGGCTTCAGTCACATTTGGCTGACTATTGCCCAATGTATTATTTTCTTTGATTGGTATTCGCAATTACCTCTAATATTTTCTCACTCCACATGAGCGAGTCCTTTCACGTTTCTACCTAATTTTATTTTAAACTTTATCTGCATCAACATAAGGGCTGCTATGAAAATTGAAAACATAACCGGTACGTGTTAATTCCTCATAATCATAGAAGTTAGGTCACGTCAATTCTGTGATTTGCGGTATGTGTGCAGCAGGGCTACTTATGCAATGCACTTTCTCTGTGAGTTAAAGCGGTGAGAGTCCCTGCGATAGCCTATTACTAGATTAGCTTGCGAAGTTGAGAAAATAAGAAAGTGTGTAATGGCTCCTCTTGTGTAGGACGCAATAGTTACAGTAGAGTGAAAACAGTAACTTGTTTTGGCGCACAATTTATTTAAATATCATCATCATCGCTAGCTGAAGGTCGTCTGGCGCCTTTCTTATAGGTAACCTAACGATTGGTAGAGGGTGTCAGTATAAAACAACAAGCTCTGCTTGATATCCAACTGAATACAATGATTCCCATGGAGATCGCACAACCTCTGGCTCTAAGACCGGCGGTCACACCATAAGGCCTAATTGTTCCCCATTTCGATTTGAGGTCACAAAGGCGGTTAAACGCCTATTGAACGAACACTGCATTCCTCGATTCTCCTATTTTAAAACGGTGTGTCGGTGGGCTGACTTTGTCAATTGTCGCATAGTCCTTATCCTTAAAAAGCCCAAAGCCCAAATCAGGCTACTGACACACTTTTGTAACGTCATTGAATTAGCAAATTTCGGGCGTCTCGATTCTACTGTTTTAAAACGTCTACAATTGAATGTCAGTGGCCTGATTCTGACATTTACCCCATTATCCAAATGTCAATATGGTATGTTTATATTGGAGGCATATTTGCTTTTATTCCGATGTACGAAGTTAGGACAGTTATTATTATTATTATTATTATTATTAGCCCTCGCTGTCCCACTGCTGGGCAAATGTTGTTTTATTACATAAGAACACTACATTGGCACTACAGGCCACTACAAGCCACTACAGGCCACTAAGACACGATTTTGGGTGATTTAAAACAGCAGAATCTGCGCCCTATTTGCTGCTTTCAACTATACTGTGATTAGGTTTCGCCAGAACAAATGTGGTATAAACAATGAGGACGCGACATTGTTACGTTGACGGCGGTCTGTCTCTCTAATTGAATGCCTTTTATTGTTATGCAGAAAAGATTCGAGCCATTATTTACTAAAGAAGCAAATAATAAAATCGATTTGTGCCACAAATGCATCCGAGTGTTAATAGTTTTCTAGTTTCTGCTGGTAGGTTCTGCTTATATCAGAGAACGCATGAAGAAAATATATAAATTACTATTCTCGCTTTGGTTTGTTCACCCGTTCAACCTGCCAAGTCCACCTAGTTAGCTATCACCATCTTATCTAAGTCAGTCGCCATAACAACAATTTTATCAGCATTGTTGTGTTTCGACAGCTGCACTAAGATAATATTACTTCCTCCTCAAGATCCAACTCCTTCCTCAAGGCCGGCACCGCATCTGCGATTACTTTGGTTTTGCGGGTGTCCATGGCGGCGGCGATTACTTTCCATCAGGTGACCCGCCTGCTCGTTTGCCTCCTTTTAATATAAAAAAAATATAAAAAATATAAAGCTATTTTTTCAGTGGTCAAGGATACCGTGTAAAGCGCATTTCCATCCTCAGCCTTATTGTTATTAACCATAACAACAAATTGGTAGGATTGTTTAGTGTTTGTGTAACTTTACTAAGTATTGAGTACTCAAGTACTGAGATATGCGTGGCCGGTTTCTTTGTCGGGAGGATGTAAGGCCGTTGACACGAAAAGAAAAAGAAGACTGAGATACTCTAAACGGTTTCATAATTTTATTCATAATGCTCAAAACCTCCATTACCAGCTCATTGTATATCCCCACTGCTGGAGGGGTCATACTGGGTCATACTTCTATGACCCATCCTTATGGATGGAAATACCACAGAAAGAACAAGCCATAAACCGCTAAATAGCTCTCTCCATTGCTCTTTGAGTGACCTTGAGCCATCTTATGAGGCCCATAGTAAGCGACCTCTTGAAGATCTCCTTAAAGTTATATTAGATATTGCATTAGATCTTACTTTGCGATCACGGGTTTCGATGTGACCAAGTATGACAGTGGGTAACGTATCATACAATGAACGTCACCTGTTCATATTCGACCTCATGATGAGCAAAGCGGCAAGGTTGTTCCGCGCAGGAAGCAGGAAAACATCGGCGACCGCTGCGACCTTGCCGTGACACTGGACGTCGCGATGCACTTTCGCGGATTTACTTCTGTATAGGCTATTTTAACATATATTATGATGTGTATACACTTGGTGAGGTTTCATACAAACTGTTAGTTTGTTCGAATGCCAAGAGATGGGGCTGTACTCTGCTGAATCACTGAAGTGACAACTTTTTGTGCCCGTTACAAATAGGTAACGTGATTTTCAGTATTAATTGAAGAATTTATTTAAACTATGGTATCACATGTTGTTTGTGTTTATCCCCGTTATAGCATATGATTGCAACGGATTAGCAGGGAAGTTGGAAAGGGTTCGATAACTCTGGGGCGCTGGATTCGTCTACTTACTTTCAATAGACACTAATAGATGACCATTAGAATTACAAAGAAATAAAATATGAATTTCATTTGTCAGACTTATAATGTACACTGCCGGGTCAGTTTCTTCTCATCTACCTTTCAGTAAATTGGGTGTTGCGACTTTTTATTGGGAGCTAAAATAGATATTTTGATTGTCTTACTCTGCTGACACCACTTATGGTGTTGGTGCTGACACCAACGGCTACCAACCTATCAAAAACACTGAAGAGCTTCAGATGAATAAATTTTATTATCCATCCAGTGCTCAGACATTGCCAATGTTGCTTAGCTCATCCAAACACTTAACGCTGCGCAACCGATCTCCTCCTCAGTTTTTTTGTCTCATATTTTATTTACAGTTTAGGAGTTGATTGTAATCTTTGATACAAGATTGAATTTTTTGAAGCGTAACCATTTTTTGTTTGGAAATAGAGAGCCATTTTATAAAATATAACAGTGAATTTTATTCAATTTGTAAAATAATTTCTGTAACGTACTTAACGAAGGCGTTGAAATCCATGCCGGTATAGTTTTTAGATACTACTGGCTAAGTAAGCTGCTACCTTTCATTATTATTCGTATTACTTTGTTTTCACATCATAATCGGTTTTTGTTTTACATCCGTAAATCAATACTGTACTGGTAGTACTACACAGTTATAGAGTAATAAAGTAACAAAGAAAAAAATTTGAACTTTTAAATTGATTTGTATGAATTTGTGATGGATAAAAATTATTGATATTGTACTATCCACTTTAGTCATTGCCTTGTTTTAATAAAATCATCGCACATAATTGCGGCTACCAATGTTATATTTTTGATGGATAGTATCTTTACCATGTACGATAGGCAGGTATTTTCCAATATTTTGATGATGAAAACAAACGTCATTGCAGAGTTTTCTTGGAGATTTTTTTCAATACAAGGTCTCCTAACTAACTAGGTATAAAGCGCAGCTAGAAAAAAATGGAAATGTTGAACAACTTCTAGTACAGATACATTAACATTATTATCTGCACTATGCATGTTTTTCAAATTTCCTTAAGTGGCAAAAGCCAATATCTTCAGTGGACAACAAAGGAAATTTTGTCGTCATCTTACAGAGAAGCATTGCATTGACAGATTGTAGTAAAAGGATAAAAAAAAACTTACAATGAACAATTATTAGCCTTCGAGTTTCTTCACCTGTAGTTCAACATTGGCATATTCGCTTCATTTTATGAACTGCCTTCATTAATTTACGGGAGTGTTACCGAGAATACGCTTAAGCGCATGTCTTTGACGCGAGCATTACTAAGAAAGTACTGGGATGCAACAAACTTAATTTGCGGTCAGACAAGATATGCTGCTAAGGAGTTTCATGCAAATGATTTGGACTTTGGACTCACGGAAAATATAAACTCGCATATTTAAATTTGTTCATTTGTTTCGCGTTCATATTGTGGTCTTCAATATGTGTCTTATTTTATTTGAGGCGCGCAAAGTATTTTATGACTGGCGTGTCAAGATTTTAATACATTTTTTGCATGCCACACCATGCCACACGATGCCACCTTTAAAATCTTCCATTTCTTAAAAGGTGCGTAAACAAGTTTGTCTGTAATCTGGCACGTGATGGCCACTGTGAAGGTTAAAACATCAAGTGACAAAGGCGCACAAACAAGAAGTTGGTGAGATATAACAAAACGACCAGAAAGGAGTCCGTATTAGTACAGACGCCTGTAAGCACATCAACCTATCTAAAACTGATAAAATCTTCATTAAATGGTCAACCATATGACATTGTACATAAAGTTCAAAGTTTAATGAGGAAATTAGACAGTTTGTGGTACTCTGATGTGTGTGTACAAGGGACAATGGCAAAGGTGCTCTTATTTAGTTTACGCAAGTTAATGAAGCGATGTATTTATTCTCTTAAATAGTAGGTACCATTGTAAAGATTTCGTAACTACTTGCTAGAAAGTTTTTGTTTTTTGAGCAGATTTTACGAAGTAGTTAGTACTCATAAATAAACAAAAGGACATTAGAATGGTATATCCTTATAACGGATTTGTAACAATTTTTTTAATTTGGTCAAACAGTGACAAATTTGTTCCTTTCCACAATAACATTATGAATAAGACCTTGGTAAATCTGTCTGTGGGTCAAGTACCCAATTGTTTTTCCTCAGTACATTATAAAAACTTTTGAACCTTAATTGTTTTTGACTTGTACTAGTGATATGATTTTTTGCTGACAAGTCTGGACCACTTTAATTTAAATATTTTGAAGAATTTTATTTTAAATTAATTTGTGTCAGTACCTTTTTGTAAGACATATGTAATGTTTTGTATGAATTTAAAAAAAAAACATGTAAAAATTGAGACAATTTAGGGAAAAGATAAATACTGAGCATAGTCTCATATTTTATACGAGTATAAAATTGTCTTCATTATGAGTACTTACTCATAATGAAGACAATTTGGTGGAAGGATACATACAGCAACTGTAGATGAAGTACTGTCATCAAGTTGAACAAACACCAAATTGATTTGCATGCTTTATGTCATCTCGAACTGTTTCTACAAACAAAGAGACAGCATTCCAGGATTACATCAAAAATTTACAGTCTCACAGTACACATCGTCGCCTATCCGCATGTGCACCACACCTATAAGCATAAAATTGGCTGCGATTATTGCACCCAGGTAAGTGTGTGGGTGAATATTATTGGCAGGTCTCCGACACGACAAACATATAAAGCTACTACTCAGTTGACGATTATTTTGGGCTTGTCAAATCCGTCAAAGGGAATCGAAATGAAACACATATACGAATCAGTTGCGTTCGTTTTACTCATCGCACTACCAATAGGTATAATACTGTAGTAACTTAAAATATACTGATATTATTTTGAGATTTAAACGCACTAGATTACAGTAAAATCTCAAATATCAATATTTTTAAGTTACAGCAGTATATTTTTACTTTTTTATTTTAAATGCTAATTGTTACACTTATACTGAATTAAATATTTATATAAAATACAGTGAAAAAATTAAATTCCTACTTCTAAGGATTGCGGAAGACCCAGGTTCGATTCATGGCTGGGTCGGGTAGGCATTTAATTTTTTTTCACTGTATTTTACAACAGTATTTTATTGGTAGTGCGACATTGCTTTTGCCTCACCACTCACTTTCAAACCCATTGCAGGGTTCATAGTCTTATCAGACGTGACAGAGGTTTTGATCTTTTCAAAATCTGTGTAAAGCCTGTTATTCTTTAGTTGTTGAGGATTCCGTGTAGGCTTCTTTTGGCCTTATCATCACTTCATCAGAGATAAAGACCAAGCGTTTTATTTGTTAGACCCCTTGTGTCAAGTTTTGTGATGAGTTTTACTGTTTGCCGTAGTTTTTTATTAAAACCGATACCTGATCAATATCTATCAATGGCCAAAACATTCGACTTCTATATCATAGCTCTCCTGGGTTACAGACGATTGAAAGATTTTGGTCGTTCTGACTTTTTGTTGTACTTTGAACAGCTTTAAAACCATCGTAATTTGTTTGCTATTAGCTTGAATAATTAGTTATATCGGTTATTTACCAAAATTGCAAGCATCAGTAAAGTTCAAAACAGAAATTGAGAATTAGGTAGGTATATTTTCAGAACGCATTTGGTTTAAAGTACTTTTTTAATATTTACTACATTGCGACTTTCCATGTAGCTCGTTTTCCGTTCCGTTTAAAGCAGGCTTTAGTCCGCTCTGGATGCAGGAAGGCTCCACAAATAAAATATGTGACTCGAAGGCGACGGCGAGGTGCCGGCGAGATGAGGCTGCGCAGGCTGGCGGGAGCGAGAAAGCTTGCTCACTTTCCACAAGTGGAAAAGGGACAATAACACACGCTTGGCTATCTGTAGAAACGCGAGCACCTCATTTAATCGGTACGCGCTTCGTTTTATAGGATAAGGGAAAATTTGCGATGTTTCAGAAACAATTTTGCTGTTGTGTTTGTTGACTCCGACTAAATAATGCTAATTTAATAGATTGAGTACGTCACACACTGATTTATGTTAACAAGTACTCATAGCCCAAAATGGTTGGTGCGTTGCAGGTTGCTTACAGTTCTTTAATTGAGTATGAATTTTAAATTTGCTATTGATCCAGTGATCTCTTGGTATAGTAGTGGCCCGCTCGTTATTGCTATTGCAGAGCCATCGCCACCTACCTGATCCAATTGTGTATCGAAACCATCCAGAGACCCCACTCAAACAGATCATCGAAATCAGTCTAGTAATTTAGAAGGAGTTCAGTAACATATATAGCTTAGTAACATAAGTATTGAAGCATTATATATCATCATCATCATCATTTCAGCCAAAAGACGTCCACTGCTGGACAAATGCCTCCCCCAAAGATCTCCACAACGACCGTTATATATAAATAAAGATAATTTACTAGGTACCTGGGAACATTTAAATGACTATCACGCAAACAGTTGGATATGATAGCATTATGAATCACTTGAACTTGTTTGAGTCAGATGAAATGTAAATAGTTAATGATGGAACCTAGTAGCGATGGCAACAAACACCTTATTTGATGCACTGTATTTAATTTAATTTAAATCACACAAAAATGCCAGCGAGCGGATATTGAGGCTCAAGTGGAGTTGGGCAGGACACATGGCCAGACGAAGTGACGACAGGTGGACCAGAAAGCTGACTGAGTGGTGGCCGAGAGACGGTTACAGAAAAAGGGGACGTCCACCGGCGAGATGGATCGACGATATAACCAAGACCGTGGGTTGCACGTGGCCCAGACTAGCGCAGAATCGAGGCGAATGGCACAAGCAAAGAGAGGCCTGGGCGTAGGCAGTGGGTCGGGAGGGGCTGATGATGATGAAATCACACAATAAATTAATCGGTGTAGGCCTCGGTGTCAGAGAGACAGAGATAGAGAGAGAGTTGATAGCATAAAATATAATTCTTATTACTTGATGAAATTGCCAGTACTGTGCATATGTATGACTTAAACTCTCAGTTTTCAATTAAAAAAGTTAGCCTAAATGTTGACATTGTTGATATGAATTGTAGACGTTGAAAAAATATTTCATGTTTAAATCGTTTGGGTAATTCCTGTGTATTGCCTATGTGCCTCACCGTTAATCTCATGTTGCCGTTGGGTTTACCGCTATAGATATATTGGTTTCGGCTGTATTGCCCCGATGAGTAACCAACGATATTGTTTGATAACCTTCATGCTTGATGATAAGATAATTGCTTTATATTATAAACTATTACACTATAAAAATCCCATCTGCGGACTACCCTAAGATCTCCCTAACAAAAAATGTAGCTTTATTAAAATTATCTGTATAACTTACAACTAACTTGAAACTGAATTGATGTGATATTTTCCAGTGCTCTATAGTTTTAAACGCTTACAAACAAAAGTAACTTATTGCCAGATGCCGACGGCTCTGCGCAGGTTACATATTGTCATAAACTGCGTCGGTGCGTATTACCCGACTAAGGAGAAGATGCGCGGACGCAGGGATCACCGTTAATAATGTATTACAGTTGAAACCCGGCCGTGTTATACGATGTGCAGCTTACATGAAGGGAATACGAATAGGTTCTTGAATGTTTTTTTAATTGTACATGCTGTGGACTTGTAAATGTGAATGTGAAAATTGGCGAGAACAACTCAAAAGTAGCGTATATGTAATCACTAATCATGAATAGGTTATCAACAATTAGAATATATTAATGTACCTATTATTTAATTAATTATTAAAATTTATTAAAATTTTATGCTGATTTTCTCTAAGAGTTCGAAAAATATACTTTATTCTTATGATAAAAAATATTTCCAGTGATTATAAGTAATAAAAAAACTAATAGTAAAGTAAAGTTTAATCTTATAATATTGAGACCTACGAGTATAAATTGATTCTATATTTAGACTTACTTTTAGAGGAAAAACCTTATTTTTCTGTCCTGTCCTGTACCTTATTTGTCTGTCCCGTCTGTCCCATAAATGTATGTTTCATTTACGAGGCGTTTTGTTCGTGCTCTTTTAGCTGTATAGCAATGTGTTCTTGTTGTATTATAATCATTCTGTTATCTTAATCATTGTTTATGTGAAGTAATGTTTGTCGAATAGGTAATTTAAATTCAATATTATAAGGTATTGTGTGTATTCTTTCTAAAATTTTGCTGAAACGATAGCCATTTTGTCTGTCATTCTCACTCAGTTTTAATTTTTTCGGAACCGTTTTGGGACTCTCCAATGCTTTTTTCCATTTTTATCTGTATGTTTGAACTGTTCTGTCCCAAAGAAATATATTTTCATTTAATTTCATTAATTTCATTTATTTTAATTTAATTTCATTCATTTCATTTTATTAATTTCATTTCATTTTATTAATTTCATTTAATTCATTTCATTCATTCCATTCATTTCATTAATTTCATTTCATTCGATTCAACATTTCATTCATATCATTCATTAATTTCATTAATTTCATTCATTTCATTTATTTCATTCATTTCATTCATTTCATTCAATTCATTCATTTCATTCATTTCATTCAATTCATTCATTTCATTCATTTCATTCATTTCATTCATTTCATTCATTTCATTCATTTCATTCATTTCATTTTGAAAGAGTTACTTTACATCAAGCTTAAAATTAATAATTTAAAGACACGAAAATAAATCCCTTTGAAAATAGAGGTTATTACGTAAATTATTGTATTATACACGTGTTCTAAGTAATTAGGTACGGCTAAGTAAAAGTCACAGGCAATATCGTGGTGACCTAACAAAAACTCTGTTTTCATTTATACGGTACTTTTCGATACATGCGAATATTATGATAAAGTACTGCGTGCGTTTTCCACATTTATGAATTTATGTATTGCCGTTTGGTACGTATTTTCCTTAATACAATAACTGATGTTATTTTTTCTAAAGCTTTGTCAATGAAAAAATAGAAGAAGAACTGACTCTTCTTTGTATCGAATTTAGTGTGTAGCATATTATGGCGAACGAGTTACTTCAGAAACAACTTAGGCACAGTCTTACTGTGGTGGACTGTATTTTTTGTTGAATAAAAACTCTTCTTCGATGTATTTAGTGTCTTCTTTATTTCCCAGGTTACAATTGAATACTGAACGTTGAACATGATTCTCATACAAAACTGCGCTACTTATATCCGATTTGGACGTATGGCAACTAGCGACGCGTTGACACAGTTGATATTGCGACTATTACCAATCCCATACTATCTAGACAAACAAATTAAGTGAACTTTAACGTGATTGGCTAATTCATGTTTAGACGTGTTTCGACAAGATCAAACCTAACTTTAACAAATCGTACTTAGCGCTTTACATGTACTTATTACTACATTAAGTTTACAAACAAAATAATAACAAAATAATCAAATTCCCTTATGCTACGTATGTCTAAACTAATTAAACTCGGCGTCCTCAACATCCTCCCCCCGGCGCAGCTTGCGAAGCCTCTTCTACCGGGAGCACGACGAGTTTGCTGACTGGCCTCTTGAAGACTCCTGTCTTTGTCTTCACATCTGCTATCCGGATGCCGCCGTCTGGTCCTGGGTAGGTGCCTTCCACGATGCCCATAGGCCATACGTTTCGTGGTAGCGTGTTATCGGCCACTATTACGACGTCTCCAACTTGTATGGGTCGCCGTCCGTTGTCTCGTGGCTCGCCTCGCGGTATCAGTGAAGGCAGATACTCGCGTAGCCAGCGTCGCCAAAAGTGGTCGGCTAACGCTTGGCTGGCTCTCCATGTTCTTCGGTCCGCTTCGTCACAGGGTCCCGTCGTAGGCAGTCCATTTGATGATCCCAACAGAAAATGGTTGGGGGTGAGCGCCTCTGGATCGTGGGCACTCACACTGACGTGGGTCAGCGGTCGGGCGTTGATAGAGAACTCTGCTTCGGTCAATAGCGTTCTCAGAACCTCTTCGGCGGGTGCCTTTTCTCGCAGCGTAGCGGTGAGTGCGACTTTTACTGAGCGCACCAACCTCTCCCAGGCGCCGCCTTGATTTGGCGCTCCGGGCGCTATGTAACGCCACTCCATGCGGTGTAGGTACCCCTCTTCTTTTAATATGGGTGCCCACTCGGTGTACGCTGCTCGTAGCTCTTGATCGGCTCCACGAAAGTTCGTAGCGTTGTCGGAGTACATCAGCTTTGGCCATCCTCTTCTTGCCGCCATCCGTCGTAGTGCCATCACTGCAGAGTCTGTGGTGAGTGATGAGACGAGCTCGATGTGCACGGCGCGTGACGTGAGGCACGTAAACAGTGCGCCCCATCTTTTCTCTCGCCGGCGTCCGATCTTCACCATCATTGGCCCAAAGTAATCCACCCCGCAGTTAGTGAACGGGCGATGGAAAGGGTCAAGGCGAGCGCGTGGCAAATCTCCAGTGGCCGGTGCTCTCGGTCTGGCTTTTCGTACCCGACAGAGTGCGCATTCCTTTTCTATAGCGCGTACTGTGGGTCTCAAATGTATTATCCAGTAGCGTTGTCGCAGGTCGTTAGTTACGCGTTCTCTGTTTGCGTGACCCGCGCCGCAGTGTTCTTTCAGAACGATCAGTCTTGTGATGCGGTGCCGTCCGTCCATAATGATTGGCGTCTTCATATTGTCGGGCGCGGTAGCAGCTTGAATGCGGCCGCGTACTCTTAAGATGCCATCTTCTAACACCGGGTCGAGCTGAAAGAGGCGACTTCCTCTAGTGATTGGTTGAGCAGTCTTTATCTTCTTCATCTCATTAGGGAAGCTATCTTCTTGTGCTTGCTTGATGAGCTCTTGTTCCGCTCGTTCTATATGCCGGTATTCCAATCCGGTGGCCCTGTGTCGACATATGTCAATAAACGCCAACACTCGCGCAGTCGCTCGTACTAACGTTTCATACTTAGAGAAGCGAGTCGGGTCCGGTATCCAGCTATCCCGTCTTGGTTCCACTTCTGTCGTGTGTAGAACTTCTTGCTCTTCATCTTGGTTGTCGTCTATGCGTTCGAGGGGCCATTCATCTTCACGTTGATATAAGAAGCGAGGTCCCTGAAACCATCGATCGCTCGTACTTATACGACCGTTGGTCATTCTCGTGGCGTCGTCCGCTACGTTTTCTGTTGTTGGTAGCCATCGCCATTCTTCTTTATGGGTGAGTTCCGCCAGTTCGCCGAGTCGATGCGCCACGAATGGTGTGTAGCGTCGAGCGTCGTTGCGCACCCAATGAACTACTGTAGTGGAGTCAGTCCAGTACACGGTTCTTGTTATTGTACTTCTGTGTTCCTTCTTGATTTGATCAGCAAGTCGCGCTCCGATGATTGCTGCTTGTAGCTCCAACCGTGGTATTGTTTGTGTGCGTTGTGGTGCCACTTTAGCTTTGGCGGCCACTAGCACGACTTTAACGTCGCCGTTGCTGTAGACGATTCTCCAATAGGCCACGGTTGCGTAGGCTTGTTCGCTTGCGTCGCATAGTACGTGTAGCTCCATTTGTTCGTAGGTTCCCGGCGAGTAGCATCTTGGAATTTGCAGGCTTGCAATTTCTTCGAGCTGCGACAACCACGCCGTGAATAGCTCTTGTGCTTCTGCCGGTACAGGTTCGTCCCACGATGTCCTCAGTCGCCATAGACTTTGCAAAATTATCTTCGCTCTGATGGTGAAATGACTCAGTAGGCCCAGCGGATCGTATATAGACATGACCGCGCTGAGAGCCTCTCTCTTCGTTGGTGCACGCTGCCGACTTCGAACTTCCACTGGAACTCTGTTCATTGAAGTGTTGAATCCCAGTTCATCTTTTTCAGCGTTCCACATCAGACCGAGGATCTTACTCTCTTGCTGATCTCCCCCCAGTCGCATAGGTGAGGTGGCGTATAGTTCCGTGGGCACGTCACGCAATGCTTCGGTGTCGCTTGCGCTCCATTGTCTCAAAGTGAATCCCGCCGCTGCATGTACCTTCCTTGTTTCATTTATTGCAGCCCGAGCTTCTTGCTTTGTTTCATAGCTGGCAACGAAATCATCCATGTAGTGATTTTTCGTTATTGCTTCTAATGCCCGTGGATACTCTTCGGCGTGTCGCTCTGCGTTGTGGGTGCGAACGAAGTGCGCCATAAATGGAGAGCTTGCTGCGCCGAATATCATACTGGTCATCTTGTAATGTCGAGGTGGACTTGTGCGATCTCCCCCTCGCCATAAGAACTGTTGGGCCGGTTGATCTTCAACACGTATCTTGACCCGTAGGAACATTTCTTGAATATCTGCTGAGACGGCGATGGCTTTCTCCCGGAAGCGAAATAGTATTCCGGGCAGCGATAGCAGCAGATCAGGGCCCTCCAGCAGCAGGTCATTGAGGCTCACGCCGTTACATCGTGCCGCTGCGTCGAACACTAGCCGTTGTTTGCCTGGCTTGTTGGGGTTGTATACGGCGAAGTGTGGTAGAATCCAGCAGTGGGTGCTGTTCATCTCCGATCCGTCGCATGGCTCCGCGTACCCCTTCTTAAGAAGATTTTCTATTTGAGCAGTGTATTCGACAGCGAATTCTGGCGAGGCGTCCATCTTCTTCTCAATGTTCTGTAATCTTCGTAGTGCCGCGTGGTAGCTTGGTGGCGTGGTGACCTTGTCTTGTCGCCATGGTAAGCCAACTTCATAGCCGTCATCAATTTTCTTAATTGTGTTCTGTACTATCTTCATTGCGCGCTGGTCCGCCTCACTGATTCGTGGTTCCCGTGCGACGCCCAGTGCTTCTATCTTGAAGTGAAACTCCACTAGATCATGAAGCTGTTTGTCGTGCCGCTCTCTTGCATCGCTGTGCCGATCGGGCTCGTAGAGATGAAGCACGTTCTCATTCTTCATAATCATGTTGCGTGGTACGGTTCCGTGCACCACCCAGCCGAGTTGCGTCTTTGAGGCAGCCGGTTCGTTGGGGCCACCGATTCTCAGTTCCCTGGAGACAATACTTTCCCAGTGATCGGTTCCCACCAAAAGGCCTGGACGCGCTCTCTCGTAACATATTTCTTCTTGCTTCAGATCTTGAAGGTGCTTATGTTGCAATAATTCTTCTGGAATTGATTGTTGATGCAACTTTAAATTCTTCATTGTTCTCGCTTTCAATTGGTATGCGTGATCTTCCTGCTTGCCGCGAACTTGCACGGTGACGAGCTTGCTGTTGTTCTGTATTTGCCTCATATTGACGCCATGGAGATGTAGCGGATGTGCAGGTCCTTCCGCACCGACTTGTTTGGCCAGATCCTCGTCGATTAGAGTGATTGTAGCCCCTTCATCCAGCAGCGCGAAAGTGTTCACCTCCCCCCGTGGTCCACCGATGACAACAGGGCACATCTTCAGAAGAACGGCACGTGGTCCGGCAGCTTTGGTGGTAGCTACCGACAACACGGCCTCGTTGCTCGTTGTTGCTTGTTCTTGTGTTGCGGTTGCGGGCTTCTCTTCTTTTTCATAATGAAGCGACGAATGGTGTGGACGTTTGCATTGTCTCACGCCGCATGGCTTGGCGCGACAGCTGCTTCGCCGGTGCTTGTGATGAGCGCACTTGAAACATACTTGCTTTTCTTTTAAAAAGTCCCATCGCTGTTCAGTCGTCATCTCTTTATACTTCGGGCATTGATGTAGTATGTGCGCTTGACCGCAGCTCAGGCACGAATCTTGCACTTCTTCCACGTTGTACACGTTGTCAGCCTTCTTCCTTGGCATTGCAATTGCTGCAGCAGGTCGAACTTCTCTTCTTATGTTCGTTGCATTCGTTGATGGAGGAGCGTATGTGTATCGCAACGCTCGGTCCGCCTCTTGCATTAAGAATCGCGAAAGCATCACGATCTCTGGTTCCGCCGTCCCTTCATTTTCGTAAGCGTAGTCACACCAACGTGATCGGATGTGCGGGCTCAGCTTATCCAGCACCTCTCTTGCCAGTAGAGGATTGTAGAGGTACCCCCGACGATCGATTGTCTTCAATACGCAGATGGTGTTTTGTAACCGCACGGCGAACTGATTGAGGTCAGTTGCTGATGATGATGGTTTCGGCGTCTTCCTTAACTCTTCCATGGCTCGATCGATGATAACTTCAGGTCGTCCGAAGCATTGTTCTAATGTTCTCATAATGACGTTCGGATTGGTGGCCGTATGTAGCAGTGCTGACACGACGTCTCTAGCTTCTCCCTTAAGGCAGCTTCTCAACCGTTGTACGTTCTCAGCGTCGGATATGTTGTACATTCTTGTGCTATCTTGCATCGCCGCTTTGAATGGTAGCCACTCGTTGATAGCCCCGGAGAAAATAGGTAGGTCCATACTTCGTGTTCTAGGCCGCACCATCTTCTCTAAAGTTTCTGCCAGTCGATCGATTCCGCTCCTTGTTCGTGATGGGGTATATGATGTTGTTTCTCTAGGTGTTTCGAAGCGTAGTTGTCGAACATCTTCTTTTTGGTTGCCTTGCACTTGTAGCCATTCATCAACTCGCTGGCGCTCTTCCTCCTTTGAGACGCGTCGAACTGGTTCATCGTGGACGCTATCGTCATCCTCTTGAATGGCCGATACTTCGGCGGCAAACCTCTTCTTTATTAAATCGGCTTCCAGTTCCAATTCCTTTCTTCTTATGGACGCTAGCTTCTCAGCGGCTTCTAATTCCGCCAGTCGCATTCTCGTAGTAGCGCTTGCCGTAGATCGATGCGAGCGCACAGAACGCGTCGGTGACGGGACGCGACGCCGTTCCTTTTCTTCCATACTGGGACCAGCCTTATGAACCATGGTGCCCCCTGGATTCGCCTTGCTTTGCCCCTGGTCTACATGTCTCGACGCAGGTGAAGCAGGTGCTTCCAGTGAGAGTCGCCGTATTCGCTCAATTTCAACGCGTTGCATCTCTTGACGCCTTTGCTCTTCCAGCTCCGCTATATCACCTTGACTTCTTGTGACAACCATTGCGATCGGCTAATGGCAACGAAGATTGTAGCTAGACGTCTTGATAGCAGCTCCAAACGTTGATAAAATATTCAGTACCGTAGACGACGAAGGCTTGAATATTTTCTCTTGAATATTTTCTTTCTTCAAAATATTCCTTGAGATCCGGCTTCTCGATGGACCATAATGTGGTGGACTGTATTTTTTGTTGAATAAAAACTCTTCTTCGATGTATTTAGTGTCTTCTTTATTTCCCAGGTTACAATTGAATACTGAACGTTGAACATGATTCTCATACAAAACTGCGCTACTTATATCCGATTTGGACGTATGGCAACTAGCGACGCGTTGACACAGTTGATATTGCGACTATTACCAATCCCATACTATCTAGACAAACAAATTAAGTGAACTTTAACGTGATTGGCTAATTCATGTTTAGACGTGTTTCGACAAGATCAAACCTAACTTTAACAAATCGTACTTAGCGCTTTACATGTACTTATTACTACATTAAGTTTACAAACAAAATAATAACAAAATAATCAAATTCCCTTATGCTACGTATGTCTAAACTAATTAAACTCGGCGTCCTCAACACTTACATAGTTTATACTATGTGGTATTTATACCCAAGAATGCCTTTTAAAACTTAAGGCTGATTCACACTTTCGGTAGTCGTAAAGAAACGCATACTATTCTCAAGGGTGCCAAGTGCGAGTTTCATTCGCCATTACGTTAACGAAAACGAGAATTTGTATGGCAAAATTTTAACTCTTCTCGTATGTCGCGAGGAGGCGCTGCTATAATGCCATACTTATTTTAGTTTTCGTAAACGTAATCGAATGACTACGGATAGTAAACAAAACTCACACTAGGCACCCAGTTTTCGACAGGACCAGTGACAGTCACTTTTCCCACTAATCATTAAAAGTAGTCAGCAACTGAATTTTTAGTAAAACTTCATTGAATTTATAAACGAGTATTATACAAGATGTAAAAAAAACCCTGTCCGATCCGTAAAGGTGTTTTCCAAGCCAAGTTCAATTTTATGATATATGCCTTGGTTGTTGACTTCAACGACAAAAGAAGTGAGATCTAAATGAGTGCCAAGTTCAATGGTCAGTCCTGAAATTTATTTATTACAACATAAAATATTTTATAACAACTTAAAATATCATTTCTTCTTATATCTTAGGATAATATATTGAAGCCTAAGGTCTGACTTGGCTAGTTCTCATATACGAATTATTATTAAGTACTTACTAAAACAATCATGGAAGAGCCCTGTTCGATGTTCAATAGCTAGTTTCTACCACCCAGCCAAATTTCCGGAAGAATAAAATAAGAACTTACAGCTTTAGAACTTGCGAAGGCTATAATATAATTAGTATATGAAAACTAGCCAAGCCAGACCTTAGACTTCAATATTATCCTAAGTTATAAGAAGAAATGATATTTTTAGTTGTTATAAAATATTTTATCTTGTTTCGCAAGTCTCAATATATGAGCCAAATTTGACATGTTTATGTGAAATAGTTTTTGGGTTATGAGGGGGTCAAAAGTGGGTCCAAATGGTTCGTGTAATATTGCACGCTGCTGCTCACCAGTTCTGTTAGCTTGAACTTGGCTTGACA
Organism: Eudonia mercurella; assembly: GCA_963082485.1. Taxonomy (NCBI): domain Eukaryota; kingdom Metazoa; phylum Arthropoda; class Insecta; order Lepidoptera; family Crambidae; genus Eudonia; species Eudonia mercurella. Next base: position 8,779,295 of record OY720028.1, read on the forward strand.
CGCTACCGTGTGTCTAGATTAGGTATCGAGATTAAAGTTTGACGACCTCCTTGGTCGAGTGGCTTGCACACCGGTTTTCATGGTGTCGCCATCTCTGAGGTCCCGGGTTCGATCCCCGGTCGGATCAATTTAGAAATACCTGTTTTTCTATATTGTTTCGGGTCTGGGTGTTTCTTATGTATAATAAGTATGTATTTAAGTATATTAAGTATGTTTATCCGTTGTCTAGTTAACCATATAACGAGTTTCTTAAGGAAGCTTTTCTTGGGGCTAGATAATTGGTGTGAGTGTAGGAAACATTTATTTTATTTTATTTTTTTTTATTTACGTAATCATTTTATAATAATAAGTGAAAAAATTACCACGATAAAAAAATTGTTAAACGACGAAACTTACATGGCAATACTTTTGTCGGTACTTCGGTAGGTAGGACCTTTGGTGCCGCCGCCATTGATGGAAAGTGTGGTCACATTTATTAAATTAGCTAATTATGGGGTAATTTGAGCAATTTCGGTACGAAAAACTTGCGTTTCAAATTGCGAAAACTCTTTTATTTTCATGAATAATATTTTTTAATTTTTTTCTGTTATTCTTATTTGTATACCTATGTACTCCTTTGCGATCGAACAAGGTTTTTTTTACATATTGTATATTGGCGACGAATACTGGTGTTGAACATTGGATTACTGTACTGTACTGTCTCTTCGCATGGAAAAGTGTCCAATATCTAAATAATTGCAAAATAAACTTATAATACAGAAATAAGAAGCATTCTTTGATGATTGGATTAGATACTGGGATGATGATGCAAATTTTACAGAAATTCTAAACATTTCTGTATACAGAATATATACATATACAGAAATATACTTTTTATTAACTCGGACAGTATGGACAAGTTTAAACTATAGAAGGAATATAAGTTATAAAAAAAAATAGAAAAATTGTTAAAGGAAATCTATGCGGATAATTTCATATTAGGATCATTTCATTGTATCGGGAAAAAATCAGAGCTGCAGATGTCAGTCAGTGTACTTAAATGGCCTCCTATCTTTCTGTATGCAGGTAACTACGGGCACGTTTCAGAGCAGCTCTAGTGGCCTTGGACAAAGATGTGTGGTAAATGTACACTTTTCATGCGAAGAGACGATATAGTAACGAAAATTTGAAACTAAACTTCAAAATATGTAAGTAAGTAATTCTTTATTTTTATCCACAATCTTAAGTACATCATAAAATACAAAAGGACTCTTGGCGGGAAAGTGAAGAGTCATGTCTGCGGTTTTGTTTTATTTTCTAAAATTTGTGTTATGTCGAATATTAATGTCAAATAATGGTGGATTATTAACCGTTAAGTGTTCGTGAGTGTGCATGAGTGTTGGCAAATGAGACAAAACAGTGCAACATCACTTTTCAAATTCTCTCAAGAAGTCCGCCCGAGGACTTAGTAAAGCCCCACATCTTTACTCAGACACTCGAGGGGTTGGGGGGAATATCATTTCTCACTTCTCATTTCTATTATCATTCATCATGATCATACATGAAAGAAATATTGTTATATTATACAAAATCAATGTTTTGTTACAAATAAAGATTGTGAGAGACTGGTGCCTGAGCTATGCGTCAGATTGTCTTCCAGACACCAGCGCTCTCCCCTCAAAATGTGGTCGACAATAGTTTTAAATGTCTCATGCATTTAACAGTGTTCACCGATGGGTCGGAGAAACGTAAGAAGTAAAGGGTCCTTACAGAGAACAAGTAGCGTCGCTAACCTTGCTCACAGATCTTTTATTATTTATTTTTAGGCACATACCAGTGCCATTAAGCTCCAAGAAGTTCTCAGCCTTTTTATTGGACATACCAACGTGTAGGTGGCCCTTCATGCTATTGATAACCTTTAAGTACACTCAGAAGTAGATAAGCGTATTATAATTATTGTAATTGAAACATTTGCATACGAATTGGCCGGTAATAGTACTTTAATTAAGGACTTATACGAGTTGGTGTACTTTTTTTTCGATAGAACTTGTTTAATTTATAATTTTGCTAACCATATTGGCTTGTAAGCTTACACATTTTATTTTAAACTGTTCTTATAAAGTTTATTATTTAGTACCTGGATAACCGAGCTTTGCTCTTAATTTTTTTATATAATGTTTTCTGAAAATGAAACCTAGCTAGATCGATTTACCGCCCCCGAAACCCCCTGCATACTAAATTTCATGAAAATCGTTGGAGCCGTTTCTGAGATTCATATTATATATTATACAAGAGTGCTCGTTTAAAGGTATTAGATATAGATACTCTTTCACCACATTTATTAAGAGTCAAGTTAATATGCTTGTGTTAGGAATGGGCTCACGTCAGTAGTCTACCAGAGCTGAGGTTATTGAACCACAATTTGTTGCATCCAACCCGAATACCTATCTATCCTTTCGGCTACCGACCTACGAGTATTATAATAATGAAATAATGAAAATATTGGATTAGTTCAATATGTTTATACTAGCGGCCCGCCCCGGCTTCGCACGGGTGTACTTATATATTTTAACCTTTTTAAATATAGCCTATAGCCTTCCTCAATAAATGGACTATTCAACACAAAAGTAATTTTTCAATTCGAACAAGTAGTTACTGAGATTAGCGCGTTCAACCATACAAACGAACTCTTCAGCATTATAATATTAGTATGATAGGGCACATTTTAATTGAATGAAAAAAATGTTTTTAGTTTGCTTTCAAACAATAGTTTAAATTTGTGCGTGTCGTGGCATCCTTTTAACACTTGTGACAGCGTTTTAAAATGTTACCAATGTGTACCTATTTATTGTAAATGTGAACAGCGTTTGTTATGTTTGTTGAACTTCATTAAACAAATATGCAAGACAATACTTCGCAATAAATACCATCCCGGTCTCCTCTGATTCGCTGAGTTCTGGAGATCTAAGCGCGATGCGGCCGGGGTCACCGCGTTCCCTCGGAACCTGTTCCAACAGTCCGCACAATTCGATATTACGCCGATATATAAACGATACAGGCGACTTCGTCCGCGTGGATTTGAGATATTTAAAAAAAAATTGATCAATATAGAATATAACCTATGTTACCAACAAGGTATATATCATTCTATCAGTGACAGATTTTTTAGAATTGCACCAGTAGTTCTAGAGCATAGCCCCGACAAACAAACAAACATAGTCACAAACGTTACCTCTTTATTACCTTATCTACCATGAACTTTTTAAGCAGTATTATTGAAATAAAATAAAATAAAATGAAATATATTGATTAGAACACACAGTATAAACTTATTAAGAACAAGTAAAAAAAATATTGAAAGATGTGTCCTAAAATAAATAAATAAACTTTCCTACACTCACACCAATTATCTAGCCCAAGAGAAGCTTCGCTATGAAACTCGTTAAATGGTTACTAGACAACGGATAAACATACTTTAAATGCTTAAATACATACTCATTATACATAGAAAACACCCAGACCCGAGACAATTTAGAAAAACAATAATTTTAAATTGACCCTAACGGGGATCGAACCCGGGACCTCAGAGATGGCAACACCATGAAAACCGGTGTACAAACCACTCGACCAAGGAGGTCGTCGTAAAAGGACTCCATTCAGCATTTGTTGCAGTGAACAGAATCACCACAACGCTGATCTTCCGTGGAAACAACAGTCCTGTGTGAGTGTGCGCGGCGCTCGCGCTGTACATAATATTTTGTTTTATTTAGAAGTTATAAATGTTCAAATAATTTTTAACGCAAATTTTGTTGCGAACAAATTACAAAAACACAAATGTTGAAAAAATTTCCACGAGCAGGATTTGAACCTGCACCCTTCTGACATTCCGGGTCAGGTGCTCTTCCAATAGTTAGAACCACGATAGCTCAATTGGAAGAGCACCTGACCGAATGTCAGAAGGGTGCAGGTTCAAATCCTGCTCGTGGAAATTTTTTCAACATTTGTGTTTTTGTAATTTGTTCGCAACAAAATTTGCGTTAAAAATTATTTTTATTATAGTTAGAACCACGATAGCTCAATTGGAAGAGCACCTGACCCGGAATGTCAGACGGGTGCAGGTTCAAATCCTGCTCGTGGAAATTTTTTCAACATTTGTGTTTTTTTTATTTAGAAGTTTTGCAGTATTTCACCATTGCAAAGTATTGCAGTTGTGAAAACGAGGCGCGTGTTATACGCCGCTAAATATCAGAGTAAGTACGAAGCGTGTATGAATACGGGTTCGTGTTCATTCTTTTTTTTTATTATAATATTTTAATAGTAACACATTTATAATTTATGGTCGGACTTCTTGGCGGGAAAGTGAAGAGTCATGTCTGCGGTTTTCTTTTATTTTCTAAAATTTGTGATAAGTTGAATATTAATGTGAAATAATGGTGGATTATTAACCGTTAAGTATTAGTGAGTGTGCATGAGTGTTAGCAAATGAAACAAAACAGTGCAACGTCACTTTTCAAACTCTCTCAAGAAGTCCGACCTAGGACTTATCGTAACGTGACGTAAAGCCCCATATCTTTACTGAGATACTTGAGGGGTTGGGGGTATATCATTTCTCACTTCTCATTTCTATTATCATTCATCATCATCATCATACAGGAAAGAAATATTGTTTATTTAAGTATTACTTGTAAGAAAATTTACTTTGACACTGGCTAAATGTGGTAATCGCACGAAGCCATCAACTAAAGAAAAAAAAATCTAAGGTAATTTCATTATCTATACTTCTATCACAAGTTTTTAGAAAATAATAACGTAACAGGATGTTCAATTCAGTTTTTCGTTATTGTCTATATCCGAGCTGAATAATCTAGCAAAACAATTATTAGAACAAGTAGGCTTAGCACCACAATATTTCTACATATTTGTTTTTTGCTTAGCACGAACTTCTAACAAAAGTCGTATTATCGTCACAAATTCTATGAAATGACGTCTGTCAATCGTTAGTTACATTTACGGACGTTGTGGCGCTGTATCAATTTCGATCAGATATTTGGTCTATGCAATATTCCACTTTTACGCTAGTGAGTTCTACGACACGAATTCGTTAATTGTTCATGCTAGACTCACTTAATTATGTGGGTCTAGCATATAGGTATTTCTAAAACAAAAGAAACTTACATTTACGTTTGGTATTCCGATGTTATGTAGTGAAGTCTATCAAAATTATTTAATTATAAAGCGTTTCGAGATATTGTTTTAAAAATAGTGATAAAATTTGAGTTTTTATATTTATGACTATATCAACACGATGAAATGATTGAGGCGAGATTAGAATGTTGATGCAATTAAAGCAATCAATCGGTAAAACCAGTTCATCAGTATTTGTATTGCAGTTATTGTTCGCCGAGGAATATTTAACTATTTGGATTTTATATTGTTTTCTAAAGTTTACGCGAACACTACACATTGAAATGAAACAACTTTTACGGGTCTACTCGCGTTTATTTTACACATTACTTTTTAATGTTTACCCGGAAATTTACGGAACGCACCTGATTAAATTTAAATAAGAGTATACAAGCTACTAACTAATTATGAGACGACCAACACCTCAGTCTCCTAACCTCAGGATAAACATTAAAAAGTAATGTGTAAAATAAACGCGAGTAGATCCGTAAAAGTTGTTTCATTTCAATATTTGAATTTTTTACGTTTTGATAAAATTGTACCGTGACGTCATTTCGTCTGAATAATGGTTTATGGTCGATGAACTTATCGCTATACATCTATCTAACCAGTTATAAATGATGGAACGGGTTCAATTGTTTTTGTGGTTATATTTTAACACATGAAAAGCTTGACCTCCGCCTCTCTTGACCGTACCTAAGTGACGATAAAACCAATTGTACAGACACATCATCTATCTAGACTATCCAATTCTGTCAAATTTCTTCAATAAATGTTCAACTAAAATACGATAGTCATAAAGTTCAAATTAGATTGAGGAGATTTGACAGTTTTTGGTAGTCTAATGCGCAGGCGTGTGTACACCATTTAATGACGTAAGCAAAAATTGTAATTTGAACTTCTATGGCAAAATTACGTCGTTTGTCATCAGAAAAATACGCTAATTATAATCCAAAAAGTTAACATTGTAAAGTGTAGTTTTTGCCATTTAAAAGCGGTGAGAATAAAAATCGCGACATTTGTCCCACAGTCTTATTCGCCCAATGGGTCGCCAATTGGATTATGGAAAAAAATTAACTGGTTATATGATAGCAATTTTTTTTTAAATTTATCTTTCGCAAAGGCCGGTCATCGGATGGGTGACCAAACATTTATCATCTCGAACTCCTCCGTGCTTCGGAAGGCACGTAAAGCCGATGGTTCCGGTTACATTAGCAGTCGTTAACAACTAATAGTGGTTTATGGCCCGTTATCTCTATCCATCTAAAGGGAAGACTCGTGCCCCAGGACATAAAAATTACCTGATGGTGATGATGAACTTATTTGGCAGACTCTGCTCTGATTCATAGACGTAGCAGAGTTCAGATACAAGGACAGCTATTGGAGCAGGATTGTGTAAGTATCAGTAGCCGTTCTCACCATGCCGACCCGCAAGTTGCTTCTTCACATCTCGTTTAAAGGACCCCATGTTTTAGGAGGAGATGCGTTTTCATGGAGGAAATTCCATTTTTTGGTGGTGCGGCAAAGAAATGATGACAAAACGTAATGAGTTCAATTCGTTACCAACCTTCTCGTATTTGGAATACGCAGGCGGTAAGTAACTAAGTCTCGAAACATCACATAAGAATAAGTTTCCTCATATTTTATGAGTACAAAAGAATATTTTAATAGAGGCAGCTTGGGAAACGATGTCGTGATTACGGGCTTTGAACGTTTTTCTTATAAAACATCTCTTCCTACATAAAACAAAGGCAATGTGATGAGGATATCCGAAATGGAACGAAACTGCAGATTCGTTAATATTTTTTTTTCTGTTCGGTTTTAAAATGTTTATTAAAAATAAATATTAGAAGACGATCCAAAAAGTTTTGTGAGTTGCAGATCGGTAATACAAAGTAAACACCAGTTTGCTTAAATATTTGTGATGCTGTTTAGAAATGTAGGTGTTTTGTTAGACAATAGCAATTAAGTCGAAGTGCTGCGTATTGGTTCATACTTTAGTTTATTAAATGTTTGTATACTTACAGTCAGGCGCAGTGTTTTGCTGCGAATTTAATTAATATTTACTTTTATATTTTATTATTGTGATATAGTCCGTGTATCTCATAGGTAGAGTTTATATATCTATTAATACCTAAATGTATAAATTACCTTATTATTTTTTAATAGTCCGAGGACCTAAAAGACTTAAACATAAAGCTGCATCAGTATAGTACACCTTGTTTGGCGCCCATAGCACCAAGAGATATAGGAGCATGGAAATAATGGCACCTCATTGGTCACGATTTGATAATAGTGAATAAACACCGCGATGAGGTATCGGCCATCTTGGGTCGTCGTCCGCGGTACCGTTCCACTGCCTCCAAACGCGACGAAACTAATCTTGCAGATGCGAGCGATGCGTGCGCGCATGGCCGTGGATGTGGTACTTTTAATTGAACTAGTGGTCGCTCAGTAAATTGTGGCTCAGGGCCAAAATTCAAGCGTGACAAAATGTAGAATGTATTTATAATACATAATCTTTATCATCATCATCTCAGCCAAAATACTACTGAATAAAAGCCTCAAGGATCTCCACAACGACCGGTTTTGTGCTGCTCGCATCCAGCCTCCGCGACTGCGACAGCAACATCATCATCATCATCAGCTCATTTTATGTCCCCACTGCTGGGACACGAGCCTTTCCTATGGATGCACGGGCCATAAACCACCACGCGGGCCTAGTGCGGATTGGTGGTTGTTAACGACTGCTAATGCAGCCGGGACCAACGGCTTTACGTGCCTTCCGAAGCATGGAGGAGCTCGAGATGATAAAACTTTGGTCACCCATCCGATGCATCCAAGCACTCGCAGACCTGGCGCGTTAACCACTGCGCCATCGAGCTCCTCGACAGCAACATATTATGCATATATATATGTGTGTATATATTTTTTTATGTTTTGGGACTCCTTCTCTATAGCACAGAATTCCACGGAATTCTGGACACGTCCTGTATCCTGTATACGAATACTGTGTCCATAGACATTTTAACTATGCCAAATCACACACTCCTCTGTGCGCGCAATGTACTTAAAAAGGGGCACAAAGTTTTCGCTTTTCTTATTAAATATATAGATTCTAAGATACTTCAGCCTTAGATAGAGAACAATAGAAAGTGGGAACTTATAGTGTATACAAGGTAAGTGATAAGGGCTGACCTTCTTATTTTCGCTTTTCTTATTAAATATATAGATTCTAAGATACTTCAGCCTTAGATAGAGAACAATAGAAAGTGGGAACTTATAGTGTATACAAGGTAAGTGATAAGGGCTGACCTTCTTAGATAAACACAGCAAATTGTGATATACTTGTAGATAGCAAAGAAAAATAGATTATATAAAAATTTCTTCCTTATTTCTTATTGTAATACAAAAAGTAACATAATAAATACTTAGAGTTAATTTTGTATTAACAATTTTTATTTTGTTAATGTATCATTTTATAACATTTTACAAACAATTTTTATTTAAAGAATTACATAATTTTTCTTTGTTTTAAAACTACCAATAAGTTTTGACACTGAAAAAAGGCATAAATTAAATTAATTTAAACTGCACGAATATAACTATGCATTGGCAGGTTATGTAAGCAAACTTCATTTTCTCACGATCACATGCCGCGTCCGTCGGTTCATGCACCGTGGCGCACTTCATAGACGAATTCCGACGTGACCATTCCGCTAATCAAATTTTGTAACTGTGGTATTGTAACCATTACATTTTTTCAGTCGCTACTATCAATTATGTATTACCGTTAAGTAGGTATAGACCGTCCGATTGTTTCGTTATGTTGAGATTGTTTTTGTGTTTCAAAATGGATTTAATCTTCTTCCTTTTGTGAGACTATGAAGTTTGATGATGATCGTCGCAGTAAGTAATTAATTTTGACTAAATGTCTTATCCTTTTCCCGATTTTTCAAATATCGCTCCCACAGATACACCACATTTAATTGTCTAGTAATTTATTAACAATAGTAAGTAACACCGTTTAAATGCACCAAAAAATATTATTTTATTGATCTCGTATCTCAATTTATAATTATTAGGTTAAACATTAACTCTTTGTTAAATCCGTTGGTCCCGGCTGCATAAGCAGTCGTTAACAACCACAAACCCGCACTGGGTCTAAAAATCTTTAATAAAGTATTAACAAACGTCTACAGTTCGCATCTTGACCGCCAACCTTGAATTGAAGAAGTCTTTGTTAGATTAGATTTGTGTGCCTTCGATTAATAACAGTTTATGTATAATAAGCTGTTGATGCTTCGATTTTTTTTAACATTTATAATAAGGTGTTCAAATTTCAGTTCTGGATGGATGCGAGCAGCACAAATCCGGTCGTTGTGGAGATTCTTGGGGGAGGCCTTTGTACAGCAGTGGACGTCTTTTGGCGGAGATGAAGATGATGATGATGATTAAAATTTATATATGTATGCGTATGAGCAAACACGGCCGTTTTCATGATGCATTTTTGTGATCCTTAATCTAGTTTAGTTTTTATTTTATTAATGTTACATTATCGGAGGAGCTCGATGGCGCAGTGGTTAACGCGCCCTGTCTGCGAGTGCTGAGGTTAAGCAACTTTCGCAAAGGCCGGTCATCGGATGGGTGACCAAAAATTTATCATCTCGAGCTCCTCCGTGCTTTGGAAGGCACGAGAAGCCGTTGGTCCCGGCTGCATTAACAGTCGTTAACAACCACCAACCCGCACTGGGCCCGCGTGGTGGTCTACGGCCCGTTCTCCCTATCCATCCATAGGGAAGGCTCGTGCCCCAGCAGCGGGGACATAAAATGAGCTAATGATGATGATGATGATGATTATCGGCATGATCGGCCTACACCATACATCGAACATTCGGGAGCTGCTACGAGCACTACTTTTTCAGTGACATGTATCATACGTTGATTTCGTTCGATGGAGTAGCGAGTAGCGACTTTGGCACTTATGTTGAGATCTTGCCAGTTTAGTATCTTCGAAATGCCGGGTAAACGGATTGGTGTACAAATTTAAGTATTTCGAGTTCATCCATGGCATATCAAGCCGTTGGTTCGGGTACTTAGAAGATAGCTGTCGTTAAAAACCGTTAATCCTGGGCCAGCTTGGTAGATTTTGGTCTTAACTCCCCATGACACAGCCAGCCTAAGCTCAGCAGTGGGAAGCATAGGATGATGATGATGAGTGGCAGCTGAAGTTTGCACAAGACCATAGGCGTTTTCCCACGGTTTTTACCTCAGACGTCACTCTCGCACCCGGGCGATGAGGCGCTTTATTAAGAGACGTGTTTGAACTCCAAAGGGACCACCATGGCGGGTTGTGAACGACTCCTCAAAGTTCTTGGGATCCCGCCATGCGATAGATGGGTTCCCTAGATTTTTAGTGAGTCGGCTATAACATAAAGCTAACCCCACATACCCTGCTGAGAGAGAGCTCCGCAGGGTATGTGGGGTGCCGCAATGATTCGGGTGCAAACTATTCTAGGTAAAAAAGAGTATTTACCTCAGTCTAGTTTATTGCTTATGGGCAAACAGCGTCGTTACTTTACGGTTAACGCAATCAGATGATATAGACGCGAGCGCAACCAGGAAATCAATTGGAGTCCGCCCATTATCCGCGATCGGGCCCAAGGCACCGGTAACGTTGTTGAGCTGTTGAGCTTGTCAGTGATACACAACCTTCTTAGCTAGACGTAAACAATATTTTCAGTCAGATATTAAAATGAGAGTCGTTGTTTACCGTTAAACAGTCCATACTTTTGAGCGGCATGAGGATCTACGATGTCCGCATTGTAGGTTCTTGTGCCGTTCCAAAGTTTGTAAGTTGGTTTTATGTGTGTATTAAGCAGTTATGAAAAAGAATACCATAAAGGTATATATATATATACCTATAACAAAATAAATATTGAAAATTTTACATGTTTTTGGTATGGTTCATTGTTATTTTCATAGTTAATAAATGTATTTTTTTCCAGAAAAGCTTACTATTTTTTAACTCTAATCAGCCAGTTCAGCCGTTACTGCGTGATCGATACTCTAAGATATTATTATTATATAGCATAGTTAAGACTGCTGGAAAATTAAAATGTAAGGCCGTAAGCAATATGAACATAACAATAAAAACTATCGTCACTTGTCGCTCTTTTAAAAGATAAATTTAAAAGCAGCGCTTTCAAGTTCGGAGTGCCTAAAATGTATGTCGATATTAGTCACATAGACTGAACCAGTCATCATCACCAACTCATATTATATCCCCACTTCTGGGGCACGAGCCTACTCACCAACTCATTTTATGTCTATGCTGGAGCACAGGCCCGTTCTCCCTATGGATATAGGGAGAACGGGCCATTATCACAAAGTGGGCCCAGTGCGGATTGGCGGTTGTTGACGACACCAGGATCAACAGCTTTACTCGCCGTCCAAAGCACGGACGAGCTTGAGATGATAAAGATTTGATCACCCATCCGATGACCGGCCTTTGTGATAGTTAGTTAATCTTAGCAATCGCCGTCCGGGCGCGTCAACCGATGTCCTATTGAGCTTTCTGGACCAGTACTATCTACATTTGCAGTCTGACTGTTCTCAAGGAAGTGTCATAATATGAAAGTTCAGTTCCTAATTACGATATCTCGCTTTACAACTGTGGCACCGTTTGACTTGTAACTTTATGACGTTTCAAGGGTCATATCTCACCTCCGCTCCGATATAAATTAATGGCCAATTATTGTCGGCCGCCGGCCACAATGGAAGGCATAAACGTCACTATGTTTGGCGTCCCATGGTGCGGGGTGGATCTGTTAACGAGAACCGAACGCGTCCTAGTGACGACATAGATTCGATATGTGCAGAAGTTACAAGGAAGAGAGAAAGGGTCTAAGGTTAAATATTTATAAAATACAGTGAGAAAATTAAATGCCTACCTGTTCAGACTGCTTGCCCGCCTGAGGGACACGTGGTGCCTACTGCCGCTTGCTCATCAAGGTATTTCCTCCTTTTTTTCTCCATCGAACTGTTTACTTACTTTGTTTGTTTGTTTACTTTTTTTTCTCGTCGCCATCCCTCTCAGTTCAAAATCTCGCCTAGTATAACCCCAATAAAAAATACAGTCCACTATAAATTAGCATCGCTTGCGCCATCATTTTGTGGTGTGTGGGTCTAAAGTTGATTTGGTGTACGTGAGAATGGTTTTAAGGTAAACTGATATTTAATGTGTTATGCGTACTTTTAATTAGGGCAAAGTCGACGTAAATAATGTTAGACAAATAATACAATTTATAATTATTATAGTCAGAGTGTGTGGTGTAGTTTCAAAGACCTAGGCACATTATTATTACAAAAATAAAGATGAAAGTAACTTAATTTTTCTTATAAAGGAAAATAAGTGAATTCCTCTAAGTACAGTGTAAGGTATTAAGTGCAATTCGAGCTTATATTATTATGACTTGTAAATAAATATATGACAACATTAACGAATTAAGCGAAACACGGCATCATTGTAAGAGCGATCAAGGCAAAAGAACGCAAATTCATTTACAATTTACAAATTTACAAAACAATTTACAAATTTACAAATTTACAAAACAAGTGTAAAATATAAAACATTTAGACAACGACGTAAAACCGGCTCCTGCTCCAAGGAGGCATATTAAAAACCATTAAAGCAAAAAACAAAAAAAAAACTGGAACTTCAATGTCTATTGGCGGCTCTGCGCGTATTCACAGAGCGGGGCGACGACAGGCGTGCGCGCGCGCCGCTCGAGGGTCAACGGCCGGCCCGTTACGCGGTTACGTAACCAAACGTAGCTTACGGGCGTAGCGTCCGGCCGGAGTTACCCCCCCGTAGCGTAACTATAGCGCGGCACGGCACGAGTGACGTTGAGGTTGCGATTTTGGCGGGAAATCGAGTTTATATGGAGTTAAATAGATATAGTTTTGTTTGTTTGTTTTACCACCACCTTTTATGAGTTAAAGCCGAGTAGCGTGTTCATAAAAAAATTAAAGGGAAGGTGAGTAACTTGATGGCAGCGATTTGCGCATTCAAGTTACAAATTCGCAACGGCGAACCTACTGAATAGGTAATTAAATTTAAAAAAAACTCGAGCTCCTGTGTGCTTCAGGTGGCACTTAAAGATTTGTAGGCTATATACCGATCTCCTTATGTTCATATGAAAAGGTATTTTTTATTATTTCTTTTTTTTTCTCTTTTTATACAGGTTTTAGTCACGAAATGGCTAACCCCTAATAGGCCTAATAACCAATCCACGGCCATTTTTTAATCTAACTGTAAGAACCTCAATGGAGGCGCAGCGCTCGGTCTGCGAGTGCTGAGGTTAAGCAACTTTTGCAAAGGCCGGTCATCGGATGGGTGACCAACATTTACCATCTCGAGCCCAAATCAACGGAGGACCGTGCTTCGGAAGGCACGTAAAGCCGTTGATACCGGCTGCATTAGCAGTCGTTAACAACCACCAACCCGCACTGGGCCCGCGTGGAGGTTTATGGCTCGTTCTCCCTATCCATCCACAGGAAAGGCTCGTGCCCCAGCAGTGGGGATATAAAATGAGCTGATGATGATGATGATGATGATGATGAAGACGAACCTCAATAAGAAAACAAAAAATTAAAGAAAAGGTTAAAACAAAGGAGTTTGTAACATCTAATAAGCAAACTAGTAAGCAGCAAACAATAAGTTCTTATACAATTGATAATTATCTCGTTCAAGTTCGCATAAAAGATGTTTCGCATTAATTACTTATGTACGTACCTGAGCGGCCGCTCTTTGTTCCTTACAGTTAGTTTAATCCGCTTAGCTAATTAGTGAATTAATGTGTCCGCGATACTTATCATATTTGTTGATTATGTTAATATTGCTAAGCAGGTATTAAGCGTATCAAAAACAAGTATCGTTCTTTCAACGAGTTTTTAAAGTAGCACGTTAAATTAATCAGATTGTGTTGAATGGCTGAGTTAAATGGCTCGTGAGTGTTATGATAAATGTTAAACAAATAAACGAGATTTAACATATTTTGGGGTAACCTGTTTTGGTATTAGTGATGGTTGTGACATGTGTGTTAGTCTTTTTTTAGAGCAGAAAGCGCTTTGCTTTCATCTGGACTGTAAGCGATAAGGGCGAAGCGGGAAGCGCACTTACCCGGAATCCTCAACCACTGAGGAGCTGGCTATCTTATCTACTAACTGTGAGAGCACAAACATGGGTTCCCGATCCAATCCGAACGCCTTGGAGAACCTTGACTCTCTTCGGCTTGAGGAACCCTTTAAGTTTCTCGCCGTCCCCAAAAAAGCCCGTTGAAACTGAAAATGCCCAGTGGCAATTAGCAAAGTTTCTCAACAAAAAAAAACAAACATGAGACCAACTTTTGACTATAGTGGATGGTCTTGTAACAAGCTGCACTACCATATTAATCGAAAAATATAATAATTTGTACACCCGCTAGGAATCAAACCCAGTTGTGAGATCAGTGGTCTGACCACTAGCTCGAAGACATGGGAATTAGGCTGCGTTTCCACCAGAGATGTGCGAGGTAGCTAAGCGGTGCACGAGCTAAATATCCACCAATAGGAGAATTCCACATAATCCTGCAAGGACAATGAAGGAATCCTATTGGTGAATTTTTGCCCCGCACATCTCTTAGCTACCTCGCACAGTCTGGTGGAAACGCAGCCTAAAGCTTGTATGGCTGCGTGAAGTTGTATGTAAGTAGTTTTTTTTGGATAAACTAGTGGGATATAGAAAAGTTCAATGAAGGCAACGTTATTATTTGTTATGCAGCATCCTTAATGCTAAAATAGGGAAGGCTCGTGCCCCAGCAGTGGGGACATAAAATGAGCTGATGATGATCCTTAATGCCCATTTTCACCATTGACAGTTGTTGGAGCAAAACCGTCACCTAAAATGGCCTAAAACTTAGGGGCAACGGTGAAAAAGGGGCATAAGTTTATTTTAAAATATTTTTTTTAGTTAGCGCGGCAAATGATTTCACACCACCTGATGTTAAGTGGAAATTGATTCCAGACGTGAAGAGAACTGCTGTGGCGTGAACACATCGCAGCATCAGTCACCGTCACCCCGCCGGCCCACAAGGTGCCTCTTCACGCCTCGTTTGAAGGAGCCCATATCATTGGAAGGAGGAAAAAGGTGTTCCGGTAGACTATTCCATCTTTTGGAGGTGCGACAAAGAAACGAGTCACCAAATTTCTTTGCGCGATGGAATTTTTGAGATAGTGACTTTGGTGGAATGAACAAGCTGTGATTGCGAAGAGCAGCACTTGTACTCCTATGGAGGAAGGGCTTATTATTATTATTATTAAAAAAAAATATTTGAAAAAATATGTGCTGTTAATTCCGCTAACTACCTAGATGAGTTAGCGGAATTAACACTACATATTTTTTCAAATTACATTTTTTGTACTATGGATTTCCGCAAAATAACGCCTGATTCCATTAATTATTATTATTATTACTAATGCGCTTCATCATCATCATCATCATCAGCTCATTTTATGTCCCCACTGCTGGGGCACGAGCCTTCCCTATGGATGGATAGGGAGAACGGGCCATAAACCATCACGCGGGCCCAATGCGGAATGGTGGTTTTTAACGACTGCTAATGCAACCGAGACCAACGGCTTTACGTTCCTTCCGAAGCACGGAGGAGCTCGAGATGATAAATTTTTGGCCACCCATCCGATGACCGGCTTTTGCAAAAGTTGCTTCACCTCAGCAATCGCAGACCGGGTTAACCACTGCGCCATAGAGCCTGCTGCTGGTGATGGTGATGATGATGATATTCTGTCCGTTCGGCTAACGACGACAATTAGTGCGAAACCGACATATTACTAGTACCTATTATAAGTACACAAATCTTCATTGTTTACATCAAAATTAAGCGTGTTATTAAACCTACAGATTATCGCAAATAAAGGTTATAAACTCCATTTGAACTATAACTATTCATCATTCCTCCCTTTTATTAAGATATTGTGAGGACCAGCGACTCAAGCTATTATGAGGATCAATATCGGATACAATAGGATTGTAAAAGGGGGCTCATATTTTGATATTCACAAAAAACTAACTCTTCCATGCGGTCCCTTTGCCAGCTGCAATTCATTTTACATCTTACTGCGTAGCGTTAGAAACGGTATTGGCTTGTCGGCTCATTTGTTATTCCCGTAGACTGGCGAAAAAAATTCGGATCCATTTTACATAAGAAATCTACTTACTGCAGCGAGGTATAGGGTTTAATTTTGTTTGCAGGGTTAAGAAGAAAGCTTTTACATCATCCAGTAACGTGTATTGATTGAAGTGACTCCCGTTATGTTTTTACATAATATCTGTCTTTTATCTAGGGTGGTGTACTGTATGGTTCAGTAAATGTATGTTTACTTCGCGCGTAGCTTTTATTTTGATTACGCGCGATAACGTAGCCGAGTGGCAGCGCGCTCGTCCTCATATCCTTAAGTCTTGGGTTCAGTTCCCAAAGGCAAGGTGTGTTGTTTCGTGTTTTTCGATGCATAGCTTGGATTGGTGATTATCGATCCGCATTTAGCAAGCGAGGTGATTAAGCCAAAACTCCTCAATCTAACCACCAAAAGCCATTCATTATTAGACCTTAGTGAGGAAAAACCATACCAGCTGTATTGCACTGCCCTACAGAAGGCAACCACGACCACTGTTTCTAGTTCACTGCGCTTTTTATAATGACATTCATAGTCGATGGTGATAGAAAGAATGCAATAAACTTGAAATACGCTCGCCGCGGCGAAAGACACCAGTGGAAGTGCCACGAGCGGTCAAGCGGCTAGGGAGCAGTCAAATTTACTCATGTGCCCAAACTATCCTGGGCATCTACTCCTCTGTCGGGCCTCTGTGGGGGTAAAAGTAGCACAGAGGTGTTTGCCGTCTGAGGTCCCAAGCCTCAGTGGCGGAGAAGGAATGGTACTAGAGTTTTGAGTGGGTGAGCCTCCCCTTCCTCCGTCGAGCTTTGGGGGGAGGAAAGGAGGAGAGTTCTACATAACCTGGGGCCGCTTCTGGTCTTGAGACGTAAGCATAAGACATTGTGATTTTTAATAGGTACAATTTCTCGGTAACGTGTACAAATGTTGAATAAAACTCGAACTCAGTACTCTAACCGCGAGGTTTATCGTACCCAAGGTGTCGTCATTGAGTATGAAAAATCGAATAAAAATAACACCAAAATGAGTAGTCTGCGAAAATATTTTCTAAGCCACAGATTACAAACACAAAAGACATAACATATATGTACTACACATGTCTGTTACGGAATAGAACCTTAAACATGGTTCTCCCGGCGCAATCCCGTGAAAGTATTCTGATAAATCTACCTGACAACAGTATAAACATAAACCGGCGGAATGATGGCGAGGGCGCCACGGTCGCCTCTTTCTCCTCGTATTTTTTATTGCCCCTTTATTTATTACAGTGAAGATTGAAAGGGGACGCATTGTGGACCGACTATGATTGTGACGAACCCTATAACGAGTCGTGTCTGGTAAATGCACCTAAGTGTACATGTGCCGAAAACTAATCGATATTTGTGTAGGGTTCAAAATGAAGCGAGTGTCCAGACTTTCATTCATTTAAATGGCAAGGGCAAATTGTTCTAAGTAGATAGAGACTTCTTGAAGCTCATATTATTATTGTGGTTAGAACGACTGGTCACAGACTTAGAGGTGTCGCGTTTGATTTCCAGCGTGGGGTGCAAATTGTACTCGGTTTGGTTTTTGGTAGTACTTGTTCTAATTCCTCTTGGCTAGTTGCTACAATTTTTTCTAAATTTGTCGTACAACAACAAAGTCAGTAGCACCGTCCTACTCACAAGATAAGAGATAGCATAGATAAAACAGATGTAACCATACAGTATGAAATAAGATAACTATTAAAGTGCAACAGTAACATCGATACTTATAACAAAACCAAACCAAAAGTATAGTCACATCTCATAGTGATTTCATATCTCGCTATTTTCATACAATTACTTTAAAAGAATTTCGTTTCAACAGGTGTTTAAAAGTATCTATATTGACTAACATGTCAACTACCCTATTTATACCAATTAATTACTGTGATTCATACAGTGCTTACACCGAAAACACATTGATAGAGACACATAGGGCATTAATATTTCATAGCGCGGGCAATATCGGTTTATACTGGCCTGGTCGTTACTGCACATGTGAACTTTATAGGGAGACTCCCCTAGTACATAAATTTGGAGAAGTGCACTGCTTTTATGGAAAGGTAAAATGTGTTTCGTTGTAAGCTATTGATTTTGCAGATTGTTTTGCATGAACGCTTTACGGTGGTACAACTATAGTTTAACGTTGGATTGGATCGACTGGAACTGTTAGGGTATGTGGAGATTAGATTGGTAAGTCTACTAATAGTAATTTAGTTATTTTTATTCCTTGCTGTTATTAAATTTTTTTCATCAAAAGTGGTAATTTATTATTGCCAATCGTGTAAAATACAATTCACACACATACATTAACGCCTGTCCCCCATAGGGTAGGCAGATACCATTTTCTGCCGTTTGCTAGACTCTTTCGCTTATCTACTCTCATTAATTTCTTCATACATGCTCGCCGGTTTAAGGTACTCTTGACCTGGTCTTTGGTTTTAGAAACATCCGTCTTGGTCGTCCCCGTCCCATTTCCTCATTCACATCCGTTTCATATACCTTTTTGGCCAATCTCAATACAATGATTTCATTCATACAGATACTATCTGTATATCCTACCAGTGCCTCTGTAGTTGAGGATTTTGGGTGAAACGCACGCTTCCACCTTCAGCCTTATCATCTTAACACCAGGTGAAATGAATCCCCAATTGCTTACCCGGAATTTAAAATTTAAAAATCTTGGGCCAATCGTTATGATTAGCACAGTTACAAATTGCTTTAAATATTTAAAAAAATATTGTAGGTTAGGAAAGTGAATGAAGCGCTAACACTAATACTTATAAATTATAATTCGTACGCGCAACTTCTAGCGGTCCCCTATCGTCAATCAGAGATTTGTAAACGAGTAAATGTTTCAAATGTGGAGGTACATGTGTACGAATGGACGGGTGGCACAGAATGCCAATACCCGCTTCTACTGTATGAAATATAGAAGTGGCACGAGCAAGGAGTTAGTATTACAGACGCGACATGATTGATTTGAATTATTTCTTTCCCATTTTTATAGGTATGTATTGTATTATTATGTCCCTACTGCGAGCCCTATGTCCCTGATAAAGGATAACAGGATTTCATTATCATCATCATCATCATCATCATAGGTATGTATTTAACCAGACTGTAAGTAGCATTCGAAAATCTAGAATGGACACTGGCCCACTCAATTTCATTAAGTAAAAAATGGCATATAAGATGAGGTTTAAAAAAATGTGTTTTTTTTATCGGGAAGCAATTGATTGAGTTATTGAGGATAAGGCTGCAGCTTATCCAGATTCAGAATTCTCAACCATGGAGATTGAAGCCTTCCTACAAAAGAACTTTGGCGTTTTATTAAACTAAGGGAAGCAAAAGGTCGGTGGGTCAGTCAATTCAATAAGTAATTATTTATACAACTATAGTCATCTAACAGCCATTTTATAAACGTAAATTCCATGTAAATAGAAGTAGCAGTACTTAGTATTTCCGTAGGCATATTACCTTCATCCAACAGTGGCGAATCTGTGTCATACTCTTTGGAATCCATAACTGGATTAGCGTCCGCTGCGGCGCGTATCGGCGCAATATATGATTTCGATTGAGCTTTTGGTGTATCATCCGTGGAGTGATTCCCTCTACAGAACTACCCTCCGAGGGTGACGCCGCGCTTTGATCATTTGCCTATGATTGCGTTTCGCTGTTTATTTTTTATTTTCTCTTTAGTTGAATATCTGTAAACGGTCGGAATGAAAAAAGACGATTTGTTTAGTTACATCGTTAATCTTATCATGTTGCATGTTCATCAAAATTAAATGAAATCATAAATTCTGACAGTTCTGCCAATTTTGGTGGTAGGTTCAGTTTTAATTATTAAAGACAAAACTTTATGTAAATGTGCGCTAAAAGTTAACTTATCTGTGGCACGGGTTCTTAGTCATTTAGCTAATATAATAAACAACACGTTTAATAAACACTAAATAAATTTATTAAAGATTAATTAATTTATATATTATCTAATGATATCGCCGTTAAAATCGCAAGCTTAAAAAATATGAGAGCGAAACAGTTCAGCGTTGCCGAGGTTGCCAACACAGCGTCGTCATCGATACAATTTATAGTAGAAATACCTCTTAGTTAGCGATACCTACAAATTTTGCCACACCTGGCAAAAATGTGTAGATAATTAAGTTGTTAATCAAGGACTCGAAACATTCACTAGTGTTCAGGTTCCGTTAGCACACCTAATTTAATATTTCGTAGCTAAAGAGCCGTAGATACCATCTGACCTATGAGCAAAGTTGTGAGTCATACGAATTATCATGGCTGTGGAATGTATGCTTGATCCGACGTCCCCTTGAGTGACAATGTCACTGTGACATGCACAGCTTCGATTTTAGCGTTTATTAGAGAAATGCACAAAATGGTACTTGAAACGTTAGTAGTTTTTTTCAAGTCAAAATGGTTTCGTACTTCATGCCACCCCGTTAGTGACCAAGCGAGTGTTCAAATTGTTTTTGCTCAATGCAAGTAAGTGGAAATTATTTCATGAACATAGTAATACCGTTTAAACACTCTTTCTATCAAAGTAAAGCTTAAAGCTTTCTAGAAAACTTGGAGAACTCCATTCCTTTTCAACATCATAAGTGGAAAATGCAATTTTTTAATGTCATCATTTCATTGTACTTATTTCTGTTCACAGAAAATCTTACTCCTTAATTTCTTCTGACATATCATACCGTATAATCTTGGATGGCAAACAAATGGTTTACGGCTCAGCCATGACTGCTGGCGTCTCTAGTTCGTTGCGTAGAAAGAATTCTATCACCGTTGACTCTGACTGCCATATGCCATAGTATAACGCTAAATAACAAGAAATCGCTCGCTGCGTCGCAAGACGCTCGTGCTGGAGACTAAGGCCTAAGATCAGGGTGCCAAGTGCGAATTTCACTCGCCATTCGATCACGTTAACGAAAACGAGAATTTGTTTGGCTATTTTAAACTCTTCTCGTATGTCGCCAGGAGGCGCTGCTTCAATGCGATACTAATTTTCGTTTTCGTAAACGTAATCGAATGAATACGGATAGTAAACAAAACTCACACTAGGCACTTTGTTGTCTTCGTCGATCAAATACGGTCCGTCAATAAGGCCGGGTCTTCGACGTATGCGGTGAGCGAGGCGCGAGCGTTGGTGAAGCGGAGAGCGGTGACATTCGATCAATCAAATTATAAAATACTAGCGGCCCGTCCCTGCTTCGCACGGGTGGATATTTTTTTAATATAGCCTGTTTTACTCAGCGCTATTGTACATACATACATACATACATACATACATACATACATACATACATACATACATACATACATACATACATACATACATACATACATACATACATACATACATACATACATACATACATACATACATACATACATACATACATACAAAAATACAAAGGTTTTCTCTTTATAATATTAGTAAAGAAGACATTGAAATGTAATGCACTTTTGTTCATAATTATCAAACCTGGGTCTGAATTTGGCTATTCTATACATAGGTACATATATGATGTAAAAAATTTATTAATTTTTTTCATAGTTTAAATTTTAAAATTAGGCCTCTGACACACGATTAACACGACCAAAACCATGTCCTTTCACTTAGTTAAGCTGAGTTAAGCTTCCCACATTGGCAGCACTAAAAGAGAACCTTTAGGATTTTTAGTTATCATAATCAGTTCATAATCATGTGTAACAAATAACAATGCATATTTTAAAAAGCACACACAAAGTTAATAAATACATTTCTGCATCTTTCTACATAATCTCACAATTTTTCTTCTTAGGATTCTGATGCAGTCATTTCATGTTGAAATGCAAGCCGTTATTCACTTAGCCCAGATAACTACACTGACTGACCATTCAAATGAGCCGAAACCGAAGTGCGGAAACAAATAGAAGTGCTAATATTCCTGGGGCCAATACGGCAGGCGTAATTTAATCCGGCTCGGCGGGGCGCCGGGAAAATCTATAAATCTGCCGCCATTAGAGAGGAGACTCCCCGAGACTCTTATTTACTTCGGGCACGAATTCAGATGACAATGTTTTAGGGGAAGGAGCGGAGTAACTGGCCGCCGTTAGGGTTGGCGATGACTCATGGGTGCAGACGTTCGGAACGCTAGTCGGAATTATTACTCTCTGATCGTCGGCTGTTCGGTGACAGTCTTCTGTTTCTCAGAAATTCAAAAGCATTGACCCCAACGAGACTTTGTTTTGTGAATTTGTACTCAATTGAAATCTAGTAACAGTTCAATGTTCAATGCATGTTGGAAATTACTGTATTCTAAATAGGCTATTAATGAGTTTTATAAATGAATAAATAGGCACCTATACGCCTAAAACTATTAAATATGTTTTAATAACGACTTTGACTGCAATAGAGTATTTAGAACAAATTCGATTTTATATTGTCTTTTAAATCATGTTGGAACCTTAAAATGTAATCTCTTCGTTATATACCTTTTGAAAACATAATGTTAAAAAGAACATTCCTATCTAATTAATAAACTGCAAAACAGAAGGAACTGTCAACCCTAAAACGCTTGGGGTTTCCACTCTCCCCGTCAATTACCAACCCTGACCGATCCGGGGAACTTATTGACGGACTGTTCTTGAAACATCCGAGGCGTCTTTGTCTCAACACGTCACCAAAGTGAGCAACAGTGTTAACTGGTCAATCAACCTTTTTTGATGATAGCCTCTAATTATTTACATCACCTTCTGAATTAAATAGTTGGAGAATAGAGGGTAGAAAAATTTACTACAACAACTGTGATAACTAACCTTTTTGATAATAACCTCTAATTGATTAAATCACCTTCTAGGTTTATTATAAGTTACTTAATAAAATTTGCGGCTTTATGAAGGTGCTAAGGTAATATATGGTAAAGATTAGCTGTTCAGTGCAACATTATAGTCGTGGCTTTGTTGATCTACTGACTTTGCTGACTATGTGGCGGACAACTGATGCACTGAGTAGCAAAACATGCTTTAATTTAGAATCGGACTAGCTGCCGCACGTAGCATAGAGTATTTCGTAAATGCTTCCGCGTTAAAAAACAATTGGAAGCTTTGTTATAAGGCAAAGAAGTGACAAGCGAAAAAATCTTTTCAAAAAACACTTTCACAGTTTTATTAGTAACAATGATTTAGTAGTTATAAAGAAAAAATAAAAATATTATAACCATTTCAGAAGATAATGACGCTTTTCCGTCATCTAATAATAAGTCCCTATAATTAATAAAAAGAAAAAAAAACATGTGCCAAGCCTCACTCTCATCCTTTGCCAACCCTAACCTTATTGACAGACTGTTTCTGGAACACCGAAGCCTCTTTAGCTCAACGCTACAGAAATGAGCAATAATTCGTGTAACAGAATTATTAACAATGTAAACCTTCTTGTAAAACTACAGTCTGATCTCTCGCTGCGGTTTTGCTGCTAAATCGCATTAGTCCAAAGTTTTCTGAGTAAGATAATAAATCAATTGTATGGTAATAGTGAAAGTAAAACAGATAGTTAAGTAAATTCAATCAACAGCGATTCGAAGTCAAAGTCAAATCATTTATTCAACACTAGCGGCCCGTCCCTGTTTCGCACGGGTGGAGATTTATTTTTAAATATAGCCTATATTACTCAGCGCTAATGTAGCATTCTAATGGTGAAAGATTTTTTAAATCGGTCTAGTAGATTTTGAGTTTATTCGTTGCAAACATACATACATACATACAAAAATACAAAGGTTTCCTCTTTTTAATATTAGTAAAGATAAGCCTTCGCAGGCACTTTAAGAACTCATAGTAAGGCCCAATTCCTTCTTTCACTGTAAAGACGTTGGCGTTTAACCGCCTCTGTGGTCTATTGGTTAAGACCACCGGCTTAGAACCAGAGGTCCCGGGTTCGATTCCCAGCGGGTACATGTTTGTGTACTCGGTTACGTTGGTGGTAGGGTTCGTTTGCCGGCCTCGCTAACTACCCTCATCTTATCTAAATATGTCCCCATAACATCAATGTTTGTAGCATTGTTGTGTTCCGGCAGCTAGAGATAAGATAGCCAGTCACTCAGTAGTTGAGTAGAGCCACCTTCGGCCTTATCATCACTTAACATCAGGTGATATGAAAGCCAAGTGCTTACACATAAGATATATAAAAAAGCTCTATCTTTATATACTCGTATATAATTCTTCTGTGTGTTTGTCTTCGTTGTGTATATTTTAATGGGTTCCTGGATGGTTTAAAAAACACGTTTGGACCCGGTAGGTGGCGCTGCTATAGGTTTCCATCATAGGATACGGGTGTTCTTAAACGGACGAAGTCACGAGCGGGCCACTAGTTTAACTATCATATTTTATCTTATATATAATATTTTATCAATCCGTAATATCATCAAGCATTTACATTAGCATTCATTTACGGGGCGTTCGAAAGCCGCCATCTCTAATACAATCTCTTGCGTTTTAATAACAGTTTTCTTCAGTTTGTCCCCTTACCCTCAGAGGGAGGGTCGCCGGCCGCCCTCTCCTTGATTTTAAAAATCGCAGACGGGTTAAGTCGGGCGCCCGTATTAATGTTATTCGCCCCACTCTGCGCCATTATACCCAAGTTTTTGTCATTGTAATTGTTCGAACAAATTATAATTGACAAGTTTTTTGTTAGTGTTAAGATTTAAATTTGCAATTTATATTATCTATGTTCTCTGCCTATATTAGTAGAGAAATCAACAACTATATACCTACATGTTTACTTGCACACCCAATGTAAATTTTTTACTATTTATTTACCTTAATTTATATGTTTCATTTTAACCATACTATGATGCCGTTAAGCCCAGTATTTGACAAAAATTTTATCGGCAAAAAATAACATAGATTTTCATTGAAATTTTACGAAATGACCGTTGAAGCAGGTAGTCTGTATTCATCATCATCATCATCATCATCAGCCTATAAAGTCCCACTGCTGGGCACAAGCCTCCCACGTGAACAATAGCACGAGGGGATATTGGGCCATAACTCACCACGCTGGCCCAATGCTGTTTGGTGGATTTTAACGACTGCCATCTTATGACAACAACCGGACCAACGGCTTAACGTGCCTTCCGAAGTACGGATTGTCTGTCTGTATTCAATGGTAACTAAAGACTAAAATCAGTTACTAAATTAATTAAATTAAACATTAAACAACATCATGTATCAATACATTTTCAACCATATAACTTAGTCATAAAGTTCAAAGTGTATTGAGGAAATTTGACAGTAGCTAAAGCACTCCTTTTAAAGAAGTCGGAAACAACGACGGTACCACTACCACCCAGACCCGACACAATATCGAAAAGTCCGTTTGCGACATTGACCCTACCGGGAATCGAACCCGGGACCTCAGAGTTAGCGCCGCCCAAAGTCTGGTGTGCAAGCCACTCGGCTACGGAGGTCGTCAAAAGGAGTTACTGAACCTATTTTTACCGATTAAAGGAAAAAAAGTCGATCTCTGGTTTTGGTCGATCACTGGTTCGTGTCAATCACTGGTGCCACTGGGTATACGGCGAGAGATTTTATTGTGAGAAGAACCGTACAGAGCCACCACAGCATAATTGAAAGTGCGCTTGACACGGTATGTCAGAGGGCGAGGCTTCAAACACCGCTCGTAGATTTTTTTACACTTTTCTCCAAACTAAGAAGAACTTCTAAGTATTTTGGTACGGTCTAAATAGTTTTCTTCGCTCATTTTCGTATCTTTGGTAAAGGTTAAAATCAGCATATTTTATGGCCCTCTGACAAAAACACCACCACGAATATAAAAATCATTTTACGTTTAACTATCTCAAAAAGAGATGATTTTATTGAATTTAACCATCTTCTGACCGCAACTTTGAAAGGTGCTTTCAGCGTTAATTAATCTTACACATAAGCCTCTTCAATACTGAGCTCCTAAATCCGAAATAAGTTAACCTTTATCCAAGATTTTAGAGACAAAAGTCAATTCCAAACATGTCTTCAATCATAATGTATAAAGTCTACGATAACGCGAAAAGTATTCGCGAAAAACCTTTGTAAATAAAAATACATTCAACTTTCGTATAGAACCCCTCTATTATCTTGCAGCAGACAAACACCCATATTATATTTATCTATTTAAGCACTTCTATAATTTACAGTTCATAGGACTCTATGTAGTTGTGCCTATGCTATGTTTGGAAAAAGTGTGGGGAGGCCTTTGCCCAGGAGTGGGACAGTTATGGCAGATATAATAATAATAACAACAGTTAAATTAAACATATTAAGGCGAAGGGTAGGCACACTAGCGCCGCTAATGGATTTAATTTGATAACTGCTAAACTGGATTTTTTTTTAAACATTGCGGATCTTCCGACACTAGGCAAACATCTATTATTTAATGATTGTGCACTACTTTTAGGTTTGTTTTTGTATTCATTCCCTAACACCAACAGTGGCCAATGTTTTTGAATAAGTGCGATAGCCCGCTTTGTGAATAAACCACGCAACAAAAAGTAGTGCACAATTATTAAATAAATACTATGGATGCTTTCCTGTTGTCGGACGGTACGCAATGTTTGAAAAAAGATCCGGTCCGTTAGTAATTGTCAAATTATCAATTAGTGGCCCTTCGCCTTAAGTCAATACCCGCTCACACCAAACAGCTTTACGTGTTATATTTGTAGTTGAAACATTTCTATCAAATCTCTTGGTTAAAGCAAAATTTTTCGTTAAATTAAAGCTTCTCAAAAACACCAAATACATAAAAAAGAAAATTGATCACTCACTGAAATAATATAATTGTTTAATGTGCGTGTACGTGTACATACGTGTGCGTGTAACATCAAACAATTATTATAGTTCAGCTTTTATAAATACTTAGAAACCGTATAGGTAGAGCTTCACCATCGATCTAGACCAGTGGTTCCCAACCTTTCTCCGACCATGGACCCTTTTCCTAATTTATTTGTTAACAGGGACCACATAAACTGTATTTAAAAAGAAAATTTAAGCTTTATTCAAAACTTAAAAAGTATTTGTAGCGTAAGTTCAGTAGTGACAGTTTATTTTCACACACTTCATGCTACCAAAAATGCTGATGCGAAACATTTCATGTTCCACCCTGGCACCTAGAAATTAGCAAATAGATAGCGCAGGCGATTGTGCTGGAGTTAAACGATAACATTGTACTGCTGTTTTCGAAATTATTTTCTGGATTTAATTAACGTTCTGTCCCGCGGACCATTACCGATGCTCTCTGGGACCATCTGTGGTCCGCGGACCACCAGTTGGGAACCACTGATCTAGACATACATTCATCATCACCAACTCATTATTTTATGTCCACACTGCTGGGCACGATCCTTTCTTATGGGTGGAAAACACCACAGGCAGAACGGGTCATAATCTACCACGCGGGCCCAGTGCAGATTGGTGGTTGTTAACGACTGCTAATGCAGCCGGGACCAACGGCTTTACGTGCCTACCGAAGCATGGACAACATAGATTAAACAACAAAATTAATAGAGACGATTTACATTACCGTCTTACTAAGTGTGATCAAAATGACAAAAAGTATACTTAAAAAAAATCATTTCATCTCTACTTGCCATGTTGCTTCGAACTATAATGATGGGCAAGGTGGAAGTCGTGGCTGCGGAACATCCGGGAGTGGACCGGCATAACCTCTGTCGAGCAGCTGTTCCGTCTGGCCTTGAATAAAAAAGATTTCAAGAAGCTAACGGCCAACCTTCAATCTTGAAGAGGCACAAGAAGATGAAGAAAAAGAAGACCTGCTTAAATTCTCACGTATTTAGACTTAACTGGCGACGAAACAAAAATGGTTCATAAAATTAACACCCCTTTAATTTTATGAATATGATTTGACCAAATTACTTTCACATTTCCAAAACACCGATTGTTGCTTTTTTTTTGTTGTCGCCAGTTAGTAAAATTTTTAATGCTCATAATAATTATGTTTATGAGTTTTGCCACACGCCATCACATTAAATTTGTTTAAGCGCGAGTTTCACTGTTTAAGACCGTTCTCGTTTTGTTTTTATGAGTTTACAAATTGTTTTATTGTCATCAAAATTATATATTTCCAGTACTGAGGACAGTAGAACCAACCTTACTTTGTACACTAGTACTGGTAGCAGTTTTTAACACCATATTTAAAATACTAGCGACTGTCTTGAGATCTACACACGCCTGCCCGTGAGACTACGACAAATTATCAAATTTCTTCAACAGACTTTGAACTTTATGTCTTGGCTGTATGGTTGAAAATTTATTGAGGTATTTGACAGTTATGGATAGCTTGATATGCAGGCGTCTGTACCTGTGTATTAATTATAATATTAATGTGATACAACTTATACTTTATAGTTACTACTAAAATAAAAGTTTATATATTATAGCTGTGCCCCGCGGTTTCGCCCGCGTTAGTGAGTCAACCGTAAAAGCTAGACATATGTTGTCGCGACCTTTTTATAGAACTTTTAAAGGGGAACAATTTTGAAAACACGATTTTTGCGTAACTTTCACCGTTTACGCAGGGCGCAAGGAAAGCTCTCAAAAAAAATATTTTCCCGTTTTTGCAACATTTTTCATTGCTGCTCCACTCCTATTAGTCATAGCGTGATGTTACATAGCCTATATCCTTCCTTAAGAAATGAACTATTCATCACAAAAACAATTTTTCAATTCGAACCAGTAGTTCCTGAGTCTAGCGCGTTCAACCAAACAAACAAACTCTTCAACCTTATAATATTAGTATAGATTTGGTGCAAACTATACTCGGACAAACGGTTACAAAGATACAGATAACATTTATCATCGCACCCGTTAACTAGTTACAAATCACAAAGAATTTTTACTTTAGATATTTATTAAACAATTACCAATTTTCACAAATTTTGTGAGTTGATTAAATCTAGACAGATTTGTATTGAGGAATAATAAAGAAATTTCCATTAAAACTTCTGGGATTGGGTCCCAACCTTTAAGATTAAGACTACTTACTAACTGAGCTTAGACAGAGATGATGTAATCTATGATCTAAATGCTGTCTACGCACTTAAACATGACGTCAATTTAGAATATGAACGCCTTTTAAAAGGAATGTCGATCATGAGTAAGCAGTACCACCACAACTGAAGTCTAGTAATCGTATCGATATGAATTAATTATAAGGTAACTCAACATAGACACCTAAAGGCTATTATCGATTTTGTATGCCATGATTCATATAATGCGTCATTGTCATTGATTGCTGTATATTACCTACTTATAATATAGCAAGAGTTGGTCATCATTTAAACAATAGTTTACGAGGACTTGCTGCTGGCCTTAAGAACCTAGAACGGACTGTGAGAATCTGTGGGTACTTTGACCATAATTAATGATCACTAGAACATTCCTGGCTGATCTTTATAGGCTGACATAACTCCATAGGAGTATGATAGTCTATGGCCGCCCCTTACGACTAGGACCTCGATTTCTCAGCTCCGAGTACGGTACCTACCTTAGTCCTGAAATACTGTGTATCTACCTGAATTTGTAGAATCGCAAGTTTAGGCTCAATCTGAAGGAAGTGTGCTCAAAATTTTAAATCATTCATTCAGTTTAGGCTACAAATTAGATCTTATGAATGTCACAATGCCATCGGTTCGTTAGTCTACCACAGGGCAGGAGACCTTGTACTAAGAAGAAGGGCACACAGCAAAGGCATTTCTTTTCTCCCTTCATCATCATCATAATCATCATCATAATCATCATCATCATAATCATCATCATCATCATCATCATCATCATTTGATACCCACAAGGATCTTAGCAAACGGGAAAATGGATAAATATACTGTTCTTCGGATCCAAGTCTACTTTACACCATGCTGGCTGTAACCATGAATTGTGACGCCATCTTACGACAACAGAGATTGAGTTCTCTTCTGTTCCATCGTTGGCTTTATCGTCGTCTCAGATTATTAGGTGAGTGAAGATCAAGCGCTGTTGTGAAGTTTTTTTTAATGTTAAAAGGAGGCAAACGAGCAGGCAGGTCACCTGATGGAAAGTAATCACCGCCGCCCATGGACACCTACCCGCAAAACCAAAGTGAAAATGAATGAAATGAAATGAAATGAAACATTTATTGGCTATCACACAGTACAAAAGAAATAAACAAAAATACAGTAATCGCAGATGCGTTGCCGGCCTTGAGGAAGGAGTTGGAACTTGAGGAGGGAGTAAGAATTGGGAGGGGGGAGGGGTGAGAGATGGGCCTCCGGTACTTTCACTCACCGGACGAAACACAACAGCAACCAGTGCCATTGTTTCACGCCGATATTCTGTAAGAGGGTGGTGTTACGCCGGGCAAGCCAGCCCATTTCGTGCTGCAACACAGCGTGTATCTACCACTCAGACAGTGTCACTCATTTAGCACCACCCAGGGGTCACGTAGGGTCTCAAGGGTAAACATACGGACGCGAGTAACATTAACCCCCATATATATAGAGTGAAATAGGTAGGTTAGACGTCTTTTTGGCTTTGAAGTCGAAAAGAAGTTTTTTATTCTCGATCCTTTAAATGTTTCTAAAGCTGCTAAGCTTATCAGAACGTATCGTATCACTAATGCACTGCTGCTACGTAAAGTTCACAAACTTTTTATTGTTCCAAACTTTCTGTGCACTGTTTACCCTCTATATGTAATGCCTACTGCTTATTTTGAATTCGGCTTAATTACAAATATGAAGAAAATTAAGCTGTATTTTCTGAAAACTGTCATATAAATAAAACTTAAGATAAATGCTTGCAGGTTACAAAATATGATTCATATACCATTGACAATGCTTTGTACAAATATTCAAGGACTATTACGACTTGGTTAGGAAAACAAATTAATGTCAAACAAGCTCGTGCCTCAAAACTATTATAAACATTCTTTTGTACTAGTTTGATTACGCAATCCAGGGTCATAAATCAACAGCGAGAGCATCGGTTCCCAATCTCTTGTCCCTATTACTCGGGGCACAGACGCATTAATCATTTACAATTACGTTAAACGGCCAGGATCCACTGGAGCAGACTCTGGCCGCATTGTGAAAAGGTACTCAACTGACAGTGGACAAATAACAAAACTGGGTTAATCTTTTACCTCCCGCATCGGTAGGAGGTGGAGGATCACCCCTACACCCCTCTCTTTCCACCGCCAACAAACTGAAAAGGACAAACGAGGTCTGCTCGCCTCCAAAAGGCCCTATAACCAAACCAAAGCCACAGAAAAACATCTCTATCACGGAGCGAATTGAGTCTCCATTGAATTGCACTGAGAATTTTTTACCTTAGGAATTCAAAAAAGTTTGATTTGAACAAATCCTTATAGACCTTACTTGCTTCTAACTGAGTCGGTATTTCAGTAAACGCCTGAAAATTCTAGATTTTTAGTATTATATTCATGTATTTGTTCCATCACGTCTGTGCTGAGAGATGAAAACGCCATGAAAACTTTGTCCTTGTTTTGCTTATGGGCCTGAATAGAGAGGGCGCGATGTTACATTAAGTCACTGTGGAGAGTACGTATTGCTACCATTTACTTTGTTTGCCCGTAGAAGGTCTTAGTCGAATTTTCGTATGAATCTAACAGAATTTTTGTTCACCTTGAAGAGTCCAGACGATCGTTACTTCAATCGTATGACTTTCAAAGTTGTTTCAATGCATAGCGTGATTGTTCTGCTGAATTGAAATGTTAAATGTTTCTGTCAAAGATAAACATAATTACTTATTTCACTTAAAACAATGGTTGATAATTGTTTTGATTTGAATTTGAAGTTAAAATTAAGGTTTTGTTTGAAGTGAAAACTTTAAACAGGTTTGACCCAATAAAACATGAGTCGAACAACATTCACATATAAAAAGTGAGGGTTAAAACAATGACGATGATTAATTTCTTTTAGAAAAAGAATCGAGTCGACTTTTTAACCCGTCTAGACCCTCAAAATTACACTGAGTCGAGAACGAATCAAACAATAAAAGTTAAAATTCCACAAACGGTATCGGCCGAGATGTATTGAAATATTATAATGCGCTTCAACCTATAATTTGATTAAATTCGAGGCGAAAAAGAAAAGAATCGAATTGAAATGGATCATTAGAATTTGGGTCGGTAATGATCGGGCGCGCATCGCAGTTTTTGTTTGTTATATTATTAGTTATAAAGCGTTCAGGTATATTAAGCGTCTACGGTCAGTCGTCATGGGGCGAAACGGTTGCACCTTGCACAACCAGTTTTAAGTTAGGATCTTCAATGACATAACGACCATCACTACTGTTTTATTAAAAATCTCGATGGCGCAGTGGTAAGCGCGCTTGATTTGCGGTTGCTGAAGTTAAGCGACATTCGTAAAGGCTTGTCATCGGATGGATGACCAAAAACTTATCTCGAGCTTCTCCGTGCTTCGGAAGGCACGTAAAGCCGTCGGTTTTGGCTGCATTAGCAGTCGTTAGCAACCACCAATCCGCACTATTTGAGTGTGGTGGTTTATGGTTCGTTCTCCCTATCCATTCATAGGGAAGGCTCGTGCCCAAGCAGTGGGGACATAAATGTGATGATGATGATGATGATGATGATATGAGGGGAAAGCGTTTTGTGTGCGCTGTGATGTAAGTGATAATAAGGCTGAAGGTGGAAGCGCGCTCTTCGCTTGGACTCTTCAACTACTGAGGGACTGGCTACCTTACCTCTGACTGTCGGAACACAAGAATAATACTAACATTGCTGTTGTGGCAATAATAGTAGTCAGCCAGGCAGCTTTAAAACGATCCACACCACCAACGCTGGGAATCAAAGCCGGTACCTTCGGGTCCGAGGTGGTGCTGATCTAACCACTAGACGACGTTAACGGTTAAAATTTCAAACTATCTCCACTTTTCAAACATGGACTGCGGACAATCTTGTTATTCTTGAATTTTGCCGTTAAGAAGTTACCCTCTAAATAGGAAGTGGGGGGAACCAAAATATTTGCAAGTTCGGTCAACATGTGGCGTTGTGTGCACATATCAAGTTGGGTGCTATGCAGAGGTTCGGTATCATTGCTTCAGTGTACGGCAAAAGCAATTTCGACCGGGCCCGTTGGCATCCGGCCAGTAGAAATAAGCTTGCCACGACACCCCAAGAGCACCGATACAGGCACCGCTTTATCCTTGTACCCACTTAATTTATATTTTTCAAGAGTTAGACTGCTTTATTGTTGTTCCCTATTATATATTTAAGTGAGAATTAGTATAATTTGATTACACGGTTTTCATTACATAGGTACATTGGTCAAAAGACGAGCTCAATGGTGCCACCTTACGTATGGGCCGCCATCTTGCGAGTTAAGCTTTTCCGTTAGCGGGTCACAGGGATGTCATCAAAATTGAATGATCTTGAGATTTTAGATGATACCACGGAGAAGCTGAAAGTTTTATGACACTGCCGTCCATCCGATGAGAGCTCGATGGCGCAGTGTTTAACGCGCCCGATCTTCGTACGTTAAGATTAAGCAACTTTCGTAAAGACTGATCACCGGATGGGTGACCAAAAATTTCACTTCTCGAGCTCCTCCGTGCTTCGGAAAGCACGTAAAACGATTGGTCCTGGCTGCATTAGCAATCTGCACTGGGCCCGCGTAGTGGTCCGTTTGCCGTATCCATTCATAGTAGGGCTCATTCATAGGAAGGCTCGTGCTCATGCAAATATGCCTCCTTACTATGATATGGGGTCCTTCAAACGAGGCGTGAAGAGGCACCTTGTGGGCCGGCAGAGTGAGGGTAACTGATGTTGCGTTGTTTTCACGCTGCACCAGTTGCGTCGCATCTGGATTCCATATTCACTTAACATCAGGTGAAATGGAGTCATTTGCCGTGCTACGTATAAAAAAACCATATATATATGTATATATATATAATGAGCTGGTGATGATCCATCCGGTAACCCGGTATTGCTTAATTGCTTAATTTGCATTATTGCGACCTGAACGCGCCAGCCGCTGCACCAGCACCATCGATCTGTCAACAGAGTAAGTTACCTAATTACAACGCAGTATTTTAATAAACTAATTTCTAGTCTGAAATCGAGTAGCTGATGCGCTGGAAGGCTATTTGGGCCAAAGTAGCCTGGCGGCCAGCCAGACCTCCGGGTCCCGGGCTACAATAATGTTGGGCATCGTAGATAAGAGTTCAGATTGTGTCATCACATCAGTTTTAAAACGCCCATCTTGTATGGTTCTGGCGTAAGCTTCTGTATTCAGTTACACCAGTTAAAAAAAGGATTAAGTTAATTTCACTAAATTATTTTTTAATACTGTTTGCTTCTATTTTTATATTTTAAAAAGCAATTCTTGTTGTTTAATATTATTTTATAATTTGGTTTAACTCTTTTGGGTAAGACATTGTATTTTTTCTTGAAAGTGGTTGCGCAATTAACGTTTAAACATACGAAGCCTTTGGTGAGCGAGAATAATTTGTTATTGGTTGGGTTTCACTTAATAATCGATTACTATCATGCACCTTCTACGAAAGAGAAAACTGCGATGTAAATGTATAAAAATCCACTTCAAACAACAGCGATGACAGTACAGTTTTAAAATTAAACAGTTGACACACTTTTCATAAGCGGAAATTTAATTAGCATTTCTAATGCATTCAACGGGAGCAAAGAGTTTTGCTGTAGCAACAGCAAAATCAATTTGAGGTCGGTATATTGGCAGGAGGCCAGCGTCCTCTGTCCGAGCGAAACGGTGTATTATATGAAGCACCTACAATATAACGTCAATCGGCGATCACTGATGATGAAAATAAACTTCTGTAAATTAAGAATTGAGAAAGAGGCCAGATATAGCAACATTT
This sequence comes from Eudonia mercurella, assembly GCA_963082485.1. Lineage (NCBI taxonomy): Eukaryota > Metazoa > Arthropoda > Insecta > Lepidoptera > Crambidae > Eudonia > Eudonia mercurella. The sequence continues at coordinate 8,814,625 of OY720028.1, forward strand.
ATACGTTTTAAGAGAATTATGATGCGGTTACGAATTACGAACATGTTAATAAAGAGAAAAACGTTTAACATAAAACACTGACACCCGTTTGCACTAAACTTATGAATCGCCTAAGTCTTGGCTTAACTACTACCCGTTCAAGTTAACTCGTCACCTGGCTTGAAAACGTCGCTTACACTCAGGTGCCGACTTCACTTGCCGGGTAGTAGTTAGGCAAAGACTTAGGCGATTTATAAGTTTAGTGCAAACGGGTGTGACTGTCCTGAATGGTATCTGTTTACGGCTATTTTTGTTTTGCGATCTTTAATAGATACCTGAGGCCTAGTGCTACTCGTAGCAGTGCTCCTAGTAGCATAATGATGTGTGATGATAAAGAGGACTTGTAGTTGTTTTCAACGTAATAATAAAGAAAAGTTTCTATTGAATTTAATGAAATACTATTAAAAAATAAGCAGCAGGTACCATGTAAATCATTAAAAGTGCGTATTTATTACAGTGAAGTAAGTAACAAGAAACAAAAGTAAACATTTTACTATGATTGTCCGCCAATGCAGACTGAAATAAAGCTCCAAGGAAAGTTTTGCACTTCAGAATTTGTTGCTTGCATGTATGGATTGAGTTTTTAAGTACAATTGCACGGGATATAGAGACATGTTAATGATACCTCAAAGTTTTTCCTTTGCAAAAGTTTCCATATAGCTTTTAAGAAATGGAAAATGGCAAGTAGAAAAGCTTTTAAGCATAGAAAGCATGGCCGTTTAAATTTGAATTGGGGAACCAAGCAACATGAAGCACGCAACAAACATAGTGCAGAAGGTTCTCACCAAATAAATTGAGAGATTGTTAAAAGGATACAGATTAGCAAGGCTTTGGCAAATTTTTGGAGGAATTTCGGTTTCCCCGTGAGGCACGTCTGTCATTCTGTGTGAAAACCGCGCATGCGTGCTTGCGTGCTTGCAATACGCGTGCGGGCAGAGCTTCTACGGAAGCCGAAGGCACAATCTAACCGCCTGATAAAACTCGATATAAGCTTATCATTATCCAATTATGCAAATCTATGAATACTTGAAATATCAAATTCAGGAAACATGAGAATATCATCTCATCATCAATATATCTCCAAGTCGGTTACATATTGTCGTAATAATTCACTATGTTTCTTCCATAAAAGATTTACAAGATTAATTTGATTTGCAATAATATAGTTACTGTTCTGAAAATAAAAAATCATATTAGTTAAGGAATGTATTTGTGTGTATCAAAGGTACTCGAGAGCAAAATATCCTTGACCTGTTATTTCCAGTTTTCCCTTGACACGAAGGGAGCAATATTGTTGAGTATGCATTAGTTGGACTCGTAAGAGCCGTCCTTATGAAAATTCTATAATTGTGGGTAGTAACCACCCTCGTATTTATTTCCGTGATCCACTACAGTCAAATATTCATTATCGGTACAATTTCAAAAATGTGTCCTTGCCTTTTTATGGGGCACTTTCCAATCGAATGTTAATAATTTTTCTGATGACGTGACATTCCTTATTTAATGGGTCTACATTGTTCTATAAGTGACCGTGACTCGAAATTAATAGTTATAGTACCAAATACATATTACCAGTTTTACGTAACAAATATTAAGGTTGGCATCGCTTCGGAAATCGATCCGGTAACCAAGTTGGAGGCGTGTATAATATAGGGGTTTGTTTACTTGAAAGGGCTTCCCTTAGATATTAGATTAGTTTATCGTACTAAACCGTAGGTACTGTAAGTGAAGTAAGTAATTTCATTCATAAAGTTACAAAGAGAGATACGTATTGGATTGGAAGTTCTCTATAATAAAAGACGCGCGAAATGAAGAAATAACAAAACATGATCAATGAACAGCAAAGCAAATGGAGTCTTTGCTTTGCTTTCAGAATTATTTTATTTAATCATTGTTATTCAGTAGTTAATCCAGTATGTCCAGTTCTGGGCAATGTTGCTAAGACAGTGGCAAAGGACTACGTTTTACATTAAAGATTTAGATACAGAGTAAAAATATTTAAAACCCTGATTTGTGCACTGGATCATATCTCTAACTGTTGGAACAAAGACTTGTTGTTTGTTGGAACAAAGACTTGTTGTTATGACGGCAAAAAAGGTTGGGTTACTGGTAGCTAGCCAGGCGTACTTAGCACAAGCCATACCACAACCACAACCAAATCGATATGTACCCTAGGAATTGAACCCCTTTTTGTTCTGCGACCGGTGGTCATGCCACTAGAACTAGACCATAACCAGTAGACGGGTAAGTTTTCCCGCTCATGAAGATTTCGTCAACGGCCACGACATGTATAAATAACTCCGTAAACCGACATTTAAATAGAAAAGCCACTTCAATTTCTCTATAGCACAATTTCCATTTGCCGTGATGTCATATTCCACGTGCCATGGCCATAAAAAAAATTCGATGTGGCTATCGCTTCTAACCGATAAAGGCGAACGTTTTCCTCAATCGGTACTTCATCGATACTTTCTGCGCATTTATAACCCGATATACACACCGAACATCGATTGAAATCGTTTCGGTAGTTTACGACTTTATTTCTGGCCGGCGTGTTTTCTTTGACTGCGTCAGTTAGGTTGGACCGAGCATTCGTGTATCGGATAAATATTAATAAAGCTGCTCGGCCTCGTTTCTGGGAAGTTGGGAGGATCTTATTATAACCGCAATAGCACCTATAATTAGCAGCATCCAAATTACTCGTGGCGTACGTGTTGCGCCAGATCGATGTTACGTGCGGCTACTCGATTGTTATATCGATTCAATTCTCAAGATTCGTGAAACTCTTTATTATATCCACAATGGTGATTATCAAATCAAACAATAGTATTATCTGCGTTTCTATATTATAGTTTATTGAGCTCAAACACAAACAGAAGCGGAACGTACAGAGGCAGAAGCTGAAACATATTAAACTACCTAATTGTTTAATAGGTTTCAGCTTAAGCTTATAAGCATAGTGGTGAAGGTAATAATCAAAAGTATTGTCACCAATGACAAGTGCATGTCGGCCCACAGCAGACGTGACAACGAGCTCATTACTATCGACAAGGAATCGTGACGCCGATTAACGCGATATGGTCTGAGCATTTATCCTCAAACGAAGTTGTGTGTAAAAACAAAAGAATGAGTCAGTGGTGCCAACGACCGCTCCTCCAGGGTGATCTTTCGAAATTCCCGAATAATTGTCGACGCGTAAGGTGGCGACCGAAATAAAACGCGACGTGTCGTTCCCCTACGACGAAACAAATAAATTTTATTTATATATTGATGAATCGCCTTATTTATTTCACGTCTCGGGTGTCTGCGGTTTCGAGTGACTGTTTATCGACTTGGATCTAGGCCAGAGATGTGACAGATTGTTATAGGATAATAGTGAGGTCGTCAATGCCTCCGAACTGTTGGAAACGTAAACTTTGTAATTAAATATGCAAATTAGCTTACTGTATTTCAGTGTGAATGATGACTTGAGACTATAAAGAAATTAGTTTCTCGAAGAAATTGGCTGAGACAATCGTAAGTCATTATTTAAATTTATCAATTTGTAAAATGGGTTTCATTAAGTCAAAGCTAAAGTAGCAATAAGTGTCGAAATAGTCTAATAAAATTAGTATATACAAAAGTGATATCGCGTGATCTCTAGCATTGAACGTGTTGGAAATAACTATATTATTTAAAATATAAATATGCTTTTATGATACTAGCAACTCGCAATTAAAGAACTATCATATCGATCTTATTGATTTGATGCCGGTATAAGGTCATCAAGTTTTACATCAGAATCGCAGCCATTCTAGATTCATTCCCGGTGTAGATCCTTCAACAAAGGCCATGTAATCTACATACATAGGTATTATGTGGGACGAGGCGTTTTAGCAATAAATATGAAAGTATAATATCGGGGGAGCATGATACCGCTTTGAATGCTAAACCCGTACTGAACTACAAACACAAGCGCGAGTGGGGAGAGAAGGGGGTGCGCGGGGCGAGGCGCTGCACACACCACTATCCGTGGGAAAAGCCAGCGTATACGGTGTGAACAGTAAAACATGAAGCATTCATTTGTTATTTTGATGCGAATTCTTTCGCACCAAGTCTGAAGGGCATTTTACGATCTCCATACCGTGCGTCAAATCATTTATGGAGCTCAGTCAAGTATCGTAAGTACTGATACGATGACTAACAACAATGAAGTACTTTCTGACCTGATTTTAAAATGCAAGGGCTTTTTAAACCACACATTGGAGTCAAAACAATATAAACACTTATAACGTAAAACCAATCAAAAGCCAGAGTATATTGACCGACGCTCTTGAGGTGGATATTCATTTGGATAATGATATTCTGCGAATTACTCCGTGTTTATAACCATAATGCCTCACGTCGTAGTGTGTCCGAATCGAGGTTACACACGAGTGCAAATGCGCCACACTGCGCCTTCACGTGGCAACAACGTACACATAGTTACAGTATAGCGCGACCAGTTGATCTTGATCTATGTGCTACCATCTTTTTACCCCATTTGTGTCGGAATTTAATGTTGAAACGAGAAGGGAGCGGGTTCATCGGAAGCTGGTCGCCGAGGCGTGCGGCAGACGTCACCCGCACACAGGAGCAGCTCTCGCATACAACGGCAAGTGACCGTGGCATTCCATAGGTATCCCACACACTTACAAAGCGTACCTTATTAAAACGAGACGCGAATCGACGACTTATCGGGCAATTAGTCGTGGCTGACGTCAAATGTTGCGGCGTATGTAAGTTTTATTCGGTATACATTGACGTCTTAATTATGCAAAAAAAATAAAAAAAATAATATATTTACGTTTTTTATACCTTATTCAAAACGCATGCAAGCATATTTAATAAGTAAAAATATTTTTTATTTATTTGCTTTAAACAAAATCAAAGAGTTCATTTCGTTTAATAAAGATAAAGAATAACATGATGTTTGATTTGAAAAAAAAATACCTTAATAGTTATTGAGATATAGGGTTAGGAAAATCAAAAGCGGCAATGTAGTCTACCTAAATCGAGATTGCAACTACGAGTATTCGACAGAGCGTTATCGTGGTAGAGCAGATTTCGAGTCGGCACGCGCGAACAAAACATCTGTTGAGTGACATAGTGACTTTACAATACGCACGCTTTATTTAATTTCCACCTCTATTGGAAACTAATATAAGGTTGCATTTTGCGTACAAGCCAATGGTGTGTATGTTTTTACTGAAAACAAGGGACAAAGAGGACGATCGCACTGCGCAAGTGCGGCTGATAACAACTCGCCTCGCAAATTATTCACGTGCTGTCAACTTATGAATTATTATTCTGTTAACAACACCGCTTAAAACAAAACGTTATATCTGCTCTGTTAATTATACTTTCAGTGATTTGGTAGCACTGATGAAAGGTGAACTCTCTTTTCAGAGGTATAAGTTAACTATGTATGTCTGCTGTCTGTGACGAATAGTTTGGATTCACCCGTAATGATGACTTGTAGGAATCGAATGATTTAGTTAATTGTGTAACGTGCACTTATTTACTCGGCTTACTACTCACATTGAAGATTTCTCTTGCAAACAGAACGAGTAATCAGATCAAAGAAAAATAGCACTTAACTGGTAAAGATTAACACCAGTTTTCAAAATCACATATTATGGTCGCTTGTAGTGTTAGTATTTGATTTACAACAACAATTAAGAAACTCCAAAAGCATTCGCTCATTAATTAACTGTCTATATTTCCTGTTTTGTCCTAAGAGAAATGACATCAGAAACGTTTAGCGTTATTTAAACTAAAAACGCAAAACTGTACGATCACACGGTGGTCAAAAATATCAATGAATAAATATGATTGAATTTTACGTTTGTGATTTGCTATCAACTAATATTAACAGCTTGAATATACACCTAACTTAATTTATAACTTACATTTTAACGATGTTATAAACAAGAACTGGTAATGCAACCGCCTTTATTGATTTCTTACATCTAAAACTGGTCTGAAATCGTTCAATATTTTAAATAAAACGATAAAATTATGCATATTGACTATAGAAACACCCACAGAACTGTTAACAGTGGCAGATGAAGGCATCATAATAAGTAATGGTCAAAATTTCAATAGATTATTCGCGACTTTTAAATTAAGCATTTAAAAAGTTAATCGTAACAAAATATTTAATTAGCTGCAAAGAATTATTCCTTTATTAAGAAATAATACTAATGACGACCAGGGTAATATAAGACAACTTTCACAACTGGATTTATAATTTTTATGAGAAATCAGTGTCCGTGCAATTTGTCATGATTCAATCAATGGTGATTTACGAGGATATGAATTTATACATAAATGCAGCCTGTTAGCACAGTAATTAAACTGGCCGCGGTAAATTTTATGATATCGCCAACTTAAAAACTTAATGACAACAGTTATAATAATGACATATAATATTTATGATATACATAAGCCTGATTTATTTATATTAGGTCCTTACTTATGAAATTGCCCTTCTGTATGAAGATTTTGTATAAAAATGAAATTTTTCATACTAACGTTTTTTAAATTTTCTTAGCATCTATTTATGTTAACACTATAAAAATTATAGGGTAGTATGTTTGTTTTACTAGTTAAATATAGCAGACCTTAAAAATAAAAATATAGGCCCTTCAAAGCTACAATGAATGAAAAGGTCAATTCCGCTAACAATAACAGAAGTCAATTAAAAAAATTAGGCCATATAGACACAAACTTAAAAATCATTGTTTTTACTGAAGCCTAAGCGACATAGTCTCTTAATTAAATGTGTATAATAATATTAACAACCGGTATTGAGTTTTAGAAGTAAGTAATACGCTTATAAATGAGTGAGAAAAAACGACAATTTCACAGGTAAGGACCCAATACCTATATATAAAGATATAACAGAAGCAACATGTGTTATATTACATATAAATAATTATAATAAGATAAATGTTATTGAATATTTTAAAAATGTCATTGACATATCAATGACATTTTTATTTTGGGGTCAAATTGTTTGCCAAAGCAAGCGCATAAAGATCAGTTATATTAGTTGGTGTCGCAATAACCTTGGCAGTAGACTCCATCTATGAATACTAACAACCTAATTTAATTACCTAAGATCTTGAAGTGCTTGAAGGCTCAGTGGTTTGCGATCTCACATTCAGCTGTCTAGGTCCTGATAATCTTGACATCACTCAGTTTTTCACGATCCGTGAAGGGCTTTCTGTCTCGTGCTTACAATAATCATAAACTTACTAACTTTTATGAGCGTTTGAATTGTAACTACAGTTTGTTTTTTTTTTTCAAATGGCTCCTTAAATATAGGTAAATCTCGCATTCCAGGCGTCTCTAGCGTGACTACCCCGACCAGTATTATACCGGGTTTATTGTATATTTGCCACAAACTAAATTCGTCACAGAGAAAAGTATGTGTAAATTTGCCATACTTCTATTTTTATGAAATAAATTTGTCATATTTTAATTTGGACCTGTAACGAACTTACACATATTTTTTAAAGCATTTGTCAAATTAACTTTTAATGTATGGAGTATAAAAAATATGATGAACTTACTTTGTGGCAAATGTTCAATAACCCATCAAACCAAAATTATACCTATGAGGAAAACCAATTTAAGGAACAGTAGGAGCTGTGATCATCTTGCCACAGCCCTCTATTCAAAAGTAGCTCTGTTTGACGATACTTTTATTTGCTAACATTTTATCTGAATAACTTTTAACAAATAAAGAATTGAAGTATATATAAACATAGTGGGCGCAAACTTGAAATAACAAAGTATTAAAGGGATACCTTTTGTGGAATTTTAATGGGAATTAATTACCTCGAAAGGTAATTAATGTATCCATTCTGCGTAAACAAGAGCAAAAGGACAAAATAATCAAAACAAGCAAGTAATGAGTACACTTACGTATCGATGGATAAAGCACAGTTAATGATTTTGTGAAAATGAAATTATCTATCGTCATTATCAACAGTGTTGTCTTTTGGTGCCTTTGAAAAGATATTGCATATTTTTTATATTTATTTGGATAGATCGTCAGCTGATTCGGATCGGTGGTAGGTAACGACTGCTAATGAAGCCGGGACGAAGACCAACGGCTTTACGTGCCTTCTGAAGCACGGAGGAACTCGAAATTATACATTTTTGGTTACCCATCCGATGACCGGCAATTGCCTACGATCGCACAGCAAGCGCGTTACTGCGCCATAGAGCTGTTCAACAAGTACAACGGTCAGTGTAGGTAAAAACAAAAAAAGGCTGTCCATTCACGTGTCAACATTTATAGCAAGAACACGCAGAAGTTGCAACAGTGCAACATGTTCATTAATAGTTATGTACAATTGTGCTTTCAACAGTGTCCAGAAATGAGCAAAATAACGTGTGATATTTATACGTGGATGAGATACCGCTAATTTATAACTACGGAACTCACGGCTCGCATGTTATAAAGCGGCTGGTCGCTAGGGCTACCAAATTGCCCTGCGTATTTGTAAACGAGTAAACATTTTATAAAAAAACTACAATTTGTATGCCATTAAAGCTAGTCTTACTAGTGACAAGCGAGGTAAGTTACAATTTTGCCATAAAAATTCTCGTTTTCACTATCTCATGGTTAATAAAACTCATACTTGGGGTAAAGTCTCGTGACTGAAGAAAGAAGTTAGGTATAACTACTGATTCTACTGACTCTTGGCGGGAAAGTGAAGAGCCATGTCTGCGGTTTTGTTTTATTTTCTAAAATTTGTGTTATGTCAAATATTAATGTGAAATAATGGTGGATTATTAAGCGTTAAGTGTCCGTGAGTGTGCATGAGTGTTGGCAAATGAAACAAAACAGTGCAACATCACTTTTCAAATTCTCTCAAGAAGTCCGCCCGAGGACTTAGTAAAGCCCCACATCTTTACTGAGATACTCGAGGGGGGTATATCATTTCTCACTTCTCATTTCTATTATCATTCATCATCATCATACGTGAAAGAAATATTGTTTATTTAAGTATTGTAAGATTTTTTCATTGGCTAAATGCTTGTGCAAAGCCATAAAAAAAAACTACTGATATTTCAATCAAAGCAACTGAATGTGAATAGATGAGCTCGATGAGGAGCTCGATGGCGCAGTGGTTAACGCGCCCGGTCTGGGAGTGCTGAGGTTAAGCAACTTACGCAAAAAGTCAAAGTCAAATATTTTTTATTCAAATAAACTTTAGAAAAGTGCTTTTGAAAAGTGCCGGTAAAGGCCGGTCATCGGATGGGTGACCACAAAAGTTTCATCTCGAACTCCTTCGTGCTTCGAAAGGCACGTAAAGTCGTTGGTCCCGGTTGCTTTAGCAGTCGTTAACAACCACCAATCCGTACTGGGCCCGCGTGGTGGTTTATGGCCCGTTCTCCCTATCCATCCATAGGGAAGGCTCGTGCCCCAACAGTGGGGACATAAAAATGAGCTGATAATGAGCTGAATGTTCAAGGCATTATGCATTTTTTCTGATTCTTTTCTTTGTTTCTAAATTCTTTATTATTTAATTAGCAGCGTTTGATCTTCTTCTCCCTTGGTAATAAGTGAACATAAAGCCATAGGTGGACGCGCACTTCACCCGGAAGGTATCCTAAGCTGCAAAGGATCTGGCTATCTAATCTGTCGGAACACAAAAAGCTACTATCATTTTCGTTATGGTGACAGACTCGTGGCCTAACTTGTTGCTTGCTATTTGTGATCTCGAGCCATCCCTGTGGCAAAGAAGGGATGGTATTAAGCTTTAGTTGGGTATACCCCCTTAGGTCGAGCTTTGAGTAGTTGGATGAGAGGAAGAGGAGAGTCCCACATAACCCGCGATCGCCCCGAGCCCCGGTGTATGCGCAAAGTATTTTACTTAATTACAAAAAAATAAAAAAGATGGTACTGGCCAGTCAGCTCGACCATAACTCACCACGCTGGCCCAATGCGTGTTAGTAGATTTAACTAACTGCACCAATCTTACGACAGTAACCAAGACACACGTAGGACGTTCATATGCTGATGAAAAACGTCAATCTTCCCATATTTTCACTTAACATCCAATACAAAAACTACTTACAATTCGTTTTAGTAAATAAATATACTCCTATCGTTAAAGAAATTACCACTACGTAAACTTATCATCATCATCAGCTCATTTTATGTCCCCACTGCTGGGGCACGAGCCTTCCCTATGGATGGATAGGGGAACGGGCCATAAACCACCACGCGGGCCCAGTGCGAATTGGTAGTTGTTAACGACTGCTAATGCAGCCGGGACCAACGGCTTTACGGGCATTCCGAAGCACGAGTAGCTCGAGATGATAAATTTTTGGTCACCCATCCGATGACCGGCCTTTGCGAAAGTTGCGTAAACTTATATACACATTTAATTTAAATATATCTACTGAGGGCTTAGTGAAGTGGCATAACGTTAGTAGAATATAAAAGAATATAATGATTAACGTATAAGATTGACATAAGTCACCAATACAGCTCTTCTCGGTCGAAAGCTCTCCCAAAATCCGAACTGGTGATAGATTCAGTAATTAAGTCTAAACTAACAACGAATTTTAACGGGGATTAACGCAAACTAATTAGTGAAAGGTTTCATATTTATACCCGACGTTTTCGTTAATCCCCGTTTAAATTATTTATTAACTATGGAACGCGTTAGTTCAAAAATGTATACGTAAGTCTTAACTATTTTTTTAGTTTTTTATTATTATTTGGATTTTATAGTACTTAAGTGCCTGTGGGGAGCTCGATGGCGCAGTGGTTAACGCACCCGGTCTGCGAGTGCTGAGGTTAAGCAACTTTCGCAAAGGCCGGTCATCGGATGAGTGACCAAAAATTTATCATCTCAAGCTCCTCCGTGCTTCGGAAGGCATGTAAAGCCGTGGGTCCCGGCCGCTTAGCAGTCGTTAACAACCACCAACCCGCACTGGGCCCGCGTGGTGGTTTATGGCCCGTTCTCCATCCATCCATAGGGAAGGCTCGTGCCCCAGCAGTGGGGACAAAAATGAGCTGATGATGATGATGATGATGATGAAGTGCCTGTGAAGGCTTACGTTGACTAATGACTTTGACTTTGACTTTGACATTCCATCCCATACGTCAATCATTCTAATTCTACTAACGTTATGCCACTTGTCGAGGTCCTCTGGTCAAACAAAGAAATCCTCTTTGTTAAAATAGCTTCATATGTATTAATGGCAGCCCTAGCAAGTAAGGCGCTGGTAGGGAATATCCACTGTTTTGAATCTAGAATCCTCGCTGGCTGGGAAGTGCACGATAGTACATCGCTCGTAAACTCGAGCTCAAGACGCAGACACAAATGACTGGCAACTTCGGACTCTACTAGAATGGGCAAAAGCCACGCGCCGCTGGCAAATTTACACGTTTGTAAGGTGAGATTTTCAAAATTTTATTATCTTCGTGCTACATAAAATAGAAATGGTAAAATAAAGTTTTTATTTAGTAATTTTAAATAGATGTATTAAAATATAAATTAACATTATATTTATAAATTTTAAATATGTATCTATTGAATATAATATTTATGTATTGAAACATTATGTATGCATGTCAACAAATAAATTATCTTCACTAGAAATGGCAAGGCGGTCAAAATTCGAGCGTAATTCACAAAATTTAATAATGTTTATACAATGTTAGCACATAATATAACCATGACTAGTCTTTCCCTTAAAAAACTTCATACAATTTTACCTCATCCGTGTTCACTCGACGAAAAATAACGTTAAAGTCGAAGATGGAAACGCGCTCTGAAATCGTTCACTAATGGCTTTTAATGCCGGAACACAACAAAGCTTTCGTTATCAATGTCGGAGCGAGGTTTTCCTATAAAACATCATACAGGAGCATGGATTGAACTGGAACCTTCGTGTTTGTGACCCTCACAATTATTATCCTGATTTCATAATCCGTTATAGAAAAGCTCTTGGACTTCATTTCACCTGATGGTAAATAAAGATAAGGCCGAAATTGAAGGCAGGAACTCTCATCAACTGAGGAATTGGCTATCTTATCTGATCTATAAGAACGCTACAACAAAGCTACTTACATTGTTGTTATGGCGATCCCTATCTACTGACCCTGATAGGTAGGGTATAGCAGCTGGAACTACGGGTCCGACTGTCTTTTCAAGGGTACCACGGGAGTTCGGATCCTAAGCCCCCTGCTGGTTATGTCTTCGTGGTCTCTTGTCCCTTGGGCTTGCGCAAGGTTGTCTGACACCTACTTTGTAACCTGACGGTTGGTAGGGGGTGTCAGTATAAACTTTAAAGTCGTGCGTAGCGGGGATGTTGTTATGGCGATATAGACTTAAAAAAGATAGTCTACAACTTACCTATTAAGCCAAAGCTATCGGCATAAAAATCTATAGACAGGCGGACATAAGACAAACCTTTCCACTAACCAAACATAAATACACAAAATGTACACCAGGGTAGGTTCTCCGACTGAGACTGGTGATATTATCACTAAACCACAGAAACGGTAACATTATTTGTTTGTTACCTTTACAATTGTTAGATAAAATTATTAAAAAGTTCTTATTTTCATTTAATCTTAAAATAATTATAGTCTTAGTGCCTTACAAATAAACAAAGAGTCCGAATAGTTATTCCGTGTTTTGTTTCTTGTACTCTAATTTGAAATGACGTTTACATGACAGGAACAAAACACGGAATAACTATTCGGAGCTTATTCTTTGTTTATTTGTAAGGCACTTACAGTAAAAGCTAATTCTAGAGTTTCTTACATCTATGGCAGCAAACCCGGTTGGTCACATAAGCAGGTTTTCTGTTATATTTCAGTATAATTGTGCGAATGAGTAGACTTTACTTGTTCCTGTTAACTTCGTTATCAACAGTTGTGTTGTAAGAAAAATGGCTCCTACGCATCGTGAACCAGTAATTAAATACTTATTATTTTAAAGGTCATAGCTAATTAGTGTATGCAACGTCCCTTACGTTTCTTACGTGAATATCATTTTCTACAAAGTGTTAAAATGTACTTTTATGACTTGTGAAACGATAGTTGTATCTATTAGGTATTTAGTAATTAGAAACTGAAGTTAAATTTTGTTTTATATTTCCATTATCTAATTGTAGAAGTAACAGCGTTATTGTTCGACACAGAAAACTAGTGTTTGACTGGTGACGAAAACTAGTGTTTTCGTCTACTAACTAAAACTAATATATAATTACACTGATTTTTTTACTAGATAACAGCTACCTAGCTAGGAAGGAGGTGGCATGAATTCAATAACTTTAACAACAATTATTTTCTAAAGTTGCTGATCCCTATTTTGAAGGCGCACTTCACCCGGAATCCTCAACTATTAGGGCACTGGCTATCTTATCTCTAGCTGCCGGAACACATCAATGCTACTAACATTGGTGTTATGGTTACATATTTAGATAAGATGGCGGTAGCTTGCCAGGCGGACAAATAACCAACCAAACGTTTAACACAAACATGTACACCCCGCTGGGAATCGAACCCTGGACCTCTGGGTCTGAGATCAGTGGTCTTCCACTAGAACACAGAGGCGTTAAAAAGCTTACTTCTTATTTACTTCTAAAGAGGTATAATCTAGTCTTGTGTAATTGGTGAATGAGGTTACCACAATTACTGTGGAGTAGGGAGACCGTCTCCCAGTAAGGCCAGTACTAACGCCCACCAGCTCTGAATAAATTTCTTCGTTGTTTCTACGGCTCCTTTTTACGTCGCTGCCCTACAAGATGGTGTAAGGCACTAGCTACCGACGTTTATTTTTAAAAGAAAAACACCATTAAGTTTGATATTTTTTCTTTTATCATAACTTTCATCATCATCGCAGCCAAAAGAATTCCACTGCTGGCCACAAGATTTTCATCATCCGGTCGCGGGTGGCATCCAGCGGCCACCCGCGACCTTCACCAGATCGTCGGTCCACCTTTCTTTTTTATTACAATCGTATCTTTTTAATCTGGAAACTACAAACAAACATACATTCCGTCCATAATATTTGCAGCCACATAACCTTCCATTAATTATGTACAGATACAGGATTCGGAACAAAGATGGATCTCGAAAGTGGTCCTGTTTGCTCATATACATTTAAATTTCGAACTACAAAATCTGAAACAACGTTGGAAAGCATCAACAACTTCAGCTTACTATGAACCTTAATTCTTAAAAATAAAGATTAAATGAAGGTTGCAAAATATTTGTACTTAATATTTACTGTCATCGCCACAAACATCATTGTGGCTTCGTGGTCCCAAAGTCGCCTACCGTTTTTCAAGCGCTTACCGGGAATCTAGTACATAATTGGTCGAAACACACAACCTAATTACGCCCTTGTCTAGTTATTGAAATCGCTCGAAGCCTATGACTCGCAGTGGCGCCAGCTACCCGCTAGACGTGCGTATGCCATGCAGAGCGCAGTCAATGAACCGGCAGAGGTCAGGTGAAATTATCTCGTACGCCTTATGCGACATCTCACAATGACCGGATGCTTAATCTCGCGCTGATGGTGTGGTATTCGGGACTTAGGCGCGGAGCTAAACTATGGGAGCGACAGGTTGTATAGCAGAGCTTGATAACGTTACCAAATTCATACTATAAGTATCGTTAAGTAACGTTATTTCTTTAATGTTAAACTGGTAGCGGTTATGCCTGCATAACAACCACCAACCAGTAACCAGTTAACGTTACCTGTAACGTTAACTGGTTACGTTACTCTTTTGTTACCTAATGCGCTTTTGTCAGTCCGCGTATAACGGTAAAAAGCCACCCAGGTAACGTTACCAAGCATAACGTTATCTTTGTATGGTAGAGGTAATTTTTAACGTTATTTAAAGCTCTGTTGTATAGTATTTTGGTTTTTGTATTGCATTCAGTTTTGTTGCTACATTTGCATTTTTTTTTGTCGCAGAACCGACATCCGTCGAGGTAAACCAGTTCTTGAGTGGAGACTGCGTATCGGCAAACTTAAGACGCCCTCAGAGTAGGTGGAGCGACTGTCTTCGCAAGGTGACTGGCAAGAGCTGGATGAGCCGAGGATCGTCTTTAGTGGCGTGCACTTGGAAAGACCTAGGTATGCAGCTGTGAACTTAGGCTGTGATGACGATGATATCCGTGTGATTGTGATGCTTAAGTGTTCGAGTCTGGCACGGAAATAATTTCTAATTTCTATCTCATAAGTAGATTGTATTAAATAATTGTCTAATTAATATTATAAAGGTGATTATTTAGTGCCAGCGGAGAAAGTTAATAAAAAATAATGTATCAAATCACAATGTCTCTTAAAATGTATCTTATATAATTTTATATGAGTTAGCCGTATCAAACACATAAAAAACGACAACGTCTGATGTACAAAAATATAAGAAAAATATTAAATACATCGCATAAAGTTACTAAGAAGAACACGGCAGTATTAGAAAACCATTAGAAAATTATGTTTAAGTACAACGACATTCCCGAATATAAAGCGAGTATATCAAAATGCATACCCTTGGATGTTCATTGTTTTGTATTAAGATTACTCAAGAGCACTCAAGACGTTCAATGACTTAAAGGGGGGAGGGGAGGTCGAGACTGCAACAGTGCAGTCGACATCTCGCCCTCTATCGACTGAGATCTGTTTGATTATGTAATAATGAAAGGTGAAGTGTGCCAGTGAAGAGTTTGGTGTGCCAATATTAAGGTTTACTGAATATAGATGGATAAGCCAAGTGTCTCACTTACCTATTTCTGGAAATATTTTTAACTAGTACTATTATATTTCCGTGCTTCGGAAGGCACGTTAAACCGTTGGTCCCGGTTGTTGTCGTAAGATGGCAGTCGTTAAAGACCACCAACCCGCATTGGGCCAGCGTGGTGGGTTATGGCCCAATATCCCCACGTGCAACTGATCATGTGGGAGGCCTGTGCCCAGCAGTGGGACGGTTATAGGCTGATGATGATGATGATGATGATGATTATTATTCCATATTATTACTACATTACATTATTCCATAAGCTTAAAACGGCTCCGAAAAACCATCTTACTTACTGTTTAGTAGTCAGATTGCTCCCGTTCAAGATTATAATCAAAGAATATGATGATTTACTCAATGGTTTTGATTTATATAATGTAATGTATTGTTTAAACCACAAAACTGTAACGGAAATTATGAGTCTTGTACATTTCTATAATGTATTTTTTTACGATACAGTCTAAGATAAGTAATAAATAAACACTGATTAAAACTAACTAAGGTGTAATAGTGTATTGGAAGAAAGCTGTTATATATTTTTTAATGTCTTTTACACTAGGAAAATGCACATTTGACCGTTTTTAAGGCCTTGGCTAAAAATGTTATCTGCAACATCTCTTTACGACTTTGGGCAAGTGCTAAATGGCTATATTAAAAATAAATGCTAATAAAATAGCATCTCTATATAGATATTGGTTAATCGGTGCACATACCGGGCAGCCACGTCGATAAACGCCGTACTGGCCCGCTCGCCCTCTCTCACTGTATATGTTATTCCGCCACAGTACACGGAAAGTCAGTAGATTAACTACAACATCTATATCGTCTGGTTACTGGTACTGGTACATGATAAATACATAAAATGTTTAAATAATTATAACGCAAATTTTGTTGCGAAACAAATTACAAAAACACAATGTTGAAAAAATTTCCACGAGCAGGATTTGAACCTGCACCCTTCTGACATACCGGGTCAGGTGCTCTTCCAATTGAGCTATCGTGGTTCTAACCAGCCCGCCGAAATTATCGTCATTAACATCCGATCATAATATTTTTACAAATACTAAAGATCAGTTAAGAAGTAGGCAAGCTATTATAAAATGTTTGATGATTATTATAAAATGATTGACGGTATTTGTTGACATTGAATGGGCGCCTTTGGCTTTCAAAGTAAAAAGTAATAGTGTTGAATAATTTCGGCGGGCTGGTTAGAACCACGATAGCTCAATTGGAAGAGCACCTGACCGAAACCGCGTAGACAAACATGTACCCCCCGCCGGGAATCGACCTGGGACCTCTGGGTCTAAACCGGTGGTCTTAACCACCAGACCACAGAGGCGGTTAATATAAATTTATTAATAAATTCTCCGCAAGTGATGTTGCATAAAATTAACTAATTTATAGGCATGTAAAATTTCTCAACAATTCGATTTAACGATAGTCAAAGATCGACTTGAACTTTCAAACCTTATTATCTCAATTTAACGAAATGTAATCTTATTATACTTTACCAGTAAGCAGACGATATGTTAGAATAACTATAAGTAAGAGTGGACGTGATAAAAACAATGTAAATATATGCTTAACTTGAACATAAAATTATTTCCATGAGTAAAGGTGAGTAAAGATGATTCGGGTTCTGTTAATGCAAACACAATACAAATTTCAGCTTGCACGTTTCTTCTAAATATGTTATACAGTAACATAAAATATTGCTGCATCATCAAAGAATC
Organism: Eudonia mercurella; assembly: GCA_963082485.1. Lineage (NCBI taxonomy): Eukaryota > Metazoa > Arthropoda > Insecta > Lepidoptera > Crambidae > Eudonia > Eudonia mercurella. The sequence continues at coordinate 8,832,210 of OY720028.1, forward strand.
AAGTCATGCATTTATTATTTATTCATTTATTTTAAACTTTTGCGACAGAATATTACACGGCGGACTTTAGCAGCACTACATTTACATTCGCGGAATTATTAGCTGCCATTAAAACCCACTTCAATTAAAATATTCTCTTTAATTACTACTAATAAATAATTTTATTAAAATATTTGCTACTGGTGCTGATTTATGGGCCATAAACCATAAACCTTCCCTATATATGGTGTTTCCATTCATAGGGAAGGCTCGTGACCCAGGACTAGGAACATAAAATGAGCTGGTGATGCACCATCACCATGGTGGAGAAGGTGATATTATAAAAATTTAAGCCCATTATACTGTTTATGGCACGTACACTATGTTGTGGCACCTCGAGATTCGTAATTTGCCCATCGATTGCCATTTTTTTTTTCGTCTTATTTGTAAATAACAGAGAGTGATAACATAAATACATATAAAAATAAGCTTAAGGCACATGTCCATTTATTGTAATAATAGAGTTGTTAATTCCATAAAATGTATAGGCATTTTTATTTCTTTTTTGCAATTATATAAACTATTTAGACTTTAGACAAATCTTTTTAACAATGTTTTAGTTACTTTAGTTACCTACTAATTGGGCTAGGTCCCGGAGGTTTACTCATACTTATAATTATTTAAACTTAAGTGTGTAATTTCTTATATCTCATTTTAAGTGAACTTCTGTAGTTTTTATGAGAAATAAAGTTCTTTAAACCTAAATTGTCTAACAGAGACAAACCCCCTTTTTTGAGCTTTTGATAGATCTGTTTCACACCGATTAGTTTGTATAATTCATAACAGCTCAAGTGTTTTAACAAAACATAGATAAACAGAATTACTGACAAACCTTAAAATGGTTAAAACATCATTGATAATTAAGAAACTACATTATTGTATAAATTCCGCTCTTTATTTGATCTATTGAGTTGAGATATCACAATCACCTAACTGCCTTTACTAAGAAAATCCTATCGTTCTTTCTACCCATCCATCGGCGGCATCCAGCAGCGGAGGGCGGCATAAAATTCAGCTGGCACGTGGGGACATAAAATTGTGATGATAAAGTAATATATTACCTACTACTAATGTACGGTACTATACAGAGGATATGTAACGTGCACTAGTGTACATAGTAGGTATTGTACAGTACAGTACACGTAAATTGAAACGGAAAGCTTTCTCTTTACATAATAACAGCTGGCAGTAAGTTGACGAAATCAGTGCAGTCGTAGTCATCTCCGTTGCGCAACTACTGTTGAGCAAGCGCAGCGAAAGTACGGACGCAAGGAGGCGCATTATCATTTGAAACATTGATGAGATAATGCTAGAAGTTTGAACAAACTTTTTGAACGCACCAGTCAACGGGTTAACGCAAACTGCTAAGTATAGGTAAATCATACCAATGAGCTGTTTTTATTATTACTGTGGTCGCTCGTAATTTTATTAAGGCTGCACGGATTGTATCCTAAGCAATGGAAAATTAAAAAAGATAGAATGTGAGTTTGGATTGGCATTGATAGATTTCGGCCGCTCCTCCTTCCATTTTTGAAATTTTTGAAAAGAGTATAATGCGTGTGTGTCTAATACATGGTGGTGTGTGTAATGTTTGTTTTATTGATTTAAATAATAAAGTATTTTTTATGCATATTTAAAAAAAATATTAACATTGCAATCCTTCTCTGCATAAACTATAAGTGTGCGAAATTTCATACTCCTCCGTCCGCGCAATTTTCGTAAAAAGGGGTGCAATATACAGACGACGAGAAGCCCACTTTTATCGTAAAACTTTCATGCCCATCCAAAGGTTGTCTGGAAGAGATCATTAGCATTAACATGACGTATACACTTTTGACTAATTTTGACTCTTACTCCATTGTATTAAGAGTTACATTATTTATTACCTTATCTTATGTATCTTATATAGGTACGCCGCTAAACACGCGTCTCTTTTTCACAACTGCAACAACACTATTACAATACTGTTTAGAGGGTTTATGGTAAGCCACCTGTATCACAGGAGATATAATAGAACAGACGTCTGCACGTCAACCTATCCCAAACTGTAAAATTTCTTAAATAAATGTTTAACCGTATGCCATAATAAGCTCGATGGCGCAGTGGTTAACGCGCCCGGTCTGCGAGTGCTGAGGTTAAGCAAATTTCGCAAAGGACGGTCATCGATTATGGGTGACCAAAAATTTGTCATCTAGTGCTCCTCCGTGCTTCGAAAGGCACGTTAAGCCTCAACCAACGTTAAGCTTCGGGACCAACGTCCCGGCTGCATTAGCAGTCGTTAACAACCACCAATCCGCACTGGGCCCTCGTGGTGTTTTATGGCCCGTTCTCCCTATCCAACCATAGGGAAGGCTCGTGCCCCAGCAGTGGGGACATACAAATGGGCTGATGATGATGATGATGATGATGCCATAATATAATACATAAAATTCTAAATCTCTTGAAGAAATTTGACAGCTCGTAGTAGTTTGAGTGCAGGCGTGTGTACTTCGCCTGTACGTGTACTTAAAGTGTATATTGCTAGAATTGTTTGACTTTTTGATTAGTAACATCTTTCCGCACGCCTTGTACGTAGAAATGTGACGGAAGTTAGCCGTAACAGCGTAGAAGTGGGACGGAAGTATGTGTAACAGTGTAACAAGTGTGTAACTGGAAGTCGGGGAAGCTTATGGGAGTGATTTCGTGAAATGTGTAACAGTGTAACTGTGACATGTGGTTGTGAATTCGTAGAAAGTATCTGTTACTGTTACTTTTACTTTTACTGTTAATAGTGTATAAACATACATACAAATACTGTTGGATTCTTCTGTGTTTATTTATTGTATTATTGTATTATTGTATAGCCAGCTGCCTCCATCTGTGATAGGATAAAGTTGCCGCTATTGGACCACTTAACTTTGAATTGACATAACAGCTTAAATATGATGATTAAAAGAAACATGATTTAATATTTTTATGAGAATTACATACAAGAATTTACATGGGTCGTTTCAGATTTTTTGACGTGACCGAAAAGAGAAAAAGTAGAAAAAAGTGGCCTTGCCATGGTTTCTTTCTTTGGACCACTGCTTCTTTGATTGGACCAGTGAGTTGCTATTATTGGACTTAGGAAATTTCTTCCAGTGGTCCATTCAACGTAAACATATGAATTCAAACAAATAAAATAAAATATAATATTATAAATATATTTTTAAATATATATTCATTCAACGCTTAATTAAATAATGGCAACGCTAGGAATATCAATCATTCTTCTATTTAAAGCTTTTACAATATTATTAATTTTACATTTTATTTATAATATTACTATTATAAATAAAATTATTAATTACATTAATAAAAGATTATTAATTGCTTACTATTATTTATTTATTGTTAATTGATTATTTATTTTATTTGATTATTAATTTTAAACGAATTTGTGATTAAGAAATCACAAATTCGTTTTGCGAGTTTCACAGCCCCAAAAATCAACAGCAAAAAGTAAAAACTTAAAATCAACTGCTTTTACTACTTAAAAACTACTTAAAATCCAGCTTGCACTATTTAAGCCGACTTCTTGCTTACTCAAGGCTTGTACAGCTTCATGCTCTCTTCGTTCCAAGCATAATATTTGCCCCGTTTTGACATGCTAAAATGAGAAACAAACAAAATAAAAATTCTACTAAAGAAGTTGCTATCATTGGACCAGTCCGATCATAAAACTGTGAATAGAATAAAAACTGTTATTTATTCAAAAACATACGTTACAAATTTAGTTGAACAAATGAATAAGGCCTGCAATTCACAAAAAAACTTAACTGAAAACCTGAATTAAACTGTACTTACATGGTAATGTATGCCAAGAGATTATTACATTGGGAGTGCGCGAAACAGTGTGACGCACGTCCTTCCCCAACGAAGGTCACGGCGACAATGGCGGGAGCAGGGGTTTTTTTTTTGTAGACAGTTTGCTGATTGCCTCAGACGGCATTTTCAGCTTCACCATTTCAGGTTTTTTGGAGGCGGCGAGGAACGTAAAGGGTCCCTCAAGCCGTGTGAAACGAATCACCTTCGGAGGTTTTCTGGAGGGAACGGCATCGCGTACTAGTGCGGCGTCCCCGTGCTCTACTAGATTCTCCGAAGAGTTCGGATCGGATCGGGGGAGCAGGGGTGGGTACTAGTTCAAATATGTAGAGTTTTGGGCTAACGGTTGATTTTTATTGTTATTCGTTTTCGAGAGATCACAACGGTCCAAAGAAAGAGCAGGTCAAATGATTGCAACTTTACCCTAACTCTATCGCCTTAACAACAATGCTAGTAAAATAAAATAAAAAATTACTTTATTTTTCTCATACAACATAATTTACTGTGTTATGTTAATTGTATTTTTATTATGTTATGTCTGCTATGTTAAGTAAATTGTATGAGAAAAATAAAGTTATTTTTTATTTTATTAAATAAAGGCAAAAATTGCCTTTATTCAATATATTTTTGGTTTTTCAAAATGTTCCAATACAATAATGGTACATTATGTTAAGTAGATTGGATGAGAAAAATAAAGTATTTTTTTAATACTTTAAACGAATACTATGCTGATAAATAAGTATTTACTCACAAAACAATTGTAGGTACGTCTGAAATGGATAAACTGTTAATGTAGACAGTTATTTAATAAAGAGTTTGTATTTCTATTGCTTTTTCTACCTGGTAGTGGAGGTTTCTTGGGTTAAGTGCCCTTCCACCTATTATACTATGCCTTATATTGTCACTGACCACCAGATGAATTAAAGTTAAAAAAATGTCTCCATTGATGAATAAAAAAATATTACAGTGACCGATTTTCCTAAAGAATATTCGTCATCTAAGTAAATTAAAACAAAGGTAGATTCGTTTTTCCTGTTATTCTAAAGCAAAGTCATAAATAAGTACTCATAAGTTAGTACTATGTATATTAATATTTATTTGCCTCCACTATTGGTTAAGTTTAATAAAGTACGTAGCATATGACGTTCGTGTTTCATAATGTCGAAATTAAAATATTTGCGCCATTGCTATATTTTCTTCAATATTATATCGTCATAAAGGCCAAAGGGCGATAAGGGTGCATTGTTTACAGAATCGCGGTGTCAAGGGCAACCGCAGTCACGGACGAAGGGAAGTATTTTGGATCAATATACTGTGATCGATTACTAGTGAACTTTAATCGAGTTGGATTAGAATATGGTAAAGTTAAAAGGTACATTTTTACTAGAAAAAACCAGCCAAGTGCGAGTCGGACTCGCGCACGAAGGATTCCGTACTTTATGACGTATTAAAAAAAACTGCTTACTAGATCTCGATCAAACTAATTTTCGGTGGAAGTTTGCATGGACGGGTTTGGATGCACATCATATATTTTTTTTTAGTTTTATCATTCTCTTATTTTAGAAGGCACACATTTTACCACTTTGGAAGTGTCTCTCACGTAAACTATTCAGTTTAGAAAAAAAATGTATCAGAAACCTCAATATCATTTTTGAAGACCTATCAAACCGTGTGAAGTACACGTATGGGTTTGATGAAAAAAAAAAGTGAGTTTCAGTTCTAAGTATGGGGAACCCCCAAAATTTATTGTTTTTTTAGTTCTTATAGTTTCGGAAAAAAGTGGCTGTTACATACGGACGGACAGACAGACATACCAATGCTCTGACCGCTGAGCTACCGAGACTCCAGAAGACTCGTTGAATTTTTCTAGTACTTTGAGATTTATGCTCCATGCCGTCAGCGGTATTACGTCACTGAAGTTACAACCCTCACAGCTTAGATTATATACACGTCTACATAATCTAAGCCACACAGTAGGTAAAGTAAGTTACTAGATTTTCATTTCATCGAATTGCATTTTTTCTCAATGTCACTCCTTTGTTTGTGTATACATTCAAAACAAAGATTAAATGTAGGAGTTCAATCATAAGTGACGAGCATACAAAAAAATGAAAAGCTTTCAATTTTCATAGAGTGAGAGTCTTAATTCGAACAGTTTCAAAGTGGTCATAAATAAAAAGAGATGTGCCCACCTGAAATGTATACAAAAATGAACGGCAAAGGTTTTACGGAGTGAAATCTACGTGGAAATATCGACGGCTCGTGCACTGATGACGAGGGCTAGTGATGTGACACTGTGCCGCGATTAGAAAAAAACTATATCGATGTATTGAAACTTGTAACTGTTTACGCTTTCGTTTCTTAACATACAGTAATGTTTTCGATGGATGCGAACAGCACATCCCGGTCGTTGTGGAGATCCTGGGGGGAGGCCTTTGTCCAGCAGAGGAGGTCTTTGGCTGAGGTGATGATGGGACATCATCAACTCAGCCATCATCACTCGGCCAAAGACGTCGTGATGAAGGTTTTTGATACATCAATGACATGACAGATAGATTTACTGCAACATTAGAAAAATTTACATCACAATTATCACCACAAAAATACAAATTAACAAGTTGGTAGTCGTATTGTTTTTTTTTTAATATTAAAAGAAGGTAAACGAGCAGGCGGGTCACCTGCTGGAAAGTAATCGCCGCCGCCCATAGACACCCGCAGAATCAAAGTAATCGCAGATGCGTTGCCGGCCTTGAGGAAGGAGTTGGATCTTGAGGAGGGAGTAGGAATTAGGAGGGGGGAGGGGTGAGAGATGGGCCTCCGGTACTTTCACTCACCAGACGAAACACAACAGCAACGAGTGCCATTGCTTCACGCCGATATTCTGTGAGAGGGTGGTATTACGCCGGGCGAGCCGGCCCATTTCGTGCTGCAACGCAGCGTGGCTCTACCACTCAGACAGTGTCACTCATTTAACACCACCCAGGGGTCAGGTGTAGGGTCTCAAGGGTAAACCTACGGACGCGAGTAACTTTAACCCCCAATCTTTTAATTGACCACTCAGAATTTTAATTTAAATGCAATATTTTACAGACAACCGGAGAGTCGGCTGTTATTGGTATAGTAAGATGGTAGTACCACCTAATGATAATGGCTCAATCTCTTCATATGCTATTTACTGTAATTGTGCATAAGCCTAAGCCCAGCCATGATGCTTCTACATTTATAATGCGTGCAGTCAAAGAGTGGAATTCCCTACCGGCGTCTGTGTTCCCGAGTGTATATAACCCTAAAGTTTTTAAAGCCCGAGTGAATAGGCTGTTTCTGGGCAAGCTCGTTCCATCGTCGGCCTCTTCTTAGCCCTAGGAATTAGAATGAGGCCAAAAGCAAGCCCATCTTACAATAAAAAAAATGATATGGTAAACTGAAAAAGGATTAAAACTAGTAAAATTTTGCATTTTTTTCATGTTTAAAATGAATGCTTACTAAAAAGTTTTACTTAAGAAATAATGTACCTAAATAAATCACAAGTAGCACCAAAAAAATTTTAATTACTAAACCTTGAAAAAAAATCTAAATAAGTTGTTAGACTAGACATTTTATATTCATACATATCTCATACAAATTAATACACCGCTTAATGCAGAACAGCAATTAGTTTTACTTAATTGCAGTGTTAATTTGTTTGTGTTAATTAATTCATAAAAATAGCAATAACTTATTTCAACGCTCACATTATGAGAAACATAATTATTTATATTCCATTTCCAGTTATTTGTAAAGTTATTTGTAAAGTTTTTTAACCAATTAACAAAACGAATGAATAGATATTGAAATGAATTTCGATAACTGTATGCAGATTAACATCATTCATGTAGAGCGAAGTGACATTTTGCATGATGCTTTGCTGAGTCATAGATTGCTATTAAAAAACCGCATCACGTCTTAACCGTCGCACAGTGAGGTAAGAATTTATATCAGTCACAATGACATGACATTGTGAACAAGTCAAGTGCACAATATACTCAATGACAAATGACAATTGTATTTTGCAGTCAACTTTATGAATCATTAACATAATCATTGAACTGGGTAAATAAAACACAATTGATTGGTTTGAAATAAAGCAAGAAATCTCACATGACACAGTTAAGGCGCTGAGAACTGTGAAATGCCCTCACTAACGCATGGTTTATATAAAAAGTATACAACGCGTAGATAAATAAATGTTATAAAAGACAATATACAATGCAATTTTTTCCATAATGCACAATTAGAAACCTGTATAGAAATAAAAACCTATTCGTAATACTGTTTACAAAAGCTAGCGTTTTTCTAATAAGTTTGTTGTTTTATTGTTTTATTTTATAACTAGACTTTTCTTTCTTTCTAAACTTTTCGAATTTCCTGACTTGTATCCAGTGGATCACGCTCTATTTGCATCCCTTTTGCTTGTATGCAGATCGACAGAGAGCGCTGTTTCATGGTTATCAGCGCCTTAACCTCGGATCCCTAGTCGTGGCCTCGTTGTCATAAACTGAGCCCACTGGATCTGAGACCGATGGTAGACCCGAACCCGATAGCGAGCGAGCAGATCCATGACGTTCCTAAACGCGATTTCCCCTCACTAGAGGCGGTTGAGTTCTCCGTTGTTGCTTTTTTCCCATTTACGAGTTTCACGGCGACCGTTGCCTGAAACTTACACGTACCCAGAATATAAATGCCAGATATTGCCGTCTTTATCTAGCACTAGTGCTAGGACACACTCTAACTCACTCACCCCACAAATAAAAATGTGTAGCCACCTCAATGTTCAAATAGAAGCTGCAATATCCATTTTCGCGGTGCGTGTAAAAATCAGCTTTAACAACACAGAGCTTTGGATCCATTTTCGGTGCTGCCGCTGAAAATTTTAAGACTTTCTGATGTTCGGGGAGCAAAATGTTGTCTTTTTCGAACCAGTTGCATTTAAAATCCTCCGTCTCTGTTGTCTGGCCGTTGTGCGGAGTATCTAAAATCATCTGGACCAAGTAAAGCGATTACTTCGGCTGTAAGTTTATGAAAATGTGCAAACTTATTAATTTCGTCGTTTAGATGGCAAAATTTGTCCGAGATAAATTGCCTGGGATTAAATTACTTTGACGCTTTAATAACATGCATTTTGAATTAAACTCACTTCGTTTTAGGCTGATATTATTATTTAACGTTTTGTTTTAAATAAATTGGCGAACTTTTTAAAAATATACTGTAATATAACCAGTTCCGCACGGCTTACGTTGAATAATTTTTCATGAAAATTATATTTTTGGCAAAATTTGTTTTATCAAAAACATTAGTTTATATAACCTTAAAAAATTAAAACTATTATATTACTTATGTAACTAATGCCAATAATAATAACTAGTGGTCGTATGTTTTCGTATGAACTTTAACTATGCTACTCATATAATCTCACACTAATCAGGTAGAGCGTTTTTCTCTTTGTATTAATTTATGGGTATTCGAGTATATCTAAAATATCAGAGAATGTCAGATGAAATGACAATTATTCGCATAGTTTCACTTTTATATTTAAATGCAGAAAACGTATTTAAGAAAACAAAGGCGTATGCGAATGCAGGCAGTATTTATTAGAAGTGCCCGTAGGAATGCTGGGAGGACGGCCGCAACCGGTTCCCATTCGCACCTTACTGTGTTGCATTGTACAGATGATGATCCAAATTTACTAGATTCCGATATTTAGATAGACAAAAGCCCGAATAGAAAATTTTAAAAAAATATTTCGGAAAATCAGGAAATTAATATAGCTAGTAAAGTGGTAAAAAACTTATCTATGCACGGACCATTATCTATTATCAGTAATTTAAGCTCTTTCACCAATTTTTATTTAGGTTATAATGGCACCGGATCTGAAGGTTGAAATTTTAACCGAATTAAAAGAATCTTCTGCGCCATAGCTATCTATGACTAACAATATTTACTTACTTACAATCTTTCTTTACTAAAAACATCTCTTAAGCGCAGTCATAATTATTAGTATTTAAAATAGCCAGTTTAATTCTCTAGTTTTTCATGTACTATTAGTCATACATTCCCTTTGTAAATGTATAAAATGTGTCAAAATTGCGCAGAAGCATGCGTTTGTACAGACTGCTTCAGGGCACTACACCAAAGCTACAATTTAAAATTGATCTTCATACAATACATGTATTGCACATCCACATTTAAATACCAGTGCATTGGCAAACGACATAACTCTTATGCATATCAAAATGTGTGCGATGCAATAGGTAGGTATATGTCTTGCAGCACATGTATTGATTTTAGATTATGATACGCCTTGACCTTACGTGGGGGTCAGCAGGGTGAGGACTACTCGCCTGGATACCTCTCCGCTTAACATCATATGGAGCCCTAGTTCTAAGAGTTCACGACCAGGGCAAAGCCGAAATCCTAGCCTTTAATTTAGATGGTCCCTCGGGTTGTTCCGCTCTCGATCGGATCTGAACTCCTCAAAAAACGTTGAGGACGAGGATACGCTTGCGAGTTGCTATCCACTCTAATAACCGTCTGACAATGTTTCGATAACACGGCTTAGGGAACTCTCAAAGTTTCTCTTCGTCCACAAAAACATTCCACCAACAGAAATCTTAAAAAATCAGATATAGCGAATTCATATGACTACTGTGTTTATAAATAGTTAATTTTGCTGATAAGAGTTTAAATAAAGTCAACCAGTGACCAAAGACTTCCAAAATAAATGTCAAAATGACAATAATAATGCTTATATCAATATAGCTAAAGTTTAATATCCCACATTGCCAACATTGGTATACATGAACCGTAGTATACTTTGCTTCACTGAAGCAATCTACGTTACATGCCACACTCGACTCGTATGTATTGATTCGAACACACAGACTACCGACCGGTTAGGTAAATTATATGCGGAGCGCTTCCAATGCCTATTAATCGAATTAGTCGGCATTAACTACTGAAACCAGATGGTAGTGAATTTTCTAATAATAGGCCGGTTTAAATCCAGACAAGTCAAGTAACCGCATTTGGGATACCAAAATTAAATTTCCCATTCTCGGAGCAACGTTCCTTTCAGACTGTTTTCAACTCCAACAAAATGTTGGGTAGGCAATCGAGAGGTCTGGTGAAAAGGAGTTTCTGTAACTACGTGAGATGATTATATCAGTAAAATAAAAGGGTGTTAAAGATTAAAACAATTGACGAAAATTTCCAGTCACTTCATCAAAGTGCGTAAAATTAAATAGCACTTACAAAAAGTAACTGCCTCAAGTGAGACTCTAAGGTGTGGAAAGAAACCTAATCTAATTTAGAAAGACGCTTTTTTGACTTTTGACCAATAAATACAAATGAACAGCGAATCGACTACAAAAGTAGAAACTATCTGGTGTATGAAGACAGTAAAACATTGGTAGAGTGCCAACAGCAAAAAGATGTATGTATGTCCTGAATTGCGATTGTAGAGATTCTTTCAAATCAACAAATAGGTCTTTTTTCTGATTCGTAAATTAAAGTTACCAGAATCTTTCTTATATCTGATTCCTTGAATTTTATGTAAACATTAAATTTTAGCCTTCAACGTTTCGGAAGAAGATATATTTACCATATTTGTTGTTTTATAAATTCTATTAAAATAAGTCTCTGATTATGCCAATAAACGGAAACGATCCATGGTAAAGTTCCAAATTCGCCATTAAACATTGTTGCTGCATGTTAATTATCTTCAAATTGCAGTCACAAATTTGTTATAGCCGATACCATTCCAGTATCCAATTAGTGAGCTGATTCGTTATTCAAATCTTCTAAGCTTACCCGACTTGGTACAGTATGATTGTTTAAATGTTTACTTTGATATAACATTACGTATAATTTGAAAAAAGACAAAGTGTCAAAAAAATCCACGAACGGGTTCAAACCCGCATCCCATGATATGCCGGATCAGGTGCACTATACTATAGTGGCTCAATCCAACTCACCGGAATTAATCAACACGATTAAGAGTAGATAGCTTACAAGCTAAAGGTGCCCTATTCAATGTCGACTACGTCATCAACATCCTTAGACCTTAATATTTTGACAAATATTGAAAGATCAGTTAAGAATTAGTTATGTATAGTGTTTGTGGTCTGAAACACGAGACAAATGGAGAACGCAAACGAATAAGAATAATGACAAAAATCACAAAAAATATTGTTGATATAAATAAACCTCAAGCTAAGGTCCAACGCAAACGGAGTCGCGGGCACAGCCAACTCCAAATAACGCCATTTACTCGTAACGTCACTAACAAGAGTATCGTTTTAGCCCCCCGCTGTTTGACCGTCACTTTCCTTAGGTTTTTTTATTTGACTTACACAGCAACAAATCTTTTTTGCATTGGCAATATTGAAATGATGTCGAAAACTATCAAAAGAATACCTATTTTTCTTTTGGTTTGGCTACAAAAACAGTTGGTAGCTGGATAGTCTCTCTGGCTTTATGTCTATGTTGTAATATTAAAAATGTCAGTATGTCAGTTATTTGTTCTTCTTACAAGGTAAAATGGAAAAATAGATCGTCACTAGCGTGGACTTTATGGCCAGAGTGACTTGGAAGGGCAGAATGTGACATAGACTACTTTTCCTTGTGAACGACGTCAAGGGTTAATGCTTGTACTATAGTAAAACTGTTACTGTCCCTTAGGACTGACATGATTCTATAAATAAGTGAATGGTCCATTAAGATGGACAATGATACTTCACTTATTTTTAAACCTTTTATCCCGATTCATAAAAAGATACGAAGGCGTCTGATTATCGCATTCCAAATCTACCACAAATACATGTTTTCTTAATACTCCGGTTAACTATGACTGCATCAATTATGCTTAAGCATAGCCTAATTACAGTAATGGCTATTAGCTCGGAGAGAGGTCACGAGGGAGGGACTTTCACGTAGTATGATATGCTAGTATGATGTGTGTATATACAATAGTTTACATTTTTACTCTATACCAGAGATTACGTGAGCTGTCTTTCTCCTATAGTAATATCATGTTTAAAGAGAAAAAGAGACAGCATATTTTTATTTTGTCATATTACCAGTGAAAATACAGTTAAGGCAAATTAATGTTATTTGTATTAAGAGCGTCATGTGAGAAGGGAGCTAAGTGATCCAATGGTTTGTTATGCATACATCGTGTTCCTATTCTGTTTTATCAATTAAACTAATTATAAAATATATGAAGACAAATTGCTCTCCTACTTCAATATTGAACGTTCCGCTGGTGGATGCCCGGGATCCTTATGAATAATAGCGATGGAGACCAGGTCATAACTAACTCTTTATACTGGTCCATCGCAGGTTGACAAGTCTTAACGACTGCTTCCTTTTAACATCAACAGGGACCAACCTTAACGTGCCTTCCGATGTACGAAGAAGTTTAAGATATTTTGATTTAGTCATCTGTTCGATGACTCGGCACTGCAAACATATAAGATCACAATGTAAACGCGCATAGTTAAACATACTAAAAGTAAGAATAAAACTCTCGTTATATTTTTAAAGGTTTTTTAATTAACTAATAGATGAAGTTTAGGTTCGAAATGCATTCAAAATGGTGTCAATGAAGCTTTAATGGTAAATAGTGATGAGGTATTTGATGTCCACGTTTGATGAGGATATAACTTGCCTGGCTGTAATTAGGAGAGTACACCAGTCTACGAAGTTACGAGTTTTCAGTGGAATGAATTAATAGGTTTACGGCAATACAAATTTACGATTTAATTTATTTTCTATATACTATTACTAATATACTAATTAGGTACTAATTAAAAAAGAATTAAAATACTAAAAACGACAATTTAATTTAGTTGTTGACCGATTTAAAAAATTCTTTCACCATTAAAATGCTACATTAGCGCTGAGTAACATAGGCTATATTAAAAAAATCAAATAAAATACTAAAAACAACAATTTAATTTTCCAACACAAAATTATTTGTTTGTTTTGTTGTCATGGAAACCATTGATATATATTTATCTCAATGATGGAAACTGTCAAAGCGGTACGAAGTCCGCCGGGTCAGCTAGTATTGAATAAAGGCAATACGAGTACGATGGGAATATGTGTTATAGGAGCTTATTAAGAGCTCCTATACGTTAACCAACAATCCTAATAGTAAGGTTATCTTCATGGTTACAATGGGACTAAACTGTCCGCTTTGTATTAGTTATTGTATAGTCTGTTCATTATAGCTTGATACCCGTGACAGATGTCAAATTGTCATGTCTTTTTTTTTTCATTCTGTTGATGGCTTCGTGCAAACGCACGCTAAATGTGCTAAACAGCACATTTAACCAGTGTCAAAGTAATTTTTCTAACAAGTAATACATAAATAAACAATATTTCTTTTCTGTATGATGATGATGAATGATAATAGAAATGAGAAATGATATACCACCCAACCCCTCGAGTATCTCAGTAAAGAGGTGGGGCTTTACTAAGTCCTTGGGCGGACTTCTTGAGAGAATTTGAAAAGTGACGTTGCACTGTTTTGTTTCATTTGCCAACACTCATGCACACTCACGAACACTTAACGGTTAATAATCCACCATTATTTCACATTAATATTCGATTGTCATGTCTAGGGTTGAGACAATATTGCTAACAATAAAAGCTAACAATTAATACAGCTATAATTAAAAATAAGAAGTTAATCCATTAGTAATTGAATATAATTGAGCTTAACTTGGTTTACTATCAAAACACTAGTATTTATTTGTAATGAAATTACCTTGTAAAGGAGTACGTTTATTTTATTGTCATGTTTTAAAATTGTAATAAATGTGTGTTATGTGAGAGTTTATCGGGATAAACTTAATCTAACGTATAAAATAGAGTCGCAAAAGTTATTGTAGTGTATATAAAATAATGTTATTTGTGGTCAAATAAATTCATACGGTTTTACAAAGTCACTCCTACGATTTTGATGACTTCTGTCACAGGTATCAAGCTATGATGAACAAACTATAGTTGTCGTAACTTCAATTGATATTTGTCGTCAACGTAATAATCTAGTCCTAGTTGTTACCAGCTGTTCATTCGTTCAATGCTATTGTTACATAGTATTACGTGTCGTCTTTGTAATTAACTAAAGAAGGCGTCGGAAAGCTGAGGGTTGCGTCGTCAATAATGTTTACGGATCTCATTTCCATGCAAATGAGGGTAGGAGACGTTATACTTCGGATGTTGGTAGGCCGCTTCTTTAGTACTGAAGCTAGTGCAAGCAGCACTACCCTAACCAGCCGTGTAATGTACGCCCGATTTGTAATTTATTATGGTAACGTTTTCACGTCAATGAAGATTTTGTTAAGTACTATGTAAATTGAGTCATATCTTTTAAAGTTTGTAGCTATCAAGAATATTACACATAATCATACAAGTAATATGCTCTTGCTTTTTGATCTATGTATTTGTTTTTCGCTCATTATCAATGTCGTCAATTAATTTAAGAATACTTATTTTTAATCGCCGCTTTTCTTTCGAGGTGAAATGTACGATATCTGGTAATATACTCCTAAAAAACTGTAAGTCTTCGCTATCAACATCATTGTCATTTATCAAATGTCTTCTTTTCTTTGCCTTCCTAGATTCACTTATGTGCGCAAGCTTCTGTTCCTCGGAGGCTGATGGTTGCGATTCGTCTTTGTTATTTGTAAGTAAATCAGGTTTCACATCGATTTGTTCATGATTGTCATTATATTCTTCAGAATTGTTTGTTTCCTCGTTGCCGTTGTCGTGACCTTTTTGAAAAGATACGTTCGGTTCATTCCTGTCCTCAGTCTGTGGAATACTGAAATCAACAGTAAATGATTGTTTGATAAACACAAATACAAAGAAAATCTACAGTCCTTATAAGTAATTACTTATTAAATATTTATAAAGTACAGTGAAAAAATTAAACGCCCACCCGACTCAGCTAGGAATCGAACCTGGGTCTTCCGCAATCCGGGCGGCTGCACTGACCGCTATGCTATCGGGAAGGCTGACTGACGTAAGCGCTGAATTTTGTCACTGCTTTTTAATTTTTGAGTGCTTATAGAGGCACAGTGCCATCTATCCAAAGGTTATTGCAACCAATGGCTATGCAGATTCATCTTTGCAGATGAAATACCACAATTTGATTATTACTTACTTCTTAATTTTGGTGAAAGGATCTAAAAATTTTAAAGCATCGTACAGGTAATACTTTTTCGGCGGATCCATATCATTTCTGCTTTGATAAAGTTTAGATTTATATCTGTTGAATGATGACCTGATGCCTTTCCATTTACTTTTGAGTTCTTCAACTGTAAAGTTATTAATATAAATTTTAATCACCTTTTAACAATAACGAGGAGCCAGCATGAACATTATTCCAATAATCTTTCAAAGCAATGTGATAACTTTAAGTGTCTGTTTGAATTAAAATGCCAGTGAAGCACTAGATACTACAGCTCATTGTCAAAACTGGTCAATCCAAGCTCTAGTGATCCAAAACCCTGATACGTTGGTTTTGTCATTGTTTATCATCATCATCATCATCATCATCTCAGCCAAAAAGACTGGTCCACTGCTGGACAAAAGCAGTGCAGCAAAAAGCAGCAAAAGGGATAAATAATTTTGAGGGGAATTTGCCATAATCGCCACGCTTGGCAGGCGGGTTGGCAATCGCAGTAAGGTGAGAACAATCACAGAGAGACGCTGCTGCCCATCCTCTGGAATGGTCCCATAGTCGCCTTCTACGACACCCTCGGGAAGAGATGGGGTGGTGCAATTCTTTACCCCCGGCACCACACGGGGAACATTGTTTATATCGAGCCACTATTTTTACAATCAAACTAATAAGTGAAATCATATAGACCATGATTCAAATTGTGTGGCGTTTGGCGGGCAAATTCAAATACTTTGGTAAGATCTTCGCTAGACCCACCTGCACATTCAACGTCCAATTCAATTTTCACAACCTCAGCTACTTTGTCCCATGCTTTGTTAGCACACCATCTACTGTAATTATCTGTGTGATGGTCGTATATATCGGGAAACTTTTCAACGATTTTCACAAACTGAAGGGTTGTATAATAATCGTGTATCAATGACATCATTGCGGCATCTAGAAGTTAGCATTATTACTATTATTGGAACACACAATTTGATTAATAATATTAAGTATGTAGTTAAAAAAAAGAAAAAAAAATATTTGTGCACCCCTATTTTTTAATTAGGTACCACAATAACTTTAAAGTAAGTTTTTCCTCATCATTTAAAAAAGCGTTTACTCTGATATCGTAAAAAAAATCTTAGCTCATAACTCGATCAAAATGTATGGAACAGCTGTTTATATATTTTTTTCGATTTCAGAATTGGTATCATATTCAGTATGCTAGAGCTAAATGATGTAAACCCTTGTCCAATCGAAGTTACGTACTCATTAGATAGGTTAACATTCTACAAAAGTCTTTAAAAAATGAGATAAATAACTATATTGAACATTTTCATGTACGTAACGTAAGTATGCAATTCACATGTGGGAAACACTGTGCCCAGCTGTGGGACGTTTATAGTTAAAAGATAATGTATGGCGAAAAAGATAACATAAAGGTCACTAGACAGGCGGACTGGACAAGACAACCACTAACTAAACCATGTGGCCCTTTGCTAAGGATCAAGCACTTGCTGTCTGTGACATGAGAGTTGGGGGATCCATCCATATAGGCCAATAAATCTATATAAAATTTGCACAAAATCTTACTTGTCGTTTCAATCCGTTGGAAACATAAGATTCAAGTCAAACCGGTAAAACACAACAACCTTCCACTCAACTCGATGTGTACTGATGCGCCACACGCGTTGCTCTCGGTTCGCTAATGACCCGAGTGCGAGCGAGACAGCGGCAAAACGCCACACGACGCGACGTTGCCAAACCGCCATTGTTTGTTTATTTTACGAAGGGCTCCGTGGAAAGCAGTGTGACACTTAACACGTTCGCACCAAAGGTCAATTTGCCTAATCTAACTTTGTGTAATGAATAATTTTAGCGCCAATTTCTTTGTATTTGTTTGGTCAAAATGAGCGTTACTGCTTACTTTACTTGTCCTCACTCACTCTATTCAAAGAGTTTGTAACTGTAAAAATTAATGTTGAATACTTATAGTTTTTATAATTAAGGTTCAAAAGGACTTTTATTAGGGATTTAGTACGCATACCTACTTACAGAAAATATAAACAGAAACTTATGAATGGTTGTTAGATAGGTTTTAATGTTTAACAATTAAAAATAAAATATATTCACTTTAATGTGTACTCCTACATATTTCAATTATTTTCTGTTAAAACAACAAAAGTTACAGAGATATAAGTGTAACCGCAGCAGGTTAATCGCCGACATGAACTTTACTACAATCGACATAAGGTTGTGAATGTCGTCGGCATTCCGCGCCCACATCTGCGACATCTGGTGTTGAGAGCACGTGGCGCGCACACCTTTTGTCTGCAACCACCTTTTTACCAATAAACCTATTTATACACTGACACCGATCTAAATTTAAAATTGTTTTAATAGCTACTGACAGTGCAAGCGCAAATAATGAACCTCATAAGTGGAAACTCAGTGAGTTGACCTAGTGCGTCACTGTTTTTGTCAAACATCACAATATACTTGGAAATAGGATTAATAATATTAAAATTTGCATAGACAGACAGTTATCGTATTCTATTAGCTACCTTGCCTGACCTGAATCTGAGGCACTAAAACGCTGAAAACTCTTGGTTAGGACAAGTAGACGAGCAAGTCTTTCTGCCGCACTCATAGACGTCAACTATCATTAATGATTACTTAGCACCTAAAGTTGTGTATTGTAAAAAAGTCTTTAACAGTTACGTTGTAAGCACATTTTCGACTGAGCAATTTTAGGTGCTAAGTAATCATTAATCATAATTGACGTCTATGAGTGCAGCAGTTAGAAGTAGAAGAGATTCGTTACCATTAATATTTGACATTACCTATAACTGCGCTGAGGTTTCGCTCTATTTTTTGTCTGCCTGAATTTGTTTTTTTCTACATAATGAAAACTCACTTTAACAAGATGTTTTCAGAGATAAATATATTCCATATCTGCACTCAGGACATGTTCTACCTGTGTACCTATCATCGTTTAAAAGTTTTTTTGGTTTTGAACAAACAAACAAACATTCACATAACCTCATCGCTTTTATAACATAAGTAGGATGACAGAAAACCTATCAGACATCACTTATCTAAAGTTTAATATTGCATCTGGTAATTTCAAACAATGTAATTAACATACCACGTACAATACACCGAATGCTATTAGCAACAAGAAAATAGTAAGTCTCTATTGAAATATATGACACCTTGCTCTCATACCGTGTATTTGCTGTAACATACTGTAACACCTTTCGCTAAAATATATTGAACTCCACAAACTCTGAAAACTATAAAATGTACTTACATTGCCCTTGACTTTTACTGGGTCAATGTGACGATTCCAATGCAACTGCACAAAGGGAGAATGATTGCATTAATAAATAGACTGTTGTCTCATACAATGCGGAGTGTTTCCATTGTTTAATTATTCGAACCATTGACTCATCTCGTTACAAAAAGAGTGTCGATGAGAAGCAAAAAAGAGAGAGGTTTGGACTTGGAATCAATGGAATTAGAACATTAAATAACGAAAAAGAGCTAGTTTAACTACTCCTCTCTCGGATTTCTTTAACCTCTAGATCTGAAGATCAGAATTTCAAAAAGCTCACCTACATTGGACCATTGGTGCGAGCCATTACAGCCGAATAAAGTTAAGCAATAATCCTCAATGAGGAACCGGCTATCTTAAGCACAAAAAGCTGAAGCTTGTTAAACATTGTTGTTAACGCAACTTAGATAAGATGCTAGCTGGCTAAAACCAGCTTCAAAAATTTTCAAATCCCACTAAAATTACTTTCACAGAATGTGGATGTTTTCTTGCCACTATTTCAGAAGATATTTTTCTTAAACTCATTTTTCAATAATAATTTTAGACGTAAAATTTTTACTTTTTATTTTTAAGTGCTAATTGCTACACTTAAGCTGAATTAAATATTTATAAAAAAAATGGACGTGTTTAAATAGTGGTTTGTTTAGAAATCGTTATTGGATCATAATATCCATCTCTTGTCTCCATCTCTTGAGATTTAATGATCATAGTTATTTATTTATTGTTTGGTCATAACCATAAGTGGCTTTAGTGGGTTCGTTACACTTTGTCAAGTAACACTGAATAGTAGCAGAAGCAGTAGCAGTTGCAGCGCCAAATGTCGTACGACCAATGGAAACAACCAAAAGCGCATGTGGCACAGCCTGTGCGCGGCGTATTAGCGATTCGTCGGCAGGTGATTATGAGACAGGTGGTCAAAACGAAATTATAACGTTCGCTGCTATGCACCGCGGTGCCACGCGTTTTTGTTTTATCATTTCCTTTGAACATGTTAATTCGTCTGCTTAGAATCGTTTCGATTGGGACTTCAACACAACACATCAAAGCCTCTGATGTCTAGACTGTGGTCCAGAACAGCCTAACAACGATGTAAGTAACATGACTGTGTTTCGACAATTAAGAGATTAGATAGCCAATAATTAAGGATTCCGGAGCGAGCATATTCGACCTTATCATCACATACAACAAGGTAAGATGAAGGTCAAGAGCTATCCGTAGTAAAAAAAACTAGAAAATTTAAAAAAATAGCGTAAATAAAATCCGCGAGAGCTTTGCCAAAACTTTCTCTTCAGTTAAATACAACATGCTTTTATTTTTTAATCTGTGTGATATGTAAAGCTTTCAAACCATCAATCACATCCTAACAGTAACATTGGTTCGAATCTATTGTAATCAAATTGACCTAAATTTATTGAAGTATCCTTTACTCGGTTCACTTATTAAAAACTGCTACAAATCAACTATCATTAACCAGTCTATTAGAAGAACAGAAGTCCAATCCAATTGTAAACTATAAAATCAAGAGGGTATAATCGGTTTGAAAATAATGCAGACATATGCTTAACACCTTTCATAAGCCGGTCGTACGAAGGACATCCGCTTTTTGGCGTATAAAAAATCGGGTTCGACATTCTCACAGGAACAGCTTCGTATCCGGTGCGCGGGCGCAAAATAAAAACGATCATTTGTTGAACGTCCGTCTATTGAGGCCTCAGGTACCCGTTCACCTAGTTTGCGTTCGCTCAGCTGCTATCTTCTGCTAATCCGACATTGCTTTGTCCAGTAACACGAATTGATCATTGAATATTTCAAGTACTTTTGAATGTTTTGCTTAAGAGTCAATTGGTTAAGTCTTAACACTTTTAAACAATTATTTTTCAATGTTTAATGTTTTGTTTTTGTTATTCATGATCATGTCGAACGCTAAAGTTTGAATAATTTGATATACCATTTATCATGTTTCAATTAGATATTGCGCGCATTTTGAAACTCCTTTGTGGCTTCATTAAAATGATAATACGTTTCAACTTAGGTAAGTGACAATAAGGGCAAATACGAGTATGGTAGCACGCAACATGAAATCTTGACAAAAAAAAAACTATTAAAGAACTACAACATTGTTGCTGATTCCCCAAACTATTTTTGAGAAGATTTGACAAAGAAAACAAAAATGGTAAAAACTAAAAAATATATTGACGTTCTCAATCTCGATCTACGAGTAACGTAAACCTAATTAATTTAGAATTCAACAAAGTGTATTCTGATGATAAAAGATGACTAGCTTACGAACGGTGTGCATAAAAATAGTTTCTTCAAGTCGTTATTAAAGCGATTACTCTTTGTCGGGCACAACGAAATTCTTGTGTCAACCGAATTAGAACTCTCCAATTCTCAATGGTACAGTATGATGACCTCTAATCTACATACATACAAATGACTTGCACGCATGGACAACTACAATAACTCGAGTGTCTCACCAGTTTAACTGTGCTGTTACTCATAATACGGAGCTGTCTATCTCAAAAGCATAAGGTTCAAAGTCATAGAACAATAAATGGCGGTATTCTGGATATGTCAGTTAGTTGTTTGGTAATAGGTGAGTGAAAGGCTGGATACGTGAGAAAACCAACGCCTATTCTAAACAATGCGATATTTTGCCGTCTGCGGATGATCGATCTCGGTAAATATGTTATATTTACAGCTCGACCGGTAAATATATTCATAGTTAATGTTATCATTAAATTAATCATGGACACGGGAGAGGATAGACTGCTTAATAGCTAGCATTTCTTTGAGCTCTTTTTTAGTTTTGCAGCTGCTTTTAAAAATTAAAAAAGATGTCAGACCATAGCATAATTACTATGTTACTAATGGCAAGTCTGCTACCGTTTTATAATAATGTATCCTACAATACCATGTTTTCATGCGAATAAAACAAAATAAATACTTTATACGGATCTGCTAACGTTAATTTTACATATTATTTTATCCTGACCTTTAGAACACTGCATGATCCGACGTAATAGGGCGGGCGTCATTAAGAAAAAAAAATTAACATTAACCCAAGTAAATCCATAAACAGTGCATCAATTTAAACTAAGAAAACCAAATATGTATATAACCGAACAATTATTTTTTCTGCACCAGTAATATATGAGAATAAAAGAATCAAGAATCAGCTATAATTTAAGTTGCGACTTTATCAAAGCATTTTTACTTACAATCTAATCACTCGAATCTTGCTTTCACCGCTACAGTTTTTCATAAACGAAGAAAGAAATGTCTAATTTATCGTCTAAGTGAACAAACATAACTCTATGACGTCACTCGGGGTAGTCATGCAATGCTATATTTAACATTTTCATCAGTGAACCTAGTCTTGACCTTTTGGGTGGCTCCAAGGCTCGAGAACTCGAGTTTTCAAGGATAGTTTTTACGGAAGGCTTCTTATACAAAATATCACAATTGAAAGTCGCAAATAGCAGTCACGCGAAGTGTTTTCCATTGTTTTGAGTAAATGCCATGTAAAACTGTATATTTTAGGTAATATGTGTACGTTACGAAAGCAAAGTTACTTGGTATATTGTTAGATAACCACGATAATTATTATTTGTATCCGCTTTTTTGGTCCAGTCGTTATGACCACTGGTCTCAGACCCAGAGGACCTGGGGTCCATTCCTAGCGGGGATAAACTTTGTTTAGTGGTAAGGCTTGTTTTGAGTCCGCCTGGCTAGCTACCACGATCGGAGCTAATTATGTCGCCATAACACCAATGTTCATAACACTTTTGTGTTAACTTAACTAACGTTGTTGTAACTCAAATAAAATAGTTTATCTCTTTAAGTTTAAAATTAATTTTAAATTAAATTTCACATGCCAGCTTCTGGTAAAATGTGTGAAACCTTTATCTGCCTATGAGACTTTTTGTACCAAATTTTATGCAAAATAAATTTAATTCCATTTCATTTATTTCAAAGATAGCAGTTGAGGATTTCGAGTGAAGTGCGCTTCCACGGGCTTATTATCATGCTTTTACGGGTGTTTGATGTTTTTAACCGTAAGAAATAAAAAACATATAAATAAATGGAAGTTAATTTACACCAACCTCTACGATTTACTTATAATAAATATAAAAATAGATTACAGTAAATGCCTTGATATTGAAAAATCTGAAGTTAAAATTCATCTTATACCTTTAAACGAGCAATTCTTGTATATATGTATATATTTATTCTGAATCTCGGAAACGACTCCAACGATTTTCATGAAATTTAGTATGCAGGGGGTTTCGGGGGCGATAAATCAATCTAGCTAGGTTTAATTTTTAGAAAACGTCGTATTATCCGTAAAAAAATGCCAGGTCCTTCTCTTTAAACACTAAAATAAAAACCAATAATTGACACATTTAGTTCACACGTTTATTTGATAAGAATCTCTCCGGATATTGAGTTTAACCGTAACTTGGTGTGGCATTGTGTGAGCGTTATTTCACCCCGGAACAAAAAGTTATGCCTTTATTCATCCCCTCATAGAGCACGTATATCTAGAAATGAAAAGTAGTGTTAAGTCTTATTTGTACCTATCGGTTGTCTTGTAGAGTGTACGAGCGATATTCGAACGATTTGATTGATGCTATTGGCGTAAAATGGAAGGTCTAAAAACTGTTAAATGGTAAACAAAATAAACATAACATTCGCAAATCAAAGGTCAGGGTAACCAAAAATTTTATGTTAACTCTCCAAGATCAATTAAACTGATGCATTTTTTGTATTCTAAGTACAAAGTGTTTTCGTTGTAGATGACACAATCTTAATCTGGTTTCGCCATTTCTGTCACATGTCACACACACCACTGTCATCGCACTCTTAGCTAATGCCTAACGTCGCTTCTACATGTAGGAAGCAGCTAACTCAATGAGCGATCCCATGGCACCTCTACAGTACGTATGTCCACGGGCGGGGTGAGACAGAAGATCGGAAATAAAAACACCCGTTTGGTCGGTGGGGGCAAGCCTACCACACGGGTGCGAAGGTCGACAGAATACTGAATCCTCGGTATTCGCGATAGCAGCTACAAAATGGTTACATTTTTGTAACCATTTTGTACATAAAAAATATATACTTATTCTAATATTTTAATATTTAACTAGTGAATTTTATGTAACTATTTAATTGGAATAAGTGAAAACATTCCCAAATATCTTGTTCAAAAATAAATTTAGTGTCACGTGATATGAATTACGTAATTTTTGGGAAGAGGACCAAACGATTTATTATTTTTACATTAATAGTTTATTTAAACATGTTGTGTCAGGTTACAGCAACCACCTTTCTGCGGTCCTCTTCATCACTAAAACGTAGATCTCCAATAAAAATATAACCGCAAAAGAAAAATAGGTCGTAATGGATAAAATTATAGCTTTTCGATTTACCAGCATTCATGTAAAATTTTCCTTAGGCTTTTAATGTCTGGGGCAAGGACACAAAGAGGTCAAGAGCGAGATAGGGTCTGCAATAAAAATATTACTTCAGTGCCACCACTTTTTTATCTGCGTATAACAAAAGTATGCGTGGTAAGTAGTTCTTGTGGTAACTCCATGTAGAAAAGCTAGAACTAGGGTTTGCTCCCGGGATTTCCCGGTACTGTAATAATAATTAGTAATTCCCGGGAAGTCCCGGGAAATTCCCAGAATACTCCTTTATCTAGTACCAGTACTAACATCGTGCTTCCCAAAATTTTCGGTATTAACGGAGCTTCACAATTACAGACTACAGGATTTTTATCTTTTTATATCCTATCCAAAACTGTCAAATTACTTTAATGAATATTCAACCATATGCAATATACGTAAAGTTCAAAGTCTATTAAAGAAATTTGACAGATTGTGGTATTCTCATGTGCAAGCGTCTGTACAATTGATTCGTCACTAATCGCTACTGCTACTGCGCTTGACTCCCAAGCAGACCTAGTCCTTGATGCCATCAGTTTTTACGTACACATTTAGCTCGGCATTAAAAATAAAACAAAAGCAAAGTTTTCTACAGTTTAAGCTACAATAATTGGCTAAGTACCGCTAGCTCCAAAAATTGTATCCCATCAACTCCAAATTTATTTCTATCTAGTACTGCCAACTCCAAAAACGTATATAGACCTCAGAATCCAATAAATTTCAATAATTTTGATTTTCATACATTATGGCCATCAGCTCCAAAAATATAAAGATTTGCAAAAAAGTGTTACCGTCAGCCTAGACTCAAGCGACCGAGTCATAATTTTGGTGTTTAGATTATAAATAAATATAAACAAACGAAATATTGAGAAATCGTATATTTCTTAAAAATCTGTCTTTGTTTTAGTTAACGTCGAATCACAGTTAGACTGGACCTGCCACACTTCTACCTCGCGTAATGTTGCTAGCACAAGAGCGGTTTCCCACTTTTTAGGGGTAACGTCCTAACACCAGAGACAAACTATTTATCGAAAAATATTTACAGATACATTTTTCAGCTTGCTCTGCAGGCTTAGAGATGTACACATATTATATAATATATCCTGATACGATGTTAATAGCTAGAGTTTTATGCTTTACAGCATCCTAAAGTTTATATGTAACTGCTGTTATTGTATTCTGAAGAGTGTCCTGGATAAATGTTACTTCATCTTTTTCACCGAATGATAAATAGATTGAATAGCTCATGATAAATTCAAGACTAGAAATTAAAAGTTAAATATTAAAAATTCAGAGACACTTTTCGATGAGCAGTTTACTTTCTGTCCACGTTATGATTAAATAGTGAAGAAGGTTCAGCGACTCTTAGATTTAATAATTAATACATGAATTTGGTTGGGACTAGTTTTTTATAAAAGTTACTCTCAATCTAAGAGTTATAATAATTGTATCTACTGAAGATATTTTTTATAAACACTGAGCAAACTTACTGCAGGGATTTGTGATAGTGGTCTATTCATGTTTGAACACAAATTGTTCTAAGGGTTGTAAAAACTTGTTAGTCCTACATAAACTCAAAGTCCAAACACCAGTCCACAGGCAACGTTGGTTACGTTGAATGAATGAAGAGTTAGAAACACACGATATCCATCTTTATCATCTTTATTAATCAAACAAAAGCTTTTCCTTTCTTAAGATTTATCTGAGCTAAGGTATTAACTGCACCTAACCCAGGTAAATAGAATGAAGATAGCCGTGAACGAAAACGGGCACCATATCAACAGATTCGTTCGCGGCCTCCGAAACGAAATGGCTTTTCTATTCAATTTTCGATAGAGATTTTTTACCAACCCGCAGTTTTGCGTACGGCGGAACCAATAAATCTCTTCTCGGAGGTAAGGGTCGAATTAATCACCCGACTGGTTCACCGACGCGTCTTTCGACAAGATCCTTTTTGGCAGACGAATGTCAGTCTTAACGTGTCGGGTGTAGAATGAGTTTTGGATGGTGCGCTATGTCTATTTACAGTTCAGCAGGTGAAAATAAGAAGTGGGAATAAATAGTAGGGCTTTCTCCGCCGATACACTCGCGAGAGATTAAAGTGTTCAGAATCGGTGGTGCAACATAAATTAGAGAAATGGCTCCGGCCTGATTACATACGAAGCGCCATTGTTTATTTATCCGTCTGCCTTCAATTAATGTGTGTTTTGGCTCCGTAAGAAAAGCTTCTCGGGTAATAAATGATGTTAGCCCTAATGAGTGAAAGTATTGTTTTTATTTGTATGTAGAAAAGTATATCTAGGCAAAATTATAAGAATAAGGTTTTACGTAGTTTTAATCAATATACCCTATTTCCTGCATTTCTAGCTTTGTTTCTCATTTCGTTGAGAAAAATATTTTTAATGAATTTTGATTATGGTTAACGCCATATTATATGACTGAAGCTCACCATAGCTTATGTGAAAACGGTTACTTGTTGTGTATTAGAGTGAGTGAGAGTGTGGTTAAAAATGAATCAAAACCCAAACCTTAATGTTTATTTTAAATATTAAATTAAACCAATTACAAAAAATATATCTATACGTTCTAGATCCACAAATTCAGTGAATTAAGAACAATAGTCTGAATTATGTCATAAAAAGCATTTATACAAACTTACAGAGCCTTTATACAAAGCAAAAGCACCTTATATATAGAAAAAAAAAAAAAAACTTAAATCCGCCAAAGCTATTTTTCTCACCAACCATAAACCAAAAAGAAGACACTTGGCTAAATTTCAGGAGTAAGCCGAAATTTAAAGGCGCCGTCGCTTCCCGCCCGTTAGGGCTAGGGCGGCCGCCCGCCCTACGAATTAATAAACAAGCTGGCCAAGGCCGCTCAGTTCCGACCTTTACACCATATCTTCGTCCGTTTTATCAGTAATTTGTAACGATCTATTCGTCAATTTCATCGAAAATATTAGACAATAAAATTAAACATGATAATCCTCCAGTAAAACCAATTACGGAACAATTTATTTATTTCAAATTTGAATTGACTTAAAGTCTTTGTTAGTATTGAAAGAACTTAGACTTCACTTGTGTGAGATGACCACGTGAAATTTCTAAACCAGAAACAAATGAATCGCTGCAAAAAAAAACACATAATCACGGTGTATTCCAATAAAGAAAAACTAATCGGCGCAATTAAAAAGAGAATCTTTTATTTTAAACCAAAAGACGGTCGCATTAAAGTTGATCGTTCGAAATCCTCAATTCGCCATAAAACGTCGTCGGGTCCCCGTCCAAGGAAACGTTGTCATTCAAAATCAGACCACGTGTACAATATTTCATCATCAGGGAGGGTTCTTCTCTCCCGCACCTACTTCGCGGCCCCCTCCCCATCCTCCGCAGCCGACCCAAAAAGTCTATCTGCACTTGACACGGGAGGAAACGGGACAGATTAACCGTAGTGAAGGGAACAAAGCTAAATATGTTTCAAGCTGATACTTACTCCTATGAAGTATAATGGAAATTTGCAGATTAATCGTTGTAGTGATTGGCATAAATTAAAAATCGCTGTATCAATATGATGAACGTTTGAAAATGATTACACATATGTAAGTATTTACATATCAGTCAGAAAAGAAAATATTTTAGGATTTCATTAAATAAACAATAATAAGAACACAAATGTAGATTAGCCACTTAAACTTTGTGTAACATAAAAAGTATGATTCCTTTTCTGAAAATCTTTGTATTAATATAATCGTATTTAAGAATAAATATTGCAATGCCAAGTCCATATTTCATACACTTGTTGACACCTAATAAGGAAGTATCTTAATTTTTGCGTGTACTACACCCAACCGTACTGATACACAACTAACACAATGCTGAAAACGGACGGAGGAATTTTATGATGGAACCATTTTCAGTCCACAGGGGCCGTATCCTCACACTGCACAGCAATGCTGCCGATCCATTTTGTAGTCGCTCAGCAACTCGCACAACAATCAATAGTAAGTGAGCTGGCTGGCTGGGTATAGTGGAAGTTACGGAGTAAATACTCCTTTTTGTCAATGTATATTTTTCTTTCGCTTGTATATGTTCTTTTGTTTTGTTCTTGTCATCGTTGCTGCTGCGGTTTGATTTGGTATGTTTTCTTTGATTTATTTCTTCTTATCATCATTATATAACGTTTTTTTTACTCTCCTTTTCCCTTTATACAGTGGCTTACATACTTTACTTATACTTTACCTTTATTTACTTTATGCCTTTGTTATATTTGAGTTGAGGCTATAGTATTGACGCTGCAGTTTTGTTTCCACGTTTTACTCGTTGACTGTGATACCCACCGCCAATTTCAAGAAAACTGACTGGCTGGCTGAGTATAGGTAGTTGAGGCTACTGTATCGACAACGCAGTTATGTATTCACATTTTACTTGCTCAAAATTAAGGCTATGAATGCTGCGGCGACCATACTCACTCAGCTCCAACATTAAGTGAACTGGCTGGCTGGCTGAGTGAGTTAAGACGGTTGAGGCGACGGTATCGACAACGCAGTTTTGTTTCCACACTTTACTCGTTCAACATGAAGGCTGTAAGCCGCGGCCCCCGGTACGCGTCGGTGTGCGACGCGCGTACGCAGGGGGGGTGGCGTGAAAAGTTTGAGCAGTAATTTATATGACGGTTTAAATAATTACCCCGCGTTTTCGGCTCAATTTGTAGATGAGGCCGCCGGATCGGCGGGCGGTGACGCTGCTCGTATGTATTACTTTTACGTTGCGGTGACGACATGATGAAATTGTTAATTGTGGATCGCGGTTTCGCGTTCGTGTTTTGTTTCCTTTTTATGTATACGCGTTGTGCGTTTTGATTTAAGTTGTACAAAAACTTATATGTTGTTGATGCGTTATATTTATAGAAAGAGAAACATATTGATCGCGCTGAAGTTAACGTATACTGGCAAAAACAAATGAAACATGTTTCAAAATAAAACTATTTTAAGTGTTTGAAATAGATTTTTCAAAATTTACTATCTGGGTCACGCTTCAAAATTAATTAAAGTAACTAATTATATTATTAGAAATATTGAAATGCAAATTAACTATTGTTAGGTAAATTCATGTTTTATTAAGAAACTGCGTGCAGATTAAGAAAATTATAATTCACAAAACAACAAAGCCACACCAGTGAAGCCTACTCTACAAGTATACTGATTAAACAAGTGTTTCTTTGTCTAAATAAAGAGTTCAACCTTTCCGGTGTTCTAATAACATTCTACGTTTTCCTTACTCCAATTGCCATCTGCTGGGGAAAAAGATTGCTTGTCAATAAAAATGTAAATTCGCCTTCAGCTCTCAGCTAATTCATTCCCAAATGGAAAGTCCGGGAGCGCGTCACCGGAGATCGATCTACCGTTCATTTCAACCTTTTTGCCCCTTTTTCACATTCCATATTGACCAGACGCAGTAAGTTTGCATACAGACTAATGTTTGCACACGGCACTTCGCAATAATCCCGCCATCCACACCCTTTTCGACAATACGCGCTCTTTTTGTGTCGAGTTAGATATTACCGTCCTTTTACGATGATTTATAGAGGTCCTTTCACATGAAAGACGGAGGGCTCGCGAACGACTCGATATGAATTCTAATACGCAATAACAACTATCGTGCACCAGCGAAATGAAACGGTTATGTCGCTGAAACAATTTCACATCAATTTGTTGTACAGAGGGCCACGCACGGTGGCGTGAGAAAAAAAATCGAAATACGCAAATTTGATCCAAAACCTCGGGGCTTGGCTCACACTCTCGCGGTGATACGCCTGACACCCTAATCAAATAAGTACCTTTTACCGGGCGTTTGGCGTTGAACGAAACGGGACCGTAATTTGGGTATGCTAAAACACATTTTGCGTTGAGCCACTTGAGTCTGACTAGCTTCCGCATAAAACGTATTTGTAGGAAGGACGACCCAGAAAATGGGTATAATATACTCACACTACCACCGCCGCTTCCTCGCCTTATTCTCCCCGTGCGTCCCCTAGGAGCCCGCAGAAATTTATATAACAAGCTATCTCGGGCCTCGGTTATTGTAGAGGAAACACGGACTCAGACATTATTTTTAATTAAACAAAAGTACTGGTGGATGGCCCAGATCTGAACGGACGCCGATTTGCTCGGCTCAAGATTATATTATAATCTCTTATTAATTACATTTAAAAAAAAAACATAATTCTCTGCAATAAAACGGGGAGATACAAAAGCTTGTTGGTTTGGTATTTAGAAAGGATTGCCGTACTCAGGAATCTTAAAAGCTTAAAAGATATTATTTACAGTTCAAGTGTTTCATTATTTACAGCTATTACTTTTATAAAGCTTCATAATGTTTATGTTGTGGCATCTTCCTTAAAGGTCATATAAAGTAAAGACAATCTGTCCCTAAAGCTTCACCCAGCCCAGTTTTGCTCAGTAATCATGTTGACCTCATACATACATAAGTATATTGATATTGCCCTAAAAACAAATAAATAATTGTAGCCATTTAAAAAGTAATTAGTCTAAAAGCACCCAAAAAAAAGTTTCGTTACAAAAATGAAGAACAGATCTCCCACTCCAAGGATAAATATTAATAAAAAATATAAAATTAATAAAAACATTAAAACGATACTGGCAACAAAAAAGGTACCACTATCATCCTGAAGTGTAAACAATTAGCAAATATAAAAATTGAGTACTATCCGTTGGATTTTTCGACGTCAATATTAATTGCCATTTTAAAAATCCGTTCGTATAAACAATTTTCAATTGTATCACGTAACAAGGGTGGGGGGAGGGCGCTCCCCCTCGTCCGACGTACATGCCTACGTAACCTGCCGCTACTACGGGTTCTAGAACTTTCTTTTAATGAGAAAAATCTTTTGGCATTAAAGAGTGCTTATGTAATAATAAGGAGCTCGATGGCGCAGTTAACGCGCCCGATCTGCGATTGCTGGGGATAAGCTACTTTCGCAAAGGCCGGTCATCGATGGATGACCAAAAATGTATAATCTCGAGTTCTTCCATGCTTCGGAGGGCACGTAAAGCCGTTGGTCCCGGTTGCATTAGCAGTCGTTAACAACCACCAATCCGCCCTGACCTGCGTGGTGGTTTATGGCCCGTTCTCCCTATGCATCCAGAAAGGCTCGTGCCCCATTAGTGGGGACATAAAATGAGCTGATGATGATGATGTAATCATGAAAGTCGTGGTGTTAGAGGTTTTTTCTCATAAAAAAGCTTCGTATTATTTTATTTCTGTATTTATTAAACAAATAGCAAAGTATTTTTAAAGACACATGAGACGAGCCTTTACTGTCGAGGTTATTGTATACTTTGAGTTGCAGACATCGACGTTTTCTTTTTGCTCACTTTTCTTGTATTTCAAAATTCATCATCGTCACCCTATAACAGTCCCACTACTTGGATCAAGCATACCACACATGAGCAAAGTACGTGAGGAAATAAAAAATTGAGGAAATTGTAATATTGCCCTTCGAGAGATGTTCATTAGAACTGCTTTTCCCTTGCATTTAATGCTAAAACAAGAAAACTAATATTAAAATCAGTTTTTCTCTATCACTGAATCAACACACAAACTCATTTAATGTTTTTAGTACGAAATAGTAGCAGCAGCAACGTATTTACCTATTTCTACTTAAATATTTTTATACAGTGCCTAACTATGCGAAATTCTTAAAACAATAAAAGTTTTTTGGCACCAAAACTAGTAAAGCTCTCTGGTTCTAATGTATATTTCTCTACTGCTTTATACACATGTGGATACTAGTAGATTACAAACAATTCCTCGAAAGAGTTGGTCTAGTCAATGTTTATGTGGCTTCATTTGAATTTACTTTATCGCATACTGCAATCGGTTATGTAATCCGAAGAATTCCTGTGCATGGAAGCAAAGTGGTTTTTTTTTGGAGAGAATTTGCTGATTGCCTCAGACGGCATTTTTAGCTTCACCGGGCTTTTTGGGGGTGGCGAGAAACTTAACCCTTTGACTGGTACAGCATAATAGATTTTTTATTGGTTTTCGATGCTAATACAACCACATAAGGTTCAAATTATGGTGGCAACTATATTGCCACTACCAGTAAAAGGGTTAAAGGGTTCCACAAGCCGTATGAAACGAATCACCTTCGGACGTTTTCTAGAGGGAACGGCATTACGCGGTGCTAGTACATGCTAGTATGGGTCCCCGTGCCCTACTAGATTCTCCGAAGGGGTTCGAATCGGGTCGAAATATGGTGCATCCATACCGCAGTTACTGTTTATGGAGCAACATAATGCAACACTATAACATTAGGTGACATTCTTAAACTATTGTGACCATTTATTGCTATTGGTTGACTGTTGCTCATCGTACGAATCATCACGATACCTCCCGCCTGGCCCTCAAAATGCCACTACACACGCTACATGCTACTTCACACGAATGATGCTATTTACTAGTGCAATAGTATTGGTCAGAAACACCGTACCTATATTCGTAGAACAATAATACGAAGATCCGGTTCACACGTGTTTTTTAACTTATTTTATATTATTAGCCAATCGTTTTTTCTTACCACTCCCACGACCCGTTCAACCCGCGTCGAGGTCCAAGCCTTTATGGTGTCCTCGGGTTGATCCGCTCCCGTTCTGATCGAAACCCCTCGCAAATCCTAGTATGAAATGAGGACACGCTTGTTGAATGCCATTCCCTCTAGAAACCTTCTGACGGTGTTTCGATCACTCGGTTTGAGGAACCCTTTTAGTTTCTCGCGGCCCCCAAACAAGTCTGGTGACGCTGTACAGGCCATCTGAGGCCAACAGCAAACTTGAGTTAACCCCTTCAGACCTGAATTAAAAGGGAGTGTTTAAAAAAATACAATTGATAATTTACAGCATATTTATGGTCTCATTAAGGTATTTTTGGAAATTTTTATTTTTTTTATTTTAATAAATATTAAGATATTTTTGTGTCCACTGACATGGACACTAGGCTTAAACCGTTGTTTGATAAATGATTTTTGTATTTGCTTATTTACTTTTATTTATTTTTGTTATAAACCTTTCTATAATAATTAAGGTGAACAAAATAATAATTCATTATTTTTTATATCAACATATTATTTTAATAGCATAGCAAACTTCAAATAATCATGAAAAACACTAATTGTTTTGGTGAAATGCTCGGAAACAATTTCTATCAGTAACGAAACACAAATGTATATCGCATTTTAGGCAATAAACATGTGTTTTTCCTTTACAGCCTGGTTTCTTGCACCTTGTAGCTTCTTTTTTTTTTATCATATTCTGGCAAATGATCGACAGTGTCGTATTGTATTTCACTAGCCGGTCTAAATTCAATACATCGACGACTTTTAGATGAACTAGCTGGCGTATTTATTGGACTGCTGTTTCCAGAACTAGATGGACGTCCTCTTTTTCTTGAAATAAGTGGTTGTCCCATTTCTATTAGAGCTTCAGCTACTCTCTGGTGAAAATGTTAAAGGTCTAACATGTCTTTGTTAGGTATTTTACAGGCTTGACAGTCTTCTTTATATTCCAACCAACTGTTAGTCACCGCTAGGTCAATCGCGTGAAATATCATTCGCAACGTCCATTTTTTAGACCTTATAAAAATGCGGTACAGGCTAAGTAGATGGTCAATTTTATCAACGGCTCCCATGCCATTGTTATATAATCGTACAAGTTCTGGACGCGGAATTGATATGTACGTTTTTGATAACTTGTTCCATCTTCGCGCCTCGTCTTCCTCTCCAATCCAAGTTTGGTAGTGCTATGATCATCTGATGTGCTTGCTCGTGGTTCATTTTCATATTCTATTTCTTGATCATTTTCCAAGTTTTCTTCCAGCGGCTGTAGTTCATTTGGGCGTACAATATCACTACCTACACGAGTTTTCATCGACGAAGCTGGCTGTATAATTTCATCATCACTTTCTTCATCAAGGTCCGATACTGTACCATTTTCAAGAAAGTCGAGCAGAAAGTCAACGTCTTTGTTTGTTGATAAATCTAATCCTGAAATAAAAAAAATATACATATAGTTTCCAAACATGATATACTATTTGTGCACGTACATATTTACGATCGAGTCTGAATGTCCATTGCAGTGGACACACAAAACTACTTACATTTTGTCAAGAACATTGACAAAAGTTAGTAATATTTTTATGTAAATACAAATATTAACATATAATCTACAAGAAAAAAAATAATTTCGGGACATAACAATGAAAATACAAATGAAAATAAATTTATAAAATCTGCTTACCCGTACTGCGTCTCATCATGGCGGTGGTCAATATTCGACTTATTATTTTGAAGTACCCACATCATGTTTCTTAGAACTGATGAAACATAAACAATGCTCATTGTATATAGAACGCCGTATAATGTTTACATTAGATTTAGAACGACACTGGGTCAAATAACAAAAATATTTTAGTCATGTCCATTGAGATGGACGCCGGGTCTGAAGGGGTTAATAACGATATTTACATCCCAATACTTCGACTACCTACTTCATACTAGGTGACCGCACGTCTTGTGTGAGAGGTACCATAATATTTGGAAGATCGGGATGTATCGAGCCCCTGTGTGGTGCCGGGGATAAAGAATTGCACCACCCCATATCTTCCCGAGGGTGTCGTAAAAGCAGACTAAGGGATCATTCCGGAGGATGGGCAGCAGCATCTCTCTGAGGTTACTCTTAATCAACTGCGATCGCCAATCCGCCTGCCAAGCGTGGCGATTACGGCAAATACCCCTCATGGAGATCCGTGGGG
Source organism: Eudonia mercurella (assembly GCA_963082485.1). Taxonomy (NCBI): domain Eukaryota; kingdom Metazoa; phylum Arthropoda; class Insecta; order Lepidoptera; family Crambidae; genus Eudonia; species Eudonia mercurella. Next base: position 8,867,919 of record OY720028.1, read on the forward strand.
GAGGCCTTTGTCCAGCAGTGGACGTCTTTTGGCTGAGATGATGATGATGATGATGTATCGAGTATTCGTACGAGTCCAATTCATACGCAATCGCATCCAAAGTGCGGCTGGTCTAAGATTTTTGAAAACAGTGTCATACACAAACAGTTCCACTGTGTTCCAACGAAGCCATATCGCCCACACAGATCGTATAGAGGAATCATTCGCGCCGGATAATTTTGTAATTGCTTATATTGATTGGTTGTTTCGTCCCCTTTCGTGACGTAATACCCTTTTCATAACAATCTGTATAATTTTAGAATTGTGTAAGCCGAAGTAGTAAATTTATATTATCTTTATACAAAGTGTAACAGAAAGGTGTGTTAAAAATGAAAAAAGTTTATCCGATCTTAATCTTGTATGCAGAGTTACTAAAACATAATTGTTAACTGTAATTTATTATGCAATTTTTATTAAATATTTATATAATGACGTTACATCTAAATAAACAAACAGCCCTAGTGGTTTGGTAACTTCTGTGTACTTACATATGATCACTTTGCTTGCGTATGCACGCCTGACGCGCATGAAATCACCAATATAAACATTTAATTCACAATTGCCAAATTTAAGTTAATAATAATGTTATGATATGTTGACTTGGCAACAACACATACAAGATCGGACACTTTGGAACTTTTCATTTTTACCACACCTCTCTGTTACACGTTGTATATAAATCTATTTTCATTTAAAAATTATGCACCTAACTAAAACAACAAACTATCGAGATATATAAAACTAATTGCAGCGCATCTATCTTGCTGGGGTGGTCTGGAAAAATCGGGTGCAGACAAAGTGGGTTGCCCTTATACGACCTGCAGACGATCTTGCAGAATGTCAACCTCAACCAAATTATCGACTCTGCTACAACTTTACTGGAATTTTAATCATTTAACGTGTACTTGGGATCATCAGTCTATACAGCCTGTATAGTTTTCCAACTAATAAGGTTGGACGTTGGATTGGTTAGTTGGATGAGCTTAAAATGCGCTTGCTGAGTTTTTATCGGTTATTCTCAGAAATATTAATCATCGAACGTTTACTTGGGATCATCAGCCTATTGCTAAACCACTAATAAGGTTTTACGTTGGGTTGGTAAGTTGGATGAATTTAAAATGCGTTTGCTGAGTTTTTTGTCGGTTCTTCTTAGTGATTTTAGTCATCGGACGTGTACTTGGGATCATCAGCCTATTGATGAACCACTAATAAGGTTTGACGTTGGATTGGTTCATTGGATAAGTTTTGAAAGACTATTTTGACGGTGTTTCTCAGTACAAGACATTTAGACTTACTAACTGTTGGTGAAGTGACATTTATAAGAGCTCAACTATAATAGCCAGTACTGAATTAAAAATAAAATCTATTGTTGAACGTTCTATATGTCCCAAAGCTGGACTTTCTTTCGTGAACATGGAGGATCAGGCTAAAAACCACCACGCTAGCTTTATGCGGTTGGTGAGTTCTAATGGCTGCTATCTTACCACAACAATCGGGACCAAAAGCTTAACGTGCCTTCCGAATATATATTTTTAATCACCCATCTTGATTCGACATTCGAAAGGTTGCTTCACTTGAGAGATCGCATCCCGAATGCGCTAAGCGATGCGTCATTAACCATTGTTGTTAAAAGATTATTTAACTAGCCTTAGGTAAACCAATAGGTTTAGGAGTTTAATCAACGTAACAAAACCTATTATTCTAAAAGCCTCTGTATTTAACTACCAAACTGTTATTAAATGCCACAATTACTAATATTGAACCGATACATTTATTAGTTTTGATAGTGCTAGGGTTTGCACAGAGCCCGTCTGTATGTCTACCAATCCCATACCTATATCTGCATTGCCTTGCATAGCTGTAATCCAGTTTTTTTTAATAGTTAGCGCGGAAAATGATTTCGAGTGAAGTAATTTCATCTGATATTAAGGCGAAGGGTAAGGCACACTAGCGCCACCAATTGATAATTTGACAATTACTAACAGACCGGATCTTTTTCTAAACATTGCGTACCGTCCGATAACAGGAAAGCATCCATAGTATTTATTTAATAATTGTGCACTACTTTTTGTTGCGTGGTTTATTCACAAAACGGGCTAGGCATTTATTCACAAACAATGGCCACTTTTGGTGTTAGCGAATGAATACAAAAACAAACCTAAAAGTAGTGCACAATTATTAAATAATAGATGTTTGCTCAGTGTCGGAAGGTCCGCAATGTTTGAAAAAAAATCCAGTTTAGCAGTTATCAAATTAAATCCATTAGCGGCGCTAGTGTGCCATACCCTTCGCCTTAAGTGGAAATGGAGTCCAGACTCGAAAACAACTGGTGCAGCGTGAAAACAACGCGGCATCAGTCACTCTCAACCTAGGGCTCACAGGGTGTCTCTCCACGTCTCCTTTGAAGGACGCCCATATAATATCATAGCAGGAAGAGAAAACGTTCCGAAATTCCATCTCTTGAAGGTGCGATAAAGAAAAGAGTCAGTCCATTTATTTGTGCGCGATGGAATATTTGCAACTATGAAGCGGTGATTCCGGGGAGCATCACGTGTACTCCTATGTTTTGTTTGAGATCAGAATCTCTTCTACTTATACAATAACGTGTCTATAATGAGTCTGTAGCCTGATTTTGGCGTTAAAACTGTGAATAAATTTTTACTTTTTATTTTTAAGTGCTAATTGCTGTACTGAAGCTGAATTAAATATTTATAAAATACTTACAGTAAATTCAGCTTCAGTGCAGCAGTTAGCACTTAAAAATAAAAAGTAATAATTTACTATAGCGTTGTGTCATCAAATTTGTGGTATTTCATCTGCAAAGATGAATCTGCATTGCCATCGGTTGCAATAACCTTTGGACAGATGGCACTGTGTCGCTATAAGCACTCAAAAACTAAATACAGTGACATAATTCAGCGCTTACGCCAGCCTTCCCGGTAGCATAGCGGTCAGCGCAACCGCCCGGATTGCGGAAGACCCAGGTTCGATTCCTGGCTGGGTCGGGTGGGCGTTTAATTTTTTCACTGTATTTTATAAATATTTAATCCAGCTATAGATAAATTGGCAAAATCAGGCCACCGACACACGATCGATCATGGACGTTTTTAAATAGCCGGATTGAAGCCCCGATTTCATCACCATCATCAACAGCCAGTAGGTACCCACTGCAAGGTGTACCATGCCACATAAGCCGACCCTGTGCTGTGCTAAGTCAGGAGTTACCCTTATCAGACGATCATGGCACTCACTCATGCCTTGACCAGTAGATCAGCGAATACCCAAGATAATTAAAAAACTGGTATCGTAATTACCTTGCATAGAGGCATCAGCAGTAAGGATGTGGATTTAGAAGCTTGATGTTAAGCAATTTTCTTAATCAGGTGACGCAAGATGGGTGACCAGATGAAAATGTGATGAAGGGTGTTGGCGAATCGAACTGTGAGTACACCTATTGAGATGCAAGCGTTTATTGGCTGAGCTGACCATCAGAAAACTCGTATAGTTGATTGCAATACTATCGTATAAATAAAATAGTCCTAAAAACAATATATTTTTCTGCCAATTCAGTAAATACCCATGAAGCATGGCCCATACGCAGATTAGTCCAGTTCTGTGCGTAGTAAATATTAAAAGCTTTCAAATAAATTAAATAACGTTCGAGGCACGCCTATGACGCTGTAGAATAGGGACTCATATTGTTGAGTGCGCATGCACTTAAAAAGTTATAGATAGGTCTCAGGAAATGACTTCAAAGTTTTATATTTTAAACTATTATGACAAAACTTATATTTCAAAATTATATTTTAAGTATAGTTTTTGTATTTGAATAATATAATTGTATTACACTTCATTTCATTTTTAAGATTTGAATTTTTTCTATGTGTTGAAAATGAAGTAGTAATTAAACAGAAATTTATGAGTCAATTTGACTGAAATTGACAATAAAGACTGGCCATCTATCGTTTTTGACAATCGTGACGAGTCCGATTAAGTCATTATACATCTCTAGTAATGCTACCTTTACACTAAATTAGTGCAATACATATTTTTGATCGCAAAATTTTATTTGATTTTTTTTATTAACGCAACATACTAAGCAAAGGTATCATAATTATGTATGCATACCTTTATACCTGACCTTTCGATAGAGCTAGAGTGCTTTTTTTTTAAATGTGAAAAATGAATTTAAAAAGCTTTTTTATTAATCTGAATATGTAACCTTTTCGCTAACAGATGGCAGAAATAAGAACTCACACATATACATACATGACCCCTGAAAACATTTACATAAGTTTTTTTGGGTCTTTGTAATCGTATAAAAAAATGTGGCTGCTATATCCATGTCTAGCGTTTGTTAGGTCTGCGTGGACGAGTATAGAAAAATATCGGTCTAGCGATATTATTGGTTAACAGATATGATAAGGAGGCTCGATAACGTTTCAACAGTAATTACTAACGTGCAGCCTTTATCGCACCCATTTATTGATTAACACTTCTACGAATGTCCTCAAAAATAATTTTCCTTGCGGTCATACATATCAATAAAAAAGATACCTATCCATCAAATCTGGATCAAATCAGGTATCAAATCTAGGTAATAAATAATATCTTGAATATCTAAACTTATAAAATTATGCATTTTCAGCCAGAGTAAGATTTTTAAAAAAATTTATATTCCACATTGGGGTTACAATGCGCTCGATCTTTATCTCACTTCATAGTACGTCACGATAAGTCCGAAGGTGCAAGCGCACTTTACCTTTAATCCTAAACCATTGAGAAACTAGCTACCTTATTTCTTGTTTGAATAAACTAATCGGATCTGTGTGGATTTAAATTTGATCCAAAAAACCTTACTGAAAAACAAAAACGCCTTAGTGTTCAGTTCAAGCCTTTCCATATGAACGATAAGAACATGGGGAGATTGGGCAATAAGCTATCACGCTGGCCCAATGCGGGTAGGTTGTGAAACATCGAACAACTAAAATAATACACACATCAAGCACAGGCGCGAAAATAAGTCTGCAGTATGCGAACATGCCCTAGAGTGGCCCAACCATTACATCACATTTGATAAACCACAAATACTCGCTAGAGAACAACGATTCATCCCTAGGATGATACGCGAAGCTATTGAGATTAAAATACATCCTAATTTTAATAGAGAAGATGGTTGGAATCTACCACCAGCGTGGGATCCCATCATACAAAATATTAAATCCCAGCACCAACACCATACTGCCAGACCAAAAGATACTGTAAGCTCTTTCTGCGTAAAACGGAACGCACCTGATTAAATGAGGGTATACAAGCTACTAACTAATTATGAGACGACTAACAACTCAGTCTCCCTGTGACCATGGACCCTGCCTGCAAAGGGTTCGAAACATCAGGATAAACATTAAAAAGTAATGTGTAAAATAAACGCGAGTAGATCGGTAAAAGTTGTTTCATTTAAATGTGTAGTGTTCGCGTAAACTTTAGAAAACAATATAATAATACATTGAAATGAAAAAACTTTTACGGATCTACTCGTGTTAATTTTGCATATTGATGTTATTTTGTTTTATTCTGACGTTTCGAAACCTTTGCGGGGTCCCTAGTCACAGCTAGGCTAAGGTGTTGGTCGTCTCACAATTAATTTGTATCTTGCATACCGTCTATGTATTTTTATCAGGTGCGTTCCGTTTTACGCAGAAGGTCCATGCCGTTCCGTTTTCCGAAATGACAAGATAAAACTAAATTACATCAATGTGTAAAGTAAACGCAAGTAGATCCGTGAAAGTTAATTTATTTTAATACATTTTACACATCACAATGATACGTCTAGCTCTCTTATAACAACAATAGTGGAATAGTTAGAGGGTGGGTGATACAGAATTGGCTGAGACACAATAATAACGCGTTAATAGCATCCCGGAGCGGAGACGTGCCCAGCAAATATAATTTTCCACCACAGTTTAGTTTTCATCAAAACAACGTGAAACAAGTATAGAGCAAGTATAGAGTGAGAAGTATAGATACATGAGTAACGTAAGAAAAAAAAGCGGTAGAGAATAAATGAGTTTTGAGATTTTCAATCGTTAACTGTACCAGCAGCGTTATGTGATATAACTGTATGTAAAAAAAATATATTATTATAAAATTAAATACTTTATTTTAAAATATGAAAATAAACCTATGGACGAGTAATAAATAAAATATCGCCTATGATAATCTAAAACTAAAACAATTTTAACAGTATCTGTTTGTGTGGATGAAATTAAGTATACATATTTTTATTATTACTTTTTAAATAAATAGCGTTTTTCGGATGTATTGACTTTAATCCAGTGGATCACTCACTATATAAGGTCACTTTTTATCAACTGCAAATATTTTGACAAAACATCTAATTATATCAAAGAAAAAGACTAGCATTAAAAAAAAATCAGGCTAGTTTTTTTTAACTTTTCCTGACACAAAAATTGTAATATTTTTAAGAGCGGCCTCTCTGTCGGCTCTTTTCAATTAAACTAGGGACACGTGTAAACGGTGAAGGCATTGCGGCCTCTCTGTTTCGGCTCCTTTGAATTGAAACTACCTTTCGGTGCTTTATTTTACTTTTTAATCGAAATGTCTTTTAGCATTTTTCTTGAAAACTAGCGTATAAAATTTTAAGGTTTTTTCATAAAAATAGTTTATATGCAATGTTGTTGAATTTATCCTCAAAATATTTGCAGTTGATAAAATGTGACCTTATATTTACTTACTTCTTTTTGCTTCTATTTACTTCTCTTTTGCTTGTATGCAGATCGAAAGAGAGCGTTGTTTCATGGTTGTCAACGTCTTAATAACCTATGCGAGTGATCCGGTTGCATCAGATCATTGTTCCAGGCAGCTGTGAAAATGGCAATGATGTTGTCCAACCTTTGATGAGAAGAGGAATGCTAAGAAGAAGAAGAAGAAGAATATAAATAAATAAAAAATATTAATTAAAAAAAAATATGGCTATGTACTAGCTAGCTATTTACAATATTTTTTTATAAAGGTCTATTTTTGAAGAGTCTAAACCTTTATTAATTATTATAGTTAGGCCGACTTAAAACAAATCATATCACTACTACTATCTTTATATGCAAGGAGTTTTTATTAATAACAGATAATTATGCTTTTTTAAATAGAATCTGATACCTACTTGTAAATTGTTACTGAAAGAAAATTGTATTGTGCCGCCTTAAATCTATTTATGTACAGAATACGCTTAGCGTATTTAAATAACAATAGAACTCGATTTATTTAAGCATCAATTTAATAATTGTCCGATGAGACTTACTAGTAGTACATCAGTTCAAATGTCATTGGCCCGTGTGACCGTGTGACCTATATAAGCGACGAGAATCGTACCAATTCAATTCAATCCAATTACTATACATTTATGAAAGTATCAGAGCACAAATATAGGAAGTATGTGAACTATGTAATGTTTTAGGGTAAAACCACCAAAGAGTACGTATTCCTATGCCTACGCAATTCTATTTTTCCTATAGACAAACACACAAGGGACTAAATATTTATATAAATAAAATAAATAAAATACAGTGACAAAATTAAACGCCCACCCGACCCAGCCAGGAATCGAACCTGGATCTTCCGCAATCCGGGCGGCTGCACTGACCGTTATGCTACCGGGAAGGCTGACGTAAGCGCTGAATTTTTCCACTGCTTTTTGATTTTTGAAATGTTTTAGAGCGACATTAGTGCCATCTATCCAAAGGTGATTCCAACACCTATAGTATAGTATGTAGTATGTAGCTATAGTAGTGTAGCAATTAACACTTAAAATAAAAAGTAAAAAAACACAAGGGATTGATAAATACTAAGTACCATATTGACTCCATGCACACGTTAATATGTTACAGGCAAGCAGTTGCTAACAGTTTAAATATTATTCAATTAGTAGTACTAAGGTACTCTTTAGTCGTGCGTGCTCTTTGGTGACTTACTCTAATATATATTTTTTAAGAGAACCAATCCTTTTTGTCTCAAACAAAAATCCTCTGAAAGTCTTCACATCATCACGAGCTGATTTTATGTCCCCACTGTCGGGGCACGAGCATTCCCTATGTAACCTATGTAACCCTATGAAAACAACAGGGAGAACGGGCCATAAGCCACTACGAGGGCCCAGGGTGGATTGGTGGATGTTAACAACTGCTAATGCAGCCGGGACCAACAGCTTTATGTGCCTTCCGAAGCACGGAGGAGCTAAGATAATAAATTTTGGGTTACCCATTCGATGACCGGCGGATAATTGTTTAACTTCATCAATCGCAGAACAGATCCTCCTCCTTGATAGGAGGTTTTAAATGAAAATTGACTTACTGCCTGCTGGTAAAATGTGCTTTAAGTCATATAGATTAGAGTATTACTTTTGCTTTACAATGTATTATACCGTTTCATATTGCACTATTACAGTATTGTTGTTGTCTGGCTGTGTACGACAGTGTACGTTTAAATTGGTTTCACATCAGAGAAATAATTAATCATTGACGAAAGGTATAGCGACGTCGCCTCCTGTGACTTTAACAAGCATGCAGAGCTGAATTTGTATTGTTTTTATAGCATTTAGCTCGCGCGTTGGCTTATGGCCCGTTCTGCCATCCATCCAAAGGGAAGGTTCGTGCCCCAGCAGTGGGCACATAACATGAGCTGGTGATGTTATGTAATATCATAATTGTGAATGAATAAAACTGGAATCTTTTTAGGCAGACGATTGATGAAAGCGAGTTATCCTATCGCTGACTTCCATCTCTGTCACACTCTCGTTCAAAGTTCAAACTATCCTTACTCCATATACGTCTAGAGCTAAACTAATGTCCGCAAAGGTCATTAAACTGCGACCTAAATAAGCGCCAGCAATCCAATTATCATGAGTATGGACGGTATAGCTGGACAGTGTGGGGTGGAATGCATTCCATATTGCTACACGCGAGTGCAGTCGTGCACTCAATTGTTAGTCTGATTTGAAGGACAGCTTGTTCCGTGTGTGTTGGTTGACGTATTGTGTTGTCAATGCCACTTTCAGTACTACATGCTGCCTTTACTAAAATAATATTATGATAATTTTAATTTCGTTTTGTAATAATGTTCTATTACGACATGATTCCAAGCAGACGTATTCTGAGTATAATGTATAATGTTAAGGAATTTTAACACCTTAAACAAATTTATTTGCATTTAGTTGAGTCCTGACATTTCAAAGCTTTTGCAGGGACCTTGGTTACAATGCTATATAAACATAGGGTGCTGAGTGCAAGTTATAATCATCATTTGATCATATTAAAGAAAAAAACAATTTTTAAATTAACATTTTAACAAGTAGGTACTTGTTCTACATCCTCGGTAAGATGCATCATCCTCGAGGTAAACTGCAAAAGGTGAAATTAGTTTAAAAATATAAGAACTACGACGCCATAGCCAGACAGATAGCCAGACAGACTGCTAGACGAGAGGCAGACAGAAAGACAGCCAAATTAGTAACACTCCTCTTTTTATTATTTGGCTAAGATATGTACACTAAATAAAGAAATTTATTGGCACAGAATTGTATTGGAAACACAAAAGATATCACTCTCTGTCAGTACCTATACATATCTCGAAAATAAATAACATAATTTATTAAAAAGGTTATTGCTATTTTACTGAAAATATTTTTAAGACTATCCGTCTTGATTGTACCTGATTCATTGTTTTGTTTCAACTAAAAGTTTTATCTCGTTAAACGGGGTTAGAAAAATGGACGGTTGGGTTTTTTGCCAATTGGTACGGCTGAGAGAAATGAGTATTTTAACATTTCGCCGAAGTAATAATTCATAGAAAAGGGGGGATAACAAAGAATGATACGCTATTCGAGCTCATATTGCTTATCGTTATATTTATATTGGTTTTTTTTTTTACATCATTACATTGACCCCTTGGTGGTGGAGTGGTAAAGCGCCTGGCCCGTTATTTGTAGGTCCTGGGTTTAATTTGCCGGTTGGGTAAGTGTGTTTCGACAACCAACTGATGGTAAGAAACGATAAGGCCGAAGATAAAAGCCTTCTTCTTATATGACCGTTGTTACTAATGAAAATTATATATTTCTTTTATTAAATTTTTTAACTATAATAAAGTGTTGTTATATTAGCAGGTCTGCAAGTGCTGAGGTTAAGCAACTTTCGCAAAGGCCGGTCATCGGATGGGTGACCAAAAATTATCATCTCGAGTTTCTCCGTGCTTCGGAAGGCACGTTAAGCCGTTGGTCCCGGCTGCATTAGCAGTCGTTAATGACCACCAATCCGCACTGGGCCCGCGTGGTGGTTTATAGCCCGTTCTCCCTATCCATCCATAGGGAAGGCTCGTGCTCCTGCAGTGGGGACATAAAATGAGCTGATGATATTAGCAGATGTATATAGCGGATAGGAAGACTTAAAACCAGCCCTGCTAATTATTTAGCCCCTGTAGCGAATAAAACTAATAGTTGTCTTACCACTAGACCAAAGAGGCAGTTCAAATATGTGCGCTTTCTTCGGCGCCTTTTCGATTCATAAGGGTTTCATAAACCGCCTTTCGGCGACAAAATGAGAAGGTATGTACATAATATCATACAACTATTCAGAACAGCTCCAGCATCATCAGCTTATCACCGGGACGTTACCCACCATCAACAACAATTTTGCTACTCTGTATTAATAAAAATATATTAGATAAAGATTTTTAAAAAAGATGTCTACAATATTACAGAGATACATAAAAAACTTAACTAACAAGATATTGTGAGCAAAGGGTAGGTATACGTCTCAGCAAGGTTTTGATTTTCAGTCTAGCCTCAGGTAAATAAATGGTCGGATGGGGTTATGAATAAAATACGCCTTTTAAGTCTTTTTCACATGGCTTGTTTAATGATATTTATATAAAAAAAACACATTTACAAAGTATTTTTTTAAAAAGACTTGCTGCTGGTCAGTGTTATTTTTCTAATTTATTTAATAAATTACTTAGACCACAATTTCCATAATGTATCCTAACAGACCAACGTGTCTATATTTATACTGTGGATCAACGATGAATATATTGCGACAAATAACTTGACGGCATGGAGTTTGCATACAAATAGCTGTATGATTCTATTTAAATGAGACGACCGTGTAATATATCTGCAATATAATTGAATATTCACTTTGAAGTGTCATCGGATTGCTACACACAGCTGTAGAGTTGAACCTTAGGTAGTATTTAATTTTATTTTTATTCCACAATGGTGCGACACCATTTATTTATTATGTCTTTATTTATTTATTATTATAATTGAAAGTGTAGATGTGGTCAAAACTGGATCGCGCTCTCCCATAAGGTGCCCTTGTTAGGTATGCATGTATCCTTTTGAACGTTTTATTGTTTTGTTGTGCAGGTCAATACATTTTTTATTTATTTAAGTATGTTTATTTTTATATCTGTCAGTAAACACAGTCGCCAGAAGAGTACACCACAGCCTCGCCGTCCGCACAAGAAAGTGTTATGTATCCTCGAAACCAGTGATAAGGTATCCTTCTAAGGGGTGCGTCTACTAAAATAATTATATTAAACGTTAGGTACCTAAACTTTTAATCTAAGTTCTAAGATAACGTATATCCTCTTACCCAGAGTAAATGGCACTCATTTACTACAATTTATTACATTATTAAGTGAACAATATTAAAATTTAATTCCAAACTCGACTGCTGCGTATTTAAATATGAATACTTACACAAGGTCAGATAAAGTATACCTTCGGGTTGTAGCCTCTCTATGGCAGCATGCAAGGACGGGTCGACTTCAAATATTCATACCGAGATCGATATGAGTGGCTCAATGCGCTTGCTTGCCGAGGTCGGGCCACATACTAATCAAAACGTAATTCCGAGCTAATATTGTATTCGTACCGCCCGTTAGGTATTTACACCCACAACCAATGCGAAGGTTCACGAATCAATTGATTTTGTATCTCAATAATAGGCGCATACGTTGACCTTTCCGTCCTTTTATTATGGATTATGCAAATTACAGAGCAATGTTTTTGTTTTTACGCTTGCGGCGCATGTTGCATGTCGTGTCGTGTCCAGTCGGGTTTTGTTTGGAAACATTGATGCGCAATTGTTTTAACCTAAGACAACCATGAAGAGAAGTTCCATGACGAATTTCTTTTATTTTTATGTAGCAAATGTCGCTGCTCTATCTGAAGTTAAACGGAGGTAGAATTCAGATGTAAAGACAGCTAGTGATGTAGGATTGTGCCGCTCTAGCCGTCCTTAGTTTGCCGACCCGCAAGCTGCTTCTTGATCGTCTATGGTAACAGTAAATATCACTTTAATTTTCACATTTCCTTTGTGTTAAGATTTCGCATGCTTAATGGAATACTGACTCAACTCAAAAAAGATGATTTTTGGGAAATTGACACAGAAGATCTTGCTATGAGGACTTAACCTACTTGTTGACGCATAAAATTAAAACTGATTTATTAATTAGTCATGAATGCTTGTATTTGGAATGAATAATAAACTATTGACGAGATTTGATTTTAAAAAAATCCAAAAAGAATTTCTATCCATTTAAAAAATATATTATAAAGAGTACATTCTAAGTTAGGTCAGTGTTTTATCAAAAGAAAAGCAGAATTTTTAAATAAAAATGTTCCATTAAGTTTTAAGCCTGTTTTAGATTAATTAATCAATTATTAATGATGACTAATTCAGTATTTAGTCTGTTTATGATTACTTCAGGAAAACACATTTAGAAATTGGGTCACTTTACTTAAATTAGCAGATCTTGAATAAACTGAATATTGGCTTTCGTTAATTAATTAAAAGACAAATATGATTATATTTGTCTTTTAATCAATATTTTATTGCCACATCCTTCACAAGTAGCAGATAAAAAAATAAAAAAAACATGCATATCCGTTTAACTTCTTTAAAAAAATAAATCAACTTTGGTAATCCAACCTATTAAATAAAATAATGTCATAAACAAATCTCTATAAAACATAAAATAAAAACTTCTAAAAAAACATAATATTTAAACTTAGGGACCCTCTTTTTTAATTACTTTGGTATGTAATCAAAAATTAGTCATTGTTAGTTGTTGTGTTGGTACATTAATAGGTAAATAATAGAGTTATAAAAGTCCGAATAAAAATTTGGACTCTCTTAGATCTTTCTTCTTATTTTCGCGTAGTTCTTGCTTTTGTATGTAGACGTTAGTTGGTACAATTTCACACAGAGGTAGCATTTTCTTTCTCTTATTTCTGACGCACACTTCCTGGTATTCACTATCTTTGTACGAAGTTTTAACAAAAAATGAAAAAGGTGTATCTTTGCTCACTCTTATCACCTTTAGGTCATTCCATAAGACAGTTCTCCCGTCTTTAGTTTTATTAAAATTAAGACCCCAATGTTCTTGCAGTTTATTTAAGTCCAAAAATGACTCAAATGTCAGTTCATGTACTGAAAATTACTTGCCAGACTTCTTTGCGTTTTTAATTATGGCTACATATTGGTGAGGTGAATATATTGGACCGGATTTTAGGTTTTTAGTAATCTCTTTTTCTATGAGGCTATGAATATTATCACCCTCGTTTTGTGTGTGCCCTTTTATTAAAAATTTATGGGTAATTGATTTAATATTAAGATGAGTGACTGCATACAGGTAAAGTACTACTATAAATTTATTTTTATTTTGACCGGCACAATTGTCAGAATAAAGAATTAAATTACACTCATTGTCACATGATGACTCCTCTGAGAGCTTCTCAAAAACTTTTAGCAAACAAGACCCGATTTCGTTAGCCCCGCGTTTAGCATCGGTTTCGTTCCAGAAGAAACAGTGTACGTCATCATAAGAGTCTTTAATTTGGCCGTCAACTTTTTTGTTTAAAATCGTAACTGTGAAGTTGTAACTATTTAATTTTGATTTGTAATAAAATCCTGAAGTATCTCCTCTAGGAGATTGCAGAACAGCTTGCAGATCAAACACAAGAACTTTATTTTTATAGTCTATTTTGCAGCGATCATCGTGTTTTTCTTGGCGGCTTAATGTTTTTTCTTCTAAATGAGCGTCGTACGATTCTTTGAGCAATACTTTTTGTTCAGGAGTCGAGTTCTTGTACTGCAAACATAAATCACATTGATCTTTTCTAGGACGAAAAATGATATATTATAATCTTGTGTAAATACTTTATAAAATGTGCAGTAGTTTCCAGCTGCTTTGTTATTTTTATTTTGATTTTCTTTAAAGTCCCTGAAAAGATCTGAAATGGTTTTTCCACCATCAATGTATTCACGAGTAAAATATTGCCTAATGTAATGGGATTCAATTCTTGGTATTGCGTCTATGAACTGTTTAATATCGTTTAGCAGTTGTTCATCAACCCTTACATGGTTACTGTGCTGTCCTCTTAGATCTTGTGCTAGAAATCCATGTTTATCTATTTTGCTTTTAACAGTACGTATAACACGATCAGAAATATTCAAGGTTTTCATAAAAAACGTTTTACAGACTCGTACTGATTGCCCTTCTACTAAGAAATGGAATGCTTGATTGCATTGTCTTGGATTACGAGCATTTGTATATTTATATCTCGGAGTTATATTGGTCATACAAGACATTATGAACGATCTTTGAGCATTAACCTGGCCAAGATTCCAATACACATCAAAAATTGTTTGTCTTTGACCTACAGTTATCTTTTCACAGCATTTGAGCCTACATTTATCACCACAGGGTGGTTGAACAGAACGAGGTTTGGTTGTTATATTTTTCTTGCTAATGTATGTTTTTTCAGCATTTCTCAGACTTTTAGCTATATTCTGTTTCCAGCTTGCTTCATTTCGTTTACGTTTCCTTCCTTTTTTCTTTTCTTCTTGTAGTGTAGTATTTCCTCCGATTTCTTGATTTAGCGAAACTTCTGTTGTTGCAGGTTCGTTAATGTTGGTTTGCTCTGATTGTTCTTCTGTGGTTACGTGAACTATGTTATCTTGTGTTTTGTTCTGTTCATCACTAGAGTCTGTATCGGAACTATCACTGGAAGATGAAGAAGACGTAGAAGAAGAGGAACTCTCGGATAATTTTGATCGACTTGGATATACTGGTGTTCGTCTTTGCGTTTTAGAAGGAACTTTGTATGTTGGATCGTAATCACTTAAATCGACATCGCTATTTTCAGATATTGAATGTCTCTCATCAGTGCATTCGTGGGATACTGTGGTATTGGTGTTATGGATGTGATTTTCATTGCTGACTGAAGCAGATTCCGAAATTTCAAAATATTCCTGTACATTTGAGTAACGTTGATTTTCGGGCTTGTTTGTTATATCAGATAACATCTATAACAAAAAAGAACTTATTTTAGTTGTAATAAAATAAATAAGAAAGAAAACCTATTTTTTAAAGTTACTTAAAATTGTTACCATCAGTTCTGTTGATGGCACCGATTCATCTTGTATTGCCGGTTGTGGTGCCGGGATTCGAAGCTGAATAAGCTCCATCATCCTTTTCGACCTATTAGATGACGTCATTATCAACCTACAACATAAATAGTAATATTATGCCTCTTGTATAAATAAATAATTGTACACAGTATTTAGACTAACAATGACTTAAAATAAAATATTTACAGACAACGAAAAAATTACGCATTATATTACATTCATTTTGTTCAAACAAAGACTCAACTAATATTGCGACTCATAAGTTACAATAGCCTTAGTAGTAAACAGACTTATACTTGAATGTTACAAAGTGTTACCTTTAAAATTGGACAGGTTTTAATAGTAAACTGACTTATCTCGTAATGGGCCTCGAAAAATATAATATCGTTCAATCATAAACTGGCTTAAAACTAAATGTGTCACGTAACATGTTATTAAAATATGTGGTAAACTGACCTAAAACATAATTTGTCAATATAAGATTACACAATTTGATGAAACTTACCTTTGAATTTAGTAGTAAACACACTCAACAACGATTGGGTCTTCATACAATAAAATAATAATAACCTCACTACACAAGTGTCGGACACAAACTGGCATGAGTCGCTGTTCGACGAAAACACGATGAGAAATCCTACTAGAGTGAAAGAGACGGATATATCACTAGGGCGACAATAACGCGTAACTTCAACTTAATTCAAACGGTAGACGATAGATGGCGCTAACTTAAGCCTGTATCTGTACGTAACTCAATTCTGACCTATCTACTAATGGGACAATGTTCCATTAAACATGCGATTTGTTCTTAATCGCCGCCTGGTTAACTACCACCATCTTATCTAAATCATTCGCTATAACAACAATGTATGTATCATTATTGTACTCCAACAGTTTGAAATAAGAAAGCTTGTTTCTCAATGGTCAAAAATTCTGTGCGAATTGAGATTTAACTCATCATCACTTACCTCTAAATGAGTTGGAGGCATAGTAAGAAAAAAAAATGTAATAACAAAAACGCTGTCATACGTATAAGATCACGATATTGCGTATAATAATGACGTAGGAACATTAAACGAGTCTAAGGTAAGCCTCCACTCTGTTGCAGTCAGACGTAGGCTGTGGCGCCTCTCCAGAATTAATAACTTTCTCACCCCCCTACCCCCCACCGGACCCCATCCCCATTCTCCCGCTAGTACTGCTGGTCTGATTGTCGATAAAATTCACCGTGGATGTATCGCCTTAAATGTATAACGTTTCGGCTGTGTTCATTGGACGGAATACATCGATGATATGTTGCATCAAAAAGTTGTATTGTTGATTTATTCTTCTATTTATATTCAAAATTAATTACTTAGGTACATGACCTTAACTTAAAATTTCGATGAAGAGGTTATGCGTAGGTACTAGATTTTTAACATTGCGTAAATAAAATAAAATAAAATGTTATTATATTAATGGGTACAACAACATAAAACAATTAATCTTAAGAAATATTTTTTTATAA
Source organism: Eudonia mercurella (assembly GCA_963082485.1). Classification (NCBI taxonomy): domain Eukaryota; kingdom Metazoa; phylum Arthropoda; class Insecta; order Lepidoptera; family Crambidae; genus Eudonia; species Eudonia mercurella. The sequence goes on from OY720028.1 coordinate 8,884,953, forward strand.
AGTTTTCATCAAACTTACACAATACATACATTCACAATGCACTTATAAAATTATCGTGAAAATAATTTTAAAATTAATAAAAACATTATTATTACTATATCGCGGCCAACTCGACGCTAAATCTGTCACAATCTGCACACAGTCCGCATTCCCATACAAAATTACCTACGTAAAGATTATTTGTGACTTTTCCAATCGAGTTACCGTGGTAAGCGTCACGTCCTCCGTCCCTCTCTGGCAGGCGGAAAGCCTTCGGAAGTTTCAGGAGTGTTTCGGTTTGCCTCTTTGACTCTGTTTGGGTGTGTAATGATTTGGTGAGCGAGTAATTTTCCGAAAAAAAAAAGTGTCACCTCCACTTTGCGTATACGTAGATATTTACGAGTTTATTATAGCATACATAAAGAGTGTGTGACAGTGTATGGAATGAAAGTCTTCTTTCTTTGTCTTTTCGTTGCTTTATTAGAGATAATATTTTAGAAGAAAATCTTGTGATAATATCATTAATGTGTCTAAGAAAAAATACTTGGTCAAAGTTGAAATATCAAAAATGTTGTTAACGAAGTTTCAATTACTTCAGAATGTAATTAGCTAAGCTACAAGTTTATATTAAATATAAGCCTATTGTTAATAATTCGCCATTAAAAGTAAAGTTAGCATAAATAACTGTTATAGCTGGTTCTAATAAAACATTATATTTTAATTTTTATTTTATGACGTTAATAATTGGCATTTTTTACTACTCTCTCTTACTCTCTTTTAAAACCACGTCACAAATAAAAACGCCAGCACTCCCTCGTTTTGTACACAGAAAAAAAACAAATGCACATCATTTGAAGTAAACAAAAATGCAATTTCAAACGCTTAGCATTTCTAGACATAGTTTGAAGACGGCTTTGGTTAAGCGCGAGTGGAAGGCGGCAGTTTAAACTTCCCCGTTTTTGGCTTGGCATCAAATACCGCGCGTTCTTAGTTAACCGACGTTTCCGTACATGTTATTCAGCTCTTAAACCCTAAGGGCCAAGTCCTGCTAAGTGTAGTTTACAAATTACGGAATGTTAATCGGCGATGATTTTTTAATGTTTATTTATCTACGTACTTGTGGTAACCTTAGTAGTGTTACTACATTCAAACAATAAGTATAAGTTCGGACTTTCCAGCCACATCTGCCCCCTGACTATGAGCTCTTATAGCAGTATTATTGCAGTTGTGGAAAAGAGACGCGAGTATACTCGTCGCTACACGCGTCTCGTTTTCACAACTGCAATAATACTGCTCTATGAGCTCGTGGTTACCCTCCAGAGCACACGCCAGGAAGCAGTGACGGTCGCTGTCGTCAGACACGATGAGGAGGCTATCATCATCATCATCATTATCACATTCAAATCCATACAAAATATTATTACCAAGCTTACATTTCCTTATATAAATGGAATTCTATTGGTACTCAAGTATATTTTTTAAAATTATTTTAGGCTGACATTTTGATTCTTTTGACAGAGCGTTGTCACAAAGCGAAAAATCAAAATAAAGTTTTTTTTTTAACTTAACGAAATAATTATTAGGCACAACAACATTAGGCTTGAGCTTATATAGATTACGCGGCCAATTTAAGAAGTAGAATGAAATATACCGGCGCCCTAAATAACAGGGCCGCATTGATCCGCCCGAATATTGCCCGGAGAACCTCTAGATTTATTAGGGCTACCCTACGAGACCCCCGTATCTGTTACCCGGGTTCTCCACTTTTTCTTTGTATCCTCAAGTACCTTGTAAATAAGTAAGCTCCTTAGTTTTCGGAATAAAGGTTGAGCAAACATTACTTTACTCATGAAGTTGATTTGTATAGTTGAGTATAGTGTATTCAAAGCTACATTACGATTTGTATCATACAGCCGCATTTAAAGTATAGTTATTATTAATGTAAATAAGACTCTATTATTAGCGCAGTTAACACATTTTTGTAATAAAAATCTTGGGTTTAAAGAGTTAAAATTTCTGAGAGCGGTACTAAGAGTATAATTTAAAAATAATATGAAAAACATTACATAAATAAATTTTGCTCGAGGCGAGCAGCACCAAACCAGTCCTAGTGGAGATCCTTGGTGGAGGCCTTTGTCCAGCAGTGGACTTCTTTTGGCTGAGATGATGATAAATAAATATCTCGAAATAAGGAAAATTAAATTTCTCAAGGACCTTCACATTTAAAGAGAAGAGTTACACATTTTTAGCCATTTTTTTTAAATAAATTCTAAATTTTGTTGTTGTTATTAATATTATATGTATTTATTTTATTTCAAAATCGTTCAATAAGAAAATAGAATAACAACATTTACAGAAAGCTTGAACCCACTGTAGCATTCGCAGCGTTACAGCCAAACGGTGCGCTACGACGTAGCACGATCTACGCAGGACTTTGCTACGGAAGTATATTTTTAATTAGTAGTTAGGTGGCCAGTTCTTTGACCAGACATCGAGCGAACCCACTTTTGTTCTTATTTACACTAATTCTACTACTACTAACTAAGTTCTTCTCCGATTATATAGGGTGTTATTAATTAAAGTGTGTATACTTTCAGTGTAGTCTTCAAACTCATTAAATGCGTAACAAAGATTTTGACTTCCCTTATTAAATATACATAATAATTTATTAAATGTCGGCATATGAATGACTAGAATAACACACACACGCGAATTCATTGCTATAGCAATGCAAATGTATAAAAGACACAAACAGTAGTAGTGTGTGATAAACTTGGTAAAGAATGAAGTGTTTGGAATCAATTTGGTAGTCGTCATTTTTTTTTAAACTAACGTATAAGTTTTTACTTATTCTTTGGATTATACACTATTATCTTATCTTAGTAGCTTAATTTACATGTGATTTTCTTAGAGACATAATTCAAATTATTTGTCATGTAAATAAACTGATAAGTTACACCTACTTTAGCCTACTTTAGCGGAAAACAAAACAAATGGAAAGAAAGAAAGCCTTTGTTCTGCAGTTGGAGAAACTTATGTGGTATAATCATAACAGAACAGCATCACCATATTTATAAATACCAGTTCCAAAATTATTTTGCATTTTTTATATAACAACTTATCACTTTACCTGCGTCTTCGTCCGCGTGAATTTTGGTGGAAGAAACCTTTTTTGTCAAATTGACGTATAACCTATGTTACCTGCAAGGACTGTACCATCCTATCACTGAAATATTTTTTTTAATTAGACCCGTAGTTCCAGAGAATACCCGCCTCAAACAAACAAACAAATTCACAAATTTTACCTCTTTATTAAATAGTACTAGCTGACCCGGCGGACCTCGTACCACATTGACAGTTTCTGTGACAGCAAAACAAACAATTCGTTCAAACAAACATACAAATAAATAAACAAACAAACTCGCTTTTTTAATAATAACTAACTTATGTCTTTTATTATACTCTAGAGAATATGTGTAGGTACCTACAAAATTTCATGATGATCGGTTGAATAGTTTACGCGTGAAAGCGTATCAAACACCAAAAAAAAAACAAACTCACCTTCGCATTTTTAATATTAGTTAGGCTAGATTACGCTTTAGTTGATCTTTTTGTTCAGGAAAACCTTATCTTGCTCCAGATCTTGTACGTCAACAGCTGTAAAAGCGGTAAAAACTAAAGTCAAATAAAAATATAGCTTAGGTTACCTGCAAATACTGTATCATTCTTTAGGCGAAAGAATTTTTGGAATTGGATAGGACAGTAGTTCCAGGGAATACACTCCTCAAACAAACAAACAAACAAAGTCACAAACTTTACCACTAGTAGTAGGTATAGATATAGATAACGCTTTAGTTAATATTTTTGTTAAGGAGAATCTTATCTTTCTCCAGATCTTGTACGTCAACAGCTGTAGTTGTACACTCGGTTTTCCTGCGTAAATATTAAAAGCGTAAGAAACAAAAGGGTCCTTAGTGATGACGTGTAATTAAGCTTCTTTTGTAATGCTCTGCTTTTTAAACTCCACCGTTCCGTATTTTTAATAAGATTTTAATTATGCTTGGAACATTAGTTTTATATATAATCTAGGGTAATGTTTAAGTTATGTGATCCCCTTTTTACTTTGGCTAGTGGCACCAGTCTTCAACGGGAACCAGTTATCAACACATTTTTCATTTAATTAAATTAATTAATGGTTAATTTAATTTAATTAATGATTATTAAAATAGGGTCAGCAACTGATTTTTTACTAAAGCAACAATTGAAAACATGCCACCTACTTCCTAAATGTCATCCATTAGTACACTACAATGTATAAATGTTATTTTTTGGCGACAAAAACTGGTGTCGTAACATACGAAAATTGATAAGATAGGATAAGATAGATACACTTTATTGTACACCAAAAATAAAAAATGAGCCACAGTTGGAGGACATCTTTTATTTATAGGTATTTAGTTTTTAATTTTCTATTTTTTTTAAGTTCAGTTGAATTATGTTTCTTTTTCATCATCATCATCATCATCATCAGCCTTTACTAGTCCACTGCTGGACATAGGCCTCTCCAAGTGCACGTCACCGAGCACGATCCGCGGCTACTCTCATCCAGCTCTTGCCAGCCACCTTGCGAAGATCGTCGCTCCACCTAGTCTGAGGGCGTCCTACACTACGTTTGCCGATGCGCGGTCTCCACCCGAGAACTCGTTTACCCCAACGGTTGTCGGTTCTGCGGCTAATATGACCGGCTCACTGCCATTTCAGATTGCTGATCCGATGGGCTATGTCGATTACTTTCGTTCTCTGTCGGATCACCTCATTCCGAAGTCGATCCTTCAGAGAAACTCCGAGCATAGCCCTTTCCATAGCTCGCTGAGCGACTTTAAATTTGTGAACCAGCCCTACCGTGAGTGTCCACATTCTGTGTCGCCATTCGGAGGGTTTGCCCATAATTGGCACGCTGGGCATGCGGGTTGGCAATCACAGTGCGTAGCTAATCGCACCAGTGTCGCTGCTGCCCGACACCGGTCTGTGCACTTTGTTCGCTACGTTCGGGCTGTGATGGGTATCCCGCCATCAGTCGGTCGCCAGAGCCTCGTCTGTTGATCAGCAGGGTGCACCACGTGCAGGAGAGGTTGGCTTGGGCCCCAAATGGTGTAGGTTGGGACTCCTTACACCCCAGTTTCTTTTTGTTGTGTATATATTAAATAAAGATTAGACTATGTGAAAAATATACGTTATTTTGTATTAAAAATAAAAAAAAATGACTAAAGAAACTACATAAAAATACACGTACAAAGGGCGGTATCACTAAGAGTGATCTCTTCCAGACAACATTGAGTATAGTTTTCAAGATTATATTGAAACGACCAATGTATGGTTGAAATAGAACCGCTATTAGTATTCTGTTAGCATCTATAATAAATCAGAGGTAGAGTTAAATAAATTTATTTTAATTTTGGTAAATTTATTTCGACGTTTTATACATTATACTAAGAATAAATTATTTTAACCCACAACGCTAGATATGTGGTTGAGGATTTTCCAGTTTCATCGTTGCCATAGTGGTCACACAAAAAAATTCCTGCAATTTTATCTTTATGTTGTACTCTTAAACTATACATTTATCCAGTATCAAAAATACATGAATATAAATTTACGACATTTCATAGTGTTTAATTAGTAATTTTAAACTTTATTAATCGCAACCTAGCGCACTGCATTTGAGTTTTATTAATTTGTTTATACATAACTATAGAGAGCACAATTAAATAAACTCTTGAATAACCAGCTGAGTCCGTGCTTTGATTACAAGACAACATAAATATAAGTTAAAATATAAAAAAGACAAGTTAATTAAAGTTTCGACAACGTCTCGGTGGCTAAGTGCCAAAGCAATCGGCTCGTTACCCGATGGCCCCGGGTTCAATACCTAGGTCGGGAAAAATTTCTATGATGAAGAGCTTTGCCCAGCAGTGGGACAGGTATAGGCTCTTTACTTTACTTACTTAACTTTAAATTTAGTTTAAGATCTACGATGACGCGTTGAAGTCTTTAACTCAATGTCTCAATTATCACTAAATTTACAGTTTACCTTCCAAACAAATAGTGTAGATTCATTTCTGGACAATTAGAATTGAATTGCTAATAAATAAATTTGTTTAAAACTTATAGATTTTATCGCATGATGATAATACGGTACTCTTTCAAAACGTTGCGATTTTATAACAAAAACGTTAGGCTTAGTTAGATAGAAAAAAATAACACAGCCGTAAAAACTTTCTGACATGTTTTATAACATCGTATAACATTTTGTAAGTTTTAAGGTGCAGTTGCATACTGTTGAACCACTTGTTCAATAACATTTTAACACAAAACATTAACAAATTATAAATTAATACCAAATTGTAATTTTTTTCATTATGTTAAACAACCAATGCAACTATTTTAGCCCCCTTGTTAGATTTTGCTACAATGTGTTAGATATTATTTAAAAATTTAAAAATAAAGGTATAAATTTTATGACATGTCGTATAACATTGTAACATTCTCTACGCATCAGTTTGAATCTTAGTTTCATGGGGCTAACGTAGTTGCAATTTGGTTTGTCATGCATGACATTTCATGTTAAGGTAAGTCCAGATTATATGACAAAACAAGTTATATACATAACATTATGTAGCATGTTCACCATAATTGTCAGTAAAAAACAAACTTATACTTATAGTTTTTTAACATGTTACATTATAACATAAGTTATATAACATGTTACTTAATGTGGACTCACCTTTAGAAAATGTTAAATGACATGACCTGAAAAAAAAATATTTTATGCCCTTGAATCCTCAATTGCTGAGAAACATGTTATGCGCAGTGTGGGTAGGCCTCCAACACCGTGGACCGACGATCTGGTGAAGGTCGCGGGAAGCCGCTGGATGCAAGCAGCACAAAACCGGTCGTTGTGGAGATCCTTGGGGGAGGTCTTATAGCTGAGATGATGATGATGATGTTATCTTATCTCTAACTCAAAATCAAATTCATATCATATATATTCAGTATAAAAAGCAAGTTCGTATAATAATCTATATTATCAGAAACTATTTTCTTTTTAAAGTTCGGATTTTGGGCGAACTTTCGACCGAGATGAGCTGGCAAGAAACTCAGGAGTCTTTTTTCTTTCTCTCCATCATTCAAAGCAATTTACAATCAAGTAATATTTATATACAATTTAAGTACAATTTTGTACTCAACAATGATAGCCAGCCAGGCGGACTTAAGACCAGCCCTACCACATACCAAACCGAGTACAGTCAACTTCGGAAGTAGCTGAATACTTTTGTACAGTGTTAATGTAAGTAAGTAAGTAGGAAGTATACATGTTCTGACTAGTTTTGATTCTTATTCCATTGTATTAAGAGTGACATTGCTTACATGTCAATGCTCGTGACTGTACATGTTATGTCAATAACTTTACTAGCAGTAGACAAACGCCTGTTAGATTATAGTTAGTTTGACAAAGTTCTAAAGTGTTATATTACCTTGCTGTTATCTGTACAATTGTATAAATCGGACCTCCGCTAGGAAATTGAACCCAAGACCTCTGTATTTGAGACCAGTGGTCTAACCAGATCACGAAAGGTTAGGATAGAGCTGTGTACGACATAGACACGCACAAGACACAATTAATCATATCGATATCGGACCGAAACACTCACCTCCTAAATCATTGAGCAAGTTTAAACCAACATAATAAGTATAATGGATAAAAGACAAAGACGGTAGGCAGCGGGGCGGGGCGGGGCGGCGCGGGGCGGGACGTATGCACCATACGTACAACGATATGCATCACTGCAGTCGCCGAGCGGCATTCCTGCTTCGAGCGAACAGACGAAACTTGTGGATATTCCCGCTTATGAATAAAGAAGGGTTGTGCTTTGAAGTCTTTGGTGCAACACGGCCTGAGAGACAAGTGACATAACGCTGATAGAATAGAAATGGAATTGAATGATTATCGCTTAAGATTGACATAAGTCAACGATACGGATAAATGACGTTCGTTTCATTGACTTATGTCAATTCCATACGTTTAATTATTCCTTTTTTTTTCTAGGCACGTAAAGCTGTTGGTCCCGGCTTCATTAGCAGTCGTTAACAACCACCAATCCGCACTGGGCCCGCGTGGTGGTTTATAGCCCGTTCTCCTTATCCATCCATATGGAAGGCTCGTGCCCCAGCAGTGGGCACATATTATAATGAGCTAATGATGTTCTTTTCTACTAGCGTTATGCCACTTATCTAGGCTACTCTGGTCTTGTAAGTTAAGCGACTTTACAAGTCGGGTCACTTGATGAGAGACTAAATCAAAATATATCCATCTAATGTAGTGGCCAATCTTGAGTTTATTTGTGCCTTCCAAACCAAGGAGGAGCTCAAAATAGAACAGTTTATTTTAGTTGTTGTTTTATGATTGAAGCTATTAAAATCTACCCGCTGCCACTAAACATCATGTGGAGCGGATCGAGTTATGTGTCTACTTAAGTGTAGAAGTAAGAAGGTTGTGTGTATAATTGTTAAACGGACCACAGCCCAGAAAGAGTATCAGGAAAATGACGCGGATTAATGCTTTATGAGTGAAGTCTCCAAAGTTTTTCTTAAGCGTTGTCAACAAATAAATTACTTGGTAACAACAGCAAAAAAAAACAGCACACTTCCTCCCTCAGTAGGGCATACACCTCTTCCCTCGCACTCTTCACGATCCTGCGACATCTTCATTCATGCCCTGTCCCTCACCCGGACTAGGTCACTGATCGACGACCATTTCTTGGCCACCACTCAGTCAGCGACCAGGTCCTACCGTCTTCCCGTCTATCCACGTAACCTGCCCACCCTCACTACAGTCATGTGATCTGTTTACCGACGTCCGTAACTTTCGTACGGTTCCAAATCACGGTACAGACGGCTGTACATTAACCTACTCAAATTTTCAAATTTCGTCAATACATTTTCAACCATATTTTATTTCATCCTTTACACCATACAATGAAATACGATGATGTTATGGCGCGCCTGTATGCACACACGCTAGTGTAAGGCAATGTGCGCTTACATATCTTAACAGTAAGATTCAAAGACTAATGTGGAAATTGGATAGTTTGTGGTAGTCTGATGTGCAGGCGTGTGTACATAGATACATTACACAACATAGATACATATATGACAGTTGTTTCGGTAAACACAATACTTTTAGAGATAATTGTAAAAAAAAAAATCAGTAAAATGGTACTAAAATAATGTACGCGGCGTATCCCTCCTAAGCTTTCTTCGGAGCGCCAGTTCAACTCCTCTTAGTTTAGTTATAGTCCGGTCGCTCTCTAATTTACTTGGCCGCCGCTTGGACTCGCCGCACAATAACGTCGCAACCCACCTTTGCCGATTATAACACTTTTTGCATGACTATGGTACACTTGGCTCCTATAATGGTCGGTTTTATATTTATATTATGATCTGGTTTTCTGGGTTTTTTTACTATGGTCATTTACATTAGATAATTGTTATCGCGTTAATAATAATTACTAACGATCTCGTCAATTTTAAACAGTGTATTTTTAAAAATTTAAGGTAGGTACCTAAAGACATTTGTTGATTTTTATTTTGTTAATTTGCTTATAAAATAGCATTCCGCCCACACTGCATGACCCATGAAGCTAAGAGTCCAACCTAACACTTTACTAAAAAGCATTTTTTTTTAAATAATATACATAAAATAATGCTTTCTTTACTGTGTGTGATTTTTATATCGTTCTTAAACTTATTGAACGTTGCCGTAGTTACGGTCAAAAAAAAATTTTTTTTTTATCACAGCCATACACAATCCTTTGCGATGGTAGGTATGCATGACCGGCAACCCTAATGTTTCCCAATTTCCACTCTCCGCTAGATGGAGCCATTATTGTGATTCAAACTACCAACTATAAGTGGATAAGTAAAGGTTATAAATAAAATGTCTCCATTATAAAAACCCTGCAAAGAATACGAAAAAAAAAATCTTTAAATGCATTTGATTTCTCTTAACGCGAATCCACCTGCAATGATAAAACGGTACGGCTCAACGCATTCCACCGTTCAACGTGTGGCTAATGAATATCGCCCGTTAAATTAAATAATGCGTATTAAACACAAAAATTCAATTTAGCGGTGTTGCTAGGTCGTCAGTTCGAAAGTCATATCGCAGCCCACTCTAAATTGTGATTAAAGCAACCTAATACACACAATAACAGGTCACGCGCTTACCGACACCCGTACATTAATCTCAACAATAACGTCATAAGTCAAATAAAAAAGCAACCGCAATTACCAACCTTACCGTTATCTAACAGAGCTCATATTAGAACGGTGGAGCGTCGCCGTATCGTCGCATTACGCCAGTGTGCTCGTGAAAGCTACACATTTCATTTATAATAGTAGGTACAATACGAGAACCTCATATTGTACACAACACGACGACTACTGTACTCGTAAAGCGATCAATGTGTGCGGCGTCTGTGTCAGACGCGAACGGTCGTAAGTACAGTTATAATAGCTAAATCCTTATCGTGTACGCGTTAAAGCTGCTTTTGTAGTTGATTAAAAAGATGTATTAAGGCAATGAGAATGTTTTGCGACTGTGTGAGCCAGCGGCTTGAGCGGAGTATCGAAGAATGCGGCGCGTGAATTACCATGTTTAGGGAGTTGTCAGCTTGACAATTTGCTCTTATTTGGTTTCGCTAGCTCAGATTAATGAGTGAACCGATAAGTGATTATTAGTATATTAAATTATGTTAATTAGTTTTTATTTTCAGTTGGAAATGCTTATTAGCATAAAAATTACGTATTGTGATAAGGTAAGTTTCATAATTAATGGCGTGTACTGTGTACTGTTCATATTTTAATTACAAAAAATATAGGAAGGTACCTACTTTCTTATTAATCAATTACTTAAAGTTAATATTATAATTATTTGGTATTCAGTAAATCCAGGTTAACGGTCAAAATCACAAACAGTGACAATATTAATCTAGGTGAATTAAAAATACAATAAAAAAAAATTATGTATAAATAGATCTTAGGCTAATCTTTCTAATGAGGTGGAGCTAAAAATAAAATGTAAACAAATTGTGTCAACAAACACTTATTCGTTTATTTATAATTTCATAGACTCAAAAGATGTTGACCGTAAAGGCGATAAAGTCAACCGACAAACGTATCAATTACTAAATTGAATTAAACGCTATAAACCGCGCGAGCGCGCTCCACCACAACAAGCGATCACAGCGCTTCGCATTAGCTACCTACTGACAGACCGCGTACGTGTGTGTACCACGCTCGTTACGTTTACGTGACGAGCACACTAAATCACAAACTTAATGCGACGCCCTCTCGATCAACTATAAACTCTAACACCGATGCTTAAAGCCTCATACTCCCGCAGCAACAAACTTGCTGCTTATAAACTCCCGCCCGCCACCACACCGGGTGGAGAAGACCGGCAACGTCGCGCCCAAATTATTGTGACATTCATTCCGTTTACCATGACGATACAGGACTGCTAGCGACATCTATTGTCGCGTGGCGCAATCCTCGCTCGGCTTTTAGAGCGAGACAGATGCACTTGACAATATCACTTTCACGGTCTCGTACTTAAAGCTAAGCGGTTTGCTGTACTGTTTGTTTGTGTCTGTAAACAGTGCGCCACCGCGCCGAGGTGTACCGCGCATGAATGAAACGGATGACCGTAGGAGCGAGAAGATGCGTTACGTGACGCCCGTGCGAGAAAAGGAAGGCGGAGGAGCGCGAAGCGTGCAGAGTACATCGTTTATCAGATTACATGCGAAGTATCGCGAGCGTGGCGATGTTTTGACACGCGATAATCACGAGATAATGCGGGCGATCTCGGCGACGTTTAGGTTTATATTGGCTTTTTATAGGGTCGAGTGTTGGCAGCGAATATATTATACTCGCTATGATAACTAGAGTTGGAGACGCGCGTCGCCGCCAGGTGTCACCGCACACATGATGTATAGTCGAGTCTTATTTACGAGGGCAGCTGATTGGCGAGTGTTGGTAATAAACATACGACTTTTTCTTATTGATACCACTGCTACACTAATATTAGCTCTGATTAAATCCTATCTGCCTCAGTATCCTGAAAATTATTTTATTTTTATAAAATTTCTTTAAAAAAGTCAATGTAAGTAATAAAATTCCAACAAAATATCAATATCACCTAGATACCTGCTTATTCCGTATAATTCTCTTATAATTATTTTAAATTGATAATATGAAGATATGAACAATTTGTAGATATGCAAAAGAAATCAAGTGCGATCACTTAAGTAGAGGTAGGTACCAATGTAAGGCAGCAAATTTCTTATAAAGTAACATTATTATACCTACACAGCAATTAGTAAGCCAAAACCGCTCCACTCTCTGGGAAAATCTAAGCTTTCCAAACTAGTTAAGGACACCAACGAAACAGCTGCCAACTACAGCGCTACGATACGATAGCTTGGTAACAACTATGCGAAAAGAAACGAACGCAGAGAGATACTGCTAGCGCCATCTATGGGCGAGTAGCGGTAACTACATAAAATAGTAATGGCAGTTACGGTTTTGGGGTGCCGAAATTAAGTGTTGAATACATTAAAGTAGATAAGCAAACCGTAGCGTTGATGTAATTAATAATTTTAATTAGCAGTTTGACTTGTAGTTCTAACATTGTGGACTAGTGTTGTATGTGAATATGTTTTATTGACATCATTGTGTTACTGGACTCTATCAGGTAATGATTTTGATCCTTATCATTCGACGTTATTGTAAATAAATAAAAAAAATATGGAACGAATAATTATAGATAATCATCACAATGTTTTATTAATAGTGGCAGTGAAAACAGCTCAAACTCTCTTGCAAAGTAGGTTACGCATGGAGCAAAAAAATTAATCTACAGAATTATAAGAGTATCTAGGTATTACCATAAAATAAGGAGACCTCCGGTCTAACGCCTTGGTGGCCAAGTGGCAAAGCGACTACCCGAAGGTCCCAGGTTCAATTCCCAGGTCGGGCAAAGTGTGTTTCGGATTTTTCGATGCATAGCCCGGGTTTGCGGTCACCAACCCGCATTTGGCAAGCGTGGTAATTAAGCCAATACCCATCATTTGTAGTGATGACTTGATTACAATGATGGAGGCCTTTGCTCAGCAGTGGGAATAGGCTATTTACTACTACTACTTAGGGGCCTCCCACACTGGCGTCTTTCGAGCGTCAGCGTCGGGCCGGCGTCCACGCGGCGTTGGTGTAGCCGCTCAGCGCCGGCGTGTCGCGTCGACGCCCGCGAGCGCTGAGCGGCTGAGCGCTGAGCGCCGGTGTGGGACGTCCCTTAAGGAGACCAAGGAGGTAGGTTATCTTAATACATACCGTAATGCGCGTTTAAAGCTAGGCTTCTGCAGTCTCCTTATTTTGTCGTTTTACGTAAGAAATAAAACAATGAAGCGAAAAAAAATTGATGATTAAAATACACATGGAACCGAAATGGTCGCCACTCAGGTTTATGCCGTGACATTGACATTTCCTTAATTCGTCGCCTGTCAAAGATTATGTTTTTTAATTGGTTTTTTTCGATCATATTCGATTTCACGTTTTTAAAATCATGGTTCAGATTAACGATAATTCCGCCTTCTAAAACATCACTCAGTTAAATAGGTTAATATCTATCTCCTGAAAAAATTCGCCCCCCGGCAAATCCGGTGCTCTGTACAGACGACTTCCCCTTTCCTACAACATGGTCCTTTAAATTAGGCTTGAAGAATCTCATCATCATCATCAGCTCTTTTTATGTCTCCACTGTTGGAGCACGAGCCTTCTCTATGGATGGATAGAGAACGGGCCATAAACCACCACGAGGCTCAGTGCGGGTAGGTGGTTGTTAACGACTGCTAATGCAGCCGGGACAAACGGCTTTACGTGCCTTCCAAAGCACGGAGGAGCTCGAGATCATACATTTTTGGTCACCCATCCGATGACCAGCCTTTGCGAAAGTCACTTAACCTCAGCACTCGCAGACCGGGCGCGTTAACCACTGCGCCATCGAGCTCCACACGGACGACGGCTAGAATGGCACAATACTGATCCACTAGATGTCCTCGTATCATATACATATTCATATTCATCTAGTCACTTAAATTTGGTAACATAAAGGTAAAGGTTTGGTAACATTTGGTACACATCAAGTTGTTAGTATTTTACAGGTGGTAGTTGTAGTTACAAAACCTTTTAAAGGCATTGTGATTTTATAGTAGTTCCTGTAGGTTAGGTAGGTTAAATTAAATCAAAAATCAATAACAAAGCTTAAATAATTAAAATAACAATAGGTATTTGTCTATAGCAGGTACAGCAAAATAAACAAAACATAACATTTTTAGAATCGTAAAACTAAATTAAATATAGGTAAAATAAAAAAAAATATATGTGTAAGCCTAACAAAAACAATAAAAAGGAGAAAATACAAAATTTTGGTATAATTTAATTTACATTCAAAATGTTCTTCTATCGTATTGTAAAAAGATTTATTTATTGAAATATCTTTTAATTTTTCTTCTAATAAACTGTCTTGGAGGGCTGGACTCTTTTTTTGCTTAACATTAGGCAAGGCAAAGTCATTAGCTAACATTTCCAATAAAAAAAAAATTGGGTGACCCGGCATTGAGAACATTCTTTAACTGGCGAGATTGCTATCCGAACGCTCAAACCTTTTCAAAGATCCATTTAAATAAATATGTAGGAAGAAACATTTTTAAAAAATTCAACTTTTTAAATAATCACCTATTTTCTTTATCTATTTCGAATAGCAAACAAATCAATGCCTTCCCAAGAAACATGTACTTAGTTGTTTTACGCATTCCATGACCAATCGTTATTCTTGGAGTCGCAGTGTTTACCTTATCGCCGAGTTTTGTAATCGTTAATGTTATTCTAGTTTCGGATTTGCTTCTTTAAATTTGTAATTTTATATTACCTAATCGATCTTTAATTGAAGATTCGGGTTAGCACTTTAAGCCATTACCTATGTAAACAAACAAGTGCTAACGACATAGTCTACCTATGTGTTTTGTTACGTTAAAAAGCTTGTGACTACATTAGCAATATAACTCTAATGCTGCCTACATAACTAAGAATCTTCCTTAGCTATGAGGCCTCCATAGGGCTACATATCTCTGTATCTTACAGCAGAACATAGGTAATCATTTTATAATATACTAGTTGTCGCCCGCGACTTCGTTCGCGAAGACTACACTATCCCATAGGAACCTGTTACCGGGATAAAAAGTCCTATATCCTAGTCCGGGTCATGGTCTGTCTATGTGCAAAGTTTCATCCAAATCCGTTCAGCCATTTTCACGTGATGCGCGATCAAATAAACAGACAAACAGACAAAAATTCTAAAAACTGTTGGAACGTGTTCTGTTATCGATTCTAAGTATCCTCAGCCAACTTTTTTTCGAATATCTTCCATGTACAGACTTTCGACCTTCTTTAGCTTTATTATATGTATACATATATAGATGTAGCCCAATGGTGGATGGAACAAAAACTCAATTATTATATTATATTATACTAGCAAAGTAAAAATTAAAATGCAAAAAAGGAATAAAGTCGAAACCAAGACGCTGCTGATCTAATCCACTGAGCTAAATATCGAAGCAGGTGGAAACTGGCTATCGGCAAGTTTTTATTATGAAGAAGAAGGCGATAGCTGTATAGTATAAAATACTGATTTCGTACATAACCACTCAAACCACTAGTGGTCGTGGGCGAGTATGAGAACAGATAAGTGAAGTGGGCCTAGGGAAGCCTACTATTTATGTGGTGACTCTCCTAACACCCGCCTCCCTACCAAAGTCCGAAGGCCTCGTTAGGGATTCGGGAGTGCCCCAGCTGTGGGACATTAAAACGAGCTGGTGATGATGGTGATGATGGTGATGATGACTGTCCCACTGCTGTGCCAAGCTCTCCGTCATTAAAATCAAGAAATCAATCAATCATCGCCCTCGTTTGCCTAATGCGGGTTGGTGATTACAAACTTTACAAATCAAACTGAGAACTCAAAACCTCCGAATAATGGACCGAGCGCTTTGCTACTCGGCTATCGCGGCCACCCTTAGGTACAGTCTTGATAAGAAAAATGTTAGACGTAACAATCCTAGATAAGAGCTCTGCAATATTTTTAATTGAAACCTTTTTTTTTAATATAAGAAGGAGGCAAACGAGCAGGTGGGTCACCTGATGGAGAGTAATCACCGTCGCCCATGGACACCCGCAAAACCAGAGGAATCGCAGACGTTGCCGGCCTTTAAGAAAGGAATAGGCTCGTTTCTTGAAGATCCCAAGGTCGTAACAATCCGGAAATACCGCCTTTGTCAATCCCGTTGTGAATGATTCATAATACGGGACAACTTGACCTTTCATAATAGCTGATCTTGAAATTCAAAGTCGCCTACCGTTTTTCAAGCTTTCATCGGGAATCTAATGCATAATTGATCAAAGACTGTAACGATGACTTGATTTTAATTATATAAACTTTTGCTCAGCAGCTTACTGCTAATATCCTATATACTGTCCCAACGACATATAAGCTATTTACTTTACATATTTTTTTTATTTGGAAGTCATCGATGGAATTAAAATAACGTCTGTCCTTTTTATAGCCGACTGTACGTAGGTATAACTAGCGTAATAATCCAAAATGTGGTCCAGTTTTATTGTTGTCATAAAATATTTTATTGCGTAGCTCGATTAATTGATCGCCCTTTTGTCATATTGCGTCATTGTTTTTCGTGGTGTTACGACTGTTCGCAGGTTGGCCAGCCATGCCCAAAATTAGCACAACTAAATCATCATCATTATCCGCCTATACTGATTTCCAAACTTATGAAGATGGCACTAATCGATGATGATGATGATGATGACAGCCTAAAAAATTTCTATTACTGAGCTAAGGTTTTCTTATATTAACAAGTTGACTGCCTCAAAACCAGACACAATTGAAAATTTATTGTTTGCCGGTCACCGGTGACCACCACGGCGATTAAAGACTTAAAAGCCTAAAGAGCAAGCATATGGATATGGGGCCGTATTAACTCACCACGCTAGCCTAAAGTGGGTCTTAATATTGGTATATTGAATATGTTTTTGCAAAAAGTAAAGTGAAAGTACTAATTATCAGAACAGACCATACGTATTATTACATATTGAAAGAATATCTTTCTTAGTAACTGAAATATTGACACTCAAAGTTTCGGGCCGCCATACAAATTGCTATTTGGCAACTATTCACGCCACTGCAATCTTAGAGAGAAGGTACTTTGCGGAACCGTCCCAGAGGTGTAAGCAATACTCCACGCAAGACTGCACCTGCGTCTTGTACAGAAAGTACAACTGATCTGGCGTGAAGAAACGCTGCACCCTGTTCAGGACACCGAGCTTACGTTAGGCTGTTTTTATCACGGCTTCGATGTAGTCTCTCTGGTTCAGATCGCAGCCAATCTCCATACCGAGCATGTTAATACTGCTCTGCAGGACGAGTGATGTGCCTTGAAGAGAGAGAAGGGGTAGGAATGGCGACATTTTTTGCCGTGAAAGCGCATACCTATATTTTCTTGGCATTGAACTCAACAAAATTATTGGAACCCTATTTAGACATGAGATCATTGGATCTCATGTCTAAATAGGGTTCCAATAATTTTGTTTTGTAATGTACTGCTTTGTTAAAATTGCATTTTTTCTTAACATAATAGGGATAAAATTGTTTACTAAAACATAAAAATTAAACCAAGAAGCCAGTCTGGAAAACCATATTAGGTAAATATTATTAGAAAAAAAAAAGTTATAGCTAAAAATGTACTTGACTCCTAGACATGTTTGAGGTGTGTATATCACGAAATCGTGACGAAATCAATAAAATCGACAACGCTTCGCTGGCATAACGCTCACGCTTGAACAGTGAATCAACATTACCTGTTTTACTGTTTGTTACTGTTTACAAAAACAAAAATATGGATATTATGACATATCGAAATCCCTATTCTTATTGCAAGCTTTTACTTCTGCATTGAATGCTTGGCGTACTTGGCCCACCGACCGCCGACCAGAGCGCGCGCCGTCTATTTATCTGTACTCACCTGTATTATGTACTTCGAATAAACCAAAGTCCGTTATATATAACGCTTGTTTGCTTCCTAAACAAGTTCTCTCAAATCTTGTCATTGAGCTCAATTGGGTATTGACCCAATTGAGCTCAATGACAAGATTTACTCGTTTCTCTTCATTCTCCACTCGCCCAGCCATAGGGTGACCGTAATACCTACAGTGCACCGTACTATAATCTGCAAAGCAATTAATATTTCCAAGAGAAAACATATTATTAATATGCAGAAGGAACAGAGTGGGGTATAGAATGGACCCCTGAGGGACACCAGCGTTCATTGACATGAACCGCGAAGTGCATCCGTCTAAGAGTACTCGGATTCTACGCTCATGTAGAAAGCCAGCGACCCCGTGGCCGAACTGAGAGAGAGAGAGAAAGAGCTTTGTGCCAGACCGATCAAAAGCCTTGGCTGTGTCAAGACTAACAGCCACCGACTCGCCACGCTTATCAATAGCCTCACCCCAGAGATGTGTAGCGAACGCTAGAAGATCACCCGTTGACCGTTTCGGCCTAAACCCGATTTTTAATTATCCCTTATTGGTGAGTAATTGGTCTTCATCTTACCTGATGTTAAGTGATGACAAGGCCGAAGGTGGAACAGCACTTCAACCGGAATCCTCAACTACTGAGGCACTGGCTTGGCTCTTATTTTTGTAAAGATTGTGGTAGCTAGCCAGGCCCTACCACCAATTAAACTAAACGCACAAACATATACGGCATGTTTCCGCTGTATTGGGAATCAAACCCACGTGTTTTAACCACTAGACCACAGTGGCATTTTGATATTAAACGGTAAGGCATTGAAGCAGCGGCAGCGCTTCCTAGTGACAAACGGGGAGAGTTAAAAAAAAACCACAGAATACATAATAGTACAAGTTTAAAACTCGCGCTAGGTAGGTACTCTGATCCCATAACGACTTACCAAACAGTAACTAATGCGAGTATCTAGGTGGGAAAGTACATTAATAGGTGGGCCGCGACCTATATCGTCAGCGTTCTTCCACATCAAGCCGCGAATCGTGATTTACTGCAAACATAAAATACACCAGATGTGGCATCTCTGAGCGGCGGATTGAGGATAATTGTAACGCTTGGGTGGTCCCACTATGGCTTTGTTTACAAAACGATACGAAAAACTGGGTTTCACTGCGAAGAATTTACTGCGGGAATCTTGGTCGGACTAAAGTAAAGAGTGTATGAAATTTTGTACCTATACATTTTCCATCCATAGGGAAGGGAAAAGGAAGCCGCGTGTCCCAGAAGTGGGATTGGAGTCATAGATGATGCATGGTTGATGATTCAAAGTCAGTCAAGACTAACTTTTCTGCCAATACGAACATTCGTGTTAGCAGTTGATCTCCCTGCCGAGTTGATTGGAGAAGTGCTTCAACGTCGTTTCCAAAAAGGGTACTCCCCCCTGGTACGGCGGAAGGTGTTTGGCCGTGTGGGCTTTCGCACGCACGGGCTCGAAGGCATGGTTATGCGGTGTGCTTGCGGCGGCGGGCTGAGCAAAGGAGCCGCTGCAGGCCCTTCCCGGTGAGACCCGCTGGTGGGAGGCCGGGTTGGACCGCAACGGCTGATTTGCGTTTTGCGCAGGGATGTTGTCACTGCGAACGCCGGGTCAATCCCATATACAACTACACAAGACAATTTTATTTATAAGTAGTACAAAAAAATGGAAATCTTCATAGCGTGATTCAGGATGCATGCTACAAACGCCATCTGTGTTTATTTATCTGAAACTAGTTCTAAGGTTGAACCTGTGACAGAGCATCGGTAGCATAGTCGGTAGTGCACCTGACCCAGCATGTCATTGGGTGCGGGTTCGAATCTCGACCGTGGAATTATTGTTTTTCAACCCTTTTTTCAAATTGTTATTTGTTTGCAACAAAATTTTCCTAAAATTATATAACCATAATTATAATATTACAATATATTTTTTCCTGATGTTTTGAACCAAAAAAAGAGGACTAGCCTTAAGTGGGACTCGAACTTGACCGCTTTCATCCGGAAAATAGCTCGTTCAACTTAGCTACCGAGACGGTAGTTTACCTGTAGCTAAGTTGAAGAAAAAGAATAATTTGTAAAATTATCACATTTAGCGACTTCAGAGAGATTGAAATATGACAATATCGTAGCTATTCATACTAGTGGGTGCCTAGTATGAGTTTTGTTTACAAAAACGAAAATTAGTATGTTATTGAAGCAACCGACGCCTCCTGGCGACATACGATAAGAGTAAAAAATTTGCCATACAAATTCTCAAATGTTCAAATAATTTTTAACGCAAATTTTGTTAGAACAACGATAGCTCAATTGGAAGAGCACCTGACCCGGAATGTCAGAAGGGTGCAGGTTCAAATCCTGCTCGTGGAAATTTTTTCAACATTTGTGTTTTTGTAATTTGTTCGCAACAAAATTTGCGTTAAAAATTATTTGAACATTTTATAAATAGCTTGCTTACTTCTTAACTGATCTTTAATATTTGTAAAAATATTATGATTGGATGTTAATGACGGTAGTTGTTGACATTGAATAGGCGCCTTTGGCTTACAAAGTAAAAAGTGTTGAATAATTTCGGCAGGCTGGTTAGAACCACGATAGCTCAATTGGAAGAGCACCTGACCCGGAATGTCATTAGGGTGCAGGTTCAAATCCTGCTCGTGGAAATTTTTTCAACATTTGTGTTTTTATACAAATTCTCGTTAAACGTGTTCGAATAGCGAATGAAACCCGCACTTTGAGGGCCTTTGCCCTCAAAGTGCAAGTACAAGTGGCATAACACTAATAGAATCGAAATGGAATAGAATCATTATCGTATGTATTGGATTGAGAAAAGCCAACGTTACCTATGCATAAACCTTTCATTTGCTTATTTAATTCCCATACGTTTCTCATTCTATTCATTTCTTTTTAGCGTTTTGCCACTTGTCTAGGACCCTTGACCTCAGTTTTTCATTAAAAGAAAATAAACTAAACCGTACATACTAACGGAGAAAATTTGTCCGATTCAAAGGGTTTATTTTTTTAAACGTCCACTTTTCCACATGTCCTCGTGAAATTTTTCGTTCACATACCCCCGACTCCGACCCGACACGGTAACACTGACATTCAGGGCTGACACGAGGAAGGGGAATTGAAAAATTATAAAACATACCTCGAGCATTGTGGTGTGAATAAATTATAACCGCTCACAACTTCACCGCCAGTGTAGCGGGAGCTGCGCCACCTCTCTCGCCGTCAGAAATTCTTTCGGCATCAAGGGAAATGGTAGATTAATGTCAGACCTAATTAGAGTGGCCACTGAGCGACCCACTTACGCTTGTATTCTCAATATTGTTGTACCAGATCTGTACTAGGTTAGCGGAACCTTCATTCTAGGATTATTAAGTTGCCCTAATGGATATGAGCCGGGAAAATAGGTTGTGTGTCCGATATCTACTAATAACTTTCTTTGCGGCACACAGTAATACATGTTTGTGCACTATTTGTATTTATTACGTATTGATAGGTGGTAAGGCTTGTTTGTCCGCCTAGCTAGTTACCACCATCTCATTTATATAACAACAATGTTAGTAGCATTGTTGTGTTCCGGCAGCTAGAGATAAGATAGCCAGTGCCTCTGTAGTTGAGGATTCCGGGTGAAGTGCGCTTCCACTTTCGGCCTTATCATCATTTAGCATCTGGTGAGATAAAGGCTAAGTGCTTATACGTAACTCCTTTTTTTATTGTTTTTTTTTCTTAAAAGTGATCATCACATTATTAAATAAAATAAATAAAATTTGTTTACGCTCACATCAATTTATGTAGTCCAAGATAAGTTTCTATTGAAACTCTTTAATATGGTTAAACTAGATAACGGATAAATATACATAAACATAGAAAAACACCCAGATCCGAAATCAATTCAGAAAAACAGTTTTCTCTAAATTGACCCGACTGGAAATTGAACCCGGGACCTCAGAGATGGCGCGACGCCAGACCCGGCGCGCTAACCACTCCACCATAGAGGTCGTTAGGGGTTACGGGTTTGTGGGTCTTAAAGAATGCAATTTTACGAAAATGGTAGCTTTAACTGGAGCAGCACATGAAGGTGCTTCAATGGAATGGCAGCAGTTCTCGACATTTAAAAACCAAAGTTCGCCTGAGTTTTTGCCGCCAAAAATAACATAGATTTTCATTAAAATACAATGGGATGACAGCAAGCAGGTGGCCGCCATTTAATTGCTGCTAAAGATAAAAACCAGTTGCTGATACCTTTTTTTAATAAATTAATAATAAATTATTAATATAAATTTAATTAATTTTCTGAGTGGTAGAGCCACGCTGCGTTACAGCACGTAATGGGCCGGCTCGGCCGGCGTAATACCACCCTCTCACAGAATATCGACGTGAAACAATGACACTCGTTGCTGTTGTGTTTCGTCCGGTGAGTGAAAGTACCGGTTGCTCATCTCTCACCCCTCCCCCCAATTCCTACTCCCTCCTCAGGATCTAACTCCTTCCTCAATAAATAATGAGTTATATATCTATGGGCCTGGTATTTATGCTGCAACGGTGTTGCCAGTGAATAAATGCGTTTATTCATTATTATTATTATTAATAATAACCTTAGAGCATTAAAATAATAACATCACGGGTCCTGCTATCCGTGGTCCCGAGCTACCTTCGTAAGTAGATGGTACTGCGTTTTTAGTGGGTAGGCATACACACTGCGCCTGCGCATGCGCCCCGTCGAACTTCTCGGAATTGAGCTGGAAGCACCAACCTGCATTGTCCCAGTGTGTCGGCTATGGATCTTATCATGTGCTATAGTATATGAGAGAGTGCCTCAGCCCAGCATTGGGCTTACACTAGTATATATAAGCTCATAATCTAAACTTGCGTAAACTTAGCTTTAGTAAGGAGCCTTTCTTCAAGGTGATTAATATTTCAAAGGAGGATGTCTCCTCATGTAATAGTGTCAACTTGCTTAGCGGTTTAGCGTTATGAGTCCCTTGAAATTAATTTAGTGACCCTTTTGTCCTAGCACAATCTGCTTGTCGACGCTTCAAACATTTAGATGCTGTCTCATATTCATGCTCCCTTACAATCTCAACGATATTTGCGAAGAAAGATGAGACGTGTTTAACAACCGTGTGGTGAGGTACCAAATTATAAAAATTACCTATGAATAAAGTTACTTACTCTAATATTTTTATATTCAAACAATTTCACACAATATTCACGTGAAACTTACACATACTTACCTCTTATAATTTTTTTATTTTTATTGTCAAGGTATTTTTTTAACTTGGGTAATGGATAACTCTTTTGAGGTTTCAAGTCCCATAGCTAATGTGTACAACAGTCATAAATATATAAGACTATTTACAAATCGTAAAAATAAATTTGACAAGAATTTAACAGAACAGCAAAGGTACCTACCACAGTGACTCTACATTAGTGACTCTTTTTTCCTAGATTGACAAATAGCTACCTACTACGATTTTTTTCTTTTTTTTTCTCTTTATTTATTTAAGTACTTTACTTTACTTTTTTACTTTAAGTCTTTACGTAGACATGTCAATCCTCACCTACTACTGACAGCAGTACAATATACCAAATCATAATAAATAACATCAAAGCATACTAAACTGTTGGTATAAAAACCAGAAGTGTTTATGTGGGTACACAAACTGTAACCCTACAAAATATACGTACTAAAACTAATCCATAATACATTAAAGTTTAACGAAGTTCGCCCACATTGGTATGTGTCAGCCGAAATTGGGTTGGAATTACTCAACGGTAGAATTATGGCGTTTGTAACTAATGTACGGGTATCCGGAAGTGACCTAGGTGCCAGAATTTGTGGAGCAACATGCTCGTAGAATAAAATGATAGCGTTGACCGTTGTTGCCGCTCGACGCTAGATGTCGTAAGCGCTGCCATAGCGCAGCACAGTAGCGCCACTGCTCGGAGAGTAGACGAATGACCTTTGAAGTCTTTGTGTGACATTGAAATCAGATACTGTGTATGAAGACACTTTTGCTCAAATAATCCTTATTCTAGAGCACATTAAAAGGTACTATTGTCAACACCAAACTAGATAAATATATTATCTTTTTAATTTCCGCTTCAACCTCCATGGGATAAAAAAACCTTTTGTGTAATAAGTAGGTACTCAAACTAAAAAACGTATTGGTATATTTAAAAAAAACCTCAAATTAAATTGATTTGCGTTTGTTGAGAGTATTGTACTACAAGCAATATTTCCAAATAGTTTCTATTATCTACAGTTTTAATCGTACCTCATGGGGGGCGGTAAGAGACTGTTTCGACAACGCACGGACGCGTAACACAGTGTGCGTTCACTGGCGGAAACCGCATTGTATGTCTGACATGTAGATGTCGAACGGTCCATCGTTTACTTGGTAAACGTTGATGCGGGAGTCAATTATCCCATCTGACAGTTTTTAGTTCGCCCAACAGGGAATGAGCCTAAATGCAGCCGGAAAATTATCTGGTCTTCCATCTTTCAACCGTTTGAGCAGAATGAAAAAATGTTTTGTCGACTTAATTTCCCAATAAACAGCCTGATTTAACTTTATTCTTATGTATTAATTTCACGAACTATATAATAGACTGGAAATTCTTGTAGAGGGTGATTAGGCGTCAGCACTCCCCTTTGCGCAAAAACTTATAAATAGTGCCTAATAAATTAAGTAAAGTGCGCTTCTATCAATTGGCCTTATCATCACTTAACATCAGGTGAGATCAAGGCACTGTGCTTACGCGTAAGATAAAAAAAAAATTTTACCTAATATTTCCAAATTGTGTATAGGGTCATTTCGCCTGTTCGCGTCCATTTAGTGCAGTTGGCAAGTTTGAAGGAGAAAATAAAAATGTTCCAGCTCTAATTTCAATGAAAAATTGATGTAATGTGTTCATTATATAGTCTATTTTAAGGTTAACTTTCAGTTTTGTTCGAAATATCTTGTGTTTATTTTTTAAATAGACAAACTTCAGAATTAGGCGTTTTCCCCAGTTTGCGTCCACAAAATCCAAATTGCGTCCACCCATGGACCACTTTGCGTCCACCTGCTTAGAAAAGAAATGTGGGGGTGATCTTTTTAAGATATTGTAAAGAAAGATTGGATTTTAACAATTTCTTTATTTAAGAATATAGTTACATATTTTAAAATCAACATTATTATCATAAATAAATCACTTTAAAGAAAATAAAAATAGCAAGAAAGAAAAACGTCCAAACGGTTGGGTCACAGTTCTTTAAAACCCACCGTACAAAAGGAACCAAAAAGTTCTCAGATCATACCCTAAAACTAATGGAAGATCGGCGCTCAATGGTTCTGCTTATCTTTTCGTCCGATATACCGCAGTGTTTCAAGACGAAAGTCTTTCACCAGTGTGTGTTGCCAGTGATGACATACGGGACTGAGACGTGGTCGCTCACTATGGGTCTCATCAGAAGGCTCAAGGTCACTCAAATAGCAATGAAGAGGGCTATGCTCGGGATTTATCTGCAAGATCGATTCAGAAATAAGGAGATCCGCAGAAGAACAAAGGTAACCGACAAAGCCCGAAGAGTTGCTAAGCTCAAGTGGCAGTGGGCAGGGCACACTGCTCGCAGGACTGATGGCCGCTGGGGCGAAACAGTTCACGAGTGACGACCGCGTGCCGGAAAGCGCAATGTGGGCAGGCCTCCAACAAGGTGGACTGACAATCTGGTGAAGGTCGCGGGAAGCCACTGGATGCGAGCAGCACAAAACCGGTCGTTGTGGAGATCCTCGGGGGAGGCCTTTGTCCAGCAGTGGACGTCTTTAGGTTGAGATGATGATGATGAATCGACTCAGCAACCCAGGCGGGGTCACCGCAAGCTAGGAAGCCCCAGCCCTCAGTTGTGAACCCGGCTGAAGGCTCAGAGCAGCTTGGACCAATGTGTCCGCCAACTTCATGATTTTGTCCAATATTGTGGTCTTGGGAATAGCATTCTTTGCATATTTGTCTTACCGATTTCTTCTTCTCTCGAATATTATATTTAACGCTTCTTTAAATCTTCTTCTGTGTATGTTCTCTTTTCCTTCTTCTTTCTTCTTTCTTGTCTCCTAAGAACTCTTATCCCTACAGAAAAAAATAAGAATTAAAGTAATTACTCATTTTATTCAAAAATAGAATTTTAAACTCGTACCTAGTCTTTACAATACATTTTAAATTATTTTTACAAACAAAACAAGTCAATTGTATTTATTGAAAAAATGGACGCAATTTGCTTTATTAATATCCCCTCTAGGTAAAGTTTGCGTCCATGGCGGACGCAAAGTGCAAGTTTTATAAATTCGGTGTAGTAATTCGCGTCCACCCTATTTTAACTGTTAACTATAAAAAAAATAAGCAAATTCATAATTAATATTATTCCTTTTTTGATTATCAAAGTCTAGATACAGCTATGTAACCTAAAATTCACATAAAACAATAAAAGACTTACCGTCAAACGCGCCGCTGCACACTATTTTTTTCCTAAAATCTCGCGCATCCGCGCTCTCTTGTTGAACAGCCGAGACTAAATATTTTTCTAAACAGGATTGGTTGGGCGCACGGAACTTTTATTTATGTGTACGTGCCTCTTATATATTGAGGTATTGGCGGTAATGACTTTTCTTTTTAATGGTGTGTTAGTATACTTATTTTCGAGAATGTTAAAAGGGAGATCCGTAAAATGGACGCGAATTGGGCGATGGACGCGAACAGGCGAAATGACCCTAAGTGATAGCGATATTAAAGCCATTAGAACTAAAAATACAACTAATGTTTGTTATTTGGCATTCTTCTAAAGTAAATCTATACTAATATTAGAAAGAGGAAACCTTTGTATTTTTGTATGTATGTATGCATGTATGTATGTATGTAGGTATGTATGTATGTTTGCAACGAATAAACTCAAAAACTACTGGACCGATTTAAACAATTCTTTCACCATTAGAATGCTACATTAGCGCTGAGTAACATAGGCTAGATATTAAATAAATATTAAATAAAATACTAAAAACGACAATTTAATTTTTTCAATACAAAATGATTTGTTTGTTTTGTTGTCATACTCGTAGTAACCATTGATATATATTTAACTCAATGATGGAAATGCAAAGCGGTACGAAGTCCGCCGAGTCAGCTAGTTAAATATAAAAATGGGATTTTTTTATCGGTATCACAGAAAAAAGACACCGTCAACTGACACAGTTGTTTCTTTCTTCGTGACCGACTGAGTGAGGTCAAAACCAAAAGGATACGGCTGCCTTCTTTTGTTCGGGACTTGGGTACTCGTAGCTTAAATACTTAATTAGGTAGGTACCTTTTTCAGGTACTTATGCAATTTCTTATTCGAAGTGCTACAAGCGCCTGATGATTATTTAGTTGCTTTGACAAGGTTCTAAAGTGTTCAGCGATTTTTTTGCTGACTTGACCTAGACTACCTAGGTAGTGATAGATCTTCATTAAATATTCGGGCCTTTGTAGTATGTGCTACCGAATATTTATTGTGATAATTACCTATTTCTTAACCTTGTATGCACTTCTAAGGACTAATTCCTTGGTAATAACAAAAATAAAATTATTTATTAGCATTAAAAAAATATAAGTAATATAGGATGCATTACAAATTATTTTAAGTGAATAGGTGGGTACTAAGTTTCGGTAAGTATAAATACCTGGACTATCATATTATTTTTTTAAGTACCTATCTACTTTTTATTATTAATTTATTATTAATTTGATAATTTGTATCTTATTACATTGTAATTACTACAAAGTAATAAATAAAATAAAATAAAATAAGGCAGTCAGTATGCAATTGCATGCCACAGTTACACTTATCCGCCGTAAACAGGTGCGAACCGGTTCCAGCCGCTGAACAGAACGGTGAACGGAACGGAATTATCCGACTCATGCATGTATTCAAGTCAGTTAGTCGCAACGTCCGTTGTCTGTGGTGCGGACGCCCGCCATTCCGCGTTGTCTCCGCGATAAATTGTAAAAGCTAGTGTTGCCATCTCATAAAATTGTGAACAGCTTAGTAGTTTTGCAGTACATTTTGTAACAATGTTTGATTCGGAGAAATTTATATTGGAAATAAGATCTAGGCCGAATATATGGATGCAAGCTAATAAAACGAGTAATAATATTGGTCAAAAGAAAACATCGTGGGAAGAAGTTGCACAAGCAATGTTCCCAAATTGGGACAAGTATTCAGAATATAAAAGGAAAGACTTAGGTTTGGCTCTTTTATTTTTATTTATCAAAGCATATGAATTTTAAATTTATAAATAATTAGCTGACCCGGCGGACTTCGTACCGCTTTGACAGTTTCCATCATAGAGGTAATTATATATCAATGGTTTCCATGACAACAAAACAAACAAATCATTTTGTATTGGAGAATTAAATTGTCGTTTTTAGTATTTTTATAGTTTTTGAGTTTATTCGTTGTAAACACACATACATACAAAAATACAAAGGTTTCCTCTTTATAATATTAGTATAGATTAGTATAGACGCCTGCACATCAACATATTCAAAACTCTCAAATTTCTTAAAGTATTGTTCAACTATAATATTGGGTCCTTACCTATGAAATTGACTTTTTTTCTCACTTTTTAATAGGTGTATTACTTCTAAAAGTCAATACTGGTTGTTAATATTATTATACACATTTAATTAGGACTATGTTACTTAGGCTTCAGAAATAACAATGATTATTAATTTTTTTTGTTCTTTCATTGTAGCTTTGAAGGGACTTGATTTTTTTTCTTTTTATATTTAGCTAGTGAAACAAACACACTACTCTACAATTATTATAGTGTTAACATAAATAGATGCTGAAAAAATTAAAAAAACGTTAGTATGCAAAATTTAATTTTATAAAAAATCTTCATACAAAACGTCAATTTCATAGGTAAGGACCTAATAATATGCCATATACATAAAGTTCAGAGTCTATTGAAGAAATTTGTCAGTAGTGATGTGTAATGATGTACTTATGTGCAGACGTGTGTACTAAAAATAAATAACAAAATTATTAATTCTAAAAATAATAGAATATAGTGACTTAATTTAGTTATAGTTATCTATAACAGTAACTATTAATAAATATAATAAATAGATAAATAATATTTTTTTATTTTCAGTCGATGAAATGCATAAAAAGTGGAGAAACTTACGAGATTATCACAATAAATTAAAAAAGACAGATAAGGTTATAAATAGGAAAGCATCTTATTTAAATTTATTAGACTTCCTGGACGACCCCACAGAAGAGAACCATTCAATAAGGAAGAGATCACGTCTTGATCACACAGACGACGAAGACAGCGATAACTGCAATGGACAGCAGTCAATTGTAAGTCATGTGCCAGAGATGTACTATGAATCTAAATCAGAAATCGACATTGAATCCGATCCATTTCAAAGTTCGATATCAGCAAACATGGCCATTTCAAATGAAGACCCGGACAAAAGCTTTCTCGTATCAATATTGCCAGATATAAGAACGATGAATGAAAAACAAAAGTTCAAGTTTAAACTGGAAACATTGAAAATTATTGACAAAATAAAATATCAACAGGAAGAAATAGCAGGGCATAGCACACAAAGTGACCCGCTGCATAAAGATAAGTTACCAGTCAAAATTGAAACGCTTGATGAGTCGTCATTGGAGCCATATTGAGTGTTATTTTAATTATTTTAATAATAACGTTAACGTTACAAAAAACTGTCATTGAGTAATCAGTAATAAATTTGAAAAGTATAATTTTATTTTTAATTTTAATGAAAGTACACAAAATACATTAAAAAAAATACGAAAAAACCTTAGGGCACTTTCTTGTGATAATTACCTATACCAAATATTGTCAGTAAAAAGAAACTTTAGATTTTAAAGCGTTTGAATGTACACATATCAAAAATGTCTAGGAGTCAAGTACATTTTTAGCTATAAAAAAATTCTAACAATATTTACCTAATCTGGTTTTCCAGATGGCTTCTTGCTCTATTTTTTATGTTTTAGTAAACAATTATATCTCTATTATTTTGAAAAAAGTAAGAAAAAATTTAATTTTACAAATTGGGGAAAATATGACAGAGACTATGACACTCTGTGTAGTGTCAATGGCGGCAGCCACAGTACGTTGCCTGGGTCCAGCTTCCAACATTCCAACGGCTCTCAATCTCAACATCCCTTCCCTTGTTAAATGACGCCGTCGTTCCATATCGTTGCAATTTTTTTCACTTCCAGTGCAGAAATTGCTCTGCTTTTGTAAAATTGCCATAACGCTTTTTTGTAGGAATTCAGATTGACAGTTAATTTTCCATATTTAAACAATGTAAAAAAATAAAACTTCAATCATATCGTGAAATTCACTAAAAATAATCAACAACGATGCAAAAAAGTTAAAATATTAATTCTATAACGCAACGATACTTTAAACTGTACGTGATAAACAATCTTTGCAATATATTTTTGTTCGTGCATAGACTAGTAAAAGCCACAGAGTTAAATTCACCACGTGGTATTTGAGTATACAACAGGAGCAATAAACTTTACAGACAGATTATATAGACAGCTCTTTTAAGTACCTACTTACAAACTATTGTTTTTCGTGTTTTTTGTAAGAATACTACAGAAATATCATTTTCAAACCTGGTATCACCACAGCGCGGAGGCAGGGAAAGACGCTTCGCACCGAGCGCGCGGGCGCGTTCAGTCCGGTCGGTCGTTACTCGTTCGTCGTCCGTCACGCACGTTGCGCGCGTTTACGTATCGACAAAATGGCGTCTTGCTATGTTTTCATTTGCATGCGTTTCGTAAAGAAGAACGAAAAATAACCGATAATCCGTTGTATTGTAAAATTTGTAAGTAGGCGAGAATTACGAATTGACAAATTAAAACAGCACGATATTTATTGCGTCGTTCGTAAATTTTTTTTTATTTGCTTTTGCCTTAGAATAATAACGCCTAGAAGCCGAGTACGCGCACGGCGATTGAGGCAAGTTTAACCAAGCCATATGTGGCTTGGTTGGCCGAACGGCTCGCTAGTATCCAAGGTCACGTCGTGTCGTAAGCAGCTCCGCAATTTTTGTTTATAATGACGATTTGTGCCATCAAAGGATGCTTTCACAAGTCAGAATCTAGCAAAAAGGATGCTAAGATTACATTTCACCTGTAAGAACAGCTAATCAATGTCTATTTTTTCGTAAAACACGATATTAATGTTCGTAAATTTGTAATATGTCATTCCATATATGTTTTGCTAGATGTAGGAAAACTTTTACCCCATTTTGTGTTCCGAGTTTTTTTTATTTAGAGTTGTTTTTATCCAAGTCTAGAGTCCAAGAAAGACAATTTATCACGATTGCTGTTATCAAAGCGCCAGTTATTTAGAAAATAGTTACAGCTACAAGGATTTTAAACTGACATGCTGAAAAAATGTTATAACAGTATTCTTTTCTGATAAGACTGATTTTTGTGCAATAAAGTAAATGAATAAATATTAGCATTCATATTTATCACCAAACATTGTTACATTTACATAACATTACATGTACATGTTTTCGTGTTATATGTAAGTATGTTTAAATAAGTAGCTAATGATATGAAAATTGTGGTAGTCGTAGCTTCACCGCCATCTTATCTTATCTTTTAGTTAGCTAAAGGCCCGAAATAATATTCAATGCATAATGAGATAAAATTATGCTTCCAAATAGTTTAAGAGAGAAGTGGCAGTCCATTGTCTCTGCCTACCCCTCCTGAGGGATTGATGCGTGACTATTTATGTATTGTATGTACCTTAAAATTTTTACTTTTTTAAATAATAATCACAAACTTAAATGAAAACATCTTAATGTATATAACAGTTAATATTATTAATGTATGCCGGTAATATAATAAAATAATATGTAATAATTATAGAAGACAATTTTCTTTTTGTGACTATTGACTTTGTGGCTATTTTCACATAAAAAAATTGAAGTAATTAAAAAAATCATATGTAACAACAATACAATTTTTTAACTATGAAACAAGATAAGAGTTTAGTAACTTACCCATTTACCCCGAGTTTGGGGAAATTACCATTTTACTTGCAACATTTATTCGTACGGTTGTGTGTGTAATGACAAGCTGCTGACGCACACGACGGAGTATTTTGTGCCTCAATATTTTGACGAACTTTGTTTGACACTATCGTTCTAGGCGTTATTATTCTAAGGCTTTTGCGGAATAGGCTGTAATTTCTTAGGTTTATGATTTTATGTAGGTATCTCTATGTATAGGTTCGAATAGGTGCAGGCTTACCTAAGTGTAAACACTAGTTAGTAACAGATAATGTCTACATTTATAATTATTATTATTATTGTAAGTTTTATTTTTTAATTTTAAATTAGGTAATTATTATTTATTATAGATTTGGTACATTCTAGTAAGCAGATTGACTTAACTAGAATTTAATATTTCAATATCATTTTACTGTTATTTTAACATTTTTCAATATTAAGCCTTGTGCTTTGGTAGGAACCTACTTCCAATTTTATGAATAATTTTCTCTGGTTTTACAATTATTACAATGAAATAAACTTTTTTAAACAAACTTTCTTGATAAATGAAAAAGTACCTGGTATTTTTTACTCAGTTTTCAGTTCTCAGTACCTACTCAGATTTTTTTATTTTAGTTATCTGAACAAGGCTACGGGCAATGTCTGGAAATATTTAGAATGAGTGTTAAAATCGTTCATTGCTCTCGTATCAACGTAATAGATAAATTCTGAATTGTTGTTTTACGACTTAAAAGTCTAGCTTTGATAACAAGTCGAGTCTACCATTGTTTAGATCATAAACTTTTTCAGTCAATTCAACAATCGAGCAATAACGTCATCGAGAAAAAATAGCTTCGTGTTGTATTTTTAACGTATTTTTTCTGTTCGATAATAATCGAATGTTTTTTTTTTAAATTCACACTACAAATTGGTTTAGCAATTATTTTTTAAATACTTAACGATTATTATTTTATTAATTTTTTTATAAAACATTAAATGCGTATTTTTATTTTGGTTTGTTCGGCAACCGAACGTTTCAAATTACTACTAGATGTCGGTGTTTCTTTTTATTTATTGAAAAATAACTAAGTGAAAAAAATATTTATCACTCACGGGTAAGCACTAGGCCTCATCGCACCTGGATGCCTAGTGTAAGTTTTATTTACTATCCGTATTCATTCGAATACGTTTACGAAAACGAAAATTAGTATGGCATTGAAGCAGCGCCTCCTGGCGGCAAACGAGAAGAGTTAGGTAAAATTTGCCATACAAATTCTCGTTTTCGTTAACGTGATCAGAACAAAACTCACACTAGGCCCCCAGATGTTAAGTGATAAAAGCCGAAGGTCGAAGCGTACTTCACCCGGAATCCTCAACTACTAACTACTTACTACTACAACTAGGTACTTACTACAACTTGGCTATCTTATGTAGGTATTTATGTGCATTCTGTGATCTTAACACTAACAACAATGTTATTTACTCTGATGTTAGTGCTACATGGATAAGATGGTTGTAGCTAGCCAGGCGGGAAAGCCTTAGCACCAACTAAACCACAGTACCACAGATTAGGTAATAGTTACTTACAGTACACAACAAACATGTAACACACCACTGGGAATCGATCCCAGGATCCCGAGTCTATATGAGATGGTCTTAACCACTAAACCATGCACAGAGGTGATTGTAGTTAAATGTAATGTTACTCGATCGAATAGTGAAGACAACTCTCATACAGCTCGTAAGGTACTTACTCAGCTAAAAGCAAACTAATAGAGTAAGCCGGCGGACGGTTGCTTACAACGCCATCTATTGAGTTGTCCTGTAACTCAATGCGGTTTAGCACGCTCGCTCGTGAAAGCATCCCCAGCTGCTACCTGCGCCAGCCGCGGTTTCACTTCCATAGAGTAGAAAACTAATGTATGATTTTTGGATATCAAGTGAAATCGTTTATTCTTATAAGTAAGTATCGTTGTGGCACCTGTGTTCGTCAAAGTAACCGAGTGTTAACCCAAAACGTCGTCGTAATTTTATGTAGATGACATCTGGGAATAGGGTGGTCTGTATTCAATTGTTGCTAAAGACTACAATCAGTTGCTGACCCCCTATCCTTATCAGCTCATTTTTATGTCCACACTGCTAGGGCACGAGCCTTCCCTATGGATGGATAGGGAGAACAGGTCATAAACCACCACGCGGACCCAGTGCGGATTGGTGGTTGTTAACGACTGCTAGAACTGCGAGAAGCTCGATTGCGCAGTGGTTAACGCGAGTCTGCGAGTGCTGAGGTTAAGCTACTTTCGCAAAGGCCGGTCATCGGATGGGTGACCAAAAATTTATCATCTCGAGCTCCTCCGTGCTTCGGAAGGCACGTTAAGTCGTTGGTCCCGGCTGCATTAGCAGTCGTTAACAACCACCAATCCGCACTGGGCCCACGTGGTGGTTCATGGCTCGTTCTCCCTATCTATCCATAGGGAAGGCTCGTGCCCCAGCAGTGGGGACATAAATGATGATGATGAACTTTTGCTAATGCAGCCGGCTTTACGTGCCTTCCGAAACACGGAGGAGCTCGAGATGATAAACTTTTGGTCAACATCCGATGACCGGCCTTTGCGAAAATTGCTTAACCTCAGCACTAGCAAACCGGGCGCGTTAACCACTGCGCCATCGAGTTCCTCGTTGACCCTTATGTTTAATGGTTAAAGAAACAACGTGTCGAACTATGGTGTCTCTACCCTATCCAAGTGGCAGAGACATTTCACATCGTCAGTCAGGCTTCTATATAGAAGGCCATTTTCTAATACGCGTACAAAGTTAACGTAAACATTTATAAGAAAAAAAATTTCAACCATCCGGGTCCCCTCCGCGCACAAAGTTGCTTAACATTTGCGATTATTGCAAAGAACCACATAACCGTGGCGCGACCGACCTCTTCAAGTGAAAACGCTGAGTTGCATTCTATTAATCTATCTTGTTGAGTTCAATGCCAAGAAAACACAGGTGTGTGCGTTCACGGCAAAAAAGTCACCATTCCTTCCCCTTCCAACTCTTCAGGGTACATCTCTAAGCCTGCAGAGCAGTATCAACATGCTCGGTATGACGATTCGCTGCGATCTAAACCAAAGAGACTACATCGAAGCCGTGATCAAAACAGCCTCACGAAAACTCGGTATTCTGAACAGGGTGCGGCGATTCTTTACGCCTGACCAGTTGTGCCTTTTGTACAAGACACAGGTACGGTCTTGCGTGGAGTATTGCTCGCACATCTGGGACGGTTCCGCAAAGTACCTTCTCGATGCTTTGGACAAATTGCAGCGTCGCGCTGTACGCATTATCGGCAACGCAGAAGTCACAAATACTCTCGAAACTCTGCAATTGCGTAGAGATATTGCGTCACTCAGCGTATTTTACCGCTTATACCATGGCGAGTGCTCTGAAGAACTCTTTGACCTCATCCCTCCTTCTCCCTTTCTCCATAGGAGTACGCGTGCTGCTCTCCGGAGTCACCGCTTCACTGTCTCAAATATTCCATCACGCACTAAGAAATTTGGTGACTCATTTATTTGTCGCACTTCCAAAACATGGAATAGTTTGCCTGCACACGTTTTCCCTCCTTCCTATGATATGGGGTCCTTCAAACGAGGCGTGAAGAGGCACCTTGTGGGCCGGCAGAGTGAGGGTAGCTGATGCTGCGGTATTTTCACGCTGCACCAGTTGTCATCGCTTCTGGATTTCATATTCACTTAACATCAGGTGAAATGGAGTCATTTGCCGTGCTACGTATAAAAAAAAAAAAATATATCTATTTATATAAAAAATAATACTCGTATTTCAGGGCGTAATAACTTTCTGAACATTTAAATTTCAATTACTTCCTTATTCACAGATAGAGCAATTTGTTGTTCGTCCGGCGCGACGTATGCAAATGGCTTACTTATGCCACGTTCGCACACAGTGGGGGAGGCCCTATCACAATTAAAATATGCAAATCGGTAATATTACTCACTACTTTCCATTCTGCTCCGATAAACTGCGAATCAATGGGCCCTCTCCCTTGATGACTGTGTCGAAAAATACTCCTAGTGCAGTGTTTGTTTACGTAATCACCGGCTGAACGCTTCAGGGCGGCTATTCTGTAACGACTGATACTGAAAGCTTTCTACATTCGTCATCATCATTTACTGCCATCCTCAAACTAAAG
Organism: Eudonia mercurella; assembly: GCA_963082485.1. NCBI lineage: Eukaryota > Metazoa > Arthropoda > Insecta > Lepidoptera > Crambidae > Eudonia > Eudonia mercurella. The sequence goes on from OY720028.1 coordinate 8,921,453, forward strand.
TTTGGAGATCATCATCATCAGCTCATTTTTTATGTCCCCACTGCTGAGGCACGAGCCTTCCCTATGGATGGCTAGAGAGAACGGGCCATAATCAGTACACAAAATTTTCTGCGATCCCAAATAGCTTTCTACATTACCTACTAATATTTAATTTAGTAGACTTGTGGAGAATTAACAAAGTTGATGATGTGGAGATGCGAAAATGCGTAGGTATGTGAAGAGCATTGCGTCGTCGTTCATGGATGGAATTTTTGCCTGCTGCGAGAGTAACAAGGAAATAAAGAAGAGTAAGGGCTCACCAAGTTGATGCAGTAAGTTTGCTGTTGCGCCACGGCCGATATGGGCCGGGTTGGATCTTGATAGAATTTCACTTCAATGAACTTAGGGAACAGTTACTCCAGAACACTTAAAATTAGCGGATGTATGATATATGAATCGATTTTATTTCGCGGCGGTTTGTAGAACGACTCATAGACCAAAAACCATTGACGGTGCTGCTCGTCGCAGGCGCCCGTTGAAGTGGCGCTGTAACTGTCATCGATAAAACAGAAATTATTGAGAAATAAACAGCACCTTCTGGGTTGTGGTTGCACTGTAAATAATGCAATTTTCTTTCTTCAACGCGATCTAATAAAACTAACGTGAATTCGCACTGACACTGTATACGGGTTTTCATTAATCATCATCTACCCTAGCACTTCTATTCAAGTTTAATACGACGTCGGTTTTCATAATAGGCCCCTGCAATATTCAGTGTTGCCATAGGTAGTTCCGAGTGACCTTTCACGTTAGCCAATCACCGTGTTCACGGTGAAGTGGCTGCGTTCTGCAATCTGCCGTTTGTGACGTCACATTTTATTTTTAAATGTTTTATGTGTGCATTCACAATGTAAATTGTTTTCGCCTCTGCGGTCCAGTTGTTAAACCATCGTCGGTCTTAGCGGTTCAGAGTTTCTGTATTCAATTCTCTGAAGAAGGCATAAAAAGTATTGTCCTCAATTTGGGTCGATCTTGTTATAAGCTAATACGAAAATAAATAAAATAGCCGTAAGTACTTGATTCCCGAAATCGCTTCAAAAACGGAACGAGAAATAATTTTACGGAAACTTTTTGTGGTCTTATTTAAAACTAGCTGACCCGGCGGACTTCGTACCGCATTTTTTTAATATAGCCTATGTTACTCAGCGCTAATGTAGCATTCTAATGGTGAAATATTTTTTTAAATCGGTCCAGTAGTTTTTGAGTTTATTCGTTGCAAACATACATACATACAAAGCTTTCCTCTTTATAATATTAGTATAGATAAGCATGGTCGATTAAGTTAGGTACTATTTTGATCTAAGTTGCTAGGTGAAACTTTTTCTTTCCTGAATATCTTCTTTGTTCACATTCATTCCTGCAAACGGTCTAGTGTTACCAGTCGTCAAAACACACCTTGGCTTAGTAATAACAGTGTGTTGAAAACGGTCGTCTACGATAGTACTACTAAACACCCAAATTACACAGATTGGGAGCCGTTAGGGTCTGAGTTGCCATGTAAATTAATAATATGTAAATTTCCACGCCCGCCTAGCTTAGCAACGCGAAAGCCGACGTTGATTTCACTACACGGTAGAATATAGATTAATTTTGCTAGTACACTCTTTACTTGAGCTAGCAGTTTAATATTAAAAGTAGGTAAGCGGAAATAAAGTTGCAAAAATTCTAGTCAATTCATTTATTTCCGATAATGTTTTGTCAGATAATACTTAAATCATTATGAACCCTTACTTAGTATCGACACTGCATAATATTAGGAAAAAGGAAGACTTATTTGGTGGCATTTTAATATAATTTTATTACATGTCTAATATACTTTCTTTTGTTTTTAAATCCATGGTTACATCTTAACGACATGAAGATTATATGAAGGCACAAACTAAATTTTTATAGCTCTTGAATTACTTTAAGCAAAACCGGTCGTTGAGCAGATTCTTGAGGGAAGCCTTTGTCCAACAGTGGACATCCTTTGGCTGGCTGAGAATCATCAGACGATGATGACGAATAGTTAAAGTCTCACCATCTGTATTGAAATGAAATCTAGTGAAATACTCGTAATTTTTATCTACTAGACTCTATCAGATAAAAGTTCTCTACAGTATAGAATACCGGCAAAAGTGAACAAAGGAAATATTAGCTCTTAGTTATGTAACAAACTTTTTTCACAAGAATCCTTTAGGCTCATGCAACAACAAAACACATAAAGAAAGTCTTCAATCTCTCTTCAATTTATGTCTCTGAGGCATTATCCAGGTTAACTCTACCTCTAGCACAGTAACTTATATAAAAGCGAACATGACCTGACGCTGCCGTTTCCATGGATCCCAGAGATCGCTTAATGACCTGAGCTCTCTCGTTTTAAGAATCTATGATCTTTAAGGCAACTTCTGGACAGCTTCAACTTCAACTACTATGATCAAACAAAAAGTGCGAAACATTCCTTGATCGAACTATTTTTTGATCACCAACTACTAACGTTAAAAGCTCGAAAAAGTAATTTGCATAAAGAAACATCTAAATAGTGATCAATCAAACCTTATCACTACGATTTTCCGCAAACAACTCATCGAGTCACATAATCTGCTTATTCAGTTTGCTCAACAAAAGCACAACAAAGTTGACAGCTGAAAGTTAATTGAACAAAGTCCCAACACGGTTTGAATAGTAGTTAAATCGTTAAGTGGGGACCGGCAATGACCCCCTGTCACAGCCCGGGGCGATCAATTACTACAAATCAACGGTGAATCAATGTTCATCGACTACCCTCGGAGTCAATGCGGCCGTTCCAGCGAGGGTAAACTGTACAGACTCCTGCACATCAAACTATCTAAAACCATAAAATAAGAAAACCGCAGAAGGTAAGCTATTTAATACATGATGCGCTCATAATAGGCTAATAGCTAATAGGCTATATAATGGCTAATAGGCTAGTATTAGAAACTGCTCTGAAGACATCACAATATAAAAAGAATAGTTATGCTATGTGTAAAATGTTTTTGTTTTTAACGCAAATTTTGTTGCGAAACAAATTACAAAAACACAAATATTGAAAGAATTTCCACGAGCAGGATTTGAACCTGCACCTTTCTGACATACCGGGTCAGGTGCTCGGCGGGCTGGTTAGAACCACGATAGCTCAATGGGAGAGGTACACAAAACAGATAAAAATAAAAAAATAAAAAAAAAGCATGATAAATTGTATAAGAGCTAAATTTCTATCTAAAACATGTGTACACGTCACGATTAATAATAAGCGTCTATGTTAAAGTTTACCTAATCTAAAACTATATCCAATTAAAAACTAATTATAGTATACATAGAATGGTGAATAATAGAAATATAACAAACTGAAAACTTATTCTAGGTTAATGTTGACAACGTTTTCTTAATAAGTGAGAGATGCCGAACCGAGAATTTCCCGGACATTTTTTTTAAATTCATGTATTTTCATGGAAAATATGTCGATATTGTTATCAAGTGCAACCAGTTCATTGTATAGACGGCACATTCTGACAATAGGATTATAATATGATGTATTATTTTTATAGTACAAAGGTCTTAGGCGCCCGGGTTTGATACAAAGTATTTATTTTAATTAATGAAAGCAATTCAGGGGAATCGATTATTGAGTGCAATATTTTAAACAAGTAAATTAAATCATATCTGTTCTCGACGAACCGCAAGCGAAATAACACCAAACTTAATCATTCGAAGTTCGTAATAATGAAGAGACCTGCCTAAATGAAAGCGATAAGATAGAAATCTTAAACACTTTTTCTGAATGCCTTCAATACTTTCTATGTGTATTTTATAGAATGGGCTCTAAATTGTATAAGCATATTCTAAAATACTACTTATTATGCTGTAATAAATACATAATACACTTTTTGGTTTTTTAAAACCTTTTGTGGATCTAAATATAGAACCTAAAAGACCATTACATCTTTTTAACACATGTTCATAATGTTGACGGAATTAGAGTTTATCATCAAAAATAATGCCAAGGTCCTTTGCAGTAGTGCATCGAGACAAAGCGCAATTGTTCAATTTGTTTTAATTTTGTGGTATTCACTTTCCTGTAAAAGATATGACAAAACATTTATTATTATTTAGGTACATATTATTAATTACGCACCAATCTTTAATTATGTCAATGTCTTTTTGAAGAGTGCAGCAGTCATCAATGTTTTTGATACTAGTAAATATTTTAAGGTCATCTGCATAAAGTAGGCATTCACAGTTTAGTCTGTCAGTTAGATCGTTAACAAAAATTGCAAATAGCAAAGGGAAAAAATGGGAACCTTGAGGAACACCTGAGGTCACGTCGATAGCAGCAGACTTGTATCCCCCTAAGAACTACTAATTGACTTCTATGTGCAAGATAAGAGCATAGCCATCTATAGAGATTACCCTGAATACCGTATTTGTATAATTTGTAAGATAAAATTGAATGATTAACCTTATCAAATGCCTTAGAAAAATCTGTATATATAGAGTCCACTTGGCCACCAGCTGCAAAAACGTTACATAAATAGTTTTTATATTCTAGGAGATTAGTAATAGTGGAGCGACCCTTTACAAAGCCATGTTGTTTTTCAGAATTATTAAATTTTTGTTCACTATTTAATTTATGTTTCATTATTTAATTTATGTTTCCGATGCTTTAATTGTGATTTAATGCGAATTTTAATGTTGAATTTAGTGGGTATCCTAAATATTTGCATGTTACCTATGTAATATGGCTAAATAGGTTAAGTCCCATTTTATTAAATTTAGAACATCAAATTGTAAACAGCCTATTTAAAGCAAATAAACTTATTGTATGCACACAGACAACCTCTACGGACACAGAATCTTGCAACAGCTACGTTCAGACTGGCTTAAGATGGTCCACGATTCCGTGCGCTGGTACTCGTTGTTCGAGCGCGGTATGTATGAAGCTTATCTTCTGCAATCTCCTTATTTTATGTTATGGAATTAACATAATTAAGCTAATCAAACGTAACACGAGACTCCTTGGCGGGAAAGTGAAGAGTCATGTCTGCGGTTTTGTTTTATTTTCTAAAATTTGTGTTATGTCGAATATTAATGTGAAATAATGGTGGATTATTAACCGTTAAGTGTTCGTGAGTGTGCATGAGTGTTGGCAAATGAAACAAAACAGTGCAACGTCACTTTTCAAATTCTCTCAAGAAGTCCGCCCGAGGACTTAGTAAAGCCCCACATCTTTACTGAGATACTCGAGGGGTTGGGGGGTATATCATTTCTCACTTCTCATTCATCATCATCATACAAGATGGAAATATTGTTTATTTATTTATTACTTGTAAGAAAAATTACTTTGACACTGGCTAAATGTGCTAATCGCACGAAGTCATCAACTAAAGGAAAAAAAAAAAACGTAACACGTACGTAAAACGTATCTGACTAATGTCCTTCATTTCCATTCATAATAGAACACTAATGCGTTATGTTGTATGTTTAATTGTGTGTTTTGTTATGTGATACCAATAAATGTCTTTTATTCTTCTTCGTCTTTATTATTTATGCCACTTGTCTTGTTTAGGCCTCATATTCTAGCACTTGTCTATGCTAGGTTACATTGAATGCTCTGTCTGCCTACAATACAGTTACCCTTAGATTAATTATGTTCATGGGTGTGACGTCGATCTTAGCCGCATGGCCGGAGTAGTAATTCGATTTTGTGCTATCTAAAGCAGATTATGTTAAATGCACCACGGTTTGTAATAGACAATTTTATTAAATAGTTTCATATGGAATATATCAGTATGAACTACTAGATATTGCACTATTAAGTAGATTAAAATTACGCTACCCTTGCCTTTAAAATTTTTCTTTTTCTAAACAGTAATTTTTATATTGTTGTTTATGGTAATACTATATTTTGTGTGTTAAAGGAAAGTGTCCTTCTATGATAGGGCGAGCATTATTCAATATTTGTCGCTGTGAAAGATAGGGTGAAAAATACCCTTGCTTAGTTTCCCGCCCTGTAGACAAACGAACCGAATGGCGTAATGTCATTCATAAGAGCTCAATTATTATAAATCCTAAACTGAAATGCATGCGCAACAGTAGACGCTTCAGCCGCAACGGCTTTAAAGCGTCTGCGCAAATAACCGCCCACGGGAAGTGTCTAGCAGTATAGATTATTTTTAACAATATTCTTTAAAACACAAGAAAACCAGCACCTAGAGTACTCTAGCACCTAGAGACTATACAAAAAATTGAAATGATTTTGCGTAAAGGAAAGCAAAATAATTTCAATTTTTTTTAGGATCTTGCTCCTCGACCCAAGTTAGCAGGTATGCACACTCAAAATACATACTAACACTACTTAATCCAACACAATAGTTCTTTGAGAAAATAAGTAATGTGGGCGGCCTTCTAATCTTGGTCTACTATGTTGGTATGTAAATACAATATGATAAAATATCACCCACAATGAACATAATATTAAAATACAGAGACATTTCCATTTAAAACCCAGACGGTCATCGCATAATGCACAGATCGAAGCCCTCTAAAAAGTTGAGTTCTTAAAATAGCATTGGCAGTGGGATGATTCATAAATTGATCCTCTGTTGGGCGGGGGTCAGTCCTCCGGAGGGTCGCACTACGCTTGGGGTGGCGTGGCACCACGTATTCAGGGGCAAGGTCCACGGGAAAATTCACCCGTTACATGTACAGTTTGATTGAAAAAACTTTGCTGGGAGACGGCATCTTCGATTTTATTGTTATGGCAATAGAGATTCTAGCTCAGTGAACAATAATATTTATACCTAACTAACTACCTTATTACTTACTATTATTTTTAACTTAAGGATGCAGTCGAACCATGCATAAATGTAAGGAAGAATATGGCAGAATATCAGGGTTTGTGGGTCTCCTGCAATCGCCGAGCCTTTTGACTCTAATCTGTACTCTGAATCCTCTCCTCTTCTGTATACTGTGTTTTCTGTAGGAGGCAAATAAAGTTATTTACTATTGCTATTATTATTATTATAGTTTTATATTTTTAAAGAACACTAGCTGACCCGGCGGACTTCGTACCGCATTTCTTTTTTTTTCTTTTTTTATATAGCCTATGTTACTCAATGCCAATGTAGAATTCTAATGGTGAAAAAAATTTTGAAATCGGTCTAGTAGTTTTTGAGTTTATTCGTTGCAAACATACATAAAAAATACAAAGCTTTCCTCCTTGTAGTATTAGTATATATATAGGTACGAGTAAATGCGAGTTGGTGGGTATTGCAACTGCCATCTTACGGTGACAACCGAAACCAACGTCCAAACATGGATACGACGATCTCAATTATCTCTTTAAGAAAAAAAGATATAAAACTTTTCTAAAGACCTTAAAACCGAATCACTATATTTGCGAAGCAAGTATCTAATTTCCATACAATGTGTACTTATCACCATAAACTACCTAATATTCTGAGATTACGTCACCAACCAAGTACATAGAGCATGGTACATTCTCGAACTACTTCATTAGCATTGTGACGTTCGATTTGCAAGCATTAATTACCTATATCACTCTGTGATTCACTTTGAATGGTTCCGTCTAATTTGGTACACGATAGGTATGTACGCATGGCATAATCCGCAAACAATATTAAGGGAATCTGCATCAACCCATAACGAGAGTTGCCGTGCGGTGTATCGATTGCATACCAATGGCCGTAATGTGTGTTGATGTTTGTAATAACAGAATTAATCGGTGCTAGATGGGTATATGAATTACCTACACAAGATAGTCGCAGCTAAGTCAAATAATGAGAAAGAAAATACATATTTTGGAAGGAGTTTGCTGTCGGCGTAATTCGTAGATCGAAAGATCACAGTCGTTCAAACCCACCAAATTGAATTGGTTAGCCTAATGCGATGTGGTGGGTTATTGAGGACTATTCTTCTCATGTGCACTTCCCAATTGGTGTTAATGCTGTTGTACCCCAGCAGTTTTTCGTTTGCAGCCAAAACAATTAAAATATACAAGTATCGTTATCCGTTATTAATTTTATAAAATAAAATATTGTACCAACTTTTGATATTTTTATAGATGTAAGTAAGTAAAGTACTTAATTAAATGTCTGAATAAAAAAAACTGCCTACGGTACATTCAAAATATTTTCAATCTTTTATATACATAATTATAAGCCTTGTGTAAGCACTCGAGAACGTTATTCTCGTTCATATTAAATTCAAATCACAATAATCACAGTTAACGCATCCAGTTCACATATCGTTTATCTACAATCGTCGACAATCGACCAATTACCATTTCAATCAAAGTGTTATCGAACTTTCGCCCGTATATGAATAAATAATCAAATGGAGTATATTTACATTAAATATCTAATCTGTACGCGATAAAATAGTCAGGAGTTAAAGCAGCTAGAAGCGACACAGTGTAAACATTACCGCAATGCTTCTGAGTACTGATAGTTTCTTTACTATTTGATCGAGTTATGATCCTGTGCAAGTTGTTAGGACTTTCAACGGCTAAGGCGAAGGGTAAGGCACACTAGCGCCACCAATTGATAATTTGACAATTACTAACAGACCGGATCTTTTTTTAAACGTTGCGCACCGTCCGATAACAGGAAAGCATCCATAGTATTTATTTAGTCATTGTGCACTACTTTTTGTTGCGTGGTTTATTCACAAAACGGGCTATCGCATTTATTCACAAACAACGGCCACTTTTGGTGTTAGCGAATGAATACAAAAACAAACCTAAAAGTAGTGCACAATTAAATAATAGATGTTTGCCTAGTGTCGGAAGGTCCGCAATGTTTGAAAAAAAATCCTGTTTAGCAGTTATCGAATTGAATCCATTAGTGACGTTAGTGTGCCTTACCCTTTGCCTTAAGACAATAACATAAATAATGGCAAACAAGATATTAGTTAAAAGTTCCATACTTTGCCGTGTATCGGATAGATGACGGTGATTTAAGTTTTAATAAACTAGCATGATCAATGTAGCTTTTCTGGTTTTTAATAAGTATCAACACCATTTTCACCTTTATAAGATTTATCGATGCATAAGGTTTGTGATCACCAATTCACCAACCAGCATTTGGCAAGCGTGGTGATTAACCCAATACCCTTCAATTGTAGCGATGATTTGATTTCAATGACGAATGCCTTTACCAAACAAGGGATTTTTTTTTTTTTTTGTTGACCCAGGGGAAAAATCTGCACACAGATTCCAGTGGATCTGGGGCTGGCCTTCTCCTCTCACAAGGAGGAAGACCGACCCAGTAAACGACCCCTGGGGGTTGCCTTTGGTCTTGCGGACCGCGAAGGCCTATCGGAAACGCGCGCCTCCATGGCGTGGCCTAGGGAGGGCGCGGTACTAAAAATGGCGTTACTTATAAGTAAACTAACCGGACTGCCTGCAGTGAAGCTGCTTATGTCGGCTGACTTAACTAACGGACGCGGCGGTTTTGGCCTGCAGTAAAGCTGCCTATGTCGAAATGACTTAACTAAACTACCGGACGGACTGGCTGCAGTGAAGCTGCCTTTGTCGAAGTGACTTAACTGACTGCGTCGTGGGCTTCAAACGAGAAAGTAAAGCTTCTGATCAATCCCGCGATTGGATTGATCCGAGCGGCTTCATAATGAGAGAGTGCACAACGGGCCGTGAGTTGACATAGCGAACGGATAGGGAAGACGGAAAAAACATGAGAGTAGAGCGTGCTACATAGCTAGGGCTACGTACTAACCGGCCCGTCGGTTCGACGGATCTCAGACTAAAAACGGCTCAGACACTCACTTGTGACTGTGGGAGCCAGGTCGACCACGTAGTGAGTGCGCGTACTAAGCATCCGAAACAAACAAACACGGCGGGACTAGTTACTTTATGAGTCGGTTAGACCGCGACAGCGAGTGCTGACAACGGTGAAAGCACTAATAGAAAAAGTAGGTACGCGACGAGCGCGCTAGAATAACGGCGGCGAGGCGCGTTAAGCGAACGGATAGCCGGCGGCGGATCAACTCACGTTCCCCACCCGCAGCGGCGAGCTGGGCCCCCCTAAACCCAGAAGCGGCGTACGGGGCTGGGGCAGAGTACGAACAAGGCGCGGCGGATTTAACGCGGGCGCGACTGGGCGCGCGGGCGCTTTAATCGGAAGGGCCGGGCGCGGGCGCGACGAGCGCGCGGGCGCGAGGCGGTGCGGCGCATGGCGCGCGCGGAAAGGAAAAGATAGGAAAGCACGAAACGCGGCGAGCACGAGACGCGAAGGGAGTGCGCGGCAGGGCGCGCTACTCGAACTGACACCGGCGACGTAGTTAAACGAAGCGGGGGCGCGGGCGCGACTGGGCGCGCGGGCGCTTTAACGGATAGGGCGCGCGCACAGGCACGACGGCGTGCTGGCGCGCGCGGTGCGGCGCGACGGCGCACGCGGAAACGAAAAGAAAGCGACAGCGCGGGACGCGACGCGACGAGCACGAAACGAACCGCGGAAGTATCGAACACGGAGGGGAGGTCCCCCCCCAGGAGGGGAAGGCAGCACCACGACGACGACTTGACCCGACGGACGAACGGACGCGAATGATCCAAACAAGGGAGAGTAACATAGGCTATTTACTTATTATAACTTTTTAAACTATCATGGTCACTCACATTAGAATCATAATTATTAACGGGATTATTACCATGTATTTTGTTGTGTGTGATCATGGTGCATGAAACTGTGCCTAAATATTGGATACTCACACATATACATATACATGGTAATAATCCCGTTAGTAATACATAATTATTCTAATTATTATTTACTTAATTATTATTCACACCAGTTTTCACACCATTTTTTACTTCTACAGTAATATAATTAATCTCTGTAAGGCACTTCCAGTGAACGATATGCGACATATAATCGAAGTCGCCGACAGACGGGGGCCAATCGAGTTATGCGATGCCCCCGTTATCATTTGGGGACGCTTTCAGTCGCGACATGTGTAGTCAAATCTAGCAGTTTGGCAAATTAATTAGAAAATCGATCACCAGGCTTTGCACGGGAGCTAACTCACCCTTTGATAGTTCCCCTTTTTAAATCTAGATTTGGGAAGGGTAGCTTTACAATTAAAAAGGGTAACTCAGGGTTATTAAAACGGAATATGCTGGATTTATTCAACTCTGTAATATTGTTTTTACGAGATATCAGTAATAATAAATAGTGACAAGTGACAGGTGCCATATGTCAGTGGTTACCGGTTATCTCTGATCAATAGAGACGGGTATATTGATAGTACCGTAAAACCTGTAATCCCCTCATTTTATTATTGTTTTTTATCAAGTACTTTTGTCGACCAAACTGACCTCAGGGTACCCTTATTGTTTTTGCAATATGTTTATTTTAAAGAAGTTAACTCAATAACCTTGTAAATCCATAATTTTATTGTTTAATTTAGTTAAATTTTAATAAATTACCTTATTTTGTAAAGTGTTGAGCGTTTGTTGTGTTTTTTTATAGCCTCCTCACAGGAGGAGTAGAACAACCACGTTACAATTACTCTTGTAGTATTATATACGTACTCGATTATTTTAAAAGCAGCCACTTCATAAGCTTAATGTAAAGCATCTTATTATAATGTGACGGTTTTAAAATATATTAAAGAAAAAATATAGGTATATCTTTAGTTTCTTAAAATAGCGTTACTTACTATAAAAATGTATTTTGTTTTCCGACAACTGGAAATGTCGTTATTTATTTATGTTAAGGCGAAGGGTAAGGCACACTAGCGCCACTAATGGATTTAATTTGATAACTGCTAAACTGGATTTTTTTTCAAACATTGCGGACCTTCCGACACTAGGCAAACATCTATTATTTAATAATTGTGCACTACTTTTAGGATTGTTTTTGTATTCATTTCCTTACACCAACAGTGGCCATTGTTTGTGAATAAATGCGATAGCCCGTTTTGTGAATAAACCACGCAACAAAAAGTAGTGCACAAATATTAAATAAATACTATGGATGCTTTCCTGTTGTCGGACGGTACGCAATGTTTAAAAAAGATCCGGTCTGTTAGTAATTGTCAAATTATCAATTGGTGGCGCTAGTGTGCCTTACCCTTTGCCTTAATAGCCAATCATGACTATATCATTAGCCTATTAACCAATAGAGGGAATTGGGCTGAAGCCTTCCTATTATAGTTAACTCACCTTTTTGCACTCATAACAGTCGAGATCAAAGGCTTACAGTTCCTTTATGTCATGACGAAGAGAAGCTTGTGATATTTTATTTTGGTCACCCATCTCCGGGTCAATAGGACGCTTCATAGTGATAGCTGCTAACTTAAACTGACCAGAGATACGATAGCATAATTGGAAATGCACCTAACCTGATATGTCAGAAAGTACAGTACAGAAGGTACGAATGAAACCTCAATAAAACTCATCAATAAAAATAAATAACAATAATTGAATTAACCGAAACAAACAACAGTTACGCTTAACCGACAATACCTACGTTACGCCTAAGCAAATCCTAAGAGGTGACAGTTTATTAGGTAGCTATCACCGCAGTATTACCACTACTACGGAATAAACAGTACGGCGTGTCGAGTGCGAGTTTCATTCGCCATTCGATGACGTTAAAGTATAGTAAAGTAAGTTGCATTATGGATGCATTATTTTTTTTTAAATCAGTATATTTTTTAAATACTATAAAAAAGTACCTACCTACCTACATGTATAGCTCCACTTAAATAAGCTCCTTAATTCATAAATTGTGACCAGCGATGTTGGGCTTACAATAAATAATATATTATAAGTATAGTCATATTATAAATCAAATTTTGTAAACCTGTTTGTAGTCCAAAATACATTTAAATAGCCTATAACTGTCCCACTGCTGGGCAAAGGCCTCCATCATTGAAATCAAGTCATCACTACAAATGATGGGTAATGGCCTTATCACCACGCTTGCCAAATGCGGGTTGGTGATCGCAAACCTGGGCTATGATGATGCATCGAAAAATCCGAAACACACTTTACTCGACCTGGGAATTGAACCCGGGACCTTCGGGTGTCAGGTCGAGCACTATGCCACTCGGCCACCGAGGCGTCCAGGGTGCCAAGTGTGAGTTTCAATCGCCATTCGATCACGTTAACGAAAACGAGAATTTGTATGGAAAATTTTTAACTCTTCTCGTATGTCGCCAGGAGGCGCTGCTTCAATACCATACTAATTTTCGTTTTCGTAAACGTAATCGAATGAATACGGATAGTAAACAAAACTCACACTAGGCACCCTGATCACGTTAACGAAAACGAAAATGTGTATGGCATTAAAGATCAAATAGCGAATAAAACGCGCACTATGTGGACACCTAGGTAGGCTTTTAAATATATTTTTTTTTTAAACTTTATTTGGAACATAAAAATAGGTAACATTACATATAGTGCTCGTAAGTGTCTGCTTTAGTATTAAACTGCAGCGCAGTTCTGTTGGAAGCAACTCTGCTCTCTGGAACGGCTGGGAAATGCCGTTCCCTCTAGAAAACCTTTGACGGTGTTTCGTTTCACACGGCTTGAGGAACCCTTTAAATTTCTCGCCGCCCCAAAATGTCCGGTGAAACTGATAATGCCGCCTGACTCTGAGACAATCAGCAAACTCTTTCCAAAAAAACCGGTATCAGTAACTTAACGTATATTTTGAAACAGAGAAGACATTGTTAAAAATTTTAAGTATCCATCCTATGTTTTCAAATTTTACTCATACATTATAAATATATCTACGTCTTTTATTACTTTCTTAAGTTTACGCGAAAGCTACCTACACTTTTAAAGAATTTATCGGCGTTTACTTTTGCGTGCCTATTTTTAAATTTTATTCTGACGTTTGGAATCATTTATAGGGTCCATGGTAACAGGGAGACAGACAATAATTAGGTATCTAAAATTAAAGGCTAGAAACAGATTGGTAAAAAATATTTTACTAATAACTAGTAAAAAAATACTGAATTACGCTTTTTACAGAATTACAATCGGAGAAAATTATGGTAGGGGTTAAGCGGGAGGATGTTTACGTTTCACACCATACTCTGAATAAGGGTTTCCTCACACAAGTCGTAGGTAAGGTATTGAAGCCACCGAACACGAAAACTCTGTCTGCTTAGTTAGTTACTATTAATATAGGCATTTACATTATTTTAGAACCCCGGAATATTTTAAGTGAATATTTTAACGAAGAGCTAATTATTATTCTTCTTTTTGTTAAGTCAATATGTGTTTTTTCTTTCTCTCTTACCATGAATAATAATAAATAAATAAATATTTCCTACACTCACACCAATTATCTAGCCCCAAGAAAAGCTTCCTTAAGAAACTCGTTATATGGTTAACTAGACAACGGATAAACATACTTAATATACTTAAATACATACTTATTATACATAGGAAACACCCAGACCCGAAACAATATAGAAAAACAGGTATTTCTAAATTGATCCGACCGGGGATCGAACCCGGGACCTCAGAGATAGCTACACCATGAAAACCGGTGTGCAAGCCACTCGACCAAGGAGGTCGTCAAAATGAATGGTAAGTATGGTAGACATTTTCTTACTATGTTTTGAGGAACAGTGAAAAAAATACCTATATGTCACTTTTTGCCAGCTTCTTGTATGAATTGTCTGTATGATTCGTTTTATAAGTTCTTCGCTAGGTGGCGTGGCTTTGACCCTATACAAATTATTGCAGTTAACTAGTTATTACTCAATCGAGTAAAATACAACTCCAACTAGGCACTCTGGAAGTAAAAGCATACACGTGTTATGTATATATTGACTTCAAAGAACGAAATCGCTACATAGTCATTCTGTGTTTCCCACAACGCGTCATGGAGCTGTTTTTATATGAGCCATAACACGAATTTCGTGAACTGTTTCTTCGCTCAATGAGCAATTCCGTTTTTTGATTTTAACAATTATATTTTATTACGTATACAACATGTGGAGTGACCCTTAGGTTTTTAATAAGAGATCAGATTTTACCTTTAAATAAACAGGTATAATAAATTGTATTGTTAAAATAAGCTTAGTATCCATCATTCCCCCTAACAAGTGACCATATGGTATAAAACTTATTTCTTTTACAAAATCTAATTTGACAATTAACTCAATTAAATAAATAATAATGTCAATGTTAGCGCTATGAAGTGAAGGTTCAAATTCTATTGTAAGCAATGAACCCCAACGTGATTCATAAAGGAAAAGCGTACAATGATTTCTGTCGAACTACTAACAGGCCCCTTACGTAATCACCTAGACATCCGTAAAGCTTTTTTACAAGCACACTCTTTCTTTTATAGCATATGTAAACAAAACTCCTTTATCAACTTTCTATTGTAAAAGAGTAGAGCTCTCAGTGTTGCGAAGTCTGAACAAAGAAACTTTAAGAAGTTAATTTCAATAGATTACATTTTAACATTTGAAAAAAAAAAACAAAAAGAAAACGTGGACAGTTCAAGTTGTAACAATGACATTTAACGACAAAGTACAAAGTACATATAACATCGTTAAAAGGGTGTTTGAAATTAGTACCTTTATTCACAACTGTCTAAAATAAAACATTATACCATTAAATTTATCTAGTTTTTTTTGGCTACCTACTTATCCAATAGTAAGTTTTAAAAAGTCTCTGCAATACCTACTATATCTAGTTAGTTAGCGCTTAAGACGACGACGTCTCTGCCGGTCAAGTACTGCCAGCACAATAACGAAGTTACCCATCGCGTATCGCGTGCAACACAAATTCTACCAGACACCGTCAATAAAAACAAATACATCGCCAGCAACCAACAACCACCAACCCCCTCCCCCAAGTCACATATCACCACTACCACCTTAAATAGGTTATATAATTACATATCACGCTTCATTGTCGTGATAAATACTTTCTCACAGTTATCATTTACCAAATCTACGCCACTGTCCATTTTAGATAATGGTGCGAGCGAGACGGCGCTTATAGCGCAATCAAACAACAGAGCGGCGCAGATATAAAATAACATATATTATTATAGTGTCCACAAGCCAAGCGGATATTGATTATCTGCCACAGTTGAGAGCCACCGACTCCCCACCACCCCTCTGACTCATAAAGCCAGTTGAACTTATGTCGATTACTGAGCCAACAATTTTGCGCTTTATGTCTTGTGCAAACGGCGCAATTTTTATTTTCCCAGCGGAAAATCGTTGTGCCTTTTCGCGGCGGTCGCGATATTCAATATTTGATCTCTGTCTAACCGACTGAGCGGCGTGTGACTGCAATCTGCCGTCCTGTTCGAACACATTCCATAATCATTTTCGATGCATTCCCTTGTCATGATTTTCCCGCGGCACTTGGGTATTCCAGAATTTTATGTTCTACGTCATTCGAAACAAAAGGTGCTGCATTTTGTCGTGTATTGACTGCTTCGTTTTCACGTTTTGTATCGTTGCCATAGATCAAATTTCGAAAACGCTAGAACTGAAGAAAACCTTTTGATACAACGAAATTGTGTGGACGTATATCTTAAAGTTTCTTTACTGCGTTATAAAAAAAAATTCTTTTATAGTTGAGAAATCTAACGATTTTAGTTAAAAAACAAGGTATAACTTATTATTAATGCTTTACAATTAATTGCCTTTTAACATTCAGTTAGCAACTAAGTTACAAGTCGTGAGTAATAACATCAACAGCATTTTTTTGCGTAGAAGTGTCGCTAGGACTACAATAAAAAATTAGTAGCACTTACGCATTGCAAGTTCGTGAACTAAAAAATCTCCAAGGACTATCCACCAAGTTAAAAGCACAGCAAGTCTAGACACAACTAGTGAACAAATTTTGTAGTACAAAACTTTTCGTGGGGCAAGGGACTCACTACATTCGTCTTGTGGCTCTGTGTGCGTAAGATAACCTGTGAAAAATTGTTTTTGCCGATGTGTAAGTGGAGCACACACCGCCAGAAGGGGTGAATGGGGTGTCGCGCGACTGTGTGCGTGTGGGGAGGCCGGGCGAAAAGGGGTTCGAGTCGTGAACTAAATAGCTTAGTGTTAACACATATTGACATCAAATTCACCGCGATGTTATCATTTATTCAGGTTGTAATAAATTCATTGGACTGAACAGTTCCGCGCGCGGCCCCGTCACGTTTAGCGACGTGAACGTGTCGCCGATTAATTATTATTTTTTACCCCGCTTTGTTTAACTTACGTTGACTTTGCTTCCGAGTTATTACGAATTTTAATTGCCCTCCGGAGGCTCTGCCACTTTTCGTCGCCATTTTCCGTTTTAAGCCGAAATGTATTACGGCATAGAGTTGCGTTGATTAAACGTGACCCGTTTCACTTTTTATGCTTTTGCTTTTAAAAAACCCTGACTATTTTATTGATAAATTCAAACGTAGTTAACTCTCTGATTGTATTCTTGCTTAAAATATTTTTTAACGTTAGTGAGCTGGCAAATTAGCATACGGCTAGCCTCGTCTGATGAAAAGCGGGTATCGCTGCCTATGGACGCTTGTGTAGCAGGCGTATTACCAAGGGTATTACCGATTTTGAATCTTCAGTTCTTACACTCGTACCTTTATATCTCTGTCTGTTAACTGGATCTAGAAGTGCCCTTCAAATTGAAAGATAACAATACAAAACAATGCTGCATGACGGCAGAAATAAGCATTAGGGTGGTCGCCATTCAGTCAGATTCTAGGCAGAATCCTACCACCAGCAACGTACACAAAGTCAAAGAATCCTTGAAAAAATAAAAATAATTATAAATATGTACCAATTAATATTTTGTTTTACTGTCTTTCTTTCTAAACAGATATGATTGATTGACACATTGTGTCTTATTTAATGTAATCAACAAATTAATAGAGTCCAAATAGCTAACCACTTTACAATTAAACCCATATCAATATTGTACTGTTGTATAGAGATGCGATATTAAACAGTAAATGAGCAGTTTGCTCACACCCTGTCAAGTAGAACTTCCACGTTGCTCGGGTCATATCTCCCCTAACATGCATAATTTGCATAATTGGCATGGAAAAGAGACCGTATTCTGTTGGAATAAGGTTGGAAATAGTGCTTCGAAAATGCTATTTGTCATGTCTTGATATTATTATTTAAAGATGCAATTAGTTTACAAGAAAGTGCTAGTGACCTTTTTGTATATTGCAAACGATGACGTACTAACTTATTGCTATATTAATTTTATATTTTTTTATAATTATAAAAAGAGGCAAACGAGCAGGTAGGCGGGGGAGGGGGGGGGGGGGCACCTGATGGAAAGTAATCGCCGCCGCCCATGGACACTCGCAAAACCAAAGTAATCGCAGATGCGTTGCCGGTCTTGAAGAAGGAGTGGGATCTTGATGAGGAAGTAGGGATTGGGAGGGAGGAGGGGTGAGAGATGGGCCTCCGGTACTTTCACTCACCACACGAAACACAACAACAACGAGTGCCATTGTTTCACGCCGATATTCTGTGAGAGGGTGGTATTACGCCGGACAAGCTGGCCCATTTCGTGCTGCAACGCAGCGTGGCTCTACCACTCAGACAGTGTCACTCATATAGCACCACCCAGGGGTCACGTGTAGGGTCTCAAGGGTAAACCTACGGACGCGAGTAACTTTAACCCCCAATATTTTAATTGAGGATTTCGACTGGTCTCAAAGATCTTTTAACAATTAATTAGTTTTACAGAGCATTTGCTATTGGCCTCAGACGGCTTTAACAGCGTCACCGGACGGTTGGTTTTTGGTGGTTGCGAACTGTCATAAGGTTTCTAGAGGGAACGGCATCACGCAAGCGTCTCCGTTCACTACTAGATTCTCCGAGGGGTGCACCTGTAAAGGCTAGTACCTCGACTCGGACTGACCGGGTCGTGGGAGTGGGGAGAAGCGCCCCTGTAAGTACCTGGTATAGAGAACGAGTGAGCCGGGCCTTCGTACTCTTGTTCTATAAGTTGTGTCTTGGGCCTATGCGAGTGTGCATATTTAAGTGTATTATGTGAATATGTAATGTCACTTTGAGGATCGAGTGGAATGACTATAGTTACTTATGTTACTGTAAAATACTTTTCTTTATTCGACTTATGCAAGAAATTAATATAAGTTCAAGTTTTCTTCACATAATATTTCAATCGAGTTAAAGCTAACTTCAATTTGTATGCCCCTATCTAGTGGCGAAGTTGTGAAACAATTTTTTTACAAGGTTGTTGTTTGCGTCGCTACAAATGTTAGCTGACCTTTTAGTGTGTATAGATAATTACAGTTATATATTTTTTTATATATTAAAAGGAGGCAAATGAGCAGGCGGGTCACCTGACGGGAAGTAAACGCCGCCGCTCATAGACACCCGCAAAACCAAAGTAATCGCAGATGCGTTGCCGGCCTTGAGTAAGGAGTTGGATTTTGAGGAGGAAGTAGGAATTGGAAGGGGGGAGGGGTGAGAGATGGGCCTCCGGTATTTTCACTCACCAGACGAAACACAACAACAACGAGTGCCATTGTTTCACGCCGATATTCTGTGAGAGGGTGGTATTATGCCGGGCGAGCCGGCCCATTTCGTGCTGCAACGTAGCGTGGCTCTATCACTCAGAAAAAAAATAGTTATAGTGAAAAAAAATCTCTAGGCATTTGTAGATGACTAATTAGGACAGAGGCAAAAATCTAACGCCACAGCTTAAAGTGTAGAAAAATCTGGCGTAGCGCACGGTTGAAGCTTCGCGATCGTAGCGTATTTAACCAATCTGCGATTTATTTATACTGCTACTCTTCTTTTACAGCTTCTGCAATTACTACAGTGCAACTTATATGTACTGTCTAATGTATGAACGCACATATAGGTTCCCCTATATAGTTTAGTCCCATTTTAAGCAATTTGTTATTCTATTATTTCTTCTTTTCATTTGTTTTTCGTTTTCCAACGTTACCTAGTAGAGATTGCATGTCTCTTGCTTGCCTCTACGACAATTAATTTGTACCTGTTTTCCTGTGTGTAATGGAATGAAAGTTACACTGATAATATTGTAAGAGCACGAACAACAGTGCTATAATAACAGATAACTAATGGATCACAGTACTTTATAGTATTACTATTAGATTGGACCCAACAACATGACACAGACTAAACAAGAAATGAAGAGACGTCAGTCGCAACGGCGTCATAATGAACATGTAATAAAATTATTGGCCACACACAGAGCAGCTTAGGCAACGCCCCAGCGCCGACGAGTTAACCTGAATAGTGAGGTCGCGTGAAATGGAACGGCGACATCGATGATTTACTGAGTGCCTTCTGCCATAGGATTACGTAAACGAGAATTTCAATAGTTGTTATAGTTATGTTAAGGTATAGTGAGGAGCTCGATGGCGCAGTGGTTAAAGCGCCCGGTCTGCAATTGCTAATGGTAAACAACTTCCGCAAAGGCCGGTCATTGGATGGGTGACTAAAACTGTATCATCTCGAGCTTCTTTGTGCGGCACGTTAAGCCCTTGGTCCTGACTCCATTTGCAGTCGTTAATAACCACCATTCCGCACTAGTGGTGGTGAATTGCTCGTTCTACCTGTGGTATTTCCATCCATAGAGAAGGTTTTTTTTTTCCATAGAGAAGGTTTGAGCCCGAGCTCATTTTATGCTCGAGGACATAAATAGAGCTGGTGATGATGACGTGATGATAATGATCCGTAAGGTGAAAAAAGAAGAAAGTTAAAATTTTACTTTGCAGTTTCTTGTTTTCGCTAACCTGATTGAATGGCAAATATAACTTAGCACATGGACTATTATAAAGTTTCTGTTGAGAAGTATTTGCCTCGTTTTATTAACATTTGTCTTTTTTACCAGATTATTATTATTATATTATACTAGCTGTGCCCCGCGGTTTCACCCACGTAAATATTTTCCCGTTTTTGCAACATTTTTCATTTCTGCTCCACTCCTATTAGTCATAGCGTAATGTAATATAGCTTATAGCCTTCCTTAATAAATGGACTATTCAACACAAAAATAATTTTTCAGTTCGAACTAGTAGTACCTGAGATTAGCGTGTTAAACTAAACAAACAAACAAACAAACTCTTCAGCTTTATAATATTATATAGTATAGACAACAAGGCATTAAAAGAGTGGAAAGGCATCAAACACCCTCATTCTAACACTTGTATGTCCAGCGAAATCTTATCTCAGATATTATTACTATTTGTTGTTAAAGAAAACTCATTTTCAAATTTTCTACATAGTACACCGCGTTCATTGGCTTTCGGTACTTTATTTTTGATCCCGCTGCGGTTCTAAAACTGCAAAACTTTTCGCTTTCCTGCCAAGCTCCCTCCCAATCGCTCCCGTATATTTGAAATTTCATACAAGTTAATTACCACTGACAAGTAAGCACAGAACATCTCTATGGATCTAATATCCCTAATGGTTACCATAGTAAGTTCATGTTGAAATAGTAATTATATGTTTTCTAAACGCAACCTTATTTAAGTAAACGTCATCTGTCATTGGGTTTGACAGATGTGAATGTGTCCTGTCCGCCATAACGTAAGCATTGTGAATTTGTCTAAATAAATCTGTTATAATCAAGTTCTACGTGTTATTTTTCCAACATGGTAGCAGAGAGTGGTTGTCAAAATTGAATAACACTATATTTCAAGCATTTAAATTACGAACATTTATTTGTGGTTGCCACGATTTACAACCTACAAATTAAGGGAAACACAAAACTATTCCACCTGGAAATTCTCGATGAGAATGATTTTGATTCATGAAGAACTTTGGGAATTCGTAGAAAACAAATCTAATAACAAGAAAAGTGAAAAGGCATTGGCGCGAATAACACTTTCAGTACTGCCAGCAGTAATTCCGTACATTCCGTACATTTTGTTATTTTGTTGTTTGACTCAACCCAATTAATCATTGTAAGTTTACATCTTCCCCCTAAATATTAACACAAAATCCAAATGAAAATCTGAAACCATCAAAGCAGGTAACGCTCCACTTATTCAAATTAAAAACGATTCCGGCAACAATACCTCAAAACGGTAACATAACATGGCGCATAAAAATAAAACATTAAAGTCGCGCGCGCCAATCCAACGCGCCGCCGCCGCCGCATGAAAAATAACTCGGTACAGCCGGAGTTTATCGACATCGATAAAGCGCCCCACTCATCGCAGCAGTATCTAGAGAGGCGAGCTACAATAAAATGTACCGAGCTAGCTTCGGGCCTGAGCAGTCTCCCGCCCCTTGCCTAACCCCCCCTCGCCATATGC
Source organism: Eudonia mercurella (assembly GCA_963082485.1). Lineage (NCBI taxonomy): Eukaryota > Metazoa > Arthropoda > Insecta > Lepidoptera > Crambidae > Eudonia > Eudonia mercurella. The sequence continues at coordinate 8,943,793 of OY720028.1, forward strand.
GCAGTCCAACCCCACACATGCACAACCACCTGCGAATCGACACCACACATTCAAATATCAATAGTGACACGCTTCTGCCAATCTATCGATGGCCCGCTGATGTATCTACATCGCTAGCGATTTGTTTACTAATTGACCCGTTAAATTACGCTCACAGATGCGTTTAGTTGTTCTATGCAATCAATACAGATATTGGGACGTTTAAACTGCGTTGTTGTCTAAGTGCTTATTGGTGTAGCGGATCAGATTGCGATCGTACAAGTTAAGTGACTTTAGCAATGCCTAATTTCCTGATGGGTGACCAGATTATATTATTCCGAGCTCCTCCGCTTTAGCAGGCACGTTGAGCCGTTGGTTCCGTTAGGTTAAATCATTGACAAGCATCCATTTTGCCAGGGTGGTAAGATTTGACCTGATCTCTCCATGTAATATTGTCGAGGCATTATCATGATGATATCCAAACCTCATTTTACAAGAAATATTAAGTCCCGATATACCAAAGCCTGCCAAATGTATTCAAAAATATCAAAATCTTTTTAAACCAAATACTTACTTTACAGTCTGCTGAACATAAGCCTCACTCAAGTTGCGCTTTTGTAGACATATCAGCGTTACGAGACGTTACATTCATATTTTTCCGAATTTTTGCCCACTTTTTCGTTTAGAATGTTTTTCTTTTTATAATACAATTAATTCTCATTATTTGTCTTAGCTGTACTCAGGCCTCTTTATGTAGATAGTGCCAATAGACAAGATAAGGCCAAAACCCACCACTCTGGCCCAGTGTGGGTTGGCTTATGTTGATGACTGTCATCATATGAAAACAACTGATAATAGGTAAAGTAGATTTATCGTTCGAAGGAGACTTGACAATATCAAATTAGGTCACCTACTCGAAGACCCCATAATGCAAAAGTTTCTTAAGATATTACGAGCGAAAAAAACGATACGAGAAAATGACATTTAATATTATTAAATGACCGCAAATTACTCGTACCTTCTATCCGACCTTTTAATAACTCGCTCAACGCAATTTCTCGACCTTTCCACCATTACGTAGGTATACCCACAAACAAAAAGAGGTTTATAACTGCGAGACCGTGGGTGGGTGACGAGTGACGTCACTCGTGACGTCCCCAACTCCCATCTCCCTGTTGATCTCGAACCGACACCGATCTAACATAAACACGAAGCCTTACTCGTATAAAGAATTAATACTGTGAATTACGTAGTTAGGATTATTTGTTTTCTCTACCCTGAATGTAGGGTAATTGCGATAACATTTAAAAAAAAATCATCATCATCACTTTAGCCCCTTCTTCTGTTAGGAAGAATTTTCACAACAACCGAACAATGCTAGCATCCAGCAATGTTTGCCAGGTCGTAAGTCCACTTTGTAGGTCTACCTACGCAGCATCATCTGGTACGCGCTTGCCGCTTAAGTATTTTTCTGCTTCAAAGGACATTCCCATTTCCAGGGAAATGTGCCCGCCCACTGACACTTAAATATAGCAATTTTCAGGCTATATCGGTGATTATAGTTTGTCTGCAAACCTTCTTGTTGTTTATGTGCATAGAAGTTCAGGGTCAAAGTGAAACTGAAGACGAATCTTGTCTTCACTTTCACTTTAGCCCTTTTGCAATTGTTACCCGGGTTCCTCGTAGCCTCGTAGATGAGTGACTACAGTACGAGAGTGTGACATTATTATCGCGTTATCCACGGCGATTTTAAATACTACTTATTAATAAAATCAGAGGCACGTTTCAACTTGACTTTGTAAAAAAATTACGTTGATGGCGTGCCGAGAAGCAAACAAAAAACTATCAGTTAGATAATAGGAAATATATAAAAATAAGTTTATTTTAATTAATTAATACAATAATACATATCCGTGCCTATTATGACAAAAGCAAACAGCATTTACCTTAAATTTATAAAATTACAATTTAGTAACATTTAATAAAATAACTGTTCTGTCAACTACTCTATTGCGTTATTTTTAGAAAACAAAATATGTAATTATTCTCAAACTTCAATATGTTGTACTCGTATTTGTTTTTCGCTTTTTACGTCAAGTTCATAAATACTGTACCTTCATAAATTAATTCTGTACATAACATGTTTCTTTAATGCAAATAAAGCGAACCCCTAAAAAAAATTAATTTAAAACCAATTCTGTTCTGCAGTAAAATATTTACATTGATATTTGTTTCAAGCTAAGCTTTTTCTGCCCTGAAAACGAGTGGGAGGAAGGCATCCCCACCTCATAGACTCAAAACTCCGTCGTAATATTACTACTTAGATGCATACAGATTATTCTAAAAAACATTTGCTAGAAATCTGTCTTCTTTTAAATTGGTCATAGATATTGGTTGCGCCAGTTGGTGACTTTTAAATTTGCCGCGCAAAAATAGTTACATGCATTTTTTGCTATCGTAATATTTTCATATTTGATAAAAAGTAGTTTGATTGGCGCTGTACTAGCTTCCTTTACCCATCTCCCTACAAAACATACTTTTCTCGCGCACAAGAGCGAGACCGCAATATAGAATTCATTCTACTATGATAGAACGCAGCACGCCAACGAGCTCGCTGCAACCGCGAATTAGTGCAATGACAGAGTTTTGAAAAGATGGCCGCACGCGCTTAGAGACGATCTCCATCTTTGGTCGTCTGATAGCTATTACCGCGTTACGAGTGTTTGGTGAAGGTCGCGGGAAGCCGCTGGATGCGAGCAGCACAAAACCGGTCGTTGTGGAGATCCTTGGGGGAGGCCTTTGTCCAGCAGTGGACGTCTTTTGGCTGAGATGATGATGATGATGATGATGATGAGTGTTAAAACTGTGAGATACCACGCGCTGGTGGTCCAGGTCCGTGATCCAGCCAAGTTCTGGGCTGGAGCACCCTAGTACCAACTCCTTCCATTTGACCGTATTCAACGCAGAGCTGCTCGAATTGTCGACGACTTGGTTATTTCAGGTCGCCTGAATCCACTGGCTCTTCGGAGAGACGTTGCGTCTCTCTGTATATTGTACCGCATATATCATGGGGAGTATTCTGAGGAATTGTTCGGCTTGATCTCTACCGCTGCTTTCTTTCACCGCACTACACGCAATCGACTGTAATTCCATCCACATCACCTTGATGGATGCCGGTCTACTACTGTGCGTTTTCTACGAATTTTTTTGCCTCGAACTACAGTGTTGTGGAACCAGCTCTCGGCGGCGGTATTTCCGGACCGTAACGACCTTGGGATCTTCAAGAAACGAGCTTATTCCTTCCTTAAAGGCCGGCAACGCGTCTGCGATTCCTGTGGTTTTGCGGGGGTGTCCATGGGCGGCGGTGGTTACTATCCATCAGATGACCCGCCTGCTGTCCACCTGTCCACCTGTTCGCCTGTCCGCCTGTTCATCTTTCCGCCTGTCCGCCTATACGCCTGTTCACCTGTCTGTCTGTCCGCCAGTCCGCCTACCTGTCCGTTTGTTTCTTCTGCATCTTGTACGTCATGATCCATTTTTTGTTCATATACTTACTTTTGCAATCGGATTATCTGTGAGCAGACTTCTTATCAGCATCAGCATTATGAGGAGCTCGATGGCGCAGCGGCTAGCGCGTTCGGCTTGCGATCTTGCCCGCTAAGCAACTTTCGCAATGCCGGGTCTTCTGATGGGTGACCAATTAAAAAACATCTCGAGCTCCTCCGTGCTTCGGAAGGCACGTTAAGCCGTTGGTCCCGGTTGTTGTCGTAAGATGGCAGTCGTTAAAACCCACCAACCCGGATTGGGCCAGCGTGGTGGGTTATGGCCCAATATCCACACGTGCTATTGTTCACGTGGGAGGCCTGTGCCCAGCAGTGGGACGTTTATAGGCTGTTGATGATGATGAATGATGAGACTTCTTATAAGCAACGTCAGTGAGTTTCACTAGTTTTATTGAGAGTGGGAAAAGGACTCAGGCTGTATGTGTGGTAAATGTCTGTATGTACGTCTGTCCTTTTATTCATCTTGTAGTCGTTTATTCGTCTTGCCACCTGTCCGCTTGTCCGCCTGTCCATCTCGTGTGACAGTTTGTCCATTCGTCTGTACAATCTGTTCATATGTACAGACGTCTACACATCAACTTATCCAAAACTGTCAAATTTCATCAATAAATGTTCCACTATATGCCTTAAACGAGGAGCTCGATGGCGCAGTGGATAACGCGCTCGGTCTGCGAGTGCTGAGGTTAAGCAACTTTCGCAAAGGCCGGTCATCAGATGGGTGACCAAAAATGTATCATCTCGAGCTCCTCCGTGCTTCGGAAGGCACGTAAAGCCGTTGGTCCCGGCATTAGCAGTCGTCAACAACCACCAACCCGCACTGGGCCCGCGTGGTGGTTTATGGCCCGTTCTCCCTATCCATCCATAGGGAAGGCTCGTGCCCCAGCAATGGGGACATAAAATGAGCTGGTTATGATGCCTTAAACATTAAGTTCAAAATCTAATAAGGAAATTTTACAGTTGTGGTAGTCTCATGTGCAGGCGTGTGTACGTCATGCTTTTTATTAATATACTTTTGCATTCTTATGATCCGTGGGCAGACTTCTAACATGCTACGCCAGTGAGTGTAAGTGGTTTCATTGAGAGTGGGAGGAGGACTCAGATTGTCTGTGTGGTTAATGAAACACAATGAACTTTATCGACGCGACATTAAATTGTCAGCAGCTTTAAAGTGTCTTTATGAAGTTAGAACAGGGATGGGAGAACAAAATTTGCCTTTTGTTTTTTATCTGTCTTTTTTTGTACCGTGTTAAAAGGTATAAGCAGCTTTAATGTAAACTTTACAAATGAACCATGTTATTCTATAACGTAGACTGAAGTTAAACTTGTTTTTTTTTCGTTAAAAAAGGCAAATCTAATTTTTTTTAAAGGAGCGTATTTTCAATTCGAAAGCTTTTATTCAGTTTATGGCTACGAAAAAATTTTCTCTTATGAATGTCACTACGGCATCGTTGGTCGGTTCGTAAGTCTACAGGGTGTGGAAGACTTTGTACCGAGAAAAAAGTGAGAAACTCAGCACGGGGCATTTCTTTTTTTGTAAAAGAAAGGGAGAAAAGAAGGGTTGTCGTCAAATTATGGGAAATGCCCTATAGAAGGACAAAGAAAGAACGAGACAGCATCACATATTTAACCTGGCCATACTTTAGCAGCACAAAACCGGTCGTTGTGGAGATCCTTGTGGGAGGCCTTTGTCCAGCAGTGGACGTCTTTTGACTGAGATGATGATGATGATGATGATAATGATACTTTAGCTACGTGTTGTAAGTATCATCTTATGCCTGTAGAAGCATTAAAAAAACTTTTCAAGAAGTATGTAGGTTCATGAAAATTTTTATTATAATAACTTAATTCATATTAAATTCTGATCGATGCCTTTATTTACATCACAAAAAGGTTTCAATTACGGCTGATTTTATTTTATTGCGTTTTTCATTTCCAACAACATTTTTCCTTTACGAAAAACAAGGAAACCTTTCTTTTTATTTTAACAACTAATAATGTTTTTTACATTTATAAAAGCTATTAGCTTTCTCTTTTTTTATAGAAATAAAAAAAACCGTCAGAAACAAAGTCAAAGTAACGAAGTAACGTTATTAGGTAGACTCATATATAAACTGCCTTAGGCGTCTATTTTTAGCGTTCGTAATTGACTCTACGACCTGTATGTCCTCTTCGACTAATAAAAAAAATAGGTAATGATAAAACATGTACCTACTTTGTAATAAAACAAATGTACATAATTATGTACAAAGGAGCTCGAGTTATGCTGGGTCATAAGATGCGTGACAATCTCGAAATTAATTAAATTGATTAATTACGACGGGTTGGACAGAGCTACGGTAGCATAGTTGGTAGTGCATTTGACCCGGTACCCAGTGCAAGCTCGAATCCCGCTCGAGGAAATTTTATTAACACTTTTTTTGATTTTGTAATTTATTCGCAACAAAATTATATCTAACTCTAATTGTTTGGCGTGAATCGGCTGCTTAATGTTAATTATAAATATCCTGAACGTCGACTTTTTTAATAAACAATAATGTATACCAGGCTGGAAATCAACAACCTCGTGTCTAAAGCCAATAGTCTAACCACTACACCACAAAGCCGGGTAAAGTACAAGAATTGACTACTCTCCGATCTCGAATCATGGTCATGACACACTTTAGCTTCCTTTTATCGTTTCCTTTTGCATCGGTAAACAGAGATGAAAGGCGTCGAGTGTTCTCGGTACGGCCACAGGGCGAAAAGGGAAAGGGAGTCGGGATCCTAGTTTCCTGAAAAATTCCGGGAGACGGCGTAACGGGGGGACGGTTAATGATCAAAACGCCTTCAATATTGCGAAGGCATGAGTCTTATCATTATAATTTATTCACGGCACAGTAGCGAAGGAGCTTTCGCGTCGCGATGCGGACAGAAAACCTTAGAGATGCCACACACTTTTCTAAGTGAGACTTCATTTGTTTTTGCTTTCTTTTTTGTTGCAAGATTAAAAACAGGTTGCAAACAAACGAGGTCGTAACACTCCATTGAAACTGTAGAAACAAATGACTGATTCCCAAGAAGTTCTCATTCGCGTTCGAAACATATTTTTTTATTACATTTCCCGCCGTTAAAAGACACACGCGCAAGGTCAGCCCACTACCAGTCACCGTCCGCATACAAATTTCTTCCTTAGCAACCCTCCGCAGAAGTTTTCTCGTTAGCAATATCCTGAATCTATCATACATTAAATATGACTCGTCTCCCTTGTTCTATGTCAACCTTTATGAATGCAGTATTAGTAAGGCAGTGATTATAATTATCACAAGAAAGAGGCGGTAAGAGTAAATAATGTAGCAATGTTGCTACAAGAACCTAATTTAAAAAATATATATTAATCTGATACGAGGAGTCTGATGGCCCAGCTACTTGCGCGTTCCCGTCTCCACGAGTGCTTTTGTTTTTGAGTTAAATTCTTAGCCCAACTGTGTGAAATTAACAGGCAACAGATGATGATGGCGACTCTTTACACGGAACTATTCACGTTTATTTTACTATTGGTTTTTTTTTGAGACGACCAACATCTGACCTAAGTGTTTATGTGGTGATAGCGCATAAAAATAATTATTTAATTTAAATTTATATTTATACAATGTGTTGGTAGAAAATTAGAATTTCCCATAAAGATCATTTGAATTATCGAGGAAAAAGATTAGTTTAAGTAATCAAATTTAAACCATTACCAAAGACAAAAATGTTTGCCCGTAAATAAATATTTTGTTGAATAACTCCATCCTTATGCGGTGCATGTGATATACCGCTTCCGTTTGATCCGAAATCGCGTATCGTCTTTACAAATTCAAAGTATTTATACATATTTAATATGGTCCTCCCTATTGAAGAGAGGGGATTTTCAATCTTATTGAATCGCTTATATTATTTCAAAAATATAAATATAAAATTTAAAAAAAAGCCGACTCCAAAAAAATTTTACTGAAAAAATTGCACTCAAAAGTTAAAAATAATTGCGTAGTTTAGTTTGTTCAATTTACTTGCAATTAACCTTTATTATACTCAATCTTACATTCTTAAAAACTATGCTAAACTTAACTTCACTTCTAACAAAATATATTGTTACAAACAAGCAAATACCAAATATTTACTTGCAATCCACTTATGAAACACATAAAAAATATATTTTTAGACTGCTTATACATATAGACAATAATTTTATTAGGAAAATATATAGGTATACAATTATTGTTATTTTCGGAGCCGGTGCCAGTCTGCGTTTGTCGTCAAAATTTCATGCATAAGATTGAATGTACTATTATGTTTATATTATATAGTATGTCGTTAAATGTTTATGTTAAAATTACCTTGGCTGGCACCGACTCCAAAAATAACAATAGTTGTACCTATATATTATCCCAATAAAATGATTGTCTAGGTATATAAGCAGTCTAAAAATATATTTTTTATTTGTTTCTATAAGTGGATTGCAAGTAAATATTTGGTATTTGCTTGTTTGTCACAATATGTGTTTTGTTAGATGTGAAGTTAAGTTTAGGGCAGTCGCTTAGTTTTTAAGAATATAAGATTGTATCATCATCATCATCATCAGCTCATTTATGTCCCCACTGCTGGGGCACGAGCCTTCCCTATGGATGGATAGGAAGAACGAGCCATGAACCACCACGCGGGCCCAGTGCGGATTGGTGGTTGCTAACGACTGCTAATGCAGCCGGGACCAACGGCTTAACGTGCCTTCCGAAGCAAGGAGAAGCTCGAGATGATAAATTATTGGTCACCCATCCGATGACCGGCCTTTGCGAAAGTTGCTTAACCTCAGCACTCGCAGACCGGGCGCGTTAACCACTGCGCCATCGAGCTCCTAAGATATATATAAGATATAAGATTGTATAATAAAGGTTAATTGCATGTAAATTGAACAAACTAAACTACGAAATTATTTTTAACTTTTTAGTGCAATTTTTTCAGTCTAGTTTCTTGGAGTCGGTTTTTTTGTTAAAATGTTTGTTTATTTCTCTCTTTTAAGTGATTCGTTTCGATCTTTTTATCAAAAGCTAAAATGAGTAGACCTACTAAACGCGCTGCTCGTATGAGACAGCGCCGTTTAAATGAGACAAGCGAAGAAAACGAGAAACGCCTATCTCAAAGAAGGAAACAAAAACTGAGTTCCGGTGCCTGCCTTCTTTTGCTTCGGCATAGTCGCTTAACTATCTTAATCGAGATATCTTATCGCCACCCGTGAAATACTTATCATTGAGGAGTTCCGGTGGCAATCTGTGGTCTTTCTCATCAGTTACACTTCATCAAATGATACTTTCTAAATGCAAATGCTTGATTTATTGCTGAAAATACCAAAATCGCTTTAGGTATGCCTACAATATTTTAGGAGTTTCCTCAATTCCTCAAGGATTCCATCATTAGAACTGGACCAAATGGGACTACACGGAAAGCACCAGCTTTCAAATAAAGAAAGAATCATCAAAATTGGTTTACCCAGTAGAAAGTTCTGAGGTGACAAATATTAAAAAAAATACAGTCGAATTGAGGACCCGCTCGTTTTTTCGAAGTCGGTTAAATAAAAACATACATACAAAGGGTTACACACGTATGCTTCATCTCATCTCATCTACCAATGCCTAGTGCAAGTTTCATTCGCTATTGGACCAAATTTTAATGGCATTAAAGCAAAAAAAAAATTTGTCGTCAGTTGGTAAAGCCCTCGGCTCGGAAGGTTCTATTTCCAGATCGGGCAAAGTGTGTTTTGGATCTTTCGATGCATAGCCCGGGTTTGTGATCACGAACCCGCATCTATAAAGCGTGTGGATTAAGCCATTACTCATCAATTGTAGCGATGGCTGATTTCAATGAACAATGATAGAGACTTTTGCCCAGCAGTGGGACAGTTATAGGCTATTTACTTGTACTTTTTTCTGTTAAAAGGAGGCAAACGAGCAGTCGGGTCACCTGACGGAAAGTAATCGCCGTCGCCCATGGACACCCGCAAAACCAAAGTAATCGCAGATGCGTTGCCGGCCTTAAAGGAGTTGGATCTTGAGGAGGGAGTAGGAATTGGGAGGGGGAGGAGTGAAAGATGGGCCTCCGGTACTTTCGTTCACCGGACGAAACACAACAGCAACGCGTGCCATTTTTTCACGCCGATATTCTGTGAGAAGGTGGTATTACGCCGGGCGAGTCAGCCCATTTCGTGCTGCAACGCAGCGTGGCTCTACCACTCAGGCAGTGCCACTCATTTAGGACCATCCAGGGCTCACGTGTAGGGTCTCAAAGGTAAAAAAGGTTCACTCTCAGTAGCATTACTAAATAACTGGTCGTGATTCTACCGCACCAGCTCAAAAAGCAGTCATCTATCGAAAAAAACTCGGCAATAAACTCAATAGTTTTGCTATACTCGTATATAAATATTAAAATGAAGGCTAATAATAGGTTTACAAACATTAGATAATACGGGGCAATTGCTTACTCGGAAGACTTTATTAATTTGTACCATATCTAAGTACCTATTGGATTTTCAATCTGTAATAATAAATCAGCGCACTTGTGAAGGATTTTCTCGTAATAAAGGCCGTGCCGCCGATATAGATGGCCGCTTTGTCAGTAGCGCTTCATTGGACCAAACTTTCCTTTCCGCAGTCAAACTTAGATCAAAACGGGCGTCTTGGGGAATCTCGTTGGAGCTCGGCGAGATGTGACAATGATCATTATGGTGTGCCACAAAATGAAATATAAATTATTTATTTAAAATGTGTTATAATTTAACACCATGTAGATTACAGCGCATATACAGTTTACTGATTTCCCTATGTTATTAAATGAGTTTCTTATTTTTATTTTTTACAGGAGCTGGGCTTCATGGGTTTAAGACAGAAATGTATATAAACTTAAACAAAATTAGTGGAGATGTTTAAAATAAATTAAAACTCAAAAAATTCAAACTCAACGAATTTGAGAATAAGCGGTGCCATGTAAGCCTGAATATAAGTGTGTAATACATTAATCTATGTATACTGAGTTATTGTCGAAGTATTTTATGAAAAAGCTGATCTTACAGAGCTGTAAGAGACAAGAATTCAAAGCGCGTCAGCTTTTTCTGCCATAAAATCGCTCGTTAATCCCATCCTTACACCTACTAATTTGCACCGAATAATTCCGTCCTCATAAACAATGCACGCCAACAAAACAGGCAGGCGTCTTAATTAAAGTTGCTCTATATACTTACGTACTCGATCTCTGTTGGAAGTTAAGGAAAGGTTAAAGCGCCCCCCGCCAGCCCGCCCCCACGGCATTCCCGAATTTTCCCAAAGTATCGCTTAATGCAAGTTTATTTTCTGCCATCGTTAATAATTATTTATTTTTCACTATTTACCTACGCTCGAATTTCGAATTTATGATTTTTCATTTGTTTTCGAAGTGAGTGCAGACCATTATACTTTTTTAAACTAACACTTCTTGTACGTCAGAATATAAAATAATAATAAAATTAAATGATATAAAAAACGCAAGTAGATTCGTGTAAAGTGTTTATGAGAAATGTAATGCCCTTGGTGAGTTTCTTGCCGGTTCTTCTCAGTAAAAGGTCTCCCGCCCAGAGTAGACTTACGATGGCATAATAACATTCATAAGAGCCATTTAAACTGAAAAAATTATTTTGAATTATGAAATTTTTTGCTACATTTCATCAAGAACCTGTGTCGAAAACTAATATTTTGACATTTCTATTGCATAGAAAACAAATTATATTTAGTAACGACACCTTTTATTAACACTACTTATGTACTATATGGTACAGTACATAGAGCTAACTGATTGGAGACACTTTATTTTAAATCCCTTTGACCAGAGTATTTAAAACCTGATATTGTATTACACAGGGGTTAGTAAGCATTTATGCCACGTTGTTAAATACTGTACACATTCTACATAATTCTACAGTCCCAAATGACTCTACTACCTCAGCTAAATTTTGTTGGCTCAAGTCAAAAGCTGCTAGCCAGATTGATTTATTTATTTGTATAAGTTAAGTTATTGACGACCTCTATAGCCCAGTGCCTTGCTCGCCGGACTTTGGGTGGCGCTAGCTTTGAGGTCCAGGGCTCTATTCCCGGTCGGGTCAATGTCGAAAACGAACCTTTCGATATTGTGTCGGGTCTGGGTGGTTGTGATACCACCGTTGATTCTGATTTCTATAATACGAGTGCTTTAGCTACTGACCTTGGGATCGGAACAATGCATACATTGTTCCGATCCCAAGGTCAGTAGCTAAAGCACACTATCACATATGATAGTCTAATATATATATATTTTTAGTTACACATACAGAATACATATTACGTGTCAATTCCCCAATTGTTCAGATTCTAATATGTGTACCAATTATTAGTGCGCACAAAATTAATATTCAATTAGATTCACTTAATTTATTTCCAAAAAATACTACTTTATTTTCCATGTAAAAATAAATGGTTATCGTAGCAGCACCAGTGCTCGACACAGTAACCCAGTGTTGGACATCAGGTGTCATCGCCAAAAAATAGCATTGAATTCCATTTAAACTTTACTGGATGTACGCCACGAAGCAGGGTCTATATCCAATTATTGTTTGTTGCTAAAATAAACAATCAGTACCTGAAAAAAAAATGTCGATTACTGGTTTTGTCAAATCAATGTATTTTTTCATTATAGTCGTACAGACGCCTGCACATCATCCTATCCACAACTGTCAAATTTATTCAATGAATGTTCAACCTTATTCCATGTACATAAAGTTTAAAGTCCATTGAGGAAATTTAACAGTTTGTGATAGTAGCTTTTAGGTTACAATATAATTTATGTTGTAACGTAAAAGTTTGTGCTACAAATAATAGAAACAATAAACCTAATCGTTTTTATAAACAACGGCAGCACGCGAAAAAATTGTTGAATAAAAATTAAGAATTATAAATATAAACAGAGTACAAGTATACATTGACGCTCGAAAAAAATATTAGTTAAAGTAATAAGATAAGATAAGATAAGATAAACAAGAACTGGTAAGGGAGGCGGCGGTGTTGCCATATATTTACGTGCTGACATACCTCACAAGGTTATTATTGTATCTCCTGCTCCGTCCTTTGCGTCTGCTGAATATCTTTTCATTAAAATCTTACTCCATCACTCCAAAATTCTCCTTGCTGTATTTTATTGCCCAAATCTAAACATTGATTACTTTGATTCTCTCGAAAGGATCCTCAGCGACCTCAGCCCTAATTATGATCTCCTTGGTAACCTTGAACGCCTACAAAACTTATGCATTCGATTTATTTTCGGTCTACGAAAGTATGACCTTGTTTCAAGATTCCGCGAGAAAGTCAAGTGACTCCCAATTCGCCTACGCAGGAATACTAGGCTTTTATGTCTCCTCTTCAATGGCCTTTATAATCCCTTCTATCCATCCTACCTGCAAGAACGTATTTCCTTTTCTCATCCTCCTGGTGCTCTTTGCAGATCCCACCTCCTACACCAACTGACAACTCCACCCCATAAAACCGATTTTTTTCTCCTACTCCTTCTCCGTTCATGCTGTCAGGTTGTGGAACGCGCTGCCGCCTAATATTCAAGACTCTCCTAACGTTGAACGAACCCCGCCGTAATTTTTTCTTCGTCAGAGCCAGTATCTTCAAAAATCTTCAACTTTCAATTCATTTCAAAATCTAGGTCATGGCTTCGTACACCCTTCATAGAATAGGGTAGTGGCACAGTGTACGATTGGAACCAGGGAACGACCCTTTTTCCTTTAATCATTAGAAATAGGGATCAGCAACTGATTTGTGACTTTAGCGACAATTGCAATTAGATTAACACACCTTCCTTGTGGTACACGTCGACTTGGGCTTTCATAGCCGTGTCTACGTCTGCGTCTACCGATCGACTTATGGAACATCGTAGTCAGATAGCAGATGATGCGCAGGAGCGGTTTCCATCGGTGGAATTGATGTTTTTGGGGGGACTTCAATGCTCACCACTAATTGTGGTTAAGTTCTTCCAAAACTGACCATGCTGGTAGAACTGCCCACGCATTTGCTCTCATGCACAACCTGACCCAACTGGTGAACCAACCCACCAAGATCCAAGATATAGTCGGTCACGCGCACTCTTTGTTGGACCTTCTGCTGACGAGTCGCCCAGCTGGTTGCTGGCACAATGCACAGCCACCTACAATTTCTCACTGTGGCCACACAATGCCCGATTTTAAAATCAGAAGAACACTCCGTAATTCACCATCGGCAATACGGGTTTCGATCGAAACGGTCAACGGGTGATCTTGTAGCGTACGTTGCGCATCTAAGGGGTGAGGCTATTGATAAGCGTGGTGAGTCGGTGGCTGTTAGCCTTGACATGCCAAGGTTTTTGATCGGATCTGGCACAAAGCTCTTCTCTCCAAGCTCCCGGTATATGGTCTGCCTGCTCAGTTCTGCAACTGGATCGCTGGCTTCCTGAATGCGCTTCGCAGTTCATGTCAGTAAACAATGAGGTCCCTCAAGGCTCCGTTCTGTCCCCCACGCTGTTCTGGAACTCAGGAACTTTAACCGCTCAGGAACTCTAACCGTTTACGGAATTCGCTTTTAGTCTATGGAGCTCCAGCAAAAATCACTTGCATTAATATAATTCTTTCGAATGGGTTTTTCTCAGAAATGGTAAATCTTAGAGAAAAAAGTGTAAGAACAATTTTAGTAGATAATTACCTGATCTAAAATTTTAGTCACAGCTATTTTTATCGTAAAACTTACCGTTTGGCCAAAAAATCTAAAAAAAACCATTTTTGCGACCTTTGACCTTGAATACAATTTTTGCACACACAGGATCAACGGAGACTTTTCAGATTTCATTAGAGTTCCCATTCCCTTATGTGCCTGCAAATTTTCAGCTTGTTGTGAATCCATACAAGGCTACCTCTATATTTTGTGCTAATTTGACCGGGCTATTAAAATGTGAAACAGATTACTAGATTAGATTAGATTAGATTAGATTGTGAAACAGATTAAACAGACGATAGATTTTTTTTATGTCAAAAAAAAGAATACTAACAAAACATCAATTTGTTACGCTAATCTTCAATCCTCTACCCGCTCAGCCTATACCTCGGGCCATACCACTTACCGACCCCTATTAATAACGGATGTCGATCTTAATTATTTAACGACATATATCGGCGTTAGCGATCTACCAATTGTGTACTAAGCGATGACCAAACATACGTGTAAGCACATTTCGTTCTTCGTTAAACCTTTGTTCTGTTGTGGACCTTCTATGAATATGATCTTTTATTGTGATACAAAATTGGTTCTGTATTAGACTAGTCTGAGTGTCTGCTGCGAGTTTTGTTTACCATTTAATGAAGTTAATGGAAATGTGATTTTGTTTCACATAGTAGCAGTGCAGCGTTTTCTGGTGGAAAATAATGTAAGTTGTAATTTTCCCCAAACAAATTCGCCGTGATCGAATGATAATTAAATCTCGTATTATTTTAATAAAACTCCGATTTGAGTTGATTATAATGTTAGATGTTAGATTGATATTGAATCAAAATTAGTGTACACAGAAACCTGATAGCGGACTACTTCGTAGATAATATGAAAGTGGGTGAAACGCATTAAGACAAAAGGGTAAAAACAATATTAAGTATTTTTTTTTGTGTTTTACTAGATTTTGCCATAGTGCTTTAATTATTTTTAAATGATTTTGTTTTCTTTATGTAATTTTATAGTAAAACTAAAAATACGAAAATTCCTCTTAAGAAAGTACATTAAGTTTCGGAATAAATATACAAAATAGGGATTTTTTCAACACTTCTGAATTGTAATTTGTTTGCAACAAAATTTGCGTAAAACTTAAATATTATACCCACCCATATTTGTACATTATTAAGCTAAAACGCCATAGAAACCACAAACACAAGTTAACTAATCAAATTAATCGGAAAGAAGGCCCATTCCAGCATTATTAATGCAAGCTCACCCGCCCGCCCCCACTGCCGGCCGCGCCGACCCCGGAACCCTTCAGATTCCATCTTCCCCGAAACGAAACAAAAAAGACACAATGACACTAAACAAAGAGGTTATACATTAAATACTTACCTGTAACACGACTGTAGTGAAGTGCAACCACAATTGATGTGGTGACACGGTATTTAAAAAAAGCGTTCGTTCGAAATGTTATTTTCACTGGTTTTCTAGTCAAAACAAAATCTAGAAAAACATTCTAACCAAACCATTGTATTTTTCATTTCTTTCAACAATTGGGTATAAGAATTAGGCATACGAGGCGTGCGTCAGTAACAAATCATCTTAAAATTTGTTATACAAACATAAAAATATTAGATAAGTACTTAACTTTCGAACCGTCCCTAATTGCTTAAAGATAATGTTGTATAGATACTCTAAACATATTTAGACTGACTGCCTCTGAATCTGACCATTTTGTTTCGCAAAACTAAAAATAAAAGTAAATTCCATAGCACTACTATCATTAATAAAGCTAGAAATGAACTAAAACTATAAAGCATCAGATTAACAAACTGTGACCAAAGTTTACTCCTGTTGCGTGTTCGACGAAATCCATTCTGATGGTGTGTCTAGTTTTTCCGGCATAGGAACGGTACAACTTCCTTATTCCCGTTCTATTAAGTGTCTAAGTTGCGCGAAAAAACTGTTTGGGGCACCGAGAATCAACTATTGCGTATTTGCTACGTTCAAACACAAACTTCTTGCGGACAACTGTGAGTTTCCAAGGCCTTATCACGAAGAGGTTAGAGTTGCAAATGCCGTGTTTTCTTGTTTGATTGGTGGTTTTTGAACGTTGCTGGCTGAATGGGGTTTGGGTGCACCCCACCCCGTCCTCTGAACTCTACATGTTATTTACGTGTGAACACAACGCTGCGAAGGGTTCAATTTATCTGACCTACTGGGCCTTCCACTAATATAACCGTCCAAATTGCTTGTACCTATACTAAGTGACCCATTTTTTTCTGTTTTTCGACTTACTATTTATGCGGAGTGTTCGTTTTGCGTATTTTATTGATTAAAAAAAAACTTCAGCCATAAACTATTTAAAAAGTAAAGACGTCAACTACTTTATCGTTACGTCAGTACTAATTGTGGACTAGAATTGTTTCTTACCAAACTTTTGAAATTAATTACTATTTGTATGTATGTTAACGTAAAGTGGCAGAATTCAAACGCTAGCAACTACTGTAAAAGCTAGTCCATTATTATAATAAACTTTACTGTTTTCACTCAACTATATGCGGAGTGTTTGCGACCTAGGTACTTACTCCAACGTACTCACCTCTCTACATAATATTTAGTAAGGAAACTAACTTTTTTTCAACTCTCATATTGAGACTACTATTGGAAGAAATGAGGTTTAACAGTTACGATTTCATGTACGATTACCTACGAAAGTATTAAATGAGATTTGACATCTAAAGTGACAGGGGAACACCTCTAGCAGCGCAAGTGGCGGGCCGATTCCCGATTACGGCCATTTTAGGGGGCGCACCCCCATCAATGATGGACTGGAAATATTCCATAATATCAAGAGCGTCGTTACAATGCCTTCGCAGAATATTTTTCTTGGGCAGAAAGCCGATATTCCCCCAAGAGTTACGACATTTCAATTTGCCAAGGCGGGCGGAAAATGGAATTACGATTGAAGCGAGAATGCCCGAACGTCGACGAGCCGGCCCGCTCGGCGCCGAGCGTTACCGAACGGTGGCGGCAGAGGCCGAGCGCGCAACGCGTCCGCCGCGCCAAGCCCGTGTATTGATTAGATGCGGAACGCCCGATGCCATATAAATTAGGCCGCACAGAAAAACAGGTTTCAAGTAAGTATTCGAATAATAAAAATTACACAATTATTATTATATCAGAATAACGTAGTTAATATATTTTATTAAGTCTCTAATTTAGTAGTGGCTGGTAAGTTTGAAAGTCGCGCCGGCAGACTCCTCTGGCGCCCGCCGCGTTTCAAAGTCTTCAACAAACAGCAGCGAGCAGCCATATTTGTTTTTCGGCGGGACCGGAATGTGTAATGAAAAGCGCGGAAAAATCAGTAGCAGTACAACAATTTTTATTGTAATTTCCTTATTAAAATTTATAGTCATACATAAACAATAATATACAAATAATTTATTTAAAAAAAGTTACGTATAGTATAATTTTTTCTATTAATGAATTATTGTCAACAATGAATACTTTTTGTTTATAGTTGTAACATCGAACACACGTGCATGATAGACGAATTTAATATACATTACATTATTAACGAATGTTGGCCTCGTTTCTCGCTCTCTTTGTTCGTTTCACGATTTTCCATAAGGATTAATTGAAAATAAATTTTCTTCATTATGGTCGCAAGGTTCAAAATAATTTGTTTGGTTGAGCATTTTGTTTCCAGCGATTGCCATTTGAGATTTTCTATAACAATGGATCTTATGTATGAGGGGTGGAGTTGAAAATTGAATGTGGGAGCAGCGATGGTACGTTTTATGATTTGTGAGTTTATAGCAACGGTGAAGTGTCGGTGGTTAATGGTGGCAGCGCGTGGCTCTCGCCGGACGCCATATTGAAAAAGTTTGGCGCGAAAAAAGGGCGGCAAACGTGGAATAACGAAGTAAAGGCTACCACTTCACTATCGATGTTTGATAATATCAAATAAAAAATATTGTTTTTTTATTTATGGCGTTATAAGTGCAAAGCAAGATTGACACGAAAACTGTTCGTTTCTTATTTAATAATGTTGTCTAAAGTTAAACTTTGAATTAACGCCGTTGCGTTGCTGTCTTATTTCTGAAAATAAAGGATCAACTTCCACTAACATCCAAATCCAGAATCCAGTCCAATTATTTAACAAAGTCAAAGTGTAAAGCTTGTTAGTGTTACTTATTATTTATTTCAAAATAACAGCAAAAGCTTCTAATGTCCTGAAGCATTGTCTACGAGGCGTAGTACAAGACGAGACGAGACGTAGTACTCAGAAAAACTAATTAGTTGTAGACAAAATATAATTATTAATTCAAAAATACACAAAGTTAAATATCGTCGAGTGGCTTTTCCATTGTGCTTAAGAAATATCCGGTGTAGACTATTTACAGTAATGGAATATTACGGCTAATATTTCAATTCCGTGTACGAGTCATGGAAATGAATTTAATCCTACAAGGCCACGTTAAGTAAATTGACGATTTTTATCTTTCGACTTACCTTATTTCCAAGGGTTTATTATAGCTGAAAAACTTCCATTAGCTAGATTACTTATTTTCCAATTAAATAAAACACAAGTTTGCAACCAATGTAAGGCTGGACTACAAGTTTTGTGTGCCCCAAATAACCTAACAAACAACACAAAATTGTTTCACATTACAAGCACATAATAACATCTGAGGAAATATCAAGAAGTTTGTACCGAAACATCTTTTCGGTAATTCGCTTCAGAATCCCTCGTTCGGGAGATTTAGATGGGATCCCGCCCCTCTCCCCAGGGTGACCCACAGAGGGAAACCCGTTGTTTCTTGGAGAACTTCTACGCAACCAAAAGTTTTCCTATCGTATTTCAATCTAATTGCATTGGAGTGTTACCTTTATCGCTGAAGCTTTAGAACTCGGTTTGCGTTGTCTGATAACGGTGCTTATGTTGTTTAGAATTCGTTTGTTTATTGGCACCTTTTCAGGTACTTAGGGTCGGATCGCCGCGCAGGATACGCCGAAGACTACGGATCGCATATTCGTCAACCAACCCGCAGCCCCTACTAGTGGTGTCCAAGAAAACATTTGTCATTTTAATTATGGCAACACAATTTTATGTCTCTAGAAATATTTAAAAAAGTTGTGTATATATGAGCCAATGCTCGTGTATCGGCTGCCGGGAAGGCCGATACAGTGACGTTGGACGGTGAAGGATTAAGAAGCTGAGGAGGGATGGATGATGATATTTGGGACTTACTTGGCGAGCTGGCGTTGACGGCGTAGCCACGACACGACAGTCGTGAGAATGGAGCTGAGCTGGTAGAAGTCTCTTATTATTTCGCGCACACACACACACGCGCTCACGCAATTCATGAAGGGGTGTACTGGTCGGTAGGCAATTTACGAGTAGTTCTAGAAGGTTCTTAAGCGGAGAGCTGATGGTATAATTATATTTCTCTATGGCTGATCGAATCGGCTTGTGGTGAACGACGCGACGTCACGGGCGAGCCGATCGTTGTGAACTCAGTGCACCGAATGCACGCCGCACGTCCTTGGAACTGAGTGAAGGACGCGCGGTCCAATCAACACACTAGCTCCACCGTCGGCTTGTGCGGCGTATCTTTCAGTTAAATGAGTGGACAGCGAATGAGACCCTCACGTTTCTGGCGCAAACATCCTGGGGGGCTCGAGGTAGACTCTCCTTTTGAGCTGAATCCAATGGCAACCTGGCTATCTTGAGCACAGGTTTGCGTAGATGTCCGTGAGCTGTGTCCAGATCCACAAATCGGATTACTCCGTCCTCGCCAGCTATTGTGCGGCCAATTCGACCCAGTTTCCATTGGAGCGGTGGCAGGCCATCGTCTTTGATGAGTACGAGTTCGCCGACTTGAGGAGGTGAGGAAGGGGAGAGCCATTTGGAGCGGGTTTGAAGGGTATGGAGGTAGGATCTAGTCCACAGTATCCAAAAGCGCTGAGAAAGAGCCTTTATGAGCTGAAAACGTGCATGAGCGGATAATAGCCTGTCATCAAAGGACGGCTCGGGCAGAGCTGTGAGCGGACGGCCAATAATAAAATGACCAGCAGTTAAGGGTTCAAAGTCCGAGGGGTCGGACGAAATTGGGCAGAGGGGTCTAGAGTTGAGTACAGCTTCGATTCGTGCCAGAAGTGTGCTGAATTCCTCAAAGGTAAGGTGTTGTTCACCAACCACGCGATAGAGCAGTTGCTTTATTGATTTTATTTTGATTTCATGTAACGCGCCGAACCATGGTCCCTTAGGGACATTTAGTACCACGTAATATGTTGACCAGCGAGTTTGTGAGCAATCACATCATTATTTGAGGCGATAAAATGTTGTACTTCAATGAGCTGATTCCTAGCGCCTACATAATTGGTACCGCAGTCTGAGCGGATGAGAACCGGGGCACCACGGCATGCGATAAAACGTTGCAACGCCGCAAGAAAGGCTTCCGTGGTAAGAGCAGAGACGGCCTCCAAATGAACGGCCTTCGTAGAGAGGCAAACGAATATACAAAAGTAAGCTTTTAGAAGTTTAGCATTACGTAGAGTACTAGATTTTACGAGAAATGGGCCGGCAAAGTCGGTTGAGACTTGAATAAATACGGGCTGAGGCGTGACTCTATTGGCTGGCAAGTCGGCCATGAGGGACCTTGCGGTTGAGCCCAGCATCGAAAGCACCTAATGCATTTAAATATTCGGTGTCTAATAATACGGCGCGCGGACAATATCCAAAATTGTTGGCGTAGAATGGCGTGTAAAGTGTCAGCGCCTGGGTGTCAGTGTATTTTGTGATAGTGGTCAACGATGAGGTCCACAAGTGGGCTAGAGCTGAGAAGTATGAGCGGATGCTGAGCGTCATATCTGATAGACGCATGGAAAAGGCGTCCACCAACTTTCAGGAGCTTGCCTTTAATGAAAGGTGATTGCCGCTGGAGTCTGACGGAGCAAGTTTTGTTAGTTTAGAAGCTATGAATAAACTCATTGTGCTGAACACTGCGTACCCAATAAAGTAAGGCCTCCCTCCGTTCACTGACGAACAAGGGGCCTGAACGCTGTGAATCTGGGTTGTGTGTACAATTATAAATAAATCGCCTTATGCAAGCTGTCACTCCGACGAGCTCATCAAGTGAGCTGAATCGAGTGAGCAGATCAAAATCCAGACCGGGTATCGTAATTAGTGACTTAAGGCCTGGTAGGGCAAGATGGCCCAGGGCTGAGGGCATCATAGGCCATGTTTCACGAGGCTGTTTGAGCCACGTAGGAGACCACCAAAGCTCGTGAGCGGACATGGACTGCGCAGACATTCCTCTGCTTACGCAGTCTGCTGGGTTGAGCTCTGAAGGTATAGAATAGAATAGAATAGAATAGAATAATTTATTAACCATATAACTCGGAACGTTATACAAGGCAAGTCCATGATACATCATTTCATTACAATACAATAATACATCATTTAAAAAAAACATTGCAATTAATTTAAAAGTAATACTATAAAATAAATTAATAAATTTTTTAAAATTATTAGATTACCATTGTCAAATTTAAAATATTTAAAATCTAATCTATGTACATAAACCAAAATGGATTATTGATTGGTAATAAAATAAATTTATGGTATGATTGGTAATAAAATATTTTATATATGTCGCCAGGTACATGTGGGTGAGCTTGAGCTGATTTTTACCACCCTGTTGCCTTCAAAGGGTTGAAGACGGTGAGGCGATGTATTGAGCCAGGCAAGGATTATCGTACTGTCTGACCAACATGTATGTTGTTGTATATTAATATGAGCTGATAATTGAACTGAGACATGGCTCATGAGCTGAAAGAGTAGGGCGGCGGCCGACAACTCTAATTTGGAGATAGTGAGGCGATTTTTGATTGGTGCGACTCGTGACTTGGCGACAATCAAGTGTACGTTAGTATCTCCGTTAACATGGAGCTCATGGAAATAAACGACTGCGGCAAACCCGGATTCAGAGGCGTCTGCGAACCCGTGAAGCGAGTATGCAGCCGAGCCATTGTTTGTGTAAATGTGCCGAGGGTAACGAATGTTTGATAATTGCGGTAGGTCCTCTGAGATGAGATGCTACTCTGTATGTACTTCAGAAAGAGTGGGCTCATCGCATTTTAGTAGCCACACTTTCTGAAGGAGAAGCTTTGCGCGGAAGATAACGGGAGAGACCCAGCTGTTGGGGTCATAAAGTGAGGCCACTGTGCTTAAAATGAACCGCTTTGTAACATGTGTTATGGTGGGCAGAGAGATATGGTAAGTGAACTCGTCTGACTGAGTGCTCCACTGTATACCTAAGACTTTGATAGACGTGGAGTCTGGATTAATATCGAAGTCCTTGGGCATGTCACATTGGTTGTCGGGGAATCTTTCGAGAAGTTTAGGCGAGTTAGATGTTCACTTACTGAGCTGAAAGTCACCTAGGGCTAGTAGACTTATTAACTTGGCCTGGAGTTCTTGGGCGGATTCTATTGTGTCATGACCACACAGAATGTCATCTACTAAAATAGATTTGCGTAGAACTTGAGCGGCTTTAGGGTAGCGATGACCTTCATCATCAGCTGATGTAATGTGCGGATTGCATGATATGGACTTGATCTAAAGCCGTAGGTTACGGTATTTAGAGCCTATGTGAGCAATGGTTGATCCGGTGAGGATCGCCATAATATGAGCTGATACTGTCTCTGATCTGGGGTTACCAGCACGTTTCTGCCTCGGCTGCTCCCTCAGGTTTGGGGGAAGCAGATGGGCCGATGAGTGAGCTGAGAGCGCTGGGTTGTCTAGGCTGTGAAGGGATGTGTGGTGGTCAGAGTTTCCACACTCTTTGCATGCCCTTATCGACTTCCACTCGTTCTCGTAATGTGAGACGAGGCAGCGCTGGCAGCGTTTGTGTGCTGTTGGCTGGGCATTGTACCGTGGGCACGCTATAAATTTATGCCCTTTGGCTTTGCAGTAGGGGCAATAAAGCGCTGAGTTTGGCGATGACGTGCGGTTCGGCTGAAACGCAGAGTAGACCGGCATGTGCTGACTGTGTGCTGACGAGGGAGTTGGGCGGGGACGCATAGGTTGTTTGTATTGGGCGGAACTGTTGGTAAGCGGGCTGATCATAGCCGTGATGAGGCGATGGAGCGGAAGAGCGGACACGGGAAGAGCCGGGATGGGGCTGAATGGGCTGATTGCAGCCGCGGTCAGGCGATGGAGCGGAGGAGGAGCCGTATTAAAGACACAAAAGCTAAGATGGACTCGGTCTTCTACGAGGTTCTAGATGATGGGGACCTGGACGAGGAGATCGAGCGCACTTACACGGAGAGTCACGCAAAGGCCTCCGAAGCGTTCCTGGAGATACTCGTGGTGAGGGAGAAAATTCACACAATATCCTCAACTTCTCCATCTCCCAATAGTCAGCCCGGTAAAGACGTCAATATGCCCTTGGCCGTCTTCCCCAACATAGCGCTGCCCAAGTTCAGCTCTAAGGTAGAGGATTGGCCATCATTTATTGCCTTGTTTAGGAGTTTGAGTGACGACATGGCAAACCTGTCAAACGCAGTCAAGCTACATTACCTCTTCTCCAGCCTCAGTGGTGAGGCACTCAATATGGTGTCCCATCTCAAGGTCACCGTCGAAAATTTCACCGTGGCCATGGACGTGGCCAAGCGTTACGAGAACCGCCGGGTGCTCATCGACAGCTTTGTCGATATAATATTGGATCCTTACCTATGAAAATTTTTCTTACTTATTAATAGGTGTATTACTTCTAAAAGTTAACACCGGTTGTTAATATTATTATACACCTTTAATTAGGCTATGTTACCTAGGCTTCAGTTATAAAAATGATTATTCATTTTGAGTCTTTAACGCCCAATTTTTTTTTTAATTGACTTTTGTTTGCGGAATTGACCATTTGTTTCATTGTAGCTTTGAAGGGATTTGATTTTTTTTCTTTATAATGTCTGCTATAATTATGCTAGTGAAACAAACACACTACTCTACAATTTTTATAGTGTTAACATAAATAGATGCTAAGAAAATTAAAAAAACGTTAGTATGAAAAATATAATTTTGTTAAAAATCTTCATACAAACGTCAATTTCATAGGTAAGGACCTAATACTAGCGCTCCCAAACATTCACACGTGCTCAAACATTCACACGTGCTCAAACATTCGCACGCTCTTCCTCACTCCGCTCATTTCTGCTCGGTGTGCCCTTAACTATCATTTCCAAATCGACAGATTTTCAACTTGACGGATTTGCAACTCGACATACTGTCATGATATTATCACAAACGTACAACGGAGAAGTAAAGTCATAAAAAAACAGTTTAAATTTTTAATAATCTTAAGCATTACACAGTGTATTTAAGAACCAGAACTTTTTTTTATTAAAAAAGATTTATAAAGAAAATTGTAGGTACACCTCCGTGATTTTTGACTACATAATATATAGTACTAATTTTTATGTTATTGTCATTCTAATATTCAATCTACAGCAGGTTACACTAACGAAAATTATATATATATAAAACCATCCTTAAGAAAATTACATATAACATTGACAAAAATTGGTCAAACTATATTTAAAAAATTTGACCTATATGATAAGGTAGGTGCCAAAAGTCCTGACAGGGTTTACTTGCAGAATATGTGCAAATTCTCTACGCAAAAAGACCAAGTAAAGAGCATGTGAGTGAACTCGACGTATCACTAGATGGCGCTCTTTTGTTACCAAATTAAAGAGTTTGATTCACCATTCAAACACGCGAACAAAAACTGATTTTTTGTTTTGAAAAATTTTTACTCTCCTCGTTTGTCGCCAGGAGGCGCTACTTCAATGCCATACAAATTCTCGTCATCTGAATAAGACTCGTACTAGACTAGACACACAGAAAAGTTAATCACACTGTTTACTCAATATCTAGAAAGCGAAAGTACACTAGAGCAAGGTGGCAATGGCTTTCTTTGAAGTTATTATAAGAAGTTTTTTTTATGTTTGATAAGGCCATTCGACTTTTTGTAGCACACCAGCGATATTCTAGCGAGAAGCGACAATATAGTAGGGGATATCGCGAATAGGTAGTTACGAAGTCTTTTGTCTGGAAGTTCGTAACAATTACGAACTCAAGTCTCAACGTATCAAATCACTGTTAATGACCTATTTATTTAATATTCTGTTGTCTATCTATAGTTTGCAAGTTTTAGGAAGTTTTGTAAGTTATTTAATGACCTCATTTCTGATTCAATAATTTTATATAGATAGGGCAGTATGATTAATTGACTGCGAATTAGACGTATCAATTTGACCTTGAAGCCGGCGTTAGCCCATGCGCATCATAGTTATAGCGTTTGCAATGCTACTGTTACGTTTGATGTGCGATTAACAGTACCATAGTGGGTATGTACTTTGAACATACAAAGCAAAGTTTTTTCGTTGATTTTCTTATCGAAAGTCATTTCATTCGAAATTAATGTGATTTTTAATCAATAATTATATATTTTTTAATAACTTTCGAGAATCGTTTGTTGTGGTTTGGGTTTGTCTGTACTTAGGATGGCCGGGACGCTGAGTGCCCAGGCAGGTATAAGGCATCACTCTAACTAAGATCCCACTCAACTTAAGTAAGTATTTATATTTTTAAATAATTTTTAATCATACCAAACAAAAACATAAACACAGAAAACGACAATAACATTACTCCAAGGCGTTTCCGTATAATTTTTCCTGTGTCTGTTAAAACACACATCGCATTCCGGGATTATTACACGGGTGAAAAAAAAAAACAGGCAGCCATGTTGAATGTTGCCCGTTATAAAAATGTAGGATCTGGGGAAAAGATCATCGCGAGCGGGTGGCGCCCTCTACCCTACTGATTTATGGCGACGTGTCGCGAGGCGCAACCGCGCGTACGTACGGAATTCTCGCTTTTTTTTGTCATTAACTGATTTTTATTCGGTTCTCTCTTTCTGTCTCTCTCTGTCTTTTTCGTATTGAGAGTGTGACATAATTTTTAAACATAGTAATAATAGTATTTTTCTACTGAAAATAAATAACCTATCTAATTTAAAAAAGTTATCGTTTAACTCATAATGGTTGAAAAGTTCCGAATAGTTCAGGATCTGACGAGTAAGTACTCGTCAGGTCCTGCGTAATTAATTACGCATTAATGATTACCTTGCAATTACCATTGCTTTTTAGGTAAGAAAAAAAGTGCATGTTATTGATAGAACAAAATTTAACTTGCACAAAAAAATATTATTTAATTAATTTTAGGAAAAGTTTCGTTAGTTAAATCTTTCATTTTGCTATGATTTTGCTATTAAATAGAATAGCTATCATTAAACAAAACATAGGTTTATTTATGTACCTACGTTTAGTGTTAATATTTATAGCATGGTAATCTACGGTTGAGTAAGCTGTAATATAAGTATAAAATATAATAATAATCGATTTAATAATTAAATCTAACAGCAAACTGTTTTCAGTTGCTCTTTTCTCTACCCTAATTTTGGTAAACACAACTAAAAGATACAGGTCAGACTAGTTGCAGAACTTGATAAATTTTACTGCTAGTGACATCTGTCGCCGAGTAGCGAGCGGTTTAACTGGTAGAATGTCCTTTTGTTAGACACAGCTTTTATCAATGAATAACTAACTCTATGGAACATTGGCCTCTAACACGTTACATCACTTTATTTTGTAACTTACTATTAATAACATATTTTCATAATTATTATTTATTAACTTGATTAACAGCTGCATCTAATGCGGTGTCCTTGTAATGGCTGCCCAAACAAAATTATTATTAATAATAATTTCTTTAATTATTTTGTGATCAATTGATGCTCGTAGCTTAACAAAGGCATCAATTAACCGAGTAAGTTGTGATTGTGACCTCTAACAAAAGCAAGACCAATAAATTTTAAGATACTAATTCCGACTATGTACCATAGATGGCACTGTATGAGAGCTTAATACATGAGCTACTCAACTAGGTGTCGCTACTTGTATATTAAGTGTAGTTTGGCGGTTTGCACTTCGTACCCCAGACCGTGAATTGAATGAGGTTTAAGTTAAATTCCGCTTCGTAGCGCTACTTGCGAGTAAGTCTCCCATGTGATAAATTGACAATTGAAACAAAATGTTTGAGACAGTTTCAGTTGTTTTGTTATTTTTACGGGAGATCATCAACTTTAAATTTGTTTAAACGCATTGTCAATCACATTTGGTTCACGTTCACCTTTTTGCACTAAGAGTCGTTAAACTGCAATTACTTTGGTTTTGCGGGTGTCCATGGGCTGCGGCGATTACTTCCCATCAGGTGACCTGCCTGTTCGTTTCGTCTCAGCCAATAGACGTCCACTACTGGACAAAGGCCTCCCTCAAGATTGAGGGGAATTTGCCATAATCGCCACGCTTGGCAGGCGGGTTGGCGATCGCAGTATGGTTAGAATTATCACAAAGAGACGCTGCTGCCCATCCTCTGAAATGGTCCCTATGTCGCCTTCTACGACACCCACGGGAAGAGATGGGGTGGTGCAATTCTTTATCCCCGGCACCACACGGGGGGGGGGGGGGGGGGGGGGGGTTTGCCTGTTCGTTTGCCTCCTTTTAATATAATAAAAAAAATGTATCTTGTAAGAAACTGCTCAATATATCACTGAAAACCAACAATCGCATGAATTCGACATACCTTCTACTTACGAGCTGTTTGGTTAATATAAAGAAGTCCGATACTATCATGAAATAGGAAAATTTGTTTTAATGGAACTATGTCGTCGCATTCAAGTAAAAGTGCATTCAAACCTTTTCAGAATCTCTCATACTGTTTTTTTTTTTTGAGAGAGTTAGCTGATTGCCTAAGACGGCATTTTCAGCTTTACCGGGCTTTTTTGGAGGCGGTGAGAAACTTAAAGGGTTCCTTAAGCCGTGTAAAATGAATCACCTTCGGAGGTTATCTAGAGGGAACGGCATCACGCATTAGTGCGTGTCTCAGTGCCCAACTAGATTCTCTGAGGGGTTCGGAATGGATCGGGGGACTCTCATACACCAACGATACCAAATCCGGTCAATTCTCTTGCAATTAGCGTGAGTGGTTTCATTGTAGTAGTTGATAATGTGCCAGGAATAATTTAAATACCTATGACACTTCGTAAGAGAAAATTATACAGTTCAAACGCGCACGAAGGGTTCCGTACTTTATGACGTATTAAAAAAACTACTTACTAGATCTCGTTCAAACCAATTTTCGGTGCAAGTTTGCATGGTTTGCATTGCATTGAATGTATATCATATATTTTTTTTAGTTTTATCATTCTCTTATTTTAAAAGTTACAGGGGGGGGGACACACATTTTACCACTTTGGTAGTGTCTCTCTCGTAAACTATTCAGTTTAGAAAAAAATGATATTAGAAACCTCAATATAATTTTTGAAGACCTATCCATAGATACCCCACACGTATGGGTTTTTTGGGGGGTATAATTGTGACCTGTTGTAGGTGGTTGCTTTAGATTTGGTATTATAGAATAACGGGTAATATCCGTATATAAAAAGTGATGTTGCTTCTTTGATTATTGATCGATCGTCATGGTAATGGTGTTAAAAAATGCGGATGCAGGCGAGAAGTGCATTCAGTTGGAATTGTGTTATTTAAAATAAAATGTTTTTTTTTCATAAAATGGTTGTATTCATTTTCAATGCTCCGATTCTTGCGGGGACTGCGAAATCTGTGAATTTTAGCCTTTGTATATATACAATACTAGCTGACCCGGCAAACGTCGTTTTGCCATAAAAAATAAAAAAAAATTTTAGGGGTGGACTACCCCTAACATTTAGGGGGATGAAAAATAGATGTTGGCCGATTCTCATAGATACCGGATGACCCGGCAAACGTTGTTTTGCCATAAAAAATAAAAAAAATATTTAGGGGTGGACTACCCCTAACATTTAGGGGGATGAAAAATAGATGTTGGCCGATTCTCATAGATACCGGATAAGCACAAAAAATTTCATCAAAATCGGTCAAGCCGTTTCGGAGGAGTATGGCAACGAAAACTGTGACGCGAGAATTTTATATATTAGATATATACAACGTACAACATTTTTTTGTTTGTAGGTATGTTATTCCACAACTGAACAACGGTTTTAGACCCAATTCTTGGCCAATTTTTACGAATTAAGTAATTTCATGAAGACTACCTAGAAGTCTACCTAGGCGATGATGCCCGTCTAATTATATCTGACAGTGTCAGTAGAAGATCAAACATGTTGAAAATCCGTTTAAAATTAAATTTATACTTTTTTAAGTAAAACCTTTTTACACATTATTTGATTTTATACTGACTTAACCTAAGTTTCGTAAAAGATATTTAATTTAAATGTGTAAAACGTAAACAATAAAGCACTATTAAATTAATACATCAACAGCTTAACCGAACCACAACATTTTGTAGTATCTTGGAAAGTTGTCGTAACACCGGAATCTATTCGCCAGACAAGGTCACAATATCAAGTTTGGATTTACGAAAAGTAACATTAATGTATATGTTACCGTTGCAATGCGGAATTAGTCAAAGTGAGTATTAACTAACTAGAACCTGAAACCGATAAAATCTTTGTTATTATTAACATGACGGCCAAAAAAAGGAGTGTTATGTTTTCAGGGTTTATGTATGTATATGATGTTTCTTTATCCCACCATAACTTCTAAACGCCTAAACCGATTTAGAAATATGAGGTATCGTTACAATCCTTGCATCGTTCCGACTGACATAGGCTAGTAAAAATTTGGAAATTCAACCTCTATGTGGGTAAAATAGAGGATAAAATTTTGTATGATGAAAATTCGTCATTATTGAAGTTAGAGACTAGAACTTGATGTTTAGCATGATATATGTAGAAGT
The DNA here is from genome assembly GCA_963082485.1 of Eudonia mercurella. Taxonomy (NCBI): domain Eukaryota; kingdom Metazoa; phylum Arthropoda; class Insecta; order Lepidoptera; family Crambidae; genus Eudonia; species Eudonia mercurella. The sequence continues at coordinate 8,974,011 of OY720028.1, forward strand.
TAATTTTTGTTTCTTCTTTTATAAAAATGCTTACAAAATAAATGACCTAACATGACATACTTTATTAAAATTAAACTCATCACTAAAAAGTACAAAATAAAAATAAATAATAAAAAAAATCAAAAAACACGACTGCCATGACAATGACATCTTGTTTTTTGCCTTTTAGTTCTTTTTTTTGCCTTTTTTGTCATGGCAGACATGTTTTCTAATATTTTTTTTTCAAATGTTGCTTAATATATTAATTTGAATTTATTTATCTGTGCGTGCATGTACGCACTGTATTTTTATTAAAAGTTTTTTTTTGTATTTGATTCTTTAGGTTAAATAAAAAAGCTTGGATCCGTCAGTCAGTTGTTACCACAAAAGTAAAACTTTAAGTGATGCTGAAATTTTTTTATATGTAATTGATTTACCTACAAAAAGACAATAAAAATAAGTGATACATAAAATAGAATAGCAACTACAATACTACAACATAAGAATGTTTTTTTTCAGCAAACACTAAAGGGTTCTGAATATCAAGAAAATCTTCGGATTAAGTACTTATTGTAAGAACCGAAACATTTTTTCTAATTTTAACACACTCAACCGCAACGGCAGACTAGTTTATCTGTAGTTTAACTGATTAACGCACATTAACGGTAACACATGCACCGTCCGTCGAGAACTGAAAGTGGAGCAATGGATAAGGCTTTGTGCACAATGTTATCTTTTTGTATCTACTTCAGTATAATTAATAATGCATATTTATCGGTAAGAAAATAGAATTTTAGGCAAATGTTGAAATGTATTGAAAACCATTTACTTTTTTTTCCATAGTTGATTAAAAAATATTTATAACACTTTGAATCACACAGGAATATTGTAAACAGTATTAGGAGTAATCGGTCGAGTGATGCCGACCCCTAGGAAACCTCTGAGGTTTGATTAGTCCACACACAACGATTTGAGGAACTGCCAGTTCCTTGCCGCCGTTCCTTGCCGCCCATCACACCGAGTAAACTTTAAAGGCCTTCAAATAATATTATTTTTCTAAATGACAAGACAAAGGTCAATACTCGAGTAGAAGTCGACCGTATATAAAAAGCGTTTCATTTCGATGTGTTAGCTCAAACTTTAGGAAACACTAAACAATGACGAATCAACTAGAACTTGTTATAATATTCTGCAGTAAGTTCAATGACTATTATAGTTTCAATGTAGGTACTATAAAGCACGATGCTAGCTAGTCAAAGCTCTTCAAAATGCTGTCCATAAGGTCCCTGTGCCATGTGAACAACGCCTTAGCGGAACACATCAGCTATCTACTTTCTGCCTCTTGCCGCCACTCCGGCGCAAGTCAAACGGACGCGCCGCACCGAGCGCACGCGCATCTGACATTGCGGAAAACGCGGTTCTAATATCGAACAGTTAGTTTTTTTGTTATTGAAAGTTCCAACCAAATGTAAGTGAAAGCATTTTTTTGTTAACAGTGTTTTATTAGTATCTCTTCGCACACTTTTTTCGTTTTATAATGTACTTTGTTAACTGCCAGTGAATATTTTTAATGGTTTTGATTTAGTTTTTTTATACTCGTACAAGAGATTACACGTTTTATATATTTGATTTTAAATTTGATGAATATATGTGTAATAATTAGTGGATGTATATGTCACTTTTACTTTTTTAACTGTCTCACTGCTGAGAAAATTAAAATATATTTACATTGTTTACATGTTTTATATATACTATATAGATTCAATTGCACTACGAATCTTTAATGTCGTAATTAAGATGTAAAAAATTTAAACTATATATCTATCTATTTAGCTAAATATCAATAATTATTATATTATTTATGATTATTTAAATATAATTTTACGCAAATATTGTTGCGAACAAATTACAATCTGAAAAAAGAGAAGTGTTAAAAAAATTCCACGAGCGGGTTGGAACCCACACCCCATGACATGCCGGGTCAGGTGCACTACCAACTATGCTATCGTGTCTTTTTTCAGATTATTTTTTTTTTAATAAATGTAAGTTGTGTACCATTGCATGTCATAGGCGTAACATTCCTTCTTCCACCATTCTCGAATAAGTATCATTATAATAAGTTAATTTAATTTACGCAAGTCATCATTATCATTCATTATTCATCATCATCATCATCATTCATCATTGTTATTAAACATCCACTAAAACATTAATGTAAGTACTTACAAGAAAGCTATTGTACCCACTTAATGAGGGGTCTATCTTGCGAAATAAGAACTTATTCAAAAACAACATAATGATTAAACTACTTAAAACCAAACTTACAAAAAACTATAAACTATAACTACTACTACTATATAAATAATAAAAATGCCCCAAATCATCTCCATCAGGCAGAGTTGCCAGTAAGCAAGCAGCATATAACGATATTGTTCACCAAAAATAAATATATACAAGAAAGTAGTTTCAATGTACAAATGCGATCTTATCACTATAAGAGTTTTCTTCCAGATAACCTTTGAATGGGCTTGATAAATTTATAAGAAGTGTAAGCTAGACGACCATTAATATACGTAAGATATTTTTAAACATTAACTATTAATACCCATTACACAATTTACATGTAACCAGTTTCTTGTTATACTAATATACATACAATAGCTGGTCGGAGCCCATGTCATAATTCAATAGGTAAGAGTATAAATGAAATTAATTTATATATAGTATCAATTATTTATTAATTCATAACATGAAAATGAAGCAGTGCGTCGTGCACGTAAATAATTCGCAAAAGAAATATAATATTTTTTTCTGCGTTATACCTATTATACAATAAAACACGGCATAATAATCTCTAAGAGCAAGGGTCAATGGCTCCATTGAAGCTGAGCTAAGCTGAGCTAAGTCGTGATGTATGGAAATTTCGATCAAAATGTACTAAATTCACGGTAGGCGAATTTGGGGCCACGGACCACAATGACGTTGTGGCGATGACAGAAAATATTAAATACAAATATTTTGCAACCTCAATTTAATCATTATACCTAAGATTTAAGGTTCACAGTAAACTAAAGTTGTTGATGCTATCGAATGTTTTTTTCAGTGCTCTGAAGAACTCTTTGACCTCATCCCACCTTCTCCCTTCCTCCATAGGAGTACACGTGCTGCTCTCCGGAGTCACCGCTTCACTGTCTCAAATATTCCATCGCGCACTAAGAAATTTGGTGACTCGTTTTTTTGTCGCACCTCCAAAACATGGAATAGTTTGCCAGCACACGTTTTCCCTCCTTCCCATGATATGGGGTCCTTCAAACGAGGCGTGAACCGGCAACCGGAACCTTGTGGGCCGGCAAAGTGAGGATAACTGATGCTGCGTTGTTTTCACGCTGCACCAGTTGTCGTCGCATCTGGAATCCATATTCACTTAACATCAGGTGAATTGGAGTCATTTGCCGTGCTATATATAAAAAAAAAATTGTTATTCGAATTGTGTGAGCAAACAGGACAACTTTCGGGATGCATTTTTATTCCTTATTCCTTAATCTAGTACATTATTGAACGAAGTGTGAAAACCAACCAATAGAATCCTTTTATTTTAACGGCTCATCTCAGCTCAGGTAGGCTACTCTTGACGCAAACTCAATCTCAATACAATTCCAATGCGATTAATATGTATCGATATTGGGATGTTAATATGTATCGATATTCCCCCTGTGTGGTGCCGGGGATAAAGAATTGCACCACTCCATATCTTCCCGAGGGTGTCGTAAAAGCCGACTAAGGGATCATTCCAGAGGATGGGCAGCAGCATCTCTCTGAGGTTACTCTTATTCAACTGCGATCACCAACCCGCCTGCCAAGCGTGGCGATTACGGCAAATACCCCTCATGGAGATCCGTGGGGGAGGCTTTTGTCCAGCAGTGGACGGCTTTTGGCTGAGATGATGATGATGATGATTGGGATAAGTTTCGCAATTTCGGAACGCCCCAACTCGATAATAATTTGTTCACTCAATTTCCACGCAATTTAATTCCAATGTAGCGCTATTATCGCTTTTAAGAATGCCATTTGAATTTTTTAGATTTGGGATTGGAAATAGATTATTGCAATTGTGTTTCAAGAGTAACCCACCTGCTCCGGTATTGGTTACTTTCTACACAGCTCGGCCCCGCGCAGCTCAGCCCAGCTTTAATGGAGTGTCACCCTAAAGCCCGAAGAAACACTTTAAGCTGAAGCAAGCTGGAGTGTTTAGCTTTTACCGGTCATAATGATAAGTAACAGTAAAGTACAGACAGCCTTATATAGACTGTGTGTAAAGACGCTTCACCTTAAATTCACTAATTGGAATGGCTGTTAGCATCCAACTCTTTTTAAGTGTCGAAAGAACGAAGGCGTAAGCTCACTTCACCCGACCAATCGTTAGTATGGTCTGTGTGTCCACACTACGTTATGCTCCCTCAATAAAATTTCATAGTTCTAGTAAAAAATCACTTATGCATCAATGGCTAGTGTTGTGATGTCCACAAAAAAATATTTATCAACAAAATCTTATTTAATATTGAGGTAATGTACAATGCTTGAGTAGTCAACAGTGTTTGCAATGACAATTAAATTTCATGATATCGTTACTAGCTTTCAGCGGCCGGTAAAAATAACATTTATGTGATAAAAAGAACTGGAAGAGCATTGTTTTAAATTTTCCATTTACACATACCAAATAAAACTGTAATAGCAACTTAACGCTACAATTGATTATCAAGTTTATTATTACAGTTATGGTCGGTGTTCAAGGGTTATTATTAACACATTTTTACGTTACAAATCTCACACATTAATGTGAAATATCACACTTCAACAACGAATTGGCTTAGTTTACCAATTTTTTCCTCTTTGACCTTGTTTTACCACAGATACACTTAAAACAATCATTAATTAAAAATAGTACTCGTATTACAATTATCTATTTCACCTCTCTTGACTTGATGCACAGTTACGGTAAAGGAGATGGTGATCTTGTACCAGATAAAGGTTTGTGTCAAACCACAGACACACCTATTTGTTGCTTAACTTCACAATACTGTTTTACTTAATATTACTTACACTCATCTTTGTAACATTAATAAAACATGGCTACTTTTTTTAAAATCTCTTACAACTTATCGCTGTTGGAAAGAAATCAACAGCCTCCGAAATTTCTTCCCGGCTCTTTTTGGTTGAAGGTTCTCCCAAAATCCAAACTGTTATAAGGTCCAGTTTGTGTTTTTAAATTTGGTTTATAATAGTTTGGTAATTTTAATTATTGATGTCAATAAGTGCTTGTGAAAGCCGCTAATTTAAACCTTGCCTGTGTCTTAGACAAAATTCAAAATCATTTATTCAGTTTAGGCTACAAATAGCTCTTATGAACGTCATTATGCCATCGGTTCGTAAGTCTACTCTGGGCGGGAGATCTTGTACTGAGAAGAACCGGCAAGAAACTCAGCAAGTGTCCAGATCTTTTCTCCCTTACATCGTCAAAAATATTGGAAAATGCCCTATCATAAAAGGACATTTTCCATCACAAATAAAAAACACATAATATAAAGGACAATCACATGAGAGAAAAAAATAGTTTGCAAAAAACACCATTTACCAGTTAAACTTATCCATGCCACCTAAAATTATTCGCTGGTATGGACCAGGTAACTATGGAGTTATCATATAGACGATCATTCATCAGTGTTGTTTAGTTCCATCTTTAGCAACGTCTCCTAAAACAATTCCGTACCAAAACCAGGTATTTTCGGCGCTTCAGCTCGGCATAAATTAATCAAAGTAATGTATAAAATAAACGCGAGTAGATCCGTAAAGTTGTTTCATTTCAATGTGTAGTGTTTGCGTAAGCTTTAGAAAACAATATTAGAAAACAATACAAAGCAACGGTTCGGCGGAGCCTAGAAGGCAAGTCGTTGTGGATGTCAATGATGTCGCTATACCTATTCATTGACCAATCTACAAAATCATACATGGGGTTGGTCAAGATGTTAACGGCCGACCCACCAACCACAACCACCACACCCGGGTTGTTCTATCTTCCGCCATTGAGGAGGTTAGTCTAGGTGTTCGAACTGCTAGGGGCTATCGTGAATGCCATGAAAACAATTTCAAATAACCACAATATAGTCAATGTTAATTTGGTGGCATATTTATACAAACCGTCAAACATTTGTGAATCGAGCGGGAATTACCTAGAAAGTACAGTCAAACCGTTTAATGACATGTCATTTGCAAAATGTGATAATAATGGCGATGAATCATGACTCCGGCCATTTCTCTTCCGTACTAATTGCTACTGAACCGTCACTAGACCTAAATAGTCTCCATTGTGGCCTGGTCCGGATAACAGTGAAACTTCCATGAATAATGTTATTGTGTGCCGCCATTATCAATTGCTTTCGATTATCTGTTGCTGTTCAATCTTCCACGAAGCTGCAGATGGCGATAAACCATAGAATTTTAAACGTTTTGGTTTGCAGTTTTTGATATCACCGGTGATCTTGAAATTCAAAAAGACAAAAAACACGATGTGATGTAAATGTAGGTAAGTGTATGTAAAAGTATTCTTTCTATACCTTATTTTTTATTAAGGAACTTGTGGAACTGATGGCTTCGAATGCGAGTCTCAGCATTATTAATTGATGTCATAGTGACTAAAACATAGATGGCATAATCATTGTCATGGCTTGGCAATCTGACCAATTAAAATAGTCACCGATAACTGATTACCCCATCTCTTCCCGTGGGTGTCGTAGAAGGCGACTATGGGACCATTCTAGAGGATGGGCAGCAGCGTCTCTCTGTGATTATTCTCACCTTACTGCGATCGCCAACCCGCCTGCCAAGCGTGGCGATTATGGCAAATTCCCCTCAAAATTATTTATCCTTGAGGGAGGCCTTTGTCCAGCAGTGGACGTCTTTTTGGCTGAGATGATGATGATGAACTGATTACTAAACTTCTAAACAATAAATTTCAGGACTTCTAGTTTTAAAATGATTTCCTATACGTTCTCTGGGTAGTACGCTTCCAAGGAGAGAAAAATATTGCCACATACAAAGATTCGTTTATATATTACCAATAGCGACCCGGTTAGGCCCGCCGCCGAGAGAATCGTGTTGCAACTGCGTCTTGTATCATTTGCGAGACTTATTATGACTGTACCTATGTGTGGTTTTCTTGAATGGTGTGTATACTCTTCAATAATTATACGTAAACATGAACGGTTGCTTGTATAACTGTAGTCTACGAAATGTTTTGTCGTTGTTACCTATTCTTGATTTCTTACCATTTCTGTTTGTTTTTGATATAATTAGTGGAATTTTTGATAGGACAATTAATAGTGTTGTTATGTTGTGTTGTTTTATTATCATACTATCTGGTTATTTATTATAAGTAAATTTATTAATTTGACATACAATGGGCTGTGTGTAAGCTGTGTTACAACGGTAACACAGCTTACACAGATTCCTCAGTAGTTGAGGAATCTGAGTAAAGAAGGCTTCCCGTTTTAGCTTCACCGTAACTTACCACCACTTAAGCTGGCAACTAAGCTCTGCCCGTTACAGTTTTACAAAAAAAAAAAGTATAATTTAAATTTCGAATTACACTATCAAATATATATTTCAAAGGATACATTTTTGATACGAATCACTGATCCTACAACGTTTGCAAGCGATTCACGGTCCAAGAACACGCCAGTGAGGTAATCCGTTGACCAACTGCCTTTTAGTAGCAATTGCTCAAGTGAACCCCTACTTCGTGTAGACTGCGTTAGTATGTCTCACTTTGATATCCTTCGTAGATTTCGGTATTCCTTCTTGATTGAGGTGGACAATGTTTTGTTCACGGTACCTCATATTTATTTTGTATGAGCGAAAGTCTTACCTACATTATTTAAAATATTTAGTAGTAGGAAACAATTGATTTCAAATTGGACTTGCCTTTTTTGACCACAACAGAAGTGATAATAAGGGCGAAAGTGGTAGCGCATCTTATTCGGAATCATTAGTGCTGATGCTGATGCTGATGAACTTGCCTCTAACGTTTGGAACACAAAATTTTTACTCTAAAATTATTGCACCCTTTTTCATAAGAAACTCAGAGGTGCACGAACATCTAAGCATGCCAAAGGTGAAGGAGGAATTAAAAGCACATGCGACGACATATAGTACTAGACTGGAGAACCATCCTAACCAGCCTGACTGTCCAGCTCATTACTGAACTGCTTGAAACGGCAGAAACGGGGCAGGGCCCTGGAATTCAGCAGCATTGACTGAGCCCCTTTATTAAAATGGAAGTTGTTTCTGATAAGGAATATATTCCTCCAGAAATCACTTACACCATATGTGCTTAAAGACGGAAGGACTTAACGCACGAAGACATTATATTTAAAAAACCGGCCAAGTGCGAGTCGGACTCGCGCACGAAGGGTTCCGTACTTTATGACGTATTAAAAAAAAACTACTTACTAGATCTCGTTCAAACCAGTTTTCGGTGGAAGCTTGCATAGTAATGTACATCATATATTTTTTTTTAGTTTTATCATTCTCTTATTTTAGAAGTTACAGGCCCCCCTGACACACATTTTACCACTTTGGAAGTGTCTCTCGCGTAAACTATTGTTTAGAAAAAAATTATATTAGAAACCTCAATATCATTTTTGAAGACCTATTCATAGATACCCCACACGTATGGGTTTGATGAAAAAAAAAGTTTTGAGTTTCAGTTCTAAGTATGGGGAACCCTAAAAATTTATTGTTTTTTTTTTATTTTTGTGTGAAAATCTTAATGCGTTTCACAGAACACATCTACTTACCAAGTTTCAACAGTTATAGTTCTTATAGTTTCGGTTGGCTGTGACATACGGACAGACAGACAGACCGACAGACATGACGAATCCATAAGGGTTCCGTTTTTTGCCATTTGGCTACAGAACCCTAAAAAATTTACGTTGTTATAGTGACAAATTTGGCTTAGATGGTGGTATCTGGCTAGGTGTGCTTAGAATAAGCCCTCCCACCGAATTGAGTCCAACACCTAAGTCCCACTGGCGAAGGGATACTCGTACAAAGCCGGGACCTCACAGGGTCTAAGAGCGGTTTCTAATCACTAGTCTACAGAGGCGGTTGTCTATGTGAATGTAAACCGTGACGGTGTGATTTCAAAATAGCTCGTAAAGTGGTAGCGGTCAGTGCAGCCGCCCGGATTGCGGAAGACCCAGGTTCGACTCCTAGCTGGTTCGGGTAGGCGTTTAATTTTTTCACTGTATTTTATAAGTATTTAATTCAGCTTCAGTACAGCAATTAGCACTTAAAATAAAAAAGTAAAATTCGTAAAGTAATATTTACAATGCAAAGGTAATTGATAATTAGTGATCTTTGACATCATTGTTCTGTAGTTGGTTGCTTCATTATACACATCTTATCTTCTTAAATGCCAATGATTGTAATCACCACGTATTTATTGAAGAAACACTAGAGATAACACATAACTATATAACTGATTTAAAATTAAAATAATTTAATGTGTTTTTTATATTTTTATATTTGACAATAAGAAAGTAAACTGAGTAGATACTTACTTGTTTTTCCACTCAACCTTTAAAATTAATTAAACTTATATTAACAATGTACGCAGTCAGATAACGTAACATAGAAGTTTGTACTTACTGATAGATAATAATTACTCATTGTATTTGTTATCTGTTCCCGTCAATGGCTTTGTGATTTGACCTCAGTCCAGTCAATTCCCGTAATCCGTCGCGAGCAGACGTCTCGTCACATTAAAACATTAATGATTCCTAAAAGAGAAACTCAAAACGATGCGTATCATAAACGATACATTTAATACGTGCTTCAACGCAGGTGTTAATGTGTGCACTCGGGCTGTGTTGATTGTAATGAGCTCCGTGATTTATCATGGTTTTGTTATTGCTGAAGTGTCACTGAATAGCTTACATGTGGTGTACCCTCCATACCTCGAGAAACCCTTGGAGAAGATACACAAGCTAGTATCCAGTTTAATAGGTTCTATTGTTACGACTGCAGCAATTAAGGTAAAATTTAAAACTAACAAACATATGTACATACATTATGTAAATAAAAAAATAAATCGTATTGCTTCCAAAGTTAACAAGAAATCTAAATGTTAAACTAAAACACTTTACAAATCTAATTGCGTTTAATTTTACATAAATTATTTTATCCAGACGTTTTATTACTAATTTTAAGTGGTATATGACCACATTACCGACCGATATGTAAAATAAAACGGATGTTAGTCCGTATAAATAAAGTATTTCATTTAATTATACCTACAAGTTTAACTTACAGTTTTAATCTAATTTGTAACGAACGTAAGTTGTGTTCAATTTATCGATGATGATGATAAGTCAATGTCCGTTTAAATATGCTACACGAGAATACTTTATGTAACTGTTGATAATGTGTGATTATCGGCTAGGTTAGTAACCATTATAATCAATTATCTGTGTTGATTGTTATAAACGACTTTTCATGACTTCAAAAACTAGACAAAGACTTCAAAATTTGTAAATGAAAGTTTGCATACCTTGAAAACTGTATAGGTATTATGATTTAGGTAAGTACTAGCTCTAATTAAGACTGGATTCGTCTTCCAATGTTTTGTTTGAATTAGCAAACACTGAAAAGCTTTACGTGTAAAAACTTATACGATTTTTTCACTTTAATACTCAATTGTAAATAAATACTAACATTATATAATACCAATAAATAATTACTATTAATGTACTTAAAGAAAAATATTACCATGTAAATATAAATATTACTATAATAAATATAAATATTAATGTGAATATTACACACTTCAATAATCTTACTCAAGATATTTTTTGCAGAATATGAGCTTAAGAATAAAAACTTGATTTTTGTATCGGAATCAGTCACTGCAAAGATGCAGTCATGAGTTTATAAAAGAAATTATTTATTACCAGTAATGAATAAGTGGACCCAGTAATATTGAACACAGCGACCGGTTCTACCCTACTGGTTCCGTTACGAGAGCTATTGTTTTTATGTTGATTATTCTTAAGGTGTGTGTGTCTTAACACATGCAACTTAAATTGCTCAATTTTGTAAAAAAAGTTGACCATGAAGACTTTACTGTGGTCTATGATGCTGGTAATGCCGCTAGCCGCGAGATATAAGGCAATAAAAATAAAAAAGAGCTCGATGGCGCAGTGGTTAACGCGCCCGGTCTGCGAGTGCTGAGGTTAAGCCACTTTCGCAAAGGCCGGTCACCGGATGGTCCGTGCTTCGGAAGGCACGTAAAGCGGTTGGTCCCGGCTGCATTAGCAGTCGTTAACAACCACCAATCCGCACGGGCCCGCGTGGTGGTTTATAGCCCATTCTCCCTATCCATCCATAGGGAAGGCTCGTACCCCAGCAGTGGGAACATAAAAATGAGCTGATGATGATGACGATGATGAAAAATAAACAAAGCAATAAATGTATTGCTAATATTGTACAGTTAATACATAACTAAGCAACTAGGACGAGGTTTGTCTTGCAGGGCTGTTTCTTACTACTGGCCACCCTGCTTTTTTAAGAGTTTGCTTATGTCCTTAAACCGCCTTTTTAGCGTTAATGGTCCATTTGGCGGGCAGTGAGAAACAAGCCGTGTAATCGAAACACCGTCAGAGGGATTCTGGAGGGTATAGCATCACGCATGTTTGTCCCATGTCCCTACCTTACTTAGAATCTGTGAGGTTCTCCGAAAGGTTCGGATCGAAATGGTGGTTGCTCTGCTAAATCACAATATACCTAGATACTTAGGTACGTACAAGCAAAAGTACTTAGTATAAAAAAAATATACGAAAAATTCCCAGACACTGGCGACATTTAGCAATACAAAATAATTAACTAAAATAAAATGAAAATGGGAGGCCTTTGCCCAACAGTGGGACAGTGTTTTTTTAATTTTATTTTTATTGTTACTAATCTTACTTCCTTGACATTACTCTTTATGAAAACTAGTTATAATTTATAAAAACAAAAAATCTTTTTAAGGCTTTAATGTAGGTTCACTGATGATATAGCTATCTATAGGAATTATTATTATGTTTCTGTTTTTTTTTCGATATTCGAGCATTTTACAACGTATGCCGTGAAAAACGGATAAACTGCATTCCGTGAGGGCCTTGTAGACAATTTCATGCTCGTTATTAACCCGCAATCGTGAATCTGGCCTCGGCAAAGTAGTTTCAAAACACAGTTTTACCTGCCATTCATAGGTGTATACATTATGGCGAAATTAAATAAAGCAATTTTAAAAACTGCCTATTTGACTTCTACGTAGGTCTAAGTCTAAATATTATGATAATATTAATTCTTTATTCCAGACTTCGATGGACTTTATAGTCTAACATACTTAAGTCTATCATCATTATCTCAACTGTAAGACGTCTACTGCTGGACAAAGGCATCTATATTATCATAGTCTATCTATAGTGTATAAATTAATAATATCCTCGATTTAGTCTATGATCCAGTTAAATAAAGGGAAATAATTTATTTGTATTACAAAATAAATAGTTCTAACGCAAAATTATTATTTGATCAGCAGAATTATACAATCGGTCAGCAAAAGAAATCCTTACTGTTGGTTAGGTTAAGTTAAAAAAAAAATCCCGAGCGAAGCGCAGCGTAGCGAGGGCCAGTCACAGAAGGGGGGAGCGGCGTAAGACTGCTGTTCAGAATGATATAAGTTGCAGACTGATTTAGAAATATTTGCTGACCATAAGTTGCTGCCCAACTAGCTGTTTTAGCTAACCGATTACATTTTTTGCTAACAAAAAATATGAATACCTTGCTAACCGTTTAAATAACACCCTTAAATAAAAGGTTATAGAAGCATAAGAAGAAGCTTCTGGGTCGACCACACGCACTTCCTAACTTTGGTGTTACAAGCGTCCAAGGGCTGCAAGCCTCCAAAGGTCGTTTCATCACACCATCACCAGCTCATTTTACGTCCCCACTGCTGGGGCACAAGCCTTCCCTATGGATGGAAACCACATGGATAAAGGGCCATAAACCACTACGAGGGCCCAGCGCGGATTGGTAGTCGTTCACAACTGCTAATGCAGCTGGGACCAACGACTTTTTTTGACCCATGAAGCTTCCTGCTTCATGAAACAGAGAGGGATTTAGGTTGAAAATTTTTTTGTCAACCATCAATGACCGGTGACCGATGACCGGCCGTTTCGAAGATTGCTTAGCTTCGTAGACGAAGCGTGTTTACTACTGCACCATCTAGCGAGCTCCTCTATATGTTCAGTCATCGACTTAATTTTATTTTTCAACACTTTTTCAAATATTAAAGAAACCTAAAAGTATTTCTTTTGTTTCAGACAAACATGCTGCACGGTCTCGTGAGGCGGTTCCTGCGGTTTCTGGTGTCTCTCATAGCGATCATAGTGTATCCGCTTTCATATCTTCTAAGCATTAAGAGGACGAGAAAATGCCCACCACCTACCAATCCTGTACTCTTCAAGTCTGCTACAACTTTAACCATGATGATCAGAAATAAGGAGGTAGGAACAGCTAAAACTATTTGCTGTTACTTTACCAATTTACTATTTTTAAATTTATTTTTAAACATAGAGTATTTTAAAGCATGGTTTGAAACTACCGCTGTCTCCGTCTGCCTTTCTAACAAATATGAAGCTTCAGTTTATCAGTTTTATAATAATAATAATGCCTATGTCTTTAAGTATATCTTTATAATAATTTATAATAATATTGGTATGAGATCGAGTGGTCACTGAAAACATTTTACAGTTAATATGCTCCTGCTTTAAACCATACCACCATAAAAAAATCTTTATGATTTTTGACCGTAACGTAACACGTATCTGTCGGGTTATTTCACTGTTTGTATATTAGTATGTTGTAACTACGTTAATTTATGTGAGGACACACAACAGACACAAAGTCACATAACCACTTATTTCACAATGATCTTACAAAAACGTCAATGTAGTAGTTTCGAATACATATTTTTTTTAAATACATTTTGGCGTTTGTCATGAAATTAGCTAGAGGATGGGAGGTAACAAAAAACACTTATTAATGGCAATGTTCTATGTAATGTGCACAGCCCAACGTGCCTATAAAGCTATTATATTTATAAATAGGTAGATAGAGCAATAATAATTAACCTTTTTAAGTCTCGCCGCACCTGAAAAGAAGGACAAATAAACGTTTTAGCCATATTACCTTTGTTAGAATATATTCTAATCTGTCAATTTATTAAAAGAAATTCTTAATTTCTAATTTAAATTCTTTCAATTGTTTCCTTCTTTATAGCGACATCGCAATGTTGATAGGATGACCTTTGCAGGGTCCGTGGTCACAGGGAGACTGAGGTGTTGGTCGTCTCATAATTAGTTATTAGTAGCTTGTATACTCTCATTCAAATTTAATCAGATGCGTTCCGTTTTACGCAGAAAGAGCTTACAGTATCTTTTGGTCTGGCAGTATGGTGTTAGTTAGTTAGTGGTAGATTCCAACGATCTTTTCTATTAAAATTAGGATGTTTTTTAATTTCAATAGCCTCGCGTATCATCCTGTGACCACGGACCCTGCAAAGGGTTCGAAACGTCAGGATAAACATCAAAAAGTAATGTGTAAACTAAACGCGAGTAGATCCATAAAAGTTGTTTCATTTAAATGTGTAGTGTTCGCGTAAACTTTAGAAAACAATATGTTCTTCAAAAAATGTTCGACCATATGCATAAAGTTTAAATTCTATTGAGGAAATATGACAGTTTGTGATAACCTAATGTGCAGATGTGTGTACCATCCCTTCTCTGCCACGGGGATGGCTCGGCATCACGAACGGCAGCACCGAGTAATAAGAAGTAAGTACTTACACATGTTACTTGCTGTTAATTACAGATCACATCAGAAGAAGTTGTGACAGCTTACATAGAACGATGCAAAGAGGTTAATCCATATCTCAACGCCATAGTTGAACCAAGGTATGAGGCTGCGTTGAGGGAAGCAAGAGCCATCGACAAGATGATAGCAACCACGACGCGGTCACCAGAAGAGTTGGCGAAGGAGTATCCATTATTGGGCGTGCCATTCACTGTGAAAGAAAGCATAGCAGTTGAAGGTAAGTGTGTGGTTTTAATAATATTTAGTTTTAGACGTTATCTGAAAACGTAATGCCATCAAAAACAAACTTGTAAAAAAAACAAGTCTCGCAACTTAGTTCTTCTACCGTAAAAAGTTGTGAGATTCATGTTATACCAAGTCGGTTAATTTATTCAGTTTACTTAAGGGACCTTCTGTCATAAGTTATTACGTAATTAGCTAACCTAAAAACAGCTTATAGTGACCATATCAATAATAAAAATCTTTTATGTTTTAAACAAATAGATTGACTTTGCATTGTTGGTGACAAACGATGTGAATTGCAATTTTGATACACAAAGTCTCGTTTTCGTTCCAATGAAACTCAATCAACTTAAATAACTAGCTTGAAAGCTAGAAACTTTTGCGATTGGTTGTCCATGGAACAGTTTTCATTTCATAGTCCTGAGTACTTCCTGCTACCCTGCCCCCCAACCGCCTACCACTCTCGCTTTCGATCGCTTTGAAGGCGAGGCCCTCGCCTCGCTTCCTAATATAATATCGAATAATATCGAAAGCTATAGCCTATAGCTTTCGTCGATATTGCTTTCATATAGCTTTCGAAATGACAAGATGACGCCTCCTCTTCGCCTCGCCTTCAAAGAGACCGAAAGCGAAAGAGTTAGGCGGTCGACCCCCTGGTTATTACTAAAAAATATTTTATTTAACGAGTAGCAAGTGTTAAGAAGTGGACATAGTAGTATAGTGAGGTTTACTATACACTTGCCATCTCAGCTAGCATACGTACAGACCTGCACCTCAACCTATCCAAAACTGTCAAATTCTTCAGTACATTTTCAACCATATAATTAAGGCATAAAGTTCAAAGTCTGTTGAGGAAATTTGACAGTTTGTGGTAGGTTGATAAGCAGGCGTGTGTACATACAACACAGTAAACCTCTTTCCACGATACCTACTACAAACAACTGACAAATGAGAACGCAACCAACATTATAATGGGTTGTATTTAATCGATCACCAAAGTAACGTAACGTAACCCACAAAAATAAGTTAGCACCTAAAAATACAAAGTTAGCACCTACACTACTATTTAGATGCTAACTTACCATTTTAGGTGCTAGCCTACTATATTTTGTGGATCAATTTATTATTTCTCAATAAATAATTAGCAATTCATGGCATCAAATGTTTGTAGGTAATTATGTTTCTTATTCATGTACGCGTGTACATAACAGTGTACAAAGTACCTAGTGCGAATTTTATTTGCTATTCGATCACGTTACTGAAAACGAGAATTTGTATAGCATAGCAAACGAAGGGAGTTAAAAAAAATACCATACAAATTTCTCCTTTTCGTTTGCGTGATCGAATCACGAATGAAACTCTAGGCACCCAATAACTTATATGTGTGTAAACAGAGAGGGTTATTAGCAATTATAATACACGCCCATATAACTTGCTGTGCATGATGCGGCTCGAAATATCCGGTAGATCATAAACATACTGGTTGTACAAGTTTTATATGCCATCAATCAAGTTGTAGTGTTTTTGCGTAAGGCATGTCTACTTTGTATTGTGTATTATTTGCTTAGCTTATTGTCATATCTTTGCGAAATAAAATATTTATTTTATTTAAGCATTCATTTATCCGGTTTGTGGCCCGTTCTCTCTATCCATCCATAGGGAAGGCTCGTGCTCCAGCAGTAGGGACATAAAGTCGGACTGGCGCACGAAGGGTTCCGTACCATTATCTATAAAAATATTTCAAGTTTCTACCTGTTATCGTTATTAAGACCGAGAAAAAAATTGGAAAAAATCACGTTTGTTGTATGGGAGCCTTATTTATTTTTAAATTGAATATATAAGTAACTAAATATTCTGTGAATAGACAGATAGACGGACAGACGGCGGAGTCTTAGCAATAGGGTCCCGTTTTACCCTTTGGGTACGGAACCCTGAAAATGAGCTGATGATGATGATGATTAGTTTACGAGCTATTTAACATTTTGGTATTCCATACTCTAAATGAATTCATCATGTATTTTTAAGTGTTCAAACATCTTTCCTTTTCTGGTTGCAATAACTTTTAACATTGAATGGAAGATAGAAGAAAAGAGAGGAATGTGAACCCTTTAAAAGAGCTTATATTGAACAAATTAAAGAGAAGGCAAACGTTGTGTTTTATAAAGAAATAAAAGAATTAGCTTGTGAAAGAGAAGAATAGAAACGACTACACCGACAAGAGCGTGGCTCTTAAATCTGAAATGTCAATAACTAAGTCAATTAATTGTAATAAACTGTTTTTTGCCTTTAACATCAGCTATTTTATGGAACGGCAAATAAATTAAATCTTAGGTTATTAAGTATTTTATAATTTATTATTAAATATCTTAGATTACTACTAGTACCTACAACGTAAGCCATAATTCTTGACTTTGCTATTTGGTAAAGTAGATATACTTAGACGCCTGCACGTATGCATTACCTATCCAAACCTGCCATATTATTTCCTCAATAAATGTTCAACCTTATGACATACAGGGGCTACACGACTTGTAATGCATCTGTAAGAATAATTTCCATACAAACTCCCCCCCCCCCGCCCCTCCCCCATTTCAACGTATTTTGAAAAAATTCTTTATTTTTATTGAAAAATCTAAAGATCGATTAAATTATTAATTTTTATAGTTCTTACTTTAAAAATATTGATATCCCCAAAAGTACTTTCTCTAGTTTTCATGTATTTTACTTCAAATCTGACGGATTTTCACACAAACTTTCAGCCTTCCCGGTAGCATAGCGGTCAGTGCAGCCGCCCGGATTGCGGAAGACCCAGGTTCGATTCCTGGCTGGGTCGGGGGGGCGTTTATTTTTTTCACTGTATTTTATAAATATTTAATTCAGCTTCAGTGCAGCAATTACCACTTAAAAATAAAAAGTAAAATTTCACCCCCTATTTTACCCCCTTTTTACTTATTTATTTTATTTTACTGAAATCATACCCTAAGGCTGGCTTGTTACGTCACTCAATTTCATCTAAGAGTTCAAAGTCTATTGAGGAAATTTGATAGTTAGTATGATGTACAGGAGTGTGTACAATCAATTAGTCCGTACCCTGTAATAATTTTTATTTTATTTTTTCCTATAGTTGATGGCTTCGTGCGATTAGCACATTTAGCCAGTGTCAAAGTAATTTTTTTACAAGTAATACATAACTAAACAATATTTCTTTCCTGTATGATGATGATGAATGATAATAGAAATGAGAAGTGAGAAATGATATACCCTCAACCCCTCGAGTATCTCAGTAAAGATGTGGGGCTTTACTGAGTCCTCGGACGGACTTTTTGAGAGAATTTGAAAAGTGACGTTGCACTGTTTTGTTAAATTTACTCATGCACACTCACGAACACTTAACAGTTAATAATCCACCATTATTTCACATTAATATTCGACATAACACAAATTTTAGAAAATAAAACAAAACCGCAGACATGACTCTTCACTTTCCCACCAAGAAGTTCAGTTGTAGTTTCGAATACCAAGACTTACAGATTTTCTTTTGTTTTTGTTATATCAAACTTGTTTTCAATATGGAGGTTTGACATTTAATGAAAACAAAAAAAAAGTAGAATTAAGTGGACAGTAACAAAAAGCGCTCGAATGCAATAGTACCAATGTAGGTAGGTAGTTTACCTACCTAGCAACCAGTTTCAAGGTATTTCTCTCTGTTATACAACATATATAACAATAAGCTATAATCTTGGGAACCAGAAATCTGGCATTGTAATTCTGTAGAAAAATTTACGTAAATATGCTTTATTTTTTAAGAATAAGAATCAGATCTAGTTATTCGACTTTTGTCATTATAGGATATAATTTCGACTTCTCTTTTGCTTTGTTTAAGGATCTAATTTCCACAAAACGTGAATGCTTCTAAAATTATAATTATAACTGAGATATTAACATTTAAAAGTGGTAATTTCTCAAAAAGATTACACAAAATGATGCAGGGGCTATGTTACATACTTATCTATAGTTCAGCTTTGTTACGCGGCTAATATCTCAACACATCATCGAACTCGTATCTCGATCAGCATATCAATGCAACGTCTTTAAATTTGTCACGTAATTACACCCACGTATACATTAATTATCATGCTACAAGCAATTCATAGCCATCATTAATATTCCAGGCATGAGCAACGACTGCGGTACGGTCCATCCGTACAGGAATCCGGCGAAAGCAGACGCAACCATAGTCCGACATGCAAGGGCAGCTGGTGGTATACCCATCGCCGTTACGAATACCCCACAGCTTTGCATGAACTGGGAGACGTATAACAACGTCGTGGGTGTCACCACCAACCCGTACGATCAGAAGAGGACGCCTGGCGGGTCGTCTGGCGGAGAGGTGAGTGTATCCTATGTATCCTAACCTCCTTCATCACCAACTCATTTTTATGATCCTCCCTATGGATGGAAATACTAGGAGAACGTACCATATTAGTAGTTAACGACTGCTAATGCAGCTAGGACTAACTTGGTATTTGAACCTGGCTTTACATGCTTTTCCAAGCAACTCCTTTTCAAAATATTAAAAATGCGGAAGCGTGTTTTCTAGGCCTGAGGAAATTGATAACCCAGCGATTCGAACTGAAACGCTTAAATCGCTGTGTTCATAGAATGGGTTACCAATTAAAATATCTTAAGCTCCTCCGTTCTTCAAAAAGCAGCATATGCAGTTGATCACGATTGTTGCTGTCGTAAGATGGCACTCGTCGCAAAAAGGAGATAGTGTCTTCTACCACTGGGAGTTCCATATAGGTTTGGTACAAGCAGGAAAACAAATTGAAAAAAAAACTTTTTTCTTTCATCACTTCTTCCGTTCCTGGGCCATATGTGCCTGATTTGTACTCCGCTGCTGATCGACATCTAATAACCACCTTATTTGAAGTAAATCCACTAGTACTTCATCCAATCTTTTAGCTTGCTATATGATGCTTAAGACTGTGTTGGCAATTTGGCATAAACCAAACCCAAGAGAAGGTTCGTACCTAGTCTAAATGGAATCCCATATAGTAGGCGAATCTAAAGTCTCTTGGTCTTCACTATGGCATGTAGAATATTGAGCCGTCAATCTTTTATAAGCAGTTGACGATAGTCTGCAATACTTAATAGACTATTATATGATTTCAGGCTGCCTTGATATCGGCCGGTGCCTCCGTGGTAGGCGTGGGGTCTGACATCGCGGGATCCCTGCGGCTACCACCCA
Organism: Eudonia mercurella; assembly: GCA_963082485.1. Lineage (NCBI taxonomy): Eukaryota > Metazoa > Arthropoda > Insecta > Lepidoptera > Crambidae > Eudonia > Eudonia mercurella. The sequence goes on from OY720028.1 coordinate 8,994,439, forward strand.
TGTTCACTGGCATATTCGGGCATAAACCAACGCCAAAGCTTTTATCAGTACAAGGTAATTCATTTTAAATCACTTCGCATATAAATCTTTTCACGCAATGAAAACACTAAAGAGATCCATCTAAGATGTTTAACCTGATACTTTGGGATAATTTATTAACTGTTACATGATTTAACAGCCTTTTTAGTCTAGTGGTTAGATCATCGTTGTGTCAGACTCAGAATTCCCGGGTTCGATTCCCATTAGCGAGTATATTATACTCGGTTTAACTGGTGGTAGGGCTTGTTTCCCGCTATATTACACTATAAGTATGTCTCCATAACACAGCAACAATGTTGGTGTTATTGTTGTAATTCGGCTTTTTAGAGATAAGACAGCCAGTTTGTCAGTTGAGTACCTATTTCGGAAAAACATGCGATAATGCGCTTCTAGACATAACTTTGTTTGTTGTTAAGGTAGTACCTACCTATCTCTAGTATCATTCACACGGTATTGAACATAAAATCCTATTTTTTGAAACACAGATTTTTCACTGCAGGTAAAAACATACCATCGTCATCATCATAATAATATAGTTGAATCTTCATACTGAAGTTTGGATATCAGTATACAAAATTTTCTGCGATCCCTTAAAGCTTGCATTAACTGGTGATAACTCAGTCCAGTCCACTTTTTAATGACATCCAGCCATTTGCGTAAAAAAAAGAAAATACTATATTTAATTTTTTTGCAACAATTTATTTTTATCTTTTATAAAAACTTTGTAAAGTGACATAATGTTCGGTAGCCGTATCGATTAGTTAACGCTTTATTTAACAGTAGTAAGGCGCGTAACCAATTGATAACCGTTGGTGAAGGCAACGGCCTCGATTTCTAGCCAATTGCCCAAGAAGTAATTATTTCGGTTACTCCACACGGAAATGCACCCAGTAACCACACATTAAGACATGTTACAAAACAATGTAACTACTTTACTTCCTTTTAGCAAAGCATTTGTGTGAGAATCCAAGAAGAATGCATACAAAATGTAATTAGAGTACTAAGCATCTAGGTTTTATATAGTTTTTAATCCATCATAGACTTCAAGCCCTAACACTAACCAAAACAGCAGCACGCCGCAACGAGAGTTTATCTAGATTTTTTGTAATGTTAGAATCTTTTCTAATAGTATTGTTATGGAATCGTCTACCACATGCCTTTTTTTGAAGAACGTCATGTTATACAAAAACACCGACTTCTTAACTACCTACTGTAAGCATTAATTTTTTTTGATCACCTTTAAAATACCAAATTAAGAAGTTCTTCAAAAAAAGCGTGAAGGAGAATCTGTTGGATGGTTATAACCATCAGGTGCCTGGCAAGATTGTTGATCCATTCTACATTTAAACAAATCCTCAATCCTCCAGGTCACGTGCCATACAGCGGTGATGAAACATTCGAGGAGTACTTCGCTCTGGGGCCCATAACGCGCTACGCTGAAGACCTAACACTACTCCTGAAAGTCCTCAGACAACCTGATGGCCCTGTTGTGCCTTTGGATAAACCTGTAAGCAAAACCTCATTCAAACTTTTAAATAAATATTTTAAATCTTTGTGTATTGAAAATTTAAATGAAAGACGTTTTCAATTTAAATTTTAATAAAAAATATTATAACCAAAAACAATGAGTTTATATAAAAATACTACTCTTTTAACACAGGCCTATGTTACAATTACAATTTCAACCCGCATTACCCGCATTTGGCAAGCGTGGTGATTAAGCTAATAAATTGTAGCGATTAATTAATTTCAAAAACACAAATGTTGAAAAAATTTGAACATTTTATAATTAATTTCAATTATAGAGCCCTTTGCAGTGATGGGATAGACTTTTTATATAATCATATATAGACTTTTTACTTACTTTACTTAATTACTTACATAACATACTCGTCGTTGGAATATTTCCATAATTGAATAGCCTCACCTCTATAATAATATATTCCAGGTAGATGTAACAAAAGTGAAGTACTATTACATGGACGGCGATGGTAGCAACGTTACGAACGCAATCGGTTCTGAGGTCAGAAATGCGATGCAGAAAGCTAAAGACTACATGAAGAGTACTTATAATATTAAAGTTGAACAGGTAAGTCTGAATAGATATTAAAATGGTCATGAACTGATACTAACTAGTAAAAATTGTAACAATAAGACAACTATGAACTGTTGAAGTAGGTACTATAACACATAAAATAAAGAAAACAAAAACGAGATCAATCCATCCGTGGCCACTACTACTGGTAACAGCTGTTGTAAAAGTAGTTATATAATAATAAACTGTTTTTATACTGACATACTCGTAAAGAGCAGCTCAATGGCGAAGCGCTTGCGCATTCAATATTGAATTTGGAAGTCGAGTAATTTTCGGTATGCTCGGTCAATGATGGGTCACAACATTCTAAAAGCTAAAGCTAATATAAATATATCTATATTATATAAATATATCTATATATAAATATATCTAGAGTCCTACGTGCTTTGCAAGGCATATTAGCCATTGTACCAGTGATTGTCCTAAGATGACAGTCGTTGAAGCCCTACAAAGCGCATCATGAGCTCCACCATGGGCTCAGCTCTGGGACGTTTATAATGATAACTATGATGAAAATAAAAATAATAGATCATGATATGACAGAACCGAAATTAGTATTTCGGTAGTCACATGGGGAGACGATGGGACGTACTTAGCTCGTACAAGCATTGGGTCTTCTAAGATTTAATAAAAAAAAGTAAGCTACTATTAGGCTGGACAACTTGCTCCTATTAATAACCCCATACATTTAGAAAATCTTATCAATCATAATTATTAGAGTTCTTAGAGCTAAAGTATACCCTTATTATTACAATGTTTCAGCTAAAAATAAAGAATATGGAACACATGTGGGAAATAAGCGTCAGGGTTCTCCTTAACATCAAGAAGATCAGCAACATTTATACGGACCCAGAGAATCCAGAGAAGCTATTGCCCATGTGGCCCGAAGTCCTGAAGCGAATATTCGGCCTTACCGACCATAATTTCACTTGCGTCATCTACGGACCATTGTTCAAGTTCTTTAATGCACTACCAAAGAGTGATTACGCCAATCTACTTAAAATTTTTGAAGAGATTAAGACTGATTTTCATGTAAGTAATTTTTTTTTCTCTGTAGTTAAGTATATTTTAATATTAATATTCATGGTAGTAATGAGGAAGTTGTTTTTATATCCTACCTAATACTCGTACACAGGGAAAGCACGCGTATTACCTCTTTTCAATTATTAATATCCACCTAAAATGTTAGCACAATTCACCTGGAATCCTCGATGAATAGGGAGGTACCTTGCTTTTTTATTTCAACTGTCTGAATCACAAAGATCTCTATTACATTTACAGAAAGCGCTGGCTGACGACGGAGTGCTGTTCTTCCCAACATTCCCCTACACCGCCGACTTGCACTACAGGACATATTACAAATTCCTGAACTGCAGCTACTTGACAATCTTCAACGCGTTGGGGCTGCCAGTGACCGCTTGCCCCATAGACTTTACTAGAAATGGGTTACCCGTGGGCATACAGATAGCTGCCAACAAATGCAATGATCACTTAACGATAGCTGTCGCCAGAGAATTCGAAAAAGCATTTGGCGGCTGGGTTCCGCCTAACAAAGATCTTCTACAAAATATTAAGACAGCTTAGAGTTTTCAGTTTTCATGTTTTCGTGCTTAAATTTTATTAGAGTTTTTGAATGTGTAAAATGTTAAACATACTTTTTGTACGTTTAATTGTTCATTCGTTAACGTTTACGTAAACGAGAATTTGTTGGCATAATGTTTACTCTTCTCGTATGCCGCCAGGAGGCGCTGCTTCAATGCCATACTAATTTTCGTTTTCGTAAACGTAATCGAATGAATACGGGTAGTAAACAAAACTCACACTAGGCATCCTGAAGTTTTTTATAGTAGGTATAGACCTCAAGTCATGATGCAAAACTTTAAGCTGCTAAAAATGTCGAATTTTATTGATAAAGACTATAATTTTATAAGTTTATAAGGCTAGAGACTTGGAAATCAAGGTTTTTAAGGTAAATATTTGAACTAAGCCAGGAAAATGAATGAAGAGCAAGAAACAAATGATAGCGTTATCTAAATATTGACTTTGAACAAAAGAGTTGTTAGACGCTAAAAACGTGCTAACGTAAAGTATAGTTTAATTTTGTAAGTGATAAATTTAATGAAATATCTCAGTTATTAATCTTAACTATCTACAAAGGGTTATTTAACATTATGGCCAGAAAAAAAATCATAATAGGTACATTTATATCAGCTAGCTGTATAATAAAAAATATCGTCCAACTGGTATATGCTCATAGGGACGTTTGCAAGAATGCTGGCAGCGACGATTACCTCTTTGTATCGATATAGATAGACTAAGTGCCTTACAAATAAACAAAAAGTAAGCTTCGAATAGTTATTCCATGTTTTGTCTCACTTACTCCAAGTCTGTCAGTGGTGTCTGTAATATCTCAACAAAATCAATCAGTAACTACCTGTATCCTCAAAATTGTGTCTCAGTTTGGACATTTTATCTCTTGTACAAGCACAACGCCTGTGAAAGTTCTAAGCAGAGTTACGGACAAAGTCAAAACACCAATAACTGGCCCCAAAACTAGACACTGGCTAAATCGTAGCGAGAGCCATCTTACAAGAAATTGAATTGAACTATTCGGAGCTTTGTTTATTTTTAAGGCACTATTACATTTATATCTTAGCGCCACCAGTGTTCACACAGTAACCGCGTATCCGACTGTAAAATGGTGCCGGAATGAAAACGTTGGTTTGTTTTTGAGATGTTTATTGTAGAACCCAAAAAGAGACCGCGGACTATCGCCCGCTCCTTTTATAAACATAACCCCAACAGCGCCCACTGGCCACATAGTTGAAAGCCAGTATTATTAAAATATATTTGCGAATTTGCTGCGTATACGCGTGAGAGCGCATCTGTTTCAATTGCAAGCCGTTTAGCCGCGGTTCGGCTAGATGGCGCTGTTTTACACCGACACAAGGCTAAGTATTAATCTCCTCAAAATAATATAGAATTTCATTGATGAACGCGAGGAAGCAGGCAGTCTGTCTGTATTAAATTGTTGCTGTAGTCAGTAGTAGACACCTATTTTTAATATTTAAAGGAAAAAAGTGTTAATCTCTGGTTCCTGTCGAATACTGGTGCCAAGACCCTACTACACCCTACTACATTTAATGATTGTAATGTAGGTATTATTATACAATATTGTTCTTGTTGTTTCAGTGATAAAAAAATAAGGTTTGGTTATTTTTAAAACAAATTCATGTTTCATTATGTGTAGTGCAAAATCACATCGATTTTCACGTTTTCATTTAGATAAATGGATATCATAAATCATAACTACTTACGTAATATTACGGTGAAAGACTGTGATGTTCATACTCGTTAATTTAATGCTCCTTTCAAAGAAATTTATATTATATTATTCATCTATACTAATATTATAAAGCTGAAGAGTTTGTTTGTTTATTTGGTTGAACGCGCTAATCTCAGGAACTACCGGTTCGAATTGAAAAATTATTTTTGTGTTGAATAGTCCATTTATTGAGGAAGGCTATAGGCTATAATTACATCACACTATGACTATTAATGCGGGTGAAACCGCGGAGCACAGCTAGTGGAAAATAAATTTATTAATGCATCACATTCACAACACATTAGGAAAATATTGTATGGACGCCTGCACCTATCCTAAATTGTCAAATTTCTTCAATAAATGTTCAACCATATAGCCTTAGTCATAAAGTTGAAAATCTAATATCTTAAAGCTGAAGAGTTTGTTTGTTTGTTTGTTTGAACGCGCTAATCTCAGGAAGTACTGGTTGGAATTGAAAAATTATTTTTGTGTTGAATAATCCATTTATTAAGGAAGGCTATAGGCTATATTACATCACGCTCTGACTAATAAGAGTGGAGCTTAACGCGGATAAAACCGCGGGGCACAGCTAATCTATTGAGTAAATTTGACTGTTTATGGTAATCTGATGTGCAGACGTGCGTACATTGTGCTCTTATTTAATGTTACTTCTTGCCAAAAGTGTAGGTAATTTAAAAATAATAAAAAATAGTATCAAGAATTGTTGAAGATAGGAATCTTGTTTGTGATATTTTTTTATGAAAATCCATGTATCGTAATCGTTGGATCATTTTTTATTTTAAATATGTGTACAAAATAATCCTTAAAAAGATTAAACTCCTTTAAAAAAAAATGACTGTAGTTAAAAAAAATGTCCAGTACTAGCTTTGTATAGCACCCTCGCCCTGTTATCAATAAACGTGGAATAATGTTACACCTTATTGCTTAAAACGGATGATATTTCACATTTATGTTTCTAAGGACAACACTAGTTTTACAACATAACAGGGACAGTGAGCAAGCCCTCATTGCCAGTTTCACCTTCACAGTTTCATTACAGTTTTAGTCTTCTAACATTATTATACAAATAAATAATAAAATGCAAAATGAAACTCATTACCACAACTGTTTACTTTTTTCGAGATCCTATACTTTTCCCATATAATTATCTACCACCGGCCAAAGGTCTTCCCCTATTCCCAATCAAACCAAATTCTGACACCTGAAAGTCACATAACGGACCACGGGGTCGAGGTATTTTTTGTACAAAGATAGTCAAACCACCCATGTGGTAAAGTTAGACTGGTGGGAATACTTGCAGCGTAAATCACAAAACTACTAGACTTCTGGGGCCTCGGTAGTTAAGCGGTCAGAGCATTGAACCTGTTATCCAACGGTCGTGGGTTCGTTTCCCACTCGAGCTTCCTGAGGCTAGTTGATTTTTTCTAGTAAAAATTAATCTTGTTAAGTACTATATAATAGTATGTGAATGCAAAATTCAAAATAATAAAAGTACTCTGTTTGATTAGCTGTTTAAGTTCGCCAGGCGACCATTTTATTTAAGTCCGTCGCCATGACAACTATGATAATAGAATTGTTGAATTCCAATACAGATAAGACAGCTAGTTATTCAGTGTGCTTCCGTCTTCTGCATGTATTCATTATTTACCATCAGGTGAGGTGTAGGCCAAGTGCACCACATTGTCCACAACAATATTTTGAGATTGCCATAGGCGACTTTTAAACTTATTTCCAGGGACACGCGATAAAGAATATACTATCGCTATTGGTATTGACTAGTGTATCATCGCTAGCTCATTTTATGACCCCAATGCTGGGGCACGAGCCCTCCCTATGAACGGGCCATAAACCACCACGCGGGCCCTGTGCGGGTTGGTGATTGTTAACGACTGCTAATGCAGCCGGGACCAACGGCTTTACGTGCCTTCCGAAGAACGGAGCCCTTCCGAACAACGTGTATAATACGTGTAATAATCTGGATTAGCCGTTCTACCACGATAAAAGAATGTGAATTAGGATAGTGATTTACAAGGTAACATGTGATACAACCCGGGCCGACAGTCGGCACGTCAGCACATCGACCTATCCAAAACTGTTAAATTTCTTCTATACATTTTCAACCATATGCCGTATGTACATAAAGTCTATTTAGGAAATTTGACAGTTTGTATAGTCTGCTGTGCAGGCCGCATGTACTTAACGATCTATTCCAAGGTAAAACCCTTGTGTCTAGGACAAGCAGGCGACATTGCGCGCTCGCATTACACCGTGTACGGCTTCCCGCTCTTTACCTACTTAAATCATTATGTTGTTGTATATGTATTGCTATGCAATTGATGGCCGCTGAAATTCAAGGTCTTTCGTTCTACGTAACGTAGGTACTGTGCGTACGTAAAAATTATGTTAATTATAATTTTATGATAGGGATGAGGAGCTCGATGGCGCAGTGGTTAACGCGCCCGGTCTGCGAGTGAGTGCTGAGGTTAGCAACTTTCGCAAAGACCGGTCATCGGATGGGTGACCAAAACTGTATCATCTCGAGCTCCTCCGTGCTTCGGAAGGCACGTTAAGCTGTTGGTCCCGGCTACATTAGCAGTCGTTAACAACCACCAATCCGCACTGGGCCCGCGTGGTGGTTTATGGCCCGTTCTCCTTATCCATCCATAGTGAAGGCTTGTGCCCCAGCAGTGGGGACATAAATGAGCTGATGATGATGATGATGATGATGATGATGATGATGATGATGATGATGATGATGATGATGATAGGGAAACACGCTTGATAATATTGTGTGTATGAAATTATGTATTTTGATGGACATCAAGAGGTTTAGGGGATTTGTTTCAGTTATACGGTCATCCCGGTAATATAGAGTCTATTTGAATACTTACTATAAATCTTGATTAAACCTGAGAAGATGAAGAAACTAGATCTTAGCCATTGACAGTATTGTCAAGCCAAGATGTAAATTACCTAGTCATACCGACGTCATTACCAATTCCTTGTAACTTTTTCTTTTTTTATATTAAGGTTAGCACAGTGCCTTGATCTCACTTGATGTTAAGTGATGATAAGGCCAATGATGGAAGCACACTTCACCCGGGATCCTCAACTAGTGAGGCACGGCTACATTATCTATGCTGCCGGAACACAACAATGCTACAAACATTGATGTTATGGTGACATATTTAGATAAGATGGTGGTAGCTACTAGCTAGCCAGGCGGGCAAACAAGCCCTACCACCAACCAAACCGAGTACACAAACATGTACTCCCCGCTGGGAATCGAACCCGGGACCTCTGGGTCTAAACCGGTGGTCTTAGCCATTAGACCACAGAGGCGGCTAAAAAGAGGCGGTTATCGATCCTAACAGAAAAAAGTCTCTTTTTCTGTTCGTTCTTCATTTTAGCTAGGTATACGGGCAACCCAGTAATAATCATCATCAGCATCATCTACATCAACGCCATAATCATTATCATCATCATCAATATCATCATCATCGGCTGATGATGATGATAATGATTATGGATTAGAGGCTTCTAACAGTTCACTTCTGGACATAAGTCTCTCCAAGTTCACGCCACTGAGCACGGTCCACGGCTATAGTAGGTACTCAATTAAAAAACGATGTATAGAGCTAGTTAGGTATTTTGTGGCTAGATCTAGATTAAAGGGATAAAAAGAGAGATCCAAAAGCATTTTTAAGCCTTGGTTGTTCTCCAAGATTTGCAGGTGCAGTGGTTCAGTGGGACTCGGACTGGAACCATGGTTGGTGCCAGCCAACCCAATCCTCCACGTTAATCTTATAGATATACAATTAATCCGGTGTTTCAGCGTCGCGTTCTTAATTGGAACACGGATTGTCGCGCCTCGGTCGGCGGTGGTCAACATAGTCAACACGATAATAATCACTAGACGAGAACGAAACGCTAACATAATATAGGTACCTACTCGGACGTACCTAGGATTTAACAATTTTATTAACTTTTACTAGTAAAAGTAAACGGAAATCCTAGGTACGTCCGAGTAGGTAGGTACCTATATTATGTTAGCGTTTCGTTCTCGTCTAGAACAGCTGTTACCAACTGCACCAAGATAACTTTTTTCTTAAAAAACTATGGGTCTTACAAAAACAAAGAATAAGCTTTGAATAGTTATTCCGTGTTTTCTCTTTTACTCTAATTTGAAATGACGTTTACATGACAGGAACAAAACATGGAATTACTATTCTGACCTTATTCTTTGTTTATTTGTATAGTATGAAATCTTTACTCAACTTTAGACACACTGTAAAGTATGAAATCTTTACTCAACTTTAGACAGTTCTTTATGGTGAGATAGTTGAGGAAACGTTTCAAGGGCCTTGTGACTATGACCGTGATCAGTGTTACTAACATTCTACATGTACAGGTTCTAGAAGCGTACTTCACATTCGCCATTCTATCATGAATTTCATGACCGTTACGATCAGAACCCCTCGGAAAATCTAATAGGGAACGGGGGCACGCACTATTGCGTGATGAAGTAAATCCTGACGGTGTTTTGTTTTGCAACCCTTTAAGTTTCTTGCCGCCCACCTATAAAATTCCAGGATGCCTGAGCCAATCAGCAATTTTTGCTGTTGCATCTAACCAAGGTTATCGCAGTATTGGCGTATCGTCAAGTATATTACCTACTGAATTTTAGCTCAATCTGATCAACACGTAATCACGTAATCGATAAGTAAGCAAGAACCAAAAATATAATACGTATGAGCAACATTAGCAAATATCCATTCTATGCATAAAAACTGTAAATATTAATTAAACTCTCTCATATGATTTCGATACTTTATGCTTGTAGTAAACAACCTCGAAGCTCAAATTACTGAAAAACCAAATCGATTTACGTCTTCGAATCTCAAACGATTAAAATCGTATTTTCATTGTCGATTTGTAATTTTTCTTGATATTCTATGGTTATTCAAAGACAAAGAGTCTTTGTTCAAAGACAAGATTTCTTCTTGTTTTTATATTTAGACAAAGGAGTTTACCGCATACTGCTATAATGGAATAAAATAAAATAATATGTAACGTAAAAGCATATAAATTAATAATGAATAGTAGATAGCATTGAACATAACATGTTAAAACTTAATTTTATTAAAAGACAACTCAAAATCTCTTTTGAAATTAAGATGAAAGTGACAACTGCTGTAAATTGACAGTTAGCTGTCATTAAAATTGATGAACATGGGAATTAGCACTGATTTTCCTATTCAAATAATATAATATTACACTGATTGATTCAATATTTGATATCGTACCAGTTTTTGCAAACGTTCATTTAATTCCAGTAACTATTTTTTATTTGCTAATACTCTTACAACGCACGCGCAGAACATCCATCGCCCGAAATTTCCCAGCGCCATATTGAGAGGCGGACGTTGTATGACTTGAGTGATTAATCGTGGTTAGTGCAATAAATTGAAGTGGAACAGTTGATCGTGCCCTATGGATATACATTCGGGTACGTAATAAGTTGAAAAATGTAACAATGGTGCGTCTATTCCCGTGTAGTGAGCCCTAGCGAGTCACATCGTAACCTAGACATAGGCCGTTCTAGTTATCAGTAGATTACCTAGGTATCATCAATCCGCTGTTTGCTTACAGTTTTAATCTTATTAATACACACGTGTGGTGAATAGCCATAGGTTTCTTGAATCTAGTTACATTAACGAGATTATACGATCGCTTCGCAAGGTTCCACGGTCGTATATAAACGGATTCCGAAGTGTTTATGTCGGCAGTTGACAGAAGCGTTTATGTATATGACCGATCATAAGTCACCACACCCAGTGACCGCCGGATTGTCGGTTTTAGTATAAAATAGTTCTTAGTTCGGATGATTGTTCGCGCGTCGTCGCGTTGGTACGTGTAATAGTGCAAGATGGTGATATCGTGATGGACTTATCGTGAGATATGAGTGTAATAATAATGTAATTTCTAGGAGTGGTGTGCCTCGGTTGAAAGGCCTGCCGAAAGGACAGGGCTCCGCGCGCGAGGACGGATTGCGGCCCTCCGCTCTGAGGCATCATGGAGTGCTGCATGTCAGAAGAAGCCAAAGAACAGAAAAGAATCAACCAAGAAATAGAAAGACAACTCCGGAAGGACAAACGAGATGCCAGGAGAGAACTCAAACTCCTCCTGCTTGGTGAGTAGCTACTAATTGTTATCTGACTAATTATTCATTTGTAAAAACATTAAATTATTAATTAAGAAATGGTTGCCATAAATAACCTCAAATGACATCATAGAACATTTTCTAAATTATTTTAATAACCTACTGCGGCTAATTATTTTAGACTAAATAGTAATTTTGTAATTTTAAGTTACAAATAAATGTAATGATTATTTCATTATGTATGAGGAAAATTCATTTTGATGTCAGATGATTATCCTATTTGAGATTATTGTTCCACTTGTTATCTTAAAAAATATTTATTTAGGTATATCTATGGAATGTCACAGTGTTCTCTTCAGTATGGCTAGTGACAACTTCATGATTGATTTTACCTATTATAAAAGAGTCTCTTTTCAATTTTGTGACTCATTACAGAAATACTATTGAATAGATATTTATTGTACATATTAGTTTAAGTCTCCACTATATTAATAATATACAAGCTCATGAAAACAATATGTTTTGTGTATTGTAGATAAATTAGTTCTTACTCTTGTGTTATATCCATATTAATTATGTGATTGGGATCCATTTGATTAAAACATTAGTATGCATTTAACACAATAATCTATCCAAACATTTCAACTTTTCAACATTTCAACATGACAACTGTAAGAAAATATTCAAATAAATTCCAGACATCTATTATTTTTCTCATTTAAACATTTTAGACTGAATGTCAGCCAGTAACAACCATAGATTAAATTCCTATATTCCAACATCCCCTCTGAATTTTATCTTTATCACAATTAAAGTAACTACTCTTAAATAACTCCCATCAAGTCCTTTAAATCCCAACTTAACTAACTTACTAACAACTTCAACCCATCAAGTTCTTTAAAACCCAATCTTTTAAATCCCAACTTAACCAACTTACTAATAACTTCATGACTAATCAACTTACTAACTACTTCATCACTATCTTCAAACTACAAACTCCACTACTAACTACTTCATCACTAAATTATCTCCAACACCAATACTTCATCCAACACTAATACTTCATCACTTTCTTAAAAACTCAGTATCTCCAACACCAACTTCAACATATCTTCAAAATTCTTCCGACACCAACTTCAACATATATTTATAATATCTCCAACACCAACCTCCTGTTCCAAATAAGTGGCGCTTGCTTCACTCCAAACAAACTCTAAACCCTCTTGCCACTAATCTAGCCTTATATCATCTCTCAGACTTTATTGTAAATTGTCTATTTACTCGAGATTACTTTTCTATATCTTGCTTCCTGCCTTCTAACAATTTCCCATATTTTTATTCATCTCCAAAGACTGCTTTTCTTCATTAATTACTTTCTGCCATAAATCTTTATATTGCATCTTCAAATTCATCATTATCTAACTTCTCTAATTTCCCCTCTCAAAATAATATTCTCTTCAACAAATCTTATAATTTATTATTTTGTATTCCAAAACTATTCTCGAGCAGCTTCACATCATAATCATTGCGCAGTGGAGCGTGCTGGGCTCGGCCCATTGGGATCCATTTGATTACAACATTCTTTTAACACACTTGATCATAATTTAATGTACTTCACATATGCATTTAAGACACTAATCTATCCAAACAATTCTAGTAAAACATCCAAAGCAATACCTATATAGTAACATTGTAAATCTGTACTCAACAAAACAACAGTAAGCAATCAATCAATAGAATGAATATAATACATGACAACTGTAAGAAAATATTCAAATAAGTTCCAGACATCTATTATTTTTCTCATTTAAACATTTTAGACTAAATATCAGCCAGTAACAACCACACATTCCAACATTATGATAAAATTAAAATTAAGATTAAAAAACGGATTTGATTCTTAAAAAATTATGAAATTAATAAACCATACCTACCGCTAGTCATTATTAATAATGTGTTGAAAAAATTATCCAAGCTAAGAACAACCAAGACAAAGACTTTTTGAATATGTTGATAATGTTGTAAAAGACTTCAAGCAGTAGTCCAGTACTATTTAGTACTTTTGTTTTATAAAATTATTAATATTGCTTATTCCTCTTGCGAGATTTCTATAAGATTGTGAGTAGCATTAGAAGACTTCTACAGTTATTTTGAATTCTGTCTTTAAACAAATAAATGTAAATTAATATTATTCTAATGTTTTCTGCAGAGAGAGCATTTTAAGTCCACCTGGCTAGCCATCACCATCTTATCTGAGTCTATCACCATGACAAGTATTTTAACTAGTATTGATGTGTTCTGGCAGTTCTGGCTGAAGAACTTCTTCAGTCTTATTGTCACTTACGACCAGGTGAGACGATGACAGAGGTCTTATTCCTCAAAGTGGTTTTTTTTGAGCATTTTAACACAGTCAGAAATTATCACCATGTACTACTCCTCATCAGGTAGTGATGAAATATGTAGTTTACATAAAATGGAACCTAATGAAGGTACTATTTTTATAAGGTAAAGGACAATGCAACTTTTCCATTGACCGCTGGCCCAAAAAAATTAAACCTGTTGTGCATAACTGAAACCTATGCCAAAGGTTAGTTCTAATCATCCATGTCAACTTTTACTATGGGGCCAAATAAATCTACCCTAGTAAAAAAAATATACAGGGTAACAAACGTTTTGAAAAAGTGTTGATGTTTATATCACTTATTTATAAGTTTTGTTTGTATTGAACATTTAAAATATCGCCAATTGTTAATATATGGACAATAGAACACCTAAATAGGATGTAGGATAGGATATTCAAAATCAAAAATAATACAACATAGTTCAATAGACACATATAGCATTTATTATTATTAATCATTATCAACTAGGTATAACAGTATCCAAATAAAGGGCAGGGCGGTGAATGGTGCGGGAGGGAGACGAGGAGCGAGTATGCTAGCTACAGGCTACCTGACGCTCTATAATTAAGTCATAAAAAACGACACTTTTTTAAAACATTTGTTACCCTGTATATTTTTTTTTACTAGGATAGATTTATTTGGCCCCATAGTAAAAGTTGTCATGTCATAAAAGCCTCTATTATTTTCATATTCTAACACAGTTTTGCTTAGGTATACATTTTATGTTAGGGTTAGTAATAACTGTATTATAGTTTATATGATTAACAATAACTAACATTTATGGCTCCCTTTTTGGGGTAAAAGCCTCTGACAAAATCATAAGTGTGAATTGCACCTGTAATTCCCTACAGGTAACATAACTATTATGTCCACCTACGGATGTCCTCGGCCCATTGGTCACAGGTCACAATAGAGATCTTTGGATAGATTTAAGAGGATGACTGTGTCCATAGGTATTAAAGAACATTCCAAAAGATACATAAAAAGGTATATGATTATGAAGTCCTCAATACTCAATATTTTATTGCCAACCATAAGTAATGCTATGATAGTTACAATTTTTTCTGTACCACAACATCTGTACTCAAACTGCAATTCAAATAATTTAAAAAGTAATTATACTGTAATTATTATTATACTATGGCATTCAATACTGTATTTCTTATGGTTGTAAAAAATTTAAATTGCATATGATACAAATAATGAAAATGATGAAACAAGTTCTAGTACATGTTTCACTGTTACTACTCTTCTTTAAAGCACAATGTGACAAGTGTTGGGCTCATTGTGACTTTGTAATAAAGTAAGCCAAGAAGAAAGCACCTAAAAACCGAAACAAAATTTCTTATATAGGTATTACTTAGGACATGTTAGTATAATATTCACTAAGTTTATAAAAGCACTAGCTGTGCCCTGCGGTTTCACCCGCGTTAATTAGCGACTGTTCCACTCCTATTAGTCATAGCGTGATGTAATATAGCCTATAGCCTTCCTCAATAAATGGACTATTCAACACAAAAAGAATTTTTCAATTCGAACAAGTAGTTTCTGAGATTAGCGCGTTCAAACAAACAAACAAACAAATAAACAAACAAACTCTTCAGCTTTATAATATTAGTATAGATTTATCTATTAAATAATTATTTAAGGATGTTATAAATTTTTTATTATCTTCTATTTCTCTAGTTAATGATATGTATTACTAAACTCTATTATATACTTATATTTTTTATTTTTATTTATATGGAATAATAAACAATTACCAAATGTGTCTTCTACTACAGCTTCAAATATAGAACTTTACTAATTTTGTAACCAACAACATTATTCACTAAGTAAATATAGGTAAATAATCAGTTTAAGTACATTAAATATCATATTATTATTTATTTGCCTGTATTTAAGCCTAATAGAAAGTAAAAAGTGATAGTATGGTGAGCTACCAATACCTAGGCAGCAGCAACCACAAATGCATTTCATGTCAAAACTAACACATTATTATCATTAGAATATCAGCATGGGCTGATATTCTGTATGGTATTGATACTATCACATTATTTTATTATTCATATTTATATTTTATATCACTAATATTCCTAAGTCCTAAATGAACTAGAGATCTCCAGGAATTATTAAAAATTAAGTATTCTAAGAATTTAATTCATTGTCGAAATGAAATAACATTGCTTGTACAGTAGTACAGTTATGTTACGCAAAACATATTATAAAAAAATTGAGAATGCTCATTAATTACAGTGCGTCTCAAAGTAGCAATCAATGGGTCATATCAATTTTAATGAAATCAAGTGCATCATAATCTAATCTTACCGGGTAAAAAGCGTGATTAGAAGTCTACTTTACGTTTTTCTAAGACGTAAATATAAAAATAAATAAAAAATCATGTGCTTACCTCATAATCACATTACATCCAGTCACAAATTCAGCTCATTCGTATTATGGCTACAAGATAACTGATAAATATACATTCATAAAACTGGTACATCCGGTACATAATTTGTTCATCATACAAGTAAATTCGTCGAGTTTAAAACTCGCGATTATGGTCTTGTACTCAGCATTCCTGACCAGTAGGCCAACTCAACCCTCCAAGAAGTAAGAAAACAGGAGCTTAAAACCTTTAAAATTTCATCTTACAATATTTACAAATGATGCTCTAAATGTTATGCATTAAAAAATTTACACATAACAGTTTTGATAGCATTGCTCTATTAGAAGAATAACTATCTTGTCTTTTGAATATTAAAATTATATAAAATATAATTTTAATATTCAAAACTGTTTTATTCAATTTAGGCAAAAAAGGAGGGCCTTTTCCAAAATGTGATATTAATGACTGTTATAGAAGGACACTTGTTACTTTCCATCTCAAATCAACACACAAAATACAAATAACAATATATTCTCCAAACAAAGTGACCAATAAAAGTTGTCATTAGCAGAATACATCTCAACTCACAATGTGAACGCCACTTTTTAAAAAAAACAACAATATGAAAAAGAATAATATCTTTAAAGATTAATCTTATGTCCATGTATAGGCTAATGATGACAATTGTATGCTATTATTTATGGTCACTTAGGTTGGGCTGCGGATTGGACTACACCATTATGTCCTGCAGGACAGGCACAAAACCAGGATATCCTCTTGATCGACGTGTAGACGTCGAGATATCCAGGTTTTGTACATACACCTAAAGAGGATAAGGTTTTAAAACAAACATATAGGTAGTCACGATTGAGCGGTGATATATTATGTAGCTGAAAATTAAAATACTAACGGTATGCCCGCACAGCTTAGATGGAAGCCGAATAAGTGTTTAGTTCGGCTTTATTATTGAATAATACCAGACCAAATGCGCCAGTCGGTATTGATACCACGCTAAGTCTCAGGCAGACGCCTTGCCGACTTATCATTAAGTCAAACAAATATCATTCATTCATCATACGGCATTGCTAAAAAGATTGAACACTGCATCTATACCAAACTTCATGGACCTGGATGACATGACATCACCCATCATCACCAGCTCATTTTTTAATCCTCACTGCTGGGGCACGACCTCCTCTTTGCATGGAACACCACAGGGAGAATGCATCATAAACCACCTCACGGGCCCAGTGCGGATTGGTGGTTGTTAACGACTGCTAATGCAGCCGGGACCAACAACTTTACGTGCCTTCCGAAGCACGGAGAATATGGTATTTAAAAATCCGGCGGACTTCGTACCGCTTTGACAGTTTCCATGACAACAAAACAAACAAAACGTTAACAGTTTCCATGACAAGAAAACAAACAAAACATTCGTCCGCTTAAGAACACCCGTATCCCATGATGGACCCCTATAGCAGCGCCACCTACCTGGTCCAATTGTAAATCTAAACCATTCTCGAATCCACTTGAACACACACAGAAAATTTCATCCAAATCGATTGAGCTGTTTAGAAGGAGTTCAATAACATACACTCGCACAGAAGATTTATAAAGATGTATGCTTTCTCCCACAGGCACTGGCGAGTCAGGGAAATCAACATTTATCAAGCAGATGAGAATTATCCACGGCTCCGGTTACAGCGACGATGACAAGCGAGGGTTCATCAAGCTCGTCTACCAGAACATCTTCATGGCGATGCAGAGTATGATACGCGCTATGGATCTACTCAAAATACAATACGGGATTCCGTCCAATGCAGTAAGTACTGCACTTACTACTTTAGCTTTGACAAATTAAGTGAGGAGTGCATCAAACTATTGGTGTGGTTTTCCGTGTATACATAGCTATCATAAACTGTCAGAGTCTAATTAATAGATTTTGGACTTTATGTCCTGGGCATATGGTTAAACATTGATTGAGTTTTACAGTTTTGGATAATGTGCAACATTCAAATAAGGTATATGTTTCTGTAATACCTTTCGACATTGCAAAGAGCAATTCTAGAAAGTTGGACGACATCTGTGCATTGCTCACTTACCTTGAGCAATATTTATACTTATTCTTTTTTAAAGTGAAATGGTATCTTCTGTTTCTTTTTGGACATTTATTGACTTACTATTTTGACCTTTTCTATGTGTTCGACTATAGAAAAAGTGTTCATGCTTCACCCCTAACCACTAATTCTAGAGTACAACTGTATTAATCTTAGCATTTACCTATTAATCACAACTTCTCAAACAGTTTAGTAGTAAACTAAATGATGAGTAATCTCAAAATTTACTCTAATATTACATCTCATTCCCAACCTATATCTTCGATATTGATGCAAGTATTTCTATTACAAAAATTACAGGAAAAGGCGGAGTTGATATCGTCGATCGACTTTGAAAGCGTAACAACGTTCGAGAGCCCGTACGTGGAGGCGATCAAAGGCCTATGGGCGGACTCGGGCATCCAGGAGTGCTACGATCGTAGGCGAGAATACCAGCTCACCGATTCAGCCAAATAGTAAGTGTCATATTGATAGTCTCAACACTTCCCTCTAAGGGCTTGGCCAAGGAACAGAGCGACTCGCAGTGCAGCGAGCGAATTCGTAATGCATGGCGTGTGATGCCAATTAACAGTGAGCGTTTCAACCCCGCAATGGAGAGCAATTCGCTCTCTGTGTCGCCCGTCGCTCTGTACAACACTGTGTACCTTGGCCAGGCCATAAGCGTCAGTCTATACAGAACATGTCGTACTCATGAAGTAAATTAAAGCCAAATACAAAATTTTAGAAAAATAAATCTATTCATATATTATTGAGCAGTCCTATGCACTAATATAACTATCCTGTTATAGTTTCTGTGGTCAGGATATTTCTTCAGGATAGGGAGATCGAGAATCCACCAATCTGGTTGTAAGTGGGCGACACATACTATATACATACACAATAGTTATTTGGTAGTCAAATTAAACGTCCAAATGTTATCTTAATTGGACGTCTGCTTCCCAGTTCTCACAGTGCTTCGAATATTTTGTGGTACCTAATCTGTGGAGCCTTTTATACAGGGTTATTTGAAAAAACATCACTAACCTCGCACGACTACATAGCTAACATCATAGACAACAACATTTGTTCTACGCGTTTTGAAAATGATTTTCCAAGCTTGTATTGTACTGTCGTGACATTTGTAAGTCTATGTATCATACGAAAAGGCGACGCGCACGATGCTCGCGAATACTCGCGATGCGAGGCGCACAGAGATAAGAACATTCAGACGTAAAATTAAATTGATATTTATTTTTGTATGAAAGTAAAATGTGTCAAATTATCACAAGTCGTAGAACAAATGTTATTGTTTATGATGTTACCTACCTAGTCTTGCGAGGTTGTTGATGTTTAACAAATAATTTAAAAGGGGATTAACGCAAACTAATTAGTAAAAAGGTATCATACCTTCTTAATATCCCATTTGTTGATGTTTTACAAATAACCCTGTACAGTCCAAAAACTATAACAAATATATTATACATGTTTTACTTAAAGATGTTTGGATAGTAACAAAGTGACATGTTACTACTACTGAAAGTTGCAATAGTGAGGAAAGAACCTATGTGTGCTCAAAAGAAGTCATGGCTTTCATAGTACCAAGAATGTAGTCTATCAGTTTTGAGAATACGACCTGTAAATATATCATATATCTCGCTCGAGCTCTTATGGGCAAGCATGCTATATCTTTATCAAGCGCCATTGACGAATAAGACAGATATGGTTCACAAATATGAATCTGAAAAATAATTAGCTGTCATCATTGTTGTACCCCTGTATAAGTTATATAAATTCTATAGTAATTTACTCTGGTAAAATGTGGTATAGTAATGTAATTAGAATATAATTCATGGATAATTAAACTAGCACTGGCTTAAAGGTATTTTTCGGTTACAAATTTAAAATACAATTTATACACCAGCTATTGCACATATTTACTCTGCATTAGCAGAATCTGGTTATATTTGCAATTTCTTTTTTCAATCTTCCGTATTATACAGTACTTATAGCTAAAATATCTTTTGCCCAGATTGTTAAAACACTAGATTTGCATAGGATCCAAACCAAAGTCTTGTTTTTTTTCATCATTTTGTTTATAAAACTAGCCAATACTCACAATTAGATGAAAGTTGTGATTACCTCATTGATATAGCGAGCTATTGAATCAACGTTGTATGAGTAATGGCATATTGCTATAGGTAATTATCCTAATATAAATAATAGCATTAACCGCCGTGGAAATAGATAGCCTGAGTAGATTGCTTTACGATGTCTATCGAGAATCGTGCATCGTTTCAAGTGATCGGTTTTTCTATAACAGCAACAATGGCTTTTACTTTGTATATTATTATAATATCTACCTTACACTTGTTTAGAAAATGATGCAAATTATCGTAGAATGTATTTCAGGTTCACCATTATAAATTCTTAATTAATAAAACACTGTATCAGTAGTAAAGACAATAGCAGCAAACCTATTCGAAACTGTTTCTCAAAATAGTGACACATTTGATCTAACAGTTGCAAGATGAAAGTGTTCACGGCGCCACCCATATACTGTGTGCTATTTATTGCACATTCGCTTTTTATGTACACGGAATTGAGAATGCCGTTTTCTATAGCTACTTGCAGGAGATTGATCGCGTGGCTGCCCCAAATTACTTACCAACCGAACAGGACATCCTTCGCGTGAGAGTCCCCACAACGGGTATTATAGAATATCCATTTGACTTGGAGGAGATACGATTTAGGTAAAGAAAGCTGTTGTGCAAAACCGCATGCTTTGCTTCGATGCATGTCATATGTTATGGGGACCATTTTCGTTTATTGTCTTATATATAAGTTTCTCTTTAAGCATCTACTGTTGTCTGTTAACGTATATGTTTCTTTTTTGTTGTAATTGTTAGTTGTTGGCATGCAAAAACGCTTTATTAGATGTGCATGATATTTCAGTTATTTAAGCGATTTGGCAAGAATCGAAAAAGACGACTATCTGCCAACTGAACAGGATATCTTGCGAGCTCGACAGCCGACCACCGGCATTCTTGAGTATCCTTTCGATCTCGACGGAATCATATTTAGGTATGTGCAGATTTGGGAGTGTTACCCTAGCCTGAGATACCTGTAGAGACGCTAATACTTGACTTTACCCCGTTTAGTGTTGGGGGAATATATAATGGGTTACATTATAACATGCTATTTTGAAACTGGCAGGTTTGTATATTATCCTATTGATGCATCTATTCCAATAACACTTACACAGTTGTTCTATGGAAAAATATTAACTCCTGTTAACTTTAAGTTCTAATTTCGTATCAAAATTAGAATATGATTTTGATTTGATGTAGAAGATATTTAGTAAATGCGAAACTAAGAGATTTATCTCATTAGTGAATCCTACTATAGTATAGCTTTGTTTAAAAAAATCTGCACTATTGTTGTGACTTTTGTGTGTTATATTATTTTTGTTTATGTTTCGTGTGTGTTTGAACCGAAATATCGCGAACGGCAATGTTTTACTATGCCTCAAAGAAAGCTGCATTAACACTGACTAAAATCATATGATCAAAATAACTGTACAAAACTAAAATATATCTACAGCTGTTAAAATAGAAATATATTAAATTAAATATATAGGGCGTCACTAAATCAAGCGTGGATATTTTCAGGTGTGGCATCAAACTCATGAAATAATGTAAACAAGCTTGTTAAGATTTTAAATTTTCGAACTAAATATTTCAATAATATTTTGTCATATATCAGCATGATACAGAATAAGACTCAAAAAATAATTCTCAAGTCTCGCAAATTAATAGAAAAGACAAACAGTAGTAATATAATCCGCTGGTGCCGTATAATTTTCTATATTTCGATAATTAATCTTGTACAAATCTTCAATTTCTTGAAAACTAGCGGCTAAATCATATGTATAATTCTTAGGCACTGTTTTTATTCTGGCTTAAATGATTTGTACCCAATATGCGCTCTTGATTTAGTGCCATCTCGTCTAACAATTATAAAATTAACAATGATTTCATCAAAACCATAACATTCCGATCTAATTCGAACAATAACAACGAGATACAAATTCCCATGTGACGCAGCATGAATCAACTATGTACGATTCGTTAAATGTTTCAGACTTGCTTTCCGCTCCCGAGTTTTATTGGACTGTCGCTTAAAATCAATGCAGTTAAGAGTCACTTATGGGTATTGCCCTGTATGTATATATGCGGGCGATAATCTTGTATAGTCAGCATCGAAAGTAACATTACTATTTGTTAAAGCAACTAGAGAATATAACAGGCGAGAATATAATATTTTTTTACGATATTCTACTAAAATGTTCATGTTATTCTACTAGCTGGTTTTGCTCCTACTAACTGTATGGTATTGCTTTTTGTACGTTCCTTTACTATATATCTTCCTTATTCCTTGGATGGTTGTATTATAACTACCTAATATGCATTTTCGTCATACCAAGCTTTTGTTGTTAATCTTTTGCATGTTGCTAACATTTTATGTTCCTTAATATAAGTCATATAATCGTTTAATAATAGGTAAGTTGACTGGTAAGTCAATAGATTTTAGTATCTGTCAAAACGAGGTTGTTTCATGTAAATTGTATGAAAATAACAAAATATTAACCACTTTTTGGATAACAAAACTTCGTGCTTAACTCAAAAGTATTTTAATTGTTAATGATTTGTCATTTTAATGTTTTTATATTCTAGATTATTGATCTCGTCTATAGAAATAGGAAAAATCTATATGTGGTACAATATATGACACAAATACACACACTGGCAGAATTAGCGGAACATAAAAAAGGGAGAATATAAAATAGTTAATTTTATTTTTAAACAAATAATAATTATAAATAAACATGAAACCACAATTAAATTAACATGTTGAACCATAGCTATGTGATTTCTTGGGGCAACCACCTCTGCCATTCTTTAAGTAATGCGTTTCGCAACTCGCCCAGATTGTTGGGAGGTGGTATTTTTGATTTGACACTCCTCTTCAGCAGGTCTCAAACGTGTTCAATTGGATTCATATCCGGGGACCGTGCTGGCCACTCCGTCACCGTTACACTAACATGGTTTAGGTATGCCTGTACTGTGCGAGCACAATCAGCTCGAGCATTAACCTGCATTACAATGAAGTCGTTGCCAATAAAGGGGGCAAATGGCATAACATGTTCTTCTAAAATCTCCCTGATATACCGATCAGCAGTCAGATTCCCGCCGTCGACTACCACCAACTCTGTCCTAAACCATATGCCACTGTATTTTCAAAATTATACTGGATATAACGCTCTTCTTTGCGTCTCCATACTCACTGCCTTCCATCAATCTGATTTAACAGAATTCTGCATTCATCAGTAAAGAGAACCTGTCCCCACTCGTCGTAGAACCCATGACAATGTTCACGAGCTAAGTATAGTCGGTTTGTGCGGTGGTGTCTCTCAAGTTTTGGTGCTTTGGCGGGCACAAATGAGCCTATATCGTTTTCTTCGAATTTTCTGCGAACTGTCCGCTCACTCACTCTTACTCCTCGAACCTCCTTTAATACTTTTCGGGCCTGCACCGCCGTAAGTCTTGTGTTGCGACGAACTTGAAGTTGTAGAAAACGGTCATCTCTTCTTGAAGTACACCATTTTCAGCCTTGTCCTCTTCTCCTCACTAGAGAATTCGTCAATCTGTACCGTTGTCAATCTAATCGTTGATAACGATCGACGAAGTCTTGTGGCAATCGATCTGTAGGATCAATCCTGTCAATCAATCAATCCGATGAAATGAGAAGAAATGGTTCTGCCCTAATGATTTCTGATAGCGGTAAATCAGGCATACTTAGATGCTCGTAACTGATCAATAGGAGAGAAAACACAGAAGCTTCATAAAACTGCAATACAATGTTTTTCAAATGAAATTTACGAACTTTACGAAAACGGAAAATCAACTTTGAAGCAGTCGATAGACATGTATGAATGAAAAATTAAAATAAACGAATGAAAAAAATTACTGTCGACTAATGTTCCATTTTCATTTAAAAATTAAAAAAAGTAATGTAATCAGCCAGTGTTACGAGAAAAATACATTAATTATCCCTTTTTTATGTTCCGCTAATTCTGTCGGTGTGTGTATATGTACAGTACAATATATCCCTATAACACACGCTCTCAGAATAAACCATCGATGCATTTCTCTTTATCGCAATGTGGTTCTATTTATAGTTTCGGTTAAACAATAGATTTTATCCTGTACAAACAAAATGTGTGAACCATATTTAATGTCAGACGATAACTTTTCCTCATGACTAATGCAATATTTGTTGATACAGAATGGTGGACGTCGGGGGCCAAAGATCCGAGAGAAGGAAGTGGATCCACTGTTTTGAAAACGTCACATCTATCATATTCTTAGTAGCTCTTAGTGAATATGATCAAATTTTATTCGAATCTGAAAATGAGGTAAGTTGGTTTTATTATTTGGCTACCAATTTAGGTTTTTATTCTAAGCTTTTAAGGAATTCGATAGCGCAGTGATGAACGAGCTCGGTCTGCGATTGCTAGAGTTAAGCAACTTCGCAAAGGCTTGTCATAAGATGGGTGCTTCTCCGTGCCTTGGGATGCACGCAAAGTCGTCGGTCCCGGCTGCATTAGCAGTCGTTAACAACCACCAATCCGCAGTGGGCCCGCGTGTTTTATGGCCCGTTCTCCCCGTGGTGCTCCCACTTATAGGGTAGGCTCGTGCCCCACGATAGTAGTACGTGGGAAGATGAAGGCTATAACAGACCTTGCTGGCTAGTTCTATGCCTGTTGGTGGTTGTTAACAACTGACATATTGGGATAATAATCAAGACAAACAATGACTTGGAGTGCTTGAAACACTGAACAACCCTAAAGTTAAATTTGGTCAACCGTCATGGCTCAAGGAATAATAGCGTTCACTATCCGAAGACGCTATTAGCTTCTCAGACTTGCAATTATCTACTCTTAGTTGATTTTCCATTGATACACACTTGATATTATTATTCCTTATTAATATAATTTTTCTGCCACTTTGTAAAAAAAGTAAACAAAATGGTTTGATGTTATTAGTATTTTTAGTTGTTTTCTAAAGTTTAATTTTTTATAATTATATGTATGTTTTTTATATTTAATGTTTTATATTAGCTGCAAAAGGTTCGAGACGTCATGTCAAGAAAAAAATAGATTTTCCCTCCTTCCTATGATATTTTGGGGTTCTTCAAACAAGGCGTGAAGGCACCGTGTAGGCCGGTAGAGTGACGGGTGACTGTTGATGTGTCGTTTTCACGCTGCATCAGTTGCCTTCGCGTCTGAACACGATTTCCACTTAACATCGAGTGGAGTGAAGTTATTTGCCGCCCTAACTTAAAAATGATACATATTGTTTTCTAAAGTTTACGCGAACAGTACACATTGAAATGAAACAACTTTTATGGATTTACTCGCGTTTATTTTATACTTTACTTTTAATTAATGTTTATCCTGACGTTTCGAACCCTTTGCAGGGTCCGTGGTCACAGGGAGACTGTGTAGAATAAACGCGAGTAGATCGTAAAAGTTGTTTCATTTAAAAAATGATATATTTAAGGTTGAAACGTTCATAGCACGGTCATGATATGATACGGTCTAATGGAAAGAGACCTAAGTGTAGTAAATAGCGTATAACTGCCGGGCAAAGGCCTCCATCATTGAAATCAAGTCATCACTGCAATTGATGGGTATTGGCTTAATCACCACGCTTGCCAAATGCGGGTTAGTGATCACAAACCAGCCCCCCAACCGCCTAACTCTCGCTTTCGATCGCTTTGAAAGAGAGGGCCTCGCCTCGCCTTCTAATATAATATCGAAATATCATCATCTCAGCCAAAAAGACGTCCACTGCTGGATAAAGACCTCCCTCAGGAATAAATCATTTTGAGGGGAATTTGCCATAATCGCCACGCTTGGCAGGCGGGTTGGCGATCGCAGTAAGGTCAGAATAGACACAGAGAGACGCTGCTGCCCATGCTCTGGAATGGTCCCATAGTCGCCTTCTACGACACCCACGGGAAGAGATGGGGTGGTGCAATTCTTTACACCCGGCACCACACGGGGAAATATCGAAATATAATATCGAATAATATCGAAAGCTATAGCATATAGCTTTCGATATTGCTTTCATATTCCTTTCGAAATGACAAGATGACGCCTCCTCCTCGCCTCGCCTTCAAAGCGATCGAAAGCGAGAGAGTTAGGCGGTCGGCCCCCCGGGCTATGCACCGAATAAATCCGAAACACACATTCCCCACCTGAGAATTGAACCTGGAACCTTCGGGTCGGGCCGAGCGTTTTGCCGGCCACCGAGGCGTTCAGGACAGAGACCTTAAAAGTGTTATATTTTTTATCTTGTACTAGCTGTGCCTTGCGGTTTCATCCGCGTTAATAGTCATAGTGTGATGTATATAGCCTATATCCTTCCTCAATAAATAGACTATTCAACACAAACATAATTTTTCAATTCGAACCAGTAGTTCCTGAGATTAGCGCGTTCAATCTACCAAACAAACAAACAAACAAACAAACTCTTCAGCTTTATAATGATAGTATAGATTTTCCAATTGGTTTTCCACATTTGTTTAATGTTTCCCAACGTCCAATTCCAGAATCGAATGGAGGAGTCGAAGGCGCTGTTCAAGACGATCATCACGTACCCGTGGTTCCAGCACTCGTCCGTCATCCTTTTCCTCAACAAGAAGGACTTGCTGGAGGAGAAGATCATGTACTCCCATCTCGTCGACTACTTCCCAGAATACGACGGTAAATATACATTTGCACTTTAATTGAATGCCGGTTTCACTCTCGGTCTTATCATCACTTAACATCAGGTAAGATAATAGGAATAGAAAGACAACTGCTCATCGGAAACTTTGATAAAGATCTAACATAGCACTAATTCATCATCTCACCTGTTAGTTAGTAATAGTAAGGTCGAATATGGATGCTTATTTGCCCAGAATTCTCAATCATTAAGATTGGGACCTTTATTACTTTAACTACCTTAACGGTCGGCCCTGATGTTTTGGGTCAGATTCCCGGGGTTGCTAACGCTAAAGTATGTTTAGGATTTTTTTGTTACATACCCTGGGTGGTAATCACCAACCCGCATTTGGAAAGCATGGTAGCGATGACTTGATTTTAATGATGGATGCCTTTGCTTAGCAGTGTCAGTAAGGACAATATCTAGTTACTACTTATCTACTATCGCTCATTGGAGCTGGATTAAGGTTTATCATGCGTGGATTGCCACAATATTGACAATAATCACAGTTAGCACTTTCAACAACTAAGACATCCATTGAATTTAGTATGAACCAAGTGATTTTCAAATTAACATGATTATCGTCAATCGTGATTATTAAGTTTTGGTTCAATCCTAACATGTGCAAAAAAGGGGTATAAAAAAGTTAATTTCCGTGCTGTTATATAATTACGTGTCTATGACATGTAGGTCCGAAGTTGGATCCGCCACCAGCGATGGATTATATCCTTCAGAAGTATCTCAAGGAGAACCCGGACCCCGACCGGTCTTGTTACTCTCACTTCACCACTGCCACAGGTTGAATAGTCATGTGAATAAGCTATGTTTGTAGAACCGCTAATTATGTGACTGCTAGGTACTGTATTATTTGATCGCCAGGTACTGTAATGAAGCTAGATATGTACACCGTTTTGATACTATTTTGACATATGAACTTTTTGGTGACATCTTTGAGATAGTATGTTACCTTGTTTAGGATTGAGTTAACATATTTTTTTGCATTCAGACAATCTGTCTTTATCAGACATACAGATTTTGTCACATCATTGTATACGAATGATGATAATTTAACTGATTACTGGCAAACATATAAAATAGATTGAAACTGCGAACGAACATCATATAAAAAATAATGTTAGGATGTCATAATAATTCAATTGTAATAAAAACGGATAACTAAAAAGTTTGCGTTCAAAACAGTACAACTACAAACACAGGTTTCATCACTCTTTTGATAAGCGCCAGATCGGCTATCTAAATCTGCTGCCATACTCTTAGAGCGTCCGCTAAACATATTGTTTCAAACAGTAGTATGATTAGTACTAACTTGCGCGGGCGCATGCGGCAGGTTGTAACATACAAAACACGGCTGCTACACAAGATCATAAGTTCGGGATAACCTATCTGCCGCTTATCAGGAGGTAGTTAGTACACGTGAGTGGTAGGCTAGATTGTAGCGTGTGTGCGCCGACAGGGCCGCAGCGTGACGCCATCACGGCGCGCGAGTTCATCCTGCGGATGTTCGTGGACCTCAACCCGGACGCCGAGAAGATCATCTACTCGCACTTCACTTGCGCGACAGGTGAGCAATGGATATTCTCTTTTCTTTTTCTAAGGAGTTAAAGGGTGACACTCCTCCATTGAAGCATCTGAGCAGCTTTATCCGGATCTAAACTACGTAGGCGGAGCGGAGCTGAACGGTGCGGCGTACCGGTTTTCCTTAACCCTTTCACAGTCAGAGAGATGTATATCCCCACCACATTTTGAACTTAATGTGTTTGAGATAAGATGAAACCAATGAAATATTCAAACATGTTCTCTCTGTGAAAGTGTTAAAAATACGACGCCGCTCATGTTTGCTCCGCTAACCACCGTCCAATGGAGCGGAGAGGAGAAAAGCTGCTTAAGTGAAAGACCTCTTTTGGTTGATTTACTCCGCTCATCTCAGCTCCGTTTCAATGGAGTGTCACCCCCAAGGCTTGCCGCACATTGAATACGAATTGTGTGGACGTATAAATTTAACGCGAACACTGGTAGCGTTTTTGTCAGTTGAAATGCCAGTGACTGTGACTTGTGTTTCTATCTCTATAACGTATTTTTGTGGTAAAACATTCGGAGGAGATTGTTAACGAACGTCGGATCTATTCGCGCGTACATGCACGACTAGCTCGCATCTAGTGTGCGAGGTACCATATTTGGGAGGCTTGGGATGTATCGTGCGTATACAAATCCGTACAAAAACGTATCCAAAGTGCGGCCGGCCTAAGGCTCACACTCCATTGAAACAGGAAAGCTGTGAAAAAATTAACCAATAGAGTCCTTTTATTTAAATGACTCTTAAGAAATTGGTTAAGGCGAAGGGTAAGGCACACTAGCGCCGCTAATGGATTTAATTTGATAACTGTTAAACTGGATTTTTTTTCAAACATTGCGGACCTTCCGACACTAGGCAAACATCTATTATTTAATAATTGTGCACTACTTTTAGGTTTGTTTTTGTATTCATTCGCTAACACCAACAGTGGCCATTGTTTGTGAATAAATGCGATAGCCCGTTTTGTGAATAAACCACGCAACAAAAAGTAGTGCACAATTATTAAATAAATACTATGGATGCTTTCCTGTTGTCGGACGGTACGCAATGTTTAAAAAAAGATCCGGTCCGTTAGTAATTGTCAAATTATCAATTGGTGGCGCTAGTGTGCCTTACCCTTCGCCTTAAGTTTTGATCTGTTAGTAAACTCCTCTCCGCTTCAATGCATTGTCAGCCTTACTTTTAGAAGTTACTGCGGTTTGTCTTTGAAGATTTTAGACCACAAACTGTATGACAACGCCAGCGGCGCGGTATCAATAATTGGATTGAACAAAACTGACTGAGTGTGTTACCGAAATTATGTTTCTCATTATAAAGCTACTCGCCACCGGATTTGAGAACTTAGACTGTTGTAGTTATGAACATACCGAAGTATCTAGTAAGGTCCATACCTTACCCGAACTGGTGTATCCCCATGAATACCAGTTCCTCGGTGGAGCGTCTCCTAAAAAACCTCAGTGTGTTATACGGCCACTCGTGCATACACTGAAGGTGGGGATATTTCTCCCAGGGTACTCCTCCGTATACTAAATTGATTTTAATGTTTGAGTAACCGAATTACACCCAGAGGTTTTCTTCGAAACTCTCCACCAAGGAGTAATCTTGGTGGAGTATCCCAACACCTTACAAAATATTCCGAGGTGTTTTAGACGATATTAATGTATGATCGTGTTACTATTAGCGCATCAATCAGCTGACAATAACAAAACGACTGTTTTCGTTGACACATTCCGTCAATTTTGTTCGTTTTGATAATTTTTAGATTAATATAATACAAGTAATTACAATACATTTAATATATAGGGACCGGTAACTACAAAGCTTTATGGCGTGTGTGAAGTTAGCTGCGAACGCAACTACGCACAGTTTGCGGATAGGTTGACATCTAGATTTAGTTACTGCTACGAGTCTTGCGCCGTACTTATGGACCATTATAAAGTTTACATGTCTTTACCGAATAACGTATTTCAAAATTCAATTTTGGTAGTCCAAGACTGGTAACTCCAATTTTGGACAACACTAGTTATGACGTAAATATCAAGTATAATGTGTTTAAAGATCTGGTTGATAAATTAAGCCATCTGCATGTGTTAATTATCGACGGGTACCCATCGTTCCTTTGAAATTTCGCCATGTTAATTTGATGACACCTTATATCTATTTAAGAAGTAAACAATCCATAAACGCGTCTTCGTCACAAAAGGTATAAAATGCGGGGTAAACGAGACGCCTCTCCCGAAACTCGTCCACCATCTTTCATACAAGGTATGCCATGTTTAAGTACAACTTCAAACATTGGTACTTACCAAAACTACCAACCTAATAATAAAATAAATTATTTATTTAAAGAAAAGTTTTATAGGCATTGATTGAGAAACAAAACTAAATTAAATACCAAATATGATATAAAACAAAAATTACTACCATTGAACCTTTAAACCTCCGTTATGATGACAGCATAAAAACTGCTTGAAATTTTTATCTTAAATTGTGATAAAATAATGTGTGTTCACGATATAATATTATGTTGACGAGATATCTCGTCCTATCAAAATTGGTCGCCTATGCAACAACTATTCTGATACCGTATCCTATCATAATAATATTATTATCAAACTGCAACACCATTTCACAACTTATACAATTTGTACGCAATTTTGTTTTGAACAATTTTATCTGATTTGCAGCACTACTTCGTCATCTATTTAGGTATAAGAAGTAACTACCTAAAAAAACCAAAAAAATATGTTTTGGTACTTTGTTGAGGACTAGGTAACCGCTTACCATCAGACCGGCCATACGCCAGATTGCTATCTAGGGGTATAAATAAAATCCTTAATGGGGTTGAACAGAAACTCCTCAGTATAGTTATCCTAGACGTTCGTGACAACAATACCAGTCATTGCCGATTGGTGGTCCTGGAGATCCCTCTAGAGGCAAGATATCCCTATCTTGCTAGGTATTAGTTTTTCAGTGGGTATGGTAACTCTCCGGAGTTGAGCGGAGTGGCACATAACTGCCGCGTCTCTCCTGGCGCAGCTCTCCTGGTGCAGCTCTCCTGGCGCGTTAGTGTGCTAACACTGCATTTTATCACTAGTTTGAAAAAGAAAGAATGCGTAGTTTTCACGGACAGGCCGATCGAACTTGGCCGAAGAGTCGTTAGATGCTTGAAATGAGGATTTCGCTTTAATTCTCGTTTAGCCTATTATTAAACGTGGACTTTGGTTTTATGAGTTTTTTCTTTAGAACTATAAACATTTATTGTTTGAAGGGACAGTGCCACGTTTTCAGTGTTAGGATTAAACTCACTTGCAACTTCTATGTAAAATACATTATTACAAATGAAAATATAGTTTCTCTAAAATTAACATGTCGGGCATTCGATAAAGCTTTGCCTTCACCTAGAAAAGTTGTCCGAAGAACCTTGTACTGTAAAGGAAACCTGTAAAATTCTGTGTAAGAAGCCACTAAGTAAGCGGATTTGTTCTTTTATTATCAGCATGATCGTAATGTGTGTATTTAAAAACTAAAATAGATTTTATGCTCAATGCATTAGAGTGCATTAATCAACGGGATATTATTACCTAGTTTTTTTTTGTGTGATATGGCGCAACCTTTGTGCCAATATGGTTGACTACTAAAAAAGAAATAATCTCGACAATAATTTCAGTAATAATAGTGTTCAATTTAATTAGTTTCTCGTAATCATGCATTGATAACACTAACTAACGAACCTTTGGGTGTAACGATTACTGATGAATGTATTCTATTTATTGTTATCTCCTTTATTTATTTTCTTTCTTAAAACTAGATTTTTACAATATTTTTTATATAAAAACAATAAAACATTATAAAAGCCTAATCCTAAGGTACCACCATTATTATTATTATTATGTAAATATGGTAATTTCATTGCGTTAAGGTTACCAGTAATTGTGGTTCATGATAAGATAAATAAAATATTAACTTAATAAGCATTACTTACTGTACGAGTACAGTTATGGAAAATATTAAACCATGGTTTTCAAGCTATAACAATATTGAATTAATTAATGGTTGGGATAATAGCAATTAAACATAGGTTTATAATACCTAATTAAAAGCAGCGAAACACTTTTTATCGAGTCAGTAACCGCAAAGCTAAACCCTGAAAATATCAATATTATTCCAAGGCAGCTATTCGGGCCCGACATGTCTTATTGGTAACTGCAATATTGTGATAGCGTGCGAGACCAACGGTTTTGTCCTTCCGAAGCGAGAAGGGAAACGAAATACAAGGTTTTGGTCACCCATCTGAATAGCGGCCATGCTGAACGCAGCTTAACATTTGCATCGTTGCAAAAACGCATGACCTAGGAACGAACGACCACCTTCTTTGTAAAACATACTAGAGGTTATTAGGCGAATGAAAGATAGATGACTTTTAAATATAAGGGTTACTTATATTACACTTTTAAACATTCGCGTTCCATAGTTAAACAAATAATTTTAACGGAGATTAACGCAAATATCGCGACAACAGTCAGCCCGAGACCTTGGCCGTTGTATACCGGTCGAAACGTCCTGTAATAAGAAGATATGATACCTTTTATTAATTAGTTTGCGTTAATCCCCATTTAAATTATTTGTTTAAAATAATGGTTACTTGTCTATTGCATACTTAATCACCATTTTGCTGCATGACGTTTTTAATTAGATTTATCTAGTTTCCCCTTGTTTTGGAATCAGAGGTGAGAGTGGTTTATTTTATATTGTTATTGCTAAAATTTTGTTTTATATGATGTGTTGTAGAGAAAGCTTTCTACTTTAGGCTTTGTAGCTGTAGCTTTGTAGAGGTAATAGCCATTTACTTATCGCTAGAAATCTAATTTAATATTTTTTTAGAATTTGATGTTATTCCGAAGCTACTTATCAATTTTAATTTAGCTTGGATACATTATTATGTAAACATGTACCTTTCCTGTTTAACGGGATTCCTATTCGTTATTTAAAATCATTCTCGTATTTCTCTTCTCTTCTAAAAATTAAGAGTGTTTCTTTTGAATTTTTTATTCTATATTTGAACATCAAAAAATATTTTAAAGAATGGTTAAAATTTTATAGTTACTTTCTAAATATACTTAATAGTTTAATTTCATGAAGAAAAGATGGATTGATTATGACATGTTTGCTGGGTTTTAACGACTGCCATCTCACGACCATCGAGATGTCACGGCCATCGAGACCAACGGCTTGACGTGCTTTTCAAAGCACAGAAGAATATATTAATTCAATCACCCATGCGATAACCTAGCATGCGAGTTTGCAACCCGGACGAGCAAGCGGCTACACCAAGGAATTGCTTTGTTTTGCATGTACTATTATTTATTTTTACTTTTGCATGCTGCCTTGGATATTTTTAAAGACACTGAAAACATAAAGCTTGTATTCTGTGCGGTCAAGGATACCATCATGCAGTCCGCCTTGAAGGAGTTCAACCTCGCGTAGTGGAGAGTAGTCAATTTGTTTTATAGAGTACCTGTGTATGTTTATTTGCATGTTGTTGACGCCATTAAACATTTATTTTTATTATAAAATTCATGTTGTTTGTTTATTTCTATCCTTTTATTTTTAACTTTTCCTTTTAATTTAATTTAAGTCTAAATATAGAAAAATTGGTTTATTATAATAGTGGTCAACGAATTTAATAATTCTTTTCATCACATGGACATATTCCACGAAGGGATTGTGCGGTTTCGTAGGCTTTTAAAGCTCGCTATAAAGGTTGTGCAATGCAGGGTGTTGAATAACGTTAAAATGATTTAACGTTATCTCTATCATACGAAGATAACATTAATAGCAAAGGTGGCGTTAGGCTTGGTATCTTTACTTGGGTGACATTTTACCGGTAAATTAACAAACCGCTCTACGCTGATTGGTTAAAGCGCATTGGGTAACGAAAAAAAATGACACTTTTATTAGATAGCATTACTTGTATTACCCCTTAACTGTATGAAAATAACGTTGCTTAAGAACGTATCGTTAAGCAACGTTATTTTCATAAAGTCGTAGGTTATGGTGTGGATTGGGTGGTGGTGGTGGAGTCAAGCGTTGGTGCAATGTCTCTTATCATCATTTTAATTTAATTTTACTTATTTATATTGTAATTTTTTTTACTTTAGTGTACAAATTGTTATTTCTTTTTTTTATTGTTGCTTAACGTTACTAATTATGGTGTGGGTTTGGTGGCGTAGTCAAGCGCTGGTGCAATGCCCTCATTATCATTTTATTTTTATTTTACCTATTTATATTGTTTAATTTTTTACTTTAGCGTAAAAATTGTTATTTCTGTTGTTTATCGATGCTTAACGATACTAATAATTATGGTGTGGTTTTGGTGGCGTAGTCCAGCGTTGGTACAGTATTCCTCATTATAATTTTATTTATATTGTTTAATTATTAAAATTTAATAAAATTTGTTTTTTCTGTTTTTTATTTCGCATTGTTGTCTTATTCGACATATTATTTTTGTATTAATTAACAGGAAAAACTGATTGCTATTGTGCTGTTTTTTGTTCATTCATTTCTATGTATCGTTATAAGCTGTATGTTTTCTTAATAAAGAAAATAAAATAATTATATTTAGGAAACAAATATATAGATTATGCTCGAACTTAAAGCAGTAGATATAATAATAGTAGCTTCTTGAGTTTTGTACACTAAATCCTTGAACAGGTACAATAACTAGTTCTCTAATAAATCGATGATAATATAACAGTTAAAAAAAGTGTCTGTCCAACCTGATTTCTTCAATATAATTTTGTATTTACAAATTGTATAATCAACATGGCAACCTAGCAAGGCCTATGTGATATGAACTTTAGGTCATTCTTAAACATATGTATACTTACAAACGATTACAAAATGGGTCAAAGTGAGCTGTTGAATCTCCACTTCAAAACTAATGTCACAAGCTGTATATATGTAAAATATTCAATTATATATTCTACGTGCCAATAAAACGACAATGTTGCAATATGTGGATATTTATCGTTCGCTATATTAATTCGGAACACTATCCAGTAGTCCATATTTAGCCCAATCGGTGTTAGCAACAGGGTATTATCCAACGAAATCGCGAAGCTCGACCGTGACCGCGATGACTGACCTGATTCGCGGCGTCGCCGGTACGCGGCCGCGTAACCCCGATATTCGCGTCGGGAATCACCTAGGTCACGATCGCTTGCCCGTCGGACACAACTCGCGCAGAATTATCTTTAATTAAAGTTATAGTTTTCTAAAGTTAACGCGAACACTACTCGTTGAAAACAGTCCGTAGTCACAGGGAGTCTGTAAAAAATTCGATTATTGTTTTGCGCAAATTTTTATAATACTACGCCCTTATTTCTCCACCTCCTAGTCCTTCTATCAGTATAGAACTGTATATGTTAAAACTTTCTGCTTTTATCGGCATGCAAACTTCGTAAATAAGGACGGGGGCGTAGTATTTTAAAAATTAGTGTAAAATAATAAATTATCTTAAAATATTCAACAATATATCTACTTTAATCTTTTAAGCAAGAGCTGACATAATACAACGTGATCTCACGCTGTGAACTAACGCTTCTTCTTAGAAATGGTGTTAAATTATTATTTTTTACATAATTAGAACAAAATAAAAATCCAAGTTTTCTTATAAATTTAACCCCAACTAAACGACAATAAATAGTAACATTCTGTATCAATCTTTGACAATGATAACATGAGTGTAGTGACACATTCTCATATTGGTCAGAAATACAGTGGATTTCGGGTATAACGACAATGAAGGGACCACTCTATTTTCGTCGTTATATCCGGAAGTCGTTACAGGCAAAGGTAAAGAGATACAGACACGTACACATGTGTAGTTTATATTCATTTATTATTGAAAATATTTGCACACTAGCAGCCATACTTATTCAAAAGTTTACTAAACCCAGTTGCTACTCAGAATATCACTTTGTAACTGAACCATAAAAGCTCCGAAACGTACACGCTTCCCTACCTACTTAGTTGATATCTATAAACAAAAGGTAAAGGTCTCCACACTTGCTGACCATCTGTGTGCAATGGATGTAAACAAAAGATAAGAAATGTTTGTGAAAGAAAAAAATCTTTGTGTCTTTGGCGGCCGACTCCGGTCGCAATATCTGCATGGGATTTCTAGGAATTTGTTACAAATGATTCATTAAAAACAGTCGCTACACCCGAACTCGGCGTTACATCCAAAGTCGCTATAGCCACATGAATTTTGTACTAAAGTATGCTTTAAATTCAAGGGACTTAGATTTAACGTCGCTATAGGTAAATGGTCGCTACAACCAAGGTCGTAATAAATGAAATCCACTGTACCTTAATAAACGTGTAGTGTTAATATTTGACCAAAGGCTAGAAACAATCCAGAGACACTCTATAATAATTATTATAATTACCAACTATTTAAAAAATAATAATCAGACTGTTTAACAGACAGTCACAATAAGGAGACATTTTTCAAGGCCTTTTTTTGATTTAAATTTAACATTGAATGTAAATAAATCATCATCAAGTGACATATTTGCGATATGTAGGTGTACCATCATCATCAGCTCATTTTATGTCCCCACTGCTGGGGCACGACCCTTCCCTATGGATGGATAGGGAGAATGGGCCATAAACCACCACGCGGGCTCAGTGCAGATTGGTGGTTGTTAACTGACTGCTAATGCAGCCGGGATCAACAGCTTAAGCTTAAGGCGCTTAGGCGTTGTACGGACTTTACCCGGAGCGGGTCACACCGGGTCGCTGTGAAACGATGTTCTAAGCGCCTTACATGCGTCTCCGCTTCGGGAGCCCGTACGTGCGGCCCGCACAGCTCTGAAAACAGCCTTACTGATTTTCAAAGGGTTGAGGGGAATATCATTTATCACTACGCATTTATATTATTATTCATTACTATCT
Organism: Eudonia mercurella; assembly: GCA_963082485.1. Taxonomy (NCBI): domain Eukaryota; kingdom Metazoa; phylum Arthropoda; class Insecta; order Lepidoptera; family Crambidae; genus Eudonia; species Eudonia mercurella. The sequence goes on from OY720028.1 coordinate 9,032,355, forward strand.
ATTATGTAAGAAAAATTACTTTGACACTGGCTAAATGTGCTAACAGAATGAAAGAGTCTAGGCAAAACGCGCCAGAATTTGGCTCTGAAACCAGCCTTAAGGCGAAGGCTTTTAGGTAAGGCACACTCTTATATCTTACGGGTAAGCGCCTTCATCTCACCTGATGTTAAGTGATGCTAAGGCCGAAGGTGGAATCCTCAACTACTGAGACACTAGCTATCTTATCTCTAGCTGCTGGAACACAACAATGTTACAAACATTTATGTTATGGCGACATATTTAGATAAGATGGTGGTAGCTAGCTAGGCGGACAAACAAGCCCTACCAATACCCAACCTACCGAGTACACAAACATGTACCCCCCTCTGAGAATTAAACCCGGGACCTCTAGGTCTAAAACGGTGGTCTGAATCATTGGATTACAGATGCGCTTGCGATTGCGCAAACGTTGTTTTGCCATATAAATGATTGCTGCTCCACTTAGTCAAAGCGTGATGTACAGTGATCGGAATAGGTAGGGCTAATTCAGCTAAAGTTTGAAGAACGGACAAAAATAATGGAGACTTTCTTATGACAATATTTTTTTTCGGAACGGTAATTGATTTTATTAGTTATTTTATAACCTGGAATTGCCGAAAATCAGTAGACACGTTTTTTATTGTTTTCAAAAATGAAAGACAATCTCGCTATTATAGATTACTGGTAAACGAACGGCATTATTCCATTTCTGAGAAATTCGAGGCTGCCCAAGTCTTGCGAGACATGAGTGAAACAAGAGTAGATTTAGACACGCGCAAAAAAAAATTTTAATCCAATATATAACGACGAGATTGTCTTTCATTTTGGAAAACATTAAAAAACGTATCTACTTATTTTCGGCAATTCCGGGATACAAAATAAGTAATAAAATCAATTACTGTAGGTATTGATAAGATTCAACACAAAAATAATTTTTCAATTCGAACCGGTAGTTCCTGAGATTAGCGCGTTCAACCAAACAAACAAACAAACAAACTTTTCAGCTTTATAATATTGGTGTAAATTAATCACAATATCTGTAATGTTCGTCATTCAGGAGCTCCATAGAGTATCTCCGAAGTCTGTGATCCTTTGTATATTGAGAGGTACCTAACCAGCTACTTTCTTTCGTATTCAATACAATAACCAATCACAAATGTGTATTGTTTATAATAAAGAAGTTTTATGAAGTATCTACAATGTTCATGGTCAGTTTACCACGTATACCTATTACCTAACCTACATAAATATCTACTTTCTTCAATATTTAGTAACAAAAACCAAATCACAATACGCACACTGTTCGTCATTGAGGAGTTTTATTGTCTGTCTCCAATAAATTGGACCATCATAGGTAAAAACAAAACTCTTTCGATCAAAAAACAATCGTCCGAATCGGTGACATATGAGGAATTATGCGCATAGTACATATTATATTCAAAAATATATATATATACAATAAAATTTATAACTTCTTGTTTTTGAAGTCGGTTTATAAAATACTAATAAATGTGTTATCTTCAGCAATTAAAAAATTAATTAAAAATTAAAAAGATATTATACAGATAATTTTTAGGGGTCTCCTTTTAAGTACACTCATTTCTCTAATAAACAGTATAAATAAGCCAGGGCTTTGAATAACGTTAAAAAATAGGTAACCTTACCTAAGCGTTAACTGCAAAGGTAACGTTATGTTTGGTATCGTTAACTGGGTGGTATTTTTACCGGTAAAAACCTTTTAATGGGGATTAGTAAAAGCTAAAGTAGCCATATTTAATATTGATTTCTAAAGTTTTCGAACACTACACATTGAAATGAAACTACTTTTACGGATGTAGTCGCGTTTATTTTACACATTAATTTTATGTAATGTTAGGAAAAACATTAAATCAAATTAATGTGTTTATAGAAATAACGTTACTTAAGTATCGACTTATAGTGTGAATTTGGTAACGTCAAGCCCTGGTATAAGCTTTGAATAGTTATTTCGTGTTTTATCCCTTTAATTTTAATCTGGGTGCCTATTGTGAGTTTTGTTTACTAGCCGTATTCATTCGGTTACGTTTACGAAAACGAAAATTAGTATGTCATTAAAGCAGCGCCTCCTGGCGGCATACGAGAAGAGTTAATATTTTGCCATACAAATTCACGTTTTCGTTAACATGATCGAATTGCGAATTAAACTCGCACTTGGCACCCTGGTATGAAGTTTTCATGATTCAAACAAAAACGAAATATGTATTCAAACTTCTACTTGTTTATTAATGTTATGATTGGACGCGAAGTTGGTGCACGCCACAAAAGATATCAACATATATGCACATATATGTTGATCTTTTGTTCACCTAGAGAGAAAATGCAATACATCCTTGGTGTCTTGACAAATACTAAGCGCATACTCTTTTCTGAATATTTTATAACCCCCCCTGGCCCCCCTAATGCTATTTATAATATATTTGCATGATGATCAATGTTACTCCACGAGAAACAACTGCGGTGCAGTTGAGCTGTAACATATAGTAAATATGTAGAAGTAGATTATGTTAGTGTCATAGTTATAATATGTTGTGGTACTATTCCAGATACCGAGAACATCCGATTTGTGTTCGCCGCAGTCAAAGACACAATCCTACAGTCCAACCTAAAGGAGTACAACCTCGTCTAAGCGAACGCATCGTGGCCACTGACACAAATCTGTGATTGTGTAAAACACATAATTTAAACATCATCACTTCACGACAGAATGTGTAAATTCACGAACTGAGATCGGACGGACGAACTTATTCACCTTAAAAATGTTTAATGAGAAATTAAGGATAGATTGTAAGTCATTTAACCCAAAAACTAGGTTCGGACTCCGCGGACTCGCTCCGGTCCGTCTGCGGGCGGTTCGCTTTTAATACGCGACTGGTTTTTTGACATGTTTTTTTTATGATGAAGTTATTCACAATTTATGTATGTGTCTGTATCGGTGAATATTAAATTGTGCATTTTAAAAGTTATGGTGAGTCTCGGCCTTACCATGAGCTGCTTTTAGTCATTGTTTTAGGATTTTTGTAAAGTTTGTTGCCATAATATCTTTCTACATTATTATACATTTTATTATGTCCAGACGGATTTGAACAAACTAGTCCATTTAACTTGTGTGTATTGAGCCGCAGGAATAGCGTGAACGACTGCGACACCGCAACAGTTGGTTCAGCGACTGCCTCTTTACAGATATCAATATAAAACATAATATATATCATTACCGTTTGTTCTGTTAGCTTGGAAGATTTATATATTTATTATTATTGTAAAGATTACGTTACTTTTGTACATTGGAATTTTATTATTTAAGCTGTTTCTATTTAAAGTGTTTTTCTACACGAATTGACTTCAAGCAAATGATTTGTGTTTCCTGTGAGCTTTGTGTACGCGATGGTCTGGTGTATTTGGTTTTTTTCCTAACGTTATCCGTGTACGAAGATTGCAATCAGCTAGCCGTATTTGAAATACGTATAGGGAGTTAACTACGTTAGTTGTTTAAGGACATTTTTGATGCATTTGATATAAACTTTTTTTACTAGAAACCCAAGGGAAACCAATAAAGAATGTGAATTGTAAAAACCGTAACCAATGTGTTTCGCACGAAGCTTTTACCACATGAATGTAATATATTGTACATTTGGGTCTAAATGTGCTGAGTGAATTGAGCCGACAGTTCAATGCCAAGTTTTGCTATTGGCACCATTTTATATTCGTAACGTAAAGCACAATATATACATATAATATTATATAAATGTTTTCCATATTTTATAGTAAATTTCATTATATTATGCTTAATTTAGTGTGTTGTGTTGTGTTACTTTAGTTATTTATGTATAGTAAGAAACAAAGTTTCTATTTTGATATGTAACATAATATTAACTTATTCGTTGTTGTCTTTATTTTATACATTCTAAGCATATCGATTTCATCAATGTGTAAGCGCACCGTGACACTGTCAATAGCAAAACTGTATGCTTTAATTAATAAACAGCTGTCTGAAATGCTCAAAATATTGTGAAGTTGAAACTTAGCGCACAATATTGGAACTTTCTATTGATGTTACCCACTGAAGTGCAATCTCTGTGTATGCCCTGTACATAGAAACTATATATCTTTTGTGCAATTGTACAGCAATATTGTGAATGATTAGGGGCCCGGCGTAACACTAGCTGCGCGACGAGCGGCGGCGCGGGCGGCCACTAGCGAATGTGCACCTTATGGCCGTAATGTTAGATGTCAACTTCCCTCAGCCTTCGAGCGGCTACCGCGAAGTATCTGGCTTCCTTTTAAACTGGGCGATATTCCTCTCGAACGGACCGTATTTATAAGATGTATTCGTCTGCCTCGAGCCCAGTGTGCGGAATTTGGTTTTTTAATAGCAGTACACAGAAGTGAACAACGCACAATGACACCTATCGTATTCGTGAGTAGGCGTAGAGTAGCGTACGTTCGAAGCCGGGCCCACTGGTCGGCGGAGAACGGAACGAGGGGTTGTGAACTGACTTGAGTGAACACGGTGTCTTGTGTGGGGTAGGGCGATAGTAGTTCCTTCGTGTTGCCCGCCCGAGTTCGCCCGCGATCCACGCGCCGCCGTCGCGGATTCGTATTTCCTTACGAATGGACTGAAATTCATGTACTGGTGTGGTTCTTACCTGTTTATTTTTACGGTTGGGCGATGACTACAAAATATTGCTATAACTATATTATAGTCTAACGTTGCTTTACCTTTTGCGTGAGATTGTGAGGATTTTAGCTTAAGTTCCGACTGAAGATGGATGCCTGTATGAAATATTGTAAATTATAATTTCTCATAAAATATAATTTTTTTCAGCTAAGCTGGTTGTTTGATTTCACCGTATCACGCTTGTCATCGCGCTGTCACCTATCGCATACAATTATATTTTTATCCTAATTATTGAATGATAGTTAACGACATTCATATCATGAATGCAGACAAAGATAATAGATTGACGTTATAATTGGTAACAATTATAGTAAATCCTAGCGGTTCCTTCGTCCTACGGGACGTTTCGCATAATGTCCCTGCAAAATATTTGGTCACTCGCAGAATGTCACGCAATTTTTTATTCTGTGAAATTAAATGTGACCTATTAGCACAGAATATATAACTATTACTAACACTACGGAAAATAGGGTAATAATAAAAATCTACAAACAAATCTTTATAACATACTTTTGAAGTCTCGCGAAATGCTGCTTTTATCTTCCAGGGTTGTTTTATCTATATTGGCACCCACGAAAACCTTAAAACGGTACCCATATTGTCATGTCATGTCGTGGTTACAAAAAACCACGTCCGACTCTTGGATCTTAAAAATTATGTCATATTTTTAATCAGTCCCTACGAAAACCTTCTGTGTGCTGGTAGACTATTCCATCTTTTGGAAGTGCCACAGAGAAATCAATCTCCTTTTATTTCTTTGTGCGCGATGATTCAAATGTCATACTCGTGAACAGGTGCCGCCTATGGAGGCTGGTATGTTGTATACTTTTCTTATTATTTACTATAGTTTAACTTTTTCTTTAACAATTTTAGATTTTTACCAGTAGGTACTGTATGACATTGTAGAAATTGAAATTAGTACTACCTGATGAAAATTGGCTAATTTACACAATTGTTGCTGTTCTGCAGGCCGAGTGATGTGCCCTATAGAGAGGAGGGGAAAGAATGGCGACTGTTTTATCGTGAACACGCACACTTGTGTTTTCTGGGCATTGAGCTCAATAACATTGGTGTGTCTCATCTTGGCGTGGCCACCACCACCAACTCTAAATCTGACTTTATACACCGTGGCTGGCTAGACGACGCGTTAAAGGAGGTGTATGTGAAGCCATTCCATTAAAAATGAAAAAACACCATCTTAATTTTTTACTTTTTTCCTAACTAAAATGGTCTTCTGTTTATTTACAATTTACTACGCGGGCGAGCGAAGCGAATAGCGAGGCGTTGTCCGCGCGTGCGGTTTACCTTACTCGTGCGTGTAGTACATGCGAAATGCCGATAGTTCACTTTTTTAAAACGCGTAATAACTCGCGTGTTTTAAAATTTGCGATAACCTTTTTTAACTAAAAGAGATGTAGTTATGTAGTTTACCTCCTTAAACGCGTCCGTCGTCTAACCTGTCACGGTGTATGTAGTATGTCGAAAGATGTCGCCAAATATCAGAGTTTGTCGGTCTATCATTCGAAAGTTATAAAGGGTCATAGGTGGCAATGCCAGGATAGCGCTCCTCCTGGCATGGCCACCTGTATCTCGAAAACTACATGTTGTAGCGAAGATCTGATTACACCAATAATATGTCGAGAGTATGTTGAAGTATGTCGACAAAACTCCAGAGTTTGTCGGTGCTTCTATGAAAAGTTATATCAACTTCTTTTTTCCATACAACAGCAACATCAACCTATTCAAAACTCAAATTTCTTCAATTAAAATTCAATTATATGACTAAGACATTAAGTTTAAAGTCTTTTGAGGAAATTTGACAGTTTGTGGTAAGTAGTCTGATGTATTATTCTGTGCTGATGTGCAGGAAGGTGTACAATCGTGTACACAAGCATTTAATAATTTTATTAGGCCACTTAGTTAAAGAATGAAGCGGTAAACAAAGAACGGAACTTCGATGTGTATGTATGTATGTCTGATCTGACATTGGTTTACCGAAAATAAAGCGGTAGGTACCTGATGGCCTTGATTTTGGTGTCAAAAATTTGGCTATATTTTATCGTTGCAATTCTTTCTTTGGGCTATTAGCGAATAGGCGCAATTCAGAGCTTTTAATTTTGTTATCTGTTTTAAAGACTAAAAACTAAAAACAAACTATTGTTTGTAATAGTCGAATGGAGAGTTACGAACTTACAAGAGGTTAGTGAATATCCACTTGACGTCACCAGATGGCAGTACCTAGTATATAGCATTTTAAATTAATAAGCAACTATATCTTAGAATGACCTAACATTACTTTACCTTACATCTTGCTAACTTTTTCGTACAAATTCAAAACCAATCAAACAATATTTATCAGTGGTAAGAGAAATCTTAAAAGCACCATAAAACAAATACATCGCCATCTATGAACAAGTAGCGGAATTAATGGACGTTACGTTGCGTTATTTTCTGGTAACTGTCCTAAAACCACAAATTTCGTCACTCCAATCTTATTGAGCTCTTGCTCGGTTACGCTGCGATTAAGTATTATACTACAGTAGGGTTATAGAAAGCCTTGGTTCGAACCTTCGGTGAACTGTTGAGATTTTTAAGTTTCATCCATTTAAGTTTTTATTATTTTTCTATCAATTTTACAATACATTTTAAACACAACAAAAAAAATGATGTACTACTTTTTTGTAAATTTATAGTTTTAGCGCCATCTATCGGAAAGAAGCGTAAACCCGCACACAAACCGTCTACTACCGCTATCTATTATGCATGGAACCTAGTTTTCTATATTTTTTGTTTTTATGAGAGGCACATCTATACCCAATATTATACATATGTAGTTTATGCACCACACCATCTGAACCTTCTACTAGTACTAGCCGTAGCGGTGTTCCGTTCTACTATATTAAGGATTTGTGCGCTCTAATATCTCCAGCGGGTTTCATTCATTAAAATAATGGTAAAACGGTTTACTAAGGAGGTCGGCCATGTTAGCCATCTTCGGGCGTACCTATTAGCGCCTTATAGACTAAGAAGTGATCGCCATAAACGATTTCAGTCAGACCAATCATTATTAAACTACCTAATTGTCTTTGTCTTTATCCAAGCATCCGATTAAGTATTACTCATATAGGTACACATAATTAATCAAGTTGCTTCAAAATCTCGGTTATAACGAAACAGAGGAACTCTTAAAGGTTTTAAGTAATTTTTTCCTTTTTCAATGTATTCATAAGTGTTATACCTATCGCTATATGTATATACCCATTATTATACAGACACACCCTCGGCTGCCTTTTAAGTTGTGTCGTTTGCAAACCTCCCGCGATTATTTAAAAAAAAACATATGACTTTTTCATCTTTTTGAATTTAGAATTCGAAAACAAAAGAATGTTTTATGATTAGTCGAATAGTTTTATTGTAGCGTCTGTTCAAAGGTGATAAGTCGGTTGTAAAAATGGAAATATAAAAGGAAAATATGCGTGCGATAATTTTTTACAACTTTCAAAGGGGATTAATGCGACTTCAGTCCTTTTGAGGAGATCACTTCTGTGTTTAGTGACGCAGCACCATGTCTTAGGACTGTAGAACGCTGGTATTTAGAATTTCAACGTAGGCACTCTAGCGACAGTGACAAGCCACGTGAAGGTCGTCCATAAACCGCCATGACGCAAGAGAATGTCGACGCCGTGCGGCAGCTAATCGTCGAAGATCGTCATGTGACATACCGTGAAATAGAGGCATCCGTGGGCATTTCAGGGACTACTATTCAAAAAATCGTGCACGAAGAACTTGGCGTAAGAAAGTTGATCTCTCGTTGGATACCACATTTGCTTAGCGGCGACCAAAAAACAGCCCGTGTTAGATAGTGTCGCAAAACTGCAGCTGTTGACGCATACAAATCGGCCATTTTGACCACCCCCACTGGAATAAATGTTTTAAAAACTGGTTCGAACGCATACAAAAATGTATTAAATGGTAATAATCTATTAGATTGTCTATACTTATTTCAAACGACACAAGTTAAAATGCAGCCCTCGTACAAAGAGAGGTTCACATTAACACACACCAGATTTTTTAAGTTTATTAAGCTAGTAGCCAACAGGCTACTATTGTTGTTGTTAAGATCGTGGGAGGTAGCGCCGGATGCTGAAATACGGGTCTACAAAACTAGCTCAACAGCGGATGCTATTTTTAAATTTATATAATCAAACATCCTAGTGTAGTGTAGTTTATTATACCAAGACATCTTTCAGATTCAAACTATTAATTCATTTTATCAATAAACATTATGCACGCGATTGTACATCTACTATGGGAAACATAAAAATTGATTTTGCTCTTTATAGAAGCACCGACAAACTCTGGAGTAGTTTTGGCGACATACTTCGTACTCTCGACATATTATTGGTGTTATCAGATCTTCGATGCGACCTGTAGTTTTCGAGTTACAAATTTGCCGTGCCAAGATGAGCGCCAGGGTGAGCGCTCATCCATGGCCACCTATAAAACCCCTTATAACTTTTGAACGGTAGACCGTCAAACACTGATATTAGGAGACATATCTAGATTTATACATACTTAAAAAAAAAAAAAATAAGTTTATTTCGAAATCTAAGTTTACATGGAATCTATTAAACTACACTAGCATCCGCTGCTGGGCTAGGTTTGTAGACCCGTATTTCGTTCCGTTGGTTTCCCGGTCGTGTCAATTTAGAAAAAGCTCTTTTTTATAAATTGGATCCATCATCTGGTGTTTTACTACAGTAAGTAAACGATACTAATATTTGAGTAAGTGGCACAGCAATTATTTACGAGATCCGGGTTCGATCCCTAGTCGAGTCAATTAAGTAATTATATTTTAATATTTATTTAACTTTGACTGGTTTTTCATTTTACAGTGCCAAGCACATACAATAAATAAGTATCTCGACCAAACAGCCAACCGGTATGGCTGGCTTCGGCTGGTCCGGGTTCGATTTCCTAGTTAATTTAGGATAGGTTATTTGCGCAGCTATTATCTCCAGTTCATTATTAATCCATAATCGCATAAATATGATAGTCACCTTAGGCATTTAATTATTTTACACTATATCATTCAAATAAATATTTTAGAAGATATTTACGGGTTCACAATTCCATGCAATGGAAAAAAACTTGTTTTAAAATTTAATACTTACTGTTTTTTTTTCTTTTCTATTTTATTCATGACAATCAATTGAACAAAGACTAAAGACATTTGCATTACACTTTTTTACAGAAGTCAGAGTTGAAAGCCTGAGCGTTACGAGCGTGCGTGCGTAGGTATATCAAGCGAGGTACATACATGAGCATGAGCTTTTTTCTGCTCTCTCCATGTTTTGTGACAGTAGTACCAAACATGATTATTAAACTAAAATTATATCTATAAAGTCAGATTTAGAGTTGGTGATGGTGGCCTTGCCAAGATGAGCCACATCCTAAAGAGAGGGTAGGGGAAGGAATGGCGACTTTTTTGTCGTGAACCTGTTTTCTTGGCATTGAGCTAAATAAAATTATTGGAACTTAAAGGTTCACGCAGATTATTTCGGGCCGCAGCGAGGCGGAGTGGGCCGCAGCGCAGCGCAAAATGCTTATGTACATAGCACATTAGTGACAGGCCGGGTCGCAGCGCATTGACGGATTTTGAATACAGTGTACTGCCAGACGTCGCGTGCAACTGTACGTTATGGATAGCTCTGACGAAAAACTTTTGTTTTTTTGCCTGTTGTTAAAAGAAGTTAATGTTGCTATAGCACACTGTGCCGAAGAGCAACGGGGCGGGGCGGGCCGCATCGCACGCAACCAAAATCCGCGGCGGAATATATGCTGCCCGCTGCGCCCCGCATGGTATAGTGTGCGATAGTTCATATAAAATACATAGGAGCGATTTGAGCGGATTTTTGCGTTCGAGTATACGATCCCGAGACCTTACTTTACAAGTTTCTTTATTAATGACATTCCAAGTTTTACATTTTTTGAATTTTATTTATTTTTTGAATTCACAATCCTTGCCCGAATGTAGTTACCCTACAAGAGTTACTTTAACTTGCAAAATCTTTTTGATGACAAAAAGATTTTTAAAGTTAAACGTTTTGAAGAGATTAAGAAACCTTACAGAGTTCTGTTAGTTACTGAGTCATCTAAAATATTTATATTAAAGTCACATACAACTACTTATGCCCTTTTTACAATTGTATACCTTTTGTAAGGCTTCTTCCATAATAGACTCAAATAAGTGGTAATTTCCAGAGAGAGGCATATACACACAAACAATAACATACTGCTGGAGCTCTGCACATGATAGTCAATATTTCGTTCAACTGAGAGAGACTTTAAGCTCTTTGTAATGTATCGTTTAATAATATCAGTGACCCATCTCTTATAGTAGACTCTCTTATGAATGAACTAATTACTTTATAATTATCAATGCTTACTAACAGTTCACATTGTTTTAACCAGTGCTCGGTTAAGCATAAGACATGTAAATTTTTTTCATTTATATATAATTCCAATTCTAATTCTTTTTCAGAAAAGCCCTGCTGAATGTTTTGATGAATAATGTTTATAAAGGTGGACCTTTCATTTGTCTTAATATTTAAGTCGACAGAGTTTTCCTCTATTGTCTTAGAGATCAATTTAAATGATTGTAAATAGATTGATTTGGAACAGATTCCAAACTACAATTATTAACAATGTCATTGTTCTGCCCAATAGGGGCAGATAGGGTAGCCAAATTTTTGGCTCAGTATTGAATATAATATGATAGCGATAATGCTATCTGTCTCTTAAGATATTTATTAAGATAATATTTATCTTTTTTCAAATATAATTTATTGTCTAAATACTTATTTAAGTCAATAAGATGAAATTTATTCTTATTATTAAATGTCAGAGTATGTAATGTCAGATTTATTTTATGCCCTATATTGTTTTTAGTCTGTGGCATGCTTTGGCTATAAGGAAGTGTCAATGATATTATATAAAACAAGAAGCAGTCATAAGCGCGCGCAATATGAAGACTCAAATAGGTACGTCCCAATTAGGACGTCTTGCAATTAGTCTGCGTCGAGCGCTGTCACGAGCGTGTCGCACCGTAGGTTCCTGTGTCCTTACCAAAATAAATCAAAAATGCCATCGTGTGTGTTTCGGAAGTGTACCAATTATGATTCTAAAGTAAACAAAATACAAGGGATCTCTTACCACATGTGAGTATGCAAAGATACTTAGATTATTTAGTATATTTCAATTATTTTTCCAATCAATCTAATAACTGACGCAAAGACGCCATATTCAGGTGAAGAAAGAGAGAGCGATCAAGTTTTGACGCTAGAGCGATAAGGATATAAAAAAATAAAATAAAATAAAAATAAGGATGCGTGCGCTAGACATAGATTAGTTAGTGCAGAATTGAATATTGATGGTGACTTAAATGCCTACAATTAAAGTTCAGTTGTTCTGTATTTTTACTTCGTTTTTATAATAGCTATCTATTGTATGTTATTGACTAATGTAATAAACATTAAAATAGTTTCACTGAATTCGTTTTTCTACTATTATAATACATTATACTGTTTTTTTCTTTAATTGAATTAGGTTTCCGAGTGATCAGGTCAGACTACAAGATTGGATAGCGATTGTTCGTGAACAAAGAAGCGAATCAGACTGGATACCATCAAAAAGCAGCAGAATCTGTAGCAATCACTTCAAAACTACTGACAAATATGTTTCGAAAAAAGAACGAACACTACTTAAAAAAAATGCTGTTCCATTTATAGAGGTAAATACAACATTTTATAAAATAGCATGTAGCTGTTGCCTTCATTTTCATTCACGTTTAATTTAAAAGTGGCAATACTTAATCCATGATTGACCATACCATACTTACTTAATAATATTTGCTTTTTCAGGAACAGAAAAATTATTACGTTCAGAACTCTCCGTCGAGTCTAGACAATGTCAGTTTGCCAGAGTTGGAAGAAATTCTAGAATCACCAAAAATGTCAGTCCTAAGAAAACGTGTGCGTGAATTAACATTAACTAAAAACCAGTTACAAAAAAAAAATAAAACCCTTACACAACGTAATAAAAGATTGAAGAAAAGAATTGCTAGCCTTGCAATAATATTGAAAGGTTTAAAAACAAAAGATTACATTTATAAAGAACAATTTTTACAGTTAAAGTTAAATTAATTCTTTTTGAAGGTATTTAAAATATGTGTTTTATTTCGTTTCTTTAATTATTAATTATTTCATTGTTCAAATTTTCAATAAATATGATTTACTTTTATGAGATGTTTTATTTCTGACCTATGTACCTACTTACTTTTCAATCAAGTGTCCACTCTACGACTATAAACATTACTCTATGCACAAGAAACATTTGAAGTGCAATCATTAAAGTTATAGCTATCTCTTTCATTTGCGTGCTATTTCATATCTTTTGTTTTTTATCAGTGAAACTTGTCAACGTGTGCAGTTTTTTATTGCCCGGAACAGATTTAAAACGCAAATTACTATGAACGTAACATATTTATAGTTTAATATCATTGGGAAGTGTGAACAAAACAACATTTTTAACATCTAATGAATACAATAAATTAAAACATTTTAACAGTTCAATCTTGTTCATACTTTCCTTGTGTCCCACTAAAATCAATAGTGTGGTGTTTTCATTAAATTTATAATACACAAAGTTAGTTAAATGTCTTCGATAATACACAACTTTTTTAATAATATTGTGATAAGTTAAGCCAGGCATACAATAATTAATTACGGTGAAGAAGGTAATACTATCAAACTTACTGATTTCATAGTCATAGTCATAGGTATTTATTGCATCATGTTGTACAAAGATTTTATAAAAACAGTATTGCTTACCTACTGATTTTAAGGTAGTAAAGATTGAAAGGGAACATCCACGGGTGGTTTTTTTTTCAAACCTTCGGATAAAGAATTTACCCAAAATTGAAGCAAATAAAAAATATTTCATTTCATTTCATTGAACAAGCAAAAGTTATAAAAAGCGAGGACTTATACATATAGTACGTAATAATGCTTAAATGAACAACATCCCGGTTTGAGTACGAAAAAAGAAGTTGGCTTGCTGAACTTATTGAATAAAAAATGCCATTCCAAAATATTATGCCCCCTTTTACTATTCTTTTTAAATATAAACGTAGCCTTCCTTATCTTTATTACTTATTTTATGTAATTTGATACAAAATCGAACTAATTGTAACTAGTAAGTTTATGTCTTTTATTATGAATCTACTTTTTCTACTACAGTGAAGTAGCAGTAATTTATGTTATGTTACGATAATCAAGTTTTATTTAAAAGTAATTTTTAAGTGAACAACTGATTTTGTAGTCTGACATTTATTAAATAAGTAAGTGAAACATTTTTATTTTTTTAATCTGGCTTGTCATTTTACTCTTGCTAGTTATTAAACACTTACCGCCTTACAAATAAACAAAAAATAAGGGCCGAATAGTTATTCCGTCTCTGTCATGTAAACGTCATTTCAAATTAGAGTAAAAGAGACAAAACACGGAATAACTATTTGGAGCTTATTCTTTGTTTATTTGTAAGGGGGTTAGTATAAAAAATGACACAAGCCAGATAGCTGAGACATTTCAATCTAATACCAGGTCACACTTAAACAAAAATAAAAATAAAACTATGTATAAATAAGTAATGTTTGTAACCACTACAGTATACTGAATCGATATAGAATATAAAAAATACAATATGTTATCCCAATATCCGTTGTAATTTTAAATTAAATCATGAAGATTAAAATCGTTCTTACCTACCTTAAAATCTTCTCTTTTTGCGTTATTATGACAACTTTCTCGCAAGTGAGCGATATAAAAATAAACTAACAACATTTTGGTGGTTTCACGCACTAAATACTTACTAAAACTTTTAGTTTCTGAAAATGAATTGTTGGTCAAAGTTGCTCCTCAAAAATCAACCATTATGATAGTGTTGTAGCTATAGTAATTTTGTTATGTTTATTACAGATACCGAGAACATCCGATTTGTAATCGCCGCAGTCAAAGACACAATCCTACAAGAAAACCTAACGGTGTACAACCTCGTCTAAACAAACGCATCGTGGCCACTGACACAAATCTGTGATTGTGTAAAACAAATAATTTAAACATCACTTCACGACAGAATGTGGAAATTCACGAACTGAGATCGGACGGACGAACTTATTCATCTTAAAAATGTTTAATGAGAAATTAAAGATAGATAAGTAAGTAGGAGTAAGTCATTTAACCCAAAAACTAGGTTCACACTCCGCGGGCTCGCTCCGGCCCTTTTTTTGACGTTTTTTTTTTGGTACTTCTCGTTTGGACAACCTCCCGTTTCGTAACCCTAATAAAACACCTACACAAGAGTAGCTTTTAGTCAGACGAAACAAAACCTTGTAGTAAATCTGACCTGGTAGGCTACTCTTGACGCAAACTCAATCTCAATACAATTCCAATGCGATTAATATGTATCGATATTGGGATAAGTTTCGCAATTTCGGAACGCCCCATCTCGATAATAATTTGTTCACTCAATTTCCACGCAATAATTGCAATGTAGCGCTATTATCGCTTTTAATAGTGCCATTTGAATTTTTTAGATTTGGGATTGGAATTGTATTGAGATTGAGTTTGCGTCAAGAGTAGCCTACCTGATGCCAGTACAGTTTTTATAAAAAATATTCAATACTTTGCTATAGGTCCACAAGCGCGGATCCAGCACACAAAAATGGCTGTGGGTAGGGCGACCCAAAAATCGGCCAAGTGTGAGTTGTAATCAAAAGGTGTTTTTTTTTGTTTTTCTGGATTTGGTAAGGTTTTAGCTGTGAATGTGTGCGTTTGTGTGCTGCTCTACGTTCCAATTCACACACGCGCAGGGTTCATTGCTAATTTTTTTAGGGATTGAATATAATCGCAGATAAAGATAAAGAAACATTTGCCTATTGACCTGCACAACACAACAATAAAACATACAAAACGGATACATAATACATACATAAGTACATATACATTGAAACTCGTCCAGTTTTAAAATACAAATACCAAAAAAAATATCTTCGATCTCAGTTAAGGTTGTGGACATGCTCACTGTGCCCACAACGGTGGATCCGCGCTTAGTTGTCCAAACGCCACAAATGTATGAAATATGAAAAGTTTACGAAACGCTACTTTTGTTTAGCTATTTTACCTATTAGGGTTACAAAACGAGAAATTGTCCAGACACTAGTTTATTTATGTATGTGTCGGTATCGGTGAATATTAAATTGTGCATTTTAAAAGTTATGGTGAGTCTCGGCCTTACCATGAGCTGCTTTTAGTAATTGTTTTAGGATTTTTGTAAAGTTTGTTGCCATAATATCTTTCTACATTAGTATACATTTTATTATGTCCAGACGGATTTGAACAAACTAGTCCATTTAACTTGTGTGTATTGAGCCGCAGGAATAGCGTGAACGACTGCGACACCGCAACAGTTGGTTCAGCGACTGCCTCTTTACAGATATCAATATAAAACATAATATATATCATTACCGTTTGTTCTGTTAGCTTGGAAGATTTATACGAGTATATTTATTATTATTGTAAAGGACGTTTGTATATTGGAATTTTATTACTTAAGCTGTTTCTATTTAAAGTGTTTTTCTACACGAATTGACTTCCAGCAATTATTGTAAATACCTAACCAATGTGTTTCGCTTTTTCACCACATGAATGTAATATATTGTACACTAGCTTTTTGATCGCGGCTTTGCACTAGGGCACTAGGGCTACACGACCTGTGTTTGTTCGTAATAAAACCCAAAGTTATTTAAGGTAAATATAAAATTTGTATCTTCACACGTGTAGGAATCAGTAAACGCGTGATTTTTACGTATGCTGCAGCAATACCATCCTTGACATCTCAGCTGTATTATATATAACTTGAAGAACATATAGCATTCGTCCCGTGACT
This sequence comes from Eudonia mercurella, assembly GCA_963082485.1. NCBI lineage: Eukaryota > Metazoa > Arthropoda > Insecta > Lepidoptera > Crambidae > Eudonia > Eudonia mercurella. Next base: position 9,049,093 of record OY720028.1, read on the forward strand.
TAAATAGGTAAAAGTTAGAAACTTAAAGGGCTAAGTTGAAATCAGCGAGCGTGTTAATGAATTGACCGTGTGCTGTGGTCTATTGTTTAGACGACCGGTATCAGATCCAGTGAGTTTGGATCCCAGTGATTTTATTGTAATCGGATTGGCAAGTTGTAAGTGCAGTTTTTGGTCCGCCAGGCTAGTTAACGCTATCATTTCAAGTCTGTCGCCATAAAAATATTTTAACCGTTAAAGTTCCAGGCTCGATTCTCAGCGAGAGGGTTGGTTGGTGGTTGGCTTGTTTTAAGTCCGCCTGGCTAGCTACCACCATCTCATCTAAATATGTCGCTATATTTTATATAGGTATATATATTACTGGTAAGCACAGTGCGTGAGGCACTGGCTATTTTATCTCTAGCTGCCGGAACACAACAATACTACAAACATTGATGTTATGGCGACATATTTAGATAAGATGGTGGTAGTTAGCCAGGCGGACAAACAAGCCCTACCACCAACCAAACCGAGTACACCACAAACATGTACCCCCCGCTGGGAATCGAACCCGGGACCTGTGGGTCTAAACAGGTGGTTTTAGCTGCTAGACCACAGAGGCGGCCATAATTATGTTTGTAGAATTGTTATTACATCAATGTTAGTAGAATTGCTTTATTACGATATATAGAGATAAGATCTGTGTCGCACCAATTATGCCAAAGACCGCTTTTTCATAAGATCATTTAGTATATATAATATGATAAGAGCTAAGTATCAACAATTTCATATTTTTTTCTCTTAGTTCTTATTAATTCAAAAAGTCAATTTGTAACGAAGACGACGAAAAGAAGAAAGAAGAAAATGGATGTTCGCGTCTGAACATATACATAAACCTGCGCACGAGTGAACGACAGTTTACTTTGATTTTTCTCAGTAAAATAACAATTAAATTTTGTTATCGTTCGACCATTGTCTGAGTTCCTGGTTCAGTGTCTACTCAACTGTTTGTATTTCTTTTGTTAACTTTGTTAGCTTATGAACAAACTTAATTATTTATATTTACTGTCATTAATGTTATATTAAGCTGTTTGTTTCTTTTAAACCAATAAAATAAAATAAAAATAAATAGTGCCTCAGTAGTTGAGGATCCGGGTGAAGTGCGCCTCTACATTCGGCCTTCATCATCATCATCATCATCATCATCTCAGCCAAAAGACGTCCACTGCTGGACAAAGGCCTCCACAACGACCGGTTTCATCCTTCGGCCTTATCACCACTTAATATCAGGTGAGTGAAGGTTATATATTTTTTAAAGTGGCATTGTTGTGTCATGAAAGTTAGAGTGAAAATATCCAGTTCATCTTTTATTGAGTCTTCCAGGTGAAGTGCCTCGTTTGCCATCAGGCGAGATTAAGGCCAAGCGTAGTAGGTATGTTCGAAATGTACGAGTATGTGTCTCTTTAGACTACATTTGTTGTGTTCCATTATGGAGCTTAGATAACTAACTGGTTATTTCATCTCTGGTTAATTTAAGTCTGGACTTATCGCATGGTCTAGGGCAGGGTTTCTCAAACTTTTTGCAGTCACGGACCACTTTCACATTTTAAACAACTCCGCGGACCCCTCTCAAAGATTATTTTAGGAAAAGAAAACTCTTTTATCGGTTGTTTCGCTTACTACTAAGTCAATGAGAAGGATGCTGCTTGTGACGTGCGTGACGACAATGATGCGTCATCGTCACTGCGAGTGCGTGGCTTAGCCGAGAAATGCTGAGTTTACTGCATAATTTAATGTTTTAAGTGTTTACTGACCTACTGCGGACCCCTGATACACATGCTACGGACCCCACTTTGAGAAATCCTGGTCTAGGGCAGCTCCGCCACTAGTCTAATTAGGGAACACCACAATTGAAGTTTACAGAAAGGTCTTTTTACGAGGTTAACTACACTTTAAATTCTCATACAGTTCTCATTTTCTATAAACCTAGTATGTACAGGAATCATGTGACCTGATAGAAAATTCTTCCCAGCTTTCCATGACATGATCTTCTATAATTTTACGAATCTTGCGGGTCATGACTTGAGTGTCATTTAAAAAGTAACATAATTGCATGAAATAGGCAAACACCGTCTCCAATATTGGGAAAGCAGCGTGTGATGTCATTGTGCCTTTTATATACAAATATTCAATTATCACAGTGGTTTTTCGAAGTATTTAAACAATCTATTTAGCTTTAATGTTTAAGAATTTATTTACAATCTGAGCGACCATTCAGCAGCGTGTTGCCTCACAAAGTGTGCCTGTTCGGGTAAGACGACTTAACATGTCACGTTATTTCAACGGGTACGTATTTAAATGTCTAAAATTAAAAAAAAACCTAATGATAAAACACCTCCGTTTAAAATACCTAATGGTTGTTTTACTACCTAAAGTTTAAAATGTCAAATGGTTATATTACTGAAGTTCATAAAGCTAAAACTTGAAATACCTATGAACAAAGTTCCTAAAATTAGTTTACCTAACAGTTATTAGACCAAAATGAAAAATACCATAATGAAAAAAATAACCTCGAAATTTTAAACCTATCACGTGACCTACAGGAGTAGGGCAGCTAGTATCCTCAATCATTTTATTGATTAATATTATTATTATGAACTTTATGGATTTTGGTTATTAGTTGGTCTAACCATTTGGTATTTAAAATGTGTGTGAATCAAACTTTGGTGTTATAGTTATATAGACATTTTAAACATTTTTTTTTTTTTTTTGTTGATGGCTTTGTGGATTAGCACATTTAGCCAGTGTCAAAGTAATTTTTCTAACAAGTAATACATAAATAAACAATATTTCTTTTCTGTACGATGATGATGAATGATAATATAAATGAGAAGTGAGAAATGATATACCCCCCAACCTCGCGAGTATCTCAGTAAAGATGTGGGACTTTACTAAGTCCTCGGGCGGACTTCTTGAGAGAATATGAAAAGTGACGTTGCACTGTTTTGTTTCATTTGCCAACACTCATGCACACTCACGAACACTTAACGGTTAATAATCCACCATTATTTCACATTAATATTCGATATAACACCAATTTTCGAAAATAAAACAAAACCGAAGACATGACTCTTCACTTTCCCGCCAAGAAGTCCATTTTAAACATTAGATATTTAGTCCAATATGTTTTTTTTTTTTTTTTTTTTTTTATACATAGCACGGCAAATGACTCCATTTCACCTGATGTTAAGTGAATATGGAATCCAGATGAACTTAGGTATTTCTTATGTAGGTGTTATTTGCTTAGGTATTTTGAACGGAGGTGTTTTAACGTTAGGTTTTTTAATTTTAGACATTTAATTACGTACCCATTTCAACACGTGAATATCCATTTTTTTAATAAAAAGCCCATCTATGCGAGCTAGTCTAAATAAGTAGAAAGTGTCTTACACAAAACAACGTAAGTAATCAAAATCGCTCTGTATAATAAAGTAATTTTGGTCTGTTTTAAAACCTCCTTTACAAATTGTCATCCCCTCTTCATGAAACGCTACATAATTTCTATACAAACATACAAACTTTCCTCCTCTATTTCACATCTCTAGGAAATGTTTTTCGAAAAATGCTAAAACACGTCATTCTTTATTTTTATAGAAGAATCTAAATATAATTTTAGAGTTCTTACTTTAAAAATAAAGATTTCCCCAAAAAAAAACCTACATCACTTTTTACTCCTTTAAAGAAAAATAACAAAATTCCTGAGACATGCCATTCTTTATTTCTTTTCAAGAAGCCATATACCAATTTTCGTGTATTTTAATTAAAACCTGACGGACTTTCATATGAACTTTCACTCTCGATTTGACCCTTTTAGGGTATGATTTCCGTAAAATCCTTTCTTAGTAGCTGGTTAGGTTACTCAAATAACCTACAGTCCAAATTTCATCCAATTAGCTTCAGCAGTTTTGGCTCAGCGATGATGAATCAGTCAATCGGGACAAGTCATGTATATAGATTTGGGTGTAAATGTGCTGAGCGAATTGAGTCGACAGTTCAAATGCCAAGTTTTGCTATTGGCACCATTTTATATTCGTAACGTAAAGCACAATATATACATAAAATATTATATAAATGTTTTCCATATTTTTATAGTAAATTTAATTATATTATGCTTAATTTAGTGTGTTGTGTTGTGTCACTTTAGTTATTTATGTATAGTAAGAAACAAAGTTTCTATTTTGATATGTAACATAATATTAACTTATTCGTTGTTGTCTTTATTTTATACATTCTAAGCATATCGATTTCATCAATGTGTAAGCGCACCGTGACACTGTCAATAGCAAAACTGTATGCTTTAATTAATAAACAGCTGTCTGAAATGCTCAAAATATTGTGAAGTTGAAACTTAGCGCACAAATGTTGAAACTTTCTATTGATGTTACCCACTGAAGTGCAATTTCTGTGTATGCCCTGTACTTAGAAACTATATATCTTTTATGCAATTGTACAGCAATATAGGTAGTGAATTATTAGGGGCCCGGCGTAATACTAGCTGCGCGACGAGCGGCGGCGCGGGCGGCCACTAGCGAATGTGCACCTTATGGCCGTAATATTAGATGTCAACTTCCCTCGGCCTTCGAGCGGCTACCACGAAGTATCTGGCTTCCTCTTAAACTGGGCGATATTCCTCTCGAACGGACCGTATTTATAAGATGTATTCAGACGAAATTTCGTCTGCCTCGAGCCCAGTGTGCGGAATTTGGTTTTTGAATAGCAGTACACAAAAGTGAACAACGCAACAATGACACCTATTGTATTCGTGAGTAGGCGTAGAGTAGCGTACGTTCGTAGCCGGGCCCGCTGGTCGGCAGAGAACGGAACGAGGGACTTGTACCTACTATTATGTATTTTGTGACGAGGGCAAAAAATAAAGAGAACCCAAAAGGTAAGCTTAATACATAAGTTCGGCGCACACGGGCCACTCGCCACAGCCACAAAACGCCGCCACCGACCGATTTCCTGTAGCTTTCATATATGGCCGAGGCTTAGGTACCACGCTCGACCAACGCACACATAGACCCTCTCTCGAACACGGAATCTTGGACCATTGCAGTTGTTGCGAAATACCGTGACCAGAGAAGAAGAGGTTGTAGACAATTTATGTGAGTTGCTCGAGCGCGTTTGTGAGAAGCTTACCTTCTGCAGACTCCTTATTTTGTGACCAAGAGGCTGTGATGTGAACTGACGTGAATCAACACGTGTCTCGGTAGGTTAGACGAAAACGTTCCTTCGTGTTGCCCGCCCGAGTTCGCCCGCAAGCCGCCCGCCGGCGCGCGCCCCGGTGCAGATTCGTACTTCCTTATGAATGGACTGAATTGCATGTGCTGATGTGGTTCCTACCTGTTTATATTTACGGTTGGTTGATGACTACAAAAATATTGCTATAACTATATTATAGTCAAACGTTGCTTTACCCTTTGCGTAAGGTTCTGAGGATTTTAGCTTAAGCTCCGACTGAAGATGCCTGTATGAAATATTGTAAATTATAATTTTTCTTAAAATATATATTTTTTCAGCTAAGCTGGTTGTTTGATTTCACCGTATCACGCTTGTCATCGCGATGTCACCTATCGCATACAATTATATCCTAATTGGAAATATACATAGGTAACGACGTTCATATTACGAATGCAGACAAAGTATAATAGATTGACATATAATGGGTAATAATCATCGTAAATCCTAACCTGACGTAAACTACAATTTTTCATGCTGTGTCGTGACTAGATCAAGATAAATATTACCTATTACAAAATTGATTTTCGTTCGCACCGGTCGTTTACCGTCGCGCATTATGTTTGTTACCACTAAATATGATATGAATGCATTTAACGAATCTTGCATCGTCAAATTGGCAGAGAGTGCTGCTAAAATGGCGTTTCACAATTTCCAATGGCGTTACATTACTTTAGTGCTGTTCAATTCGACAATGGTTGGCGGTGTAGAAAGTTTTCTGAAATTGTATAGCAAGAGTTATGTTGTTGGGAAAGGATTGTTTTATCCACCTTTCGCTGAAACCACAAGACAGTACGTCATGTTCGGGGTTAACATCGAAGACTTGGCTGGAATGCTGACCTGGATGAGATTACACCATTTCGACAACACAGGCAAATACATAGTCGTTTGTCAATCGGAAATATCGGCTGATTGTGATGAGACGAAAGCTGTCGAAATGTTTTGGAATAACAAAATTGCCAATTTGATTTTTACCAAATCTGAGGAAGGCAACGTCGCCGGTTATACATACCACTACTTGAACGAAAACTGTGTTCACGGGAAACCTCTGAAAATAGACATTAATCAAATACCAGCCATTGGTATTTTCCCCGAAAAATTGAGAAATCTGCACAACTGTACGATTACGGTGTCCACTTACTTACAAACACCGTACATGAATATAATCAACGGGACGCCGGTGGGGGCTAACGGCGACTTATTGGTGCTAATGGCTTCAACATTGAACGCCAGCTTAAATATGATGACGCCTCGCCACGGAGACGGCTGGGGTACACAGGAGCCAGACGGGCACTGGTCAGGCTCCTTGGGTGACATTACCGAAGATGTCGCCAACTTTTCAATGACTTCTGGAGCGCTTACAATGTCTAGATATAAGCATTTCCAGATATCAATCGGTTACTACCGCTCCAATGTGTGTTGGTTCACCCACATCGCGAAACTGAAACCTTCGTCGTTGAAACTGTTCCATCCGTTCGAAATCAGTACACAAATTGCTTTGGTAGCTAGTTTTGTTATAGTTTTGTTTTGCGCGTGGTTGATCAATACGAAATACTTTCATCGGAATGGAGTGAACGAGAATAGTACAACGTGCAACGTCATATTCTACGCCTGGATGATATGCATGGGACTACCTTCTACCAAGTTGCCGGGAAAGCAAGCCTTCTTGTACTTATCATTATTATGGGTATGGTACTGCTTCCTCGCAAGAACATTTTACCAGGTTTATCTAATCAGCTCGCTGCAAGGTAATTTTTACTACGACGAAATTAATACCATAGAAGACGCTTTCAAAGCTAATTACTCATTTGGTGGTGGAAGTTCATTAGTATACTTTTACAGAGATGATCCTCTTATATACAATAACTGGGTTAATGTTAAAGTTACTGAGTTAATTCCAACATTATTTGAAATATCAAATGGCAAAAATTTTGTGATTGCTATGAATCTGGAGACTGCTAGAGCTATTATTAATAAACACAAGTTAATGATTCATGTACTATCTCAAAAAATTGTGGACAGCCCATCAGTACTGTTCTACAAGAAGTTCTCCCCTTTAGTGGAGCCTGTGAACACAGTACTAAGGCGGTTGTCGGAGTCAGGATTTGTGGACGCATTGTTTAAAAAACATGTTAGTAAAATGTTGGTAAGCAAGGACAGTAACAGCAATGAGCCTATCACCATAAACCACTATACTGGTTGTTACGGTATTATCTTTATTGGGTGGTCAACTTCATCTTTATTGTTTTTAGCGGAACTATGTTACAAAAAATTGTACGAAAGAATATTACAAAAGTAAGTGATTAGTTTGTAGGGTAGTGGCACGTTTTATCGCCAAAAAAAACATACTTCACTTAACATCAGGTAGGTTACTCTTGACGCAAACTCAATCTCGATACAATTCCAATGCGATTAATATGTATCGATATTGGGATAAGTTTCGCAATTTCGGAACGCCCCATCTCGATAATAATTTGTTCACTAAATTTCCACGCAATTTAATTCCAATGTGGCGCTATTATCGCTTTTAAGAGTGCCATTTGATTTTTTTAGATTTGTGACTGGACCATCTACACCATCGCTATATGAGGTTCCAATTTTGATTCCCCATAATGGTCAATTCACAATTGCACAATCAAAAAGTGTATATAAAGGTATATTGCACACTTTTTGACTAGTGATAGCGCTTTTTTTAAGTCTGTCTGGGTTGCGATTTTAAAACCGGTGACAAATTCTCACGCTGCGCTATGATATCAATTACGATTGCTCCTACTCATTATTATTTAAAGTTACTGGTAACTAATCTTACTAACATTACAATTTAAAATAATGCAAAAAAACCTAATGTACCTATTTCATGTCAATTTTTAAAAAAAGAACACCGGTGAAATTAAAAAATTACTTCACTGGTTACCACCGTCTTAACTTGCTGTATTAACATAGTTGGCAGCAATATTATGTTGTGTTCCGACCCCAGAACAATAAGTACCGACAGTGAAGACTAAAGAGGTAAGATAGCCGGTTTTAGTAGTAAAGAATTCCGGTTGTTGCGCTTCCATCTTTGGCGTCATCGTCAATTACCATCAAGTGATCGAGATAAGCCCCAGCAGTGGGGACATAAATGAGCTGATGATGATGATCGAGATAAAGACCCAGCCACTACCTCGGTGTGGAGTAATGAGCTACTGGGTGCCAAGTGCGAGTTTCATTCGCCATTCGATCACGTTAACGAAAAATGCCTCGTATGCCGCCAGGAGGCGCTGCTTCAATGCCATAAAAATTTTCGTTTTCGTTTTCGTAATCGAATGAATATGGATAGTAAAAAAAACTCACAATAGGCACTTTGAACCAACGGACGATTTCCAGATTACGTCTGATGAGAGGTTAACAGTTCCTTCCTAGTGCTTATGTTTATTTTTACTCTAAATCTAATCAAAATAATGCCTAAGTTTCCTGCAATTACAATGGGTGTGTAATGTTTCATATAATAACAGATAATATAATATCAACTGAAATAACGTTCAAATTATATAATTTTCATTAACAATAAAAACAATTAATCTAATTTCATTTCACCTAATTTTTCATTTCATATAACCTTTATTATATTTTATTTGTATTTTACATTCAGAAAACTTTTATCTTTACTATTAATAAAGAGGTAAAGTTTGTGACTTTGTTTGTTTGTTTGTTTATTTGTTTGTTTGTTTGTTTGCGAAGGGTAATATCTAAAACTACTTTTCCAATTCCAAAAAATCTTTTACAGATAGAATGGTACATGCCTTGCGGGTAACAGGCTACATTTTATTTTGATAAATAATAGTTATCAATTCGAAATCGCAAAATTTGTAAATCAAATCGGAAGTAAAAGTGCCGCTTGGCTGCTTTATCGGGGTACGCTGACCAAACGGTTACTTACGTGTAGGTACATGAATGTAATGTACTACAAAAATATTAGTCATCCAATAATGAAAAAAAAAAGTCAGCGAGACCTTATACCTAGCTTTTATAGTAAAGTCACAATAACGTTATTTATCACACTAATATTGTAAAGAAACAAAATTTAAAAATTTGGAATGGGGAGGTAATCACCAAAATTACTGATCCGATTCCAAAAATTGTTTCACCAAAATTTTAAATGGACCTTTAGGGTCCACAAAAACTATATTTTAATTTGATGAACAATAGTTTACACTTCGAAATCTTAAAATTTCTAAAAGAAGTCTGAAAAAAGAAGTGCAGCTTGGCTGCTATATAAGTGTGCGTTGACCAAACGGTTGAGTATACATGACAGTAATGTACAACAAAAATTGTATTTATAAGCAGTTAAAAAAAAGTCTGCGGCACGATATACCTAGCTTTTATATTTAAGTCACAATAACGTTTTTTATGTCAAAATGCATTTGATTTTTAAGGTGATTTTTAAGTCTACTTATTAACAACAATTTATTAATTTTTACAAAAATAAATTGTTACATCACCCGAGGAATTTCATGGCGATAAAATTTGCCCTTCACAGCGTCTAATTTGGTCGCTTAGTTTTGGAAATAAGCGAAATCAAAAATAAGTCACAGAGAAATACGTGCATATTTTATTATTTCGCTCTTTGAACATCTACTTAGAGATAAGATAAGATCCTTTTATGCTATTACATTGATGTTTTGAAGATCTATTTAGATAATATTGTTGTAACTAGCCTTACAAACTTAAAACAAGCCCCACCTAAAATCGAAACCGAGATCTAGGTCTGGTTTTCTAACCAATAGGCCGCAGCGGCGATTGCTGTTCTAACTTGGAGAAAGAAAAATCCATTCTCCAGCACTAATGGCAGTGACCCTGAAATCGAACTAGACAATAGATTGGCTCGCAAAGTAGTTACATAGTAGGTATGGAACATCTTATAGACGCAATATATTCCATTACCTGTATCGTCGTAGGCCAAGTATCATCCAGATGTCTTGGGTTCAGTTCCCAGGTCGGCAATGTGTGTTGCTGATTCTCGGAAGCAGTGTTGATCACTAACCCGCATTTCGGAAGCTTTGTGATTAAGCCAATACCTATCAGTTGCAGCGATGCCTTGATTTCAATGATGCAGGACATTGCCAAGCAGTGGGATAGCATATTATAGTGCTAATTATTCATATGTGTACGTAATGGCACAAAACTATTAAAAAAAGCTTTGCGAGACAATTTCATTGTATAGCGATCATTCTAACATCATCAGCAACATCGTCAGCTGGTCAACGCATATTCTTAATTAGATCTTTTTTTTTCTATTTTTAAACATTCGCACTGGTGGGTAACGAATTGAGAGAAGGGTGCATTTCTTATGAACAGCTATTTTGGCTTAACCCGAGTGCTATCATAGTTTTTCTACAAAAACAAGAAACAATAAACATTGATAATAGAGAAGCTTTGTTACATAGGTTATTGAAGTAAAACAAAACACTAAAATATGTGGAAAATGTAAGTAGGTACTAACATAGGATAAGACGCGGCGCGCCCAGTCCTTAACTCCTGGACCAAGCGCAAACATGGAGCCCTTACATTTCGTCTGGTGCAGGCACTGTCAGGACACGGATGTTTTTTGAAGTACCTGCATTAGATCGCTTAGCGAAGGGCAAGTCCATTGTGCCACTATTATACCGAAAGATACTGCCACAGGTACTGGTCAGCATTGTCTGCAAGAGTGCACGACTTGGGAACTGCAACGCCGCACCCTAACGACGGTGATTAGCTCTGATCTCTTGCTAGCCAGGGTAGTAAAGAAAGGTCATAACTGGGCATCGCTATGTGATGGGTAATTTTATTTTTGTTATGCGGAATACATGCAAAAAACAGTCTCTATAATGATTATATTATTTGATTTGGGAAACGTAGTTAGTATCTATTTTTGTACGAAATAATACGAAATCCACGTGAACGATCTCGCGGGCAAACTGCTAGTTATTGAATAAAGATATAAATGCATATTGCAAATAAGTTTTCCTAAGATAATTACAAATCTGATAATACATTAGGAAAATCAATTCTTATCACAAACAACATGTGAGATAGTAATTAGGGTCATACATTAACAAATTGCTATCGACCAAGCTTTTTGCTAACAGTTCAAATTGACAATAAGCAGAATAAACATGGATCTGCAAAACGATTCAGAAAATGCCCCCGGAAATAATACCGACGTTCTATTGTTCGGCGGATTTGAAGACCCCAAGGTTATAACAAAATTGGGTACCGTAGCGGCGAAAATAGCTTACCATAATTTCCAATGGCGCTTCGTAACACTCGTTATGTATAACACATTGCTGCACATAGGAGTGGAACCGTTTTTGAAGAATTATAACCAGACCGTTTATCTGAAATTGGGCAAGTTTGTACCAAAACATCGGGTTCACGTTCCCCAATTCGTTTTGTTCGGTCAAGAAACTGCAGAAATTATGGAAACTCTCCAGTGGCTCTACGATAATAGCTTCGACAACACAGGAATGTATATTCTTATTTGCACCTCTTCAAATTATAACAAATGTGATGAAACCAAGATGTTCCGATTCTTATCGAAGCTTAACTACGTGAACACTATATTTTTAAAGGGATCTCGTAACGAAAGAGACACTATGGAGTTCACTTATTATCCGGTGTTGGATGGCAATTGCAGAAATGAAAAGCCTATAGAGCTGAAATTTAATTGCAATAACGATTTATGTTTCAAGAATTTGTTTCCGTAAAAACTAAATAATTTACAAAAATGTTCGTTCGTTGTTTCAAGCATCGACCAGCCCCCGATTATGCATCTTCATAATGGCACGTCTAAGCCCTCTGGAGTCGATGGCGATATTTTGAAACTGCTGGCGGAGATCTTGAACGCTACCTTGGTCGTCACAACACCTGAATCTAAAGAGTACGGCCGTTTCATAAACAACAATTGGACCGGTTCTCTGGGTGAGGTATTTAATAAACGTGCTCACGCTTCCATGTGTTCAGCCCCTCTCACTCCCGAAACGAACGGTAATTTTCAAATATCATTTACGTACAATTCCATTGATATTGTGTGGGCCGCGAGATTACCAAAACTAAAGCCGTCCTTGGAAAAATTATTCTATCCCCTGAAAATGTACGTAAGGGTTGCGCTGTTTTTCATTTTTATTGTTATCATATGGATGAATACATTCATGAAAACAAAAATTTGGAGGAGAGTGGAAGGCGTTCTGAATATTGAACCTACGGGAGCTAGCTTATTTTTTTACTCATGGGTGGTGTTTCTCGGAATGCCATTATTGAGGCTGCCTTCTAAATCAACTTTAAGGATTATAGTTATGTCTTGGATATGGTTTTGCTATATCTTCAGAACAGCATACCAAGCGGTTCTCGTCAGCTCTATGAAGTTGCAGCTTTACGAAGATTACTTAGAAAATTTCAAAGAAGTCTTATACAATAGATTCCCATACGGAGGGTTCATGTCATTAAAAGTTTACTATTCAGAAGATCCTGAAATCTTTAACAACTGGCAAATTGTGGATATACCACATTCCTACGATCTTTTGGATAGTATGTTGAATGGTAACTCCGATTTTGTAATAGCATCAAATAAGGACTTCATCATACACTATTTGTTGAATTACAACGGGACAAAACGGTTACAAATAATACCGGAAAAAATTGTAAATAGTCCGGCAGTAATGTACTTTAAGAAGTTTAATCCCATCAAAGCTCCCATAAGCCGTCTCTTGAGCATTATGCTGGAAAATGGCTTCATTGACTACTTTTACGGTGAATATTTGGACCGAGGTAACTACTTGTTTGAACATATAAATAAACAAGATGTGGAGATTCTAAGTTTGACTCAAATCAGTTCCACTTTCATGATACTGATAAGCGGTTGGTTGTTATCGTTTGTATATTTCTTGGTTGAGCTAGCGAGTAAGAAGTGCGAATATCCTGGGTTGATTGTTTTTATGAAGTAGTAGTCGGACAATGCTTAGGTATGAGAGTCAGAAAAGAAAATAATATAATTAAAGTAGATCAAGAATAATTTGTAGAACAGTTTAATATGGAAATGGAAAATTGTAGTCCTGTCAGTACCTAAACTGTATAGTAAAATCTACTTTAATTTTAAAATAAGAATTAAAGTGGTGTTTGTGAAATGCTTTGGCACTACACTGGTAGTTCATGGTTTTATACTCACTTACCGCTAATTGTATGATAGAATGTTTGCAGTCCAATTAATCAATTTTTTAAATATTTGTATGTATACGCTGATTATAATTCATAAACTGTAACCTTCTGTGCTGTATCTATATCAGTTAAATTATGCTTCTCTCAAATTAAAATTATACAATTTCATTGTTGATCTTTCATTTATTCTTTACATTCCCAATGATATTATACATACATAAAAGTAAGCTAAGGAATATTCAGAAGCAACGTTTATTTCAGTGTTCAGTGGCTGCCGAACATACTTATAATACGTGCATAAACTTACCAATGACTATGTAAAATAACAACTTCGCAGTAGTAAATTCAACCCGAAAATTATTTAAAATATTTAAGCTACCAAAAACTTTATTCTGCAACTACTGTAACAAATATTGCTTGCTATTGCCATGAGCTACTACGTCGCGCTCGACACGCTAGACCTAGAGCGCTCCTTATTTACCACAAATGCATCACTTTTATGAGTTATATTGTCTATATTGGCTAGCACAGTCAAACCTATTTTCAGCTATGGAACTAACTGCCTCCGTCCTTCGTGTGCTTTGTGTTCGCGGCGAGGGCAGGCGAGGGCAGCCGCGGGTATCGACGGGCAGACGCGGTCTTTATTGCTTCGCGGTCGAAAAGACTGCCCCACCCCGCCGTCTGCAAAGCGCTTTATTGAATAATAAATTATTGAATAGTTTAAATAACCCCTTCCCCCCTGGATGTGATTGAGTGTAGACGTGTATTTTGTTGTTTAAATATTCGAATTTCTAAACAAAAACATACTTACGGAATGCTGGCTAAGTAAAGCAACAGTAATACCACAAATTTAATAATAATAATAATAAAATGTTTCCCACACTCACACCAATTATCTAGCCCCAAGAAAAGCTTCCTTAAGAAACTCGTTATATGGTTAACTAGACAACGGATAAACATACTTAATATACTTAAATACATACTTATTATACATAGGAAACACCCAGACCCGAAACAATATAGAAAAACAGGTATTTCTAAATTGATCCAACCGGGGATCGAACCCGGGACCTCAGAGATAGCGACACCATGAAAACCGGTGTGCAAGCCACTCGACCAAGGAGGTCGTCTATTCTATATATATAGTCTACCATTAATATGATGTATAATTAATGGTTATACATCATATTCGTCTGATTTTAATAACCAAAATGAAGGTGTAGTCATTTACGTTCGTTTCGATATAGTTCACAGTGTTACCTCACCTCCAGTAGTTGATGCTAACTGTCTTAGCCTAAGTTATGGAAACGAATATACAATCCTTGCCATTTATCGGTCACCTTCGCATAAGAGCATTAATAATTTCTGTAATAGTCTTGATCATTGTATGTCAGCTCTGAAGTGAACCAAATCTGTAATTTAAATTGGCGATATTAATATTAATATCTCCCCAAACAAAAATGACACTAATTGTCACAGATATCTAAATCTCTTAGCACATCACGGTCTACTAGCGGCTCATGTCTTTCCTACTCATAAAGGAAATTGTATTGACCATGTTATGCTTGAAACGGATAAACAAGCTAAAACTTTAGTTCTAGACTCTCTTGTGACAGACCATTTCCCAATAGTATTTTGCTTAAATTCTAAAGTTAAAAGGAGCAAAATAAATACTAAGATCACAAAAATTTATTACCCCTCTCTGATTAATTACTTAGCTAGTATTGATTTTAGTATTGTGTATAATGCTGCTGATGCTAACGAAGCTGCTGTGGCATTTGATAATGTGGTTTCAAAGGCCATAATGACTCACTCTAATGAAACAAAAGTCCCGCATCGCCTTCAATTCAAAAAACCGTGGCTGACCCCGGGACTAGTACCTACGCTGCATTAGAAACCGTGACAAACTACACAAAAAAGTCAAAAAAGATAAAAATAATGCAATACTTCAGGTAACCTACACAAGGTACCGGAATTATTATAACAACCTTCTAAAAAAATTAAAAACTGAATATGAAAAAACTGAATTGTTTAAAAACAACACTATCGACAAGATAATAAATTTAAAACAACCTTCTCCGCCTTCTAGTGAATTACTTAATTTAACTAAAGACCCACTTGAATCAGTCACCTTGGTTAATGAATATTTCGCTGGAGTTGGTGCCAAATTTGCTGGGGAGATTTTGAGCAAACATTCTGCAGGTAGCCTAAGTGCACTTAAAGACAGAAGAGAATCTGTATCACGAAAAGATTCAATGGCACTGTTCGACACGGATAGTAATGAGATTGAAAATATCATTACTAGTCTGAAAAATAGCTAAGAGGTAGGCATTGACAAAATACCTACACTAGTAATCAAAAGTGCGAAAGACGCTCTTATACCTCCTCTCACACATTTATGTAACTTATGTTTGTCTACTGGTGTTTTTCCGGAAGTTTTGAAGAGGGCTTTAGTACACCCTATCTACAAAAGCGGCAACAGAGACTGTGTTGGAAACTATAGACCGATATCGGTGCTAACTGTGATATCCAAGATATTGGAGAAAGTACTTAATAGTAGACTCGTGAAATTTTTAGAATACAATAACATCATTGCAGGAAACCAGTGCGGCTTTATGAAAGGTAAGTCTACTGAGGACGCTACTTTACTACTTACCGAAACGGTAGCTAAACATCTTGATAAGAAATCTAAAGTTATAGGCGTGTTTCTTGATCTGTCAAAAGCATTTGAAACTATCCCTGTTTCCCAATTGCTCTGTAAAATGGAATCGCTTGACATACGTGGGATTTCGCTAGAAATTTTTCGTGACTACCTATCAAATAGAACTCAGTGTGATAAAATAGGAGAATACACAAGTAAAGAAGCAGATCTTTCTTTCGGAGTGCCACAAGGCAGTGTGCTAGGGCCAACTCTTTTTCTTGTGTATCATTATTCATCAATAGCCTGTGCAAAAAATCTCTACCTTTTTGCAAAATTTTCACCTATGCTGACGACACAGCGCTCATTGTGAACGGCAGGGATTGGGAAGAGACTCGATTACGTACTGAAGAGGCACTTCGCGAAATAATGCAATGGCTTAATTGTAATTTACTAACACTGAATGTTGAAAAAACGAAATACATTACATTCTCACCAAGTGTCATTACACAACCACCAAAAGAGTATCAGGTAAGAGCTCACACATGCGATCGAAAAGACGATTGCACTTGCCCTGAACACTTAAGAACGCCTAATGTAAAGTATTTGAGACTAACTATTGCCTACTCAAATGGGGAGAGCACATAAGTAACTTGACTTGTCGCATCAGAAAACTAATACCCGTATTTAGAAAACTTAGAAATTCGGCAGATCGCGAAACATTACTGTGCGTTTACTACGCCCTAGCTCAGAGTCTACTCCAATATTGCATTGTTACGTGGGGTGGCGTCGGAGTTGCATCTATGCTATCCCTGAAACGAGCCCAAAGGGCCATACCAAAAGTGATGTTTGGAAAACCGCAAAGCTGCTGCTTGAAAACCGCTTTTCATTATGTATACTATACTCCGTGAGCACAGAAATGTAGACTTTACTAAAAAATATTAAGTTTAAGTTATGCAGAAACAGAGGAAATCCTTTTAAAGTATTAAATATACTGTACGCTCAAACACACTTCAAGATCATACTCACATACAAACACCCCCCCCCCCCCCCCCCACACATACACCTTAAATGTGGTAACATTTTTTTATCTACTTTATATTATATACATTTAAATATTATTTTTTAACACTTTAATTTGTTTCAAATCGGTTTTTTTCAGTTATGTTTTTTATAATAAATTGTTGTTGAATCATACAGGATCGAAGGCGCTGGCAGCAGTGACAGTTTATACTACCACAGCTGCCAACGTAAATCTCATAAAATTTAATGTTAAAAAATAAAAAAATTGTGTATTGTTATTAGAATAAGAGAATAACTTGTACTTGGAAAGATGAACAAATTATATTCATTAATTATTTAAAAAAAAAAAACTTGTGGCTTATTTAAAACGTAAAACAATTTTTTCAGATACCTATATCCACTGTCCTACAATGTCTTTTGCGCGTCGTAAATCGTAGCTATCTACAAACCGTTCCCAGTTGCCAGTAGGCAAGTAATGTGACTCGAAAAGGTCAGTATGTAATTAATTACAGCCTACATTTTAAAAATATATATTTAATATATGTAAGCTTATATTATATTATTGATTTTAATTTAATTAAGCGGAAGCAGATGCGAGCAGAACAAAACCGGTCGTTGTGGAGATCCTTGGGGGAGGCCTTTGTCCAGCAGTTATTGAACAATAAATTATTGAATAGTTTAAATAACTTGTTGCTCATTTAAAACGTAAAACAATTTTTTCAGATACTTATATCCACTGTCCTACAATGTTTTTAGCGCGTCGTAAATCGTAGCTATCTACAAACCGTTCCCAGTTGCCAGTAGGTAAGTAATGTGGCTCGAAAAGGTCACTATGTAATTACAGCCTACATTTTAGTTAATTTTTTCCGTTAGCATCGTGTAATCGGGCCGGTGGCGCTGCCAAGTCCTATAATTGCCGCCGCTGAATGACCGATCGGGCCATCCCGCTCGGAGCAGAGCCAAATGCATTACACGAGACAGCCTCTGCTCCGTCGCCTGCAGACTGGGCCTTAGCCGACCATCGTAATTATGAGGCGACTGCGACTAGGTCAATCATCTTGAATGGTAAAGGAAGGACAGATCTTTCCCATACTTCTAAAGTTTAAAGGACTTTTTCCACTTGACCGTATCATTGAAATGACCATGATCAAGACCAAGACCGTGCTAGGAACGTGTCAGGCAAAAAATATTTTCTCTTCAGTAGCTCAAACATGTAGGTTTTGCTGCCTAAAATCAATGAGTGAGACCAAGATACTTTTTAATTTTTTTTTCAGAAAGCCGCGAATATCTTATTCAGCCTTGGGTTAATCATACAATTGGAAACATTCACACTCTATCTCTTTCCCGCCATTAGAAAGAGAGAGAGAGAGACAAAGACCAGCCCTTTCGAAAGTCCAATTTTGAATTCGACCTCAAAGACAAACACGTTCGGAATCTCGTACTAACTAAAGAAATTTTGCAAAAAGATAATTATGTCTTTTAATGTAATTTATTGAATGTTTAACTTATTGTTGTATTTAAACGAAAATAAGTATATACTGCAAATAAAACTGATATTTAACCTGTAAATATTTATTTCTAGTTTCAATAATGTTACGTAATATATTTTATCTACTAAAGTGTTCTCGCTGCTGAAGGGAAAGTTATGTGTGTTACACGAGAGCAAAGTTTTTTGCATCTCGTGCCTTTAAATCCCTCGCCACACTCAGGAAAATCAGCACTCACAGCAAAAAAACGACTTTGCTCTCTTGTTGTACAAATAACTATTTTTGTATTGAAAATTATGAGACTATGCCCACTAGACCGTTCCGTCACCGACCAACACCGTCATCAACAATTGTTGGCGAGAATATTTTGCCGCTACCGATACGCTGTGCACGGGTAAGAACGCTGTTGACGTTGTAGTGGGCATGTGGTCCGTGTTGTGCTACTTTCCGTGCCCGATACGTTATTAGCACGGTAATGGTATACTATAGTCAAGTGGGCGAAGATTTCATGGCTTCTTAAAGCAGATGGTTCTTGGGTAACTGTGAATTGTTTTATAATTTAAACTTCCACAGAAGGTTGTTGAAATGCCTTTACATAAATTTAAAACACGTGTAAAAAACCCTTCATAAAGGTTCTTCCCTCAAAGGTTATTTCAAAGTATAAGATTATGTTAAAGATAAAAATATTCATAGATATAGTTTTACATACACAGTAGTGCACGTCAAATTACTGGTAGGTATGTTTTTCTTTCTTTTACTAAACCGGAGAAAGAATTAGCCCTTACAGAGTTCCTTGCGGTTTCTTCTTGGTACGAGGAATCCGCCGTAGGGTTTACAAAGCCATGGGTGTGGTATAGATTTACCGTTCAAAAAATACTTAAAAAGTTTTTCTATTTTGATTCTAGCTTTGTACATTACTTTTTTCACTTTCTATCTTACGTACTTCTTTGTAACGCGCTGTCTTTTGAATTGCTTGAAATCAGGAAGGCTACGAGTGGTCTCGTAGCCTTCCTGTAAACTCGTAACGCTTTTAAAAGGGTTATATTTAATCGATCACCAAACTAACCTAACCTAACCCTCAAAAATACTAAGTTAGCACCTAAAAATACAAAGTTAGCACCTAAACTACTATTTAGATGCTAACTTAGCATTTTAGGTGCTAGCCTACTATTTTTTTGTGGATCAATTTATTATTTCTCCTTTTAAAATGATATTGTTCTAGCTGTTTTTAATATTACCATAACAGAATCAACCCATTAAAGTCTTCTTTGTATATTTGTAAAACTTGTATTTCATGTAGATTTTATTCTATATATAAAGTGCACATTTGTCATGTTTTCCACTCTCTCCTTTTATAGTCTAACGTGTTTTGTGTTTACGAACTACGAACAGTGTATGTTATGTTATTTCCAAATATATTTTTTTCCAGGTTTCTTCTCCCAAATCTATTTCAAAAAATGTTCATTGGTACAAAGTAGCACATAGGCCCTACACCGCCACGATGGGTTAAAGCGAGATAAATGGGTTCTAGCGATCGCCAAATTACTACTAAAACAATAATACAACCTGGTTAGTCAATAGTAGATAAACTTTTTAGCTACTGTCAAAACGATTTTTTTCTATCGACATTTTAAGGGACAATAGAACCTTGACGTTACTATTTTGTTTTTGTTCCGTCAACTGAGTGTTTATTATTAACTTTTTAAATAACTGACATTAACGGTTAGGTCAAATAAAATTGCTTTAATGTTTTAAACCAATTAACCCCCATCAACTACAGAGATGACTTGATTTTAATGATGGAGGTCTATGCCCAGCAGTGGAATAGTTATAGGCTATTTACTACTTTCTGATGTTTTATAGAACTGTTTTTCATTCATTTATATCGTTTAATTTTCCGGAATTAATTAATGTTGTTGTAAAAATCCCTAATTTAATGACAATAAATAAAATAAAAACCGTGACAGTAATTTCTTGTCCTTCTTCCAAGTTAACGTCAGCCATAAGATCCAGGATACGAGGCATATAAATAATTGTGTTCAGTTGCCAACACAATATCTTGGCTGCGCCACAGAGTGCATAATATACTTATATGTATACAAAAAAAATGCTCTGCATTTACGGCCAAGCGAGCCAACGAGGCGAACGACCGTCAAATACACGCGGCCGGTTGCACCGAACAGCTTTACGGTTTTAGTTTAACTTCCTAAATGTTTACAATGATGCCAAACTCATATAGAACATCTGTTTAATTAAAATAAGTTAATTAAATTAACACCTCACATTAGATGAAGTTAGCGGTGTTGGTGTCACAATTAATCATAATAAAATAGTTATTGTAATTTAAGAAAAATTTAAAAAATATATCATTACCTGAGGAGCTCGATGACGCAGTGGCTAACGCGCTTGTGTTGCGATTGCTAAGGTTAAGCAACTTTCGCAAAGGCCGGTCGTCAGATGGGTTGTCACGTCTGTAGTGCGTGAGCAAATAAGTAATAATAAATAAAAATAATAATTCCAGATTTACAAATTTAATAGAGGGTCGTGAAGGTTGGCCAAGGTCACACTTAGTTACGGTCCAGAATACCGCACTCTCCTGATTCTTCCCGAGTCCTGTGCGAAGGCGAAAGGCAGTCCTCCTCTTCTCTGCTCCAGCCGCTGCGGAAGGGCACCGGGAGTAGTTGTGGGCCCACCCACAACTCCCAAGCCACGAAAGCCGGTCTCCACTACGAAGACTCCGGGTATTGTGTGGGATTAGTTACCCCGGTAGGAGTTCCTGGAACGCGAGGACGCATTTAGTGCTTGAGCCACCTGAGCCAAGGAACAAGGGAACCCTAGGTTCATGAGGCAACTAGACTACTGCTTTAGCGCTAGTAAGGTGAAAGGAGACTCAAGGCGGTTCTAATAAATTAAGAAGGCAGAAACGGTTACAAATGCTAGGCACACAGAAGAACTCATGAAGAAAACACAGTCAGGTTATGGCAGGATGACTACTAAGGCAAAGCAAATTACAATTACGTAACAGTGAAACCGTTAAAGATTTTAATTTTAAAGTGCACAATCATCTTATATTCTTTACTACTATAATTCAATACTATTACTATTACTATTACACAGCAAAATAAGTAGAAAACATTATTTGCACAACTTACCCAGTATGGGAACACTAAAACACTCAAAAGTTTATAATTATAGGGATCGAGTTCAAAACCGTTAGCGTACGTAAGTAAATGCAAGGCGCTCGCGCATCAGAGCGACGTGCGGTTGCTTCCAAAACAGTTTGAGTCTGAGGTAGAAACCGCGAGAGGGGAGCGGCCGGCTGGTCGGTGCGCGGTGCGCGGTGCGCAGGCGCATTCCCCGCGTCTCACCCCGCGCCCGCAGCCCCCACCCGTCGTCGGAACAGTGTCTAGTGTAGCAAGCGGTCAACGAGATAATCGTTTATTAAATGTAAAATATTCGTTTTAGTAACGCTACGTTACATTACCCCCTTCTCTAGGAAAAGGATTTTGACTACAGCAAAATCCTCACTAGCAAAAAAAATCCTATTTCAAATTGGTTTGGCGGCCTACTATCTTCAAATCTTTAATATGCCACACGCCAAGTTCACGGCCATTTAAGTCCTCTAAGACATAAACCAATGGCGAGCGTTTTGCCTTAATTTTACACTTTTGGAACTTCGGCGCCAATTTTTTACTAAAGTGAGCATTTTTATCGCTCTGAAAATAACACCGTTTCCATACAATATCTCCAACCTCAAATGTAGCTTCTTTACGACGCAAGTTATAGTGTTGTGTATTCTTTACATGAGCATGCCAAAGGGAAGCTTGGACCTTGTTAAAGATACTGGTCAGGTGACCAATATTTTCAGCATAAGCATCTCTCGGTAAAAAAATTAACTCAGGGTCATCATTTTCAATATAATGTGATCCACAAGTTACCAACTCTCTGCCATGAACCAGGAACGCTGGAGTAAATCCAGTGCTTTCATTAACCGAATTATTTATTGCGAATTGTATTTGTGGTAGGTTAAGATCCCAAGTTCTATGATCATCATTAACGAAAGTCGAAACAGCCGTGACTATGGTCTTATTATATCTCTCAACCGTATTTATCTGAGGAGTATATCTGGGTGTAAAATTAACTCTAGGTATCTTATATTTTTTAAATAGAATATCCAATTCTCGGCTAATAAACTGAGCTCCATTATCTAGTATAACAGTCTGAGGAATGCCGTGAACTAGAAAAACTTCGTTTTCCAAGTGTTTGCTAACCAGATCCGCTGTAGCTCTACGAAGTGGGAAAAATAAACAATATTTGGAGAAACAGCACGTGACAACAAAAATATACTGGTTCTGCTTTCTTGTGTTGGGTAAGGGTCCAACCAAATCAATCGACAAAGCCTGAAATGGACGTACAATGTCCTTCGGCCTACCCATCTTTCCTAAGGTACCATGGGTAGGTTGTTTATATGCGAGACATTTCTCGCATTTGGAAATAAACTCAACAACGTCAGAATGCATACCAGGCCAGTAAAAACGAAGTGCCAAGCGCTTATATGTCTTGAACACGCCGAAATGCCCAGCAATAGGCTCCGAATGACACTGTTTTAAAGCTTTCTCCTGCTTTTCTTTAAAAATAACCTCCTTCCAAGCAAATTCGGAAGATAGCACGTTATTGCTCTTCATGTACCTGTAGAGGACATTATTTTCCACCCTGTAGTTAGGGAAACTAATCGGTGACTGTTGACATCCGTTGAAAATTTTCAGGTACCAGTCGTCATTAGTTGCTGGGGCATCAGCAAGAGGAATGGGACCGTCAACAATGTCTAGAGGCACACATCTTGAAAGGGCATCTGGAATTACATTGTCCTTGCCCCGCCGATGTTTAATTTGAAAATTGAAGGCTGAGAGACGAACACCCCACCTAGCAAGACGGCCCGTTGGATTCGTTAGTGAAAGGAACCATTTGAGCGAAGAGTGATCGGTGTAAACTGTAAATGTTTTGTCTGTTTCTAAATAACATCGCCAGTGTTCAAGAGCGGTAAGCACAGCAAGAGCTTCCCGCTCTGTTGTACTGTAGTTCCGTTCAGGTTTACTTAAAGAGCGACTCATATATGCTATTGGATGTTCGACACCGTCAATAGTCTGGACCAACATTGCACCAATGCCAAAGTTACTGGCGTCTGTATGCACTTCAAACGGTTCGTCAAAATTAGGGCAAGCTAGTACAGGTGCCTGAATCAACTTAGACTTAAGTTCAAGAAAAGCCTTATCAGCTTCTGTAGACCATTGGAAAGGGGGACCATTTTTTTTGCTAGAAGTAAGTCTATTCAGTGGGCCCGCAATAGTACTAAATTGGGGAATGAAACGCCTATACCATGACGCGGTTCCTAAGAAACGTTTCACTTCCTTTCTACTCGAAGGGGTAGGGAAGCTTAGAATTGCTTCCACCTTATCTGGATCTGTCCGCAAACCCTGAGCATCTACTAAATAGCCCAGATAACGCAGAGAATTTCTAAAGAATTTACATTTTTCGAGTCCAACAGTGAGATTGGCGGTGCGTAATTTTTCAAAAACTTGACGAAGTAATGTAACGTGTTCATCAAATGTCTTACTTATGATAATAATGTCATCGAGATAGGCAAACACTTTAAGCTCAAATTCAGGGCCAAACAACAGATCCACTAGTCTTTGTTGTGTAGCTGGCGCGTTAGTGAGACCAAAGGCGGTAACTTTAAACATGAAAGTGCCACGACCAGGAATATAAAAAGCTGTCTTTTCGCGATCTGCCTCCTTGATTAAAATTTGCCAGAAAGCTTTAGATAAATCTACGCTTGATAGGTATCTAGCATCTTTCAAATTGTCTAAAATTTCAGATACATAAGGCAGACTATACGCATCTTTTTTGGTAATTGAGTTAAGCTTCCGGCTATCTAAACAAAAACGCGGTTTTCCATCTTTTTTTTCTACTACTAGTACTGGTGAGGACCAAGGGCTTTCGCAAGGCTCAATAACATCGAGAGCAAGCATCTCATCAACTTGCTCGGCAACAATTTTCTGCTTTTCAGGCGACATGCGGTAATATCGTTGCCTGATTGGCTCTGCATCGCCTGTATTGATGTGATGCTTGATCAATTCAGTCCTAACCAGGCCTCGTCTCTCAAAAGAAATTTCATTAAATTTATCAACAACGGTGTTGGCAATTAGCTTTTGAGAATCATCCAGATTAGCGTAGTCATACAAGTGAATTTTACTCGAATCAGAAATTTCGGAAAGACCGGGGTCATCCGTGAACAAGTTTTCTTTTGAGGATAGATACCTAGGACACAAGTTAAATATATTCCAAAAATCTATTCCCAAAATTAATGTAGTATCGATAGTCGGTATGACGTGCGCTTTTATAATAGAAAACTTATCTTCAAAAGACACAGGTAACAGAATATAACCAAGGGACGCTATCCTTTGACCACCAGCCGCAGTGACAGTTATCTTATCTTCAGTGCATAACACAAAACCTAACCGCAGCAGGCGTTCGTGAGCATTGTTACCTAAAATAGTTACAGCAGATCCAGAATCGAGTAAGCCGTACAAGGTTAAATCACTAGGGTTTTTAATATAAATTTTGACATAGGGGCGCGGATCTTCTTTAGGTTTATGGTTCAAAATTGCAGAAACGGATGACTTGGAACAAAAGTTTTTTACAGTTAACAACCAATCTTTCCAGTCCGCGCTTTCTCTGTAATTAATTGGTGGTCTTCTACAATTTTGAAAAATTAGTTTTTTGGTTTTGGTTTGCAGTTGGGACAGTCAGGAGTCCGAACCTCCTTCTTACCGCATTTAAAACAAAAAATCTTACGCTCTGCAGTGCAATCTCTCATAGAGTGTGTATCTGAACGGCAACGATGACAATAAGATTTCCCGATCTCAGAAACACCTACTTCAGAAGACTGAATTTCGGAAGTCCTAAATCCCTGATTTTGAACAGGTTCAAACCGTTTTGACGAGGCAAACTGAGTGTTACGTCCATAAACAACATTTTGCTGATAATTACTTTTGCGCTTAGAAGACTGGTAACAAAACTCAGGAGCCAAAGCATACGAAGTTACGACCGGAGGCTCTTTAAAGTTTTCAGAACGTCCCTTGATACATTCGAAATTTCGACAGATTTTCCTAAGGTCATCGATAGTTTTTAAGTGAGAACTAGCCGCTATAATAGTCGAATAACAAGGTCGAATATTATGTAAAAGGATTTCAAGTTTAGCATCTTCTTGTAGAGGGTTGCTCAAGCGAGAGAACATTCCCTCCATTATAGCCAGGTAGACAGTGATTCTCTCGTCCTCGCCCTGCGTACGCTGGCGAATTTCGAGAGACATACGATAATCATAGTCCGGGAGATCAAAATCATCTTTAAGGCATACCATTAGAGCCTTCCAGTCATTAATTTTATTTTTTATCGCGCGAAACCAATGAAGCGCATCGCCAATAAATAAATCAGTTGCCGAACTTAGCATTTTACTTTCAGAAATTCCCCTAGAACTCCGAAATTCTTCTAATTTTATAATAAAGGAACGTACACAAGTTTTACCATCATACTTTAATTTCGACAGCTCTCCAAACATGCCACGGTCACAAGAAACGGAAATGTTTAATCCGTCTAGGTTATTTTTATCTATGCCGTCATCCTCAGATGAGCTTGTAAAAGTTTTAGCTTCAGTAACATCATCTATAGTTAATCCTGAAAACATATTGGAAAGTGATTCATAACTTTCTTTTACTTTGCCTAGTGAAGAGAGATCGTCTGTGGTTCTGGGTTTTGTTATTCTCTGAAGTCTATAATAAACATGATGCAAAAGAGACTTCGTTCTTTCAAAAAGTGAGTTCTCGTGACAAGTTTTAAGTGAATTTAGGTTAGTCTTAATCTTTTCTAATGTTTCTTGCGACCCTTTGACATCCTCTATTAATTCAAAAACAGATTCTATAATTTCGTCCGACGAATAAAGTTGTATTAATTTAGTTACTTGACGACGTAAACCCGCTACATTATCCGATGGAGACTCCCCCCTTATGGCAACCTCATACATCAGTTCTGATTTTTGAAGCAATAAATATTTAATAGGTTTAGCCATATTTTTTTTTAACCGTATCTAGAAATTAGGTAAATAACAAAATAAACAAGAAAATAAATAGTGCTTAAATTATTATCCTCATGTATGCCCAGATAATATCCGTGACTAGGTATGTTGTGCAAAAATTAAAAACTATAAAAAGCAGTAACAATAAATACATATAAAACTGGCCAAATAATATCCGCTCTGTAACAATTATTACCTATTCTATTCTAATAAAACGATACAAAAATAAATAATGAATAAAAATTTTAATTAATGAAATAAGATAAAACTACCAGTTTAAATAAACAATTTCATTGCAAATGTATTAATTCTTCTTTTAAAAGAAAAAATTAATTAATTTCATTTTGATTTCATTTCGAAAAATAAAAAATTGATTAAATCTTCTATAAAAAGATAACAATAATGTTAATTAAAAAAAATGTATACTCTATTCAAGACAGCTTAATAATATTCAGAATTTTATTACTAATCACTGAGGCACTACACTATTAATTTGTATCGTTTTCACACATATCACAAACACACACCAAGAAAACCAACACCAGTACAAAGCAACTAAAGAAGCAAATCGAAACCAAGTGTGAATTACCTTAGACCACGTATAGGGGCGCCATTGTCACGTCTGTAGTGCGTGAGCAAATAAGTAATAATAAATAAAAATAATAATTCCAGATTTACAAATTTAATAGAGGGTCGTGAAGGTTGGCCAAGGTCACACTTAGTTACGGTCCAGAATACCGCACTCTCCTGATTCTTCCCGAGTCCTGTGCGAAGGCGAAAGGCAGTCCTCCTCTTCTCTGCTCCAGCCGCTGCGGAAGGGCACCGGGAGTAGTTGTGGGCCCACCCACAACTCCCAAGCCACGAAAGCCGGTCTCCACTACGAAGACTCCGGGTATTGTGTGGGATTAGTTACCCCGGTAGGAGTTCCTGGAACGCGAGGACGCATTTAGTGCTTGAGCCACCTGAGCCAAGGAACAAGGGAACCCTAGGTTCATGAGGCAACTAGACTACTGCTTTAGCGCTAGTAAGGTGAAAGGAGACTCAAGGCGGTTCTAATAAATTAAGAAGGCAGAAACGGTTACAAATGCTAGGCACACAGAAGAACTCATGAAGAAAACACAGTCAGGTTATGGCAGGATGACTACTAAGGCAAAGCAAATTACAATTACGTAACAGTGAAACCGTTAAAGATTTTAATTTTAAAGTGCACAATCATCTTATATTCTTTACTACTATAATTCAATACTATTACTATTACTATTACACAGCAAAATAAGTAGAAAACATTATTTGCACAACTTACCCAGTATGGGAACACTAAAACACTCAAAAGTTTATAATTATAGGGATCGAGTTCAAAACCGTTAGCGTACGTAAGTAAATGCAAGGCGCTCGCGCATCAGAGCGACGTGCGGTTGCTTCCAAAACAGTTTGAGTCTGAGGTAGAAACCGCGAGAGGGGAGCGGCCGGCTGGTCGGTGCGCGGTGCGCGGTGCGCAGGCGCATTCCCCGCGTCTCACCCCGCGCCCGCAGCCCCCACCCGTCGTCGGAACAGTGTCTAGTGTAGCAAGCGGTCAACGAGATAATCGTTTATTAAATGTAAAATATTCGTTTTAGTAACGCTACGTTACAGGGTGACCAAAAATGTATGATCTCGAGCTCCTCCGTGCTTCAGAAGGCAGGTAAAGCCTTTGGTCCCGGCTGCTTTAGCAGTCGTTAACAACCACCAATCCGCACTGGGCCCTCGTGGTGGTTTATGGCCCGTTCTCCCTATCCATCCATAGGGAAGGCTCGTGCCCCAGCAGTGGGAACATAAAATGGGCTTATGATAACTTTAGGTATATGATATTGAGAAACATACGCAATGGCGAGACTGACCAATGTAATAAAAAATACTCCACATAGAAAGAGGCTACCTCTATCTTTCTCTGTTCATACATAGTTGAACAGTATGACTCACCTCGTTTGTCACCAGAAGCACAAAATAAGGAAACTGCAGAAGGTAAGCTTCATACATACCGCGCTCGAGCAACGCATCATCATCCCCCATTTCCGTAGGCCCACACATGCTTTATCGGACCCCCCAAATCAGTTATCACCTGACCTGGGTTGCCTACTTGTGGCACAGGACACTTCGTCACAGTTAAGTCAGCCGACATAGGCAGCATCACCACAGAATAATATGCAGATTGAGCGCGCCCCACGGGGGGGCGCGCCGACTTCACCACGGCGTGCACTCTGATTGAGTAACGCCAACGTCGCCTCCCATCCACGGGAAGCGACCGTTCCGTCAGCCTATGTAGCCCTTTAAAGGCTACAAGCATTCCCAGGGGGTGCTTAGTCAGTCGGGGTCTGACACAGGCTATCTCTACCGCTTGAGGTAGAACCGTACATGTAGTATTTACCTCCTTCCACCGCTGGGTTGCTAGTTTTAGCAGATTGGTGCCCTATCTGCGGGGTCAAAAAAAAGCAACGCACACATACCCTCCTACGACACTCGACCTCGTAGACCCTCTCACGGACACGGAATCTCGCAACAGCTGCGCTCGAACTGTTCCGAGTGTTCCAAGTTTTCTATGAAGGTTACCTTCTGCAGTCACCTTATTTTGTGCCAGAAGGCACTGCTTCAATGCTATGCAAATTCACGTTTTCGTCAACTTCGTCGAGTAGTCTATAAAATTCGCACTCAGGACATTGACACCGAATTTAGACTTTAGGACAACTTTTTTGATGCAGTTTTGTCTAGGTTAGGCACGGCTGTAGAACGCAAAAAAAAACAAATAAGGAAGAGGGTAGATCGTTTTGTCTGCTCATTCTCACCCGCATTATCTTCTGTACATCCGTGATCATGGCACATGCAACTGTACGGAATATCGGATACTCAACAATAAAAACCATGGTAAGAATCGCGTTAATAATTACTCTAATACATGTGATCGTAGTATAAAAAGTTATATAGTTATATCAATCTATAAAATAGATCAATATAGAATAGACCATAAAAATATCCTTTTAGTTTCGAACTTCCCTTATTGAATTGAATCTTAAATTCCGAACTGGTAGGCTACTCTTGACGCAAACTCAATCTCAATACAATTCCAATGCGATTAATATGTATCGATATTGGGATAAGTTTAGCAATTTCGGAACGCCCCATCTCGATAATAATTTGTTTACTCTATTTCCACGCAATTTAATTCCAATATAGCGCTATTATCGCTTTTAAGAGTGCCATTTGAATTTTTTAGATTTGGGATTGAAAATTGATTATTGCAATTGTGTTTCAAGAGTAACCCACCTGCCCCCCAATTCTGCTATTTATTTTGATCTGAAACGGATCTGAAACGGATCTGAAACGCTATAGTTTCAATGTTTTCGCTATTCTGCTAACTACGAAATCAACGCTATAGTATAGTAGTTATCAGAATACGAAAATGTTGAAACTATAGCGTACTCGTATTCTGCTAACTACGAAATTAACTCTATAGTTTCGTAGTTAGCAGAATAATAAATGTTGAAACTATAGCGTTCCAGATTCGTTTCAGATCAAAATAAATAGCAGAATTGGGGGGCTGGTGGCATGAAGCTGTAGATATAACTACAGCTTCATGACTGGTGGTAGATTCAATAGTTTATTCTATATACATTTTTTAGTTTTTTATTATTTTTTGGATTTTATGATTTTGAAGTCAAAAGTGCCTGTGTTGAATATATTGACTTTGACTTTGAATTACCTATTTTAAATTGCCTGTAAAAAAAAATATTTATTCATAAACATGCTACGTTTCAAGTTTATAAAAATAAACTTCAGCTAAATAAAATCACAAGCAGTTTATATATTGCGGTCAATTGCGTTAGATATTCACTGACGTCTATCGGCGTTGCAACTTGATTTATACTTATGAACTTAATAGTTAATGAGAAATAATAAATTGATCCACAAAAAAATAGTAGGCTAGCACCTAAAATGCTAAGTTACCATCTAAATAGTAGTTTAGGTGCTAACTTAGTATTTTTGTGGGTTAAGTTAGGTTAGTTTGGTTAGACCCCTTCAGGGGTCCGGACTGTCGTAATGGCTTTCCCTGGGTCAAAAAAAAAAAAAAAAAAAAAAAAAAAAAAAAAAAAAAAAAAAAAAGGTTAGTTTGGTGATCGATTAAATACAGCCCATAGTTAATTACTTAAATAATTAATAAAGATATTTGCCTTACACAACAGACACTTAAATGTAACAATACAGTAGCGCCTTTAAAAAACATCCTTTAGTTTTTCTTTAAGCAATAAGTTAGCAGAAGTACAAGAGAAAAGTATTTTATTTTCCACCGTCGTCGCTTGAAGCTTCCAGCGGGCAAAAGCCGAAGAAAAACAAGACCATTTGAAACACTATAACCAAGAAAGGTTTTTAATTACGTTTATCTAGAAAGTTCTGTTATCTGGTCGCACTATCGCGAGTAATGCCGTTTTGAAAATACTCAGCTTAAGTTCAAAGGGAGAAGAGAAGGGTGAATTTGTAAAAAATGTGAGCATGTAACCTATAAATTTAATTAAAACACACTACGCTTACGGCATTGTAGCCTCTAGAGGTAATCCTACTTGGTCATAAACTGTTTTATCATAAAATAGAAATAGATCTTAGAATCTTCATTCCACGAATTTTACGGCCAGTAAGACTGGCTTACAAGCTCAGCTCAAAATTCGATTGCCTCATAACATATTTAAAATAATATTATATAAAATAAAAATTTAATGTGTTTGAAAATCATATTTTAAAATAAAATTAAAATGTATATTAATATGGTAGAAATGAAGCCTGAAACAAAGCTCAAAAGGTAAGCTTATATTTTTTCAACCATAAGGCCTCCCCAATTACAATATTGCATTTTGACTTACTATTAAAAAATTTGAGATTATTAAGATTTTTAATAAAATAAAACATTAAAATACTGCAATCGGCCATTTTGACTGAAACTACAGCGCATGACGTCACGCTTAGGTAAACTCCGCTCATCCGCTGTCAATACTGTCCTTCACTTTGTTTTGTTGTTGTGAATACTACTGATTACGCATTTGGATTGATTTTTTATTCGTTTACGTGTGAGTTATCGACTCCACTCGACTATAACAATGGAACCAAGCTTTGTTAAGGCAAACAGCTAAAATTTGCCCAGGATTGATGCCTTGATGTTGGGCGATTTCCTCGCAACAATAAAGAATTTCACTCGTCTGAGTTTAGAAACGTGAAACTTCCTTGTAAGTAAATTTTGGATTTATTTAACTTCACCACTAGTTATAACCAACTTAGATAATAATCAAACTCGTTTTGAACTCATGCGAGTTTATTTTATTTTACTTTCATAGGTTATTTTTACTATAAACTTGATTACGTCGGCGTCGTTCGAGTTTCACCATGCGAGCTTTAACCACTTAACTCTTATTATTTTCTTGTTTGGAATATGTACAAACACTTTGTTAGGTGTTCTTATTGATGTGTTTTTACACTGAGGTACTTTA
This sequence comes from Eudonia mercurella, assembly GCA_963082485.1. Taxonomy (NCBI): domain Eukaryota; kingdom Metazoa; phylum Arthropoda; class Insecta; order Lepidoptera; family Crambidae; genus Eudonia; species Eudonia mercurella. Next base: position 9,081,328 of record OY720028.1, read on the forward strand.
CACCACTTATAAACTTTGGAATTCATTTATATCACACGAATTAATTAAATGTTTGGTTTACTTTCTTCGCTACGCATAAACACAGTGACAATGCAATTACATGTTTACCTAAGCGTGACGTCGGAGCCGACGCCTTGAAGATGAAGCTAAGAAAACCCAACCAAGGTATAAAAAATAGAGCTGATACCCTCCATCATTGGTTCTTGGAACGGCCTTAAAAGTATTGGATATATTATTTAAGTTAAAGTAAAAGGGCTAACCAAATGCCAGCAATAAATACTAAGTATACCTATATAAATGGGATCAAAAAAGATCCCGATGGGTCGAAGTGCTACTGAGAGAGAGAGAAACCACAGCGGGCCTTATAAAGATAAGACAAGATATCTATATATTAATACGTGAAGCAAAAATTTTGTACCCGTTCTTACGAAAATTGCGCGGACGGAGGAGTATGAAATTTAGCACACTTATAGTTTATATAGAGAAGGTTATCCGAATGTTAATATTTTTTTAAACTATGCATAAAAAATACATTCAATCAACAAAAACAACATTACACACACTACCATGTATTTGACACACACGTACCTATTGTTTGTCTTTAATGCGGCCGACATCTGTCAATGCCTTAGAGCATTAAACCAACGTCAATGCCAATCAATGCCAATTAAATGGGTATAAATAAATACGCAAAAATAATAAAATAAGTAATAATAATATAAATAATAAATAAAATAAGCAAAAACTTTGTACCCGTTCTTACGAAAATTGCGCGGACGGAGGAGTATGAAATTTCGCACACTTATAGTTTATATAGAGAAGGTTATCCGAATGTTAATATTTTTTTTAAACTATGCATAAAAAATACATTCAATCAACAAAAACAATATTACACACACTACCATGTATTTGACACACACGTACCTATTGTTTGTCTTTAATGCGGCCGACATCTGTCAATGCCTTAGAGCATTAAACCAACGTCAATGCCAATCCAAATTCAAATTCTATCATTTTTAATTTTTAATTGCTTAGGATACAATCCGTGGAGCCTAAATAAAATTACGGTCGAATTTCGACCACTGGGCGGCCACTAGTATACTTAAATGGGTATAAATAAATACTAAGTATAAGAATAAGGTACTGTAACACCCCGGATGGGTCGTCACTTAAGGTACCGGGTTTTATAGAATAATAATGCTTTACAGCTTCAAATATTTATATTAGTTTTAACATGTGATAATAATAATCTATTCGTCGTCGCGGCCCGTCAAAGAGGCCGCGATGTTCTTCTTTTTCTCTTCCACTTTTTCTTCTACTATGTTTGAATGCAGGCCACGCCGACTGCCAGTAAGCATGCCCGAGCAAGGAGTCTCGGTTGCTAGAGTACCTACGTTATTCTTCCTAGTTTTCAATAAAGGCGTAGTAGTAACCGCTAAAACGTAATATCAGAATGTTAAACGACTCACTCGAGATATTTAAAAACTTTTTTCATAGCACTCTACATCTCTAAGGCTTCTAGTAGACGACATGCAATTACAAGGCATTTTTTACTTAAGAAATTGGACAACACAAGATTATATCACAATTATATCGTCGTCTTTGCGAATCTTAAACATTTTATGTACATCATCATCATCATTATCATTTCAGCCAAAAGACGTCCACAGCTGGACAAAAGCCTTTTAGGCATGTACAAAATTACCAAATTAAACGCTTCCCATTTTGAATAAGTTAATATTAAGGTAGGTATGTAAGTAGTTAAGATATGAAACAGCATTCGGCGTGTACCTAAATGGAACGGCGAAAGATCGCGACGCCTTCTGCCGCATACGAAAATAAAATGTCAAGAAACCGCTTCGTTCTCAATCGCGCAAAAAGATAGTCGCCTGCTAGATGCCTAAGATAACAGCAAAATGATAAAACTTGATAGTTATTAGGACGAAATAAAAACAGTTGAAGTTAACGCATGCGCAAGAGAGCACTCTGCCGGCCGGAGGCTGAAAGAGTATTTCACTCAGTCGAAGTGGCGATTCTGAACAGCATTGTACTGGCCTCACGCGAAATGACTCGTTGAACTGTGCGTACGAATGAAACTTTTGGCGCGATCGCGAACGCGAACTTTTCGTTATTGTGATTAATGAGAACGTGTGAAAAATGGTATTCGTAAATTTCTCATTTCACCATTTTGATAGTTTTCAAGTTTTGTCGTAAAGTGAAATATACTGCTAACATGAATGTTATAAAGTTAATTGTATCGGCGTTCCTGTCTTGCGTTATTGCGGCAAAAGGTACTATATTGACAAAATTTTTTTTTCCTTGAAAGAATCCAAGAATTGTCTATGTTTAAGTTGAATTGTATAATAGGAGTACTTTTGTAGGTACGTTGCCTCATTAAAGACCCTAACTTATTTAATAAAATAAATATAAAACATGCTTTGTTCTGTAACAGATATATAAGGTAGCAAAAAGATACCGAAATTTTAGATAATATTATATTCAACTGTGTACGAGGCCAAATTAATTAAGTCTATGTCTTAGTTTTGTGTGTTTTTTAATCACAAAAATGTTTCGCTTTTGTTAGCTTACTAACAATGAATGGTGTGTTCTTGTCATTCATTGTGAAATATAATGAAATGAAATGAGATAATTTATTCACACAAAATAGACATAGTTGGTGACATTATATCATTATTGTACGTCCGTTTTACCAGGGCATGTAAATATCCATTTAAATTTAAATTCAATTGAAATGTATAGGTACTTAAATCTAATTAAATTAATGCTTTAATAATTGTAATAATTATGAAATACACATTCAGTAAATTAATAAGTGATGTCATTATTGTTCATGAAAATTTTTAAATAAAAACATTTCATTAAATTCTACTTTGCTTAAATTAATAGAACCTGGATAACCGAGCTTTGCTCGGTATTTTTATACGGATAAAACGACGTTTTCTAGAAATGAAACCTAGCTAGCTCGATTTATCGCCCCCAAAACCCTCTGCATACTAAATTTCATGAAAATCGTTGGAGCCGTTTCCGATATTCAAGTTATATACATACATACATACATATATACAAGGATTGCTCGTTTAAAAGGTATAGAGATATTTATCGTAGTGGAACCGGTGATCGACACAGTAAGTCAAGGGTGCGACACCAGTTTTCGTCACGAAAAAAAAATATAAATGTTATTGAATAACAGTTGGGAAGACCATTTGATTGGTCAGTATGTAATTGTTACTAAAGTAAAAATTCTGTTACTGATTTTCATTACTCATTACGGTCAAAACACCCCCACACAGCACCATCTTTTATGAGTGTTATTTTACCGTCCAAGCTGTTTGTCTCTGGAATTCGCTTCCGTTGCGAACAGGCGTGCGAAATCCATTCACACATTTAAAGAGTTCGTGAAAAAATTCTACCTTTCTGATTAACCCTGTCCTGCTGCAAAACTGCTATATCCGCTACTTTCCTACATGAGACTTATCATTATTATCATTATCATTATGGATTTATCATTATTCCTTTATTTATTTTTTCTCATATAAATTTACATTTTTAAATATTTTCTAAAAACAAAACAAGTAAAACATTTAAAAATATATAAAAAATAGGGGTCCGCCGGCATCGGGACCAGGATCCAAGCTACCGGTGGTTAGGGCTCCAGAGACAGGAACCTCCTCACAATGCGTGCCGTATCAAGGAGAACTGCCTTCTGAGTCAGGCCCTTGATCCAGCTGCCTAACGAGAGCCTCATTAGATGTTGATCGAGGCTCTTGGCCATCAGGCCGTTGACTGTAACAACAATCGGTACGATGACAGCCGAATCCACACTCCACATATCAACAACCTCGTGTGTTAAGTCTAAATGAGATATTTGATTTGTTTCTCTTTCTCAGCTTTCACGAGGTTCTCGTCATGGGGAATGGTGATATCGACAATCATCGTGCGGCACGCTAATCGATCTATCACCACAATGTCAGGCTTATTGGCTACAATAGTCCTGTCGGTGATGATAGATCGATCCCAGTACAACGTGACATGGTTATTTTCGAGAACTGGGTCGGGCACATACTTGTAGTACGGTACCTCAGAATCCACAAGTTTGTATTTCATAGCAAGTTGCTGGTGGATAATCCTGGCCACTTGGTTATGCCTGTGTAAGTACTCGTCGTTAGCCAGACGAGAATAGCCAGAAATAATATGTCTGATATGCTCACCCGGACGGTGGCATGCCCGACATATGTCAACCGTCCCGTCCTTATCATTATTATTATTATTTTGCTTCGTCCGCGGACCACCAGTTGGGAACCACTGCTATAGGATAAGGAGATCATGCCATAAACCACCACGCGGGCCCAGCCCAGATAGGCATAGTTGTTAACGACTGCTAATGCGCCAGGACCAGTGGTTTTCCATGCATTCCGAAGCACGGAGAGACACGAGATAAATAATTTTTGGTCACCCATCTAATAGCTGGCTTTTGCGAAAGTTGCTTAACGTCAGCAATCGTGTACCGGGCGCATTAACCACTGCGTCATCAAGCGTCTCAACACTTGTATTTATTCTAACGACTTTGCAACATGACGTAACAATACCGAATATTCCAATAAACCCTTTAAGTTCCATTCATTCGTGAACCTTTATGCGTATCGTTTAAAGTAATTTACTGATTCGGTTGATATGGAAACAATATCCAATCAAATGGAAGATCGGAAACCATTCATGTAATACATTTCGGGTACCGGCAATGGCGGAGTTTATTTCCTCAAACCTTTTAACATACAAAAGTCATGTCATTTAGTGGAGAAAAGAGGAAAATTGTGAAAAAGTTTCGATTTCATAACTTTCTCACGCAGTTTTTTTTTCTTTCGTTCGGTTGGCTCATTTAAGCCAGTGTTAAAGTAATGTTCTTACAAGTGTTTTTTTTTAATATATGATGATGATTATGACAAGTGAAAAATGACATATCCCCCAACCCCTTGAGGAACTCAGTAAAGATGTGGGGCTTTACTAAGACCTCACGCGGACTTTTTGCGAGAATTTGAAAAGTGACGTTGCACTATTTTGTTTCATTTGACAACTCTCATGCACGCTTACGGACACTTAACGGATAATAATCCACCATTATTTTACATTACTATTAGACATAACACTAATTTTAGAAAACAAAACTAAACCGCAGACGTAGCTTTTCACTTTCCCGCCAAGAACCTTCTCACGTAGGGTTAATTGTAGAGCATTAAAAACATACACCACGTATTCTAGAATCAAAAGGTTTCACGACATTTGAACATTTAAAAAATAACCGAGTACTCATTGTGGCAACTATCTCGTCGCGAATGAAGAAATAATAAAAAAGAATAGAAAAACTACATAAAATCCAGACACGTTAAATAATATAGAGATACTGTCTTAGAAGTCGAACAAAGGACGGCCTTTCTCACTAAAGCGAATCTTCAATGAAACTTTGTATGGATTGCTCTGTTAATATGGTCTCAAGCTCTATGCACGCTTCATTAACTCTGCATACCTTTGAAGAGCGTGAAGAACCGAAGTGATGTCCGTACCATAATTTAGAGACGTAATGCTTTTGATGTGATTAATATACATCTATGGAAACAGCTCTCCTACCCTATCCTTAGTTCAAGATAGATAAGTTATTCATAACAATCAACATACTATAATTTTTTTTATTATTTTTTAATGAGAACAGCGGCTCACTATTTAAAATTCTATAACTAACGTACTGGGTCTTCATTTCCTTTTTTATCCTTTTTATTTCCTTATTTATCATCAGCTCAGTTATGTCCCCACTGCTGGGGCAAAGGCCTGCTCTATTGATGGAAAGGGAAAACGGGCCATTAACCACCACGCGGGCCCAGTGCGGATTGGTGGTTGTTAACGACTGCTAATACAGCTAATGGCTTTTAGTTGCCTTCCGAAGCACGGAAGAGCTAGAGATGATACATTTTTGTTCACCCATCAGGTTTATTCGAAAGTTTCTTAGCTTCAGCAATCGCAGGAAGGGCGAGGACCACTGCGCCATCGAGCTCCTCTCTGAGTAGTATACTACAACTAAAACTTAAATACAATTAGTTATTCAACTCGAAGCCAAAGTTGTCATACCGGCGGTTGTCCAATCATACGACCTCGGAGGTGGAAATAACTGCTCATTAATCATTACTTGCTCGTTTTTCAGTTTTTTCTCCGTTTTACGTAATTGTATTTTTATTGTTTAAGTATTCTCTGTAGATACCTATACAGGGTGTTTGGTAATTCCTGTATAATCCTGAATATGGCAGATAGGGCACAGGTCGTACCTACAACCCCAGAGGATTATAAACATACCAGAAAAGCACCATGTGGCCGAGATATTAAGGTTGTTTGTTACAAAGTAAAATTGTTAAGTGACAACCCTAGGTCCAGCTGATACATAGTTCTTGTTCGTCAACCTCATAATCCAAACAAAATAGAATTTAAAACAGGTCAGGGTTGACAAAAATAATGTAATTTTAAAAAAAGAGTTTTGTATGGAAAAGTAAATCTTCATAAATATTATTTTGCATGTGCATGGGCATGCTGCCACGGTGTTCATTTAACTTAGTTGCGGGGCTATGTTTCGGGATTATACCTACAAATATTACTAAACACCCTTTATATCTCTACAGCATATAGATTTAGGCAGTTAGGCGGTAAAATTTTATCACAAGCAATTAATTATCTACAAAAAAGTGGAAATATTTTCCAATATTTATATTAATCTAATTAAAAGTTTCTTTGTGATTAGATAGAGGCTTTAGAATGAGAACAAGCTATGAAACCAAAGAATTGGTCTCAAGTGCTGAGAATACAAGTCGTAGATAATAATGTTTATAAAGAGACTGTTTAAAATTTAATGGCATTGAAGAGTCGAGATCTGCCTGAGATAGATCAGTATTGGACCTACCTACATAATTAATTAGTGTGGAAAATCCAATTTGTGTTTTTCTGTTGCATTTTCGATAGCAATGAGCTTAGCATGAGAATGAATGCAGACCTATTGTAATGATAAAATGAATTATCTGTAAGAAGTAATGAGAAAGCTTAATTAATTTGCCATCTTGGTATTTTTTTAGTTTCTACGATAGGTGATTTTGACTAGTGAATTTTAAAAGCACATTTAGGTGACCTAGCAACAATTTTCGGCATCAGTTTTTCATTATTTTGTAACGTAATTTTACTTAATTATTTTACTTTATTTTGTTATTGTTTTATTTATTTTTTTAACTTTTAGACTTAAGATATTATACATAGCTTTATATAAAAATAATACTCGGGAATACTTACTACTAGAAAATACTACTAGGGAGCTCTCTATAAATTTGCCGTGTTCGAAAAGGGCGAATAAGTTTTTAAGTTCCTTCATAAATGTACAACGTGTTATACACTTAGTTAGCAATAAAGAATTTGATTTGAAAAAAAAAAACGGAGAAAAGCAATATTTTAGGAGAGAAATTATTACTTGGCGTATAAATTAAGAGGGTCGTACTTATCTATCTTGGATATCAATTAACATTAATTTGCTTAAGTATACTTAGTGGCATTTTTTTATTATTTCAATATTATTTTGGTAATCAATACTATGGTCAAATGATTACCAGCTTTGGTGTACCTGGATCTAGTGAAATAACCTAGAGCGTTTAAATTTAAATAAAAATTTTACTTACATAACCATCGTTTGTAACGTTTACTATAGAACATTGGATTATAAACGTTGAAATAAAAAACATATCAAGAAAAGATTGAATAATAAAATTATAACTTTTAATGCGTCAGATACTTTTAATTACAACAATAATACTATATACAATACCTCAATGATTACAACCTACCAAAAATCGTAAAACGATGTTAAATTTACTGTTTTTATTAAACCGATAAACGTAATTTTAAGGTTTCATTCACAAAAGAAAAGGTTAACATATCAACACACGGAAGCAAGCACCTTATTACAATGCGCATATAATTAAATGGCTTTTAGCTGCTCATCAATATTTAAATACTATCGCCGTTTTCGCCATGCATCTAATAATGTTATTAAAATGTTCTTTAGACAGGTCAGAAAATTTCACTTCATAAAAGGTTTTGGCTTATTAAGTTGGTTCAGTTTTTGTGTGATAACTAATGTGAAAAATAGAAAAACATGCAGCATAACACTATACTCTGTAACGCAACCGTTTCCCTAAAACGAATGTCTTACAAACACGATTACACCACAGACACTTAGGACTGCCTGTAATGTGATCGGCTCCGAACAACATGTTTTTCGACTGCAACGTACCTTACTAAAGCCGTTGCTCAACATACCCTAGCCTAGGGGTATACCAATCCAATAAATACCTACCGTCTGTCTGAAATATGATCATGTACCGAATGGCAACGCTCACGGACCCGGCGGCGTTTTTGCAAACACCTCTATTGCTGACAGTACTATAGAGAGAACATTTACTGTGATGTTAGCCATACAGTATACATTTTTTAATATTAGTTGTAGTTTGTTTTAGTTATCTTTAACCTAGCGGCGAATCAGTTGGAGGAGCTCGATGGCGCAGTGGTTAACGCGCCCGGTCTGCGAGTGCTGAGGTTAAGCAACTTTCGCAAGGGCCGATGGGTGTCCAAAATTTATCAACTGGAGCTCCTCCGTGCTTTGGAAGGCACGTTAAGCTGTTGGTCTCGGCTGCATTAACAGTCATTAATACCACCAATCCGCACTGGGCCCCCGTGGTGGTTTATGGCCCGTTCTCCCTATCCATCCATAGGGAAGGCTGGTGCCATAATAAGGTAGGGACATAAATAAGCTGATGATGATGATGATGATGATGATGATGATGATGATGATGATGATGATGATGATGATGATGATGATAATGAATCAGTTGTAATATTGATTTACATTAAATGCTAAAATGATTAATGGTTAATGACTAAATGGTTTAAGTAATGTTGTCGTAGAAATATTATTGAGTCGCTCCAATGTAAAAAGCTTTGATATGCATGTTTTGTGTAACTGAAAGAAACAGTTGCATGTATTTTTTTGATTTGTAACATCTTTCCGCTCGCTTTCTACGTAAGCAATTTGTGGGAGTGATTTCGTGAAATGGGACGGAAGCATGTGTAACAGTGTAACAAGTGTGTAACAGGAAGTCGAGGAAGCTTGTAGGAGTGATTTCGTGAAATGTGTAACAGTGCAACAAGTGTGTAACAGGAAGTCGGGGAAGCGCGCAAGCGCGCGCCATTTTGTGAATGCTAAATCGATATTATGAACATGACATATTATTATTATATGTGACATATTGTGTCATTTGACTATCAAAGGTCATTTTGATATTTCAAATTTCTCCTAATGAGTATTTACTGCATTTATTTTATAGTTATCATCATCATCATCATCAGCTCATAATGCCCCACTGCTGGGGTACGAGCCTTCGTGTTATTCGTGGCCATTATTATTATTAAGTGCATAAATGATTACGATTAGGTATAAATAAAATTAGGTATAGTAATAATTCATAACGGAATGCAAATAGACGCGTTGATTTTACCACTACTACGTAACTATGTAAACTCATTTTAAGTTTTTTGATTACATAATGTTTACCATGTCACAACGTATTAATTTCAGCGCCATCTGTTAGTTAAGCACGGGTACTCGATAGTCGTAGCACATGTTTAAAAGTCTTCCTAAGTAGGCGCCATAAAGATTCAGGTGCAAACTTAACTCAATCGAGTGTAGTGGCTACTCCCCCTTTTAGAGGTTGATTTTCTCGACAGATTAGTAAAGTTTGCATAAAAAACCGTTCAGCCATTTTCACGTGATGCGCGGTCAAATAAACAGACAAACAGACAAAAATTCTAAAAACTGTTGGAACGTGTTCTGTTATCGATTCTAAGTATCCCTAGCCAATTGTTTTCGAATATCTTCCATGTACAGACTTTCGACCCTCTTTAGCTTTATTATATGTATATAAGATAGATTTCTTTATGTGCTACCTACATGTTGCCTGCGAGAACCCATTTAATAACTAACCTCTTCTACTCGTACATTTTCTGTATATAGGTACTTGTATTATATTACTTTACCCACTAGACATAACTCTTTAGGTATAGTTTGCTTTCGCTTTTGTATTTAATGTTTATGTAACACTGTCTTAAGGCGAAGGGTAAGGTACACTAGCGCCGCTAATGGATTTAATTTGATAACTGCTAAACCGGATTTTTTTTCAAACATTGCGGACCTTCCGACGCTAGGCAAACATCTATTATTTAATAGATGTGCACCACTTTTAGGTTTGTTTTTGTGTCGCTAACACCAAAAGTGGTCATTGTTTGTGAATAAATGCGATAGCCCGTTTTGTGAATAAACCACGCAACAAAAAGTAGTGCACAATTATTAAATAAATACTATGGATGCTTTCCTGTTATCGGACGGTACGCAATGTTGAAAAAAAGATCCGGTCCGTTAGTAATTGTCAAATTAGCAATTGGTGGCGCTAGTGTGCCTTACCCTTCGCCTTAAGGCGCTGCTAGCTGTTTTACTGGCTTTGCTCTAGCTCGACAACACATACAAAGTGTACGATTACTTACTACTTTGTCTAAGTTATGTTTTGTCTTTTAACTTTGTAACGTTTTCAATGAGTATACTATGTAATATTATTATTATTTACATAACAATCGTTTACGCTTATTTCGTGAACTCTGAAAATATTAATGTATGTGTGATACTGTGAAAATCTCTCGATACGAGTAGGCACTCTAACGTTTCGGGATTATGCCACAGCAATGTATGATCTATTCCATGACATTAAAGTAAATTTTCTCTTGCACAGACGAGCCGACGTTCGTTGGAGCCAGTATAAACGTGACTGTGGTCGAAGGACGGGATGCGACACTCACCTGCAAAGTGGAAAACCTGCACAAATATAAGGTGAGAATTGCATTCATATGACCATTCGTTACGACTAGTGCGATCTTAGATACACCTGTCTTTATAAATTACGATGGGGTTACAAATTGAGATATAACACCTAGTGTTAGAACATTTTTTTTCAATTCGTATCTGCATAAATACTATAAATCAGTTACTGATCCCTGTTTATAAAGATTAAAGAAAAAATGTGTCGATTACTGGTACTTTTGTCGAACACTGTTGCCTATGTTATGACATATGCTTTTTTACGCCATACACAAGGATAAGGGCGCTTTCAATTTAGACGTTTCGTGTCGGACTGCTGCCGTGCGTTTTCATATTAAGGCGAAGGGTACGGCACACTAGCGCCACCAATTGATAATTTAACAATTACTAACGGACCGGATCTTTTTTTAAACATTGCGTACCGTCCGACAACAGGAAAGCATCCATAGTATTTATTTAATAATTGTGCGCTACTTTTTGTTGCGTGGTTTATTCACAAAACGGGCTATCGCATTTATTCACAAACAATGGCCACTTTTGGTGTTAGCGAATGAATACAAAAACAAACCTAAAAGTAGTGCACAATTATTAAATAATGAATGTTTGCCTAGTGTCGGAAGGTCCGTAATGTTTGAAAAAAAATCCAGTTTAGCAGTTATCAAATTAAATACATTAGCGGCGCTAGTGTGCCTTACCCTTCGCCTTAAACGCCAGCCACACGCTTATTTTAATATGGAACGCAGTGCAAACGCACGACAGCGGTCCGACACAAAACGCCTAATTTGAAAGCGCCCTTAGGGATGACCACGGGTCACGTGGGACTCATCTCCCCTTTCCTCAAACAGCCAAAAAAAACTTCAAAACTTTGACCATTAAAACCTAATACCATCCCTTATCTGCCTCGAGAATGGCGAGAGCAGACCTGAAAACCGTCACGTGCATTACAAAATTAAATAATAAATAACAAAAAACAAAAACGAAATTAAATAGACTCTTACCATAGAGCTATGAAGCTGCGTCAACTACAGATAATAAACCATTTACTGGATCCAAAAGTTGAGCTCTACTGTGCGAACACGCTGCCTTCCCGTAATTTCACGTGTTAGGTAACCACAGCTTGTCTATTTACGTTTCCCCATTAGTGAGACTAATAGTTTCCATAATTCATTTCCCAAAGTAATGCGTTTCCATTCAACCCGTAACGCCTGCTCATGGAAAAGGCTCGCCTGCGTGCCACACTCGTAAATATTAAGCTAGAGAGTTGGCACATTTGTCCTTTTAAAGAGCAATTACGAAGGTAAAGTTACACCATTCAAGGCAACAGGCTCTTTTGGAATCAGCCATTCTTCTATGCGGCATTCGCTCCATGTTTTTTATAGCCAGTATATTCGCTTTTTGAAATCGAGCCGAGTTTTTATTGGATTCAGCCTTCACAAGCTCGATATTCAGATATTGAACGTGGATTTGTGAATAAAAACAATATCGCATACTCAAAGGGATGAGCGATGCTGTTGCAAAATAAGACCTTATTGACTCTCGACTGTATGAGGTACTGAACGAATGATATGGTGATGGGCAACATAGCAGAAATGATTCGGGTTATAGCATTTGATTTGTAAATTAAATATCAAACCTGTCAATCATCACTTTGCCTTTCTCCCCCCGATTTATTTTGATTGTATTTTAAACGTACAGTTGATTAGAATATATCGTAATGGTTATTTTAAATTTAATTTAATTTTCAAACAGTTGATTGGTATATTAGGTACTATTAAAAAAACATTGACATATTATCTACTAACAGTTATATGTTATAACATAACCATGAGTTATATATAACATATCTAATAACAGTTATAGTCAAGTTTTTATATAACTTTTATAATATAAATAATTTTTTGTGTTATTGTACTTTTGTCAGTCCTTTTTGTTGCTCCAATATCTCATCTCAAAATCAGTAAAAATGAAGACACGACATGTAGGTTTGTCGTGTTCTTGGCGACAACTTTATACTTATGCTTGTTCTTCTTTAAATATAATTTTCTCATGGGGCAAATGCTGTATCGGCTGCTGCTCCCAAAGATCTCCACAACGACCGGTTTTATGTACAAAACAAAACACAACCGCTTACACATACGCTGCATTGGGACAAATATTCGAAGTATACGCCAATATTTGTAAAAGAGCAAATATCCATAAGATACCAGATCGTTTCAAAATTAAAAAAATATCAAAACCACAAAACAAAGCAGTGGCACAAATTAAGTCTTATTTAATGAGATAAACCGAATCGAATTGTGTAGTCCAAAGATAGCTCAGATGCAGCGTTCCAGGAATTTGCTTTAAGTCCACCTGCATAGTAACCTCCCGCCAGAACAACATTGTCATGAGAGAGATGACAGTTTAGGCATTAAACCAGACCTTATCCGGTCTAGTACAATATCTTTTGCAGTAAAAACGAAAAAAATTAAAGACTTATGAGCCGACGAAATTTTATAAACGAATAGCGCAATCACGAAATCGTAAAACCAACTGATAATAAAAGAATCCAATACTTTTTAATTTCCTCCCGAACGTTACGACGGTAACGTTAAGCGCGATATTTCCACTTTATCAACTTTTTCACACCGCAACGACCGCGAGCAATAATTCCAAGTCCCCGATTCTGCAAAATATGAATCACTCCTAAAGGCATAAACGCAAAATGGAGAAAATTTTCACGAGCCAAACTCATATGCACGACTGAATCTATGGGGCTCTTCCAATTTCATTCATGTAACTAGAAAATGAGACTTATCGTGTTAAATTTCTTTCAAATGGTAGTATGATTCAATTAAATTTATGTAATCTACTAAATTGTGAGGAGTTCCATGCGCGTACGGGCTACGTTTGAAAGGTGTAATATGCTATTACATTTTAATACGGGATAATGCTACTTGATTGAATGGATGACCAAGGAATAGTGGAAAGAAATGTTATTTTACTAAGTACTATACTGTAATAGTAATTAATATAACCGTTGCGTTTGCTAAGTTAAACTCTTTACTGTTTCATGTAGTTTCAATTTCACACAATTAAATTTAATATCCAACATGAACCCTGCAAGTATATCATATACTACGAGTACAAAGATAGCGTAAACTTATTTATGTTTATTTAATGTACTTATGTATGGAGGTCTATTCCAAGGTTGAACTCTAGAGGGTTAAAGTTACTCGCGTCCGTAGGTTTACCCTTGAGACCCTACACGTGACCCCTGGGTGGTGCTAAATGAGTGACACTGTCTGAGTGGTAGAGCCACGCTGCGTTGCAGCACGAAATGGGCCGGCTCGCCCGGCGTAATACCACCCTCTCACAGAATATCGGCGTGAAACAATGGCACTCGTTGCTGTTGTGTTTCGTCCGGTGAGTGAAAGTACCGGAGGCTCATCTCTCACCCTCCCAATTCCTACTCCCTCCTCAAGATCCAACTCCTTCCTCAAGGCCGGCAACGCATCTGCGATTTCTTGGGTTTTCCAGGTGTCCATGGGCGGCGGTAATTACTTTCGATCAGGTGACCCGAATGCTCGTTTGCCTCCTATTAATGTAAAAAAAAACTCGTTTTGAAATAAGCACGAAGAGCTTTTTATGGTGATAAAAATACCTATAATAACGAAATGTTTATTTACTTATACAGAACGAACCAATCGAAAATATTCTCATTTCTCACCGTCTTTTGTTATAACAAAAGACGGTGAGAAATGAGAATATTTTCGATAGCCCAGTATACTGGGCGGCTGTGAAATGTCAAAAGGACTGGTATTGTTTATACACGGGTACCTGCCGTTCCTGATTCTACTACGGGGATATTCACAAAGCTACACAGTTCTTTGTACTCGAGGTGCCTGATTTGCACCTTCCATTGTGTGGCTCATTGTGTCGCGCGAATGACGGTAAACGCTAATCGTTCACTTCCTACGAAACGCTCGCTGAATTAGTTAACTTTTTGCACCTTCACCTACAAACTAGTCTCAGCTGTGATTCTGTGAAAATATGTCATGATTCTCACTATTATGATCGACTTAATGTTACCTAGACATAGATTACTAATCACAAAATAGTAGAAACAAGGTTGCATCTGTGGTCTAGTAGTTAAGACCACCGGCTTAGACCCAGTGGTCCCGGGTTGTGTACTCGGTTTGGTTGGTGCTAGGACTTGTTTGTCCGCCTGGCTAACTACCACTATCTTATCTAAACATGTCGCCATAACAACATGTTTGTAGCATTGTTGTGTTCCGGCAGCCAGTGCATCACTAGTTGAGGATACCTGGTAAAGTGCGCTTCCACCTTCAGCCTTATCATCACTTAACATCAGGTGAGATGAAGGCGCTGTGCTTACCCGTATAATTTTTTTTTAAAACATCTTTATGCATTACAACCTTATTACAACCTACACAACCTGTTACGGATCGTTTTGTTTATGAAAGGCACAGATAAATAATGGTAAAAAAATACCTCGTGAGGGACACCAGTAAACAACGTCCCTGAAATGGCAAAATAAAACAAAACATTCGTTTGATACGTATGAGTTCGTAACACGACACAACCTACAATATCAATTTTCAAAGTAAATTAGTATTCATTAAAAATGGCTAAGATCGAATCTATAATGGCGTCGAATTTTCTGTAAATGTATGAACGCATTTTATCTCATCTTTATTGGATATTAACAACATTTTTTTAATTCCTTACGGGCTTTTATCATACTTAATTTTAAGTGACAACAAGGCCAAAGGTGAAAGCGCACTATACCGTAATCCTCAACTACTGGGTGGACAGAAAAGGTAAGTAGCCATCCTTAGATCAATCTCTTATAGTGTCAGGCTTCCTCACACTGATCAGTAATGCTGAATCATCCACTACATAGTAATATTATCTATGAAGTCTGTACTATATTGGGCAGACTCAGACTTAAAATGATGACTTAAGCATGTTAAATTCCACTGAAAATCCGAAGCTCGAACTAAATTGAGGTTAGTATTCTGTTTTACAAAACACACTATCCTGTAAAAGTTAATCCTGCAATGCCCAAGAGGTTTATTTAATTAGATAACAGATGTTTGTGTGTTTGAAACGTAATGCGAGTTAGCCGCAAACCACACGGTTCCGCAAGTGAACAGCGTATTTAGCTTAGTACTAAATATATTAAAACGGCTTTATGTCACATTACGAGGAGCTCGATGGCGCAGTGGTTAACGAGCCCGGCCTGCAATTGCTGAAGTTAACCAACTTGCCCAATTTTCGCCGGTCATCGGATGGATGACTAAAAATTTATCAAGTGGGTTCAATTATATTTATCACTGTCACCGCTTAAGCCGATTGTTAGGTGCAAAGAACTGAATCTGAACTGAGATATTCAGACTAATATCACAATACCCATCTTTCCATCCCGCATAGTCATTACTAAGTCTTCATGATCAGCAACAAGCAAGTTATATCTTAATTAATATGATGTTGTATAAGTGACAATAGACTCGTCGATATGTGCTAATTTTTAATTGTCGCATTGACCAAAGAATTGCACCACCCCATCTCTTCCCGTGGGTGTCGTAGAAGGCGACTATGGGACTATTCCAGAGGATGGGCAGCAGCGTCTCTCTGTGATTATTCACACCTTACTGCGATCGCCAACTCGCCTGCCAAGCGTGGCGATTATGGCAAATTCCCCTCAAGATGATTTATCCTTGAGGGAGGCCTTTGTCCAGCAGTGGACGTCTTTTTGGCTGAGACGATTGACCAGTGAGTGCATTTAGGTACTAAAAAACATACTTAAAAATCGTGTTTTTTTACTGGTCTATTTTTATTTTAATATGAAAAACTACAAGGTTAATTGGTTGATTCTTATCAATCCGGACCTAGTAATAAAGCCGATTTGCATCAATTAGCGAATAAGGCGATTTAGTCCTTACATATTACGTTATCGCTATGGACAAAGACAGTACAAAGACAGTAGTATCGATCTTCCTTGAGGTCCCGAAAGCCTTTGACACGGTCCTCATTGCCCTACTTCTAACAATACTGGAGGGCTGGGTATCAAAGGCGGCTTTGATATCAATGAACTTGAGCTTTTTCAAGACTATATGTCAGGTAGGGTTCAGTTTGTAAAAAAAGGATAAGGTACGAAAATCAATAAAATAAAAAAATGGGTGCATGGTTTCTGTTTCACAATTTGACCAGGGGGTCGACCGCCTAACTCTCTCGCTTTCGATCGCTTTGAAGGCGAGGCGAGGAGGAGGCGTCATCTTGTCATTTCGAAAGGAATATGAAAGCAATATCGAAAGCTATAGGCTATAGCTTTCGATATTATTCGATATTATATTTCGATATTATATTAGAAAGCGAGGCGAGGGTCTCGCTTTCAAAGCGATCGAAAGCGAGAGTGTTAGGCGGTTGGGGGGCCGGTAGGTGGCATTGCAATATGGGCTCTACCATCATGGGATAAAAATGATTTAAAAAATCAAAATTCAAAATTTAATGTTACTTTTGTAGATAATTAGATTTTCGATGTATTGGACGTATGTTATCTAACCATTCGACAATATAAACTTTTGTTATCTTAATTTTCGATATTTTGATACAATCGATATTTTATTTTGAACATCGATATTTTACACGAAGGTATTTTAAATTTCGAAATTAAAATATTGAAAGGAGCTTGATGGCGCAGTGGTTAACGCGCCCGGTCCAAGAGTGCTGAGGTTAGGCAACTTTCCCAAAGGCCCAGAGCTCCACCGTGCTTCGGAAGGCACGTAAAGTGAAGGTTTACGCAAATACGACCATATATCTTCCTATCGTCTTCAGCTTAAATGGCTGACCATCCCGCAACGTCGTAAGTCCAGAATTCTAACAACTCTATTTTCTATTCTAAATGATCCTAATTCTCCTTCTTACATAAAATGTAGTTTCAGTTTCCTTAGCTCAACTCATGCCCGCCAACTTCGCTCATTAAATAATCATCTTCTCGCCACTCCTTTGCATCATTCAGGATTCGTTGCAGATTCCTTCACGGTTCAGGCCATTCGATTATGGATCGCTCTTCCCGAAAAAGTCAGACAAGCTCCAAGTAAACTGGTATTTAAAACAATGGTCTATAAACTGTTTCTACAGGAATCAACACCCATATAAGAGAGATTCCCATCATCTTTTCTTCTGTTATGTTTAAGTATGTTTATGTAGTCTACTTTTATTTATGTTTTTTTTATAATAAGTAAGTAAGTATATTATATTATTATCATTTAATTTAATAAACGTAATATATATATTTCAGTTCTTATAAATGTATGAAATATAAGTTTCATTTACGTTCTTTGTCGCACCGCTTACCAATTTTTCTGTCTAGCCCTTAGGTCGACTGGTAGAAAATGCCACCTGGCATTAAGTCCGCCTTTTGTACTTTATTTTATTTTATTGTGCAAAAAAGTATAAATAAATAAATAAAATAAAGCCGTTGGTCCCGGCTGCATTAGCAGTCGTTATAACAACAACCAATCCGCACTGGGCCCGCGTGGTGGTTTATGGCCCGTTCTCTCTAACCATCCACAGGGAAGGCTCGTGCCCCAGCAGTGATAATATATATATGTATAATATATATACAGTTTATAATTATTTACATATAACTTTACGCAAATATTGTTACGAACAAATTACAATTTGAAAAAAGACAAAGTGTTGAAAAAATTTCCACGAGCGGAATTCGAACCCGCACCCCATGACATGCCGGGTTAGGTGCACTACCAACTATACTATCGTGGCTCAATCCAACTCACCGAAATTAATCAACACTATCTACTCTTACTTTGTAAGCCAAAGGAGCCCTATTCAATGTCGGCAAGCTATATTTTTGACTATTTACATATAATTACTATTTAAATATAATTTTACGCAAATATTGTTGCAAACAAATTACAATTTGAAGAAAAAATTCCAGTACAGTTTATAGTTTAGTCAAGGACATTTTAAAACTCATCTAATTCTAATTCGTCTTATTACAGTCGTCTACTTGAAAGCCAAACCTTTTTGCAAATTACACAACCTCTTTCAATATTTGTTCATCTCGTTACGAACAAATGTTAAGCCAGGGATAAGAGGTATAGGAGCAATAATTACTTTTAAGTTGGGCCCAATTCTATGATGCTTGCCTGCCAGTATAAATTGTAAAACAAATATTTTAACTACTTTGTGGATAGGACTTTCGCTGTGTTATTCGAATGGAAAAATGCTATGGGTGTGCTTCGTGGAATACTTTAGGTGTGCTTCGTCTGGGTGTGCTTCGTTTAGGTGTGCTTCGTGGAATACCTCGAAAAATCGTGGTTCAATCCCCTTCGTTAGACTTTAGTAAACCCAAAAACAAGCGTATTAAAGATTTTTTGTATTTCTATTTAATTTTCTGAATGATTTTCTATTTCATTAATGTGAATAAAGCGAATTTATAAATATATTAGCTGACCGGCGGACTTCGCACCGCTTTGACAGTTTCCATGACAGCAAAACAAACAAATCATTCATCCGCTTAAGAACACCTGTATCCCACGATGGACTGACGCTGCTATAGGAGCAGCGCCACCGACCGGGTCCAATTTTAAATCTAAACCATTCTCGAATCCACTTGAACACACACACAAAATTTCATCCAAATCGGTCCAGCCGTTTAGGAGTTCAATAACATACACACGCACAGAAGATTTATATATATAAAGATTTTCAAAAAGTAGAAAAATCTAATTAAATCATAAATTTTTTGTGCACATAACAAAAATATCACAATAACGAATAAAAAATCCGGTTGTAAAAGTGTTACCTATTCATACCGTTATAAGCGTTATAGCTAACATTTTAGCGAACGCTCAACTCTCCACAGAACCATAAATATGAAGCTCTATATGGATGACTGTATTTTGCGCTCATTTTTCGCAGCTACTCGTAACTGGTCGGGGTTCGTATTTAAGTACTTACTCGGGAATTCGAGATATGATTGATTAACGTACCTAACCCTTTCTGTAAATACAGAGGAATAAAAATTCTGTTCCTACCTACTACGTACTTCTCTTGCGTGTTTTTTTTGTTCTTAATTTTATTCTTATTAGTGGTCGCCCAATGGTCGAAATTCGACCGTAATTTTATTAAGGCTGCACGGATTGTATCCTAAGCAATGACAAATTAAAAAAGATAGAATGTGAGTTTGAAATTGGCATTGACAGATTTCGGCCGCTACTCTTCCATTTTTGAAATTTTGAAAAGAGTACTTATATTATGCGTGTATGTCAAATACATATGAGTGTGTATCAAATACATGGTAGTGTGTGTAATGTTTGTTTTATTGATTTAATGTACTTTTTTATTATTGGTAGAAGAATTTTTCTAAGTTTACCTGACCAGCTACCACTTTGTCTTATTAAGTCGGTCCCTATAAGAAGTAAATAGCATCGTTGTGCTCTGACCATGGACTAACAATATATAATTCGGACTAACCATTAAAGGAGACGAAGCCTAAGCATTTCACAGTTGAAATTTAAAAAAAAACCTTTTATGACATGAACCAGAAAAACCAATAACCCATCAATTGTAGCGATGACTTGTTTTCAATGAGACAAGTCTTTTCCCAGCAATTGAATAGTATTAGGTATTATAGTATATTATTATATTAGGCTATTTACTATTACTATGACATGAACCCCTTCCTGGGTGCAATTCCCAGGTCTGGCCGTGCTTGAGATTCTTTCATCAATTACCAACACGCATTTGGTAAGCGTGGATGTGCTAATCGCACGAAGCCATCAACTAAAGAAAAAAAAAGTCTATGGTAAGACTTCTTGGCGGAAAAGTGGTATTATTAGGACTATTAAGATTATTTAGACTTTATTTTAATAATGGATCCCTTTACACAGTATTGTGACAATACATAAGCTAAATAACTTTACTACTTTATGATATGAATAATTGTTTTAGGTGGCATGGCTCAGAGTGGACACACAGACCATCCTGACAATTGGTCCCCACGTGATCACCAAGAACCACCGGGTGTCGGTAACGCGAGGGGACCCACAGGCGTGGGCGCTGCTGCTGCGCGACGTGCGGCTGGCAGACGGCGGCCATTACATGTGTCAGATCAACACAGAGCCTATGATCACGCAGACGCACTTCTTGCAGGTTTTTGGTAATTTACAACTCGTTTTTCCGTTAAGTATTGATTAGGATTACATATAAACTCAAGCATGCAAGTTCAAAGCAAGCTTTATAAAGCTCTTTTAGAAATGACTTAAATATGCATGCTGTCAAGTCAGTCAATTTTTCATATGTTTTAAAATGTTTAATTCAGGCTTCTGTTATACTATTAATACGTTATGATATGAGGCCCTGAAAGTCCCGAAGCGTATCTATTCTAATAGCACTATTAACCAACTTTTCATTGTTCTTCTTCCTCCCAGTCCCACCCGACATAGTGGATTCGGCCAGCAGCAGCGAGCTGATGGTCCGCGAGGGGGATAACGTGGCGCTGCACTGCGAAGCCGCTGGCACCCCGCACCCCACCATCACTTGGAGGCGTGAGGACTTCGCGGACATGGCGGTCGGATTACAAAACGGTAACATTCTTTACACATCTTGTCTCACCAGACATAGTGGACTCGGCCAGCAGCGGCGAGCTGGTGGTTGTTCGCGAGGGAGACAACGTGGCGATGTACTGCGCCCCGCACCCCACCATCACTTGTAGGCGCAAGGACTTCGCGGGCTTGCTAGTCGGATCACAATACGGTAACATTCTTTTCACACCTCGTCTCTGACCAGACATAGTTGACTCGGCCAGCAGCGATGAGAAAACTATTTTCGGGATCCGAGATTCGTTTAAATATAATTAACAACATCTTAGTAGATTTAACCAATCTATAAGTTTTGTGTTGTCTGCCGACAGGTTTAGATATATTAGCCCCCTTCATTCCGATCATTGGTGTTAGCAGAAATGATTAAAGATAAATGATATTCCCTCGATCCCCCTACAGTATTAATAAAGACTAGTGGTCGTCCAATAGTCGAAATTCGCACGGATTGTATCCTAAGCAATGAAAAATTAAAAAAGATAGAATGTTAGTTTGTGTATGTACAAACAATACGTGTGTGTCAAATACATGGTAGTGTATGTAATGTTGTTTTTGTTGATTTAATGTATTTTTTATGCATAATTTAAAAAAAAATTAACATTCGGATAACCTTCTTTATATAAAGTGTGCGAAATTTCATACTCCTCCGTCCGCGCAATTTTCGTAAAAACGGGTACAAAGTTTTTGCTTCACGTATTATAATAATTTGAGACTACATAGAGCTGACACGAACTTCTTGAGAGAATTTTTAAGTAACTTTGATCGTTTCGTTTCATTTGCCAGTACGTAACGTAACGTAACGTAACGTAACGTAACGTTACGTTACGTCGTTACGTTACGTTACGTTACGAGATAAATAGAGATATCCAACATTGTTTTGTAATGTTACGTGAACAATACACATTGAAATGAAACACTTTATGCGAATCTTCTGGAGTTATTTTGTATATCTATTATATTCAGTCAGGCACACTGGATTTAAAGTAAACAACCATTAATTTTCTGAAAACAAGTCCCATAAACGTTTCTTTCGGAACACGGAGACTATCTAGATCACTGTCACTGTACAGGGACTGACCTTTCTGAGTAAGCGTTAACCCTTTGAACTTCTCCAATAGTACAATTGAGATAAATTCTCTTTTTTAATAGATTCTAGTAGTACATTCATATATAGACAGTATGCCAAACTGCGAAACAGTCCATTACATATCATTTTTAATTATCTTTAAAAATTACGAATATCGTTAAACATAAGATTCTTGTTATGAAATTATGTATAAGATAATGTACATACTTACATTATATTATATTTTTAATTTCCACCAAATTTTGCTCAATTTGTCGAGAATTATGACAGCCAATTTAAATCTATAACAAATTGCCAAAATAGGCGTTTGACAAATGCCATTAACGTGCATTACTAATAGTACAATTAAATTGTTTAAATACTTATAAATGAGCATAATCACCATTAAGCAAATGTGACTTATTCTAATGCTAACCCTCTGATAGTAATGGTAGGGCGACAACTAATTTTAGTTAAATTATTTGGGCGACGCGCGACGCTGTCCTTAAAACTTTTTGGGTACAAAAACTTTTAATTATTTTGTCTCGACGCGCAATGCCGTAAAGTTAAAACGAAATAAAAGGTGGTACTTTGTTACAAATCTTGCTTATTCGTACGACGGAGAAAAGAAATAAATGCGATGTGCATTTTTTTAAACTTTTTTTTAAATATTTGCGTATGACAAATATTACGTTACAAATATTTAGTGTTATTACATATGTATTATCTGAAGTACGTAACATAAGGATATTAAATCCCCGTCATGAGATGTTTATCTCAACAAAAAAAGCTTTGTCGTATACGGGCCGTTGACCTCACCGGGACAAGGACACGTTATAAACAAGTGCTCATTAATTAATGTTCGGGTCTCCGTAAAGGCGTAGGTGTAATTTCCAGAGTGGCCTACTTCGAATCATTGAAATTCAAATTGGTTTTTCCGTTAATTTGAATGTGGATCTTATTTATATAACCTCCTTTTTAAACGAAATTCTCATGTCCTATAGTTATGTAATTTTTTCATTCATTTATTCATTAATCCAAAGTTTTAAAGCCTACTTGGCTCGGATTTTTTCTAACGTTAGCTAGTGAGGCACAACCCTGCTTCACTAGCTGTATTCGCATCTGAAATCTACTTCAGGGTGCCTAGTGTGAGTTTTGTTTACTATCCGTATTCATTCGATTACGTTTACGAAAACGAAAATTAGTATGGCATTGAAGCAGCGCCTCCTGGCGGCATACGAGAAGAGTTAACATTTTGCCATACAAATTCTCGTTTCCGTAACGTGATCGAATGGCGATTGAAACTCGCACTTGGCACCCTACTTAACATTAGGTATAGCGGAGTCGAGAGGCATAAGTTTAACCGCATCTGTCGTCTAGTGGTTAAGACCACCGATTTAAACCCAGAGATCCCGGGTTCGATTTCCAGCGGGGGTACATGTTTGTGCACTCGGTTTGGTTGGGGTAGGGCTTATTTGTCCGTCTTGCTAGCTACCACCATCTTATCTAAAAATATGTCAATGATTGTAGCATATTGTTGTGTTCCGGTAGCTAGGGATAAGATAGCCAGTGCCTCACTAGTTGAGGATCCCGGGTGAAGTGCGCTTCCATCATTGACCTTATCATCAGGTGAGATCAAGGCACTGTGCTTACCCGTAAAATATAACAAAAAAAAAGTCATTTGTCAACTTTTTAATAAATAAACAAATATAATATCCATTTTTTTCTGATGCAGTGAGCAAATGGAGTGGCGCGTGGTTGAATATGAGTGCAGTTGCTAGGGATATGAATGGAGCTTTCCTGTGCATAGCAACGAACGGGGTGCCTCCTTCAGTCAGCAAGAGAATACTGTTGCACGTGTTATGTAAGTCTAAAATGGCCGCCAAATCAAAATGGCCGTTATCGAGGCATGCGCTTCTATACAACATGTAACTTAATAAGAGCACACTCTTATAGAAGAATCGACTTCAGACATTATTATATATAAGTATGATAAGATGATATAAGTATTTTTTCTAATTAAGTAAATTATCACTCGCTCGTTAAACAGTCGAAACAAACGAAATTTAAACGTAAGTGTCTATGTTCTTACTAAAAAGGCTTATTACATTGAGTTACGTTTTAATTACGTTTAATTCAACTGTTCAACGAAGGAATAAATAAAGTACAGTCGTACTTTATTTAATTTCTATTTTACTATCAAAAGTAAATATCTATTTAAAAATATTTAAAATTGTTTCAGCAGCCGATTCTTTATTAAATTTATTTATTTATATTTCTAAAACTACTTTTAGAGTGTGCGTTTACTGTTACATGGTGTAATATTAATTTGCCCACCCCCTGCTTATCTTTTTCCGTATTGTATTAAAATTTATAAATATCATTGTGTTGATACAACTTCTGTAAGTTATTAGAAGTAATTCCATAACTGATGAGCACCTACTAGTTGATTGATTTAAAAATGCTTATCAACTAAGTGAACTTGAACTAATATTGATTTTGGTATCCTTAATATTTAATATTTAGTTTCTGCGAAAAGTATCTCTTTAGTAGCGTATTTATACGTGAAATCTAATAAATATTACATAGGTAAGTAGCTCGTCAGACGGGCATCGTCTACAAATATGATATAATTTGACGGCAGCAACTAAATGTGTCCCCTCTTTTTGCGAATCGTTACCGATAAAACAAATATTATAATAGACACAATAATTGAAGATATTGTCCTTCATTCTATCAAATATATGAAACAGTAACTTAATACGAAATTATTGTTACATGAGATACATGTTTCAATTCATGATCAATCAATGGCTGTCTAGAAAAGAGTTTTATGTTTAAGTTAGTTACCAGTTTCGTCCAGACACGTTAAGCTCGCATTCGTCGAATTGTTATTGTATGATGGCAGTCCCTGAAACCCAACAACTCGCATTGGGCCAGCGTGGTGGGTTAAGGCTTAACCTTCTTATGTACTAATATACTAATACTTCATGTGGTAAGGCTAGAGCACAAATACGATGATAAAGTTACCAGCAAACAATGGACTGATGATAATGACGAAGTCACTTGCATAACAAATAGCGTAACCATCACTGCTACATACGTACAATTAATCCCAGCCGTATTCTTTTCACGTACACAAAGATTAACTTACAAAACGCGTTGGGTTATTAATATCAAGTCTCCAGTCGACAAGCAGGTACATATATGTAATATCCCGCTCGTTTCTCAGGCAACCCGACGGCCAGAGCCGCTCATAAGATGATAGGTGGGTATCAGGGGGATTCAGCGGTACTCCTGTGCGACGTTGAAGCCAACCCAACGCCCCTTGTATACTGGACGCATATTGATGGAAGCAGGTTACACAACGGTGAGTTGAGTAACAGTAAGTTGTGTTAATATTCTGTTTATGTATGCCTTTATTTTTTTATCGATAAAATATAAGTATAGTTCAATGGTTTCGCCTTACGTTTTGTTTTCTAAAGTTTACTCAAATTGAAACACTTTTACGAACCTACTCGCATCTCCCTGTGACCTGTAAAGGGTTCGAAACGGCAGCCTACACAAGTTTCGGGACTCAGGGATCATGTTGATCCTTTGCTCCGTTTCCATATGAATGAAGAACAAACAAACAAACTTTTTATTTTTAATATTGGTAAGGATAGCTGCCCTGCTCAGTTTGCGAAAACTTAAGCTTCTGTGTTATTTAGTTTTGAACATAACAAAATGATTAAAGATTGTTTTATATGCGCGTACTTTTGTTTTAACATATCATGCCTTGATCATGCCTTGATCTCAACCTGTCATAGTATCAATTCAAATAGTATGTATGTAACGCATATATCATTATGTACTTAATGATAATGTACGCGTACATGTAAAGACATCCTAAATAAAACGTTAGACTCAAACAAACATATTGCGAAAAATATTTTTTCTGTAACTCGTACACAACCTTTAAAATAAAAGAGTTATTCATCACTTAGGCTCGGGCAAACCGGACAGGTGTCTCGACGCTTTATTTTCGTGGGAAAATATAAATCTGTGGTTCGTCCCTTTGTAAGTGTCCTAAAACTTCTACTTTGTCGTCATAGTCGTATTCCAAATACATAGCAAAAAGAAACTATTAATAATATTGTTTTATCTTTTTATACATTTTAATACAGCAAAAGTGAGTTTTATGCTTTGGCTATGTATCGCTATACATCGAATGATTTATAATTACCAACCCGCATTTAGCAACGTGGTAATTAACCTAATATCCAGTAATTGTAGCGATGGCTCGATTTCAATGATGAAGGCCCATAGGAACAATTTGTAAGTTAACTTACGTTTACTTATTTTACATAAAGATTAAAAGAACAAAATAATGGTTTTCTAAAATTTACGCGAACTAGAGTCTATTAGTCGTATCAGAATGTAAATGTCATGTTATCTATAAAATAGAGTCCAGCACCCGTAGCCGAGATGAAAACTGATATGACCTAGTGTCGTCCCTCATCATTTTTATAATAGATCATATTGTTATTGCTATTATGTATATTTATTGGGTACATGAAACATACCTAGAGCTAACAATGTATTTCAGTTGTTATGAGTGAAAGTGCATAATATATATATTTATATACACTATGTACAAGGTAAAACATCTCCTTGTGGGTTTGAGATAGGTCAATAATCTCAATTTCGGGTGTATCTTTAGGTTCAAAGTACCAGGCGAGCATGAGATCGCAGGGGTACAAGCACAAAGCCAGCTTGCGCGTGTCCGATGTATCGAGAGAAGACATTGGCGCGTACCACTGCCACGTGGATAACCCCCTTGGGTCTGCTAGAGACGACATCACATTGTACAGTAAGTACTCTGGTAGAGACAATATGTAAATACAAACAAGGGTAAGGATTCTAAATTAGGCTGTTTTCTTAGAAACCATCTTCTTCTTAGCGTTGCTCTTCTCAGCGAATATTGAATATTAAACAATATAGCCATTTTCTACCTTACTTAGCTATTGATTTTCTTTGTTATGGAAACATTTTCTTTTAAGCATTACTCTTCTCAGAGAAGCTTGGACAACATCAACTTTTTTGCCTTATTTGAAATGAAATGAAAATCCTTTATTCAATTTAAGCATATAAATTGCACTTATGAACGTCAAGTAGTTACATAAAAAACACAAAAATATATTAAAAAATAATATAAGTATAACACAATAATACTTAAAATATATTTTATACTATATAATTTAATTATAAATAATTTAATAAACAATACAAATTGGTAATGCGATTCTACTGCTGGTTTGGAAAGTTGATACTGCCAAGAAGACTCCAACAAGAAACTTAGCAGCTACTCTTTTAAACTAAGAGTTGTATACAAAAGTATAACTTACACTGTGAAATAATATGTGCAGGCGAGCAGATTAAGATGACCACACATTCTTATCATTAAAATAATCATCAATTTTATAGTAACCTTTTTTATAGTAACCGGTCTTATCGCTTTCAAGCGGTAGCCGGTAGTATGGATATAGGCCGAAAATTAAATGGGTCACTTTTATCGCCTGTTTTAAATAACGGTATAATTTTACTGTACTTCATTAAATCTGGAAATACACCTTCATCAACTCATTTATTAAATATTATTGCTAAATTAGACGCGATAGAAGATATTATAGATTTTAATATATCAGTGGAGATACTAGTACATACCCCAAAAATCCTCAGTCTTTTTATACGAAGTTATCTAAAAGCTTTCATTATTATTATCAGAATCAATTTAGTGAAAATTTAATGGAACATTACATATTTTTACACTCGACACAGGAAGAGACTGGGCAAGATAAACATCTTAGATAAACATCATAATTAATTTGCTGTAATGAGTGAAATTTTAGAGAAAAATGTTGCCTGCCACTTCCGAATCACCATTGATGTAAGCATTATCAACTTTGTTTTCAAATATACGATCACGAGACCTTACTTTACAAGTTTCTTTATTATTGACGTTCCAAGTGACTTTTATTTTATTTTTTGAATTCACAATCCTTGCCCGATTGTAGTTAGCCTTTGCTATGGAACAAGCTTTTTTTAAAAAAATTTAAATAATTTTTAACATATTCAATTACACTTGGATCTTTAGAATTGGCCTTTATATTATATAAATTGATACAGCCTATTTCTACTCCTATAGATGCCAGCTGTGGCTCAATCACTGAATTATTAAACTCTTTTTTGATTATTTCGAATACATTTTCATACAAGATGTTGCATTGTCATTGTTAAATAGTATATGTGACACTTTATCATTAACATTATTCTTAAATCTGTCTAATCAATTAGTGGTCACTGGCCTGTACAAAATATTCTTTGAAGGACGTTCATATTGGTGCTCAAATCTAACTATCTGACCATCGTGATTAAAATTTATAAAATTTTATATTGATTTCTCAATAACATTACAATTAGAAAAATTATTATCTAAACAGGTAGCTGATGTGGCTATAATCAATAATGAGCCGATGCTGCACCCGAACGACCGACGACCTGTCGCATCGAAACTCAATTATAAACTTTATTTTTTTTATTTCTGGAAAAAGTGCTGTCGTTTAGCGATCTATTTGAATTTTACCTCTACTAGTACATACATTATTATGTAACTAACAGGAGTATATTTCTCGCTAAACGAATCAAGCTATAATACACGAGGTTATATCATCGCAATGTTATATTAATGGCACAAAATAAATGTTCCACGAATATACTTTTGCACATTCTGGGATCTATATTACCAGGTACCAGGGGACCATCATTCCACATGGGTATTAAAACCAGTTCGTAGAAGGTATTTTACTAAAAACAATATCATAGGAACTGTTGGAGTAACAAAATATTCGTAGGAGAGATGCGGTTTTTTATTTTATTGTTTATGTTAGGTTAGGCATGTATTAGTCTGCCCGATATCCGTAGGTCTCGGGTTCAACTCCCAGATCGGATAAGGACTATTTAAATTTTTTTGATGCATAGCTCTGGTTTGTAATCGATCACCAACTCGCATTTGGTAAAAGTGGTGTAATCACCATTTTTTAAATACCTTATAGACTAACATACATACACTAACAAATACTATAATCTTAAAACTATGTTACCAATACCGATACTCGTCGATTAATGATTTATTTTATTTATTTTTATGTTCTTAAATTATTGAGAAAGCGATGTCTTGATTTCACTGATGAAGGCATTTGCCCAGCAGCAGTAGTTTATAGGCTATGTTACTCATGATGTACATATATGCCCCGATAATAAAATAAGATCCCCCTGAAGTAAGCCCACGTTCAGTGGACTTTCCTAAGATAACAGAACGCAAATTTATTACACCTAATTAAGTGCTAATTCAAATTAAGCCGTGGTCAAATAAAAAAAGCGGTGGATCGTGACTTGCATCTGTTTAGTTAGTTCTGTAGACAATCTTTTATTTTGACTGTACTAGCATGCAAAGTTACGATCCACTTAATAAGCAGTCACCACAGTTTTTTTTAAATAAATAAATGAAAGAAAGTGTTTTTATTTTTTTTATTTGACCTACATGGATGTATGGAGAGAACGGGCCATAAACCACCACGCTGGCCCAGTGTGGATTGGTAGTTGTTAACGACTGCTAATGCAAATATCCTATTATCTTGGTTAAGCCTGTTAACTCCTCATTCGATTATAATAAGAAAAACAGGTATTAAAGTTAAATGAGAACATAACCAAATTTTACGGTTCCCAATATCGACTGTTGAACCCCAAAAGCGTTTCGTCCATTTTCCGTGACGGTACAAAATTAATTCCCCTAAAATAAGCCCGGCAGCTTTTTACTTAAATAATATATCCAATTAATTGCGGAATAATTAATTAAGGTGTTGGATCCTGAGTGGTGTAACAATATTAATTGGAGGTCTGTTCGCAAATCTATTATTGGAAGATTGTGAACTTTGTCGATGGCGACGGCGGCGTGTTCTTAATTAATCTAGGACACGTCTTCAAATGTAATTTTTTTAAATATACGATATTCAAAGCTAAAAAACCTACACGATTACAGCTAAATTATATGATAATTCGCAGGCGGTTTGTAATTGTAGCGTCATAAATATGTATAAAAATTACTTGTCCATATATCAACATGTTTCTGCTCGTGATAAAATAAAACGATGAAAAAGTACTTGACTACTTAATAGTTGCTTAAGAGCAAAAACATTAATCATCATCATCATCATCATCATCAGCTCATTTATGTCCCCACTGCTGGGGCACGAGCCTTCCCTATGGATGTATAGGGGGAACGGGCCATAAACCACCACGCGGGCCCAGTGCGGATTGGTGGTTGTTAACGAATGCTAATGCAGCCGAGACCAACGGCTTAACGTGCCTTCCGAAGCACGTAGGAGCTCGAGATAATAAATTTATGGTCTCCCATCCGATGACTGGCCTTTGCGAAAGTTGATTAACCTCAGCACTCGCAGACCGGGCGCGTTAACCATTGCGCCATCGAGCTCCTGAAAAAAAAAACATTAATAATTTATTTCAATTACTATTACCTACCGTTGTCTTTTTTCAGCATTAGCGACAACATCGTCATCAACAGAAATGGAAACAACCGTTGACGTCCAAACCACCACCACAGCACAACCATGTAAGTAAGAACAGTTTGTAAAGTCAGCATCAAATAGATCAGAACCCAATTGTCGTCAATTTGTCGTAAATATCTTAAAATGTAAATACTACGAGTATACTACCTGAGCAGCCTAAGCTGAGGAAACTTTGAGACACGTAAATTATGCAATGGGCAAGCTATTACATAAAAATTCACCAAACAACTCGCCGAGATTAAGAAGTACCAGTTTGTGTCTAGATCTCGGCTTCCAAGTCATATCTAGGGCTCCAGGCTATTCACGGTGACCACGTCCTGCAGCACCTCTGCTATAGTTTGCACAAGTGTATTTCAAAGTCTATATTTTCTTGATCAGCATATCACAAAATACTTCGATGTTTTTTTTTTATAAATATACTACTCAAAAGAAAATAGGGGCCACTAAGTATTTTGATTGCTACGTGAAAAATATAGTAAACAGTAATGTATATTTATTAAAATAACATGTAACAAAGCTTTTGTTTTAACTTATGCTAATAACCATTTAATTGTGTAGTCAATTGTTTCACTTATTTCAATTAACATGAAATTAGTCCATTGTCAACAGCAAAAACTAAACAGAAACTCTTTGCAAAACAAAACAAAAACTGACACAAGCTATTTTTTTTAATGGTTTAGTAACGGGTGTGTCCTTCTCTCCTGTTTTCACACTCCTGGAGCCTTGAATGCATACTCTCGATTAAGTTTCTGATGTTTTCATCAGGTATCTCTTCCCACGCACGTGTCAGAGCATCCATAAGCTGTTGCTGGTTGTGAACCTCTTGCTCATGCTCCCTAACCCTTCGTTTTAATTGGTCCCACATATGCTCTATTGGATTTAAATCCGGACTATACGCTGACCATGGTAGGACACGAATATGGGAGTCATCCAGTACAGTCTGAGTGGCCCGAGCTGTGTGTGGGCGGGCATTGTCATGCATTAACCAGAACCCTGGCCCCACTCTCTGTGAGAATGGAATCACATGAGGCCTGATGACTTCATCGATGTACCGTTGTGCAGTTATTGTGCCTTGATTTAAGAAAACCAGCTCACTTTTGCCTTGTAAGCTAATCCCAGCCCAAACCATCACACTAGGACCTCCAAAGCGGTCAATTTCCTTGATGCAGACATCGGAAAATCTCTTACCCTGTCGTCTCCATACTCTAATCCGCCGATCATCACTACAAAGCTTCACTTTAGACTCATCTGTGAAGAGCACCATACCCCATTGATTCATGCTCCAATCTGAATGTTCGCGGCAAAAACTTAAACGATTTCCACGTTGAACCCTAGATAAAGGAATTCGTACTACTCGGCGTCTGGACCTTTGCTGGTCTTCATGCAGTCGATTACGTATCGTTTGGTCCCTAACACGAGTCCCCGTTGTCAACCGTAGGCGATTTTGTAACTTACGTGCCATCACAGAGCGCTCTCGACGGGCACTCAATCGGATGTAGCGATCCTCTTGTGCCACTCGCACCCTGCCCGATCCAGGCCTTCTTGCAACACTGCCAGTCTCTTGGAACCGATCCCACACATTTTGGATGGCTCGGCGAGAGAAACCCAACGAAAAAGCTACAGACCGCTGTGAATGACCTTCAGCAATCAATGTAACGGCTCTGGTGGCAGTAATGGTATCCATATGCCTTCGTTGACGTGGCATTATTAACAAAAGATGTTAAAAGAAGCAAAAGATGGACAGAAATAGTTTTTTAACAGAATAAAATTGTGATTCCATCTGAAAGGAATTTGACCAGAAATTCGTTTTTTTTTATTTGCTTCAATTTCTGGCCAGCTGTAAGACTTAAACACCAGCATTAAAGAGGTTGGATCTTGAAGGAGGCCGGACATCATTAATTAGTCACTTATTAATTAGTTTACATCTAAAAATTTACTCAAAAACAGAAATATGTAAGTGGCCCTTATTTTCTTTTGAGTAGTATATATGATAAATATATATAAGTAATGCACTTTTGTAGTAGGTACTACAAAAGTATATTAATATACCAATTATACATTATATTTTCAATTATAATCTAAGATCTTATACACAACAAAAATAAATATAACTAACTATATAGTGTTTGCGTGAAGCGTAGTCAATTATTAATGTATTTTTCAATACAGAGCGTATTAGATGCAAAGTTATTTTCAGCGAGAATCGTCAATGTATTTTCTAAGCTTAAGCAGTTTTCCAGATTGCATGGCAAGTGGATGACACAAGTGTACACTCAATAATTTCAACAAATTAAATGTATGAACTTTTTTTTTACAACCACCATTTAAAACATTTTAATTGTGTTAAATATGATAAAAGGCAATCATGATTGGCTATTGATTGTGAAAGCCACCCTAAAAATGATATTATTCCATTTCTTTTTCTTCTTTGTATCTGGCATGTTTTTTTGTCTAATTCCGAACACAATTCGGCAAAAAGGATTCACAGTATAAAGTAATAATATCGCTTTGTTACGGTTAAGTTGGTTCGAGCAGATTTACCTAGAACTTGGAAAACACTACAGATACAACACAAACAACACTATAAGGAAATTACACTATTACGCTGTAAAGAGTTACTAAAAGAACAAACATATTCTCATACCGCAAGTATTCTCAATAAAAATATTCAAATTGCAGAGCTTTATATTTTTCTGTGTAGAATTTAAAGCATAATCCTAATAAAACTTAGTACTTGACTGCGCACTACACTCTACTCATGTCAGTGGAAATGTATCTGCATTAATGCTACACGCTACGAAACGAGATTGGCGTAACGCTCCGTAGCAGTCGTAGCATTCGTAAGTATGTAACACCTCTACTACGAGTTCATGCCTTTACTTACAGTTTTTGAATACGAAATCTTATAAAACACTTTGCAAAATTACTTTCCGTTAAATAGTTACCTATTTGCCTATTGCTTTTTTCGTTTCATAGTGAATAAAGATTTTTTTTTAAACTATTTTGCACACTTGCACTTCATATTTGAACAAGATAAAAAAAACTAAAAATAAATAAAAACTAGAAAGGTAACGTGATTACGGCATCGATTCTGCTTTTATAAAACATCTTCAATGATTTTTAAGTGTCCTGATTACGTAATTAGCATAATGGGAAAAAAATCGAATCAGCTGGCCACTGAGTACCCACGTATTTATTATTTTTATTTTGGGGATTTATTATTATTATAAAAGTTCTGACTACGCATTAGTAAATGCGTCGAAACCATATTATTGTATGTTCATACTATTAAATGAAAAATCCTGACTGCGTAAAGGAACCGCGCGCTTAAATAATAAAATAGATAAATCAATAAAGAATTCCTCAAATCATTTTGCTCCTGAAGCTTTTGACAAATGATAAGCTTCGCAGTAAAAGTGGAAAACTGTCAAACTTATTTTTTTTATAGACGTGGCTGACACAAGATGACACAGGTCAAGCAAGTTAGAAAACTCTTCTATTGTCTTGGGTCGGAAAGTCGCGTCGCGCGTCGCGTATTGCGTCGCATCGTTGTTTATGATTTCCATAACATAAAGTGCTTTTGCTACTTTACACCATATATTTATGTGCTGTACACCAACACTGTGCAAAATGTATAAAGTTTAATAATAAATACCTTTTTTTCTACAGAAATAACTACAAACACTAATAATTTTTTTTTATAGATTTACGGGTAAGCACAGTGCCTTGATCTCACCTGATGTTAAGTGATGATAAGGCCATTTGGTGGAAGCGCACTTCACCCGGGATCCTCAGCTAGTGAGGCACTGGCTATCTTATCTCTAGCTGCCGGAACACAACAAGGCTACAAACATTGATGTTATGGCGACATATTTAGATAAGATGGTGGTAGCTAGCCAGGCGGACATACAAATCCTACCACCAACTAAACCGAGTACACAAAGATGTACCCCCCGCTGGGAATCGAACCCGGGACCTCTGGGTCTAAACCGGTGGTCTTAACCACTAGACCACAGAGGCGGTTGACCAATAGGGCTAGAACTAAATCCCTATCCAAAGTGTGTTGTAAATACACAATGGTTAAATGCGTACACGCTATTAGAGTAATTATTAACGGGATTATCATGTTTGATGTTGTTTTGTATATCCGATATTTCGGCACAGCTGCATGATCGCGGGTATTTGTGCGCGTAAATTGTTAAAAAGGTGAAAGACATTAATTAGACAACATAGAGGCCTATTTTTACATTACAGTGGGATAAATTGTAGCTTACACTCAGCATTGGGTGGCGACAGGCTGAAGAAGAAGAAAAAACTATAATAAAAAACAAAAATAGTCACAAATATTTTTTTCATGACTTTTTCTTTATTTAGATGTGGAGTTGGAACTGAAGGAGGACCAGCCTGAACACTTCTCCGAAGATGACAACTACGTGGTCGTGCTTAGCCAGCATCAAATGCAGAACTTAGGTTTGACTTTTATTATTACATATTACAAGCAACCGCCCGCCACTTCGTCCGAGTATGCATCCGAATCCCTTGACGACAGCACTTTCGTTCTCCTTTTTATGCGACGATTTCATTTTTATGTTTATTTTTCTGTTTCATTAATTTACACACAATGTACTTGTCAGGTGTTAGCTATTTGCCTTTAAACCAAATTTTTAGATTTAAGATTTAATACAAATATTTTATTAGTTATTTATTTCTAAAATTCAAGTAATGTTAAAATTTTGAGAAAAAATATTTCAGGCTCATCTGGGTTTACTGGATTAACACAATGCGTAGTAGATCTTGTATTTTGCTCTTTCTTTTTTTGAGAGATTGCTGATTGCCTCAGACGGCATTTTCAGCTTCACCGATCTTGTTTGAGGGCGGCAAGAAATTTAAAGGGTCCCTCAAGCCGTGTGAAACGAATCACCTTCGGAGGTTTTCTAGAGGGAACGGCATCGCCCACTAGTGCGCGTCCCCGTGCCCTACTAGATTCTCTGAAGGGTTTGGATCGGATCGGGGAGATTGTATTTTGCTGTATTCTTGCGTATCATCTGTTGGCAATCCTTAATAAAAAATAAACAATGTACAAAGTACCAATATACGGGTTATATAATTAAAGTAAAAGTAAAAATAATTGAAACTTAAATCCAAATTGAACTCTTTGCATGTTGTTGTTAAAATTACTAACTATAAGTAATTACAGTTCAACAACACATTATAATAACTGTGATTGAGTACCTAATCTAATAGTATCTAATTTAATAGTAAAAGTCTTCGTGATACATAATAAAAATGGCCCAAATATAATTTCTGGCAGTAAGTTTGTTGGTGGATTATCCGTACTACTCGTAGGCAGAACTTTTAATGACCTAAGTCTCGATCAGATAGTTTTGGGCAAGACTTAGTTTGTATCACGTGGATTTTACTTTGCCTTTATCATATATTGTATAATAAAAATTACAAGAAATACACTATATTAAAAAAAATATTAAGGTATTACCTTACCATACCATTCGAGAAATGTAAACATCAAAATACTCACCAGTGACATTGAATACGCGCGAGTGTCACTCGTAATTGATACCACAGTGTGACGATAATCGTTACCAATTCAAGAATCGCACCCCTTCTCTCCTATAATAGATGCTATATTAATTTAAAAACCTTTTTTGTTTACAGACCTACCGGCCAGTTCGTGACCAGAGACGGGCCCAGACCACTGGGCCATGTGGTCGTCCGGCCACAGAAAATCTCCGTCGCATTGCGTTTGCTTCGCCCTCGCCGCGTACGCTTTCCATAGACATTGAAGTGAATTACAGTTTGAGTGTGGAACATTGTCACCAATTGTCACCATGATTATTTTCTTACAGTTTTATTGGGACTACGAGCAAAGGAATTATCGGATTGTAACTATTGTAATATACCTACTTAAGTAATTAAATAAAATGTTGCTAGAAACGGAGGATTTTTATTTTCGTACAAAGTAAAGCTGTTGATAAATTTATTGTCTTTCCTTCGTATTTCGTAAGGCACGCTAAGCCGAGATGTTTCGATATATCGTCCCGTACGTACATAAATTGATAGAGTTAATGCAAGGGAAATGGTTAGTGGCATTAAGCTTCTAGTGGATTGATTATGATGCTGATAGTGGTAAAGAGCACATAAAGTTTACCTCACTAAAACATTCATGAGCACACATTATTATTTTATTTTTGCCTACACAATGCTATACAATTGTAAAAAAATAAGCAATAATATTTAAGGGTGCGTACATATACCCTGTAAAGACTTCACTGCTTAAATATCACCATTAAATGTGGTTAAAAAAAATCATATATTTTTTTACTTAAGTTTAATGTTTACATTTTGTGCAACCCTATTTTGTTATTGATTGACCAGCGCAAGCGCAGTGCCGGATGAGTGACCTTTGGCACGTGTCACGCTTGTTACTCATGTGCTTGTACCCCCGCCGTCTCCCCCGCGCCGCGCTCTCGTCCCGACCGCGCCCGCCCTTTTTGTCTAAAAAATATAATTTTCTCAGCTACATATTACTTGTGAAAAAAACAGTTATCACCAAACATGTAGGCTGCTCAAATTTTATTGCTTATTTTTTTACAGGTTGTATGTGATTACAAGATAAAAAATTTACTAGAAATTATTTTTTCTGGGGTCTCGATAGCTCGGCGGTCAGAGCATTGGACCAAGTAGTCCAAGGGTCGTAGGTTGGATTCCCACTCGATCTTCCTGGGACTACCTTATTCACGATCGAGTCTTATTGTCCTGATTCTGTCATTTTTTTCCATATCAGACTAAATTTTGACCTGAAAATGACAGCATAAATTGTCACAGCAAAAATAGACTTAAAACTAACACATCAAAACATAATATTGTACTTAAATGTAAAGGTAATTTTGACCATTTAGTAATACGCTTCAATCAACATGACGCTGTTTGTACAAAAAAGGTATAAATAGATCTATATACCTATTTATTGAAGAATTTGACAGTATTGGATAGTCTACTGTGCAATGTCTGTGCATAGCGCTTGAAATAATACCTGTGTACCTACTATATTATAACAAAGCAGGATTTACGTGCCAACACTGTACGCGACATCATCAAAGGTGCACATAAGCCCGGCAATTACTTCCTATGTACTAGTAAGTTCAAAGGGTTAAGGCAAGTTATTATTAAGTCCGCCGCAGACTCGATAAAATTCAATTGAATCACGTATTAAAGCCGAGCAATGCCATTAGGGCACACCTCCATAATTCTATTTATCCTTAAACACTTTCCATTCGATATAGGTCTCGGTAACGGAACCCGTTAACGTAAATATGATTAAAGAAAGTTTTACTTACGAAATTAATGGCGTAAAAAGATAATGAATATGTTTTCCAAGAGGGAGAGTGGTAGACAAAACGTCTTAAACAGTTTACTGTTACAAGTTTACTGGTGATTGTTCCAGATATACAAACTCCTTGGAGATCTGCCCCCTGACTATGAGCTCTTATAGCAGTATTATTGCAGTTGTGGAAATAGACGCGAATATATTCGCCGGTATACGCGTCTAGTTTTCACGACTGCAATAATACTGCTATAAGAGCTCATGGTCACCCCCCTGAACATTTTATTTAATTAATAACGTATATTATTGTAAGTTTGATTTAAAATAATTTCACTGTTCAATTCGGGCCTTTCAATAAAAAGAATTACTAAACTAAGTTTGAACTTGATTAAAAATTTTCTTTTCATGTCGCAATTACCTACTTAATGGATTCTCGAATTCTCTCTAAGTGCCAGAAACACAGAGTACAGAATACCTACTAATTCAAATATCTGTGTTCAGAAGCAATAGACATCACGAAGGTCTTGAGGTTACTGACTGCCATCTTAGGGCAACGACCGAGACCAATGTCAAGATCCGTACTTCGGAAGGGAGCTCCAGATAATCTAATTTGGTTATTATACCTACCGATCAGCGAAGATTGTTTAACTTACTTACAGAGCGTAAGGCCGCTTTCATAGATCTTCTCTTGATATTGATTCCATAACATTTCATCATCATTATAATCCCTTGTAGTGTTGACTTGATTTCAATGATGGAGGCAGTCCAGCAGCTTATTACAATTAACATCTCACCTCATCAGCTCATTTTATGTAATGCTGGGATACGTGCCTTCCCTATGGAAGAGGGAGAACGGGCCATAAATCATGACGCGGGCCCAGTTCGGATTGGTGGTTGTTAACGACAGCTAATGCAGCCGGGACCAATGGCTTACGTGTCTTTTGAAGCACGGAGGAGAGAGGTCGAGATGATACATTTTTGGTTACCCATGCGACCGGCCTTTGCGAAGTTGCAATCGAAACTGGGCGCGCTAACCACTGCACCATCGAGCTCATCGATTATATGATAATATATTATAGTTTTCTATTTAGAGTTAATTATTGAATCTGTCATAGGACCAATGCCAAAATGAAACTTCCGGCTGTATATACATATACGGGAAATCCGCATCAAGGAAATGAAAACGATGAACGAGTAGGGGCGGCATCCGTACCGGCTATTGTGGCGGAACAAACAAGGCACGGGATAGATGTTATCTCTGGCTGATGTTGGCTGCAACCGGGTACGAGAAACTCGGATTAATAACACAAAAATTATAATTCGACTGGATAACGAGGATAACACAAAAAATGTCCACTATGTTAAACTGTTCTTTGCCGCTCTTTTAAAGTATATTACCATTACTATGCTGCAATACAGCCATTCAGATTTTTACACTTTAAATACGGTGACGAAGACTATACGACGCGTCT
This sequence comes from Eudonia mercurella, assembly GCA_963082485.1. NCBI lineage: Eukaryota > Metazoa > Arthropoda > Insecta > Lepidoptera > Crambidae > Eudonia > Eudonia mercurella. The sequence goes on from OY720028.1 coordinate 9,121,429, forward strand.
TAGATATAATTAGTAATAATCATATTGGTATGATAACCTGAAGAAGGTGGTCGGCTTCAAGTGGATAGAGAGGGCACAAAACAGGGAAGAATGGCAAAATTTAAACTGGTCTAGTATGTGATGCCATTCTCTGACAGTGTTTCGTTTCACATGGCTTGATGAACCCTTTAGGTTTCTCGCCGCCCCCATAATGCCGCTTAAAGCAATCAGCGAACTCTCTCGCTCGAACTCGAAAAACAACAGTATAATATTCGCCCGCTTGTAATGAAGCATTGGAAGACGGCTAGATAAATGTACAAATAATATATTTTGGCATAGCTTAATAAATTATAGATTAGTACACGCTGATGCTTATTTAATAGACACATAAAAATTGTCATCCCATCCCTCATCTCCACCCTGTCATAGACACGCATTGTTAAAGCAATTAACAGTTTCTGACGTGAAATTACTAAAACTTTCTGCGCGCTCCGCGGAATAGATGTTCATACAACACATAATTAATGACATTTCAGGATAATTGAATATCTTATAACGCTGCGGAGCTAATATCTCTTGTTCAGTCAATTAATAAAGATAAAGGCCACTATGTAATCAAATACTTATTGATTGAAGATTTTATATGTTTATATCGTTGTGGTAATAATTATAATAATAATAAAGGCAGTACTCCTTGACACGGCACGTATTGTCAGAAGGTTCCTCACTCTGCAGCCCTGACCACCGGTAGCTTGGGCCCTGCCCCGCTGCTGGTGGTACTCTAGGATTAGGTTTTTATAATGTTTTATTGTTTTTATATTAAAATATTGTAAAAATCTAGCTCTAAGAAATAAAATAAATAAAGGAGATAATAATAATAAAACACTTTGTTTTATACTAAGTTTTAGCTGTAATCAGTTAACTCAATACTCAGTACTATCGGATCAGTGTGTGTTTGTGAACTGCTGCTATTGGTAATTGACGCAATTCGGGATGAATCCAATTAGACCTGCTTGGAAGAACTGGCTTACCTTGAGATGGCTGACCCCACTATAAAATAATAAAATTTTAAACGCAAATTTACGCAGCTACGCTAGTGTAGGTTTCCTAGGCATACCTTTTAAGTAACCAACCTATGATCACGGCCAGGGCGACTAACGAAACGTTGGGTATAAAAAGGTATACCTAAGATACCTACTAAGTAGTTTGTTACAGACAAAACTTGTGATTTATTTCTTTTGCTGTCATTCACACTTGTTCAAGAACACTCAAAAGTAAAAATAGTCTACCAATATTACACATTACTATCTAACAATAGATACATTTTAGAAATAAACCAAAGCAAGAAACATGGCTCTTCACTTTCCCGCCAAGAAGTGAGAGCATATATTTTATCTTAGCTTTGAGAGCTCCTACAGGGAGAAGATTAGGGCAAAAGCTGACAATGCATCCTCAGTAATGCTAGTAAAATAATAGAACTAGTCTCGAAAGCCCAGATCACTTAGGCTTTGTAACAACTCCCTTACTCCCCACTCGTTCAATTTAAACAAAGTAAATACAATACGTTTGAAAAGGGACTTCGTTTGTTCACCAATTCATTCAAAAGTCGTAGCAGACTTAAAGATAAGCGAAACCTAATTGGTATTGATACTGCGAATTGTTTAGTTTAGCGTAGTTAAAGTATAAAGTGACTTTTAAGATGAATAAATAAAATGTTAAAAAAAATAATGGCAACAGATGTTTAACTAATAAATGTTTTTTTTTTTTTTTTTTTCATTTTGTTGATGGCTTTGTGCGATTAGCACATTTAGCCAGTGTCAAAGTAATTTTTCTAACAAGTAATACATAAATAAACAATATTTCTTTTCTGTATGATGATGATGAATGATAATAGAAATGAGAAGTGAGAAATGATATACCACCCAACCCCTCGAGTATCTCAGTAAAGATGTGGGGCTTTACTAAGTCCTCGGGCGGACTTCTTGAGAGAATTTGAAAAGTGACGTTGCACTGTTTTGTTTCATTTGCCAACACTCATGCACACTCACGAACACTTAACGGTTAACAATCCACCATTATTTCACATTATAATTCGACATAACACAAATTTTAGAAAATAAAACAAAACCGCAGACATGACTATTCACTTTCCCGCCAAGAAGTCCAAATTTTTATTTGGACTTCTTGGCGGGCTTGTTAAAAAAAATTATGGCAATAGATGTTTAACTAATAAATGTTTAATTAATAGCAAATAATGTTTTTTTTAAACTGGTCGTTGTGGTGCTCCTTGGGGGAGGCATTTGTCCAGCAGTGGACGTCTTTTGACTGAGATGATGATGATGATGATGATGAAATGAAAAAATAACTTACTTATAAGAAAGTGTATCTATTCTATATTATTTATTGAACACCCAAAATACCCCTTTGAAAATGAAGCAATAGAAAATTTAAATTTTGGTATTATCACTTAAAACGATCTTTACTAAAAACAACCTTTAAATGGTCAAGGCAAGGTAGATTGAAGAAGAAGCGAGAGCTTGTAAAAAAACAGAATATAATAAATATATAACTTTAGTATATGTAATTTGTCGCATACAACATTAAGGTTTATTATGTTATCAATTTAAACACGGTGTGTGTTTGAAAGTGTTGAGATCGGCTATCGAATCGATTACAGCTGTTTTTACATAAGTACCTTTAAATGTTTAATAAATTACAGTCATTCCTTCGATATAGTCACTTTACTGAAACTATACAACTTTTGGTATCGCAACTACACATTATTTATGAGAAATAACAACACTTGCCCAACGCTACAAAATTCACAAGGAGTTTTATCTACCAAAAATCCTCTTTACATGTTTGGGAGCGGTTGGCATACCCACCTAAATGTACGCACGTAAAAGGGTAATACCATTGGGCAATGGCCGAATTAAATGAAAGAAATAAGCGTAACAGTTGCCCCTTATAACGTAACAACACCGTATCTATGAGGCCATTTAAATACATGATATTTCAGCCGGGTCCTCCCGATCAGGGCTTGGAATACCGGTATTTTCAATAACCGGTATCTTTGACTTTAATAAAGTACCTGTAACGATTTGATACCGGTATTAATAATATAAGTTATCGGATGAGTACCGGTATTATACACGATAATACAGGTACTAATACCGGTACCAGGTAACCAAATTTATTAGTGCATTGTTAGTAGATAAATGGCGCTTGGACTGGCTAATTACACGCGTTGCGCTTTCGTATCGTTAGCTTGCCTGTTTATGTTCATTTCGCGCGGCCGCAGTGCTCTACATGTCACGTGATAAACAGACTAGCAATGTCCCAGGTAGGTACCGGTATTTTTGAGGTACAATACCGGTGCTCATTAGAGAATCGGTATCCAGGAACAAAAATGGAAAATACAGGTATTTACCGATATGATTCCCTGCCCTGCTCTCGATCCCGGTGACAGCGTGGGGGTAATATCACCCGAGTCCCGACCCCCACTCGGTGTCTTCAATATCAGCAGCTTGGAGGCAATAAAAAAGTTATGAACTTTTGTCTAAGTGAAAGTTAATTTTGAGTCTGTTCTTTAAAACAATGTACATCTTTATGTTGCTAGTGAATGTTTTCAAAATGTTTACACAATATTTATCTTATATTTTGTTATGATCACGTTAAAATATATAGGTTCAAGAATCAAGAAATAGATTTATAATGTAAAATGTTATTATAATACAGATTTTTATTAATGGCATCATCATCATGATCATCAGCTCATTTTATGTCCCTACTGCTGGGGCACGAGCCTTCCCTATGGATGGCAAGAGAGAACGGGCCATAAACCACCACGCGGGCCCGGTGCAGATTGGTGGTTGTAACGACTGCTAATGCAGCCGGGACCAACGGCTTTACGTGCCTTCCGAAGCACGGAGGAGCTCGAGATGATAAACTTTTGGTCACCCATCCAATGACCGGCCCTTGCGAAAGTTGCTTAACCTCAGCATTCGCAGACCGGGTGCGTTAACCACTGCGCCATCGAGCTCCTCAATGGCATCGTAATTCACAATTAAAGAAATATAAATATTTCTCAATGCGATTTGGCCCTAACAAACTGAAAAAAAATTACTAAGATAAAATAAGATTATTATTAAATGTTTGCATACTCTAATAGAAAGTTGAATAAGGTTTGATTTCCAAACTCAAATCAAATCAGCCATAGGTACGGCATACATATATTTTTTAATTCAAACGAACTAAGCTCTTTCATGTAGCTTGTGCCCGTCCATTCCCTACATGCCTAGTAAAGCCAATTTCAAACGTTAGCACTGTCAACCTTGTTCAAAAACACAACTACACGAATAAAAGCAACCGAATTTAATTATTTAGAGTTAAATGTCCATTCGTTTATTTCTCATTCCTCACATTTTCATTTTTACTGCCATTTGAAATTACACCTTCACGAAGTATCTCGAAGGTACCGGCCGGCGGCGCCGCCGTAAGTATTAAAATTTAAAGCGAAATTAAATATCCATCGAACCTTGAAATTCAACCAACCATTCCGGGAATCGTGGGAAAAAAGCTTCGAAAAAAGGGCAATGGTAATCTTGGAATCATATCCCTACCTCCTTCTTTACCGCCGATTGTTAATTTCTTTTTAGTATTAACTCGTTATCAATTCTTTCATAAATACTTGTCACTTCGTAACTGATTACGCGTTCATTGTAAAGCAAAGAGAATTTAACACTACGTTTTTTTTTTTCATTTTGTTGATGGCTTCGTGCGATTAGCACATTTAGCCAGTGTCAAAGTAATTTTTCTAACAAGTAATACATAAATAAACAATATTTCTTTTCTGTATGATGATGATGAATGATAATAGAAATGAGAAGTGAGAAATGATATACCACCCAACCCCTTGAGTTTCTCAGTAAAGATGTGGGGTTTTACTGAGTTCTCGGGCGGACTTCTTGAGAGAATTTGAAAAGTGACGTTGCACTGTTTTGTTTCATTTGCCAACACTCATGCACACTCACGAACACTTAACGGTTAATAATCCACCATTATTTCACATTAATATTCGACATAACACAAATTTTAGAAAATAAAACAAAACCGCAGACATGACTCTTCACTTTCCCGCCAAGAAGTCAACACTACGTTTTTGTATAGGTTGTCACATATCTTTTTTTAATATTTTCTACGTGTCTTTTTTAATATTTTCTACGTCTGATCCACGAAAAAGTATTTATTTATTTTTCTATATAACCTTTTTATTTTAACGGAAGACCAGCGTCGTGATGCCAATCCGGTACTTCGATATTATGCTGAGTGGTAGCCATTTCAGGGCTACTAGTTTTAAGTTTTTTTATGTTATGCACCAACTTATTGTTTTCTTTGTGTGGCAATGAATAAATGCTTTTATTATTATTATCTCCTTTATTTATTTTCTTTCTTAAAACTAGATTTTTACAATAGTTTAATATAAAAACAATAAAACATTATAAAAACCTAATCCTAGAGTACCACCAACAGCGGGGCAGGGCCCAAGCTACCGGTGGTCAGGGCTGCAGAGTGAGGAACCTCCTGACAATACGTATATATTATTATTATTATTATTATTATAAGGCTTCTAACTAGGCTAGGCTTATAACCCTTAAAGAAAGCAGCGCACGTCTCTGGCCTCGCCAAGGCACCATATAGTGGGCCGCTGCTTGGGTAGTCTTCCCATAGCTTCCACTAAGCAACTTGAGCTCGTACCGTCCACTCGGCAGTACTTCACAACTTTATAGGGGCCTCGCATCCCTGGATCTAGTTTACCCGTGGACCGCGAGTACTTGATAACAAATACTAGATCATTAAGTTTAAACTGACGGGGTGGGTGTCTAGATCAGTTAGCATAATCGTCTTGCTTTTTCTTATTTGTTCCCATCAGCTCATTTGCTCGGCTTCGGCAAATTTGGTACTGGTATCGCTGACAGCGACATCACAAACAAGCGCTTGAATTATTGGTGTAGTTGTATCCGTGCCAATCATCAAATTAAGAGGTGAGGTTTGAGTTGCCTTCTGCTTGGTGATATTGGGGACCTGTAGTTTCCACAAAACTTCTGACCAGGAAGAGAACATATTGACAATGGTGCGGATGTATCTCTCCGCTTGGCCGTTCGCGTGGTGCATTTCCGGGGTGATGTAGTGTAAGTCACTTCCGTTTCCGTTATCCAGGTTACAAATTCCCCAGACTCGAACATTCGTTCTCTATCGGTGACTATTAATTTAGAAACCGCAAATAACTAAACCGCTTGCATAGAAGCGCGTTTTAACTCGCCAACGTTTTGCCGGTAGATTGGATATAGGAAACAAAATTTTGTTGCCGCATCCACAATAACAAACATAAATTTGTACCCTTGGACATGGGGAGAGGACCCAAAACGTAAATGTGAATGGTATTAAACGGGGTACTGGGTTTTTCCCGAGATGTTATGCTTTGATGGGGCAATAGCAGTAACCTCTTTTTTGAGATACAGACAGACTAAACAGTGCGCTACATATTTGTTAACAAATTCGTGAAGCCCCGGGAACCAAAAGTGTCTTAATATCAAATCAAAGGTCTTGTCAGCGTTAATGTGTTCATGTTCGTCATGAATATTCTTAATAAGCTAAGCCTATGCCCTTTAGGGATATAACACAACAGTCGGGCATCCTCGCCAACGGAGGAGTATTTAGATTTAATAGAGGAGGTCGATTAGAGCGACATAACGAGATGGATCTAAAAATAACGTAGACGAGACTCTGTTCCTCTTTCTAGGCTAAACAGTTACTAATCCCACATCCGAGTTTGGAAACACAAATATAAAATCTTTAAAAAAAAACAATTCAAACGACCGTTATTTATTATTCACAATCAAATTTGAATAAAAAAAATCTTGCTCGTGGAGGTTTTTTCAACATTTGTGTTTTTGTAATTTGTTCGCAACAAAATTTGCGTTAAAAACTATTTGAACATTTTATAAATTTAAATAAAACTACTTATAACAATCAGAGGAACGAAATACTCGTATCTAACTATAGCTAAACCTTATTACACTGAACACTAATAACATTACCGATGAATAGGCCTAGAATATTACGTAACGCAACACAACCGATGTTTAAGCCTAGAACGCTCGTGACAAAATAAGGGCACGCCGGCGCCGGCTCGTGGCTCGTTTTATAAGCATAACGAGGGTACTTTTGTCGTTGGTGGGGTATGATGCTTATAATAAACTACCTACATTACAAAATGTTGCTCACTGTTCCACAAACTCTATGCGCGGTGTAGATGCACATAACGCGCAATGCCGATCCTGAGGCTTCAATTCTTCTCCCGCGTAATTTCACTGGATCTTTGTTTATATTGATATGCTTAATAACAACCTTATTATCAAGGTATGAAGATATCTCTTATGAACTATAAAAATGCGGTGACGGGCACGCCACCTGTCGCTTGTTGGTGTAGGTATAGGAATAATTTTTCTTAGTTTTCTATAATACTCTCCCTTGGTGGTTACACCAACTAGAATTGGGTTTGTTTTTTTCAATCTCTCCATCTTATATTGTTCATATGGGAAGACCTGAGTCCAGTAGTTGGACGTTTATAGTTTGATAATGACAATAATCTGACCCTTTGTCTCACAACCTAATTATATATATTAGATAATACGATCGCACATATAAATATATATACGGCATACGGTCTGCCTGCTCAGTTCTGCAACTGGGTCGCTGGCTTCCTACATGAGCGGAGAATCCGTGTCCTGTCTGATGGATGCGCTTCGCGGTTCATGTCAGTGAACGCCGGTGTCCCTCAAGGTTCCGTTCTGTCCCCCACGCTGTTCCTTCTGCATATCAATGATATGCTTCCACTTGGAAATATTCATTGCTATGCAGATGATAGCACAGTGCATGGGGGATATAACGGTCACCCAGCGGCTGGGCGGGTCAAAACCGAAGTTAACCGAGTGAATCTTGTCATTGAGCTCGATCGGGTATTGGACCTCATATCTAAATGGGGCTCCAATAATCTTGTTGAGTTCAATGCCAAGAAAACACAGGTGTGTGCGTTCACGGCAAAAAAGTCACCATTCCTTCCCCTTCCAACTCTTCAGGGTACATCTCTAAGCCTGCAGAGCAGTATCAACATGCTCGGTATGACGATTCGCTGCGATCTGAACCAAAAGGACTACATCGAAGCCGTGATCAAAACAGCCTCGCGAAAACTCGGTATTCTGAACAGGGTGCGGCGATTCTTTACGCCTGACCAGTTGTGCCTTTTGTACAAGACACAGGTACGGTCTTGCGTGGAGTATTGCTCGCACATCTGGGACGGTTCCGCAAAGTACCTTCTCGATGCTTTGGACAGATTGCAGCGTCGCGCTGTACGCATTATCGGCAACGCAGACGTCACAAATACTCTTGAAACTCTGCAATTGCGAAGAGATATTGCGTCACTCAGCGTGTTTTACCGCTTATACCATGGCGAGTGCTCTGAAGAACTCTTTGACCTCATCCCACCTTCTCCCTTCTTCCATAGGAGTACACGTGCTGCTCTCCGGAGTCACCGCTTCACTGTCTCTAATATTCCATCGCGCACTAAGAAATTTGGTGACTCGTTTTTTTGTCGCACCTCCAAAACATGGAATAGTTTGCCAGCACACGTTTTCCCTCCTTCCTATGATATGGGGTCCTTCAAACGAGGCGTGAAGAGGCACCTTGTGGGCCGGCAAAGTGAGGATAACTGACGCTGCGCTGTTCTCACGCTGCACCAGTTGTCGTCGCATCTGGATTCCATATTTACTTAACATCAGGTGAATTGGAGTCATTTGCCGTGCTATGTATAAAAAAATATATATATATATAATTTTGTTATAACATATTATCTATGATTATCTTAGTATTGCTACACCGTAGCATTATAGTAGTATCGTAATAATATGTTTAAAATATGGTGGAGTTGTACCACTTTGGAAATAAAACAAAACACTACCTTCAGCATTCAAAACAAACCAACGTAGAAAGAAAAACGCTTCGTTATCGTTAATAAACTGCAGGCGCACGGTCGCGAATCTCAAAAGGCACAAAGTTTAAATGTTGACAGAGCCCCCAAATCCATTTAGCATTAGAACTAGATACGGCCGCATGTGGGCCAGGTCAAACGTTTAATCCTGGTGCACTGATGAAACGGTCCGGACGGTAGCAGATTCAACGAGATTATCTCGATACCTCACTTAAGTTGAAAAGAATACTCTTTGGTACACCGTAAATGGAAAATCTGCTCTGCAACGGTGAAGAGGAGGTTTTCGTTAGAAAATATTCTTGTTTAGATATTTTTTAAGAAGAAACAGTAAACGATTGTTTTAAGAAAAGTAACTTTTGAAAGGTTCATGGAACAAGGTGTTGATAAAATGGTATAGGTACCTTAATAGGGAGGCATGCCTTCACTTCTTCAGGTCCCTAACGTTTTATTATAAACACATCCCTTTTCCTTCATCCTATCACATGGTGTAGCAGCGTCAGTGTCTCTCTAGGTTGCTCGATTTGCTGGGTTCTGATTAGAAACAATAAATACCAGCCCGCTAAATAGACGTGTCTTTCTTTCATTAACGACGGGAGAGAGAGAGCGCAATAGTTGCCATTACAAGAGGTGACAGATATAAGATAATTATATTATTAATGTTGGCAACATCCAACACATGGGGTCCTAGAGAGGCGTCCTAGACAAACGAGACGTGAACCTTGTGGGCCAGCAGAGTGAGGAGGGTGACTGATGCTGCGATGTTTTCACTCTGCACCTAAAAAATGGACGTCCTGTCCATGTGACGTTGTAGGTAAAAAATGTTTGGACGATTCAAAAGCTCTTTTCTAAAGTGTATTTGATTAAAAAATATTTGACTTTGACTTTGACATGACACCGTCTTCGCGTCTGGACTCCATTTCCACTTAACATCAGGTGGAATGGAGTCATTAGCCGCACAAAGAACTAAAAAATATATATTATAGTATCGTGTGAACGACATTTCAAATTCATTGTTTATTGAAAAATATTAGTTGTAGACCACTCCCACCACACACCAAAACTAGCAGGAATACTAAGTTCGCGTTAGCTCAGTTTGAATAGTATGTATCAAACATAAAATGTCATTATTTGCTGTTTTTCGTGTGCTACTTGAACTCACCCTTCGACATAGGTACCGGGTCAGGTGCACTAATAATTAGGCTATCGTGACTGTATCCAACCCGTGGAGGAGGAGGAGCCCGACTAGAAGGCTTATTCAGTTTCAACAACTACGTTATCAACATCCAATCTTAAGGTTTTTACAAATATTAAGGACGACTGTTCCACTCCTATTAGTCATAGCGTGATGTAATTCGAACCAGTAGTTCCTGAGATTAGCGCGTTCAAACAAACAAACAAACAAACAAACAAACTCTTCAGCTTTATAATATTAGTATAGATTATTTAGGAAAGCGCAAGCTATATTAAATAAGTATAAAGATATCGTTAATATATATTTTTAGATTTTAGTAAGGATCTATTATATATCCATTCAGCTTGTGATCAGTGGGGATGTACTCGTTCGTTTCGATGCTTTAGGTTGGAGAGGAGACTTTAGAGGTCTTCTCTCAATGCGATGCTCTGGCAATGTAGCTTTGGAAAACCAAAGCACATTAGATATCTGATAGGCTCTAATAGGCTAAATAAAAATTGACACTGTTGTCCACTAGTCATGTAATTGTGGTAATCTCTTTGCATTACATAATTACAAAAATCTGTAGGTACTATACAAATTGTACTAATATATACATATTATAAGATATGACTAAACACTTAATTTCAAAATCGGCGGGAAAATAAAACTTTTCAGTCGAAATTATGATTATTTAGTCACTCACAGTCAAAATGGCATTGCCTTATGCTCTCTTTAGGCTTTTCAAATACTATGCAGGTTCAGTCAAAAGTGTAACTAGGCTAGGACTTGGACGTGTTACAACTTTCAGGATTATATATATAGTTTTCCCGACAACCTTTTCTGTAAAATGCTAACGGTCGGCTTGTGCTCCAGCGAGAACTCCTAGTTACAATGAGACCCTTCAACAATGAAAACACGAGCGTTAACTGCAATGTTAATAAATAAAATCTGTGGATGAACGCCTCTGCCTGTTTTTACTAACTGAATAACATTTGCATACAATTTTAATGCAACATATGTGTATAATGTAACATCCTTGTATACAATGATTTTTAGCCAATAAATACGTCATTGTTTTATTGAAATAGTGATTTCGTCGTCGCTCTCTTTGCCTGCGCCCGCGCTTTCATTGTGCGAGGTTGTTTGTATTTTAGTCAAAGATATCTGGTCTTTCTCTGAGCAGTCTAGCGTCTTCAGGGCAGTATTTGATCATCTCGCCGATGGTGCACGGCCGCTCGCAGCATTCGCTGGCCACTTGTCGGCGCACGCGCCGCCAGTGCTCTTCGGCGAGGACTCGCTCCTTCCTCCCATGGTCTTGTAACGAACGGGGCGACAGCTTATCTGAAAAAAATATTGAGACTGTTAACTACATAAGTATTTTTGTTTATTATGAAAATTTACTGTTGGTTATACCTTTCTTCACAACGAATAAGTGCCTGAGAAGTATCGTCAATAAAACCAAGCGTAGAAGCACTTCATCTAGAACCCAAAACTACTAAGAAAGTGGCTTTTATATTACGAGCTGACATATATATATGTTGTCATGGCGACAGACTTAGATACGTTGCTGTTAGATAATCAAGCGAGTTTAAAAACATGCCCTATTATTAACCAAATTAATCATATTTTATATGCTTTTTATGTTTCCTTGATGTATCAAGGAAGATTCACGTTATTTTTTGATACCAAACCATACATGGTTAAATTATTCTTTTGTTTCATGACTAATGGTATTTTAGTTTTGATTGAACTACTGCTGTTGACTAAATCCACTACCCACCCTATGATACAAAAATCACTACATCTCATCTCACCTATAAGCACGGAGGTGTCCCTCTTGACGATCTTGTAGACGTTGTCGCAGAACTTGTTAATGAGCAGCGACAGAAAACTGCTGCAGGACATGATCTTGTCGGTGATGTGGAACACCTTCTCCTCCTCACCGTGCACGTCCACCAGCTGACGGGCGAGCATCATCACCGCGTATATCTGGAACAAGTATGGACTTCAGACAAAGTTGAACCTGAATTTCTTGACAAATTTGGGACAGAGACGCCTTTATGCCTTGCCTTTATTGTAGGTAATAGGTAAGAACGGCGTGTGTCTTGGTGAATTCATAAAGTAGGAGCCCATAAAGCCCCAAGGCTTACCTAGAGCTTGTATCCATCCGCAAGTGCCGGGATGGTACTGCCCCGTCAAACTCTCTGGTGAGAGGGGGGAGAGCCCCACATAACTCGCGGATAGCCCCTGACCCGCGAGTACGCAACTTTCGCAGAGAATTAATAAAAGGGGGCTTTTATCCATACTCTTGTGATCTGATTACTTATGTTGGTCCTTGAATAGGTATCCTAACGGGTCATGAGACGGTACGCGAGGTGACAGGAGTTTTAGTGGATATGTGCTGCTTCGGTGAGGTTGGTGGAGAGTTCCCATAACAACCTGCTTCTTCCCGGGATCAGTGTTGGCATCCATAGTTTATTAGTTTGTCCGAGCAGAATATCAAAATAGAAGACAAGTCGAAAAAGGTTCGGATTTACCGTGTCATAAGAAAGGAGACCCTGATAGTGAACGTGGCATAGTGGAACTACTGATGTATGTATGTCACTTTTGCAATTGATACAATTAAAATGTTTTTGTGGTGGATTATGATTTTTGACAGCTACTCCGTTCAAAACGTGCGGTCTCACCACTCATTCGGCACACAATCCTACACTGACAGTAACAAAAGACAAACTTGGCTAATTAGCTAATTGGAAACATTGTTTCTGGGAGATACCATACCACCGTAGCATAAACATTTCGGTTTGAGAACAACGCACTCGTGATAACGGCTGAACTTAACATTATTAGTAAATAATGAAATCATTAACTAGGCTACTGCCTACTAAGTTAACTGATATAGTAAAGACAAACAATATTACCCAAAATAACATAAACATTCCCAAACGGGTGTTGCATTTTTCAAATATCACATTTATGCCACTGTCATTCTTTAGTTTTACAACTTAGTGTCTCAAATTAACCAATCACTACTACAAAGAACCAACACAATACATATATAGCAACACCAGAAAAAAATACATTGGAGAAACAACCTCTTTAGAAAAACTAGAAAGTTACAATTACTTATTCGAACTCTTCCAGACAAACAGACTAATTTTCAGACGATTGTCTGAAAATTAGTAGGATAGGGAGAACGAGCCATAAACCACCACGCGGGCCCAGTGCAGATTGGTGGTTGTTAACGACTGCGAATGCAACCGGGACCAACGGCTTAACGTGCCTTCCGAAGCACGGAGGAGCTCGAGATGATACATTTTTGGTCACCCATCCGATGACCGGCTTTTGCGAAAGTTGCTTAACCTCAGCACTCGCCGACCGGGCGCGTTAACTACTGCGCCATCAAGCTCCTGATGTTACTATTGTGAAGATATTATTTTATAAATGACTAATAATTGAAATGAAACACTTTGTATGGAGATCCACGTTTATTTTAATACTATTTATTTTTTATGTTACTAAGCCGGCAAACTGCGATACGACACGCCTAATTAAAAAGGTCACCGTAGCCCTTTGATATTTGCAACATCAAGGGAATCGGGTGCGCGTTGTTTCACTAACTTCACTAGATTAAGTTTTTTTCAATTTCTACGGGTAGGTAAGCATTTGGCCTTCATATCACCTGATGTCAAAAAAGGTCTTCAACTACTGATCGGCTATCTTATCTCTGATATCTCTTAGCTGCCAGATCACAACAGTGCTACTAACATTGATGTTTTGGGGACTTATTTAGACAAGATGGTTCTAGCTAGCATCTCCTACCAACAACCAAACCGAGTACACAAACATGTATCCCCGCTGGGAGTCCAAACCCGGGATCTCTAGGTCTAAGAACGGTTGTCCTAACCACTAGACCACAAAGGTTCCACAACAAAGCATGACAATGCTGTTTGATGGTGATCGCCAGAATCCTACGACCAGACAACACATATTATTCCCTGTAATGTCTTTAGTTAATGGGCTTGATAACCGTTATCAAATCCCAACGTTTTTTCTAAATAGGTTCGTCATCAGCTCATTTTTATGTCCCCACTGCTGGGGCACGAGCCTTCCCTATGGATGGATAGGGAGAACGGGCCATAAACCACCACGCCGGCCCAGTGCGGGTTGGTGGTTACCAGTCCCGCGCTGTAGGTATAATTAGCGGGCCACCTTACCTACGACCGTGCGTACATATGGCGCGCGAGGGTTTAACGACTGTTAATGCAGCCGGCACCAGAGGTAGGCTATTATAAACTTATGATTCATACTAAATAACTTCTTATATAACAGATAGGTATAACACTAACAAAAACAAGCTAACACTATCGCATCTCCAGCTATTCTTCAGAACACATTATAAAGATAATATGAAGTTTGTTTCTTAATCAAATAGTTACCCACGACTATTATATTTATACTCAACATTACCGCTTTGGAATGAAAGTATCACTAGGTTTTATTTAACTTTGATCCGTTAACAATTTTAAATTGGCAAACTAAAGCTTATTGAAAGAAATATATAAACTAATTTACCAGCTAACTAATTAATGTTGAGAAATAATAAATTGATCCAAAAAAAAATTGTAGGCTAGCACCTAAAATGCTAAGTTAGCATCTAAATAGTAGTTTAGGTGCTAACTTAGTATTTTTGTGGGTTAGGTTAGGTTACTTTGGTGATCGATTAAATACAACCCATTAATATTATTATACGACGATAGTTTAACTTCGTGATTATTAAATTGCTAACTATCAGGATAGCCACTAAGTACCAAGTATTATTATTATCTTTCATTATCCGAAATTTCGATGCGAATCAAAAATGGTAACGAATCCCGTGAATGTTATTAACTTCAAATATTTTTAAAAAAACTGAAAAAATGTAAATCATTTACACACTGGCATAAAACACAATAATAACGGAATCAACTTAACTTCAAAATGAACATGCACATAAAGGTCACCACCACATAAAACTTTTTAACAAACCAAAGAGTTTGTCTAACGCCGCGAAGTAAACTTTTAAAAAGGTAAGAACACAACGTACAAAGTATTGCAGCTTCATTTCCTCCTTCGGGTGATGGATGGAGTCCCGCAGAGAGCACAAGGGATTCGTACCACTGTTACCTGACGAATGGGACTATCTCTACAGAGTTCGTCTAAAAATAACCCCAAGAGGTCCATAGTACGGAATTACTTAAAACTTGTTTACATCGATAAGAATGTTTACAAAATATTGTCATGGCAATAAATAAGAGATTCTTCTAAGCTACGGTGATTTATTATTCGAAGAGATAATTGGTTGGCTCATGAATTTTTCAGAAGTGAATTATGTTATATTATATTTGAACGTGATTGACTTACTAATATCGTTCACTTCCTCTTATCAGATTAATAAATTACATATTTTAAAAAATATGTAATATGTCACGCAAAAGTTATTCTAAAAAAATTGGCAACACAGATTACTTTTTAAATTAGATAATGTTACTCTACTACTTACTTCTACTTATAAATAAATGCTCAGTTGCAAATGTGAATGTAACTTTATATCGTAACATAATTTTTGATAATAATATGTGCTAATTAAGCTATAACAAGATGATAAATTGCGTAATGGAAATTCCTCGGGAACTGCGCACCTTGTAAGTAATGAATCAGAGAAGTTGCGCTTAAATATAACACAGTCAGCAGGTCATTCTCTCCGCGACAGATAAAAAGCTATTCTTGTTGTAGGTAGATAACGGATTCACTGCAGAAACATAAAAATAAACTACCACTCCACTATTGGCAGTTCAAAAAGCTGGTAGTATTCGAAAAATTACTATCAATATTTTTGCTCGAATACTTTGAATATTTTCGAGCGTTCCATTGTCAAATTTGAATTTATTTAAAGCATTGGAGACATATTTTTAGAACGCTTTGAGAAACAGAGCAACTTTATCAACTGTCAAGTAAAGCTTTTAAATTTTCTAATCACTTTCTATATAAAGAACGGAAAACCTTCTGAAAGTCTTTCCGACTTTCCGTTCTACTCATATTAATAAAAGTAATTAGGAAATTTAAAAGCTCTTACTTCACTTTAATTTAGTTTTTTAAATTATTTAATTAACTAAGCTAACGGCAGTTCTAAATTTTTACCTATGTAAGTTTTAAAGAACGTTGCTTTTTCGAAATAATTTAGATATTTCTATAACGTCATCATCATCATCATCATTTTCAGCCCGTATCTACCCATTGCTGGGCATAGGCATCCTCCATGTTACGCCAATCCGTTCTGTTTTGAGCTGATCGCATCCAGGTTTTTCCAGCGTGGTCGCTGGAAAATAGATATAGAGATATAGAGAGAGATATAGAGCTGGTGCTCTATATCTCTGGCCCATAAAAATAATATACGTATTACAAATATACTTACTTATTAAATTTTACTTATTATTTAGTTAGAAAGCTCATTATATTTTTTAACAGTCACATCAGAAGCTTGACGATATAAAAGTAATATAACTTTCTGTACGACTTCAGCTGGAAAGGATTGTTTCCAGCAGTAGGACTTCTGTAGACTGGTTATGAAAATCAAGCACTCATAAAAATCAACTCAGAATTTGACAAATTTATAGTTACTAGTGATCGCCCAGTGGTCGAAATTCGACCGTAATTTTATTAAGGCTGTACGGATTGTAGCCTAAGCAATAAAAAATTTAAAAAGATAGAATGTGAGTTTCAATTCAATTCAATTTAATCATTTATTGCTCTCCATAAGAATGTTGGAATGGCATTGACAGATTTCGGCTGATTTTGAAATTTTTGAAAAGAGAATATAATATGCGTCTGTGTTAAATACATATGCGTGTGTGTCAAATACATGGTAGTGTGTGAAATGTTTGTTTTATTGATTTAATGTATTTTTTATGCATAATTAAAAAAAATTACATCTGCAATCCTTCTCTCATCGTCATCATCTCAGCCAAAAGACTTCCACTGCTGGACAAAGGCCTCCCCCAAGGATCTCCACAACGACCGATATTGTGCTGCTCGCATCCAGCGGCTTCCCACGACCTTCACCAGATCGTCGGTCCACCTTGTTGGAGGCCTGCCCACACTGCGCTTTCCGGTACGCGGTCGCCACTCGAGGACTGTTCCGCTCCAGTGACCATCAGTCCTGCGAGCAATGTGCCCTGCTCACTGCCACTTGAGCTTAGCAACTCTTCGGGCTATGTTGGTTACCTTTGTTCTTCTGCGGATCTCCTCATTTCTGATTCGCAGCGAAACCCCGCGCATAGCCCTCTCCATTGCTGCTTGAGTGACCTTGAGCCTTCTGATAAGGCCCATAGTGAGCGACCACGTCTCAGTCCCCCGTATGTCATCACTGGCAGGCAACACACACTGGTCAATGACTTTCGTCTTGAGACACTGCGGTATATCGGACGAAAACATATTTCGTAGCTTACCGAACGCTGCCCAGCCTAATTGGATTCGACGATTGACCTCTTTGCTGAAGTTGGACCTACCTAGCTGGACCGTTTGTTTCAGGTAAACATAATCGTCCGCAACTTCAAGGGCAAAGTCCCCAACCTTCAGAGGAGTGGGTACGACACGTGAGTTTGACAAAACTTTCGTCTTCTTCATGTTCATTTTAAGACCCACTTGTTGAGAGACTCTGTTGAGGTCACCGAGCATTGTGCCGAGGTCTTCCAGGGTCTCAGCCGTGACCACTATATCGTCAGCAAATCGAAGGTGAGTGATGTTTACGCCGTTGACGTTGATGCCGAGTCCTTTCCAGTCCAGAGCCCTCTAGTAAGACGGAATTAAATAGCTTCTGAAGAACTACAAGTACCGGTCTTCCGCCTGCTTTCAGAAGCTCGGCCGTAATTCCGTCAGCACTTGGTACCCTGCCGTTCTTGTGCTATTTGAGAGCCATACTAATCTCGTACAGGCTGATGTCCGGGATGTCTTCGGTATAGTGCCGGGTTAACTTAGCTCTAGGGTCTTTAGCTAAGCTTTGTAAAGGTGACCGTGTGGATATGTAAAGCCGTCCATAGAACTTCTCGACCTCTCCCATAACATCGGACCTGTTCGTGACAGTTCTGCCGTCATCGGTTTTCAGCGTCGTCAGTCGACACACACACACCCAGATCTCTTGCGAACACTTTTGACCCTTTGTTCCGCTCAATGGCTTCTTTAATACGGTTGGTATTAAATCAGCGCGTGTCGCGAGTCATAGACTTCGAGATCTGCCTATTTAGCCGCCGAAACGGAAACGCATCACCTGAGGAAAGCAGAACCATTGCGCGCCGCTCTTCCATTAGTTTTAGGGTATGGTCTGAGAACTTTTTGGTTTCTTTTGCACGGTGGGTTTTAAAGAACTTGGACCTAACTGTTTGGACAGTTTCCACAAACCTGTTGCTGTATTCGTCCACATTTTCGCAATCATTTAGGCACTCGAAGCGATTCTGTAATTCGAACTGACGAATTTTGGGGTTTTGGATTTGGATGGGTGCAGGACGGAGCGTAGACCTTATCAATCGACGTCTTTCCAGCTTAACGTTGATATTCAATGTGCCTCTTACTAACCGGTGATCGCTGCCAGTTTTAAACGCATTGATCACAGTGAGTGTAACATCATTGAATATTTGCTTCCTCGTCGACATAATAAAGTCAATTCTTCTCTATATAAACTATAAGTGTGCGAAATTTCATACTCCTTCGTCCGCGCAATTTTAGTAAAAAGGGGTAAGTACAAAGTTTTTGCTTCACGTATTACTATATAGATATATTTCATTTATTATTTTAATGATTATGGTTATATTATATTTATGATTATGGTTATATATAGTTGTACGCAAATTTTGTTACGAACAAACTACAACTCAAAAAGGTGTGTACTACAATTACAAATAGGAGCAGATGATGTTGATGCACCTGACCCGATATGTATGGAGTGCTGGTTCAAATCCCGCTTGTGAAAATTTTTTTCAACATTTTTTACAAAAATACTTTATTGTTGCAAAACAGTTGTCACTAGCTACTTTCTTTTTACCGTGGACCTTCTACCAATTAAATAGGCCTATGGCGTTTCTCACAGTGAGTACAGATCTCGTACACTTAGCAACCGGCTCCATATCAGAGAGATAGGCCCCGGAAGTGTCAAGGGGCCTAAAAATAAATAAAGGTCACAGGGCACTGCCCATGCAGTAAATATGTTTACAGCGAAAGCTGACAATCTTCTGGGTACAAGTCTCGAAATAGTGATAACTGACGTGCAGTGAGGCAATGTCACGAAGTAGAACAATGCGAGAACAACATGAAACTCTTTTTAATTAATGACAATGACTGTCAGTAATTAAAAAAGTTTAGATACGCGGTAGGTATATCGATAGACGCAGACCACATACGTGGAAAATATTCTCTACTATCTATTCCCCTGACATCCTCCGTCGATCTCCATCTCCATCCCATTCCGACCTAAATTCTAGATCCCGTGAACAGCACGTTTAGAGTCAAAGATTTAACTTTAAATATAGAATCGATAGAAATAGTTTATAAGTGTTATACATAAACTACAGCGTATACAGTATCCTGTCTCTCTCACATACAATTAGAGCTTAAACACTTATACTTAAGTGTGGAACTAAAAGCCTTTTAATGAACTGAAAAGCTTATCAAGCAATATTTTAAATCTTATTTATTAAATGAAATATCTTTTTATTACATAACAGGGAAGTGCTGGGCCTTCAACTCATCTAAAGGTAACTAACTGATGATAAGGGCGAACGTGGAAGACCTTTTCATCCAAAATCTTACGATCTATTCCAATCCAATACCACGAAAAAAAGCAATATTAAATATAAATGTGAATGTAAAATATAAAAAAAAAACATTCAATATTATTAAATAGCTACGTAGTAAAATTTACTAAAGTCAAATATAATAGACATATAATAATAAGTCGCTTGTTAAATTAAGGTAAAATCAAATAATATAAATAATTTACATAAAGTCTAATCTATATATTAATACGTGAAGCAAAATCTTTGTACCCCTTTTTAACGAAAATTGCGCGGACGGAGGAGTATGAAATTTCGCACACTTATAGTTTATACTTATAGTGAAGGTTTGGAGAATGTTAATTTTTTTTTTTAATTATGCATAAAAAATACATTAAGTCAATAAAACAAACATAACACACAGTACAATGTATTTGACACACACGCATAGGCATGTAATTGACACACACGCCTAAATACTCTTTTCAAAAGTTTCAAAAATGGAAAAAGAGCGGCAAAAGCTGAAAAATCTCAATCCAATCAGGCCAGGCCAATCCAAACTCATATTCTATCTTTTTTAATTTTTCATTGCTTAGGATACAATCCGTGCAACCTTAATATAATTACGGTCGAATTTCGACCACTGGGCGACCACTAGTAATGAATAGTTACGCCCTTAATTTTCCTAAACAGTGTCTAATAAATATAGTTTTCAAAAATGTTGTAAGAATTTCGCTGAATAATGAAATATCACAGACAATCTATTTTTGTTAAACAAATCACATGTATGAATAATTAACCTACAAATATAGTTATGAATTATTATGATGTTGTATACAATATAAAAAAAATTAAGTGCTTGCAAATAGTTATTCCGTGTTTCGTTCCCGTCATGTAAACGTCATTTCAATTTACCCCCCGAATTGTTATTCCGTATTTTGTTCCTGTCATGTAAACGTCATTTCAAATTAGAGTAAAAGAGACAAAACACGGAATAACTATTCGGACCTTATTCTTTGTTTATTTGTAAGGGGGTTAACTAGTGTCTAATAGGAACTCTTATAAAATATCACAGACAATCAACTATTAATTAGATAAATGATGTAGGTACCTAACTACATAGGTAGCACTAACAGTTTGATTTTTGGCAAACAAATCACATGTTTGAATAATTAACCAACAATTAATGTAGTTATGAATTATTATAATTTTTTAATCCCTATTTTAATACCGCAGTTCTTTCATTTCACTAATGTAAATATTCATCCGTGGCGATGCCGATGGCGGTAGATTTTGTTGGATCAGTTGTGGTCGCATCGTGTTATGTTTGATGTATTGTCAATTTCGACATAATTATTTATTTGTTTAGTTTGAGGAAATGACATTAAATGTAGTAGGTACGTTTGGTTTACTTGCACCAACAGCTCTATAGGATCCGGAGCTCCCATTGAAATTATGGTTTTTTCGTAGGTACTAAACTTTTTTTTTAAATTTGCATTTAAAAAAAACAACATATTATTGTAAATTTTACTTTTTATTTTTAAGTGCTAATTGCTGCACTGAAGCTGAATTAAATATTTATAAAGTATTTATAAAATACAGTGAAAAAATTAAACGCCCACCCGACACAGCCAGGAATCGAACCTTGTCGTTTTATTCTATAAAATACGCTTGTTACTACTGGATCAATCCGAAAATCGTATCAAATCAATAGGATCTATACTTGGATTAATACGTGTACGATGATCTATTTTGCGATCCGGAGTTTCGATACAAAACACTCGGACGGAACATCCCTTACCGAGAGACATCATGTCGTTCCGTTGCTTCTGATTGGTTACTTGGTTGGGTCTTAAACCAATAGAGCAAGCTCATCCTTTTATCACAGGTAAAAACAAATCGAATAAATGACTTCACCTGAACTATGTACCTACTTAGATTAATTAATTACTATTAATTAAAAATCAACTCAGAATTTGACAAGTTTATAGTTACTAGTGGTCGCCCAGTGGTCGAAATTCGACCGTAATTTTATTAAAGCTGCACGGATTGTATCCTAAGCAATGAAAAATTAAAAAAGATAGAATGTGAGTTTGGATTGGCATTGACAGATGTCGGCCGCTTAAAGACAAACAATACGTGTGTGTCAAATACATGGTAGTGTGAGTAATGTTGTTTTTGTTGATTTAATGTATTTTTTATGCATAATTAAAAAAAATATTAACATTCGCATAACCTTCTCTATATAAACTATAAGTGTGTGAAATTTCATACTCTTCCGTCCGCGCAATTTTCGTAAAAACGGGTACAAAGTTTTTGCTTCACGTATTAATATATAGATAACTAGCGACCCGCTCGCGACTTCGTCCGCTTGAGTGAACACCCGCATCCTATAGAACCTTATGGCAGCGCAGCGCCACCTACCGGGTCCAATTATATGGTTGTTTTATACATATAAATCTTCCTCTTGAATCACTCTATCTATTAAAAAAAACCGCATCATAATCCGTTGCGTAGTTTCAAAGATTTAAGCATACAAAGGGACATAGGGACAGAGAAAGCGACTTTGTTTTATACTATGTAGTGATGAAGTGTATGTTTTAGTAAGGTTTAACTTAAAATTGAAATACTTATTTCCTCTTGACTGTACTTCATTTCATGTTTGGGTATTAATTTAGAATAGTAAATTTAATATATGTCGGAGCCTCAAGGTAGGAGGGCTCTATGATATCAGATGGATTATTTGTCGGATCCATTTTTGGGCGTAAATAAAAGGTACACGCACACAAGTACAAGAAGTTTATTTACACACTCGTTCAAAAGGTTAATAGTTCACAAAGATAATAGTTCCTATAAGTCACTAAAATACTACGAAAGATTAAATCTAATAAAGCCTGCAAAGTTCCCACACTTCAGGACTAAACCACTTAAACTCGAAGAGCACGTAAAAACGGTAACGAATACGCGGGTCGCGAGTAGTGCACACAACGTGGCATGTGGGCCACGGTTCTGATTAGAATGAATTCATTCGGCACCCAAGCCCGAGCTTAGAAATAACAAAACAATAATAGTCATTCATTTAATACTCCGACCCACGGCTACGTTCGACAGTAGTATGCACTGTCCCGTTTTCTAGTTATTACAAACAAAGACTTCCCTTGTGCCCAAACTTCGATAAGACTTAATGTTGTTAACGCAAACATTCGCCTAGGAATGCGCACCGCTCGCACGGGCGCCGGTTGCTACCTACCTAAGAGTGGTTAAGATGCCCTGCGCCGACACAGCTATCCTGACTATAACATGTCCTCGTGTGTCAGACAACTTCACAGACCATCTGCGAAAAGACATTATTCCATAACTACAACTTGCTCGGCTATCCTGCCAATAGGACACAAGGATAGCAAACTGGTAGGTTCATGACGCAAAACTTTCTACGAGTCAACTCTAATAAGCATTCTCACATGGCACAGATCAGTTACAGCCCGAACATCGATCTCAAAGTTCGTAAAAAAACGTAACTGGTTCGACAGTATCACACACATGTGATATTCACACAGCCACAGTGTACCATTTAATACAAACATCTCACAAAGACCATAACAACACTGACGCAACCGTGTTCCTCTGCATGTTGCCCCACCGCGCAGTCTACGTACCAGCTAGACTGGGTTTCGAATGTGACCTACAGCTAACAAAACATGTCAGCACATCTCGTTGCGAGAGCTCAAACAAAAACAAAACTTACAAATGAGCTACACCATCTTGTGTATCAACTACACCTCGCCGATAAGGGCTGATTCTGACTGCTCCTCATTTTTCATCATCATTAGAACGTGCGTCAAATTCTGTGGGAACGTAGCAATTTGGCATCGCACGCAATCGATTGTGCGCATATTTATAAGTTCTGTTGTAATCAACTGCCTTCAAAAGATATCGGTATCCATCGAGCAACTCAATTATTTTAAAAGGATCGCAAAATTTCGGATCTAATTTGGTCTGATTCCTCTCATGGTTTTCAATTAAAATAAACTCATCTACAGCAAACTTAGACACTTTAGTCTTTGCAGTATCAAACCGTACTTTATCTCTACAAGCATTTTTGTTTACAGAATTCACCGCTTGTTCTCTGATCTCATCAATATCTATTTCGTCTTGGTCTTGGTCACCCAAAGCTAACAGCGAAAGGGGTCGCGCTACTTTACCAACTAATCATTCTAAAGGACTAGCTTTGGTTACCCGATTAATTGTGCAATTGAAGGCAAGCTGTACATCATCAACAGCATCTTGCCATGTTCTGTCTTTATTTACTTCAACAGCAGTGAGCATATTTTTTGTACTCATGACACGTTCGACTTGACCATTGGCACGACAAGTTCCGGTCGCTATCAAATGAAGTTGGATGTTATTTTTATCACAAAATTCTCGAAAACTTTTAATTGTAAAGCATCGACCTTGGTCCGCAATAATTCTGGTCGGTGCACTACATAAACTCACACGGATTTTATTGCGTCAATAGCTTGGTGCATCAATACGTGTGGTTTGGCGAAAGAGTTAGTACTTAGTTAATGCATCGATAAGTACGAAAATATACTCTTTGTTATTTTCCTGCCCAGTGAGCTTACCTGTGGCATCAATATGAACAGTATGCCACGGAACTGTAACTTTAGGCATTGGAAGAAGTTC
Organism: Eudonia mercurella; assembly: GCA_963082485.1. NCBI lineage: Eukaryota > Metazoa > Arthropoda > Insecta > Lepidoptera > Crambidae > Eudonia > Eudonia mercurella. Next base: position 9,146,117 of record OY720028.1, read on the forward strand.
AGCTTGTGTTTTACCGGATTTTTATTTCGATAATTCGTTCTTCAGTTTTCAACAAATTTTCGTACGTATTTACGCATATTAGTAAACGATCAATCTTACGCCAGCCGCACTTTGGATGTGTTTTTGTATGAACATGTACGAATACGCACGACCCATCCCGATCACAAAATAAGTAGACCCACAAAAGGAAAGCTTAATACATACCTCGCTCGAGCAACGCCAAATTGACAACCTCTCACGAACACGGAATCTCGCAACAGCTTGGACTGTTCCGAGCTGTTCCGAGATTCGTGTCCGTGAGAGGGTCTATCACCCGTTTGCACTAAACTTATAAATCGCCTAACAGCCGAAATTAATAACCTATCTCTGATAAGAGATAGGCCTATCTTAGTTTAGTTACCTAGCAACCGCTGTTATTTTCCGATAAATAACAGAAATAACTAAGCAACAAATCTCTAGTAGGCCTATCTCTTGCTGAGGATAGGTTATTAATTTCGGCTGTAAATCTTTGCCTAACTACTACCCGGTCAAGTTAAGTAAGCGACGTTATTGGGCCAGGTCGGCGCCTGACAGTTAATTTGACCGGGTAATAGTTAAGCCAAGACTTAGGCGATTCATAAGTTTAGTGCAAACGGGTGTTAGTGTGCGTTGCTCGAACGCGTTTCTATTAAGCTTACCTTCTGTCTTTCTCCTTATTTTGTATCACGATCCTCCGACTACTTTGGTACACACGCAAGCACATCAGAATACCACAAACTGTCAAATTTCCTCAATAGACTTTAAACTTTACGTATATGGCTTAAGGTTGAACATTTATTGAAGGTTAATGCCCTATTACCCTGCACTCCAAACCAACAAAAGACGGGCAGATATTGTATGTCCCACTGAAATATTCAAAAGATCACACTCTCAAAGATTTTTTTGTCATCTGGGAAGTTATCTTTACAACAAGATAAATAAGTCTCTATGTATGTATGTAATGTTTAAAAAAAACAATACAACAGTGGCTAACTGGGAAACCATACGATGACACTGAAAATTTACTATTAGTCATTACATAATTATAAGACCTTGTTAGAAATAATGCTAAATAAGTAGAGCAACAAATGTTTATAATTTCTATTGCCTTATTTACTATTACTATGTATGTCGTTGTTTTTGTGTAAATGTTTTATTGTTAAGTAAGCGCTAACCTAACTGTTTTGGGTAGATACCTAAGACACAGGCAATCTTTTTGCTTAGCTTAGGTATTACATAATTTATTTTATTGTATACCCTAACATTAATTACATATGTAGTTTAAGTTTTTGTATCTAGGCTAAGTTTTATACAGCAATAAATTATCTTATCTTATCTTATTTTATCTAAGGTACGTCGCATACTAGACGAACTAGTCATGCGACTCATGCGCGTACGCGCGTATAGTACCGACGCCGACGTCTGAAATCGTTCCCAACTTGTTTGGATTTATGCGTTCGGACGAATAAACGTCACGTGACATTTTCACTTAGAACTTGCTTTGTGCAAGTATAGAGCTGGATAAGAGTAGCCACGGGCAGGGCTTGAAACCGGTTCAAGATTAACCGGTTTCATTAGGGTGAAACCTGTATCGTAAAGTACCGTTCCGGTGCGGAACCAAATAGGAGCGAAACTGAGGAAAACGCAACCATTGTGCGTGTTCTATTCGTACGTTCAATACATATGCGTACAAGTAAAATTCGTACACTGACTGTTTTATTTCATGCTTTTTAGTTTTGGATGATAACAGTTGATCGCAATCAAATTGCTACAATGAAAACATTTATGAATAAAAAAAAAACAGAATTGAAAAGTCAATCTTATTTTTAGAATTTTTTACTTCAAAGATCACACGGTTGTACTAAATAAAAATTGGTTTGATTGCTAAACTAAATTTTAGCAATCAAACCAATCCAAGCTTCATAAACGAATAAGTTTGCGAAACTTACATTTTCGTATGCCATAGAATTTCACATATATTTTCGATAAATAGGGTAACCAATGGCAAAGTACTGTAAAGGATGCACAAAGTCTAGAGCACCTGAAGGCCACATAACAGATAGAATTGCAGTATACTTTCACTTTGGCCACATCATGCGCAGCGAAAAATACAACATGCTGCAACTGATTCTGCAATAAAAAACAAAAAACATCATGCCTCCAAAACCAGACCGAATGGTTCAACCTTCAACATGAACCACATAGAATTCTTTCGAGTCGCATCCTCACGGCACCAAGCGGCCATATGGTTAGAGAAAAAGAATAAGATTTTCGCAAAGTTTCGACTGACTCCATTGGTTATTTCAGAGCGTGTCTTACAAGGGAAGTATAGACAAAACTGATAGACCATTCAAGTGAGAAGCCAACAGTATTGATAACAGCTAACTGTGAAACTTACATAAGCGTGCGGACCAAACACCCATAGTAACACTGCCATCGTTACGAAAGCCCCAAGCCGTCACAGCGACCAATAACATTTATTAATCGTTAGTAAATTGACCTAATCTTAATTTACTGTTATTGTTATTCGTCTGAGTGATAATGATATCCCCCGGCGCCTGATAAGTTGACAACAAGGCGTAAACAACGCCCGAGGCGCGTGGCACTCGCATATTTGACACACTTATGCTGTATCGTTTCCCCTTGATGTGGCCTGACCCCACTGTCATGCGATAAATATTTGTCGTTGACTCATTTGCGAAACATCATACAAAATAACCCTGCTATCAGTTATAAAAAGTATTCATTCATATTCTATGTTTATACTTGTTGGCCGGTGCTTTATTTTTGTTATCAAAACAATAATTAATTTGTAATTAGTATCAATAGTAAACTAACAGTTTTAAATACATAGTGAGGACGACTGCACTTAACTTGTGCTTCATCCCAATTGCGATTAGTTATATTCGAGTTTAATTAGTTAAGTTTGTTTGACCTAACATTACAAGAGAGGATTATTACGATGACAACGGTACATATGTTCATCACTTCACCAGCTCTTTTATATGTCCCCACTGCTGGGGCACGAGCGTTCCCTAACACCATAAAACACAACGGGAGAACGGGCCATAAACCATCACGCGAGCCCTGTGCGGAATGGTGGTTGTTGACGACTGCTAATGCTGCCGAGCTGGTCTCGAAATAACGTGCCTTCCGAAACACGGATTTATGTTTCTATACAAACCTATTTAGGTGTTTATAAGTATAATGGTACATATAATACCATTATTCGTTATTTATTTTAGTTTTTATAGAGCAGACAACTTGAAGGATGAAATAAAACTCCGGGAATTCATACACCGTCAAATAAACAATGTACATTTTGTACGACCTACAACTTGTAGCGTGGTACTTCCTCTAGACAACATATTTATAATCAGCACTCTTCTCTGGCACCACACTGGTCAAATCTTTTTATATGCAAACATCATAGTTGCCTTTTAAACTTTCGCGTTCCATAATTAAACAAAGAATTTAAACGGGTATTAACGCAAACTAATTAGTAAAAAGGTATCATACCTTCTTTATACCCATCATACTAATTAGTTTACTAATTAGTTTGCGTTAATACCCGTTTAAATTCTTTGTTTAATCATACTTGCCGTCTTACCTCTAGCTACTTGTACATCATTTTCCAATCTCACATTTCCCATTTGATGTATTTTAGACTTTTTTTAAAGTTACATACAATCTGTTATGGGTAAAGTTCACGTCAAATAAGACAGCAGAAACGGATTTCTTAGCGAGACATTGAAAATAATAGGTATGCAGTTATGGTTTATTCTCTAAAATGTATGTTTTAAATATTGTATAGTATGTTTAAAAAAAGGTGCAACATCACTTTTAAAATTCTTTAATGAAATCTGTGTGAGATCTCATTAAAGCCCTACATGTTCAAATAATTTTTAACGCAAATTTTGTTGCGAACAAATTACAAAAACACAATGTTGAAAAAATTTCCACGAGCAGGATTTGAACCTGCACCCTTCTGACATACCGGGTCAGGTGCTCTTCCAATTGAAAAGCCCTACATCTTTTCCGATTCTCACGGGGATTATGGCATATTATTAATCACTACTTATTTCTATTATCACTCATTATCATCTGATTTGTAATAAAGAAAATATTGTTTATATCCTTATAGTTACTACTACATATATTAAAAAATATTATTGTTATTTGTTTTAATGTTAGGCCATGATTTATCGGTCGCAATTGCTGTAACCAAAAGCATTGTGCAAGGACAATTCCACCATTTCTCGTGGGAAAATTTATTTCTTTCCGCCCAACATTGAACCATATATTCTCGTAGACTGACGCGAGACATTTGGGATGTTGCATTTTCACACAATATCGTAAATATTCCTTACTCGTATGTATGAATGTATGTTCTGTAACAAAGTATGAACAAAGCATATTGACGCTGTTTAGATCCTGGAGCCTTACTATGAGCAGACTGCAATAACATTGCAGTTGTGAAAACGAAACGCGTATATACATATACATCTCGTGTATGTATATACGTCTCGTGTTCACAACCGCAGGTCACTGCTACAACATGGTAAGGCGTAGCTCGCTACGAAAGCATCGACTTGGGCTGTGAGGTTAGCTTTAATTTGAAACCTCCTTGTGCCATATGCACAAAAAAAACAATGCACAAAATGCACAGATGACTGATCGATGACTTGCCTTGCAGGGCCATTGAAGCAGTAGTGGCGGCGCGGAGGCGTGGTATAAGTATAAACCCGAGATAACGTTTTACGCGGTACGCGTCTGTCGGAAAACTCGGAACTCATAGTGATCGCGACATATTTAAAGGAGTAGGCGGACGTTTGTTCGCGGCCTTTTTTAAGCTATAAGGGTGCGTAAGTGTCCGTTGTGTGCGTTAGTTGATAAAATTGTACACGATCTATTATAACGGACAAAAGTCCACCGTCAGACGAGTCACGTACATAAATATGTTAACATAATTAAAGACAACAAGTTTTCCTCACGTTTTCATGTTTTCGCTATAACATACTTTAACTGCAATTCTGTAAACAGGTGTTGTTGTTGATTTTTAATTATTTATTTATGCACAAGCATTCACAGTTGCAAAACTGTACAAAATAACCTGGGGTGCGAATTTTATCTGTCTTAATAATACAATTGTAAATAATGTAAAAAATATTATATTTTATATAGTTTCATACCAATTTTGAGTCAAATTATTGTGAGATCACCGGTGAGATTCAAAAATCGCCTCCCAGTACCTATTTTTACAATTTGAGATAAAAGTATTCACAACTTTTTTGCTATTATATAAAAGAAAAAGAAATTACTCTCTCAATCCAACAATCTATTATTTATTTGAAAGGAGCATTAATTGCAAACCTGAAATCCCAATTACATGATGACAAGTTCATGGTAACAAGATAATTTAATTTGTCATAATTAAGAGGAAACGTGAGAACGTGAGGCGTTTATTCCATACCTACCAAAAACGTGCTCCTTAGTTTTCCCTTTAGATACTGAAACGCATATATTAATTACCAAACAGTCTATATATATATATATACGACATACTGCATCATCATCATCATCATCAGCTCATGTCCCCACTGCTGAGGCACGAACCTTCCCTATGGATGGAAAGGGAAAACAGGCCATAAACCACCACGCTGATACTGCATATGTGTTGTTAATTGTCATAAAGTCATTATTATAATAACTAGACATTTTCTAAAATTTATTACAATGTAAAATTGTTATTATTTCCCGTGTATAGACAAAACAAACAATACCAAAATAAACCAAATTATTTAACTTCTTAAAAAAATAACAGGAATGGAACTTAGTTCAAACAGTGACAAATTCGATTCAGCAATCTAATTTACGTCTCACACAATTAACTAAAGTGACTGCACGCTAATGTACTTGAATTATCTGTTGGATTACTCACTCTTATATAACAACTATCTGGAGATAAATCGAGGGCTTTGTTTGATTGATAGCTGTCGTCTACCGAGCACTAGCTAGTTTCCAGGTTAATCTGCATTCAACAGTGCATATTTTGTATAGACAAAGATAAGCTCACGACATGTAACGGCTAAAAAACCAGCACTGAGAGAATCTGAGTGAAACGGTGTTGCTTTTTTTGTATTTAAAGTTAAGGGGGTTAAAGTTACTCGGGTTAAAGGGGGTTAAAGTTTCTCGCGTTCGTACGTTTACCCTTGAGACCCTACACATGACCCCTGGGTGGTGCTAAATGAGTGACACTATCTGAGTGGTAGAGCCACGCTGCGTTGCAGCACGAAATGGGCCGGTTGTGTTTCGTCTGGTGAGTGAAAGTACCGGAGGCCCAACTCACACCCCTCCCCCCTCCCAATTCCTACTTCCTCCTCAATCAAGGCCGGCAACGCATCTGCGATTACTTTGGTTTTGCGGGTGTCCATGGGCGGCGGCGATTACTTCCTATCAGGCGACCCGCCAGCACGTTTGCCTCCTAATATAAAAAAAAAACAAAAAAATATTTAATGTTATGTTGTTATTTTAGAGGCAATAAACTATTTTATCATTTATGATTATGGTTGTATATAATTTCATGAAAATTTGGTTGCAAATAAACTACAATTTGAAAAAAGTTTCGAAAAATTGTCCACAAGCGGGTTTTAAACCTGCGCCCTATGACATACTGGGGCAGGTGCACTTCCTTTATGCTATCGTGGTTCTATCCAACTCGCCGAAATTTATCAACACTATCTACTCTTACTTTGTAAGCCAAAGGCGCCTTATTCAATGTTGACAACTACGTCAACATCCAATCCCAATAGTTTTACAAACCTATACTTAATATTATAAAGCTGAAGAGTTTGTTTGTTTGTTTGTTTGGTTGAACGCGCTAATCTTAGGAACTACTGATTCTAATTGAAAAATTATTTTTGTGTTGAATAGTCCATTTATTGAGGAAAGCTACAGGCTATATTACATCACGCTATGACTAATAGGAGTGGAGCAGTTCGCTAATTAACGCGGGTGAAACCGCGGGGCACAGCTAGTATAACATATCAGTTAAGAATTAGACAAATTATATTTTGGATAACTGTTATACATATAAAAATTCACGCAAATTTTGAAATTATATATAACGCCTGTGATGTGATATCTCAGAATAGTAGTTTCTTTAAGAAGTTTACCGACTGGACAAATAGTAAAAAGGTCACAATGTCGTTTCGAAAAGTTTGTGAAGGTCCTTCGCGGTTGCTGTCGTAATCCGCAATGGCAGCTGCGAAACGCACCAGCCGCATGAACCCGCGTGGTGGTATAGGCCTGATCTTTCCGTGCGCAATTCACGTGGGATGCCTAAGCCCAGCTATGGGACGTTTATAGGCTGATGACGATCACCGTACCAACAACCTTTACTAGATTGTTAGTATGGAATTTGGTTGAAATGATGGAGAAAAATAGTTTTTTTTTTTTTTTTTTTTTCATTTTGTTGATGGCTTCGTGCGATTAGCACATTTAGCCAGTGTCAAAGTAATTTTTCTAACAAGTAATACATAAATAAACAATATTTCTTTTCTGTATGATGATGATGAATGATAATAGAAATGAGAAGTGAGAAATGATATACCACCCAACCCCTCGAGTTTCTCAGTAAAGATGTGGGGCTTTACTGAGTCCTCGGGCGGACTTCTTGAGAGAATTTGAAAAGTGACGTTGCACTGTTTTGTTTCATTTGACAACACTCATGCACACTCACGAACACTTAACGGTTAATAATCCACCATTATTTCACATTAATATTCGACATAACACAAATTTTTGAAAATAAAACAAAACCGCAGACATGACTCTTCACTTTCCCGCCAAGAAGTCCCAGAGAAAAATAGTTTTTTTTTTTCATTTTGTTGATGGCTTCGTGCGATTAGCACATTTAGCCAGTGTCAAAGTAATTTTTGTAACAAGTAATACATATATAAACAATATTTCTTTTCTGTATGATGATGATGAATGATAATAGAAATGAGAAATGATACACCACCCAACCCCTCGAGTATCTCAGTAAAGATGTGGGGCTTTACTAAGTCCTCGGGCGGACTTCTTGAGAGAATTTGAAAAGTGCCGTTGCACTGTTTTGTTTCATTTGCCAACACTCATGCACACTCACGAACACTTAACGGTTAATAATCCACCATTATTTCACATTAATATTCGACAAAACACAAATTTTAGAAAATAAAACAAAACCGCAGACATGACTCTTCACTTTCCCGCCAAGAAGTCGAGAAAAATAGTTTTTTTCTTTTCATTTTGTTGATGGCTTTGTGCGATTAGCACATTTAGCCAGTGTCAAAGTAATTTTTCCAACAAGTAATACATAAATAAACAATATTTCTTTTCTGTATGATGATGATGAATGATAATAGAAATGAGAAGTGAGAAATGATATACCACCCAACCCCTCGAGTATCTCAGTAAAGATGTGGGGCTTTACTAAGTCCTCGGGCGGACTTCTTAAGAGAATTTGAAAAGTGACATTGCACTGTTTTGTTTCATTTGCCAACACTCATGCACACTCACGAACACTTAACGGTTAACAATCCACCATTATTTCACATTAATATTCGACATAACACAAATTTTAGAAAATAAAACAAAACCGCAGACATGACTATTCACTTTCCCGCCAAGAAGTCCAAGAGAAAAATAGTTAATAGTAGTTAATAGTAATAATTGTTTTTAAAAATAGAGTAAGGGATTCGGAATATACAGCCTATAATTATTATTTTTTCTGTTCAATTTAAATATTTTTATACATAGGGCTGCCATTTTTGTTTTTTATATTTTATACATTTTTATGTTACGCTTGTGTTGCTATCGCAGCATCACCTAAACCGGTTCCGACGGAAGATCAGCGCTAACCTCAAGGCTAGCATTTTGCTGAGTCGGAACCGTTTTGGGACTGTCCTATGATTTTTTCCATTTTTATCTGTATGTTTGAACTGTTTTGTCCCAAATAAATTTATTTTTATTTGATTTGATAATAAAGAAATAAGTCTCCTGAGTTTCTTGCCGGCTCTTCTCAGTTGAAGGCTCTCAAAGGTTAATAAGATTGAAGGTCAATAAGTGCTTATGAAGGTTTAAATTGAACCTCGCTGCAAACTGACCCCATTGAACCAAACACGGATGCGAACCTCTTCCGATCCTTCAATATTCAATATTCTTCCATATTCAATACACTAGATACACTACCCTACAATGCCCTATGAGGCGGTTTGCATGCCTAAAGTCTAACGGTGTCATTTGGAGTTACAAGTGGCCATTAGTCACACTTCAATTACTAGGTGTGCATACCATGGTAAGTGGCAATTGTTACGTCATACGAAAATGTACAGACACCAGCACATCAATCAACCTATCCAAAACTGTCATTCTTCAACAAATATTCAACCATATGGCATAATAAAAAAATAATAAAAATTAAAAAAAAAATTCCCACACTCACACCAATTATCTAGCCCCAAGAAAAGCTTCCGTAAGAAACTCGATAAAATGGTTAACTAGACAACGGATAAACATACTTATTATACATAGAAAACACCCAGACCCGAAACAATATAGAAAAACAGGTATTTTTAAATTGATCCGACCGGGGATCGAACCCCTGGACCTCAGAGATGGCGACACCATGAAAACCGGTGTGCAAGCCACTCGACCAAGGAGGTCGGACATAATATTTAAAGTCTATTGAGAAATTTGACAGTTTGTTAGTAAATGTTATAGGTCACATGGACAATAATGTTCCACTCGTCCCCGATCCGATCCGAACCCTTCGGAAAATCTAGCAGGGCACGAGAACACGCACTAGTGTGTGATGCCGTTTCCTCTACAAAACCTCCGAAGGTTTTTCGTTTCACACGGCTTGAGGAACCCTTTAAGTTTCTCGCCGCCCCCAAAAAAGCCTGGTGAAGCTGAAAATGCCGTCGGAGCCAATCAGCAAACTCTCTCCAAAAAAAAAGCTCCACTAGCTGTCTTATCATCTGGACTCCACTTTTGCTCAACGTCAAGTGGAGCGGAGTTATTTGCCTACTCTTACATAAGAACAAATAATGGCTCGGAATTATAAGAATCGACATTTCTCCAAAGTTACCTTCCTAACAGTTCGAGCTTCGAAGCAGCTTAGTAGCTTGCTGGATTATGCGATTAGCTTGCTTAAGTAACAAATAACGATAAGCTCTTAGCAACACAACCTAAACACTATTTAAAACACAATTTGCAGTCAAACCTAACATTCTCGAATACTTAGAACATTAAGTTAAGGAGTTAAGGAGCTCAATGGCGCAGTGGTAAAGTTGCTCGGTCTGCGGTTCGCAAAGGCAGGTAGGTATGAATGTATGGTAAATCTAGTATAGATAGAGTTGATGAAATCTTCAAGTGGCGCCAATTCTTTTTTTAGATCTCAATTATTTAGAGATTTTGGTCAATCCTATTATATCTACGTGAGTTACTTAATCATCATTATTGTAAACAATAAACAAATTACGGAATGTTTTAAAAAAAAGATCATGAGTCACTATAGTCTATAGACTATACTAAGTAGAGATTAAGAATTGTTTTACTATTAGAATTGGCATTATGTAAAATACTTTGCGCAATGCTAAGGCTCTGTGCGAATGAAAAAAATGCTGCCAAAACTCTTTTCAGATTGAAAGTCGTTTTTTTCGCCAATGCCTTGTAAAGGAATTTTGTATCCTCTGTTTTCTTTCGGCGTGTCACATTTTCATTGCCCTTAATGCTTTCATCTATTAGGCACCTGTAATAAATAGACCACTTTGTTAAACGACTATTTACGAGTTTTAAGGCAGCGATTCAACGTAATTGGAAAATGCTACGTACAAGATAACATCAAATAAAAAGGAACGTATCTCCAGTGTAAATTGGACTGTAACGGCCACTTAATAAGGTCTGTGTGTAGCTTGTTTGTTTTTATTGAACTAATTAGTCAGATTTAAGGTGGAAGCTAATATTTTGTTAATTATATGTCACAACGAACGTTGTTTCAGTGGCTGAATAAACATTAAAATATTTATAAGTAAGTTTATTAGTAGATAATAAGCTTGTGATAGAGAATAATGGGAAAGACTACAAAGACAAGAGCGTGAAGTGTGAAGTTAAAGAACAAGAAGTATATTATTAAGAAAAAAGGTTATTATTAATGTTTGTAAAATATAGAGGTGGAATGTATATCGATCACATAGTTGTTGACATTGACTTTACAAAGTAAGCCTCTTGTAGTTATTGCTATATTGCTGACAAAATTTTGCACGAGCCGGATATAAAAGTGATAACCGAACAAAGCTTCATCAAAAAGCTTTCGATCTCAAAAAAAATGGGCGCAATTTTTTTTTTAAATCTTTTTAGAATGAATCTAACCTGATATATTATTTATAACACTTTAATGGCAATTACAAAATACTACTCCTATTTCCTAATGAACGAATACAAACAAACAAACAAAGGAAACAAATTCCAACCAATGGATTAAATAATGAAATTGTTTGTACGAACTCATTAATACAATTAATTTGCTTTTAAATATACATTCATTTTAATGTTTCAATTAAAACTAAGTAGATTTCAAAGCCTATTATCTCAATTTGATGAGGTTCAAGGAAAAATTTAGTTATTAGTTTCGGACTAGATTACAGAAAGAGAAACTATGGAAAATAATTTTTGTAGCTTAATCTTCGAAGCACAAAATCTCATTGAGCGTTGTTTAGAGGTGCGTGCTGTTGATAACGATAATGACGGTTCTCTCGTAAATCTATCAATATAAAGTTACCAACTATAAATTTACCAAATTTCGATGGAAACTTTTTGAAGTGGCTCGAGTTTCGGGATACGTTTAATTCACAAAATTTCATGAAAATGAATCGATTCCGGAAATTAATAAGTTTCATTATTTGCGTTCCTCAATAGAAGGTAGTGCTACTGTTGTCATGAAATCAATCGAGTTTTCGGCAGATAATTATAAAATTGCTTGGGAACTCCTTTGCAACCGGTATAACAATACAAGACTTCTTGAAAACAACCATTAGAAATCATTAATTGCTTTTCAACCTATTGCAAGGGAATCTCATCAATCGCTTCGTTATACGATTGATTATTTTACAAAAAAATTACGAGCCCTAGGTACTTTAAAGGAACCTACCGAGTCTTGGGAAACCTTGATTATTTTTATGATGACGTCAAAATTGGATAGTACTACAAGTCGTAAATGGGAGCAGCATAGAAACTCATTGTTTGACTCAACTAGTCTTGACGAATTTTATCAATTTTTGCGTAGCCGCGCTGATGTTTTGGTTGGCTGATGCTAAAGTTTGTGTTATTTGTCCCAACGATCATTTTGTTCATGAGTGTGACAAATTAAAAAATATGGATGTGGACACTAGATTGAGTCAAAATAAATAATATAAAACATAAACTGTGCTTTAACTGTCTTCGCCCTGGTCATCGCCCTCTCGTTGTTTTAGAAAAGGCCGCAAGATCTGTAACGCAAAACATATTTCGTTATTACATAAACAATCAACAGACACTGCTACCTTATAAGTACACAAAACGAGTTACCTACTGGTTTACTTATAGCTTCACATTATGATACACCTAGTAAACCAAGTGTCGCTGTCCGCAGCTATACCTGGCCAAGTACGTTAAGTAAGTAAGTTAATATTGAGTTGGCTGACCCAATACCAATCTTCCAATCCCTCTGATGTTCATGTATTGTTAGGTGCAGATGTATTCTGGGAGATCATACATGGTCATCAGATTAAGCTTGGGCGAAATAAGCCTACTCTTCAAAAATCACAGTTACGCTGGTTGATATCTGGGCCAACTGGTGTAAACTCTGGAAGTCAAGATAGAATTTGTAATTTTTCTCAAAGTATTCACGACTCGCTGTCGAGGTTTTGGGATATTGAAGAGTTACTTGCTATTGATAGGCAGAAGTTCTCGAAGGCTGAAGAGATCTGTGAATCTCATTTTTTGGAAACTACGAAGCGTACCGAAGAAGGTCGTTTTTCAGTCCAAATACCTTTGAGTGAATCTCCAGATAAAGCGTTGGGTGATTCTTTTAATTCAGCTTAATGTAGATTTTTTAGTGGATGACTCACAGCGCCATCTACAGTTGATCATCTGGAGGGACGCCGAAACTGATCCACTACAAATATTACAACTTAACACAGTTACTTATGGTACTGCTTCGGCTCCTTTTTTGTGTTCAAGATGTTTATTGCAACTGTCTAGAGCATGGATGCACAGACTTATTAAGACTAGGGGCCACTCGGGCAAATTATGAACTGATGGTGGGCCACCAGAAGTATAGGTAATTATTCTGGAATAGAACTCAATATTTTCGAATGTACGAGAGTATTATTTTTGCTGTCGGCGGGCCACCAGTATTCGACCGGCGGGCCGCATGCGGCCCGCGGGCCGCAGTCTGTGCATCCCTGGTCTAGAGAATGTACGTCCGACATAGCTACCGAGTTGTAAATAAATTGTCGTAAGCTTGATTTTTGTTGCGAAAGTTTCGTACAAATGTACCCGATATCTTTAATAATATCCCTATGACATCCTAGAGTCAAAATTTTTGTAAAGAGTCTACTGTGTTGGGGCTAAAATGGTCTCCTGAAACAGACACTTTACGGTTTTCGTCTAGGCTTGAAGCCGATCCTAAGGTAATTAAACGGCATATTCTTACTTCAGTGAAATTGTTTGATCCTCTTGGGTTATTGTCACCTATAACAATCATTCCTAAAGGTCTACTTCAAAAATTATGGCTACTTAAAAATAGATGGGATGATCGTATCCCAGATCACATACAAACTGAGTGGCAGGAGTTTCTCAATAGCTTATTATTATTTACTACATCTTCTGTTGTTGGTGTAGATCTCCGTTTTCTTATTTTCTCCGAAATTTTCTTGTATTCATAATATAATATAAGTGTTATAAAAGTAACGATGTATAACGGCGTTGTCCAAAAATAATGATCTGTATGATCTGAATGAATTGTTTTCCAATAATATGGGAGTTTCCTTTTCTAATAAATTCTTCAGTTTGTAGAGATTACTCATAGGTATTTCTGCTATTTTCAGCGCCTCATTTTTGTTCTTAGTACAGATATTTGCTAGTTCAAAAGTTAGCATTTTACAGGGTTTCCTCGTAGTTTTTTTTCAGCATTCAACATAGTGTTTATTTACTCGACAACCTTTGAGTATCTCTATCAGGCAAGTACCACGAATTGATTCGTAGCTTTCTTCAGTGCATATAAATTTTATCTTTGTTACCACTGGGCAGGTAAGTATGTAATGAGCGTCGTCAATTATGTCAATAATTTCTGTTTTAATTTTATATTTTGTGTAAACACATTTATCTGTTATTTGGGATTCATTTGGTCTGTGACTTCGCAAAAATTTGATTCGGAAACGTCCTCTACGATATTACATAAGGAACCATTTTCGTTTGAATCGTATTGATGCATATTTTCATCGGAAAACTGTTGCTGTTGCAACACGGCGGTTTCCTCAGAATGTAACTCCTGTAAAGTGAAATTCGGGTTATGCTGTACTGGTTGAAAATTATTATTATTCAATGGTCTCAATAGTACATCTCGCGATCTATAAGAAATACCACTCATCGGCTGAGGTAAAGCACGATTATTATGTGTATTTTGATAATTATTATTATTATACTTAGGTCTATTTTGCGTTTGTGACCAATGTGGTCAGAAACGAAAGAATTGTTATTATAATTATTTTTAGGAAAACTATTTTGTCCAAAATTAAATTGGTTATTTTGCGGATAATTGAATGGTCGTGAAAATAATCTATTTTGATGAGAAAAAGGATTGTTTTGTCGAGAAAAAGGGTTATTTTGTTGAAAACTTGGTCTTACATAAATATTACTTTTGTTTTGAGGTGAAGGCAACTGTGGGCGTTTATTAAAACTAACAAACTGATTCTAAATAAAACCATTTGATTTTGAAAGGCATCAGCTTGATTTTCATCATAATACTGAGATAAAATAGCCTCTGTTGTAGTTATAAATGTATATAGTTGATTAGGATTTCCCTCGAATTCAGCAACAAAGTTAATAGCAGTTTTAAAAACATTTAGTTCCATTTTGTAAATATTTTATAAAACTATAAAATAAATTATTAAGTATTTAACACTGATTGAATAAAGTTAGGAAGAATTTGACTTTAGATTTTGTTCTAGTCATCAAAACGAAATAAACATAATTATAATATATTGAGATAGGAATAATATGAAAGGGAAATGGCACTTACAGAATAATTATCTTCATTTTCCTTGGTACACTTACACCATTCACAAGTTTGAAGTTCAAAGTTCTGACGAGTTACGCAACTTTGAAGTTTTAAAGTAATTTTTGTCAATCCACAAGACTGCGCCAATTATACTTTTTAAATGAATAAAGCTCTTTTTAAAAAGAATTTTTAATTTTACAATTTTAAAGTACATGTATTTATTTAAACAAATAATTAAAATGCGACTAAGCTTTGTGAGTGTCTGTTCCTATCTATCTTGAACTCTTCATGATTGCATTCTAGTGACGCCGTACAGCTCTGTGATAGTGCGGCGTGAGCTTTTCTTCTTGTGACGTGTCGTAGCTTTAGCGTTATAGTAGCCTATACATAACACGCGATAGTGCGTCGTCTAGAATGTTATCGTTACCACTGACGAAGCGAATATCGGTTGAGAATTCGCTAATAAATAGCAACTGCTTAGTTCGGCGTGGCGTTTCCGTATCGGTACCTATTTTTGTAAAATAGGTAATTTTTATGTATATTACATGTATATTACATGTAGTTCACACACATTAAATATACGGAATGTAGATACCGAATGTATGTAACTACAGTACAGGTTGAACACGGGGAAGCAACTGGCGTCGAAACTAATCCCGGCCGCGTGGTCGGCTAATCTGCTGACATACTAGTTACAATGAAGTAGGTCCCTACAGAATCAATTAATTGAAAAATATAATAAATTGATAAAAATTTACTAGTTTCTGATTTATTTCTTTAAGAGATTGACATAGGGATTGATAAATACTCAGCATTAACTGTCTGCTTGCAACATTTCTAAGATTACGAAAAACAAATGTTAATTTCCGTATTTTTGCAGCTAAACTGGCAATGTGTTCCTTAAAATACAAGTTTTGGTCTATAATGACTCCTAGATATTTGACCGATTGCACCTTATTAATGGCTACACACGCACAAGCAACTTTAATCGGGGAAAAGGAGCAATTATGTGCTTTAATTTGAGGATCGTCTTTAGTATTACTAAATATTCTGAAACTGTATGTTATAAAATTGGTTTTAATGGCATTTAGTGAAAGTGAGTTTGCGGCTAACCAGTGACACACTTTATTAAATCCCTGCTGAGCCTTTGCAAAAACGTCATCCCAAGTTTTGCCATGAAACGTTAAAGAAGTATCGTCAGCATAAGAAATTATTCTACAGCCTTCCAGATTCATGTCACACAGTTCGTTTATGTAGCATATAAATAATGTAGGACCCAGAATACTTCCCTGCGGAATACCAAAACTCATGGGTGCCTCTTGACTTTCGTGACCACAAATGTATGTATGTATGTATGTATGTAAGTATGTATGTATGTATGTATGTATGTATGTATGTATGTATGTATGTATGTATGTATGTATGTATGTATGTATGTATGTATGTATGTATGAAAGTATGTATGTATGTATGTATGTTTGCAATGAATAAACTCAAAAACTACTGAACGGATTTAAAAATTTCTTTCACCATTAGAATGCTACATTAGCGCTTAGTAACATAGGCTATATTTAAAAAAAAAGTAATGCAGTACGAAGTCCGCCGGGTCAGCTAGAAAAATATATTTTTATTTTTCCACAAAAACAGCACTTTCGCAGACGAACGACGAAGTGTTCTCAGAAATGACACGAGGGAACCGCTGCAGGCAGCCATCCTTGACACAAACTACTACCCAAATTTTCGTTTTTCGTTTCGTTTTACAGGTAGAACGAACAAAGTACACAAAGTAAAAGTAACAAAGTAGCAAAGAAACTGTTAGTTGAAAGCCATTTGAATAACAACAAGCATCCCTCAGAAAATAATTATTAAACAACACTGTTACATAAATGACTCTTTTAAGTTACTTCATCTTATTTCAATCCTAGAGAGTTTCTAAATAGTTTTGGCATTGCCTGTTTATGTTGTCATCGTAAGACGCTAATCACCGATACATATTTGAAAAACCGGCCAAGTGCGAGTCGGACTCGCGCACGAAGAGTTCCGTACCATTTCATCTATAAAAATATTTCAAGTTTCTACCTGGTATCGTTATTCAGACCAAGAAAAAAATAGGAAAAAATATCTTTTGTTGTTTGGAAGCCCCCCTTAAATATTAATTTTATTTTTATTTAATTAAATTTTTTTTGTTTATATAATTTTTAACGCAAATTTTGTCGCGAACAAATTACAAAAACACAAATGTTGAAAAAATTTCCAAGAGCAAGATTTGAACCTGCACCCTTCTGACATACCGGGTCAGGTGCTCTCCCAATTGAGCTGTCATGGTTCTAACCAGCCCGCCGAAATTATTCAACACTTTTTACTTTTACTTTGAAAGCCAAAGGCGCCCATTCAATGTCAACAACTACCGTCATTAACATCCGATCATAATATTTTTACAAATATTAAAGATCAGTTAAGAAATAGGCAAGCTATATGAAAATGTTTTCGTTTATATAATTTTTAACGCAAATTTTGTTGCGAACAAATTACAAAAACACAAATGATGAAAAAATACATATTATTTTTTATATTTAATTATTTATTTTTAAAGTTAATAATATAACTCAATATTCTGTGAATATTTCAGGCGGCTACCTGTTGCCGTTATCAATATCGAGCAAAAACCAGCAAAAAAATCACGTTTGTTGTATGGGAGCCCCTCTTAATTATTTGTTTTATTTTTATTTAATTGTTATTTTTAAAGTGAATATACAACTAAATATTCTGTGAATATTTCAAGCATCTACACCTGTTGTCGTTATCAATATCGAGCAAAAAGGAGCAAAAAAATCATGTTTGTTGTATGGGAGCCCCCTAAAATTTTTATTTTATTCTGTTTTTTAGCATTTGTTGTTATAGCGGCAACAGGAATACATCATCTGTGAAACTTTCAACTGCCTAACTATCACGGTTCATGAGATACAGCCTGGTGACAGACGTACAGACAGACAGACAGAAGACAGACGGACGGCGGAGTCATAGCAATAGGTTTCCGTTTTACTCTTTGGGTACGGAACTCTAAAAACACTTTGCATTTTTTTCATACAGTTTAATTAATATGTATATCGATTTTTCTAAAATATAGGTAAGTACTTCAAACGTTTAATTTTTTATGTTATTTAATTAAATCTAGGTACGTTTCAGATTTCAGATTACGTTAAGATTTTGATGATCTTAGGTACAATTTGAATTTAGAATTGCCACTAAGTTCGTAATTAAAATTATTGACATTGCCTTAATGTTACTTTCACGAGACTCCTTAATCAGACAATGTTCCCTTTGAAGACATATATCTATCGCGATACCAGCAAAGTCTGTCATTGGGGAACATTGGGAGCAGCCAATTAAGCACGAGACTTGCCAAAGTGGTAGAATCAATCTGTAATTAGGCTCGCTCTGGAGCCTCGTCCTTGTACCACTTTAGAAACTTTTCAAACATTACAAATGTGTGTATCTATATTGAAAGATTTGAAGATTATGCCTGTGGTTTGTGTTATTCAATTTAAAGGGTTCCTCAAGCTTTGATCGAAACATCTTCATAGGGTTTCTAGAGAAGCCGGCATCACGCAAGAGTGTCTCCGTCCTCCACTAGATTCTCCTTAGACTTCGAATCGGATCGAGAAAAGTCTTAATGCAATGTACAGACGCCGGCACATCAACCTATCCGAAACTGTCAAATTTCTTCAATACACTTTCAACCATATGTTTAAGGCATAAAGTTGAAAGTCTATTGAAGAAATTTGAAAGTTTGTGGTAGGTATGCAGGCGTGTGTATGTAATTACTCTGTTCCCGTAGTCTTTAATTGTGTATTATCTAGTCTAACGTCATCGATCATAGATAGCTGGGGGTGCCTAGTGAGAGTTTCATTCGCCATTCGAGGATTTGAATGGCAAAATTTTAACTCTACTCGTATGTCGCTAGGAGGCGCTGCTTTATTTTATTTTATTTTATTTGGGACAACAATATAAATAAGTATACAAAGGCCTTTATAAACTAACTTATTACTAATTGTGTAACCTACAACGGTATCCACAGATACCTTTACGTTTTGAAGCAAACTGCGTACTTTAAAAGATAATGAATATAAGTGAACCTTGTAATTAAACGATAAAGCTGGTTTCATTATGAAATGGTACTCATTAAAAATAAAATAAAATGGGTTGGTTGTCAAGAATGTCAAGGCTCGTAGGTATCTATACTAATATCACAGTCTATATTATAAAGCGGAAGAGTTTGTTTACTACTGGTTAACTGGAACTACTGGTTCGAATTGAAAAATATTTTTTTTTATTGAGGAAGGCTATAGACTATAGATTGTTCTCTAATTAACGCGGATGAAACCGCAGGGTACAGCTAGTGTAAGATATATCTTTGAGGTAAAATAAAGTTTCAGTTCAGTCTGGTATGGTAAGTTGGAAATTACGGGTTTTAACGATAATTATATTGTGCTTGGGCTGGGTAACAGTGTAATTGAAATTTAATAGATTATTATTATAACTGGAGATTACTTTAAATAATCGGAAAATAACAGAAAAAGGGGCTGGTGTTTGCTTATGGTGACAATAATATCCAGTGATGTGCAATTCCGCAAGTATCTAGAGGACAAAGCGAAGATGGCATCACTGATATTAGGAATTCTTAGGAAAGCGAGACGGTACTTCAAGTCTAACGAGCTT
Source organism: Eudonia mercurella (assembly GCA_963082485.1). NCBI lineage: Eukaryota > Metazoa > Arthropoda > Insecta > Lepidoptera > Crambidae > Eudonia > Eudonia mercurella. Next base: position 9,166,158 of record OY720028.1, read on the forward strand.
TTGCAGTTGTATAAATCCCAAGTTAGACCTCACATGGAGTACTGTTCTCACCTTTGGTCCGGGGCTCCTAAATGCCAGCTTGATCTTCTAGAATCTTTGCAGCGACGCGCCATTTGACTGGTCAACGATCTAAAGCTCACAGACCGGTTAGAACCCTTAGCCTTGCGAAGTGACATCGGCTCCTTGTGTGTGTTCTACCGCCTGTATAATGGAGAATGCTCTGAGGAACCTTTTTATTTGGTGCCTATTTCTCCTTCTTCTTCGACTTCCTCCTTCTACCATCGCACCGCTCGCCACCGAAACAACGCACACTTCCTGGAGCCGCTGTTCGCTTGAACGGTTCGCTTCCAGAGAAGTTTTATACCACGTTCCATCAAACTGTGAATGAGCTGCCATCCGAGGTTTTCCCATTAAGCTACGACATGGACTCTTTTAAAAGGGGTGTAAAGAGGTTTTTCTCAGGTTGGCAACACAAAAGCAACATCTCTTCAAAAAAAAAAAAATTGTGTAAATAATTATTGATTTATTGATTTTAGGGCTATATTATTACCTTAACTTAGGGCGCGTATGTAGGTGCGCCGTTCGTAAGTGACAAGTGTTATATATTTTATTTGAAATGTCTTCGTTCATATTTCTTTGATGCCGGGCGGCCATTATAATTTTGTACGGGGAATTTAACGTGTTAATTTGAAAAATAATAGTTTAAATAACCGCTTGATAAATCGAAAATGTGAGACAGACGATTTGTAGTTTAGCCATTGGTGATTGTTTAGACAAAAACAGAGATACAATAATTTAGATTAACTATAAGAAATCAACTAAACGCCGCCGCCACTTGTTTTCATGATTTTTGCCCAACTTTAAATGATATTGTAGAAAAAATTATAGTGTGTTATGAATTTATGGATCGGTCTAATTATAAACACGTTCCCTTTGATACTAAATATATATTTTGTTTATGTAATACGATAGTATTTTCAATCTTAAGGACGTTCTTATTAAGCATAGGTACCTTTTGTAGTCTCCTTATTTTGTGCAACGGACGCTGCTTTTACTAGGCGTCTAACCTCCGGGTGCATGTGAGAGACTTCTCTATGCCTTACGGAGCTATTCGCTGGGAGTGAAGGGAGATGTTATTCCCCACCCTCGCAGTACGGCTAGGGCATTATCTCACGACAGGTTACTCGGACCCCTGGCGTTGGTCATGATGACGTCAGTCCCAGTGTTTTTGGCAGGTAGGCCTGTGCGTTTCAATTGTTTCCCCTCCCTCTCTCTTCCAGATGATTTTGAGTTGGGTAAGGAAGACGGACGGGCTATATAAGAGACTCCGTACCTCCCGTCTGCTCTATTGAGCGACGTGTGTTGTAAATTACTATAAAGATTTTTACTGGGACAAAAAGGACGGGTAGAGTAAGTACCCGTGCTGCTTCCTCCTCCAAACCCATCCCCTTACCTAACATTGCAAAGGTTGCTTGGTTTACTTACTTACACGATCGCTACCCAAACGCAAAAGTCGATGTGCCAACGAGCTCCTATTTATTTAAGTAAGGTAAGATTAATTAATAATGATTACAACTCAAATAAGTTGTTACAAGGATTAGATTATAGAAAGAGTTGAATAGAAATATTATAACACAATCCACAAAGTGTTTGTATATAGACAATAATAAGTCAAGAGAATAGATTGCTTAATCTATTGTAATTATTTGAGTACGTATATTGGCATTGAGAAAACCTTTTAGCGACAGTTCAAGCGATGAAAAATATTTACCTACTTCTAATTAAGAGCAACATAATTTACTAGACTCACAATTATTTATCTTTCCTCTGGGATAAGAAAAACAATTCTAATAGCTATTTTTGGAGCTGTTGTGTCCCAATGGTTGGTGATAAGATATTAGATATATAGTTCCCTGGGGAACATCAAGTAGTGGAGGATTTCGGGTGAAGTACGCTTCCACCTCCAGCCTTGTCATCACTTTCCTATTTTTAGGGTTCAAAGTCAAAGTCAAAGTCAAAGTCAAATATTTTTTATTCAAATAAACTTTAAAAAAGTGCTTTTGAATCGTCCAAACATTTTTACCTACTACCCGTACCCGTAATTCGTACCTCAAAAGGAAAAAAGGATAACTTATAGGATCACTTTGTTTTCCGTCTATCCGTCTGTCTGTCTTTCTAAACAGAAAATGAAATATTAAAGACCTATAATTAAAAGATGTCCTCCAACTGTGGGCTCATGTGAACGGTCCCAAGAATGCTGGCAACATTGCCCCTTTGGGTTGCCACACTAAAACGTTTGTATCATTGACGTCATCTATACGTAGGTAAGATCAAGACCAAACGCTTCCCCCATAGTGGAAGTTGGGGAGCGTAGCATCAGCCTGCACCGAACAATATCTGTGCAGTACGTTGTCGATCCATTTTGGTATTGCCCAGCTACTTTTACAACCAATAGCATGAATAAGGACTCCGCCAAAGTGGAAAACTGCGGAGAGGAGAGATGTGTCGTAATCAACTTAGAAGAGGAGAAGACAAGGGAGAAACGAATTCTTATTTGTTGCTTACCTCTCCGGTTTGATGAAGTCCGGGTCTTAGTGAGCTGGCAGGGTATTCTCATGACTTAGCTTAGGATTCGTCGGTGATAGCATAAGAAAGGGCATAAGAAAGCTGTGCCTACGATGTTGACAACGCAGTTTTGCATGGGCGTACCCAGCTTCTGGCCTAGGGGGGGGCAAGTCAGATTTTTTAGGTCGGATCGTCCGCGGCTGTTTTGTCATACACAAACACACCTACATGAAACATTAGGTATATGTAGTGTAGTGTGTAGGGCAAACAGCCACAAATGATCCTGTTTTATAGGTACTTAGTTAAATAAATAAAAGTAAATTTGACTATGCATGCATGCAGAATGTGTGTGCGTATCACAATCACAACTCAATATCATACACGTTCTGCGAGATTTCCAGGGGGGGGGGGCAAGAGCCCAACCCCCCCGGGTACGCCCATGCAGTTTTGTTTCCATATTATACTCGAGCTCGATGGCGCAGTGGTTAACGCGCCCGGTCTGCGAGTGCTGAGGTTAAGCAACTTTCGCAAAGGCCGGTCATCGGATGGGTGGCCAAAAATTTATTATCTCGAGCTCCTCCGTGCTTCGGAAGGCACGTAAAACCGTTGGTCCCGGCTGCATTAGCAGTCGTTAACAACCACCAATCCGCACTGGGCCCGCGTGGTGGTTTATGGCCCGTTCTCCCTATGCATCCATAGGGAAGGCTCGTGCCCCAGCAGTGGGAACATAAAATGAGCTGATGATGATTAGGAGCTACCTGTTTCATTGTAGGCAATGCCTTGCCGAGCCTTTCGCAGCAGTGAGGGTGGGGGTGTTGTGTGTAAAAGCTTTTCAGTAGTCCCGTTTCGTTTCTACATGCGAGAGGTGCACCTTTGGGGATTTAAGCGTGTAAACACGTGATTCGTAATGTCCCTAAATATAGCTGGGATGAACAGCGAAAATCTTTTTATTTATTTTTTCTCTAAAATAACTTTACTATTTAGGTATATAACTTTATTTGTAGCTCACCGTTTAGAGGACATAGTTAGTTTAAATAATAATAATACTTAAAACTAGTATCTAATTGTTATTCAAACTAATTCAACATGGCAGCCTTATAACATAACATAATAATATACCACACACGCTGAAAGTTAGCCTGCCAACTTACTTAAGCACGCACTAATTATGTTTGAAGTTATTGAACTAAGGCTGAGTTCCTCAAGCCAAATAAGTTTTACGTTAATAACGTATAACACTATGATTGCGTTGATAACATTGGAGCGTACACTTGGAAATAATTGTCACAACTTACGAATTACTTAATAATAGTTTGTGAATTAAAAGGTATATAAAGACGAGGTGAAACTATATACTATGTACTGTTTTGGTTTGTCCTTCGACACGTAAAGCCGGAGGTTCCGGCTGCAAAATCAGGCATTGACAAGCACCAATCCGCACTGGGCCCGCGAGGTGGTATATGCCTCGTTTTCCCTGTAGTGTTTCCATGCATAAGAATGGCTCGCACCCCAGCAGTTGCTTCAGCAGTGGATATTATACTCATCATCATCATCAGCCCATTTTATGTCCCCACTCCTGGGGCACGAGCCTTCCCTACGGATAGATAGGGAGAACGGGTCATAAACCACCACGCGGGCCCAGTGCGGATTAGTAGTTATTAACGACCGCTAATGCAGCCGAGGCCAACGGCTTTACGTGCCTTCCGAAGCACGGAGGAGCTCGAGATGGTAAATTTTTGGTCACCCATCCGATTACCGACCTTTGGGAAAGTTGCTAAACCTCCGCACTGGCAGACCGGGCGCGTTAACCACTGCGCCATCGAGCTCCTCTTAGCACTCTATAACTTAGAAATCCGATGAGAGCCGAAACACGAAGTTTGCCGCTAGATGCACCGTACTATTGACAATAATAGAATGCTCTACCCAACGTTTAATATATTTAACCGATTATATTTTTGCAAAAACCGTTAATATGCGCGCACCACCAGTGGATGATATTGTAGTCACGTTTATTTAGCATGTTTGAATAAATTAAGCCCAATTAAAATTCATCGTCTGTACTGATGTCACATAATATGCATATTTAACATCTTATAATGATTAACAGGAACGCAGAGAAACATCCCGCTTGTGTTAATGTTTTCAACACTCTTTGCAATTTTAGGTATCCAAGTAGGTAATGTTCGTACATATGTTCACAAAAAATATTATCAGTTTATCACGTTTATTATTACCATTAATTATTCTGCTTCATTATAAAATAATAATTTATTTGTTTGTAAGCACTCTAGCATTATTTAACTTTAGGAGCTGAATCAATTTGTGCAAACAAGTTTTTTTGTTGCTTATTTGCATGTATGTTTAAAAAAATTATGCACTTTTATCAAAGCATTTTCTTATTTTGTTGTGATATTGTTTTGATTTTTTTTAAATGTGTTATGTATGTCACATATTATTTAATGTGAATGAATGGTGGATTAGCCGTTAAATGTTCGTGAACGTACATAAATGTGGCAAATTAAACAAAACAGTGCAACGTCGCTTTTAAATATATTTCAAGAATGCCGCATGAGGTCTCAGTAAAACCCCACATCTTTACTGAGATACTCAAATGGTTGGGAGGTATATCATTTATTACTTCTTATTACCATTATCATTCAATATCATCATATATTTACAAAGGAAATATTGTTTATTTATATAAATTGTAAGAAAAATTACTTCGACAATGGCTAAATGTGCTTTGGCACGAAGTCATCAAATAAAGAATAAAAAATGTTTCTTATTTCACGTACTTTATAAAGTACCGGAAAAGGTTTTTCAAAATAGTATGTTATACCTATTTGTTCTACATTTCTTTTCAACATTTTGTTGTATAAGCGGGATTACTATAAGAGATTTCATTACAAAAATGTTTACACTTTTATAAAGATTTTCCGGTAAATATTTCTTGGGAGGAAAGTAAAATCACCGAATTGGGAGCGAATTTCGTATAGAAGAATCGACGGAAGCCTTTTTACGCAAAATATCTTTACAAAGGATCGGTCTATAATCTGCGCCTAAACCCGCCTTATTATTGGGTCATGATTATATGATTGCCCGTGTACCCGACCGAAGGCTTTCTCTTGAATACAAAAAGTTCATTAAATCTTCATAAAAGGCTTCTCTATTTTTGTACTCTATCTACTTACTCAAGCTATTTATTTATTTTGTATTTGTATTTCGGAAAAAAACAGTAAAATTCTGGCATACAATTATAAAAACAATAATACTGATACCAATAAAATTTCCACAGTTGAGTCGATAGTGAGAAAAATGAAATTGCAAAAACAAATTGAGGTCACTAAGGTTACAAGTTACTAATCACTAGGTACATGTCACGTTACACAGAGCCTTTCAGCTATGCAAGTACTTAACACGAAGTACTCATGATTATCTTCATCATACTCTATGAACGTCGCACTGCTGGGCTCAGGCGTTCACTTGTGACCAATAGCACAATAGGAGACCGGACCCTACCTAACCTACCTTGCCCAATGCGAGTTGGTGGGCCGCCATCTTATAACGACCGTCATCTTATAGAAGATACCGGAGCCAACGGCTTCCAAAGCACGAAAGGCCTCCAATTATTTTGTTTTGGTCAGTCACTACGCAAGATCGGCCCCAACGTGGGTGAAATAAGTAACACAATAACATATTTTTTTATAACAATTTTATTGATAAATTCCGATATTGAATGTTATGTTGTCTATGAAAAATACTTTTTGGTTACGTTCCAATAACGAAAAGTAAGTTGAAATAGAATCCTATACAATGTAATGAGGAAAAAAATATCTAACATATATTTTTCTCGTAGACACAATTGATTTCACAATAACACAAAATGGAACATCTCAAGCAGTCACTCACAGAAATGATGACACTTTTTAATACGCGGATGTCTAACTTTGAAGCTGAACTGCAGATGACACCATCAACATCAACTAGCATTACAAGTTTGGTAGCTGATTTTGTCACCTTCAGGACTTTTATCGCTGAGTCTTTGAGCTGCTTCCAGAGTCAGCCTGATGTTCTTGCCAAGTGTTGATCGTCTGGAGATGCGGAGGCGTAGGAAGATGCTGTTGCTTCATGATGTGGCCGAACAACATGGTGAAAATACATCTCAAACAGTGGTAAAGGTGCTGAGCCACAACGTGAGCCGCAACTTAAAGTTTGACCAGTTCAAATTCAGTGATGTGAAGCATAGCCATAGAATGGGACGGTCACCGGGTCACAAACCCAGACCAATTGTGACGCAAGTTCCAAGATGTTGTTCTCCGCGATAAAGTGTGGTTTACCAAAGCAAAATTCAAGGGCTCTGGGATCACTATGTCAGAATTCCTGACTAAGTCGCGTCACGCCCGAGACTTTTATGAAAGCAAGAGAAAGATTTAGCATAAATCGCTGCTGGACAAAAGAGGGCTACGTCTACGTTCTTGGTCCGGATAGCACTCGTCATCGTGTTTCGTCGTTAAGAGAGTTAAGAGCAAGCGTGTTGTGGTGGCCGCAAAGAAGTAATATCTCTTCTACCATTAATGTATTATATAATATGTTTCTGTACTTTTATTTTCTATGTGATTTGTTGCTCCGTTTTTTACTAACCCTCACTTTACAAGTAAAATCATATTATTTATGTGGCTTCACTTCTTCTTTTATTTATGCCATGTTTTATGTCTACAGCCACACAATTCCGCCAATATCACGTAGGTAGGTAGCCATCTTGTTATTTGTAATGTCATGCCAATTATGTCAGTTAATTGTCCAATGTCAGATATTGCTTTTTCCATGGCGTATTCCGTTATTTTGCTATTGGTCCCTGATTTGTCCTGACTTATATTTTTGTTTATTATGCCTATGCCACATACTGCACACTACTACATATACTGTGCCTATGCTTTCTTTTATATCTTTTTTTTTATTATAATAAGTACTCTTAATACTGTAGATAGAAAAATTTACTCAAAGAAAACAATCCTTCATTTTTGAAAAGAAAGAAAACTGCATTCAACAATTTTCGAAAATTTGCTTGCCACACCCGGGTATCGAATCGACTAAAATCTGTAAATCCTACTTTTATTGCATCGATCGTAGTCAATTATAAGGATGAAATCTCTCTAACAAACTTGATAAATTAAATGAAAGGAAACGTTCGACTGTAAATAATAAACAGGGCTTCTGTTTACATACGTTATTCTCAGCATTGTTTCAATTTATCTAGTACATATTCACATCTTTCGATAAGAATATAGCAAAATTGTTAGTTCAATAAAATAGCAATTGCAAAATAAAAGTAATAAAGTATTTTTTTTATAATTAATCATCTATTATTAAACGAAGAAAATAGTTAATAATATCTTCCTAATTTTAACTCTGGCTAAATGTAAAAGCGCACTAAGCTATTAATTAAAAAACAAAAAGTCTTGTTACTCGTAACTCGAGCATGAAACTCCCGCCAGAATAATTTACTCCATATAAGAGCGTTTACGCCGCACACTAGCGCCAATGAAAAAAAAACATATCTTGTAATTAGAGATAGAAAATCAAATTATACTCAACAAACTATTTGAATGAGGTACCATAGCATTTTTACATCACCTAATGAACATCTGACATGTTATGGTTTAGTTAAATACGGCGTTATAGTTAAAAGTGGCCGTTTTTAGCTGTAACGTCTTATTCATTGGCGGTGGGCGCTAGTGCGCGGCGTAAAACGCTCATAACACAGATTAGATGAGCCCTAAAGTACCAGCAGTCTTTTGTTTTTGAAAGACGTAATTGCTTTCTCTCTTCACTACTTTTCCACTGGAATTGGGTTTTTCTATCGCCCGTATTATTATTTGCGGTCTTCTAGCGTAATAACCGGTTAAATGGGGATTTCTTGTGACGCCGCCGCGGCCGCCTATAAAAACATGTGGCCCGAACATCGGCCGCTTATAAACACAGTCTGACAGAGATTTCCACTAGCATTACTACTGAGTAAACTTGGTTTTATGAGGATGTTTATCTTGGTGCGTCTGGAGAAATACTCTTAATTTTTTTGTAAGTACCTACTAAGTTTATTATAAAAGAGAAAAGTCGTTTCAGACTCGCCTTTTTGTTACTAGCTTTTATTTGGAATATTCCATTTATATATAAAAGCTCTTTGTAAATGTGAGCTCTAAAGAATGGTACGTGAGCACTCTCATCGTCTATGACAACCTACTTTCTGAAATCGGGCCACACTAAAATTTAAATTAATTATTTTAATTAATTTTAATTTTTTGAACCTGGGTCGTAATTATTTATTTGTTCCGTTTGCGGTGGAAACAATGGGTCCATGGGGGCCGGAGGCAAGGCAACTTGTTAAAGAGCTAAGTGCTCGCCTTATTGAGGCCTCCGGTGACAAGAAGGCTGGCAGCTACCTCTGCCAGCGTATTAGCTTGGCAATCCAGAGGGGCAATGTTGCCAGCATTCTTGGGACCGTTCCCATGAGCCCACAGTTGGAAGACATCTTTTATTTATAGGCATTTAGTTTTTAATTTGCTATTTTTATTTCTTTGGTTTTTTTTAAGTTCAGTTAAGTTATGTTTCTTTGTTTTGTTTTAAGTTTTGTTCTGTAATATATTAATAATAAAATTTACTTATTAACTTTTTCAAATTGGACCTGGGTTTGCATCATTAGCTTCACAACTAGACCATAAAAGCGGTCACATGTATCATGATGACAGTATGCAAAAATACATTTAGAATATAAAACATAACTTAGCTTAGAACTTGTCGGAATCAAAACTATATTTTAATTGCATTTTTGTATGCCACGGATTTCCTCAAAGCAACGCCTAATTCTATTAATTATATCATAGTTTATATTAAAAAAGAGCTAAAGATTAAGCTTAGTGGCATACATTAGGAGAGGCTTATGTCCAGCAGTCCCTGATATGGGATGATAAACGGGATTTGAAACAGCAAACCTCAGTCTCCAAATAGAAAGTGCTTTCAAAACACTTAAGAATAAGGAGCTAAAGTGTGAGAATAAAGGCAAAATGATATCACACATTTTCTACAGACCGCACCAAGCTCCGCGCCTGTAACAATATAATAATTTGTTCAAAACACGTACCACGGATAACGAACATTATGGGCGAAGAAGCTCTTGTATTGCTTGTAACAATCTCTCCATCACTCCCCATTGCAAGTCACGTCCACCTTCCGATGAGAGGGAATCTAATCTTTTTTTTCTGTCCCCCCCCCCCCCTCTTCCCCCCCGAATGATTGCCTGAAGTATAAAGTGCGAGTATATCTCATCGACACAGCTATTTGACAGAGGCCGCCTACAAAGCTGGATTACAACTCGTTTGCATAATCAGAGTCAAGTTGGGAGCGTTAAGATTTATCTACCGCCTACTTTGTGACATGGAATAATAAATGGTGTCATAGTCGAAAGCCTCCGAAGAATGTGAGCTGATAGGTTTAATTATAATTATGTTTTTTTTTTTGTTCAATTTTACGCGAACATCAAATTTACATAACCACTATGTACGAATATGGTAGTGGCAATGTTCTAGACGGTAACCTAATGTTTCACACCAGTTTTCATCGGTAAAATATCAATATATTAATACGTGAAGCAAAAACTTTGTACCCCTTTTTACGAAAATTGCGCGGACGGAGGAGTATGAAATTTCGCACACTTATTGTTTATATAGAGAAGGATTTCAGAATGTTAATATTTTTTTTAATTATGCATAAAAAATACATTATATCAATAAAACAAACATAACACACTACCATGTATTTGACACACACGCATATATACTCTTTTCAAAAATTTCAAAAATGGAAGAGGAGCGGCCGATATCTGTCAATGCCAATCCAAACTCACATTCTATCTTTTTTAATTTTTCATTGCTTAGGATACAATCCGTGCAGCCTTAATAAAAATACGGTCGAATTTCGACTACTGGGCAACCACTAGTAATATAGAATTACATCAGGACAGCAAGCAAGCAGTTGTGGTCTTCAATCGTTGCTAAAAACAAAAATTTGTTACTGACCCCTTCGAACACTGGAGCCACTCCAAAGTCGTGTTTAGTTTTAACATATTTTTTATTTTATTTTAAGAATGAGGTTTTATACCCTTTCAAGAAAGATGTATCATTTCAAATAGTGATCTAGTACATGTCGAAAAGGAATGCCTGTAGAAAAGCTATCACTTGCTTTTATTATAAAATAATACGGAGAAAGAGAAAAATTATTGTAGAAAAATTCTAAACTTCCAAAACAAAAAAAGAGTGAGTAGAAAAACAATTCTACATCTTTTGTGGCTGTAGTTAAGTCCAACTTTAACGATCTCTGTAATAGTGATTAAAAGTTTCAAGACGTATAAGTTAAATAAGCTCTTTAAGCTTCTATTTTTATAATTAAAAGTTCGAAGCTAGAACTTTGAAATAACTTAATAAAGTACGTAAGCATTGCACTTTTAATCAACGGGTATTTTACTGAGTGCTAACATGGAGTGTTCGATAAAGTTCATTAAATGGAGTTTTGACGAACATTGAATTTTACTTACAAGCTCCTAAACAATCACTCGAGCACTTGCCAAAACTAATTTTAAAATACTTAGTTACTTGGGTTTTCGAAACAAAAGCCAAATGAAAAAATAAAGCTAATTTCATAAAGGTTTTTTGGTAAAAGCTCTGTTTGCTTTTGCCCTTTTGCCCAATCGTTAATCTTTTAAGTATTGTACTTATTGTAACATAAAATAATATTGTAGACGAATTGCCAACCTCTCATTTGGTTAAAGTCGATTAAATATGGAAGGCATCAATCATGCATTAAGGTCTTGAGAGAGTTAACTTGACTTGGCCAAAACGTAATGAAAATAAAAAATGATATTAAGGCGCCGCTGTGGTCTAGTGGTTAAATCACTGGTCTCAGACCCAGAGGTCCCGAACTCGATTACCAGAGGAGGATTATATTATTGTATTTGGTTTTATTGGTGGTAGGTCTGTCGCTTTAACAACAATTATAACATTGTTATATGCCGGCAGTTAAGAGATAAGATAGACAGTTCTTCAGTAGTTGAGGATTTCGGGTGAAGTGTTCTTCCACCTTAAGCCTTATCGTCACTTACTGTCAGGTCACAGGTATGATAGCCGGCGCACAACCGTTGTCATCATCATCATCATCATCAGCCTACACACGTCCACTGCTGGGCATAGGCTTCTCCAAGTGCACGCCACTGAGAACGATCCGTGGTTACTCTCATCCAGCTCTTGCCAGCCACCTTGCGAAGAAAACCGTTGTGATCTGATGTAATTTTAAATTTTACTAATATCCATATAGGTTTATAAGACAAGGCCAAAACTTGGTCTGTGGTCAGAACCTACTTCGTAGTTAGTGTAATAAAAAAAGATATCCAGTCACAAAACCCTTCCTAATAATAATATAAAAAATAACAGGAAAGGGTTATTATACGAAATTGAATTTGAAAATTCTATTCCCTCCGCGCAAATAATACCAAGGACACGATAATCTAAACGAACGCAAGATCCGCAAGGATATTGCCAAAGTTTCCCTTCTAAATAGTTGTGGGTAACAATTTCCGATTTATCGCCAACAAACTTACCTTATTTACCCGCCAGATATTCACAGACTTAACCTTTAATTAGTGGCTGGGGACGTCACGCGCCGCCATTTACATAGGTACCTCTAATCTAGTACCCACTTTTCAGATCTTAGCTATGTTTCCACACATAGACGCGAAATATGAAATCAAAATTTTGAGTATTCTGTTTTTTTTTTGCCTTGATTCACACACAATATTGATTGCTATCTCCGTGGTTGGTCATTGTGTTAATAAACATTAAAAACTATTAGGGATAAAAAAATTAAACATCAATTATGAAGATATGTGGGATAGGCAAAAATAATGTTTTAAGGTATACACGTATAAGGCTCAAAAAACAAAGCGTGGGTTATTATTATATAATATACAAGTGGACCTCTTTTGGCTGAGATGATGATGATGATGATACAAATAAATATATAATTACACTTTTTTTTTATTTTAATTGATATATAATTTATTGTTAAGTACTTATAAAGCTTTTATCATAAGTCAAAATTATATTAGTTTCTATTAGGGCCTTCGCTCGTGAGATGTAAAATGTGCTGATGATGATTTGATAGATTGATTATGATGATAGATTATATTCTGATATAGCAAGTATCGTTAATTCTTTAATACGTTATTTATATATTCTACCAAGTGTGCGACACATTAAGTAACATGTTGCCAGCAATTACCAAGTTTATAGATAACCAAGTGGCGCAGCATCGGCATTTAACGAGCCAAAAGATAAACCTGCCTGAGGATTAGAGGCCAGAGGCTGAGAACTGAGAACTGAGTATTGAGTCAATTCATGAGGTAGAGGAGGGAAACAAAACTAAAGTACTAACATTTATACAATTATAATACAAATACACATATTCTTACACCTTCATACGTACATGCACAATCCTACACAACATCTCACAACCACATACACATTCACCCTTCACATACAATACGTATATCCCACATACTAACACACAACACCTCCTTACACATACGAATACACACGTCAGTATAAAATTAGGCTTATAAGTAGATATAATTTAAAATCAAAATTAGTGATAAGAATTTACCTTATGTTTAAGTCTAAAAGGAGGATCTTTATGAAGATATAAAGATTTTTTTTGAGGATTAACTGAACTTGAATTTGCTTCAGGTGCCATGTGCAAGTCCAATTAGCGACAACTCGGCCCACATAGTGTTGACGACTTCATGACCGGAAATGGTCAGCTTTGAATATTGTAACTTTTAAAAACAAAGAATTTAACCGAGATACAAGTTAGCCCGTGACCATGGCCGGTGCAACTAGGATGAAACATCGGGTATAAAAGAGGCATGAGTTAAAAATATTGGAATGCGAAAGTTTAAAGATTTTTAGCTCTTTCCCGAAGTTTATGCAAACACAGCACATTGAAATAAAAACGAAGCAATGTTTGATTGACCTCTTGTAAGATCTTGTCGCAAACCTGATCTAATCGAACCTGATAAAACTCGAATCACTTAGATCTTCCAACCAACGCACTTGATTACCTATTTCTAGTTCGTTGGATCACATATTATTGGTCTCTAAAGTTTACGCAAATACAAGATACTCGCACATTGTAAGAGTACACTGGGCCAACGCGAACCTATATTAAATTCAGTGTTACAATATCAACCAACCCGAATTAGTTACGGTCTGCACTGCAGTAATTCCGATCCGATCCGAACCCTTCGGAGAATCCGGTAGGGCACGGGGACGCGCACTAGTGCGCGATGCCGTTCCCTCTAGAAAACCTCCGAAGGTGATTCGTTTCACACGGCTTGAGGAACCCTTTAAGTTTCTCGCCGCCCCCAAACAAGCCCAGTGAAGCTGAAAATGCCGTCTGAGGCAATCAGCAATCTCTCTCCAAAAAAAAACTGCAGTAATATTTACATTTAATCTACCTACAGCAGCGGTTGTGGAGTAAAAATGTTTTTTCAATTGAACGATTTCAACAACAGTTCAGTGGATTAACTAAACTGGAACGCATTTAAAGGCTACAGCAACGGCGAGGCGTACCGACGTTAATAATATATTTTTTTTATAATAATAATAATTGATTTTTCATATAAAAACACACATATAAACAGAACATAAATTCTTATTGATAAAACATATTGAATTTTTAGGAAAATCCTGTAATTCAGGCGACCTTAGTGCTATATTGAAAGAAAAAAGAAAGAAAATAAATTAAATTATATAAAAACACAATTCATCACTTACAATTAAATCCACACAGTATCATCATCATTAGCTCATTTTATGTCCCCACTGCTGGGGCACGAGCCTTCCCTATAAATGGATAGGGAGAACGGGCCAAAAACCACCACGAGGGCCCAGTGCGGATTTGTGGTTGTTAACGACTGCTAATGCAGCCGGGGACCAACGGCTTTACGTGCCTTTCGAAGCACGGAGGAGCGAGATGATACATTTTTTTGGTCACCCATCTGATGACCGGCCTTTGCGAAAGTTGCTTAACCTCAGCTCTCGCAGACCGGGCGCGTTAACCACTGCGCCATCGAGCTCCTCCATAGTATAAGTATAATTAAAGTTTTAACAATTTAAAAAGAATTACAAAAGAAACATATAACTATAATAGTACTTAATTCTAGCCCAACATATTAAAAAATATATAAATTAGAAACCTTATTTTAATACTACAAGTAACATATATGTATCTTCATAGGACATGGGTTGCAAAATATTTTTTACTTTGTTCTTACAAATATGTCATCGATTTTATTTAAAGGTTGTAGAGAAAAGGACCTAGGAAAAAATATAACTTTTCTGTAAAAGAGTATTTGCTGCATACTTTTTGAGTACATACGATATCTTTCTGTCTTTTCATTGTTAATTCAGTGCAAAATGGAAGGGCTGCGTGCTGTTTTAAAATTATGTGCATTATAAATAATTGTCGAACTGACAATATGTTGCATGATTTATATAAAAGGTTAGTAGGAAAGAGATAGAGACGGCAAGTCGACACCTTGAGGATCGCTCGCTGAGCTCTTTCTGTGGTTATTAGTAAGATTTTATTTACACCACCCCAAGTTGTAATGCAGTACAGAGAGCAAAATAAACTTGCTTTATTAAAGCTGAATCTGCAATATGTCGTATCTTTTTGAATACAAATATTAACTTACGCAACCTGTTATTTAAAGCAATAATGTTTTTTTTTATATATTAAAAGGAGGCAAACGAGCAGGCGGGTCACCTGATGGAAAGTAATCACCGCCGCCCATGGACACCCGCAAAACCAAAGAAATCGCAGATGCGTTGCCGGCCTTGAGGAAGGAGTTGGATCTTGAGGAGGGAGTAGGAATTGGGACGGGGGAGGGGTGAGAGATGGGCCTCCGGTACTTTCACTCACCGGACGAAACACAACAGCAACGAGTGCCATTGTTTCACGCCGATATTCTGTGAGAGGGTGGTATTACGCCGGGCGAGCCGACCCATTTCGTGTTGCAACACAGCGTGGCTCTACCACTCATGTGGTTTGAAAGAAAGTGTTTCATCTTTTAAAATGTCCAGATATTTTATAGTTTTCGTTTGCTTAATTTTGGCGCACTCACAAGGGTTTTGTATTGGCCCTTTACAATAATGAGCGCGAAGTGTTGAGTCCGACATCGACACCATAGTAGAATAAAATTCTTCTATGTCGACGTCGATTTTTACTTAAACAGAACTTAATATAGGTATTTAGTTTTTTCGGCATTTAGTGTTAGTGTATTTTTATGAAGCCAGTTATTTACAACATTGAAACCGCTTTGCGTATACATATAAACTTCTTCTTCCGAGTTAGCCGCAAAAACAAGGGCGGTGTCATCAGCGTAGGATTAATTTTTCCATGATCTAGCTCAGGTCACGTTGTAACTTAAATAAACATCAGACCAATTAGTTAAGAGATTTTAGGCGCTACGTAAATGTTTCTTTTTTATTTTAACCGCCTCTGTGGTCTAGTGGCTAAGACCACCGGTCTAGACTAGGGTTTATTTCCCGTCTACCTGTGTACGAGAACTCCCGCGAAAACTACCTTTCCTCTACCCGGGTAATTTTGGTCGGGAATCCCTTGTAGTCGGGAATTTAATACACCGTCGATAAAAATAAGTCTGTGTCCAAAACATGGAATTGTTTGCCAGCAAACGTTTTCCCTCCTTCCTATGATCCTTCCTTCAAACGAGGCGTGAAGAGGCACCTTGTGGGCCGGCAGAGTGAGGGTAACTGATGCTGCGTTGTTTTCACGCTGCACCAGTTGTCGTCGCATCTCTTAACATCAGGTGAAATGGAGACATTTGCCGTGCTACGTATTAAAAAAAATATATTTTTTGGCGATGAAAAATATGTACAACACTGGTCTCAAAGTGTCGAACACTGGTGCTACTACCCATCATTATCATCATCATCAGCTCATTTTTGTCCCAACTGCTCGGGCACGAGCCTTCCCTATGGATGGATAGGGAGAATGGGCTATAAACCACCACGCGGGCCCAGTGCGGGTTGGTGGTTGTTAACGACTGCTAATGCGGCCGGGACCCACGGCTTTACTAGCCATCTGAAGCACGGAGGAGCTCGAGATGATACATTTTTGGTCACCCATCCGATGACGGCCTTTGCGAAAGTTGCTTAACCTCAGCACTCGCAGACCGGGAGCGTTAACCACTGCGCCGTCGAGCTACTACCCGATGTAAGTTAATAATTTCCTAATACAAAAAGCAATTTTAATCTCAAACATAACATTAAGATAGCTCGCAGCCAAATTATTTCATTAGTCAAATGTTTTAGTTTAATTTGAGCATGTTATCTGCAGCGCAATAATTTTGCGGTAATAATTTCTCGACGCTGCTGTTGCAAGCGCACCTGTGTCCTACTAACTACTCGTGTAGCTCTCGGGTCCAACTAATGCCCGGCTCACCGTAATCGAACAATTTGGATAAGGCAAACAATGCTGTCGGTGAAACTGTGCTATTAGCACTTTAACATTAGCATTTACCACTTATATAGCAAATAAATATTTCATTTTCATTTCTTAATATTCATTAAAGTCGGTGACGTTTTTGTTATGCGGTTTCAGAAACGATCCCAATTTTCAAGCTTTAAACAGTTTCTAGATTTTATTTGTGTTTGGTACACCAACAATCGAGCTGATCAAACGAAAAATTTGGATAAGGCAAACAATACTCTTCATACTGAAGTTTGCAGATCACAGGCAGACACTATGGTGGTAAGTATGGTATGATAATGATAAAATAATGCTCTTAGTTAAACTCGGCTTAGCATTAGGCTATTAGCTTGAACTTGGCGTTTCCGCCATGGGTCTCCATTTGGAGACTAAATATCGCATAAGTGAAAAGTGAATCTCTCTTGAATTTTTTTTAGAGAATTATTTTGGGCGGCATTTTCAGCGTCACCGGGCTTTTTTGAGGGCGGCGAGACATTCAAAGCCGTGTGAAACGAAACATCTTCGGAGGTTTTCTAGAGGAAATGACAGCACTCACGCGTAGTTTATGTCCCCGCTCCCTAATAGATTCTCCGAGGGGTTCGGATCGGTCCAGTGTGCCTTGAGTGAGTGCACACCCTAAGTGAAAAACAAAATACATATACCTATTATATAACTAACTATAACTAAACATATAATTATACATATTATATACATGTAACACATAGCATTATTTTTTTAATTATTATGTAGTCTAAATGCATTTACAGAAATTTAAAATTATCTGCGATGCAGAAGGCACATGAAGCCGACTACGGCAGATCCCGGCTGACATAAGGATCATCATCATCATCATCATCATCAGCTCATTTTATGTCACCACTGCAGGGGCACAAGCCTTCCCTATGGATGGATAGGGAGAACGGGCTATAAACCACCACGCGGGCCCAGTGCGGATTGGTGGTTGTTAAAGACTGCAGCCGGGACCAACGGCTTAACGTGCCTTCCGAAGCACAGAGGAGCTCGAGGTGATACATTTTTGGTCACCCATCCGATGACCGGCCTTTGCGAAAGTTGCTTAACCTCAGCACTCGCAGACCGGGCGCGTTATCGACTGCGCCATCGAGCTCCTCAGGATATTGCAGTCATAAAAACAAGACATGTCAGAAGCGTCAATAAAGAGGCGGGTAGAGATACTAGGTTAATTAATTTGCAGCAGACGGCTCTTTAATAAGAAGACTGGTCATTTAACCACCTCTGAGGAACGTTAATTAGATCGCCGGTAAACGATCCAGCGGTCCCGAGTTCGATTTTCAGCGAGCGATTAAACAATAACATGTTTGTTTGTTAGTTGTGCTCATTTAAACTATTTTAAGTCTGGCTAGGAAGGTACTACATCTTATTTAAAACCAAAACAAAAATGATGTGTTTGGGCAGTTATGAGATAAGAAGAGGATGAAGATTTCCTTAATAGTTGAGGAAACAAATTTAAATTAAAATATCCTAACGGAAATCGTAAAAACATATACCTATAGGTAGCTCTGCATAGAACAAATAATAATTATTCTTCTTTGCGGAAAGTGTCAGCGGAGTTGGACGTTTCCCCTGAATATAAATGAGATCTCTAATAGAATTTGATAAAACTTTTCTTTAGACAAAAAGTGTCAAGTTCGTATGAAAAAGTAAGTTGTTGACGAGGGCTCCGGGTCTTATTTATAAGACACGGATTATGTTATACAATTTTCTCATTCGAATTCACACAACGGAGCAACGGGCTATACCTACGAGTATAAATATTTTGTTATTAAATGTAGGTTATTTTCAGAAGGAAACGCCGTGCGCGTACCTCTGCGTCCGGGAAGACGCAGACGGTTATGTGGAACTCTCTTCCCGAACCCCTGCAGAGAACCCAGAGCTCTGTCGAGCTCTTTAGGGACTGGGTAGATGGTGGATCATCTACCCAGTCCCTAAAGAGCTCGACAGAGAGAATACTATTTTTGTTCGCTGCAAATGCCATATCTAACACTAAAGTCGAAGTTATTTATACAGTCTACTTGATAAATTTATTATCGTACATAACTCAATTTTGATTGGAATTTAAAGTCTAAAAATGTACAACTCAATATTTTTACTATTTTATTTTTGCATTCACAACAATGCTCTGCATTGGACCGGTAATCCGAGGGTTGTGGGGGTTCGATTCCCACTTGAACTTCCTGAGACTGCTTGATTTTTTCAACGTAGTTTTTTTATCTTGTATACAACTCAAGTCAAACGGCTGTCATCAAGACAGTGTCTTCGACGAATACTAGCAAGTGAAGCCTGTAAAATATAATTAAAACTAGTAACTGAGTAGTGGCTCGACCAAGGTCTCGGGTTCGTTTCAAATTTTAGTTCTCTATTTAGTTGTTAAAAGAGCTTGCTTTAACTTAGTTTTATGTTTTAGGAGGTGGAAATGTGAAAACGCCAACACGAGGCACAGATAAGTCTCTGCCGCTCCACGAGTTCGGCCCAAGATTCATCCTCATGCTTCTGATTCCCTAGAGATCAATAATTCAAGTAGGTAAGTAAACTTTCTTGAATAAGTATTAGTTCATGCAGTACCGGATTAACCTAAAGGCAAAAAGGCACGTGCCCAGGAGCCCCGCGTCATTTAGGGGAGATATCAGAGATTTTTTTGCTATGTCTAGAAGATATTGGCCCCGAAACATGCAGTGCCTAGGGACCTATACATAGGGTTGCCAACCGTACTAAATATTTAGTATTGTACTATATTTCGGGTCTGCGTACTATATACTGTTGAAGAAATTTATAGTACGCAAAAATACTATATTTTAGACCGAAACCTATCTAAAAATCCTTTCAATAACAATATTTAATGAAAATATCTTTGCAAAAGTAAAATATTGTAGTGAGTTTACTTTTAAAGTCAGAAATGATTGTATATTTTTTTTAATACTGAAAATAACTTACCAAATTTATTTTTAGTAATTTTATTCCTGCTCTCTATTCCCGCTACTTTGGCATTCGCAGAAAGAATATTTTCGGTGAATTCGAAATGGTGAGAAGAAAGAAACAGGGTCTAGTATTTATTAAAAAATTAGCTGTTTTTTTTTTTTTTAATTGTTTTATAAGATGCAAGAAGTGCAAAAAAATAAGTTTTCATAAAATTAAATAAGTAACAAATATATCTTTGACTACTTTTTGCTTTTTCATAAAATACTATATTTTTTGAAGAGTACTATATTTTTATAGCAAATTTTGAAAAGTACTATAATTCGTCGAAGAAATGTTGGCAACCCCTACCTATACAAGTCTTACACCGGCCCTGACTTCATGGCCTTTTTATTTGTTTTATAAATAAATCTCACTATCTATACAAATAGCATTGACGGCATGAGTACTTCTTAACCCTATTCTCGGCATAGTGGCATATTTGAGACAGAGAACACATTTTATACAAAAAATACACTTATATAACTCCACAAAAAATACTCTGCCAAAAGAATACATAGAATGGTTTAATGCTCTAAGCATAGAAGTCATCGTCTTACTGTCTGTTTTTTTATTATGTGAACAAGCTGTCAGTCGCTGTAGCTTTTGTGTCGAAAAGCTGCATAGTAACTACTAGACCACTGAATAAATTAATCTTACTAATATAAATACGAGAGTATCGATTCGTTTGTTCTTAAAACAAGCCGCCTGAATATTCATTAATTGAAATTACAATATAAAAATTCAAAATCATTTATTCAGTAGGTATAGGATACAAATTAGCACTTATGAATGTCACTGTGCCATCATCGGTTTGTAAGTCTACAAAGAGCGGGAGACCTTGTAATGAGAAGAACCGACAAGAAACTAAGCAAGGCATTTCTTTTCTTTACAGCGTCAAATATTGGAAAATGCCCTATCATAGAAGGACACTTTCCATTACAAATTAACACAAAGTATAAAGAACAACAACAACATGTAAAAATATATTTTGGTATACACAGAGAATATCCTATCAATATTATGAATTAACAAAAATTTATATTTTTTAATCAATAAAATCTTATTCCTACAGCAATACGTACTATACGACACAGACCGTATTTCATGTAACCGAAGCCGCAGACAAAAGCCAGTACATAAATAACGAGAACAACTGGAACAATTAATGCAATCAAATCTAACTGTTTGAACCATTTATTTTGTCGTTCCATACATCATAAATAAGTGTATAAGCCTCGTTGAGAAGATATTGCAAAAGTTAGCGCCGTTTGTACCAGCGCGTCGGCTAAATTAAACACAAATTGGTGTCCCAAAGCCTTTCGTATGACAAACTTATAGATTATTTCGTCCGTTCGGCGCGTGCTCAGGAACGTAATTAACCCAGATCCGATTACGGTGATGCCCTGAAAACAATCATAATATGAGAAAACTGTGCGGCCACCACTAATGGGAATGTCGACGTAATACGAACTTACTGTCCACCGAATGTTTGGGACGAGGGAGCCAGTTGGGTTTTCTAACGAAATTAATCTTGATTAATTTAAACGCTAACTACAGCAAAAAGTGTTAGTTTATTTGATTTATTAAATACACCTTTAAATGTTATTATAGGCTAGGTTGTAATTAGAAAAAAAACAAAAAGAAACAAGAAAGGAATAAATTGAGGTCCCGTGTTCCGTGACCTTGTGACCAAAATTTTTTTATTTCTGGTTTATTTTTGTTACCTAACCCTTTTTGTTCACAGACCCTGCAAAAGGTTCGAAACGTCATGATAATCATTAAATTAATGTGTAAAATAAACGCGAGTAGATTGTAAAAGTGGTTTCATTACAATGTGTAGTGTTTGCGTAAATTTTGAAAACAATTTAGATAATTTTACCATCATAATTATTAACCTATATACAAACATCTCCACATACCCACGTGAACAATTAAACAGGAGGAGGTCGGACCACACTCGCCCGGTGCGGGTTGGTGAATCTTATAGCACAGAAAAAGGAAACACAGAATAAGCTAGCACAGAAAGCACACGATCTCAATTCGGTAATTTATGAATCATACTGCCCATCCAAACCAAAAAGTTAAAACCTTTTTTGAAAACTATGTAAAAACTTTTTGTTACTTTACTTCATCTTCATCATCATCTCAGCCAAAAGACGTCCACTGCTGGACAAAGGACTCCCCCAAGGATTTTCACAACGACCGGTTTTGTGCTGCTCGAATTTAGCTGCTTCCCGCGACCTTTACCAGATCGTCAGTCCACGTTGTAACTTTGCTTCGTGAATAGTATTTACTATTACCATTACAATTATTGGCTAAGTGTTTTAAGCTTTACAAGCATGATTGTTACATTAAGGCTGTTGAATTTCCTAATAATATAAAATTATGTGGATCCACTAGTCCTAGCTTTAAGCTAAAAGCTTCTGTCTCTTAAAATTCCGGGCAAATTTTACATACTCGTTATCGAAATAGCTCTAATTATTTTAGAAACGTTATATGATACGCTGAACGGTAAAAAAGTTTCTACGCTAAATAACTAATTCTGATCGGTTTAGGATCGAGAACGGAAAACACTAAATTGCTATACTTATGTTTTTCTTTTAATTGCTTATAACCAAAACTGGAACAAAAATTAATTATCATAATTTTTTTTAAAGCAAAGATTTTAACAAGGCATATAGGTATAACTAGCGGTACTTTCTAATAAACTCCACAAATTGTATTATTCATTTAGAGGCGATTTTTTTATTTACCACTAAAGAAATGCTTGATAAAAAAGCTTATTCTAAACACAGAAAACAAAACAGCATGGGTTTCTAATTTAAAATATTGTTTAGTATTTGTAAGCTTGTATGTAGCTTAATTTGGTAACAACATATAATTTTGTAAATATCGTACCTTCTATATAAAGCTGTGCAGTTTCTTGCGTCCGTTCTTCTTCACAGCTAAAATATTTTGAGACGATTCAAAAGCGCTTTTCTAATAAGTTTACTTGAATAAATATTAATTTCAGTTCATTTATTTCATTTAATTTTATTTTATTTTATTTTATTTTATTTTATATTATTTCATTTCATATCATTTATTTCATTTCATTTTATTATAAAAACTAAACCTTTAGGTAAGGTTACCTTGGTGCTACCCGTACTCGCTTTCCGTCAGCTTGACCCTATTACCTACTCGTTTACCAACTCAGTGACTTAAAAAAACCCCAACTTAAAAAGTGTACACTGACCATACGAAACTATCGTATCCCAATCTTATTTTATCCCCAACCAAATTTACAGAGCGTTAACTAAACAGTAAAAGTACCTACTTATGTATTGACAAGCCGTTTGAATAAAGGTAGATTCATTTTTATAAAACAAATAGTTACTGAGAATTATTTTTAATTTTTTATCTTTAATGTGTACTCGCATATATGACATAGAATAATATTCCCGTTTTTTTCATATCATAAGAAGGGTTATTTGTTAATTAATAAAATTGTTGTCGTAAAATTTAAATAAATTATAATGTACGTATAAAATAATAAAAAGCCTTTATTCTTATGATATAAAAATATACTAAATATTACAACAACTTTTTCGTTTTAATTCTTCCGTTCCCTTTCTTGTTGTTTGTCATCATCAATTTCAATCAATTTCATTCAAAAATACCTACGTTTATCAGTTTGAGTTTAGGTTATTATTATCTTTTACTTTTTATTTTTAAGTGCTAATTGCTGCACTGAAGCTGAATTAAATAGTCTTCCCGGTAGCATACTGGTCAGTGCCGACCCAGGTTCGATTCCTGGCTGGGTGGGGTAGGCATTTAATTTTTTCACTGTATTTTATAAAATATTTTTTGTATCATTAACATCATCATATTTTGTACCAAAGCTGACAAAGGGCTCCATCCAAAAGATTTTTCCATAGTCCTAAATATTATTTAACAAACTTGAGGCTTGAGAGAGAACTAAGAGGAGAGATATATTTGACTATAACTATGACTAGGTATGGCTTGCTCTGCACAAAGTTCCATTAAAATACAGATCCTTTATCTCATTACCTATATACTCTTGATACTTCAAATCAGTGTTGCCGTTTGTACGGCAATTGCCGTTTCGTACGGCACTCAGGCTCTTTAAAGACGAATTATACGGTATACGGCAGAGTGGTCATTGCCGTACGCTAAAATACGGCAATCAGGCAATCATAGCATAAGGAAGTGGGTATTGGGTAGGTATACCACTAGCTACTATATTTACGAAATACAGTAAAATTGTAGATGAAAAAAGAAACGTAATCAGCGTTTGCGTAAAAATGAACGCTAAGTTTTGGAGCACATTTATCGGAACCGCAATTTCAGAATCTGGCGAAGTTTGTTTTTGAAGTTCTTTCCTTGCCACATGCAAATGCCGATTTGGAAAGAATCTTCAGTGCTTTCAACTTCATTAAAACAAAACAAAGAAACCGCCTCTTAACATCTACTATAAATGCAACATTATTAACCAAACAGTGCATTTCCAGAAATCATTCAAATTGTACGAGGTTCAAGCCAACTCCCGAAATGATAGCGAAAATAAAAAAAAACCGTCTGATTATGAAAAGAATGCCACTGAAGATGTCTTATTATGTGATGTTGTTTGTGGATTTGATGGGAGGAGAGGAGTGATCTGTGGTGCCTTTTTCTATTAAATCTATTGGTTCAGTGGCATCTTTTTCATAAACAGAAGGTTTTTATTTTTTTGACTTGTGTTACTTGTCTGATGAAAAAAAAATCCTTTTTCATGTAAATAAAAAAATGTACGGCAATTTTTGTTTCAATACGGCAATTTCATCTCTTGCGTACGGTAACCCTACAAATGACCAGCGGCAACACTGCTTCAAATAGAGCAGATACAAAAAAGCTTCGATTGTGTAATGAAAAAAAAGTTTTTCATTACACAATTGAAGCTTGAAGTTGTAGAATAGTTAGAGCCTCTAGCCTAGACAATGAAAAAACAGGATAAGTGAGACGGCTCTTTCACTGTTTACAAAGAGAAAACCTACATCGGAATGTAGGTTACCGAACGAAGCGCCTGTCGTATCTTAGCGGCAATGAGACAAGAGCGCAGCGTGGCAGCTCGTTATTTCTGCCGTTACTATGTTCTTACTACGCTGAAACGCTACAGGGAAGTCGTTACTTTTCACTTCTATCGTCGACTATGATAAAATATTTTATTGCGGCAACTAAATATACCTACCTTAAAACCGTTTTATTCATCGTAACTTTAAGGTTATTTTAATGGACTTCGCCAAAGGAGTTGAGAGAATAGGATGTTTTTTTGAGAGTGTTTGCTGATTGCCTCAGGTGGCATATTCAGCTTCACTGGACCTTTAAGGGGGCGGGCGGCGAGAAACTCAAAGGTAGTGTTGCCATATATACGGATTTGTCCGTATCTGTACGGATTTTGGAAGTCCAATACGGATGAACCATGGTTACGGATTTTTATAGGGATTTACGTATAGACTACAGACAGGCTCTTATTAGTCAGATGCAGTACAGAGCTTACTCCGATATTTTTGTTTCGTTTTTCTTCATCGTATTAAATACATACACATTTTAACCATATTGTATATATGTATATATGTCATGGCAATGCTGCATGCGAATATTGGGGAATAGTTCACGTTGCCTGTCTTGTTCTTTTGTATGCGAAATGAAAGAGAGCGTTAATAGTTCATTCTTCAGCAAAAAACCATGTTATGATTTAAATGTTGATTCGAAAATGTTGAATACTAATATTGTGAAACGTTGATAATGTTGTGAAAGTAACCAATAAAGATATGTATAAATAAACATATTAGTTTCATTTTATACGGAATTCATAAGGCGTTTTCATCTAAATGGTCCTACGGATTTTGTACGGACTTTTTGAGTGAAAATACAGATTTCACACATCCCACATATGGCAACACTGCTCAAAGGTTTCCTCAAACCGTGTGAAACGAAGCGTCACTGTCGTCTTAGGTTTTCTAGAGGGAACGGCATCAGCACGCACGCACTAGTGCTAGTCTCCGTTCCCTAATAGATTCTCCGGGGGTTCGGATCGAATCAGGAGCTGAACGACCCGAGGACGCCTCTAAAAGCTAGGACCTCGGCTTGGGTTGACCGGTTAAGAATAGGATGTGTGTAGTACATCCAATAAGAATTATTTTTTACCCTTCTCATATCCTCTTATGAGTTGATTACGAGAATTACGACACATTTCCTCTCCTCTCCACACGTCTCTGCTTTGGTGGCATCCGTGCCTCGTACCTGAAACCTTGTAAAAAGTGCTCAATTGGCGGCAACTAAGCAACGTTCCTGTTGCGATCTATCAAGTTAGGCAATTTTCACAATGAAGAGCTACTGAATAGTGACAAAAATCATGGCGATGATCACGGAGGTACTGTAGCAACCGAGACTCCTTGCTCGGGCATGCTTACTGGCAGTCGCCGTGGCCTGCATTCAAACGTAGTTTAAGAAGAAGGATGGAAGAAAAAGAGGAGCATCGCGGATATTCGATGACGGACCGCGACTACGACAACTTTGATGTGATACATTATTGTTATTAATTCGATGTTTAATATATAAAATTAAAACGATAAAGTATTTCCTTCTATAAAATCCCGGTACTATAACTGACGATTCATCTGGTCATCACAATACCAACATACTGAAGCTAGCTAATACTGCGAGTGTGCCAATATATCGGATGCTCAAAAAATTAAAAACATGGTAGGAGACAAGTTAATAATTAGGTACTCTAATAACAAACTGTATCAATGTAATTAAGGTAAAAAGCGAAGACACGCCGTAACCTTTATCAGAACGCGCTGGTAACTGTATCTGACACACAGCAAGTTTTTAATTAAACTTTCCGTGAGAGGAATTTCGTTTTCATAATTTTCAGGATTTATCTTAATCAGCGGTGCTTCGTATAATCTGTAACGGGATACAGGTAACTAGTCGGCGTGGGATATTATATAATACGTAATAAGTACCTATTGAAACGAAACTTTATATACGACTCTATAGAGTCGTATAGCGATGATTTTACAAATACCTTTTACATTTGTTTTTGAACTCCTTGCAGGGTCCGCGCACAGCTAGACTTCAAAATTCAAAATTCAAAATTCAAAATCATTTATTCGGTTTAGGCTACAAGTAGCTCTTGTGAATATCACTATGCCATATCGGTTCGTAAGTCTACTCTGAGCGGGAGATCTTGTACTGAGAAGAACCGGCAAGAAACTCAGCAAATGTCCAGCTCTTTTCTCCCTTACAGCGTCAAAAATATTGGAAAATGCCCTATCGTAGCAGGACACTTTCCATTACAATAAACACAAAAAATATAGAAGACAACCACAAAAAAAAAATAAAAAAAAAAATGAGACTGATTGAATGACTGAGATATGCTATATGGATATATGGCTGAATGGCTGGCAAAGGGTTGATGGCTAATGTTAATGTTTAAATATTTACTAGTCAAATCCTGTGCAAATACAGTTGAATGTGTTCAGTCTTTGTATATTGTGATATCGAAACCAACACGAGAATAATGTTCGATTTTACGCTTATAGATTCACCATCTCATTTTAAATCGTGTTACTGTCAAATTCTGCGTAACTAAACGTTTAAATCTAAATTGGATAACAAAAAGCGATAGAGGGGCCAGGCCTTACGCGGTTAAGGTCAAAGGTTAACAATTTATTGAATTTCTAACATCTAAAAGGTAAAACTGTATTCAACAGAATCGTGCTGCCACCAAATGCCACTAACGGCTAGACGTCCACCAAACGCAATGTGACTGTAAACGTAGACAAATCGAATCTGCTAATGTGATTGCTTCCGCTCCTATGAAACGTTCGCGGCAATTTTTTGGTAAACATAGTAAAGTAATTAGCCTATAGGTACTTATACCATTACTGAGGTCGACGACCCAATCAGTGGAAAGTGGTAATTGTGCTTTTTGTACAAAAAGAGGTAAGCGCGCTTGATTACTCTGGTTACCTATCTGGAGGAAAGGAAGTGGACTAAATTTGCCCATGGGGCGACTCTCCTGAAACACTAGTCTTGCGCTTCGATAGTCTTTTCTGTTATGTTGGCGCTGGGTCTCCTGTCTGTGCTCCTGGCACTTCTCGTATATTCTCAACGGTTTCTAATGGACTCTTTTAGTACAAATAGATATATACATATACAAAGTGAAATGAGAAGAGATTGTCCGCCTTCTGAGGCAAAGCTGAGTAGATTAATTTTAAGGATGGAGTCATTAAAATTAATCTACACGTTATGGGTATTAATAATAAATAAATAAATAAATGTTTCCCACACTCACACCAATTATCTAGCCCCAAGAAAAGCTTCCTTAAGAAACTCGTTATATGGTTAACTAGACAACGGATAAACATACTTAATATACTTAAATACATACTTATTATACATAGGAAACACCCAGACCCGAAACAATATAGAAAAACAGGTATTTCTAAATTGATCCGACCGGGGATCGAACCCGGGACCTCAGAGATAGCGACACCATGAAAACCGGTGTGCAAGCCACTCGACCAAGGAGGTCGTCATTAGATTAATCATCACCTTTGCTAAAAGCGAGTTGGTGATCGCAAACTCCAGCTGACCTGGGATTTGAACCCAGGACCTCCAGTTATAGGGCCTAGCGGTTTTTCGGTCGGCCACCAAACGCTATGTTACTGCAAAACTAGACAAATGGAATCCCGACAGTCGCACGGCGAATGTCCTAATGTGATTGCTTCAGCTCCAATGTATCGTTCACCGCTGATTTTTGGTAGAAAAATGTTATTACTTAATTCTGTTTGTCTACTTATGTTCAACAAGCAGACCCGGCGGACTTCGTACCGCTTTGACAGTTTCCATCATTGAGTTAAATATATATCAATGGTTTCCAAGACAACAAAACAAACAAATTATTTTGTATTGGAAAATTAAATTGTCGTTTTTAGTATTCTTTAATATTTTTTTTATATAGCCTATGTTACTCAGCGCTAATGTAGCATTCTAATTGCGAAAGATTTTTTTAAATCGGTTCAATAGTTTTTGAGTTTATTCGTTGCAAGCAAACATACATACATACATACATACATACATACATACATACATACATACATACATGTATGTACATACATACAAAAATACAAAGGTTTTCTTTTTATAATATTAGTATAGATATAGATAGATAGTAGATGTGCTTATCTTATAAAACAGTAGCTTCGTTAGCGTTATTCCTTAGAGTCATCATCATCTACCTGTATGTAACATCCCACTGGGCTCAGTCCTTCACACATGAACAAAACAAACACACAAAAGCGCGGAGGAACTCCACATATTTATTTTACCCGTCGTGGATCTTGCCAATCGCAAGATCGTCAGCCAGCCACTGAAATATCGTTAAGTGTAATCAATATAACCGTAAATTTTTTTAAGACCCTTATGTTTATATGTAGGTAGGTATAGTTTGAAACAATAAATTATCGATGGCTATTCAAGTAAAAATGAATATTTATAGGTAAGTATTTCTCGAAAAATATAATTTTGAAAACGAGAAAGCATTGCACACGTTTCAAAATACTCTCTGTACTGTCAGTAAGTACTTATGTAAGTAAGTAATATTATTTTTCTCCACGGTTGTACTTGACAATCGCCAACACATAACAATAGGTATCTAAACATTACATCTAAAAGCCCTTGCCCGAGCCTGACCGCGTTTCATTCACCAGTCGTGTATTCTTGTTTTCCTCAACCATAATATACGTCTCAGTGAATGTGACGTATAATTCGTGATAATGCCATATCGTCGCACTGTAGATCACTGATAACGTATCGCTTAGCCATATTTCATGCAAAATGTGACCAGCGTTGTGTCAAACTAGAAAGAATATTATGTAGTTTCAAACAACTCTGGATTCTGTAATATAATTCCACCTAAAATGCAGTGATAGTTCGAATGTCGTTAGTGAAAATGTTTAATTGGTTAACTCTGTTTCTGTTGGTCGTGCTAGTTGCCGCCAAACCTAAAGAAGAGAAGGGTATGTACCTGTTTACAAACATAATCCTTACGCGTGTGAAAGTCAAAAGAGTCTTAATAATAGAAAAGAAAAAATAAAAGTATATAAATCGACAAAAAGTTTTAAGACTTCCCTTTACTTTAACGAAGTATTTTTTCTCCAAAACATAATAATATGAGTAAGGCTTAATCAATCAGATGAATCAATCAGAGACTGCAGATAATACTGGGATATTGAGACAATCAAAGTCGTCTATCAATCTCTTTCGACTGAAATAATTTTTAAAGATAAAACTTTTTCCTCCGAAAAATGTGCTCTCCTTGTTTTTTAAACGCTATTAATCATTTCTTTTCTGGGTATCTGAATTGCTTTTTTGATAGACACAAAGTATAATTTTAAGGCATCCAGTTTAGCTAAATGATCACTGATATTTTATTATTTTGAATTTTGCATTCGCAATGCTATACTTACATAAAATAATATTCAGCTGTTCCATACAAAACATCAACACACAATTCATTCGATCAAAATGTATGGAACAGCTGAATTTTATTTTCGAGTTAGGGAGTAGTGGGTTAGGGCCTGACCTGTTGTTCATGTGAGAGTGTATTATTATTCATGTGGGAAGGCCTGAGCTTAATAATGGGACGTTTACATTCGATGCTAATTTCATGATTTGGTATACAAAAATATGTCTAAACTGACATACTTACCTACCTAGTTACTTAAATGCTCAAAGCCTACTTATAATATTAATGTTAATGTTATGTTATTATCATCATGCGTGTGTATTATGTTCCTACCTAGTACGAAATAAGCTGTGAGAAAGAAATGTATTATTATTTTGACATTTTCTAAGAGACGACTTCTTCAATTCGACTTTTATGACTCATATAATATCTCTCTAGCTTATTTATTAACGTAAGGGTGAATCTAAGTGATTGTAGGTATATAATGAATCGATAAACAAGATCAAGGTAAGGAGGCAGTAGCTTTCTAAAGTTATTGCAAACATTCACAGTTACTATGGAAACAGGCCACTGTCTAGACTACCTGATAAAGATATCTATTATTAGATATCCACGCTGTCCCGGGTTCCCGACTGGCATTTAGTTTACCAATATTTTAGAAAAGTAAGCGCTATATGAATGTATTAAGGTTGGCTCTACGCAGCAGTCGTTAAAAACCACCAACTCCCATTTGGACAGCGTACCTAGAAGTCCCAATCTTCCAATGAGCCATTGTCTATGTAAAAAGGCCACCAGCAAAGAGTTATACCTATAAATGTAGGTAAACCTCTAAAGACTGATAATAAATTATAAAAATAAAAGTGTAGGTATCGTAGTGGCATCAGAGTTGGACACTTTAGGCATAGTAGAATGAAACAAGTAGGTCATCTTCATACATACGCACCGAGCGCGGCTTGTATGTGAGCGCAGCCGAACCAACCCATCCGTACGCATCGTCGCACGCACACACTGACAAAGTTTATTGCTGCTAATGCTGCGCCAGTCGCGACTGAGCCGTACATAATGCCGCGCGCGCCTGCGTGTTTCGTCGCTGTGCCGGCGCCGCTGCCGCTCGCACGTAGATTATAATTTGTTAAACGTAATAGCAGCTTGTCCATCCAGAATTTTCTTTCTTTACTTTACCTACCGAACAAGAACGGTGAGTTGAGTACCTCCTGCCTAACCTAATTACACAATTTTGTGTCAGTTATTTACTACCGAAAGAATTAAGTTCTGCTCCAGATTTCGTGGATTAGAGAGGTAAATACATGTACCTACGGATTTGTAAGTTTAATTTATTAGATTACACGGTATTACCCTACCGCGAAAACAAGGCACTAATTAGGAACAGTCAGACGAAACACTTTGGACTTTGTACCGCTCTTATGTTGTGGGCATAAGTACTAATATCGAACTGCAAGTGTTTACCGTGATGTGCTGTTGACCGTATCTACTTATCTATTGTAAGTTGTTGTGTTGTACAGTTGACAAACTACGTTTAGGTAGATCGGGGGTTCTCTGAAATCCATGAATTCATATTTCTAAGTATGTTCTTATTTTATATGTAGATACCTACCTCATTCTAATTAAAAGCGACAGCCCTACAAGTTTAGGTGATTATCGCTTGCTCGGGAGCCGAGTCGACCTACTTGTTTCATTCTACTATGCTTTAGGCCCAGTCTTTCACTAGTTTTCGTCGCCAAGAAATACCTAATATAGAATTTCATTAAAACATTTCTTAAAAGTAAAAGTAAAAGTACTTAAAAGTAAACCTCTAACTAGAGGTGGTCAGTATTTAACTGTCGCTAGTCACAAATCAGTCGCTGACCACTTATGTCGATCAATGGTTCATGTTGTCACTGCTGCCGCTTCCGTATATTAATACATTTGTCATGATTTTTATAATATATCGTAGGATTTATATCGATCATACCATAAAAATCCAACCGTACTTATTTTATTTATGAATATCTGACCATATTTCAATATGACAACACCAAAGAACGATTAACCATAGTGCAGAAGAAAAAAAAAAGAATAGATGGAATGGCGGGAGGCGTTAGCCAGACGCGAAGCGAAGAAAGGGCGGTACTTCACTTTTACGGCGGCCACCATAGAAGACGGAACTAAGAGGAGACGTTAGCAATACAACATTTCATCATAATTAAGAAGTGTTCTTCCTCCACTCCCACGTAAGTACCTATTAGTTGTTTTTAAAAAGGTTAGACGTTAAAATTATTATGTTAAAGTAAACATGATTCAAAAACTATCAGTAAAGTTCTATCAAGGAGTTGTTGAACTTTCCTTTGGGTGTGCTAAATTTAACGTAAATGATCTATTGGTATATAATACAAAGTCAATGGCTACATATTTAAATTCAATGAATAAAACAGTGTGACTATTCGTCGCTTATTTGTAAGTCATTTTTTTTTTCCTCATATTTTGTATGAACAACCATACAAAGGACAACCTTTGCCTTACTAAAGCATATTGAGTTAATTTTTCCCTTAATGGTTTAATAACTCTTTCGAAATGGAATAAAGAATCAATAAAAAGTACCCGTCTATTCGTGTAGTTTCATAATGTGCTGTAATTTACTTAATGAAAAATCAGTTTTATTTGGAATAGTCGGTAGTTACTTGCAAAGGTAGGTAGTTAAGAAAAATTACCTATCTATTAGATATTTTCATGATTTGTAGTGATCATCACCTACTTATCAAAAAGTAGCAGTTGAATTTCGAACAGCCGTAGCTAGTCGTAGCTACTTTGTACTTGTGTAACGTTGTAATTAATTTACCCCTTATTCATAGGAGCTATTTGGGCAGAATTTGAGAAAAAAAGACAAAACAATGATTAGCTGAGTTTTGCTTGGGTGGTTTTTGTGAGTAAGGGGGTTAATAAATACTGTGCTATGGACAGATTCTCATTTTGTGGTTTTTAAAAAGAAAATAAACAAGTGACTATTGTTGTACATAGGTATATAATTTAATGCAAATTTGCAACGAACACATTATAATTTGAAATCTTTGTACACTTTTAAACTTTGGCGTTCCATAAACTAATTAATAATAATAATTTTGGCTTACAAAGTAAGATTAGATAGTGTAGATTAATTTCCGCGATTGGACAGAGCCAAGATAGCATAGTTGTTAGTGCATTTGACTCGGTATGTCATGAAGGTTTGAATCTCGCGCGTGGAAATTTTTTCTACATTTGTTTAAGCTATACGGTGACGATCCGTTTTTGTTGGATTTAAATAAAATAGATTGCACAGCAGTACGCATTAAGCATCACCTTAATTAGTTTCTTCATTTAATGAATACATAAATTGTATCTATGTTGGTCTTGGTCAGTGTGTAGCACTTTATTAATATCTTGCTCGCTAAATATTAAAGGAAAATTGCAGACTTGTGCACACTGCAGAATGACGCTAGCCAATGGATAATGCATTTGAATGTGTTTTTAAAATCTTGAAACTGCCAAACGATTGTTGTAACGCTATAAGTGACAGCAAATGGGATTGCAGATAATTTGAATGTAATTTTACCATGACATTCATAAGAGCTTATTTGTAGCCTAAACTACTTAATTAAATAAATTATTGTGAATATTGACTTTGAATTGAGTTTTGCATTTTGAATTTATTTTAAATTTTATACTTAAGTATTTTGAATTTCGCATTTTGAATTTTGAGTTTTAGTTTTGAATTTTGATTTTTAAATTTTGATAACTGAGTTTTGAATTTTGGATATTGGATTTTAAATGTTATATTTAGAATTTTGGATTACGTATATACTCGTATTTGGTTATATACAATTGTACTTGGTTGTATTCCGATCTGTAGCACTTATAAAGCAGGTTATAAAGTTATAAATATCATAAAATG
Organism: Eudonia mercurella; assembly: GCA_963082485.1. Lineage (NCBI taxonomy): Eukaryota > Metazoa > Arthropoda > Insecta > Lepidoptera > Crambidae > Eudonia > Eudonia mercurella. The sequence continues at coordinate 9,200,756 of OY720028.1, forward strand.
TCATTTCACATTTTGTTGTTAATTTTGATTTTGGAACACGTATATCTGAGATATGTGAAGACGTGAGAGTGCGTCTTGTTGTTGATTTTGATTATGGGACACGTGAGCGTGCGTGGTACATCTGAGATAATGTGAAGACGTGAGAGTGCGTCTTGTTGTTGATGTTGATTTTAGGACACGTGAGCGTGCGTGGTACATCTGAGGTAATGTGAAGACGTGAGAGTGCGTCTTGTTGTTGATGTTGATTTTAGGACACGTGAGCGTGCGTGGTACATCTGAGGTAATGTGAAGACGTGAGAGTGCGTCTTGTTGTTGATGTTGATTTTAGGACACGTGAGCGTGCGTGGTACATCTGAGGTAATGTGAAGACGTGAGAGTGCGTCTTGTTGTTGATTTTGATTTTAGGACACGTGAGCGTGCGTGGTACATCTGAGATATGTGAGGACGTAAGAGTGCGTCTTGTTGTTGTTTTTGACTTAAGTGAGTTAACACGTGAGCGTGCGTGGTAATTTGGGAGATAAGGACGCGAGAATGCGTTTTGTTGATTTTGACTTTGAATACGTAAGCATGCGTTATATTCTTAGAAGACGTCGAAGAACGTCGGTTGTTTGGTTTAAATTTTAGACGTTTTAAAGTTTATTCGCGAGGTTTAAATAGTTTCAAGTTTAAAATATTAAGTCGCGAGAAAATTTTGTGATCTATTTAAAATATAAGATATTAAGACATGATTTATGCTTAATGAATTTTAATGCACTTTCGTTTTGTTTAACAAATTTGTTTTCCGGATTTGTTAAGCAAAACGAAGGATATGGTTGATTATAATAATGAGGTTAATTTTATTTGATCTTTATACATTATTATGGACATAAAACAAAAAACATTCAATTGATATTTTCATGATTAAGCTAGGCTATTTATTATAAGCGTTAAGTGTTGACAATTTTAATGCAAAGAGATTCGACGATCTTGAATATTATTATATGTATTTATTGTGTATTGAATCATAAATACAGAGATTGACAAAAGTGTCAATAGACTAGCATAACGAACTTTCACTTGAAATAATAATTCATAATTCATTTATTGATTAACTACATACAAGTCTTTGCTTTATGAATAAAATAACATCGAAAAGGAGTTTTGATACATGTGCGCTATAGAAAATAGTATATTTGTAGTAAATAAATTAAATACTGAAAGATTATTACACAAGCTTAATATGTGAATTTTATGGTGTTTGTGAATTGTACAACAAGTATAAGATTTATGTATGTGGTTAGAATTTGAACTAGACCATCCATATAAGTTTACAAAAAAAAATAAAATACATTCACAGATACATAGATGCATTTCAATGCGTGTGCGAAAATTAATAGTATTTAGTCTAGATACAATAATACGGGGTGTTCTCAACCTCTGAACAAATATTAACCCTACACGTTATTTAAAGTATTGTTGACTGATATGAGAAGTATCATATCAACCAGTATAGTATTTACCGAAATGTCAATGTTTTTCGAATTCACTTTGAAGCCGCCTGAATATATACGTACTTTTAAGGAACATTACATACACATTGCACATTTTATTAATGTTTAATTTTGCTCCTGAAATTACAATTTACATACTTCTTTTGGTCACAATTAATTTTATTGTTGTAGGACTATGTCGACTTCAAGCCGATCAATGCTGAAGCGTGGGGCTATAATTAGAAGAAAGAATGTCATTTATAGTTCGACGAGTTCCGAATCTGAAGATGAATCAATGAGATCACGACACAAGCGGAAAATTGCCGATGAGTCGAGCGAGAACAGCGAAGAAATATTGTCAAAGCGACACCGCACTGAGGAAACTGTTATTAAAGTTTCAGATTTGATTAATGAACTAGGATCAAGAACCAATGTAAAACCATATTTAAGTTTACAACAAATGCTCAATGCACTTCCAGAATTTGATCCAGAAAATAAAGAACAAAACGTAGAAATTTGGCTCCATAAAGTTAATGAGTTTGCTCAAATTTACCAATGGGAAGATCGACAGACATCACATTTTGCAACTCAAAGACTAGTTGGCACGGCTAAAAGTTGGTTTCACTCGTTGCCTAGTCTAGACTTTTCATGGAATGAGTGGCAAGTAAAATTAAGGAGAGCTTTTCCAGTAGAAGATAACTTTGCGATATTGTTAGAAGAAATGTTCATCAGGAAGACAAAACCCAATGAAAGTCTTCGCGTGTACTTTTATGAGAAACTGATGTTGTTAAACAGATGCCAAATTACAGGCCAGAAAGCTGTCGATTGCCTTATTCATGGCATTAGTGATCTATCCTTAAGAAATAGTGCTCAAGCTTTAAGATGTCAAGATCCAGAAGATCTGCTAAAGTATTTGGTTATACAACAGCCGCAGCAAAATTTTTCTCAGACTCAACGAAAACGTGGTCTTCCCTATAACACTAAGGATAGCGTTTTTCCAAAATTTAGAGTTATTCGGTGTTACAAATGTGGAAATGAAGGCCATTTGGCCAACAGATGTAAAGATATGAAACCTATGAAATGTTTTAATTGTAACGAAGAAGGGCATCGATTTATACATTGTTCAAAGACCTTACGTAAATGTAATTTGTGTAAAAATGTGGGCCACACTGATAATAATTGCTATCGAAATCCTTCTTCGCAAAGGTCTGATAAAACTAAAATTGAAAAGGTGTTAAGAATTGATTCAAATTGTAATAATGATAAGTTTACTAAAAATGTTCAAATTAACAATAAAGATTTTGTTGCTTACATTGATTTTGGTAGTGATTGTTCCCTTATTAGATTAAAAGAAGCCGAAATCCTCAACTTAGACAAAGATATTAAAGACATGCCAGTAATTAGAGGTTTTGGCAATAACTATATCTTACCGCATTACAAAGCGTCAGTTACACTTAGTGTAGATAATGTTGAGTCTAAGGTATTAGTATATGTAGTTGATGATTGTTTTCTTCATGTATCTGCTTTAATTGGCCAAAATTTTACTGAGTTGCCGAATATGTTTGTAATGAAAACTTATAGTAATTTGACGTTTTTTATTCAACCTGCTTTTGATTCACGACTGACTTCAATTAAATTATTGACAACAGAGTCTGTTCAGTTAGATAATATTCAGTTGATAACAGTAATTGATTTTAATGAATATACAGGAGATGTTTATGTCGAAGGTCAGTCTCGAAATGAACCAGGTAAAGAGTATTATGTACATCAAGGCATATATAGATTAAATCAAGGAAAAGGAAATATCTTAGTATCTAATACTTCAAAAAAACCGTTTACACTTGATGCCAACACACTGTTAACTCGATCGATTCCGTTTACAGAAACAGATATATATAATGTAAGACGTATAAGCAAAACATATAAATCATTACCACCCCTAAAAAAAGAAGATATTAAGGTAGGGCTGCACATTGATAGCGATAGTACAAACAGGCTTTACCAATTATTACAAAATTATCGAGATTGTTTTGCAGTTTCTCTTAATGAGATAGGTTGTTTACCCCAGGATTTTGAAATGAGTATTAAGTTAAACGATAATACACCAATAGTTTACAGGCCTTATAGATTATCTTACTCAGAGAGAGAAAAAGTGCGTGAATTAGTATCTGAACTTATTGATAACGGTATTATACGTGAGTCTAACTCTGACTATGCCAGTCCTATCCTTATGGTTAAAAAGAAGACCGGCGAACAAAGGCTTTGTGTTGATTTTCGAGCGCTTAATGCCAAATCTATTAAAAATCGATATCCCTTACCTTTGATAGAAGATCAGATGGCAAACCTAAGCGGCAACAGGTTCTTTACAACATTAGATATGGCATCTGGCTACTACCAAGTACCTTTATCGGAAGAAAGTAAGCATTTGACTGCATTTGTGACGCCAGATGGCCATTATGAATATAACAGAATGCCGTTTGGACTTGCCAATGCTCCGGCAGTATTTCAAAAGGCAGTCAACAAAATTTTGGGTTCAAAACGATTTAATTCTGTACTTGCGTATATGGATGATTTACTGATTCCCACGCAGACTATTAATGAAGCATTCACACAACTCGAAGAGGTGCTAAAATTATTACGAGATTACGGCTTAACATTGAAACTTTCCAAATGCTGTTTCTTTGCACAAACTATTGAATACTTGGGGTATAAAGTATCATCCGAAGGTATAACGCCAAGTGAATGCAAAATCATAGCCATAAAAGATTTTCCAAATCCCAGAAACGTGCATGAAACCCGTCAATTTTTGGGTCTGGCAAGCTATTTCAGAAAGTTTGTAAAAGGGTTCGGCGAAATAGCTCGTCCGCTTACATGTCTATTAAAGAAAGACGTTGAATGGCGTTGGACGGAATCTGAATCAAAAGCAGTATCAAAACTCAAAGCAATTCTCTGTAGTAGACCAGTATTAGCATTATACAATCCTGCTTTGGATACTGAACTGCATGCGGATGCGAGTTCGTTAGGAATAGGAGGAATTTTAATGCAATGGCAAGAAAATCCTAGAACGTTAAAGCCAGTAGCATATTTCAGCAGGCAGACGTCTCCCGAAGAGAAATATTATCACTCTTACGAGCTCGAGACACTGGCTGTCGTATGTTCTTTAAACAAATTTAGGATATATTTATTAGGAAAACATTTCAAAATATTTACAGATTGCAAAGCCTTAAGACTTACATTTGCAAAAAAAGATCTTATACCTAGAGTTGCAAGATGGGTTTTACAGATGGAAGAATACGACTTTGAGATCGAGTATCGATCCGGCGAAAAGATGGCTCATGTAGACGCTTTAAGCCGTAACCCAGTCGAAGAAAGTAATGATGATTGTCTGCCGGAAAATATAATATCAGTGTTGAACATTCAGCAGTGTGATTGGCTTCTTACTTTACAACTTGGAGATCCTGAAATCAATCGCATAACTAGAATACTGAAACCTAATGTGGACGATGATTGCAAGGAAATTAAGAAGAAATATGTCATGAAAAACAATGTTCTATACAAAAAGATCAATGATAACACTGAAGATTTACGTATAGTAATACCTAAAGGTGCCAGATGGCAGATTTGTCGTTTAAATCATGACGAGATAGGTCATTTTGGCGTCAAAAAGACTACAGAAAGAATTCAGAGTCGATACTGGTTTCCGAAAATGACTCAATTTATAAAAAAATACGTAAGTGCGTGTTTAGAATGTGCATTCAACAAAGACAATACACCATCGAAACAAGGCTACATTTATCCGATCGACAAAAGTAACACTCCTATTCAAACTTTACATGTCGATCATCTTGGTCCGTTTATCAAAAGTAAACGCGGAAATATGTACATTTTAACTATAGTCGATGGATTTTCTAAATATGTATTTATAAAGCCTGTAAGGGATAAAAAAACTTTAACTACTATTAAAACGCTGCAAAATGTCTTTCAGGATTTCGGATTTCCGGAAAGATTAATATCTGACAGAGGGTCTGCTTTTACATCTGCGCAGTTTAAACAATTTTGTCGAGAAAATAACATTAAACACGTTTTAAATGCTGTTGCCTGTCCTCGTGCAAATGGCCAGGCAGAGCGGTTTAACCAAACGATTTTGAGGGCAATAGCCACACAAAATTCAAACAAAAACGAAAAAGAATGGGATTTGGTTGTTCCAAAAGTGCAGATTGGAATAAATAGCACAATTAACGCTTCAACGGGAAAATCTTCATCAGAAGCATTATTTGGTACACGATTAAGGTGTCAATCGGACAGTGTTTTAAAAGAATTTTTCGATGAACCGTTACGAAAAGAAAACGATTTATTAGAAATAAGAAATAAAGTCCACGAGAGCATTCAACAAAACCAAAAAAAAATGGAAATTAGTCACAATTCTAAAACCACTTCTGCTAAAATATATAATCTCAATGATCTTGTTCGAATCACAAAAGTGTCTTTTAATGAAAATGTAGGAAAGAGTAAGAAATTGTTACCAAAATTTATAGGTCCCTACAAAATTACACGAATTTTAGGTAATGACCGATACGAGATAGTCAATGTGCCCGGTTTTAGCGGTAAAAGAAAATATTGCACAGTAGTCGCTGCTGATCGAATGCGTCCCTGGGTTAATGTCAAAGCACTAGAAGTAAATGGTGACGACTCGCCTACATTTACAGAATCAGAGTCAGACTCCTAATTTATTTAAGGCATTAATTATTACATTATTTACTATTATCGATCTTAGATAAGATTTAAAGAAACTTAAAATCAAAATTAAAATAACCCTTCAAAAAATTGTTGTTATAAAGTATCTGTTTGTACGAAGGGTAGAACAGCTCAGCTAGGAATGTCCTAGCCAATCTGAAAAAAAAATGTTTGAATCCTTTTATATGGCATGATTTGGTACAGACTCATTCTTGTACACTGCGTAATTAATACTGCGTTGATTTGCTCCATAACTAAACTACGTACTGAGTGTATGGTAGGTGAAACATTTTTTTTTTGTCGATCATTATAATTCAAGTTAGTAAATATAATGTTGACTTTTGACCGAATGTCATGATTATGATTCGAATTATATTTAGTTTGTACGAAATGTTTATCTAATAGTACTTAGACGTTTTATTAAGAAAATAAAAAGTGTTTTGTGTAATTGTTATGCAATATTATTATGTTATAAAGGTATGTTAAAATAAATAAAGATTTTTACTAACAATAAAGCTTCTTTAATAAGTGAAATTGCACTTGAATAACGCTCTCTTGATTGGTTTCGTCGTACGCCGGAGTCTGTACGATAGCGGATGGCCGAATGTCATGATTTTTATAATATATCGTAGGATTTATATCGATCATACCATAAAAATCCAACCGTACTTATTTTATTTATGAATATCTGACCATATTTCAATATGACAACACCAAAGAACGATTAACCATAGTGCAGAAGAAAAAAAAAAGAATAGATGGAATGGCGGGAGGCGTTAGCCAGACGCGAAGCGAAGAAAGGGCGGTACTTCACTTTTACGGCGGCCACCATAGAAGACGGAACTAAGAGGAGACGTTAGCAATACAACATTTCATCATACATTTTACATGAACGGATATTTTTGGTCACGAACACAAGTATTGTAATAAACAAACAAGAAACCCTTTACATTCCACATCTGTGCTTTTTCCTTACTCTTTCCGAGTATTTTGTTCGAAACGTTATACGAAACATTATTACGTATCTAATTATTGATAGGTAACTCCTGGGCCCTTGGGGTGTTATGATTTTTATCACATTAGTAATAACGATAAACTGTGAAATCGATACGATTATCTTGCAGAAGAGAGATAGTAACTTAACGATGAGCTTCAGAGTCATGAGTGCGAGTTTCATTTATTCATTATTGTTCCTACGTATTACATTACATATTACATACATTAGTCTAAGGGCTTGCCTTAATATTACTGCGTTACTTACTTGACAGTTATTTTTAAAAACATGTTAATATTTTAGCACAAACGTTATACTACGGGATAAATAATTTTTCTCGTTTTTTTATTAAATAAAATTAAACTGCGTGCAATGTGTAAATCTTTAAAAAACAAAACAAGCATTGTATTGAAACAAGTATTGCATTAAATCTTCACCTGGTTTATCACCAGTGCGATACACATTTTTTTGTGGTGAGTAAAACTCTCATTTCCATTCTACTATTTTAAAAAGTCCACAGTCGTTCGTCAGTGGCCTGATTTTTTCAGTTGGCCTATGGGGAAAACTAATAGAATATTGCCATAGAGAGGATTTATTTATTTATTTATTTATCTATAGAAACCAACAGCTTATTACAATGTATAATTATTCTACTTATAATTACAATAAATAAAGCCAATTACAGGTTTCTGCATTTACAATATATATATATTTTATCCTTTTGTAATGAGAAGGTCACAAAATAGAGAAATAAAAAAAAATTAACACTAACCAACTTCTACAGACTTTTTGCGTAACAGAAATAAACTTTACACAAAGTTTCCTAACTTAGAACATAATTAAAAACCCATTACTACGAATTTAACCTTGCAATTGTAAGAGAATCGTTGAACAGATTGAGACACGATTAAAGGCGTTTCAAACACGCAGAGCTACAGCTCTTTTCCCTTATTGATATGATAAACCAGAAACCGGCATGTGAAAGCCGCGTTCACACCAAACCGTATACTCGTCGGTAGTCAGCTGGTATTCATTCGAATACGTTTACGAAATCGAAAATTAGTATGGCATTGAAGCAGCGCCTCCTGGCGACATACGGGAAGAGTTAACATTTTCCCATACAAATTCTCGTTTTCGATAACGTGATCGAATAGCGAATGAAACTCGCACTTCGTACCCTGAATGTGAGCACGCGTTAAGCAGATTACCAATTTACTATAGAAAATCAACTTAATTACTGCAACTACGCTATGCACTTTCGCTGGCTTTCGGCAGCCGATAATTGTGTTATGGCATTACACGCTGACGCTGATTGGCTAGGCGGCTGGGTGCCGAGTGCGTTTTTAATTTGACATTCGATCACGTTAACGAAAAAGATAGTTTGTGCGTCAAAATTTTTACTGTCCTCGTTTTGGTTGGTCACCAGTTGGCTCTAGTTCAATGCAAATTTTCAAACATGTTAGAATGTCACAATATGAATCTCGCGCTAGGCACCCTGAAGGCAACAGCCGCAAACAACGAAGTATGATGTACAGTCAAGGGCATAAATAAATATATGTTCCCAAGGCGTCAAAAATATCTGTACAGTTGATTAGCCAGAAATATCTGTACGGTAATCCGGTATGAAAATATGTGATCATTTTCTTAGTCAAAAAGATCTAGACATTTACATGGCCATAAATAAATGTATAGTGTCAGTCAAATATATGTAGGCAAATAGGAAGCCATATACTTCTATACACGCATAAGACTATGGGTATACCATTGGTCTTTGAAGATTCTTCCGCTACCAACCCTAGGATGGCACTCCCCACTGAGCACCTCCAAACCATCAAATGCTTTGTTATCCCGCCACTGGGGTTTATACCCAATCTTCCACATGGTTGCTCAATTCAACAGGGTCCACCGCGGGTAGGTGAGAGTGGAGTTATGGTGCAGAGGCTAGAGAACTTTTCTTGTTAAAGTTCTTGTATTCCGCGTGACCCCCCCTTGGATCCAAACCACCACATACTGTCAAACCTTAGTAGACTTTGAACTTTATATGTAGCATTTTATGGTTGAATATTTATAGAAGAAATTCGTCAGTTTTGGATAGGTTAATGTGCAGGCGTCTATACTTTCAACTACAACACAAGCCGACAAAATGACTCCACTCCAACTGATGTTAAGTGGAAACCGAGTCCAGACGCAAGGACAACTGGTGCAGCGCGAAAACAACGCAGCATCAGTCACCCTAACCCTGCCGGCCCACAAGGTGCCTCTTCACGTCTCGCTTGAAAGACCCCATTACATAGGAAGGAGGGAAAACATGTGCTGGTAGACTACTCCATCTTTTGGAAGTGCGACAAAGAAACGAGTCACCAAATTTCTTTGTGCGCGATGGAATGTTCGAGACAGTACAGCGGTGACTCCGGAGAGCAGCACGCTTACTCCTATGGAGGAAGGAAGAAGGTGGGATAAGGTCAAAGAGTTCTTCAGAGCACTCGCGGTGGTATAAGCGGTAGAAGACACTGAGTGACGCTATATCTCTACGCAATTGCAGGGGCTCGAGAGCCTTAGTGACCTCTGCATCCGATAATGCGTGTAGCGCGCCGCTGCAATCTGCTCAAGGCATCGAAAAGGTACTTTGCGGAACTGTCCCAGAGGTGCGAGCATTACTCCACGCAAGACCGTACCTGCGTCTTGTACAAAAGGCACAACTGATCTGGCTTGAAGAATCGCTGCACCCTTTTCAGGATACCAAGTTTTCGTGAGGCTGTTTTTATCACGGCTTCGATATTGTCCCTCTGGTTCAGGTCGCAGCGAATCCCCATACCAAGCATATTAATACTGCTCTGCAGGACAAGTGATATATGTGCCTTGAAGTGAGGGAAGGGGTAGGAATGGCGACTTTTTTGCCGTAAACGCGCATACTTGTGTTTTCTTGGCATTGAATTCAACAAGATTGTTGGAGCCCCAATTAGATATGAGGTCCAATACCCAATTGAGCTCAATGACAAGATTTACTCGTTTCTCTTCAGTGTCGACTCACTAGCCGCACGGTGGCCGTTATACCCATCTGTACTATTTTATGTCCCTACTGCCTGGGCACGCGCCTTTTCTATGGATAAATAAGTAGTACGGATTGGTGGTTTACGAACCACCACGCGGGCCCAGTGCGGTTTGGCGATTGTTAACGACTGCTTATGCAGCTGAGACCAACGGCTTAACGTGCCTTCCGAAACACGGAGGAGCTCGAGGTGATAAATTTTTGGTCACCCATCTGATGACCGACCTCAGCGAAAATTGCTGAACTTTAGGAATTGCATTAAACACTGCGCCTTCGAGATCTACTTATAAACCTTCATTCTTCATTATACTAGCTGATTTCACATTCAAGATTTCTCTATTCAATCTTATTAAGCGATCTGTTTGGTTTTAATGGCTCTTGATGTTGCAGGAAAATGTTCTTCAGAATGTGTGGGTGAAGAGTACGAATGCATAGAAGGGAACTGTTACTGTGCCGACGGGTTCATCCTCAACTATTTTCAGACGACCTGCGTGAAATGTCCAGGTAATGTTGTAAGAGATTGAAACCGCAAAAGATAAGACACCGAACTTAAATTTTAGTAACTTGATTTGACGTGGGTACGCGGGTGGGATGTGTGTAGTGTATTTGGATTTCATAAGAAAATTGCTGGTTTACTTGTATTATGTGACAACAAAGATTATTTATTTATTTATTATATGTATAGCTGAGTTACCGAGACATTGGTTTCTATCTCTTTGAATATCGCGCCATCTTTTTTTTAATGTTTACTTTATCTTCTATATAAGCATAGTATTATAGTTACAATACAATAAAAATAAATATGGGTATAAGACAAGTTTTTTTGTTGCGAACAAATTACGGAAAAATGTTTGAAAATATTTCCAAGATCGTGGCCACGATATTGTAATCACACCTGACCCGGCTTGTCAGAGGGTGCGAGTTCGATTCGCGTTTGTGGAAACACTTTTCCAAAATATAGTTTTAAAAAACCTTGATTGTTTTTCAGAACTGTCAGAGCCATGTTTCAGCACCTGCTGCAACTTCAAAAGCAACGAGAGCCTACAATGTTGGCATGGCATCTGCCAGCCTTGCTACGACGCTCATGGATGGAATTGCAGGTTTGCGCATATATATTTTTTTTTAATATTAAAGGGAGGCAAACGAGCAGGCGGGTCACCTGATGTAAAGTAATCACCGTCGCCCATGGACACCCGCAAAACCAAAGAAATCGCAGATGCGTTGCCGGCCTTGAGGAAGAGTTGGATCTTGAGAAGGGAGGCTCTATATGGCTCTATTGTGATAGCTAACTTGCCGCGCGAGTCGCACTTGTCATCTCGTTTGCTTAGTGTCGACACATGAGTAGGTATAAGTATTATGTATGTCACCAGGATGCGCTGCTTCAATGCCATACTAATTTTAGTTTTCGTAAATGTAATCGAATGAACACGGATAGACAAAACTCAGACTAAGCACCCTGAACAACAGCTTTAGGGTATGTTCCGATATGCACTGCGAGCACTGTAAGGTGGTGTGACCACCTTACAGTGCTCGTCAGTCAACGTCAGTCGACGTCAGTCAATTTAGTATACTGCGAAGCCGTTCCTTATTTATAGTTAGCTATACTGGTTACTGTTTTAAACGGAACGCAGTCCAATATACTGTCATCCATGTCATCATTTCTGGACGCTGTTGATCACGTGATCAAAGCACTGAGAGCACCTTACCTCGAAAATGTCAGTGCTTACAGTATAAAAATGGTGACGATTTATGACGTCATATATTTCCCTAGGATACTGCAGCAGTATACTGTCAGTCCATAACGGAACAAATTTCTCACGCACTGGACAGTGCTCGCAGTGTATATTGGACCATACCCTTAGTAACTGTTCTGAGAAAAGTACCTAATTTCTAGGTAGTTATTTAATAAACGACCTTCTTGTCATTACGGGTATAAACTAATAGAACTACTATCTTAACACAGTTATTATTTCATGGCATTATGTTGAGTGGCAACCAATTGGTCGGCAACTAGTTTAATTTAATTTAAGTAGTATTAGCTGTAAAAATGTTTGGTCAAAAAAAATCTTTCTTTATTTATCTACTTCTTCATGTGAGTACCTAAATACTAGCGTTGGGTAGCGAATGGTAAGGCACACTAATGAATTTAATTTGATAACTGCTAAACTGGCTCTTTTTTCAAACATGGCGGACCTTCCGACACTAAACAAACATCTATTATTTAATAATTGCACGGTAAAAACAGTTTTCTTAAAACAAAGCAAAATTACATCAGTCAAAGCATATTTCTTAAATTCAACAAAATGATCCACTCATATATACTGAAAATAATATTTTCTTAAATTTAATATCACAATAATCTTGGTTTTATTTCTTTACAATAAGATTAGTTTTGTTTGTTTTGAAAAAATATATTTTTTTCCATTCAAATCATTATTTTCTTGAATACCAAGTAAATATTTTTTTAATTGAAAATTTTTTTTTCTTGAACCAATACATGGAAGCGTTATTCTTAGATTATATGCAATTAAAAATAAATAAATAATATATTAGAATAAGTAAATGTATTCTTAGAATAAAAAAATGTATTGTTGAGAAAAAAAAATGCTTTTCTTTATTTAATTCTATAAATTCTCAAACTAAATGATTGTTGATTTTATTAAAGAAAATAGTTTTTTTCTTCTAACTACAATAACGCCTTCACTCAATAACTGTTATAATTTATATCAAACCAACTCTATTTCTTGTTTTAAGAATAAAAAAATTGATCTACAGAATTATTATTTTGAATCAAGAAAAACAAGTATCATGTAGTTATTATTATTTCAAATTAAAACTACAACTTTTTTCTCTGAAGACGTTAATGTTTTGAAATAATATGATATTTTCTTGGGTCAAATAGAGGATGTTGTTCATTCAAAATGTTTTATTTTTGGAAGTTTAGGGTGTTCCTGCACCTTCTAGTCTTCTTTACATAGCATCCTAGCCATGCTATTTTTTGCATAGCATGGCTAGGATGCTATGTAAAAAAGACTAGAAGGTGCAGGAACATCCTACATTTCCATAAAAACTTAATACCTCTTTATACAAAACTATAAAACATTTTGAATGGAACTCCTACAAATATAAAAATTAAAAGTCATTATTACAAATTTACTGTTTATTTATAATTCTACTTATACTTAAATTAATTGCGTTTTTAACGTTTCATGTCAGGTACATAACTAACATAATTAATAAAAATTATGTATATATTTTACAAGCTTTTCAATGAAGCCTTTTCTTTCTGTGTGGCAATTATGTTGTCGTCACCAGCAATCTGTAAATATTTAAATATATTATTCACTAGTTTCCCATTTGACTAATATGGGTATGCAGGAATTTGTTGGCAAATTATATTATTTGGCCTATTAACACAGTAGATAATTATGATAATGTAAAAGAAAATAATACAATACACACCTTAGCACTGACAAATATGCTATCTATAGCTCCTGCGTCGATAATTGAAATTTCTTCGTAAGCCTTTCTTTTGGTAGGTACCTACTTGATGTTCCAATACATGAGGTGTGGATGGCATCTGTGAGGATTTTTTACTGAAATAAAAAGATGACCTTGCATTATACCAAATTAACTACGGTAATATTACTAAAGAGTTGATTCTATAAAATAATGTTTTAAAATATATAAGAGCTTTTCTGACTCTTACCACTAGTAAAGGGAAGTTCCAAAATTCAATTCAAGCGATGAAAAAACTTATCACATCATCCAGATTGTGTATAAAGTTTATAACACTAAGTTGGTTTTTAAATAAAAATATTTTCAGTTTTTCCAGTTTATATAAAAGTTTAGTCCCTTGTTAGTATATATCATATCGAAATGGATTAAAATCTGAAAATTAAACATTAAATAAATTAGGGCTCAGTCAAGTCACCATAACAGCACACAATATTTTTCTTGTTTTTTCAATTATTCTCTATATTTAGTACATACAATGTTGCCTTCAGCCCCTTCACTTAATTGCTTAGATCTTCTAAGCTACATAATGGATTATATTGGGGTTTTACCATCATTTATTGTATTTTATCTGAAAAATTTGTGTATTTAATATTTAATATTAAATAGCGGTTGTATCATACTGCTTTTCGACCAAAGATGTGCTAAGCTATGTAGCAAGGCATGTGTATGATATCCACCAATAGGATCGCTATGATATGAAAATAATAAAATATACTTACGAACATCACTTATTTGGTCAAAGAATCTTCTATTCTTCCAGGACATTGTAAAGACTATCATGTTTTTTCCACTTCCTCCCATGCATCTGTGTTGTTTGCAACCACATCAAACCTGCTTGATTGCTTTCTGCAAAATACATAATTATTTTTACTATAAGAAATAAAGAGTAAATAGATGAAGTAGCAGCTAGGAATCCGAATTTTATGCAACGGTGACGGGTTTCGAATTCGAATTTTGATAGCACAAGCGCTTTAGCTACTTACTTTAGATCAGAGCATTGTATTTTATGTTGTCTTACATCTATATTAATTTAAAATTACGTCGATCCTTTACACGACGGAAGGACAATAATTTAAACAGTCTTTCTCATTAATAAATTAATTTCATCATTAAAAAACAGTATTAACAATGGCTAAACCTTGGCATAGGTTTACAACACACAACAATAAAGGCACACAAACAGCGCATAATCTGATGGATAGATACGAACTGTAATATCAGTAAGTATTTTCTTCTTAAATCCTAGATTTTGGAAAACAAATTAGGTACTTACCTATGAAAATTTTAACAATTTCGTCGGGAACTAGCCACGCACGATCGTTGCAGCTCTGTAAGTTCTTCCATTCTAACGTCCTTAAGTAGGTAAGGTACAAAATACCTATGTAGTACTATGTACCTAGTAGGTAATGTAATGAATGACACACACTTTACACTCGGTGAGCAGCGCGCGCGTTAAAAAGTGGCCAGACTGAATGTAAAATCCTCTTCAATAATAACTAAAGGTAAAAGCGCAACACAGCGCAACAGTGACCAACCAAACCCAGACAGCTCAAGGCAGAAAATGACTTGTGTAGCCAGTTCAAAGCGTTATAATCTTAACTACAGACTAATATTATTTCATTCTAGTATTTGTATAATTTAAGTCAAAAACATGCTTTATTATATCAAGAGAAATAATGGTTTTGTTAGTTTTACATTTCTATTGTATCAGATCGAATTGATATCCTCTAGGTTTAAATAAATATATGTTAATTTCAATAGTCTGATCTTCTTGTAATCACAAATAAAATGTTGAATTGAAATAACAGGTTAATTCGAATTAAAAAAAAACCATTTTTGTGGATATGAGATATTGTCGTTACTTGAGCTAACAAAATATATTCTTGCGGTCCAGAAAACTTGAGCGAAAGCAATATTTAGTTGATCCAATAAAATTAGTGTTTACAGTCAAGAAAAGAGTTCTTTCAGATTGAATTAAATATTTTTATTTGATTTCAGTATAATAGTTCTGAATGCAAGTAAATTATTTCTTGGTTTTAAAAAGTATTTTTTACTTTGACGAAATTTCTGGTTTTGGTTTAAATAAAATCGATCACACTTCAATCAAACAAGCCTGAACTCAAATTAAATATATTGGTTTTAAATTTAGCAAATCAAACAAGAAAATATGGGTTTTTGGTTCAAAATATTCAGATTTTTGATATGATGCAAATATGCTTGAGCTAAGCTAATATTGCTAAGAAAATGACATTACTTGGTTTAAGAAATCCTTTTTACCCGTGTGTGCACTACTTTTAGGTTTGTTTTTGTATTCATTCGCTAACACCAAAAGTGGCCATTGTTTGTGAATAAATGCGACAGCCCGTTTTGTGAATAAACCACGCAACAAAAAGTAGTGCACAATTATTAAATAAATACTATGGATGCTTTCCTGTTATCAGACGGTACGCAATGTTTAAAAAAAGATCCGGTCCGTTAGTAATTGTCAAATTATCAATTGGTGGCGCTAGTGTGCCTTACCCTTCGCCTTAAGTACTAATTTATTATGAGACGCCTAACTAACACCCCTGTGATCACGGACCCTGCATAGGGTTGGAAATAAAATAATATGTAGGTAGACAAAGCGCGAGTAGATCCGTACAGGTAAATGCGTAATTTCAATTGTAGAACAAATTATAAACTAGAAACCTTGAACAACTAGAACCCTTTAGAAAAAAATATAATATCAAATTAACATCTTTTAGAGCTTTAGACATATCTTTTTTTTTGTTTTAGTTCTTTTATTTTATGGTTATATTAAGCGGTAAAAATAAACTTATTTATATTTTCAATGGAAAAAATATTTTCCAGGTGGAAATGCATCCTTAAAAAGTTACTGTTTGGTGCGGATTTTAGTCTGGCGGCGTCATTGGTCCGTACTTCTTCGAAAACGACGTTGGCGAGGCCATCACCGTCAACGGCGAGCGCTACAGATCAATGATTAACAATTTCTTTTGGCTTGAATTGAACAATATGGACGTGGACGACATGTGGTTCCAGCAAGACGGCGCTGTGTGGCAACACAGCGAACGACACAATGGACATTCTGCGTGAACGGTTTGAGGGTAGGGTTATCTCTCGCAGAGGTGACGTGAATTGACCACCAAGATCGTGTGAGTTGACCCCGCTAGACTTTTTCTTGTGGGGTTTTCTGAAGTCACAGGTCTATGCCAATAACCCACAATCGACCGTTGCCCTGAAAGCCAACATAACGCAGGCCATCGCTCAGATTCAGCCGGATCAATGCAGCAGAGTCATTGAAAATTGGACCTCTCGGATTCGGGCCACCATTTGAAGCCGCGGCGGACATTTGAACGATGTTATATTCCATTCATAATGGCATTAAAGGGCCTTTCAAATAAAATAAAAAATTCGTTAATATCTCACACACATCTAGTTTTATTAAATTTTAACATCGACCCGTCCTTGTTGAAAGACCCTTTACATATAAATAAGTTTAGATAAAATGTTTAACGATGCCAAAATGCAATAGAGAAAGATAGACTCATACATTAATTCTCGTTCCAGGGACACTGTCGACCAATTCTTGCTGATATCCACCACCCAAGTGATCATGGGCACAGCCCTCATCCTCGGCATCATAGCCACACTCATGTTGCTGTTCAAACTGTGCACTATGTCGAGCTTACGGTAAGCCTTCCTCTGATTACCGTTGGGTATTATTGTCCAATCTCTCCATGTGCTTTTGTTCATGTTGGAAGGACTAATTTATTTATAGGTTTCATTCATTCATTTATAGGCTGGATGATCATGAATATGGTATATTTGATTGCATATTTTTTTTATAAATCCTACTTCCTCCTACATTATCGGATATTATTATTAACTATCTGACCCGGCGGACTTCGTACCGCTTTGACAGTTTCTATCATTGAGTTAAATATATACCAATGGTTTCCATGACAACAAAACAAACAAATAATTTTGTATTGGAAAATTAAATTGTCGTTTTTAGTATTATATTATATATATATTTTTTAATATAGCCTATGTTACTCAGCGCTAATGTAGCATTTTAATGGTGAAATAATTTTTAAATCGGTCCAGTAGTTTTTGAGTTTTTTCGTTGCAAACATACATACATACAAAAATACAAAAGTTCCCTCTTTATAATCTAATATATAAAATTCTCGCGTCATAGTTTTCGTTGCCATACTCCTCCGAAACGGCTTGACCGATTTTGATGAAATTTTTTGTGCTTATCCGGTATCTATGAGAATCGGCCAACATCTATTTTTCATCCCCCTAAATGTTAGGGGTATTCCACCCCTAAATATTTTTTTTATTTTTTATGGCAAAACAACGTTTGCCGGGTCATCCGGTATCTATGAGAATCGGCCAACATCTATTTTTCATCCCCCTAAATGTTAGGGGTAGTCCACCCATAAATTTTTTTTTTATTTTTTATGGCAAAACGACGTTTGCCGGGTCAGCTAGTATTAGTATAGATTACAATCTCTTTCACTCCAGTTCTATCTCTTTTGCCTCTCGCATTTTCATACCACATACTACATCCATCCATCATCTTTCATTCCGAGCAGTGGGTGTTCTGATTTTTCTTAATATTCTAACTAGCTATTTATTTTATTTATATAATTTGCCTATATAGTTAAGTCGATACTTTATGTATACCGTTTAAAACGTTATGCGCTACGCATTTTTGATAGCTTCGAAGTCTAATCAACTTCGAAGATAAATCGTGGTTTTATTAATAAATCCCCATAGCTTTGTTATAGGTACTACTGACGGACTTGACTTGAATTCATTCCTAACACAAGCGTCTCAGCTAACTGTATGGGTTTACAAGACCGATATTAATGTATTAATTGTAGACTTATAATAATCTTTATCTATATATTAATACGTGAAGCAAAAACTTTGTACCCCTTTTTACGAAAATTGCGGAGGAGTATGAAATTTCGCACACTTATAGTTTACTAATGGACCCGGCGGACTTCGTACCGCTTTGACAGTTTCCATTCATTCCCGTGGGAATATCGGGATAAAAACTATCTGTCCTATGTGTTAATCCAGGTTATAAACTATCTGTATGCCAAATTTCATCCAAATCTATTCAGTAGTATTTACGTGAAAGAGTAACAAAGATCCATCTATCCACACTTACAAACTTTCGCTTTTATAATATTAGTAGGATATAGAGAAGGATTGCAGAATGTTAATATTTTTTTTAAATAATGCATAAAAAATCAATAAGAAACATTACACACACTTGGATTTGGATGAAATTATATGTGTATGTTCAAGTGGGTTCGAGAATGGTTTAGATTTACAATTGGACCCGGTGGCGCTGCTATAGGGGTCCATCATGGGATACAGGTGTTGTTAAGGCCCGAATGATTTGTTTGTTTGGTTGTCATGGAAACTGTCAAAGCGAAGCGGTACGAAGTCCACCGGTCAGCTAGTATTTACATAAAAAACTAAGTATAGTAACAAAATAAGGAGACCCCAAAAGATAAGCTTAATACATACCTACCGCACTCGAGCAAGGCTCACGGATACGTAATCTCAGACCATCTCAGACCAGTCCGAGCGCAGCTGTTGCTAGAATCCGCGTCTGTAAGAGTTGTCTATATGTGCGTTCGTTCATCAAGAACGTTTATATGCAGCTTACCTTCTGCTTTTTTTTTCTGGTATCGTTTAGTAAAAAAGAGCTCATTTTTTTTATTACAGACCATTGGGTAACAGATCTAACAGCAGCACCAGACTATCAGTAGGGAGCCTGCAGATGTACGTCGATGAGAGGCTACGCGATGCTCCTCCAAGGTTTGTGTTTATACTTTATAGTAGTTACTTACTTGTCACACTATTTCTTTAAAATTTTTGTCGAACCCACTATAAACTTTAAATTTTTTTCAAAATTCAAAATCATTTATTCAGTTTAGGCTACAAGTAGCCTTTGTGAATGTCACTATGCCATCGTCGGTTCGTAAGTCTACTCTGGGCAGGAGATCTTGTACTGAGAAGAACCGGCAAGAAACTCAGCAAGTGTACAGCTCTTTTCTCCCTCTTATTACAGCGTCAAAAATATTGGATTTTATATTCCTTAAGGGCACCTAACCTTCTTGGGTTTCATCTCACTTAATGTTAAGTGATGATAATGTGAAAGTGCTTCGCCCGGAATTCTCAACTACTGAGACACTAGCTAATTTTATCTCTAATAGTTTATTTATTTATTCTTTATTGCACAATAAAATAAAGTACAAAAGGAGGACTCAGTGCCAGAAGGCATTCTCTACCAGTTGACCTAGGGGTTGGACAGAAAAATTGGTAAGCGGTGCGACAAAGAACATAAATGAAACATATATTACATACATTTATAAGAACTGAAATTACACATTACGTTTATTAAATTAAATGAATGAGTAGTTGCCGGAACACAACAACTCTAATCATCGATGTTATGACGACATATTTAGGAAAGATGGTGGAAGCTAGCCATGCGGAAAAACAAGCTCTACCGAGTGGTAGAGTTCAGAGTTCAGAGAGAGGTAGAGTTAGGATTCCTAGCAGGAGCGAGTCCTCCTGCTAGGAATCGGGACCACTGGGTCTGAGAGTTCTGAGACCAACCTAACAGCTAAACCACAGAAGCGGTTAAATACTAAACCTATTCTATTATACCTTACATAGATTTAGAAACGAAACATTTTATCATTATTTTTATCTGACGTGATGTACACACGCGTGCACATCTGACGACCACAAAATGTCAAATTTTCATGAACTAAGCGCCACAGCAGACATGCTAATTTTAGCATCGGCAATCGGCGATTTTGCGACTGTATCGATGCTGAATCACGTTTTGGCGACTCTATGCGTTCGATCGCAGTAAAATCGTGAGGTTCTTATCGATGCAGGATCGCGATTTCGCGACTTCATGCGTTCGGTTCGGACGCGGTATCGTAATCGCGCGTTTTAGCGGCTACTCCGATGCTGGATCGGCAACTCAATGCAAATCGATGCGACCGGGCATCTGAATGTGTGCGGAGTTTAAAGATCAGAAGCTGTGTCGAGCTTCTGAAAAGCGACTGAATCGCCCCGTAATGCGTTTTTAAGTGTGCGGTGTGGAATGTGTGGTCGCTGCATTCAGCTTCTAAAAAGCGACTGAATCGCCGATTGCCGATGCTCAAAGAAGCATGTCTGCGGTGGCTCTAAGGTTGAACATTTATTATCCCTTTAACTCAGGAACAAAACAAATGACAGCACCTGCGCCGATGACGTATTTATCAAAATGACGAAAAAAAATTTTACATTAAAAAAAAATTAAAACGCACAGAAAATAAAGTTGTTGGGTGTTTAGAGTGTAGCAAATTTATTCTAGTTTGTTTATAGCTAAACTTCATCATACAATTTTACAGTTTTGGAGAAATTGATGTAAGTACAGGCAGGCGTCTGTATTTTGTAGCATGAAGTTATTTCTATTTTTACTTGACCATAATAAAATTGCTTAACACATGTATCACCTGTAACGACATTTCCAAACAGATTGAGATTGATACAGAATATAATAATGTATTTAATTATTAAATATCAAACACAAGAGGAGCTCGATGGCGCAGTGGTCAACGCGCCCGGTCTGCGAGTGCTAAGGTTAAGCAACTTTCGCAAAGGCCGGTCATCGGATCAGTGACCAAAAATTTATCATCTCGAGCTCCTCCGTGCTTCGGAAGGCACGTTAAGCCGTTGGTCCCGGCTGCATTAGCAGTTGTTAACAACCACCAATCCGCACTGGGCCCGCGTGGTGGTTCATGGCCCGTTCTCCCTATCCATCCATGGGGAAGGCTCGTGCCCCAGCAGTGGGGACATAAATGAGCTGATGATGATGATGATGATGAAACACAAGATCGATTACCTTACTACATTAGTATCTTGATCAAATAATTATTCGTTAACTTAATTGTAATTTTAGTGTTATTTTTACAATTAGGTATTTGTATGGTTGCTAATTTAAATTGTAAGATTTAAATTGAATAAGATAGCAGAACTTAAATATATTTATGCTACTATTCATAAATACTTAATTTAAGATCTTATGTGATAAGTACATACAACCATACAACATACATCACGAACTTATTTATCTTTCCAGGTATTCGGGAGCTACACCAGCATACATTAACGCTGCAATCTCTCCTATCTCTCCTATAGCTTATAACAACGAATGCTTTGTGAGTAATTTTACTTTATCATTTTATATAAGCACTTCGCCTTCTAGCATCCCACCTGACGTTAAGGATTTAAATAAAACGACAAACGCATGTATTCGCGTTTATTTTACACATGATTTCGATTATTTTATCCTGATGCACAAAACCGGTCGTTGTGGAGATCCTTGGGGGAGGCTTTTGTCCAGCCGTGGACGTTTTTTGGCTGAGATGTTGATGATGATGATGATGATGAACCCTTCGAACCCTTTGCAGGACCTTGTGACAGGATGTAAAATAAACGCGAGTAGATCCGTAAAAGTTGTTTTGTTTAAAAGTGTAGTGTTCGAGTAAACTTTGATGTTATGGATGATAAGATAAGTGATGATAAGACCGAAGCTGAAAGCGCACTTTAACCAGGATTCTCAACTACTGAGGCACTGGCTATCTCATCTCTGGCTACCGGAACACAACAATGCTTCAAACATTGATGTTACTAACTAATCTTTGTTTTAAATGATTAAGTGATTAGTGACTAGCCTATAGTCTGAAATAATAAAAATTGATAAATGTATTCACTACATGTAGGTATATACACGAGCACTAACATATTACACTGTTGACTAGTTTTGACTCATATTCCATTTTATTAAGGGTTATATTCTTTACATGCCAACGCTCGTGACTACTGTCAGCAGCAAAAGTCCCCATGACCCGGTCAAACCGAACCTTTAGAGGCGCACTGGGGTTGTTCTGCTCTCGTTCCGATTCGAACCCTTTGTAGAATTTCGTAGACATGTTTGCGTTATGTCGTTACCTCTAAAAACCCTCTGACGGTGTTTTGATCACACAGCTAGAGGAACCCTGTAAGTTTCACGCCCGCCGCCCCCAAAAAAGTCCGGTGACGCTGAAAAAGCCAAATTCTCTCAAAAAAAAGCTTAAATCGCTGAACATTTTAGAACTTCAAAACAACTAAATGATCATACACGCGTTTGTCAACTTCTAGCATAGCTATTATGACATGGTACTAAAGTAGACAGTGACCTCCGATAATGACTGTATAGCCTGTTTTACCAATTTTCAAGGCAAATAAAAAACTTCTCACAAAAAAAACGCCTCCTGCCATCTATTGGGCAGTGGCTAACTAACAAAACGGACTGACGGACGTATTCAGAGTTTTTTTTTTCATTTAGTTGATGGCATCGTGCGATTAGCACATTTAGCCAGTGTCAAAGTAATTTTCTTACAAGTAATACATAAATAAACAATATTTCTTTCCTGTATGATGATGATGAATGATAATAGAAATGAGAAGTGAAAAATGATATACCTCCCCCAATCCCTCGAGTATCTCAGTAAAGATGTGGGGCTTTACCTTAGAATAAAAGGGCTTTACTAAGTATTCGGGCGGACTTCTTGAGAGAATTTAAAAAGTGACGTTGAACTGTTTTGTTTCATTGGCCAACACTCATGCACACTCACGAACACTTAACGGGTAATAATCCACCATTATTTCACATTAATATTCGACATAACACAAATTTTAGAAAATAAAACAAAACCGCAGACATGACTCTTCACTTTCCCGCCAAGAAGTCCTATTCAAAGAGTATTAAAGACGTGGTTTTAACCATAGACTACGTGAATCTATGAAGATAATACAAAATAAGTTTGCGCCTCTATTCTGTCAGGACAAAGGCGCTGTACGCTATGTGTATTCTGTGGACGAAATCGGTCCGAGTCCGAGCTCTATCTAGCTAGAATGATAAGTAATAAAATTTCGCACTTTTGGTACATACCTATCTAACAAAATTATTGAACGTTTCTTACTCTTACCCTTTTTACTCATTGATATTGATATTGATCAAATGATTTAGTTATTTGTTTCAAACATTTACAGATTCCTGATGGCAGTATACCACCTCCGCCTTACACTGAAGAACTGAAAAATGAAAACTATCAAAATACGTCTGTACACATTTAAATAAAATCTGTATTAAATGCTTTAGTATCTATTGAACACATCTGTGATTAATTTGTTAGTATTGTGGTTCTTATAAATTTTTTAATCTACTTAATATGAGGTGGACTTTTATTCGTTTCACTCTTCGAACTCATTTGACTAACCCTTTAGTTTTGTTCTGGGCGTCTATAAAGTGTGTGTTTTATTTGCCATACGTTTACGTTAACGTTAAGAATATTATAATTTGTAAAGTAACATTTAATAACTCTCCTCGCTTGTCACCAGGAGGCGCTGCTTCGATGCCATCGCTATAAATTAAAGTGGAAACAATTCCACTACCATGTTCGAATGGCAAGTAAAACTCGCATAACGCACTCTGAAAACTCATCTTTTAACAGTGGTAAATTCATTCACATAGACTTAATTACACGTGTTTTCTTAAAACAATGTAGGTATACTTACTTATACATAATATTAACCCTACAGTAGTCGCGCTATAGAAAGTATCGTGCAATTAATATAAGCGATAGCGCTACTAGTGCAATCAAATAAATAAATATTATTAATTATTACGTTTATATTAATTTTACGCAAATTTTGTTGCGAACAAATAACAATTTGAAAAAAGAGAAAGTGTTGAAAAAAATCTACGAGTGGGATCCGAAATTCTATCTGAATTCTAAATATACAGGTTGACTTTTTTATCACCGTCTAAAACTTCTGAGATGACTCTCGTGATACAAACGAACAACTCTTACTATTGGACCAACTTCCTAACTCGAAAATAAAATTCAGCTGTTCCATACATTTTGGTCGAATAATTATTGATGTTTCGTATGGATCGAGTAAGGGAGTTGGTTTGAACCAACTGTAGTAGATCTAGCTTCTGTCTAAATCCAGTTTCGTCGGACGGCTCGTTTGGCAAAGGTACAAAACAATGTATTGTAAGGAAATAAACTGTAACAGAAACCAAAGACAATAATAATGTCTAATATTTTGTTAGTTAAAAAATACCTACATAACCGGTAATTACATGAAATTTTACAGTGGAAATTACTTATTTAGTTCAGAAACATTTTGCTGCTGACTGTATCTGGTACATTTGTACCTTTGTACTTTTATTACGACAAAATCGGCTGTTATAATTGTTATAACTGGTCTCTCCACTGAAACAGCTGTATTGTGTTTAAAGCAGACCGTCAAGTACTATACCGATAAAAACACGCCCGTTTTTGCTTGCTTCCTCGACCTATCGAAAGCGTTTGATCTGGTTTGTTATGATATTCTATGGCAAAAACTGTATGAAACATCAATGCCAGAAGAACTAATACGCATTTTCAGATATTGGTACCAGAACCAGGTCAACGTTGTTAGGTGGTCGGGAGCCTATTCCACTCCTTACAAGTTGGAGTGCGGGGTGAGGCAAGGGGGGCTGACATCGCC
The DNA here is from genome assembly GCA_963082485.1 of Eudonia mercurella. NCBI lineage: Eukaryota > Metazoa > Arthropoda > Insecta > Lepidoptera > Crambidae > Eudonia > Eudonia mercurella. The sequence goes on from OY720028.1 coordinate 9,226,149, forward strand.
TAAACTTTTTAACCTCTATATGAATGCGCTGGTGGAGGAGCTCAGCAGCACGCATATTGGCTGCCACATTAGCGGAGTTTGTTTAAATAATATTAGCTACGCAGACGATATGGTGCTGCTGAGTGCTTCTGCATGCGGTCTGTCGAGGCTGCTTGGCATTTGTGAGAAATATGCTGCCAACCATGGCTTATTATATAATGTAAAAAAAAGTCAATGTATGGTCTTTCAGGCTCGAGGAGGGTGTCTAGGTCAAATTCCAACTATCAAACTTAGCGTTTGTATTCTAAATAGAGTAGAACAGTTTAAATACCTAGGACATCTAGTAACTTCGGATCTGAAGGACAATGCTGACATAGAAAGGGAGCGCAGGGCGTTGTCTGTTAGAGCCAATATAATAGAGCGCCGATTTTTTCGTTATTCGAGGGACGTCAAAATAACTCTTTTCAGGGCATTTTGTACGTCTTTTTATACCAGCAGTCTGTGGGTGTGTTATACGCTTAAACAATTCAACGCTCTGCGCGTACAGTATAATAACGCCTTCAGGGTGCTTTTGCGGCTGCCCCGCTTCTGCAGCGCATCAGGGATGTTTGCCGAGGCGCGTGTGGATTGCTTTCACGCAATTATGCGAAAACGGTGCACATCCCTGGTGCGCAGGGTGCGGGCTAGCCACAACAGCATCCTACAGATGTTTGTGGAGAGGTTTGACTGTCAGTATGTTTACCATTGTGACATGGTTCACCTGACGAATGTCCAAATAATGTTATAATTTAATTTATTTTAATTTATTTATTTCATTATATTTGGATTAAAGTATAATTTGGTTTAATTAATTTATAATGTATTTTTTTTATTTATTTTTTTTTATAATTTAATCGTAAATTATTTTTTATTGAATTTTTTATTGAAATGAGCCATGATGCTTGAGAAATAAATATATTATTATTTTCTTTATTTATTTTCTTTCTTAAAACTAGATTTTTACAATATTTTAATATAAAAACAATAAAACATTATAAAAACCTAATTCTAGAGTACCACCAGCAGCGGGGCAGGGCCCAAGCTACCGGTGGTCAGGGCTGCAGAGTGAGGAACCTTCTGACAATACGTGCCGTGTCTAGGAGTACTGCCTTTTGCATCTGACCCTTAACCCAACCTTTCAGCGAGAGCCTCTCTAGGTGTTGATTGAGACTCTTCGCTATCAGACCGTTTGACGAAATATTATTATTTTTATTATTATTGAAAATTGGGTGCCTTCACCACGGGCAGGGGCATCACACACCGGGGGCCAAACTCACGAACCCGTAAGTATAAACAGCTGGTCGTACGAACAAAAACAATGCTCGTAAGTGTTTAGTGCAGTGAAAAAACATAACCCTCTTCTCCTGACGCAATCGGGTAAAAAATGTGATACATGGGTATACCATTTTTAATAATAAGAAAAAAACATTGAATATGAAAAAAACCGTACACGACCTGCGCTGCAATAATCGTGTCCGTCAACTATCCAACTTAAAGTACACGGAGCTGCAAGACGTTAGCGTAAAGAGATTTCTTTTTATTTGTAATTTTACACGACTGGATTACATATGTAGTCCACGCGACCACTTTAGGGTTAAATTGTATAGACAGAATACAGTATCTGTGCATTATCTGACCTACACGGTGTAGTTTTGTAAAACAACGCCCATCTCAGGGGTAGTAGTATACACGACACTGATGCCAAAAAAAATAAAAAATACCTTAATTTTTCATGGAAGAATCCATGAAATCAGAAAATTATGTTATTTATTATGCGGGCGAGCTATCGGTCATTCTCCACGCTCTCTCAGGGTGGATGTACTCAGTGGTGTAGTGGGTATGCGGGGGTGGTGCGGACGGTATCAAACGCCAGCGCCGGCGGCGCCAGTCAGTCTGCCTGCCGTTTTTACTAATAAAGTAATAGTTAAATATTTAGTTATATTTTTCTTGTAATTACTTTTATGTGTACTATCACCCCTAAGTCGGGCGTTGCTGTTCAAAACTACACCCTGGTATTTATCCTGAATGCATGAGACCCTAGGCATAGCATTGCGTGCATGAGATAACAAATGTAAATTACCCATAAAAAACAATGCACGCCGCTATTGCTGACTCCACCAAATAGATTGGAAACAAAGCAAGATGATGATTTACGATACTATGATTAAACTAAACACAACACTCACATAACGAAAACAAAACATAAGTAAGTAAATACCCTAAAACGATACGTAAGTAAAGGTTTAATCACCATGCTTGCCGAATGCGGGTTGGTGATCACAAACCCGGGCTATGCTATGATCGAAAAATCCGAAACACATTATGCCCGACCTGGAAATTGAACCCGGGACCTTTGGATATTGGGGCTTCATCATCAGTCTATAAACGTTCCACTGCTGGGCACAGGCCTCCCACGTGAACAAAAGCACTTGGGGTTATTAGGCCATAACCCACCACGCTGGCCCAATGCGGGTTGGTGGGTTCTAACGACTGCCATCTTACGACAACAACCGGGATCAACGGCTTAACGTGCCTTCCGAAGCAGGGAGGAGCTCGAGATGTTTTTTAATTGGTGCCATCAGGCGACCCGGCATTGCGAAAGTTGCTTAGCGGGCAAGATCGCAAGCCGAACGCGCTAGCCGCTGCGCCATCGAGCTCCTCGTCGAGGCTTAAACATAAGGTTAAAAAATATGAAAATTTAAAATCTGGGTTGATAGCCCCTCTCCCTTAAAAAAATATTCGTAATTTATGATTTCTTCCAAGCCAATGAGAACATACTTCTTTCATACAGGATCAATACTTTTAACCGTATCTCGGACCGCACGGTATGTATGTCAAATCAAAAGTGTCAAACTAACTAATTGTCAATGTCAATGTCATCAATCAAGGTGAAAAGAAAGCAAGGCAATCAATCGATTCCAATTTTAATTTAATTTACAATTCATTTCGTTGAAAAACATTGAAACATTTCATTTAAAGAGATCATTCTGTACACCTCAATACATATTCTCTGTTCTAAATTTAATTAAACTAGAAATGGCGGATGAAGAAATCAATGGAGATACAGACGACATTCAGCATGATAAGGATAAAACTCAAAAGAAGACTGCAAAACATGATAGTGGAGTTGCAGATCTAGAAAAAGTTACTGACTATGCAGAGGAAAAAGAAATCTCTTCTCAGGACATCTCTGGCGTAAGTGTTTATAAACTTCATTTCATGAATTTGAGAGGTTAGGTCAGCTTGAATATTCTGTCTGTAGGTACTTCTTTTCATTACTTCGCTACTCATAAGAGTCGTTACTCTGTAGCATAGCAAATACTAAATGTCTTTAGAATAATTATTGCATTATTTCTGTCAACATAATTTATATTCTATTTTAAGTTATAAAAATACACTATGTAAAATAACGATGTCCAATCATTTGACAAAAAATAAACAACAAACTTTCATTTGAAAAATAACATTTGACAAAATTATACTTGATAAATTTATCATTTTACAAACTATTGTTTAATAAACGACTCATTAGACAATATATTTACAAAAAAAAAAATTTATTATGCTAAAACATTATTTCACAAATTGATTATTTTTTAAACATGTTAGTTGGCAAAACAACGTAAAAGTATTTAGGACAATATATTTAGGATAATTTACTTTAAGCACAAAATCATATAATATATGTAGGGTCAACTGAAACAATGGCTGGTTAGGTTAGGTTAGAACTGCGACCACAACGAGAGTGCCAGAACCAAATTCTACTTATTTAAAAAAAATATAGAAAATAAATTAAAAGAAATAGTTATTTTTACAAACTAATAATTTATCTACTAACTTTTTGTAAAATCACCAATTTGGCAAACAAATTATTTAGTCAAGTAAATATTTTTAAAATAATATTTTAACAGTAGAAATATTTGCTAAGTAAAACATTTGTGAACCCTGTATTATGTCAAATGTATCTTTTTAAAGTAATATGTGAAATAAAAGTTTGTCAAATCATTCGTTTTTCAAACGTTTGTAAAATGATCTTATGTCATATGTTTTTTGTTAAACAATAGTAATCCGTGAAATAACACAAAAGTTGGTGCCTCTAATTAATTTTAAAATATTAAAATTATTTCAGGCACTCTCACTGATTGGTGATCGAAGAAATAAGGAAGCAGCTGAACGCCTCGAAAAAGAAAAGGAACTCCAAAAAGTTTATGTGAAAAAAGATGACATTGAATTAATAGTAAGTAGTATTACAGTAAACATTGCTAACCGAACCCTATGAAGAACGTCTTTTTATTATTTTAATTAGATTGTAAACTAACATTGTACTATCAATGTATTTTATTCATTGATGTTCAACTTTACATACATTTCAATAACCAGTAGAAAGATACAAGAACATGAAAGATGACTAAGAAACAAGAAGTGAGACTGACAGTGCTAGTCGATAAAGGGTTCTGTGGGGTACAACTTTAAAATGATTACTAAGAGCTCAAGCGTCGTCAGACACAATAGGATTTTAATTGTTATTGGCCACCTGCTGGTCGCTCGACGCTCAAGATGCTAATGATTATTATTATATTATCCCATTTAGACCAATCAGGCGTTTGTGTGTTGTTGAAAATTAACCTTTAAAATTATCACATTAAGGTTCATTTATATAATACTTTTAGAATGTTGGGCCCAGTGGGTTAACCTTTACAGCTGTTGTTGTATGTATTTTGTATATTATGTACTGACACAATAGTAATTATTTGTCAATTATCTTTGAACACTATGGTGCTTTTAAAAACCTTTCATCACAGGTTGTAGTTGTTGACTATAAAAGGAGGATTCATGCAGCTGCCACAGCACATTCACAGTTTTATGTTTTACGTTTAGTGCATAATAATTAAAATTCTATTGTTAAAAATTATGTACTGAAAATGTGTAAAGAAGTTCTTATTACTCTTGTGAATCCAAAATGTTTACTTACTCCTATCTTTTATATTCCAGGTCAAAGAAATGGAGATATCTAGAACATTGGCAGAAAGAACATTAAGAGAGCACAGAGGTGACGTAGTGGCAGCCTTGACCACCCTTACCAATTAATGTGGATAATTAAGATAAATTGAACACTCCTACTACCTACATTTTACAAGATTGTAATAATAATACTTTGAATAGATTTTCTATCGATTCAAATTCTATGTTTTTTTTTTCAATTGATACTTTTAAGATTTCTTCATTTAATAATATTCTTCTACCTATAAAAAAGGAGGTGAGAGTAAAAACACTCCAGAAAGAGACTGGTGAAATTACAAAATAATAAATAGCCAAAAGGTTTATGTTCCTCTTCAATATCTACTCTTACAAGTGAATATCATTTTGGCTCTTTGTATGCTACAATCTCAGACCAAATAAAAAGTTAAGACAGAACTCTGCGAACAGCGAAGTGAAGCCGGGTCAAACTACGCCTCGCCGTGTACATACACCATTACACGCACACACGTACAACGAAACTACGCCTTAACTTGTCAGTGTAGGTCCGCGGCTCGTGGGTGCAAGTCGTTTTGAAAAATAATAAATTTATCTGTGAAAATGCCGAATTGTGTTGTGAAAGTGTTTAAGAATCAATCTTCAAAAGATAAAAAGCGAGATGGAATCATATTTCACACGTAAGTAACTTGGAAACCAATATTTTTCAATGAATCAAAATAAAATTTAGACGTCATTGCTTGAAACACAAGTGTTGCCATTATGAAGTGTTTTTGTTTACCCTATTATTGGGTATTGTGACGTCTATGACACGCAACGTAACGTTACTTGTTTCTTGTAATGCTTATCAGTAATTTTTTACCGACTTTAAAAAACGAGGAGGTATGTACTCAATTCGACTGTATATTTTTTAAATGTTTATGAATACGCAACGCGATATCTTCGCTGTTGGTGAACTGATTAACTAAATGTTTTTTTTTTGTTAAATAAAGGCCGGCAGCGCGTCGGCGATTCCTCTGGTTTTGCGAGTGTCCATGGGCGGCACCCATCTTTCTCCCTCATCCCTTAATTATGTTATCAAAATTGGTTAGAGATGAGAAAAGATGCAAAGCGATTAAAGAAAGTAAAAGGAAGCATACAAGAAATTAATTAAACATAAAGGTTTTTAATTAAATAATTTGAATAAATAATGATAAGTTTTATTCCTGAAACACTTTTTCCATTTCTTTTCTCCACCACTTTTTACCAACAGCTTACGTCGGAATGGATCACTTTTATTTATATCATATGATAACGTTATTAACTAATAACGTTAAAAATAATGTTGCTAATTTTTAACGTTATTTTTGTACTTTGGGGTAATTGAATTATCATGGCAACACCCGTTTAAACACACACATTTAAAAAAACCGGCCTCTTTTTGCTGTTCACAGAGTTCCGTCTTAACTTTTTATTTGGTCTGAGGCTACAATATTAATATATTCTAGCCAAAATAATGTAGGATTGATAATTAATTGTAGGTGCAATAAGGAACTTTGAAAAACCTTTTAGATCCTTAGTTCAACATCAGCATTAATTTTCATCCATAAAGTTTCATTAAAACTGATTTTATATATTACTGACTTCATCAATTATCAAGTCCATTAAAATGGAAAATATCTTGATTGTATATACGTATAAACGTTTAAGTATAAAAATTTTACGCACATAGTTTGTATGTTTCAGTTTTATGTATGAATATTATCAATAACCTTTCGATAATTCATCTTTTTGATAATTACACGGCTACGCGCTCCTTTCTCTCCCAGAAGATTTTAATTACGTAATTAGGACATCACCTAAAGATATTTTTTATATAAGTACCGCCACTACATCTTTTTAAGAATCTCTATTATTTATATTTCGTCAAGGTGCCTAATGCGAGTTTTATTTACTATTCGATAAAGCTAACGAAAACGAGAATTTATTAAGCAAAATTTTAACTCTCCTCATTTGATACCTAAAGGCGCTGCTTCAATGCCAAACAAATACTCGTTTTGTTAAGGCACTCTTCTGTGCTGATTAGCACTAATGGCGCCAAACCTACACAGCTGTTATCTCAAGTAGGTATAATATAACTTTTGATCTGAGTTTTTGTATTCAAATCATAACAAAAAGGCCCTTGGCATGATGGCCTTCACGACATGTGAGACTGGTTACTGGGTTAAATCCAATGTGTACCTATATCTAGACATAATTATGAAAAAAGTCATCTCAAGCTCTTGTTTTACTTTTGTGTTAGCTTAGTTTTGCTGTTAGTTCGGACAAATACGGAATATGCAGGTAGGTCGTAAGTACTGGATATGGATTAGATATGGACAACGCTGGCGAGGTCACTGTAACAATCTGCTTTTATTAATCCTAATGTTCTTGCTCTGCTGCTGGCGTGTATACACGCTCTTGTGGTTGACTCACCATCTTCGTGGTATATAATGTCTCTTCCCACAGAGCCGAGCCCTGTCACACGTCCGTTCAAGGCGTATGGCTCTTGCAGCAGAGCGATGTCTATTGTTTCTTCCATCACGTATCTGCGAAGCTCGGTCATGGCTTCGATACAGTGATAAAGATTCACTTGAACTATCTTTATTTTTTGTGTGAACTCATTGTTAGTGTATGTGTATATGTTTGTCTGTGTGTCTGCGTCCCTGTTCCCTCCCTATTTGGACTCCGCTTCTGGTTTCGACCCCCCACACCAGTGCGGCTGTAGTTGTGCTACGCTTGGTGGGGGTATACGGTCCTTCAGCATCGTCGTAGGGAGAGGGTGTGGTGTGCGGCACTGTGCGGGAGAGTCCGATAGGCAGGGCCTCCGAGTCTCAGCGGCGTCCACCTTTGGGGTACCTGACTGTTTGTCGCCCCGCCCGCCTTTGGGCTGCTCCCTTTTTGTATTTGGCGCCTGTTGTGTGCTGCCGGGGTTTGAGCCTCCTTGGACTGTCCCCTCCCTTCCGCCTGGTCTCCCTTGTTAGCCTCAGGCTGGTTGGTGGGCCGGCCTTTGGTAGGATCCTTACCCTGTATCTTGTTGTAGTGTTTAGGGCACACGTAGTATGCGCACTTTTCCTCAGTCTGAGCTGGGCTTTTCCCGATGGTGAAGGCGTACGCTCTGGTGGCTTGGTAGTGGAGTGCCACCCCGCCTTCTGCGGCCACTTCCTTGGGGACTTCCACTACGAGTCTCACTCCTAAGGGTAGTACTTCCCTGCGGATTAGGGTCCACTCAGATACACGGAGTTCCTCCCAATACTCATTTTGGACCTTGATGAAGTCCAGAGGGTCCACTGTTAGGTCTGCGGGTAGTAACCCGGAAGTCAAACTGACATGCGGTACTTCTCGAGCTTTTTTACTTTCAGGGGAATGCCTCCCCGTCGCCGAAGCCACAGTTCAGCAATCATGTCATCGCCTCGGTAGTTGCTGTTACAAGGAAATATCCTTCAGCAACTAGACCCGAGGCGTCGAATGCCAGCTTGCGGCCTCGTACGCCGCTCTTGACGGCGTCCCCTATCTCTCTTGTCAGCCGTTTTCTGATCTCGGCAGCAGCCTCGTCCACCGCCGCCCCGTCCTCCCGTTCTATAACGTCCGCGAAGTCTGGATTCTGGTCTGTTGCCGGCTTCCAACTTCTCGACTCGCCAGAGTTCTGTCTATGACGCTTCGGTGGGCGCTACTGCGTCCGTTCTTTCGGATCAGTGCCTTGCCTTTTAATCTTCTGTGCCCTCAGACTTGCCCTTCCCTTTGGTATGCCGGTTGAGGCGCCTTCGGGTTGGGTCTGGTTCGCGGATTGCTCCTGACTGCGCTTTCGAGCTTTGATCCTCCTCCATCGGGATTGAAGGATCCACTCGCCATCGCTATTCTTGTTTCTCTCCTCTTGTTCTTTTTGGGTCTGTCGATGTTGGAGCTGAAGTGCCCCCTCCCAGAATACGAGGGGCAGCTTGGGCCACTAGATGGCCCAGGGAGGGATTCTCCGGTGTTACCGGTACCCTCCTGGGGTAGTTTTTCTTTATTCGAGCTCATTTTATTTTTTTTGTTTTTCCGGGGCTGCCGGGTCGCTGGGTTAGGATGTGATGTGGTGAATTGGAGAGGAGGGGGGGAGATGGAAAAAATATGGGGATGGGAAGGGAGGGTGTGTTGGATAGGGATAGCTTTTTCGACTAGAAGTTTTAGTTACGTCTGTTTCTTAGGGAATTAGACCAATAACAGGCGTCAACCACGTAAAGGGTAACTCTATAACCCTACCTTGGGTATCTACACGATTTGCGCTCTCCCTCCCCCATGACCGTTCACCAGACTCAGCACTGGACAGATGCTGAGAATAGGGGTTCTTCAACCTCGGATTCAATTTCCCATAGATTGGATCCCTCCCGCCCAAGCCGTAATGTAATACAGCGAGTCATTAGCCGCCGCTTTGATATTTTTTATTTCATGAAATGTTTCACTGTCTATTGGCCACATCACGATGTGGTTTGGGCAGATCAATGATAAGAAAAACTAAACGCGCGGCTACTTCATGAAATGTTCAAACTTTAATGATCATATCGTAAAATATCGTAAAACTTAACCTAACCAACAGTAAGATTTCCTACATAAACGAAATGGCCAAACGTGGACGGGCATATCATCAAACGTTGACGCTTTAACGATATGATCATGGTCACCCTACAATCTAACTAGTAGTAGGTACGATGCGGCTAAACGTGGGCCGCCTTAATGAAGATCGTCCGGCTAGTCGTTGTACCGCCGTAGGTATTTAAAAACGGCCCTGTTTTTGAAAACTGTACTGTAGTGTAATATCTACCCAATTTATTATGGCTGATCCTAGTTATGTATCTGTGTTGTTTTTATTTGCATTGCATTCTGTATTTCCTTATTACCAGGATTGTGAAATAAAACGAAGATTTCGAAGTTCATTATTTTAATTTATCTGAAACCTTCTACTAACTATCTATATCGAAACTATCGGAAAAAAACACGTGAATATAATTTATCGATTGAACAATTGCCCTCATTCCTACTTTTTACTATATATTCGTTATAGATTTGTAGCGTAGCGCGCAGCTGGGGGCACAATTGTACTATTATTTATTCTGTGGCACAACATCGCGGTCGAAATTGCTTGCCGCTCAAAAGGTTAACTTTATTACAGCACGTCCAACAAGGGATTTAGGGAATATCGTCTATTATCTTACTCATTATCACTTTATCGGACTGATAATTAATAAATAAATATTTATTTATTAACCGTAAATACCTTTACTATAAACACGTAAGAAAGAACATACGTTTTGAAATTGCCGCGTTTTTCGGTCTCTTATTTCACACTTTATCTTTCTCCGCTTTCAAGAAATGCTGCAGGATTTAGCCTATACAGCCTACTATTTAGTAAACTTTCATGATTTTATGGTGATACTGATGTATAAGAAAGAAAAAGATTCAAAATAGAAATCCCCAAACATATTACGTACATAAACTTTACAAAAAAAAGTTACATAATTAATTAATGAATTTCAGTTTTACATAATGCAAATCATAATTTGACCATACACAGTTTTAAAGCTGAATTATCTTATCAATCTTAAACGTAGTAAATTAATTAAAAACACAAGAAAGATCACTTATTATTTCAAGATTATAAATCATATTTAAAAAAATAAATTCCCTGGTGTTAACGATTCATTATCCCAGCCTCATTCAGCCCATTTTAATTCTTGAGTAAAATATACTTAACAAGAACAGGTTTGTTATGAATTACAATCTAAATGTAATTTATTATAATTTATGAATCGAAGCTAACTGATTGTAACTAAAAAAATATTTTGCATTTCTCGAGCTTCATAAAACCAGCAACGACTGGGCTCGAATGAAAACGGAACGTTAAACGTCATTTGTCTATGGTTGCTGAAGTGAAGTGTGCTTGCGCTGTCTCTCCTTTTGTTTTTATTTCTATATTTTAGTAAAAAATCTTTCGTGTAAATTATTTATTTCAATTTTAACTATTCTTATAAGTGTGAATATAAGTCTATCGCAGGAATAATCAAATTTGGTAAGAATACAAGCTTTTACAAAATCTTTACTGATGTTCGATTTCGCCCTTGACGTTTGATTTTCAATATTTTTGCATTTATATTGTATTATCTACAGTTACTTATCTTTAAATTTTACTTCATATTCTGTAGTTTTGCTACTCTCATTTTAAGTCACAATCAATAATACCTACCTATTAAAATTAAATTGGTCACCTACCCAAAGGACACCCTAAAAACTACTTCTTTCAATATAACTTATAAATTTTTCCATAGCACTTTAGTATAACTTAATAAAATTAACTATATTATTCTGCCACAAACAAATCACATAAACCTATTTCTCTTTTTCTCTAGGAAGGGTAGACAAATCAACCACTTGCTCTGTTATATTCTATACTTGCATCAGTACTATATTGCAGCATGCATAGTAGTGCTTTTAATAAATTAATCTTGTTACTCATTAAGGTAATCCTTTTTAGAACATTCTCTATCTGATTTAGGAGGTATGCTCAGCTAAGTTTACCTTTACTCTTTCATTCATATTTGCTCTATAAATTTGTGCAGTTTTACTGAATACTATTATCCATGTTTTCCATGTAACTAAACAACCTTAACATTGTTGCGTTCTCAATGTGGTCACTCACTATTCTATTTTTATGCTTCTCTGGTCTTATCTAAAATTCACTACTGTATGTTGAAACCAACAAGCCTCATGAACTTTTTATCTAGTATTGACTGAGTACTGACCCTTTTCCCTAAAAGCAGATAAATGTTACTTCAATCAGATTTTACAGAAATGTATTAAAGTTTAAAATAAATTACTGATATTCTAAATCTATATTCAACATTATGATCTTTGATAAACAATTACTTGGTAACACTGTTCTTACAAATAATTAAATTGTGCCAGTAGCTAGATTGAATTAACTACTTTTGCTACAACTATGCACAATAATCACATGCACAATAATTAAATATATCATTAAGTTTTTATTTAGAGTATCTTGAGTGTGTCATGCTCTCTTTATTGTCTCTGCGGTGGTGGCGTGTGTGTCGGGTCGTTACGTTCCCTAAAATATGGTTGAGCGAAGCGATGGCTGAATCATATGTCATACTCGTGAACGGGTGCCGCCTGTGGAGGCTGGTCTGCTCTTGCATACTTATCTTATTTTTAGTATTATTCACTATAGTTTGACTTTGTTCTTCTAAAACAATTTTTGACTTTTACTAGAATGCTGTAGTGGTACTGTATGACATTGTGGAAATTGAAACTTTTGCCTGATGTAAATTTGTTAAACTAGAATTTTTATTTTTTGTATTTTTTTTTTTTACATGTTGTGGTTGTCTTCTATAAGTATGTTTTGTGTTTATTTGTAATGGAAAGTATCCTGCTATGATCGGACATTTTCCAATATTTTTGACGCTGTAAGGGAGAAAAGATCTGGACACTTGCTAAGTCTACTCTGGGCGGGAGACAAGATCTCCCGCCCAGAGTAGACTTACGAACCGATGGCATTGTGACATTCATCAGAGCTACTTGTAGCCTAAACTGAATAAAATGATTTTGCATTGAATTGAATTGAATTGAATATATGCACAAAGATCTACTACATAAGAATGTTGATTCTTATGCTACATATTGGATGTTGAATGGGAAGTAACTTAATTAGTGAACCAGTTTTATAAATTTTTATTTTATATTATGCAGTCTAACTGACAAATGCTATTAATTTGCTAAATTCGAATTTTTACTCCAAATTTTAAACTTACAACCTTTAAAATTTTTACCCTTTTAGTTTAACCATCAATCAAGATATTAAAACAAGCAAAGCTAAACAAGAGCTCTTACCTGAAACGTTTATGTTCATTAAATTATTACAATATCTAGATATCCTAACTTCTTACATTCCTTAGGCTATGCCAAAAAGCAATTTTTTTTTGTTAGTAAGGCATTAGTATCCAAATGTTTAAATACTTAAGTTGAATGTGAGAAATCATGGTTTAATCCTCATACCCACTTTAGACTTCTGTTGTGAATCCACAAGTGTGTTATACATTCAGTAATGATAAACAGGGTAGAACTGATCCGATTCAAACTCCTTGGATAATCTAGTAGCAAACAGGGACTCGTTTGTGTGATGCCATTCCTGCTAGAATCGCTCTGACGGTTTGAGGAACCCTGTAAGTTTCTCGCCGCCCTAAACAAATGAGGTGACGCTGTAAAAGCTGTTTGAGGCCAACATCATATAAAATAATATTAAAATTTAAAAATAACATGTTAGGCTAATGGTAGTTATAAAGATAAAGTTAAGAAGCCTTTGTTGATTCCATGTCCTACCAATACAATTTTTTACAAATTGTGTTAGTGTAGAAAAGTAATTACTTATTTACAGTTGTTACTGTTACTATAATTATTAGTATTTAAAAAACTCAGATATGGATCCCTTCTTGGGTGAAGGCCTCCTCCAGCATTTTCCATTTCTTTCGATCTTTCCCGACTTCCAACTATTCCTGCTTGCCACTTGGGCAATATCATCGGCCACGTTTTATTGGGTCTACCAAATTTCCTAATACCGCCTGGTCCTTTCCACATTGTAACATTTATGGTACATCTTTTATTGTTGAGACGAGAAACATGACCAGCCCATTGTCATTTAATTTTTAGTGCATATTTTAATGCATCAGTTTCTTTCATCTTACTTAGTAAGTAGTAAGTTAGTAGGTAGTTAAAAAATAATGTATTTTTATTTATTTATAGCCTATTATTTTAATAATTAAGTACATAATTTAATATTACTCTTCAAGTGTCTTCATAATTGTTGTGCCTTTTCGCAAAGTCTCCAATCTTATATTTATGTGTAATACCACTCACTTTAATAAATGAATGAATCTAGTTCCTATGGATCACTCGTGAATTAGCCAGATTTGGCACATAGGTACCTTAAAAGCTAGGTTTACTAAGAAAGAATCTTTAACAAAGTAATGACTAGATACAGCTGTTTAGGTTAAAAAGAATTACTAAGTTATGATGTTCCTCTTTTTCTTGACATGATCCAGTGCTGTAATGAACCAATCCTTTATCCAGGTTGTCATGCTATTCCTTTCTAGGTACTAGCTACAACAGTGGTGTTCTCAGGTTTCCATGAATATCTGCCAACTCATGCTGACTAGTTTGGATGTTTTTGTGTCCTTCTTAGCACAGTATTTTTTGTATGAATAATTATGTAAGAGCAAAATTTCTAGTTATTGATTGTTATAGAAAATTCGAATACAACAATTTTCTTTTGGATGGTCTACCCAATTCCAATAAATGTACCAATAAATGTTATACATAACATTAATAGTTGATAAACTTATAAAAATAAACATAATGTTAGTTTGTAAGTCATAAGTTTTAACACTAATCAATTAAAAGTATACTTAATACATCTTAATATATATAAATTCCTGTGCGTGTGTATGTTATTGAAATCCTTCTAAACGGCTACGGCTGGACCGATTTGGATCAAATTTTCTGTGTGTTGAAATGGATTCGAGAATGGTTTAGATTTACAATTGGACCCGATAGGTGGCGCTGCTATAGGGCTTCATCCATGGGAGACGGGTGTTCTTGAATGGACGAATGATTTGTTTGTTTGTTTTGTTGTCATGGAAACTGTCAAAGCGGTACGAAGTCCGCCGGTCAGCTAGTATTTAATATAGGTAGTTGTAGTTTAATATAATAATATCGATGGCTTAGAGCACACATGCTCTAATTACAAAAAGTTGATTTTTCAGGAGAGCATTTTAAAGTTGAAGCATTCGTCAGAGTCAGGGCTGCCGCTGGTCAGGACTCTGATGGGGTCTCAGCAGTTGTTGACAGCTTTAGATGCTTACTTGGAGAGTAGGAACGGTACTGATGCTGTTCTGCTGATGGATAGTGAGAGCGGTGGGTATAATACAAAAACAGTCTATGATAATATGGAATTCAAATTACGTTTATTCGACGACTATACGACTTATTCTTTGGTACAAATAAGTAAATTTCATAACGAAATTACGTCAAATTGATAACAAAATCAGCTGAATTCCTAGCTAAACCCCCTCATTTAGTACATTTGAACCCTCAAATTTAGTACCTAATTTGAATGCACGAATGTACTAACCCCATCACTTAGTACATACATTTGAACCCTCAAAAGTAATTTGAATGCACGAATGCACTAAGTGATATGATTTTGATAGAAAGAGATGGAATATCGACACGTGGGTAAGTGCAAACGGTAGAGCACGTCAATTAATAGGTACCTACCTACAGTTTTCAGTCAAAAAGTATAAATCGCAATTTTTGTAATTAGAACATGACTGTGTGCTCTAAGCAAAGACATTTAACTACTTACTATATTAAATCTCTTTGGCTCGAAGCCATCGATATACAGTTCACATATTGAGTTGGTCTTGATATTGTTATTGCATTAGCAAATTGATAATTTACAGCCTATTTGCTACTTTGTGTTATTAAATATTTTCTTTATCTTTGATATAGTGTACAGACGCCTGCACATTAACCTATCCAAAACTGTCAAATTTCTTCAATATATTTTCAACCATATAACCTATATGCCTAAGATATAAAGTTCAAAGGCTATTGAAGAAATTTGACAGTTTGTAGAGTCTGATGTGCTGTGCAGGCGTGTGGTGGTAACCTATCTTACTTTCGAAACTTTTTTGTTCGAATTTCAAAACTTCGAAAACGGTTTAACAAAGTTTTGAATCCCAAATATATTTTTCTTACATAATATTGTTAGTAATATTTTTATTATACAATATTTTCATTTTCCAGAAAAACTAAAAGCTGATTATCAAAACCATGTTTTTTCTTTTTACTGTTGTTTTGTTTACAATAATTTTTTTTCTAGATGTATTAAATATTAAAGTAACCTTTCCCCTATTCTTACAAACGCACTTATTTATTTGTCAATATTATTCATCGAAATAAAAAACAAGTAGGGTTGGATTTAGAAACGAGCTTCCGCGTTCTGGGGAAACTGATACCGTTGGGGCTCAGGAGGTTTTACTGAAACCCCTGATATCGATTTTGGTTGCCGGAGATGTACCAACATATATTTTTTTAATTATTTAATTTTTGAGTGAAACCAAACGAAAAACAACACGCAAAAGTAAAGAATAACGTGAAATAAAACGTTTCCTGTAAAAAAATTACGTGTAACGTCATTAGACGTTTTTGTACGTGCGACGTTTTTTTACATACCTAGACCTTACCTTTTAGTCATACCTACAAAAGCTGACATTTGAAATTGTTAATATTATTGTTGGAGTAATGCGACAAAATATGAAATTATTTTTCTGTTAAGCGTTAACTTGTTTATAAACTTGATGGATTGTAAATATTTGTTATTTATAATATTTATCTTTTTATTATATAGGAAACGTTTTTCTGTAAACTAAATCGTCTAACATTAATATATTTATCAAAAGTTGAGTAAGATTTCAAAACGTATAGAATTTAAGAAAATATATATACCTATTTGAAAATCGGATTATTAGCAATATATCAATCGTGTTTTCGGTAAAATGAAATTATGGAAAACAAAAATGTGGCAAAATGTTTTCGGGATAATGAAATTCGTACTAAACAAATTCGGATTTAAAATAGGTAACCGCGTGTGGTACATAGGTGTGTAGTGTAAATCTGGCCACTCCATCTGATGATGTGGCTAATTAGATGTACCTATTTAAGTTGCTTGAATAAACGTCTAATATTGAATACATCCATAAAAGTTGTCATTAAATTTTGACACAATATGGCTGGAAGAAGGTGTAAGTAAGTATATTGTTTTCTTAAAAATAATTACCTTTTGAGATTATCTTTCGAAAGGTTTAATTGTTTTTTTTTATATTTTTAAGCCATAAAAATCATTCGCATCCTGACAACCGTGTAAAAATTTTGGAGTAGGTACCTACCTAGTCTACAGTAGGTAAACATATTGTCGCTAATATTAAAAACTGGTTCACCCTGCGGTTTTTTCCGTTCACATCCTATTATTGTGGTAATGTAAAATAATAAATGATACAATCATTCTCCTTACATAAAGTGAATACATAAAAGTAATCTACATAACACGGCGGTACTACTAGGTAGGTACGATGGACGAAAGTCTAGCATCATAAGTCTAGTCAGTACAAATAACAAACAATTTGACGTAGGTATATTTTTCGTTACCAAGCCAGCACTCATTTCTGTAACCTTAACTTGGGTCGTACAACTGGTCGTCGGATTTGTCGAGGCCCCCCCTCCCGTAATCATGTCAATTCGACCTTGTGTTGTAGGCACAAGGGCTGCTCTCCCCGTTGAAGGGTATTTCCGGGATCCGGTGGCCCTGAGCAAGTTTTGTTTCAAGGACTAAGGGCGCATGATAAATGAAAATCTTTCCCTGTTTCTAGGTCGCTCCCGCCTACCGAGATGGGATGCCCTGAATACGAAATTTTGTATACAAAGCTGTTGTTTCATAATAATGTTTGTTCAGTCTTAAACTGTTTGTGTAAAGACAGTGTTTGACACGCAACCCTCCGATCGACCTTTTCGATATGCTTAGATACATGTTAATGTAGTGTGTAAAGGTTAGTAAAATATTATGTGCTATTTTATGCATTCTTCTTATCGACTTGTTTGTTAATATACGATTTTATTATACGCAATAAAAATAAATTATTGATGAATAATTAATACCTATAAAGTATCATCAACATATCTAGCTGCCTGCCTATTAAAATAAATATCGTCAAAAAGCTTCCGCCCCCATGATATTTGGTCTGTCACTAAAGCCTTCTACGCGTACTCCAACTCCAAGAACACTAATAATCGGGTTAAAAAATAGCCCTTGGTAGTCTCGGACCCTCAACTACATACCTAGGTACCTACCTAATACCTATATCTGCGCAAACAATCACGTTGATGCGTTGCTGTTTCGCCGTGTTATTATAAGACATCCTAGGTATAAACAACTCAAACAACACAGTCAGATTTATAATATACAGACTGATTTTTTTACTGGGACAGCATGGGAAATCCGAAACTATTGGAGAAAAAGGGAGTCTGTTTTAGGAACCATTTGGTATTTTTTGTGAAAATAATTTTAGAATTGCAATTTTTTGGTCAAGCGTGTGTTGTACAATAAAAATGATCAACGGAGCAGCGGAAGTTAGTCAAAGTTAATGAAATGTTTTCCAATACTATTAGTAGGTACGTAAATGGCACTAAAAAAAAATTGGTATTTTGTGTAAATGTCCTCCATCTAAGTATAAGTAACCTACGACGAGCACGTTTCAGATTTGTTTTTTTTTTAATTTTTTTAAATTATTTATTTCCTTATAAAAGGTACGTCGTCGGGATAAGCACTACCGCATCGAGAGTGCACGCGCGACGCGTTTCGGAGCCCTAATTTTTACCGTCACCGGTATCATTTCTGACATTCCTTCATCCTAGATGACATAAATATGTACAGCTATTTGTGATTGGGGGAATTAACTAATAGTACTTACATTGCATTTTATATTTTCTGCCCAAACTGTGTGACAGTTTGTCGGCAGTAGCTCTCGTGAACATTTAACATAAAATAGATTGTAAGGTACTTTTAAACATAACCTTAAATTTAGTATAAATTACTTATTATAATAATATTAATAATTCAAAGCACCGTTAGGCTAGATTGCTTTGTTTACATTATGTAGTGTCATTTGGTATTGGGGTAAAGTAACAAAAACATTCTATAGCCAAACAACAACGTCTACAGATAAGGGGAGTTTATGTATAATACTATAAAACTAATAAAAATACATCGGCAATGATGCCGATATAATGACGATATATTTATCGATATATTTATGAACCTATCAAGTAAACGTTTATTTAATAGAACCACAATTCGAGTTCATACAGCATGATTAAGGCCATTCCAAAATAAACTATATTTTATGTGTAGATACAGATTACGTACAAATTGTATGAGATAACATTTCATTAAAGGACATGGCCCATCATTGTATGGGATTTGGTCCAATTGTTGCGCAGAATGAAATTACCTACCTGTGCTGGATTCGTGGCACCTAATTATACCCTATGCCAAATCTTTACAAAATCGAACCCAGAAAAAAAAATGTATCTAATTATTGATTGCATTTAGTCCTTCTGCGATCTCATTAATAGGATTTTAACATGTCCACGGAAAGCGCAGGTAGGTAGGTACTCCCAGTCCTGCGCAACAATTGCACCGAAGTTGGGCAATCTCCTTTGGCTGACATCTGCTGATTCGATTTTTTTCTGCAATTAAATTATCCGAACATAAAACAGTATCAATGCGCGTTAAAAAAAAATCAAGTTGAGTCTTTTTTATCTACAACTCACACTTGACAAAACATTTGCTATGCTAAAATTGTTTTTACAAAAAATACTGAATGGTTTCTTCTAAGACAGATTCCGTGTACCTCCTATAGTTTCTAATTTTTCCCATACTGTCCCAGTTAAAAAAGACAAGGTAAAAAAAAGGATTACCTAATCATTGCAATTATGTGTAAGTGCCTGCCTTCTGTAAGCGATTAACTTCAATTGAATAGAATAAATGATTGATGAAGAACGATAGTACTCCCTAAAAATTCTGTGGTGTAGTGGTTACACCACGGTCATGGCACGGTTCTCTGACTCACAGGTCTGGATTTAATTCCCATAGGTCACATAGTGTATCAACTCAATAGTATTGGCAGGGCTTGTTTTAAGTCCGCCTGTCTAGACTCCACCATATTATCTAAGTCTGTCGCCATAACAATAAGAGTAATAATGTGGTATGACAATAATTATGTAGCCAGTTCTACAGGAGTGCAAATTGACCTTCTACCTTCGGTCTTATCGTCTCACTTACCATCTTAGTGAGATGTAGGCTAAGTGCTCCACCGTTTAATAAAAAAAATACTTTGTTAATCACGTAAATAATAATATATCATTACTCGACTTGTACACGTGTCGCTTTGAAGTAAGCAGGTATTGAAATATTTCATGTTAGTACTGAGTTTTGAACCCTTCTTTTGAACTACAAACCTTTTCGCATAGTGTGTCGGTTAGATAAGCTATCGTGTCGTTATCGTGTTTGTCAATCGCTTTACCTCGATCTAGATCGGGTGTTCTATCTAACATGGTCGATAGATTAGTTAGAATTACACTATACTACCGTGTCACAGTGTAGAATTTGGCCTGAGTTGCGGCCATGCTTTTTGATAGCCTGGGCCAAACAAAAGCTTCTAGTAGAACTCCCATCAATTTACTATCGGTAGATTTCGAGATATTTTGTTTTTCTGAAAACCCGAGAAAAAACCATAGAAACGTTTTTGCGTGTTTATGTGTAAGTATGTGTTAACTAAGTTAAAAAGTTATATATAGGTGGGGAATGAACAAAAGCATAGTTTTAGTTTAGAAAAAATGACAAAAATTTCATAGAAAACGTTCAAAACATTTAATTTGTGTTTTTTTAAACATTTTTTTTCTCGAGTTTCCTACAATATACTTACGGATTTTATTTTTAGATGAAAAGTAACATTTAATATCGGTTTATAAATGTACTAAATAATAAATCAAGAAAGAGCAGGACGGCCGAGTTATCGAATTTTGAACTTGTTGCTTAGGGTTGTCACCATATCATGATTAAGTGTTGCATCATGCTTATTTAACTCAATTCTAAATCTAGGTCATTGTTAGAGTCGATCAGAGTTTCTTCTGTGTGTAGTACCATGTCACCCAAATCAAGCTCGAATGATATGTTGATATTTTGGTTTTCTTTTAAAGGTTTTAGTAGCGGCATTACTTCATCTGGGAGAACTAGATGTTTCTTTTTGTTTTTGTGAGCAGACAGTATAGAAAGGTACGGATCCAACGATTCCAAGGCACGCTGAAAAAAATCGAGTACTGTGGTTTTCCGATGCATTTTCGGGTATGTTTACGTAGAAAGCAGAAAAATGAACAAGAATGACGATTCAATACTAAAATTTCAATCAGATCGAGCAACGCTGACTGTCAAAGTTAAATTGTTATGTTTTCTACGTAAACACGCCCTATAAGCACAGGGTTTTAGCAGGTGCTTAACGAAAGTGGACCCCTTCCCTGTGCAATATGATCCTTCATTCATCGAAGTTAAACAAATTCTGGGATCATCGACAAGCGCAGGACTTTAGCAGTCCTACTGCGGTTGCGCATATACCTCACCCAAAGATGTATATCGCGAACAGTTTCAAGCTGTTTGCATCTAACGTAACGAGTTACAGGGTCTGGGAAAAAACATACAGTCGAATTGAGAACCTCCTTTTCGGTAAAAATAAAGTTAATTGCAATTATATTTTGACAACCCTATTTCCATAGAAATTATGTCAAACTTTAGAAATGCAATATCTCAGAGGTCCTGCTAAATAACATTTCAAATATTGAACTGCTGTAAGTAATAGTACTTTACATATTTTAGAACAAAAATAAAATACGTAAATTAATAGGAAGCTGAGAAAATTAGAAAAACATAAAAATTAAATAAACATTTCTAACAACACAAGCATAATAGCTATAACGCTAAATTAAATATATATTGTGTATTTAGTTATACTTGACCATTCCTCATTGTCAAGGTAGTATTTCTTCTTTTAATTAGGCGACAATAAACAATACTTAACCGTTTTTGAGAGGTTATTAATATTTTAAAAAAAATCTCAAAATCTATTCATATTAAATATATCGGAGTACTGCTAGTGGCTTTTGTTTGGTCCGGGCTATCTATTACACACATAAAACAGTGTGGCCGCAATTCAGCCCAAATCACACTCTGTGCGTGTAATTTATAATGTACAATTTATAAGTTACGTAGGTTTCTAATTTTCGTTCGTTCGTTCGTTTATTTCGTTCGTAATTAATAAAGCTTTTCTTACTACACGCTAACTAGACCTCACGTCAATCCCCTCTGGAAAACCTCCGAATATTTTAAGGGACCTTTAGTTACTCACCGCCCTTTAAATCCCGGTTACGTTGTAAAGGTTTATTAGTTGGCCAACAGCAAAATAATTATCTTCGTGTTTGTTCCCCTTTGTTTGTGATTTCTTTAATTACTTTCAAGTTATATAAATATCATCTACCTATTCTGTGAAGAAGAATGCACTGCGTGATGCATGCGCGAGTATATATCGCACAAAATGTCGAATATGGCGATCCGTAATCCTTGGGAGTATGCGGCGCCGGCGCCGACGTGGCGTGAGCTAGCAGTAATATGTATCTAGATTCTAATACGAGTAGACTATTTTACATTTTATTTCAGCTTGACCTTTCGAAACTTTTGCAGATCGGTGATCACAGGGAGGCTAAGGAGTACTTACCTAGGTCATTCTACAATAAATTTATAACAAGCATGGTAGCATCAAATTTTTTAATCGTTTTTTTTTATTATAAGTGTGATGCTGAAACTGAGACATAATTACACGTATTGTGATTGGATTCAGGTGTAACAAGCCAACCCTTATGAATGATACATAAATGCTTTTTTTACTACGTAAAAGATTAACTTTCTCCCTAAGGCTGCTCGCCCACGTACTACTTTTTGTAGCTTACAAAGTCGCAACTACTTTTTCAGCGACTTTTGTAAGCGATTTTCTGAGCGACTCAACGCACACTTGCGTCACTTTGTCGCTGGCTATCGTGGGAAGTGCACTTCATGGATTTACAGAGGAAGTTGGAATTACATAGAAAGGTGTGTCTCTGGTTATATTTGAGGAACAGAAGAAAAAAAAGAAGGTTCTGGGTTGATTTAATAATTTCGCAGAGATTACTAAAGGGATTATTTCATATTCGTCATGCAGATCTGAGACTTCAACCGAAAAAGTTTTTTAAATATTATAGAATGTCAATCAATAGATTTGATGAGCTTCTGTCATTGATAGAACATGGCATAACACATCAGCCTTAAACACTAATAAAAATACCTATCAACGTATTTTCAAGTGTAATTTTCCCTGAAAATATTTCGTGATAAAAATCACTTGAGAATACGTAAAATTCGACAGTAAACCGTTACTTACTTACTTTGTACGGATTTAGAAAATTATTTATTCTAACAAATCAATAATTGATTTTATAATTTCTAAATAATACCTACTAAGATTTTTTTAAGAAATTAGATCCACCTACCGAAACTTGCTTTTTCTGTCTTGTTAAACGTTGCCCATCTACTATTCAATTTTAAACATATTTCTTCCCATAACATTTTCTTATTATTGCAATCCTGTGTCGTATAAGGCAGACCGCTTTTCTACTTCTTCGATTAAAATGTCGATATCGACACCCATTGTCAAGACACGTCCTTCCTTAGCTAGAGTACGTGGCCGACTGTCACTGAGTAGTGTGCGTCTGCGTTGCTAGGTACATTTCCGAACGTTCCATATCACATCGACAATCGCGTCGCCCGGGAGGCAGCGATTTTGTTCTAGAGCGACTTTTTGTAGCCGGTGGGCGTTGAGGTATTGAATTCTATATGTTCCATATCCTACTACAAAATAATCGCTTAGCGATTGTCGCTCGTGGGCGAGCTCCCTTACTCTAATTTTATATGCGAAAGATAGGTAGGAGATAGATAGGACCTATTTATTTATTTATTTATTTATTTTTGGCACGGTAACAAAATACAAATCAAAACATAAATTTTTGTTTACATGCAATGATAAATCTAAATTTGCATTTCAGTAACAACCGAGCACAACATTCAATTTAGATATATTAAAATAAAAAAAAATAAAAAAAGAAATACATATATCCATATATAAGCTCCATTCTCAATTTACAGTCTTATTTCATAGTAAGAAGCAAGCCAACACTTTCCGAACATTTAATACTATTTATGAATGAATTTAATTGTTCGTTCTGACATTCAGATTTTAATTTAAATAATTTGATAAACATTTGATACACAGTTAGTTATCCTGGATTAAATATTAAATTTTAAGGACTAACGTTCCTAAAAATATTTTATTTCCTCGGCAGTAGGTAGGTAGGTAGGTATGCACTTTGTGGCGAATTTCACGCAAGCGAAGCCGTGGTCGAATCTAGTACCTAGGACCTAGATCCTAGTAAATAAAAATTATCTTTCATTATGTATTTTTTTTTTTTGCGGATCGTGCTCGGTGGCGTGTACTTGGAGAGGCCTATGTCCAGCAGTGGACTAGTATAGGCTGATGATGATGATGATGTATTTTTATTATCGTGTTACATTTTGTATGCATTTGTAGTGTTTGCCAATAAGGGCTACTTTTATCACTTCCTTGCCTTTGTCTGATACTTAATCCTTATCCCTTAATGTTT
This sequence comes from Eudonia mercurella, assembly GCA_963082485.1. Lineage (NCBI taxonomy): Eukaryota > Metazoa > Arthropoda > Insecta > Lepidoptera > Crambidae > Eudonia > Eudonia mercurella. The sequence continues at coordinate 9,250,560 of OY720028.1, forward strand.
ATTGATTAGTCTCTGTGATTTACGTTTTTCTTTTTTTCACCTAATTACAGCTAAGGCTAAGTGTCCCCTTCCTTGCTTTTCCTGTGTGTATTAATAAATATAATAGTTAGTTGTTTTCTAAAGTAAAAGCGAATAGCTACTTCACATTAAAATAAAACTACTTTTGCTGATCTACTTGCGTTTATTTTACACATTGATTTGAACCACAATCACAAGTCAAATGGTCACAGGATAATACAAAAAAACAATGTGTAAAATAAACGTAAGTAGATCCGTAAAAGTAGTTATATTTCAATAATAATTAGTTCCCTAAATCGCTGATGACTGTCCGCTCATGGTATGGACTATGGACAGGTCACTATCCCCGGTAACTCGGGCTGCAGTTCATCGACCTCTGATTGCACGCGTCCAGAGTTTGCATTGTCACATCAACTGGCATCGCATCGTAATGCGTGCTTTGAATTGAAGCTTCTAGAATTAGCTCCATACAGCTTAGTCAATGGGTTCACGCTTCGCCTAATGAGCTTCGCACAAAGGCGTTAGATGTTAATAAATAAGTTATTAACTTAAGGCGATTTTTGAGGTTACCGAAATCATTTTTGCACCTAATTTACATTGAGCGGCTGATGTGGCGTGTGTAAAATTTCTAAATGTCCGAAGGAACGGACGAAATGAGAGTTGATTGATTTTACATCAAGAAAATCTTTAAACATTAGGTAGGTAGGCATTGTATTCACAATTCTAACTGCTCTGTCTATCGAATATTGGCAAAATCTTCTCTTTGAAATTAGCTAAACCAATCTAGGTTTGTTTAAGAAACCTTTACAAACAAAGGACGACCTACGTTTTAGTGTTGACGAAACGTCCTCAGTGCAATACCTAGGTACCTACCTACCTACCCGCCTGCAACGAATTGCAATATTTGCACAGTTGCATAATACCTATCACCATTTGAGGTTGCAATTGAACCCTCTTTACAGGGTTAATTGTTCAATGATCAGTGATCACTGATAATTTCGTTGAAATAAGTGTATTAATATTTTGCGTAACCGATCACGCCAAAAAGGTTTGAAACTTCTTGCTGAATCTTCCTATTGTGATAACCAGTGGTCGGAGTAGGTATATTGATTTTAGATACTTGCGTCATGATATCATAACATGGACATGCATTTCTTCCGGAATGTACCGGAGTTTCCAAAAATTTGGTAAATAGAGTAATAAAATAAAAAACCATATGTAAGCAAACAAAATTGTTTATTGTTAATACAAATAATCATTATTACAGTTTTATTAAAAATAATTATTTTTAATCCTCATCGGTTACAAGTTCTACATTTTGATTTTCTGTCTCTATACAATTAAAATAAATAACTATAATTTTTTCAATATTTTCTAATTTTAAGCTATTTCTTTTAACATCTAAGATCCATTTGTAAGTGGAAAATGATCGTTCAACATCTGTAGATGTCAATGGAGCGAATTTGAAATAAAGTTTCTGATTATTTGCTACGCTTTTTTCAATACTCTCGCTGTATTCTCTAATTGTATCTAAATCTGGATTTCGTTCCATAACTGATTCTATTTTATTTTTTATATTCTCATTATTGCACTCGTTAAGCGTAGCCCTTACTTGATCAAATACTAAAAGTGAATCAGCTAGAGATAAATTTTGTTTTTGTAACTCTTTTAGGGCTAGTAGTATAATAGAGTAATTTTCTTCAATATATTTTAAATCATTTTCTAAATTTTGTTTTTCCAAAATGTTTTTTGCGTTTCGTATGGCTATAGCATCAGAACTGCTCAAGCAGGATAAAACTTCTTTTATTTTATCTAAATGTTGAGCGTAGTAAGATGCTGCCTGTAACCAAGTACCCCATCTGGTAATGACTGGTTGCGGAGGCAACGGTAAGTCAGGATATTTTTCTTTTAAAATGTTTACCCTACTAGGAGCCTTTAAAAATACTTTTTTAACATTTGATATAAGAATATCAACATCGTTGTATTCTGACCTTATCTGCTCACTTACACGATGAAGAGCGTGCGCCAAACATGTCACATGCTTCATTTCAGGTAAGTAATGTTTTAAATTTCGCCCTGCAGATAGCATGTACGCTACACTGTCAGTGCAAAGCATTAAAATATTGTCAACTTTCGCTTCAAAAGTGTTTTGCCATAAATTTTCTAGACATTGCAGTACAAATTGTGTTATTGTTTGTCCATTTACTGCTGTTAGCATTTTACAAGCAATCAAATAAGGCCGGCCTGCACTATTACTAGGATGCAATGGTTTTATTAGGAAATTTACTATGTATCGACCAAAAATGTCTGTTGTCTCATCCAGCGATATCCATAGTTTCTCATTTTTATTAGTTTCATAAATCGAATTGATTTTATTCCTATAAAACTTCTCCAAATAAACTTTTCGTAACTGTGATTCGTCAACCACTTTACGATTGGTACAAACGCAACAACAAGTACTGCACATATATTTCTGAAAAAACTCTTTGAACGCTGGATTTTTCATTTGCGACCAAGGAATATTGCATAGAATCAGGAACTTAATGAGGTCGAAGTAAAATTCCTCTTGCGGTCTCTTAAATTTTCCTTGATGTACAGCGCCTTCAATGTGTTTGGTAATGTTGCCTCTATTCACAGCTTTCAAATGACTTTCACACTTTGTACAGTATATAGTGCCACTAGCGTTATCGTAAAGTAGCTCAGGATAGTGCAATAACCACTTTTGCACTGTTTCAGCCTTGACCTTTGCCATATTTATTTATATCTCACCTAAAACAATGATTTAAATTTACAATATATACATACACAACTGTAAAGTCGATAATGAAATTCTGTTTCATATAAAGTGTTTTTTTTAACTGAAGCGGTGATAGCCCTGCGGTGTGCGTACCGGACTCTCATGCGCTGTGATGATTCCTATAAAGTGATTTTTTTAACTGTTTCCAAGTTCTAAAACCTTCTTAAATAGTGAAAATAATTAAAACTTACCCGTACAAAAACAACTTCAAATGGGCCCAATCCAAGAGTAATAAATCGATGTCCGTAGTTATAAGCCAAATTCGTCGTTTTAAGTAGATTTCAGAAGACAGTAAACAAGCCAGGGTCAAGTCAAGATATTCACAACACATAAAATAAGCGCACTCCACGAACCGAAATAAGTGAGTGAGCCACTTGGTCTGGATGTCGGTGCGAGCGCATTGTTTTCGAACAAACAGTCAATGAGTCATCCTGGATACTTGATTCTAATTGGTCAGATGCGTTGAGCATAGAGATAAGAGGACAAAAGACCCTGGCCCCCCAACCGCGTAACACTCTCGCTTTCGATCGCTTTGTAGGCGAAGCCCTCGCCTCGCTTTCTAATATAATATCGAAATATAATATCGAATAATATCGAAAGCTATAGCCTATAGCTTTCGATGTTGCTTTCATATTGCTTTCGAAATGACAAGATGACGCCTCCTCCTCGCCTCGCCTTCAAAGCGATCGAAAGCGAGAGTGTTAGGCGGTCGACCCCCTGTTTGCCGGATGTCGTGTGTTGAAATGAATATTATTATTATATCATTTTATACATGCTTAGGCTTTTACTCCAACACTTTTACTACAACAAGGTTTTTACACACCAGTCATTTTTTACTATTAAATTCTGGTCATCTACGCCACTAGCAGCATAGCGTTGAGAGTATTGATACATTTTTAACTAGTTTCATGTAATAATTTCGATGTTTCGGTATTTTTATCATAATAATCCGGAAACTCGGAGGAGTATCCATATTAACATATACGTTTGATGTCAGTGACCTTAATTCAATATACCTACTCCGACCACTGGTGATAACATACCATATTCATTCATTTAGTTTCAGAGCGGCCATCGAATACGATTGGTTGATTGTAACTATAGTAATTAATCGGTAATTCGGTTAGCATCGAGTGAATCATGACAAGTGGTGTGCAAATCGGGTTATCGATTGGAGTTTGTGACACGGTCGGCCCGGCCGTCGACCCTTGCAGCGATGCACACGTTATGTTGTGGTTCTTGATGTGCCGAGCCCTTTGGGAGTGGCGTTTCAATATCTTTATCAATTTTTTTCTTTCCTATATGTTTTTAAAACTATTGAATTGTGATTTTTAGCTTTTGTTTTTCGTTATCTATTACTTATTCAACAAGTCGTTAATTTAAATTAGGAACTTATTATTAAAGAGCAATAATGCTCTACTAAGATTGTTACTTACACATTTTGTTTATTGCAAGGAATGTACCGCTGAGTTGTGTTGTTGTATGAGTCCAGTGCATTGTTTTTTTGTTTTGTCAACGTTACGGGCTGGCTACGAAAGTCGTAGTTGCCTGTTGCTTTGCTCTATTGTGTTTTTCTCTCGGCATTGCTTTGTTTATTTACTAAGGAGCTTGTGCAATGTACCTTTCTTCTTTGTTTATATAAAAAGTTGAAATATACTTTTGATTAAACCCTGTATAGTAAGTATAAGTAAATTATGTTTTAAGTAGGTTTTTAGATTATTAGTCTTAAATATTTTTTTGGCCCAATTATTCTTTTTCTATTACGCTTTTATTGATTACTCTTGAGATTGCTTCTATAAATCAACAAGTATTTAATGATATTGACTCGGCACCTACTGACCACAAATGTTATAATCATTAAGTATAAATAAATGCCTCAAGTCTCAACCTACGTGTTAACGATTCACACATTCGATAAAGTTAAATAGGATTTTTTCAACATCCGCTTTCTTTGAGCGGTAATTGCGTTTGTATAATATCGTATTGAAGTCGCTAATGTTTGCCTTTCAACAACCACTTTCACGGTTTCACTCGTCGACGACCCGCTGGGATATTAGCATTAGTACCTACATTCATCTTTGGGGCCTATCAATCTCTTATCTCATTATCCGTATATAAATATCCCACTTCACGTGACCAGAGAAAGGCGCTAGCCCATTACCGGTGGGCTAATACAAATTGTTTGGTGGTTACGCCTTTTTAAATACTAAAGAGCATATGACTGAACAGGACTTTGATAAAAACAAAAACTAATTCTTTGGAATTAGTTTTTGTTTTTATCAAAGTCCTGTTATAGGTATGTCCATAATGTTTTGACATTACAATATAGCATTAACAGTTATCTCCAAAACACTGTTTGAATGACACAACCTAATTAGCTCTCAAATATTATTATTTCACTTGCCCGAACACGAATTCTATAATCTAAAAAGTTATAATAATACGGTCAATTGATGAAACATAATAGTGACATCATAGCTCGGGAATATTCTCGTACAATTTCTATGAAAGATATTCGTTTGGACCGGTTCTAAAGACGGACTAATTAGTCCTGTCTTGTCAACTATTTTATTTAATAAGACTAACAGCTAGGGTGCCGAGTTAACTTAACCGGGTGATAATTAAGCCAGGCCTACGTCACTCCATGTACTTGCGCGCGTTAGATACCTACCGAGCGGCTTACCGCCGGCGGTATAAAAGCCAGTGGACTGTCGCAAGCGCTCGTTATCGTACGCTCGTTCGCTGTGCACGTTGCGTCATTCATAAAACATCGATCATTTGTAGGTATTCTGTAGTTATTATTAAATAAGTATTGTAAATAGTGAATAAGTTTAATATAAATGTTGATCGACATTTGTGTGGTTTAGATTATTGTAAATAGTAATTAGGTGATTTAAAATCTCGTTTCAATAATATAAACCAATGCCGCCCGCGCCTGGAAATTTTTGTGAAGTTGATGATTGTAAATCTAATAAAAGGAATTAAAACCTGTCATTATTTAGTTTGCCTGTTGATGAAGAAAGGTAAGTACCTACCTAATGAAACTCTTTTAAGTATATACATTATAGATACCTACTTATTTGGATGAATTTATAGAATAAAATAGGTTGGTTTTAATTACTTACTTTCAACATTAAAGGCGGATTTTGAGTCACAACATAAAAATATAAATCTGAAAATGTATGTATGAAATCTATTACGTTCCGACTCGCGTCGCGACACGACACGTCAGACAAATATAAATGACCTGTGACTATGTCTGCATTAAAGTTGTAACAACACGTTTGGCGTGGTGGTTAGTGACCCAGCCTGCCACGTCAGCGGTCGTGGGTTCGAATCCCGTTAGGGGCAAATGTTTGCATTATGAATGTGGATACCTATTTTATACTCGAGTTATAAGGAATATAATCCATCTCTATACCTACTCAGTTCTCTTTCATATCATAACACTTTCATACGAAGGAAAATCTATATTCCAGCAGTGGGATATTATGGACTGATGATGATGAAGATTTATAACTAAGTAGGTAATTCATTTAATATCATAGGTAACATTATAATGTTCTCTCATGGAACTCGGATTCATACTGATCATAAACAATTGAGCTTTTCAATTTATCATTCATTTTAATTTAGATTACAAAGCTTAAACAAGCCATTTAGACACAGGTTAATTTAGGTACAAGTTATTGTGTGTGAACAATATTTTTATCGTAGCAACAGCCCTATCATTACTACGATGGCAGCAAGGCCGCGCGGCTGCCAATCGATAACAACTCTATAGTCGAGCCTATTAGGCATAATTTAGCACGCAGCGGTCGCCGACGCGTCGCGACGAAATGAAGTAGGCTATTAACGCGGTAGGTATACGAATTTTTGTAGGGAGTGATTTATCTGTTACGAAGTAACTATTACCTAATCTGTGATTAAGCCAAGACTTAGGCGATTCATAAGTTTAGTGCAAACGGGTGTAAGACTCACACTGGGCATTGAGAAAATGGCCTAGCTTTTCAGTTTCTGAACTCGAACGTCCTACCGTGCTCCGAAGACACCTACCTACCCGTCTAACAATAATAAATGCGAGGCGCCTGAGGGAGTAGAGGCCGCGACCGGGAGTATCAACTATCCTGGGTTTTTTTTTTAACATAAGTACACAAAGTATTACTAATATGGCCTACCTTTCCCGTTTTTGAAATCGAATGCGCCCTCGAGGGGGCCCTCGAAATATTTAGTAGGGAACGGGGAAATGCTTGCGTGATGCTATTCCCTTTAGAAACCCTCTGACGGTATTTCGATCATACAGTTTAAGGTAAAGGAACCCTTTATTTCTCACCGCCCCCAAAAAAGTGCTGTGACACGACACTGTACTTAAATGCCGTCTGAGGCCAACAGCAAACTCTTTAAAAACAATCGAATGCGCTACCGTGCTCCGCATATCACCTATATAACAATATTAAATGCGAGTTGCTTGCGGGAGCGGAGTAGGGGAAGTAAGGGTAGGCCTGGGTCACGAATTTTACGGGTACTGTGACGGGTGTACTCGTCCTATACAACCGATTGGTGTAAGTGTGCCGCCGATGTATGTAGGTTAACATCGGACTGCGCTCGATACGCCACCGCTGCCGCCGTTGTCGACCACCTAACCTAGATCAGGGTGTAGAGAGATCGCTTATGAAATCTGGCGCACGCCGGCTGCATACATGAAATGCCAATTTATATGACCATGTTTGACTTTGTTAATTGACAGCCAACAAATTTGCTTCACTTTGTGACTTGGTTTTTTGTTATCCTGTCGATGTTATTGTCATCGAGTACCGAATTATTGCACTGGAGCAGAGAGTAGGTAACTATTAGATAACATAAAAATGTATTTAGTAACTATGCAGCTTAAATGATTCTTAATTTTCCAACATGAACATGAGGGATATCGGCCCATAAACCGCTGGTAACGGGAACCAACGGCTCAGCACATGGGGAGATCGGTCCATAAACCACACTGGTAACAGGGACCAATTGCTTCGTGCCTTCCTAAGCACGGAGGTGTTGAAGATGTTTTCAATAAGACCGCCCATGTCGGCACATACATCTATATGTGTGTGTGTACACATATATTACACGGACATCATCGTCATCACACGGAAAAACTAGCAAGCAAAATATTTTATAATAACATATATCTCAATTAATAGTCAATTAAACCATTATCATTATTATTATTATTGTACCTGATTTTATTAATCATTTATATGATAAAATTATTAACCGGAAGACAAAAGGGCAAGGTCTCGTTTTGCTATGACATCATTATTCAATTATACTTTTATAACACTACGAGTATTTAATTAGTTTACATTAGCGAAAAAATGTGTGCTGCTATCAATGGAACATTGATTTTTTCGAATTGGATTGATACGTTGGTAAGGCAAAATCGTTTCCATTTTTATATGTAACAGTTACATTTCCATTTTAGAATGCTGCCTCGAAACTTACGTTGTGTAAAATCGGAGAATGGCAAAATCATCAATCAGTTATCCAAGCGATAAATTTTTATTTACGTAAAATTTTTGCAGTTATTGGATGAAAATATTGGAATGAAATCATCAAAATCATAACATTTACTAAAGCTTATAAATATACTGTATAATTATATAACATAAGAAACATAACTTAAATTACAACAGTCAACTAAACAGTCAAGATAGAAAATGATGGAAAATTTATGTTAGTCACTGTAAAACATCAATCCAATGAAACTAGTTATGCTCTAAGAAAATTACTCTTAGATGCTTCTCCACAAATAGAAAAAAAAAAACAATGATTTCGTTTCGGTGCTTCGAGTTAAAGAGGGAAAGAAGACCGCTTGTCCCGCAAAAGTTTCGATGTTTGCTGTCTGTATGTAATGATATACAAAAGGGTATTTGACAGGTTTTAGAAAAATATGTGTAATGGTTCATTATAGCATAATATATCTGCAATTTGATTAATTCGTTGTGAATTTCTTTATTTTTTATGAAAATGGCCATTAAAATTCTTATGAATAAAATAGCCGCCAAAACGATGCATGCAGGTCACGTGATGTCGTGACGTCAGTTGCATGTAAACAAACTGTTAGCTGTCAAATCACACCGTACAAAACTTCGAGTGACATCTTTGATTTGCTTGCAAATGACGTCACGACATCACGTGACCAATCCCGTGCGTTTTTGATCACGTGGTCAATCATGAAAACACATAATTTTAAAATGAGTATAATTTTTATAAAAAATCATTTATAAATTAATTAATATTTTATAAATGATTTTTTATAAAATTATACTCATTTAAAAATTATGTGCTGGAAAAATTGGTTTAAAAAAAGTTTACTGTTAAGTTATCAACAGTTTGATCCATATTTTCATTGTAGTCAAATACCCTATTAAAGTGTTAAACTATTTCAACATTTAACATACCCATGTTGTTTCGCTGCAAGATATTCCCAACTCTCCGTCGAACTGTTCTTTAAAACCTCTTTAATTACTCGGATGGCCAATAAAAGTTTCACGCGGATTACAATGGTTATGCCCTAGTTCAGAGACCAATATTTGAATACTTTTTGCACAGACGGGTTCATATCCGTTATACCACTTTAGTGAGTAACTCTCTCTTGTACAAAAGTTTTCGGTTAACCTGAATAATAATGTGCGCGAGACATCACCGTTGTTGCAATTCGTATTACATTAACCACTACATACATAGCGAATGTGACATAATTTCGCTAGATCTGCGCTGGTGGTTTTGAAAGAGCGCGACTCGCAAAGACAGACTTTGACATGGTTTGGACGAGAGACTGTACTGTTAGGCGTAGGCGAATACATTTAACAGCCCTTTCCCATTAAAATACGAAACCCGAAAGGTATAGGAGGAAGGCTAGAATGTTTGTAAATACAAAAAAGAGCTTCACTTATGAACAGCCTGTAAAGTTCAGTGACCGATTTGGCTTGTCAAATGGGGTTACTTATGTAAGTAGCCCCCGCCCCCGTTCGTACAAGTAATAAAACTATTCGGACGTAAATATTGGCCCCAAACCTTTGCGGGCTCACGGCCTAGTATGATAATCTATGTGTACATCGAGGATCACATTATATCCACAACACCTACAAATCCATAAACAAAACTGAATAATTAAGTGGTTTTTTGGCCATCATATTTGCCTTTCTGTCTCCCTCCCTCACTGAATGTCACAGCCAAATCATTTGAGTTCGACTTGCATATTGCCGGTTAATTGAATAATGCATCAGAATAATGGGGGGCTATTTTTGAAATCCCTTATGAAAATTTTGTATTTTTATGTAGTTTAGAAGAAGTTTGTCAATTACTTTATTTGGTGTGCAGTTTTTTTTTATTTATTTTTTTCCTAAACTAACAGAGAAAGCATATCAAATTCGAACTGGTCTGGTGAGTTTTAATTTTTTTTACGAGTTCGCGGGAATTAATCGATTTTTTGCAATGATTGCAAAACATTCTCTCTTAAAGACGTTGTGCAACACTGCCTGTACGATAGTTTTATGTTTATGAGTTTAATTGAATCTTCAGCTCTGAAAAGGTTGGTTGTAAGGTGAGCACGTGTCTAAGATTTGTAAGACTTTGTCCTTTCAACTATTTCTACACTTACAGGAAGATTCTACACGGTATGATAATGGTGGACGTCAAGCAACCAATCTACCACATAGCATAAACCTTTATATTCACAATAAAAAATGGCTTGCTAAAGAGCATTGACATCATAAAAGTATTTTTCTAACCCTAACCCTCAATCTGTAAAAATGTTCAGAAAACAGAGTGTCTCTGTCATTTTTCTGTCAATGAAGAAACTTTTTCGCTTTTATAGATCAAGCTTTGTGGCGAATGCTATGATTGCTCTCCGAAATTGACTATTGTTTCATAGTGTCAGATCCTTTAACTGGCTGTGCTCCAGTGTTAGGAAGTGTTGCAACGTCAATGAGTCGAGTGGCTGTATTAGAAACTCTGGAATGCGTTCCGCTACTGTTCGACGCGGCTGCAGCTGGTTCGCCTCTGTCTCGATACGGCCAATTGTGCGCGCCGATTTCAAAACGAAAGTACCGCGCATCTAGGACGGTGAACGTATTTCTCGCTGTGATCTCTTGCAATTTACCAGCCAGTACTTTGTTGGAGAATGTGGCGTAGTCAGATTGTTAGATATTCATAACTTGAAATAGCACGTTTTGCAAGTTTCTAATGTTGCGGATTTATGTGTTTATCCCTACTGCGTATGATACTGTGTCAGTTGGAGATCTCGGCTTATAGTGTAGGTTAGCACACCTCTACTTTTCTATGAAATCTTTTTATGAATTTCCCGATATTTTCTTCTAGCGATTTAAAATGTATTATGTTATTAATTTTTATTGTATTGTTTTTTATTTTATTTTCAGTATCCTTGATCAATTAATCAGCAACTTCTTTTTACCATTAATTACAATTTCATAAATAAATTTACACTGCCTATTGAGAAAAAGAAAAAATCTCTTTTCTAATTACCAACATTTTCTGAATTAGAGAATTGTTTTGAAATAGTGAATGGGGCATGAAGTTGTTGGATCATTGGATCGTTGTGCTCGGTCGGGGCGATTTATATTGCATCGAGCGGCCGCGAGCTGTTATGTCACACGAGATATCGTAACTTTTGCTCGTTACTTTTGTTCACTGTTCTAATAGAAAGTGCACCAACCGACCGCCTTTCTTATTATCTATCACCAGATAATTCATTTATGAATTTCTTTTTATTAAGCATTTTTTAATTTGCGCTTCGCCGTTTGACGTGTAAGGTAATAAAAAAAGGTTTATAGGTAGTTGTTTGACATTGGCAGATTGATTGTAGATATCATTATAACACACCTTGTTTATGTTTCATAATTTATTAGTTTCCGTTTGTCCGGAATTTATGTAACGAATGTCAACACAATCCTCGATACTGGAGTATCGAGGATTGTGTTGACATTCTGGACATGACTGGAGTCACGAAGCCGTATTCTTTGGACCCGCCATCACATGTTGATGAGTTAATGAATTTTTGTGATATACAGGTCTATCTAGACGTGCGTTCTCTCAACCTACTTCTTAAATGCCGCAACGCTGTAAACAAAAACGAACGTTAGCGATGAGTACATAAAGATTAAATCGTTATTTATTCGCGGGCGTTCTCAATCTGACAATTAGGAACCGCTTCTGTCGTGTCTCGCGATTGTGAGCTTTAACGTTATGGCAAACGGCATAGATTAAGATTATAGCGAAATGTTTGAACACTGTACATGTTCCATTCAACCATGAACTCCTTTGAGGAGCGTCCCGCGTTGAGACCTCAATTTTTTAAACTCTTACTTATTGGTCAATCAGCGTGACATTTGTATGGTAAATGCTTATATTGTTACAATAAGGCGGTCATTGCAATATCACTTACAATTTCTAAACCTACTTATGTAAATTACGTTAATATTTGCATGCCATTACGTATAAAATAAACACAACAATATTTATATAGTAATCCTTCTTTGTATTATTATCAATGTAGCACATTTTATAATATGTACGTAGGTACGATATGTCGATCTGTAAAAGCAAACAGTGTCAAGGCGGCATATTGATTTCAAGTTGTAATCAGTACGAATGGGTTCACAATTGATTTTATAATAAATAGCATTTGTGTAATTTATAAATAAACATCAATATGTTTAATATTAGCATCAACGTTTTATTTACTTTGTGACTGATTGAATTTGTGCATCAAATATTGACAACTTGCTGCAATGTATTAGCTTTATATCATCAACATTGATTCATGGTATTTTATTTAATTAGGTCATATCACCTATAATTAAAAACATTTCCCAATATAATCGTGCCCATTTATTGTTGTTTCAGGCGCTCTACCACAAGTTCCACGAGCGTTACAAAAGTGTGAGTACCTTATCTCTCACCCAAATAGAAAGTGGTGAATTTTCCCACGGCTTTTTAAACCATAAGCCCTAAGATAGCCGGCCGTGTGCCGTGTAAGCTGTTGTGTAAGCGCAACGTACAGTCGCCTGTGTCATTGCTCAATCAGATGCATCTCGTGCTCGTTTCGAGTCGGCGTGCGTGAGAGTCTAATTTCCCAATAGGAGAGTTGTCGAGTGCTGGCTGGCGTTAGAAAGTCCTCCGGTGCAGGAAGTGCAGTGGTGGCTGCACGTGCAACAGCCGGGGGCGGCGGCCGATGCACTTTCATGCGGTGACGTCACACTGTACCTTTCGTCAGCGTCACCGCAGACCGTAAGAGCTGTTGCGCAATCGCCGCGCGCGCCGCTCAACTTTCCAATTTCGACAACGCGCTATTGTGTGGCGCTTTTAAATTTTACTATACCATCGCCGGATTGTGGCGCTTTCTTACGTTTCTCCCTCTCACCTCACGACTGAAAATGTTCTGAATGCGATGCGCAGGCGCAGCGTCGCTCTGATGCACTTTCACTATAAATTTCGCCTTTCAATTTACAAGAAGAAATGAAACTACTATCTGAAATTTGTTAAGAAAGATTTCATTATTTAATACTTACCACAATAATTATTACATGAATAACAATTTGAACAGACCATTTAATTTTCTGATGAAGACGTCAAGAACAATATCATTGTTATAATAAGAAAGCAAAGTCTCGTAATTTTTTAATATGAGGCAGTTAAAATATTATAAATGCTAAGTTTTTTTCGTTCCATATTTTTATAAATTACTGCACTAATATACCATGCTATTCATGTTCTTCGACTTAATTCCGCACATATAAATTTATTTTAAAACATCCGTGCTGTTTCTTGCTGCTTTGTAAATTGCCAGCTTGTACACAAAACGGCAGAGAAACTTATGAAACTACAATAATTTAGGTGTATTTAGTTCCCGTAATGGTTAGAGTGTAATACATGCGTTTGCGCCGACCCGTAGGGTTTTCACCGATCTCTAGCGAGCTTTCTCAGCCGTTGGGAGCACCGAGAGAGTTGATAACACCGTTCTCTATTCAGACTTTGCGGTCGAAATTTATTGAGACAGTCGTCACGATGTACAATTTATAATTTGCTTCTACCTCACTTTCTAACTGCTTTTTTAAAACAATAAGCTTAAGTTTGGAGATTGCATGTTACCTACTATTTGTTGATGTTGGGAATATACGCCACGTGGTTCCATAAAAATAAGAACTTTGAAGTTTCGTATTTGTCCAAAGAGATTTTCAAAAATGACTTAGGGTAAACCAGGAGAAGCTACATTAAGGACTTTAGAGCGACAAGATGAAAGCCTCCACCACGTACGTACACGTGATTGTGTTGATATGTTCAGGGCCCTTTCTTCTACAATTCCTGGTATAACCACATAGGTATTAACTTTATTGTCAATACAAAAGGGCGAGATAGCGTTCAAACGAAAGATTTCTATTGATAAAGGATTGCTGATAGTTCCAAGGTCTAATTACAACTGGTATCATCATCATCTCAGCCAAAAGACGTCCACTGCTGGACAAAGGCCTCCCCCAAGGATCTCCACAACGACCGGTTTTGTGCTGCTCGCATCCAGCGGCTTCCCGCGACCTTCCGTTGGAATGTCCGTGTTTCATGGAATCCCGCTATTACGAAACTAATTTTGACCTGTCACAAAGTGTATACTCCTGAGGGAATAACAGGGTTTTCCAGAATAGGCTCTATCTGTGTACCGGATTTAATCCGATTTGCCGTTCTTGCGTGATTGAAAAACAAACAGTTGTGAATTTTTCTTTGCACTTATTTAAAATATATATTAGTAGGATATTTGTAGTAATTGTGGCGTAAAACTGAAGACATTGTTGAAACACGAATGCAAACTGGATTTTATATCAGAATGAATATGATGTAAGCATATATTTTTGGAAATAAGGCATTCTGTAAAGTCTTTTAGAGATGTAGGTTTATGTTTTCGTTAAAACTCATTTGTTTTTTTATTGTTAAGTGTTCCAACGATTTCCACGTACACATTTTTATTATCAAAAAATTAAAACTATTAAAAGTTCTAGTACCTACTTTATTCCATAATAGAATGAGTAGTCAAATATAGTCTCCTCTGGTGCAAAGGATGCTTTGTAATAATAAAATACGAAAAAATTATTTCTTTTTCATTCTGTATAATTATTTTAATTTTATTTGTCATGATTTTGACAATAAACTTATTGTTATGACCTTACGTTCTACTTGGTGTAAATATTACTTGAAATGACTTATGTACGTAGGTAAATTTAAATATTTTTATAATATCTTTTAGACTGATAAGATGAACTTTCATGTGGAGGAAAATTTCATAGTCATAAGTTTTTGGAGACATACCTTTGAATTTGTTTTTTTAAGTTTACGAGGGAAACATTTTCAGTTATTAAGTAAATTAGAATTGACAATTGACCCTTATTCAAAGTAAGCGCCATAAAAACAAAAGGTCAACTCGAATTGTAAATGAGAAAGTTAATCGAGGAAAGTGCGCGCGAGCGGATCTGAGGCACTTGTTGCCATTTCTAAAAATATAAATACACGAAATACTACATTTTTGTGGATGTTTAGATTTGACCAGTTAAAGATATTATTAACATATAACGTCCCATTGCTGGGCTTAGTAGGCCTTTCCTCATGAACGATAGCAACTGAGGATATTAGGCATTTCGAATAACGCTGGTCGATTTCTGGTGGTGGCAAAATATTCAATGGATCCATTAACGATTTCCAAAGCTTGTAACTAAGAAAACGTTTGATGCTGGAGTCTGTTGCTATGCTTGAATGCTTGAAAGCTGTTTTTTTCGTACCATAATAATTTAAATGAATACTCAGATTTTTAAAAATAAAAATAAAATGTATTTAATTAGACATAATATCAAAAATTATAAATCGTCAATAAAATTATGTATAATTTGCAAACAAGTTACAATTTGAAAAAAGTGTTAAAATTAATTGTCTTACGAAAAATCTTATGTCAAAGACTGCGATAAACACATTAAGCATTCGAACTCTATAAAATTGCCAATGCCAACATAAAGACGCAGGCGGCACAAAAATGTTTATCCAGAAAACGAGCCCGCACAAGTATCCATATAAAGCATAGTTACATCGTAAAATATTGAGGTGTGCCGGGGCGTTACGTACGGGGCGCACCGGGTGAGTACCGGGTGAGGGATTACGCTACGGCCCGATGACCTTGATGCAAGGATCCAGGTCATAGCGCAGCTCGCCCCGCCGCTGGTGGCGCGGACCGCACCCAATGGCCGCCGACGAGGTTGCTAATAAACTTCCAATGTATATTGGAAATTACTCGTGCGTTGTACGTACTGTTCACGCGTAACGCCAGCGTATCCAGAGTGCCTAATGCGATATTCATTTATCAATTCGATAACTTTAATTTTTGTCACATCGTTTGTCGTCAGGCGTCACAAATTCTCGTGTTTGTAAATGTGATAGAATGGCCAATAATTTCGCAACAGGCACACAGAGTGTCAGGCAGGTTTACTATTTGACCACGTTGCCGGTAACGAGCATTTGTATGGCAAACTTTTTACTTACTTTGTTTGTAAACAAAAGGATGCCTTACAAAATCTTGTTTTCGTCGTCAAATAGAGAATAAAACGTGCACAGGTACTCTCTATAATAGGGCAGTTCTATGTTCTATGTTAGCGGTGAAGGTTTCCGCACTTAGTCCTTTAGGTGGACCATTGTGCGTGAGCCATGGCGGCCGGTTATTCCAGCCAGCCCACCTCCCTCCAGAAGCAGATCAGTCTTCCTAGTCTTTTCAGGGCGTCCGCGAGTGATTCCGGTGTACCGAGAGTTTCTCTGCGGATCTGAGCGACGCCGGTGCACTCAAGGAGCACATGCGCCACCGTCTCCTCCGCCTCCATGCACGCTCTGCACAGAGGACTATCAGTAATACCTAGTGTGTGAAAGTGCTTATTCAGCGAGCAGTGTCCAGTAATGGTCCCCGCCACCAGTTTTAGGCTATTCCTGTCCATGCGCAGAAGGCGCTTGGTGAGCTTTGTGTCCAGGGACGGCATAGCTTCTTTGGATTGCCTGCATCCTGGTGTCGAGGTCCACCATTTTGTTGCTTGTGTCTGTGTGTGTTCCCTTAACCAGCTCCTTAACTGGTTAAAGGGGATGGGTACTATCGGTTCTGGTCCAACAGCTTTTGTGTTGGAGCCTCTTCTGGCTAGTTCATCAGCTGCATCGTTACCACGAGAATAGGGCAGTTAATAACAACAATAATTAATTCCAGAACATTCTTAAAAACATTTAGGTACCTATTAGGTAACTATTATTTATTTGACCTAAGCATTCTGTAACCCAAAAAGTTTATTAATAAACACTCAATTGACTGAACAAACAGTAGCGTCATAGTTTCCGATTTCCATACAATTTGTATTAAAAATAGTTTTGACAGTTGCCAAAAAGTTTATCTATTGTCTAAGCAATACCCTAACCAATTATAATATATTTATTTGTCATCTTTCTACTATTATGAACCTTGCGAATCAAATAAAATAGTTTATTAGTAAAATAGGCTTACGATAATTATAGTAAAACCAGAAGTTAGAGCTTTAATTTAAACAAGATAGGAAGCATTCAGCAACCAAAAGGCAAATACTGAACGTCGATGCCCGAAAATCACCAAAAATTATCCCCTAAAAATTAATCAAATTTCTTTACAAAATTCGCCCAACAGAAATAATATAAGAGGTAACCATTAAAATATCTAATACATACCTAAATATTTTCTTAATACTTTTAAGCATAGCTTATTAAAAACTTCAGTGTAGGTAGAGTGTAGAAGTTATCGTTAAAGAGATTAAGAGTACAATAATAACGATGATGATGAGTCAATTGCTTTAAAGAGAACGTGGATTTTAATCCATTTTCTAATCGTAAAATGTTGACAACGTAATTTTAATAGTTTACGGTAAATATTATATAATTATTATGCGTAATAATACATTTTCTGCTTGATTAGTCACTTCACTGCGGGATGCCTTAAAACTACAAAAAGACACGTTCGTTTAAATCAGTGGTTCTCAACTGGTGGTCCGCGAACCACAGATGGTCCGAGAGAGCATCGGTAATGGTCCGCGGGACAGAACATAATGAAATCCACAAAATAATTTTCAAAAAGGCAGCAGTGTTATATTTTAATTCCTGCACTATCACCTACGCTATCTATTTGCTAATTCCTAGGTCCCAGGGTGGAACATGAAATGTTTCGCATCAGCATTTTTGGTAGCATAAAGTGTGTTAAGATACACGGTCTCTACTAAACTTACGCTACATTCACTTTTTAAGTTTTGAATAAAGCTTAAACTTTCTTTTTAAATATAGTTTATGTAGTCCCTGCTAACAAATAAATTAGGAAAAGGGTCCATGGTCGGAGAAAGGTTGGGAACCACTGGTTTAAATAAAGATTACTATTCAAAATGTGTAAAACGCGGACCGGACGATTCACGAAACGTGCCTAATAGTATATAGAATCGATGATTCATTGTCTTTGTGTAAAATCTTTAAATATAGTTTTGTATAATTTATTCAAAACGGACATAAAAGATAAAAGCCCTGCAATAATATCTTAAACAACTTTGACGTACTTACCTAGTCGCATAGTAATTTTTACAATTTTATCTCGACAGAATTTTCGGTCTTTCTTTCTTTGCAGTCACTGTGACGACGGGCCACGTTTTATTTCATAGTGTAGTGTTTCCGTAAACATTAGAAATCAATTTATGCACAATCGTAACATAAATAAAATACCTGAATGAGCGCATTATAGCAAAACAAAGTTATAAGTCGGTTGTTCCAACGATGTCAAACGAAATCTTAGCCTTGTATAAACAAAAGATCTAACCGTATTATTTGCAGGTAATATGGGCTGTGGAATTCGAGGCTAAAGGGCCTTTTTCCCCTTGGGAGGTTAACCCTGTAGCCCGAGCCAAGGTCGACGGGCTGAGACGTTATTGAAGGGATATGACTGGATGACTTTGATGTACCCTCTCAGTCGCTTTATATTCTGTCGCAGCCAATGCACGCGTTATGATGACTGCACCAAGCGATTCTTCGTTTGCCTTTTTCGTTTTTTCGAAGTGAATCATATTGATAGGCTTTTTAGGCGCATTATACATTGACATGCTTTGTTCGGAGTTATATATTGTGTGCAACGTAAACATTTTTATACAATGCCTTGTAAACTTCGAACGTCTCATAAATGTTGTAGTTATCATTAGGATTATTGACTATATAATTTATCGTATTTATTTTAAACTTACATTCTACTTTGATAGGAAAAATATTGTAATGATACATGTAATTATTAAACTTTCGTTCATAAAATGTATTAGTATAATTGTATGTACGTCATTAATTATCGTTGTTTATGAAGTAATTTTACAATAAGACCTAATAAATCTACTAGTGGCCAGAATGCGACTTCGTCTGCGTAAACAAACGTAAGGACGTGATGCAGAGGGAGCTTTAATACATTTTTTAGGTTTATTAGTCAATAAGATTTCGTGAGAGATTAGTCAGTCAATCAAGATGAAAGAGTATTCTAATTTCATCGACTTTTATAAATTACGTAGAGTTTATAGGATTTATCTCTCTTGATTTGTCAACGACCTTAATTCTTGCTCTTAGTGTTTACATTGAAAGTGCCTTGCCTCAAAGTATGCAAAGAGAGCTTCGGCGGGTAGGGCGACTCAAGGCTCCTCGGGGGCAACAACTTCTCCCTTCGTGCACTGAACCAAGCTACACTTGCAATTGAATATTTAAGGTTCTTGCATTGTGTCTTTATTTAATATGATGTGATCTGTTGTTTTAGGCGATTGTGGAAACGCCAGATTTTGTTGCACCGGCAATGTTTCTTTCATTCTTTTGTAGGGCTAGATCTTTTTCGTAGCTTTCATTCATTCTTTTAGATCTTTTTTCTACTTTTTCTAATATTTTTTTGCTTTTATTTTATTTATGTTATTGTTTGTTGTATTAACGTAAATAACCTTTTTTATATTTTGCACCCACTACTAGACCACTTTGAATTTTGAATTTATATAAAATAAAAATAAAAAAGCTTAAAGTTATGGAAATTTGTTTTAAAATAGTTCAGATCATGTGAACATGCATAAGTTTTCACCATCACAATGGAGGCTAGGTGGAGAAAGGGTCCGTGGCGCGCAGCTGTCCCGCGGGCGCCGGTTGTCGGGCGCTCCGCCCTCACTGACCCCTCGCCTCCACTCCGCTCCGAGAAGAGCTCGCAACGCACCGCGACCCCCCAATCGTGCCACACGGCCACTTCACAACTCCAGTCGCCCGTCAAACGTCGAGCGTCGCGCACGTTCGTAACGGCAACGCTCGCAAACCTACAGCCATGTGGTGAAGTGAAACTGTCAAACGTGAAACACTTTCGCATACCGGTGTTCAGTCTCAGTGGACACTAACTTATTAACGATTGACTTGTGTTCATTTGTGTTTTCGAAGTGGTGCCACTGTTTTGGAAAATTGGATTATACGAACGAATAATGGCCTTAGCCAGGTGAGCTATTTTGGTTGTTGGAGTCAACACGGAACTAGTTTATTTATCGTACTCATCGAAGGACTCTTCGTCGTTTGGGTCATTATTTGATGTAAAGATCTCGAAGACAGGTACGAAATTAGTTGTGCGAAACAAGAACAACTACACTGTTATGAATATTATTATTGATGAAGTTTGAGTAGTTCTAGTTGTAACAGTAATCCTTCCGTGTGTTATTTATTAATCATGGTGTGTTGATTTCGTTTATTACTTACGCTACAATGGGCGAAAGTGGCTTTGCCCCACACGCGCATTTAACTTTCCTTGTTGTGTAAGCTAAACGTCAAACGACAGGTAGGTAGTAAGTAGAGGGAGCAATTTAGAAATCGAGTCACTTTTACTATAACCATTATCATTAAGTAACGATGAACTAAATTATTCAATTAACTTATACTTATTTGTTATTAACACCAACATCGTTACCGCAGCGTTGGTTTTCCCCAAAATGATCACGAAAGCGTGTCGTTGATTACATTTGTATGTTTTCTGTTTATTTCTTCGCACCCTCGCCCGTTACGGTAACCCTATGTATTTCTGAATCCCCTGTATTCCCTTTATTTTGATGGTGTGCTTAATTTGAGGAATTACTCATGCAAGAATCATGCCCTGTCTGAAGTTGTATCATTGCTATTTTGTTTATTCTCTATAAATAACTTACTAATGTTGATGTTTAATAAATGTCAATAATGATTAGTTATAGAAGCAGGAAAAGACGTCATGGTTTTTGAATGCTTATGTTATTCTTATATGTATACTCATAAATTATAGTTCTCAGTATACGTAATGTAGAGTCCTTTGTTAACATGCAAAGCAGTTTTGTTTTTTGCTTTCGATATTTACTACATATTCATTACATATGTAACTGCCTGTAATACTACGAAGGAAATTTATAATACATAAATCAAGATGCAGCTTTAGTGCGAATTTGATAATCTATAAGTCCTGACGCTTTAAAGACGTCTGTCTGTCTTTAAAGCGACAGGAGGTAATAGAAAGACTATAATATAGATTGCTATGTCTATACACGAAGAACCCGATTCACCCTAAGCAGGTAGTAAACGATCAACCGGAAAGCGTCCGCCGTCTACCAATACAATTTTTTCGTGCCTCCTTTTTGTAAGGGCACATAAACGTTCCCTCCTTTGTTAATATCGTCGCATAATCTTCAAGCTGCTACTGAAAATCTCATTTCAAGAATGTTTGGTTACATTATTTAGTTTTACTGCTCTGGTTACAAATCGTATCGTATATTCGTAAAAATCCTCAAAATGCTCTACTTTTCATCTTGGTTGTATACAATATTTGAAATTTTATTTTTTTATTTAACTGATAACATCCCAAATATTACATAGATAATGCGACAATTTTCTGAATAACAATGGTGTTGTGCACAAGTTCTATAGATAGAGAGATATATTTGCTCGTTTGCCGTCTTCGTTTCTCCCCCAAAGCATGCGACGTCTAAACTGTGCTTAGTTATATGTATCGTTGTGGGTAGAAATAAGGATTTGCGGAGATACGCCTTGCGGGGGTCGACGAACTCCGCAGAGAATGCTATGGAGGAGCAGGCGAACTGCAAGCAGCGGGTAGGTGGCACCGTCTCTACTCGACCCCTATTCACCTCCTGTCGACCTTATACTTTTTTTATTGCATTCGTTCAAAACTAGGATACCCGTTGAACATTATGTACTTTGAACTGTCGTGTTCTATTTCAGGACGCCCGTGGGCAGTTACATTTTCAAGTGAGTGAGTGCAGTTTATATCACAATATCTGATTAAATTGTAGCTTTCTTAACTAAATTAGAACTTTTTATCGGCAACGTGGTGGCTGATTTGATACAATAATCGTCTAATAGTTATATATGAACTCTACTAGAACATAAAATTCTGTTCTACAAATCTTGAAATCATTAAGTCAATGCTTGAATTACTTACATTTTAAATCACCCAGTGAAATTACTTATAGATAATGAGTATAATCATCACCTACAAAATGTGTTGTGATAATCCATGTCGGTTCTCACACATTATCACCTTGTGATGGAGTCGAAACTAAGCCTTTCTATTAGTTTCGATTGTGTTTCAAATAAGTTGAGCGAGGTTATTTCGCAAGAATGTATCAATTCAGCCGAGGGCCGGTGAGCGTTACAAAGCGAGAGATTGTGGCCCGCTCGGTGCTCCTGTTTCGCTGACAGCGGAATGCGATAACTAAAGTGGGTTTTGGCGGCACACAAGTCGTATTTTGGTTACGATAACGCCCGTTTGAACGCAACTGTCCGTTAGGCGAATCGAAACGGTGCTGCTCTTAAATAATGTAATGCAAATCTTTAAGAATGTAGACATTGAGTCATAAGCTCTTTTGCTTCACCCTGGCTTCAATCCAATTTCTAATGCTGCGCCATCATGCATGTACCGGTCTCTCCATTTTTATTTAACTCGCTTTACCTTTTTTATTTAATTCAATTCAGTCAAATATGTTATGTTACCTAATACAACGGTTTACGTAACAACGTTCATCATTTTAAATATGTTTGCAGTCATTATGTGTTTCCAACTGAGTTTTATTATCGCGTTGTGTACGTTCCACAAGGCCAAGGCTATTTAAGAACACAGCTTATATTTGTTTGAGAAATTTAGTTTGGTAACGATACGCGAAACGTTTATTCCTACTACCTACAATTTATTTAATTGTTTCAATAATATGTTTAGAGATTGTTCCTTTGGTTTTTAAAAAGCAAGTAATTATTATATACATAATTTCTACCGTACCATTGGTACTTCTATCCGAATCTTTATTGATGAGTTTCACGGTTGTTGTGCGATTACCATCTCTTTTAGAAGTGAAAGAACGGTTCACACAATATATTTCCTTAGTGAAACTTAATAATTTAAATATCGCGTCTTTGTCGATGGAAAGTGCGTTGTCGTTTCTTCGGCGCGATGCGTGGCGCCTTCTCTTTTGTGCGATGATCTCGATTATAGTTTCACCAACTCGCAGCTCTGAACGACTCGCTTTTCTTTTCGCTAACGTCTCGAGCCATTCCAACAGCATAATGTCATGGCTTTTCTTTCTTGTAATTTATTACTGGAACACGACGTACGTTTGGAACTTTTCTAAAATGCCAAGGATTTGTTAAAGTAAGAGGTGATTAATAATCATTTAGTACTTTACCAGTAACTTTGCTTGTTTCGTTTTTAATTCTAGTTGAATGTCGTACCATAAATAGAATAACATTTAAAAAAATACTACCCCTGTAGGAACTGGAACCCCGTACCTTTCATAATTTGACTGCTCGAGCTTAACTGATCTGCTTCAAATACTGTTTCTTTCACTTATTTCATCAATGTTTTGTTCAACATATTTAAAAAAAATAATCTTTATAATACTAGCTGACCGGCGCGGCGGACTTCGTACCGCTTTGACAGTTAACGTTTCCATGACAACAAAACAAACAAATCATTCGTCCGCTTAAGAACACCCGTATCCTATGATGGACCCCTATAGCAGCGCCACCTACCGGGTCCAATTGTAAATCTAAACCATTCTCGAATCCACTTGAACACACACAGACAATTTCATTCAAATCGGTCTAGCCGTTTAGAAGGAGTTCAATTTCATACAAACGCACAGAAGACTCCTTCTAGACGGCTGGACCGATTTGGATGAAATTTTCTGTGTGTGCTCTAGTGGTTTCAAGAATGGTTTAGAGATTTACAATTGGACCCGGCAGGTGGACGAATGATTTGTTTGTTTTGTTGTCATGGAAACTGTCAAAGCGGTACGAAGTCCGCCGGTCAGCTAGTATTATATATATTTCGAGATGATAACGATTATGAAAAGGAAAGAAATTAGCATATTATATTTCACATAACCTTATATTTGTTTTACTAATGTAAGTTTGAAACCCGACGTTAGTTTGGTCCTATTGAGACTTGATGAGCAACATTAAAAGTTTGTTTAGCCATAAACCTTAATGTGCTTGCAATTAAGAAAATGGATCTTAAATTTCTCATTAACATTGTTTCGTCATACACATGATAGCTGTCTGCGCTTTTGTCTCTGTCTACCGGTTCCTATTTCCCACAGCTAAATTTGCCTGATACAATCTTAAAAGATATTCCAAAGGAACGGCAAGTTTCGCAATGTTGCTGCAACGCCAAACCGCTGTCATTATAAAGCTGAAAGTAACACATGAAACTGTGACGAGACCCAGTCACGTTCTCAATAAAATCCGTGTGCGTTCGTTATGTAGAGTCGCGAACTCGCGAGTCGTACGCCAATTGGTTTAAAAATATCTCCGGAGACCTCTTTAGTGTAATAAATAAAGTTATAAAAATGATAAAAGTCCGTTTATACGTATACGTCTAGCTGTATAATTGTATCCGTGGCCGATTTGGAGCACGGCAGCAGGCGTTAATTTGCCGAGGGAGCAATTCGGAACGGGGACATCGGGCGTACTCCAACAACTCGGGCTCGGAGAGACGAGCGCGTTGACCCATTTTGTGCGTAACACGGCGTGGTGCGTGGAGGAATCGATGATTATGTAGGAGCCGAATCTCGAAGCCACGCAGCGCTCGTTGATGAGTTTGGATTTGTGTCAGGGTCCTCCCCCGCTCGGGCCCTACGCCCTTCGGAACCCCTCCGCCCTCCCGCCGCTGGTAGTCCGCCCCTGTGACAGTTGACCCGTAAACTCAAGTATTTGTGTTTCACCTCACTCTTATATAATATTTTTGGGTTGTTAATAGGACATTAACAAGGTGATAGTCGTGTTATTATTTTCTAATTAGTTTGGTGCTATTAGCTCACGTTTGATTGTTTGCGGTCGATTATTCTTTTTATACAAAGAACTGAAAATATACTTTTTATTTCAAATTAAAGTATAAATTATTCTATACATAGACTATTCTATTAACTGATTAATCTCATTAGCTTAAAGATCATTATTAGGGTCCTTAATGGATAGTATGCGGTCTCTGTCTAGTAAGTTATGCTTATGATGCTTTACACAAGTCCACAATGTCATCCATATTAAACTAGAAGTAAGTAATTGTGTTTTTTCAAAAACTGTTAATTCAAAAGTTTTAACACACAAAGCTCATAATACTACTGATTTTAAAAGTACATACAAATAATTCGAACTACCCCAATGACAAGTTTTATCACCAAATTTTATGACAAAGCTTAGTCACTTCCGCAATGTATGGGTAAGCTTTAGAAGGGGCCCCCACCCTTGGATGATAAAGAAAAGTTGTCTACGTTAGAGGTCGATCCATTCGCGCTCAACAGTTACTTTCAAGGGTTTATTTCTTCTGTTATTTTGAAAGTAAATTTATATTGTCAATTTGAATACCTCTACTTCACATGTGACGTCAGTGCGCATTACAATAATTTGCTGCAACCAATAAGCTCCGGGTTAGCGATCGAGTGGTGATCGACCTTTGTGGCTGGCTTCACCTTCGTAGCAGCCGACGCTGGCATTGTCACCTCGACGCCAATAGGAAGCGACACGCAGATCGCTATTGGGCTTAAGGCCGTTTTCAATGCACCATCTTTTACCTTGTGCTCCTTAAACTGTGGCTTGACCCAAAACCAATGAAGCTGTTATGAGGTGAAGAGCAACTTATTTTTGTGTGACTCTATGAGTAAATATATATGTTACAAAATAATGGAAAGAGTTGTTTAAGTTTATGAGCTTGATTTATGTCCGTAAAGTACGCAAGTATTTTTGTGAACTGTACAGAGGCTAACTGTTCTAGTTTATTGTTAATCAATTATAAAATTGTAACGATAAACAATATAAAAACTATCATCAATATAACATTCGATTGCTCTTTTTACTTTTCCTAATGCCTCTCGTTTGTCATGTAGGTCAAATGCATAACAAAGCCAAATTTGACCCCGTTTTTTCCGCTATTACAGTACTCACTGGTTAGCAACGTAGGTTTATATCATTGGATGCTGACGATAGTTTGATAACCATGATATTTAGAAATTACAACATAAAAGCTATATTAGTAAATTAAATGGATGATTACGATATAGGTAAAAGAAGAGACTCAAATATTTATAAATTGCTATTGTTACGATTTCTATGAGACATCTTTCGTTGAAAGTCTAACTCAAACCACCGGTCGTTCTATTTATAATATTATAAATAGCATTCAAAAACTATTTGTGATATGATTTGTTCTCATATGCCAATTTATAACTCCCTGACAGATGGTGATTAACGCATTGTTAGGATGTAAGAAAGTAGAACGGGGGCATTTAGTCGAAGGCTTTGTATCGTACGCAACTAAACTAATTTATTTGCAACTATCAAAAACGTTTGCTCTTCCACTGTTTGCATTACTTGTAATTTATAATTCGTTGTAGGTATCTATAGAAACTAGTGGTCGCCCAGTGATCGAAATTCGACCGTAAGTTTATTAAAGCTGCATTGATTGTATCCTAAGCATTGAAAAATTAAAAAAGATAGAATGTGAGTTTGGATTCGCATTGACAGATGTCAGCTGCATTAAAGACAAACAATACGTGTGTGTCAAATTCATGGTAGTGTGTAGTGTTGTTTTTGTTGATTTAATGTATTTTTTATGCATAATTTAAAAAAAATATTAACATTCGGATAACCTTCTCTATATAAACTATAAGTGTGCGAAATTTCATACTCCTCCGTCCCGCGTAAGTTTCGTAAAAACGGGTACAAAGTTTTTGCTTCACGTATTAATATATATATAGATATGTAGTATAATTGTACACTGTATTGCTTATATGCCTAATAGTTCGCTAATATGTGTAATAATATGTGATCTTGGAGAAATCAAAATAAATTCTGCAATTTCAGTGGCAATATGAAAACAATATCAGACCTCAATAAGTGGATCGACTTAGTCACGATTTCAGCAATTAATGTTCCACTGATATTGAGTCATTTGAACATACCTATCTCAAATTATTCAGTAAACTGTTGTGTAATACTTTTGACTCTAAATGCCTACTTGGGCCGACAGCTTCTCACATCCATAACAATTTGTGCACACATATTTTGCAATTTAACAAGATAGTAATTTTTTGTTGTGTTATAAGAAAAAAAGAAAAAAATATACCTCTTCACTTTTTAAAAGTCTATTAATCCAAAACGATACTATAAACATAAAACATAAAGTATGACATCTATTTTTCCCAAAATCATTATAGAATTGTAAGCACTCAGCAGTTATGTTAGCACTGTATAACGTCTTTTGGCTAAGATGATGATGATGATGATGAAGCACTCTTAATTATTTTGGTTTTCGGACGTTTCCATATTTTCCATCTGGTATTTCCTAACATATGCACGGTCTGCGCACGAAGACTGAAAGTGTACGTCCGCCTGGTTGTGTGCGCGACCTCAACCGAGTTTTGTCGATGCTTTCTCGCACACCGAACCGGGTCGCGTTCTCGATGTCCGTGCTGAGCTAGCTGGCTGGCACCGACTGCAGCGTCTCACTGAGCCTGACACACGCACACCGCCGCACGCGACCCCACTCAAACACACACCCACGTCTTGTCGACATGTCAGGGTTAGCAAACCATTTTACTAAAGTAGCAACGAGAACTCATTTGTTCTTTCATGCTCTTGCTCTATCCTGGAGACCATCGGCGATGGCCATCACGAATGCGAGGTAGAATTAAACGCAATTGATAGACGACCCTCGCAAATGTTCGAGGAAGTGGGGTCATACAATTTATATTAGGCTGAATTCAAGGTCCGCCCAATCATTTTAGTCATCTAGTACATTCATAGGGCAATAAAATTTAAGGCCGGAGACGATGACGACCTTTGTCATTCATTATAATTATTATTGTATTCTATACATCTGGACATGTAGTGAAATTTTATAAAACGCTAAAAGTATTTATATTATTAGATTGTTCTTTTCATAAAGATAACTCTCGTAAAGCAACAATTAAGTGGGTATAAGAATACATTTGCATTGACTCGAGATCTGTTTGCATATTCATTGTAAAACAATGTGGAACGTGGTGCAGTAGGGCCGAGGTGGCACAGTTTCGTGTTTAAGCTATAAATCAATCTATCCTTGTTAGATTAGCGTATTAATAATAAGATTGGTATGATTTAAAATACCAATATCGGACCAGGGTGCATTGAAAGAGACTAAAGCAAGTTGCAGAAACGACTTGAGAACTTTGACGTCTGTCTCATCAAGATTAACCACCACTGTTGAGCTCAGGTCTTTCCACATAAGCAAATAAGGGAGTTATGGCCATAACCCACCACGCTTGCGTAGCTAGGTTAGGATCTCTGCCCTCAGGGTAAACGGGCGTGTATTTCTGTATGTATGAATGTAAAACACGTCGTATACATGTATGTAGATTGAATTATCCACGCCGCATCATGCGCCTATCGATGTTTCGCTTTCGAATGGATGTTGCCAAATATTAGTTGCATGGTTGAGGCGTGGAGTGTGCCGGTTTCGGTCCCCCGCGCTCGACCACCTTGCACCGAGCGACGCCGTCCGTCACGTATATGTCGCGGTATGTTGCGTAATCACCGTGTAAACTCTTGCTCGCATCACTCTTTGTATTTAAAACATGCTAATGTTCCAATGACTTAAGCAATTGCATGTAATCTTTTAAATAAACTAGGTCTTGTGGTTTATTTAATTAAAGCACCGTAGATCGTGGACTCTATAGGGCCAATATTTAAGAAAGGAGAAAATAATCAAAATAGTTTTTATTTTTCGTTGTTCGATTTCTATGTTTCGTTGTAATCATTTCAAAATTATCTTCCTCCGTGTTTGTCGCGATAGCACACTATCTGGCGCTGAATATCTAAACGATGACATATAACAATGCTCGCCAACATTTTTAAAGACGATTTTGTTGTTCGCCTTACATTCAAAATGTATGTTTAAATGTGTACGTATATTTCTAAAGTTTGTATGGGTGGGTGATTGGTTCTTTATTTATTACGAACAAGGTTTATGCGCGTGGATACAGTGTATCGGATGGAATGTTCACCGCTTCAGCCGCGCCGCGGTACCTACGTTCGGTTCGTGAATTGGTTGTATGTCCTCGGCCTCGCTCGTTTGCTTCCGCCTCGTTGCTTATCCTCGCCTCGCGGTGCCATTGATAATCTTTTGTGATATAAACCTTGATCCTAGTAGACCTTACCCAACATCCCACTAAGTGATTGCTTTTATCAACTATTTAATTTCCTTTCTAGGTATAATCAGCAAACCGCGCGCTCCTCTTGGTTGAAGTACGTAATATTTTTTCTTTTATATATTTAAAATCAGTTTTGTCCATAATGTTATTTCTTCATTACTTGTCAACGTTAATGCACAATTAGTGTTACTTAAATATGCCACGTGCCAACTGCTAGGCATGGCTGCGACTACGTCACAACAACGGCCAACGAAGGCCGTGACGTAATAGTAGTGGAGTCTCACTATTATTTAGTTTGTCGATCCGTCGCTCGAGATTCTCCGCGAGGCCAAAGCGACAGCGGAGGTTATGTTCGCTTTTGTAATTACGTCTCTTTTCCTCCGCGACGATTTCAATGAAGTGGAAAAAGGACATCTACAAGATCAATTTTGCATTGAATTAAGCGATCAGGAAATGTATCATATGTGTGCTTAATCATAACAGGTATTGTAATACTTGTCCGACTCGTATAATGTACGTTGTAAGTAACGCGACCTTGTGTTTCCCATAGAAAGCTAGTTTCATAATAGTTGTATACAAAAGCCGTCGTTGATCCCTACGACTTTGGACGGACGCCAACGCTCAAGTGGAACTTCAGTGGTAGGTATTCAGAAGACGTGTCTTGAATATCTTCTTGTTATAGGGACTCTCTTGTATATTGTTGACGCATTATTCAAACATATTTAAGTAATCATCGAAAATAGTTTTTAAATGACAAGAGGGGACAAAGGCCTGGAATGGATCAAACCAAAAACAATTCGTAATTATTTAATATTGAGTGTTAAATAAAGATAAAGCACCTATCTAAGCAAAACCAGATTTCATTTGATGATTCGTCATTTTTATGTATGCAAACGTTTAATACCGTGACTGTGAGTACAAAGACTTACTTTCTACTAGGATGGCACATGATTCGTTTGTTATAACCTCAAGCGCGTTTCTGTTTCCTGATCAGTAAATCTTGGGAAGTATCACCTTTTGTCTTTAATATTAATCTATCTTATCTTTCTAGTATTATTATAAAAGGATAAAAGTAGTCTGCCTGCCTACATAGTGTAGGGGTAGTTTCTGGAACTATTGAATGAATAAGATTTTTTTTTCTGATAGAAATCTCACTATCCGTGAGTAGTTTATGCATACATTTTATCCCTGAAATGAAAAATTTATAGGTATTTACGTATAATGATAGGTTTTAGTAATTTATGTATACTATAGTATAGCAATAACTAGCTATCAATTCACATTTTCGTAAGTGTCATTGAATATTTATCTTTCAATGTCAAAACGATAACAATGTATAAATATTCATATCGCATCCTATTGATTCTTGTATCATTTTGCCATTCGATTATATCATCGTTTCGCTTCCTTGATTGCCACAAAATATTACAGATTTGTTGTAATGATGATAATGATTGTAATGATGATAAATTAATTACTAAACATACTTTTTTCCTAATCGTTTGTACAAAACGTATCCATTTACAAGCTTTGCATTTGATTATGTTCTATTAATTAGAGTTTTACTGATTGGTGCGCCAAAACCGATCCCCTGTAGGTATAGGTAGGTTAATATGTAAATATGCTCTCTCAGCCCAAGTCTTGGGTCTACCCGCTCTGATCGCTAAGTAAACAGATGTTGATATATTTATACGAAGGGAAAGGTTTCGGTTATCAGTTCAGAATAACACCTTTATTACTGATTATGAAACAGCCTTGTATTTTCGGTAGAATAAAATTTTATCTTCTTACCGTAGTACCCTCAAGTTTACCGGTGACATTGCTATTCGGTTCCAGTATTGGACGCACGTACTTATACGCATGTAGCGCGCGGTCTGCGCGGCCGCCGGCGCCGCCGCCGGTCACCTTGCGCGTCCCCGAGCTTCTCGGACGAATAGAGGTGGCATTCAGTTCCGCGTACCTACATTTATATGTCCTTAGTTACTTCGCTTCAACGGCGAAACGTCTATTTATGTTGTTTGTAGCTCTTCATATTGCAGACGCTTCCTGTGAATCACTATTCTTCTTCAAACTAATTTATAGAAACTCAGTATTTGACGAGCATGCTTTTAAGAATTGACTTATATAATCGATAAGATTTGTAAGTTCTTGCTAAATGACACCCACTTTTGACTTATGTTTTTGCGTTAAGGTCATACTATCGTAGTATTATTGAAACTTTCACTAAAGTTATGATAAAAATAATAAAAAACGTGGACGGCTTATCACGTTCACGTCACATGATACCGGCCGGCAAAATGACAATGACTGTTTCATGCTTATACGATTTGTCATTAAGCCTACATTCGCATGTTCCTTAGCCTAAAATTTCAAGGTAAGGAGCAACCTAGAGATTTCACAGTCTTTTGAAAGCCTTGCATTTATTATTTTAAATTATATCATTAATATCATTATACATCTATGATATGATACTAGACGAATATAGTTAAGCGTCTGGTCTAATCTATTGCAATCTACAATTACCAAGTTCTTCATATCTATGCCATTAACTATATGAACAGACTGTAAAATCACTAGTGAGCCTGAATTTTATGAGAATTTCCTCAATAATTTTGTTTATTGCTCATGGGTAATTGGCTTCGACATTGAGTAGTTATTGTTACATTTTGCATCGGCTTGCTAGACAGTGATGACGACTGGCCATAACCTTGGAAATGTCGCGTGTTTCATTATTCTACACACTACACATATTATCTACTTTAATGCCATTATTTATTTAAAGAAACGATGTACTATCAACGATATCAAGCCTTACATGACCGATGGTCCTTCCACTTTTGTCTGGTGGTAGGATTTTGCCCCAAAGTCTAGAATCGTATGCTAATTTGTCAGCTAACTAACATTAAAAAACTTTTGCTTGATTGATTTGTCCACGATCTATAAATGTAATAAAAGCTGTTCTCATGAAGTAAGATAAAATATGTTCTGCCTAAATATAATAATGTACATGGAAGTAGAAAATTAAGTTACTTGATACCAGCTTATCTAAGTGACATACCTAATGACCTTCAAAAATTGTACTCGGACACGGTCATCAAAATTTAAAAAATATTTCTTACAAAATTGTCATCTTCATACACTACCGTACTAGTTTTTTTTTGTAAAAAATCATACCTACTTTTAAGCATTTAACTTAATTTTTAAGTATTTAAGAGTGGCTCTCCTACACAGATAAACCTTATAAAGTTTCCGTGTTAGGATTATTGTAATGTAAGTAGGATTTTGTAAAATGATTTGAACAATAAATAAAAAAAAATAAAAAAAAGATATGATTTTTTTAAAAAGTATAAACATAACTACGCTTCGAATATAATTACGCGCTATTATGATGGTCGGACTGCTTTTTTGGGTATCGTACACCCCTGCTGCCCCATCAAATAAGCACAAGGACGGGTTCTGTTTTTTATATAACTATCACACTTAACTGCGCTCTGTGTTCTAGCTCAGGTTCGATTCACAGCGAAATCATTTAGGCTTCGATTTTGCAAAAAAATATACAAATTTTCTATATCAGAGATCATTTTAATATTTCTGTGAAGTTCCTTCTCACAATAACAAAGGTTCTCGTCTATTGAAAAGGAGAGTCGTTGTCATTACTATACGCACGCATTAGTGTAACCACAGGTAGTGTAACTGATAACGTAATAATAGGTACGTGTATAACTTAATGTGTGTTTTCTGATCACTTCAGTAATAATTTTTGGTTGGTAATTGTTTAAAACGTTAAAAGATATCGCCGCGCGCCCGTCATAGTTTGAGGTTGCGGTTGGACGTAAACATAAATTTATTATAAACACATCGTCTGTGTGAACAGTATCGCATTGTATGGTACTATTGACTTTAGTTCAAATAACATTTGTATGTGACATATCTATTGACTGCTCAACAACTCCACGTATGCGTTGTGCTAATGACATTTAACTAATAACTTATCTTAAACCGATTATATTTTTATTTTTTAATTATTTAGTTCTTGATAATTTTCATAAGATCAAACATAATGCTTTTGAAATGAATTCAAGTTTTTGTTAATATAATTGATTTTTTATTCTTAAGAAAAGTTTAAATTCAAAAAGGCTTGTTGAACTTACAAACAATGACAATAACAAGATATAATTACACTACTTAAAATTAAACTTATAAAAGACTATAAACTATAACTACTACTATCTACAAATAAAAAAAATGCCCCAA
This sequence comes from Eudonia mercurella, assembly GCA_963082485.1. Lineage (NCBI taxonomy): Eukaryota > Metazoa > Arthropoda > Insecta > Lepidoptera > Crambidae > Eudonia > Eudonia mercurella. The sequence goes on from OY720028.1 coordinate 9,284,418, forward strand.
ATCATCCCCATCAGGCAGAGTGCCCAGTAAGCTAGATGCTTATACGCTGGCCCAAGTAGCTGCTAGCTCTGGGGTTCCGGGTGGTTTCTACTAATTTTATAGAAATATCTTTAAAGAGTTTATTAGCACCCGGGCCCCATGGATCTAATATCTCTACCCCAAATGGCTCAAATATGAGATCCCCAGTCAGATTCTCATACTTTCGCCGTTTGCGGTTGTCTGCATGATTTGTAGCCGCGCCAGCGCTAACAGAAGTGCTTGGAATGTGGGACGGTGCAAGCGTATCGACAAGTAGCAAGAAGCATCCCATACCAGAGCCCGTACCACCCTCTAAGGAACTAAGGTCATGCCGTCCTTTCTTTTGCCGTCATCACGTGCCAGACCGGAGGGTTCGAGTACTGGTGGTACTCCAGCGGTGACAAGAGCCCGTCGAATGACGTCATTCAGGTTATGATGACGAGCAATGCGACCAGCACTTCTAGCACAGGACAGCCCGTGGTGACCGAGGCTGCCCACGGGCGCGCTGCAACGACATTGATGAAAGACGATGCTGGGGGCGCCAACACGCAGGGCAGTGGCAAGGCAAAAAGTACTGCGGTCCAGCAGAATACCCGTGTTAGGAATGGGTAACGCCTGCAACCAAAGACCTGACTCCCATTTCCCTACTTAGAGGGATATTCGGAATTTGGGCAAGCTGCACTACAGGCGGCCTTGACGTCGTCCAAGTGAGAAATCAGAGGGGAACACGATGTGTATTCCAGTATCTTGTTGATAAGTGGTTGAGTAGCATGGACCGAAGACAAGAACGCCGAAAGGGACACGTCAATAGTTTTACGGAAACCCAGGCCACCGAACCTGAGTGCTGCTCGGGTCCAAGAGCGGTCACTAAAGTTGATGTTCAAAATGTGCCATCAAAACTGTTGAGAAGGTCCGGAAACTTCCAGAGCTGACAACACCGCAAAACATACGTGAACTTTGGAACGAATAGAGAATAACGTAATAAAGTAAAAGCCATGTGACAGTTTATTTTAAAAAGGCGATCTAACGAAACACAAAAATTTTGTAAATTTGCAGTTTATAAAATCTGGGAGGGAATCGTCTAGAATGGGGACCCCAAGAGGCGAAGAGATCTTTTGTCGATCACATTAAGTTGAGGCGCCACTTCTCTGAAGCTAGAAATAATGGCGTCCCTATCCTATCCACGCAACTGTCCGACAGATAAAGCTCGCACTTACCGAAATAAAGCTCCAAGCCTATGGCTCGGAACTCGCGGGCTAGAGTTAAAAAATCTTAAAGGACAGTTGTCGCGTCACCTCCTAGGGTTCCATCATCCAGATACTAAACATATATTTCGTGTATTTCAACATAATAGGTTTTTTTTTATGAATTATATCTATTTTTTTTCAATAATAGTTTACCCAATGTTATCATAGTTTCACAACAATACAATGTGGTTAACAAAAAAATAAATAATAATTTATGAGTCTCATAACGTTATTGGCGTTTAATATAAAGGAGACAATGAGCTCGTTTTCTGTTAAACGTCTTAAATTTTACTAGTTAAAAAATAAACCAAATAATCTATTAGACTGTTTATTCAAAGGTTACATTGAACAGGGCTTTAAAGAAATATTTATTATCTATTTTACTTGAAGTTATAATACAATTATATTTATTTACAACATAATTAAAAAAAAAGGAAATAGAAATAAAAATATACACATAATTTTTACAAATAAAAAAGGGACTCCAAATCGCTGCCAAGCGGGAGAGTGCCCAGGACGCTGGCGGCGTTGCCTCTTTGAATGACCAAACTTAAACGTTGGCCAAAATACGCTGCTTTTTGTTTGTTTGTCCTTCTTTCATGTTAAACGGGTCAAAGAATCAACGCGATTATTTTTACACAGACTGTAACCTCTTATTATTTGGACAATTCCCTATGGACCAAATTTAAACCAAACGAAGCCGCGTGTGAAACCTACTATTTTAATATTCCACAAAACAATTGCACCCAGTCGAACACTTGCAGACAATGTTTACAGAAATTGTGTGATATCGTAGGACTGTTTGCCCGCAGTAAACAAGCCGTCCTTCACAGTTCAGCACAGTACAGTCGAGGACCCTATAATGTCGGGTCGTCCTCAGGGCGTCTGAGTCACTGCATGCAGCCGTCGTCGTAAAGAGGGCATTGCTCACTTGCTACCTCCCCCTTGAGCCGACCGATGCATCAATGAGCCACGATTAAAAAATAAAACCACTCATATGCGTATCAGGACGCTCATTGTTCTACACGTCCTTATTCTGATTCTATTGTCTCGCCAAGTGGCCGCCATTTTTATTATTGATTGCGAATTTATGGCAGCCCATGGTCTATTGTCAACCTTTTCAGGTCTGCTATAACCTTCAAGTGCTTTGTATTTGCCATAATGTGTATTTAAATAACTTGACAAGGATACATTTAAATTAATGTCAATAATTAACAGGCAGACGTGTAATGTCAAAATTAAACTTACTTATCATGCCCTAGTTCAAAGATTTTTTGATACCAGTTAACTAAGGGATCTTAAAAATTAAGTAGGTATACTGAAAGATCTTGAAATAATAAGTCATTGATTTTCATATTCGATACAAATTTAGCCAAATAGGGCAGACATCTAGACAAAGACATCGATGCTCCGTTGCACATTTGGAAGATGGAGATATAATTAATAATGCTACCCCAAAAATGTTGTGAAACGACGCCGCCGTGGAGACTTAAAAATAGAAGAGGATGCGAGCAGGTCGGGTGACATCTATAATAAGACCGCGGGAGACCGGTGATGTACTACGTAGATTGCTCAAGCTTTCACGGGTTGTTGACTTCGAAGTAAACTCATAATAACATATTTTATAAACGAATATTATAAAAAATAATAAACTTTAAATAAAAAATCGCAAAGTTTGAGTAAATTATATATTTGATTTATCCTCCTAACTTCATAACAAATTTCATTGTATTCACACGTTTACTACTAACAAAGAAATGAAATGAAAATAAATAATTTCAATGACACGGCGTATCGGCCTCAGCTTCAATGTCATTATGTAAAGTTTTGATGGTTGATTTTGTGAAATAAAAAGATTAGGTATTTTGACAATTATATTAAATTCGGTAAACAAACATACACAAACAACGTCTTAAAGGTTTATCCGTATCTTCACTTTAGTCTATTGAATTCCATAAGGTTACATTCAGTAAAAGATAAATGAAGGTTAAGCCAAATGAGATTTTCAAAACCCAATCGTAAAAGCACATTTTCAGTGATTTACTTTTTTTATTGCCTATGGTGGTGGTTCCTACCACGTGGGTGGTCCCAAATCACGCCCGCGCCGCCGCGCCGCCTCAACCCAATGTGAAGCGCAAAATAAACGAAATGCGACCATGCGCCTCTTTAACTCTTATCTCCAGCTGAAAATATTTTTCGAATATCTGTAACCCGGTTGTGTACCAAAGTACTAGACTTGTTGCGTGATAAGATGATTCATCTATTGTTAATCGTCATAGGAGCGGTATACAGCGTATACTGTAACCGAATGTAGGTCGGTCGGGCCGCTCCATTTGTCACAGTGGCAAATTGTTGATCGACCTCGGACGAGTAATTTCGAGCGATATCTTATCACAAATACCACTTGCACCATTAAAAGTTACGCCTACCAAATTATATGTTAACCATAACATGAACCTTTCCTTTGTGCTTTATCCGTTGAAATAAACACAATGAAAAACTTTGGAGATTTCACGCAGATTAACAAAACTTACGCACCGAAATCTACCGTCACTAAGTTATTTTATGTTGACTAGCTATTAAGTTGATCTGGTTAGAGTTAATAAAAGAATATTATAGAATATTATGAATCTGACAATAATCCCGAATGGCTGAGGCTATCACGGTGACGTTCTCCGTCATCGTAACCCGTTTCTGGGTCGCACCGATTAATTCACTTAGCCTACTTTTATTTTCTGTTGTGACAATTTTTTTTCATACTTGACATAATTATTATGCTCAAATACATTACGTTAATTATCAAGTGATTCATCGCTGTAATTACCCCGACCGTCTTTATGCCGAATGAGCTTTTCCTGAGGCTGATGTTAGACAAGCGTTTGTTCAATTTAGACATCTTGTAAATCGACCTTGGCGTCGCGTAATTTGTTTATGGTCCACCGTCTTCAATGTGCAACTGCCCTCGTCACACATCTTGCTCAATGCTATTTGAGCTTAGTCTCTAGATAATGACCGCCCGACATCATTTTATTGCTCTAAGATAACCTATAATTTGGAAACTTATGGCAAATAAATTCATTTGAATCGTGTTAAGTTCCAGTCATGTTGTAGCAAAAAAACATGAATTTGGATGATTCAGTTTTGTTATTTTTTCCGGTGTTTAGTACAGGCACTGAGTAATACAGTAACGCCGTGAAGTCTGTCCAGTAAATAAAACGGCTGTACCTAATTAGAAAATACTGCACGTGTATCGATTACTCTCGTTTACGTCTCTAACTGACTTAACACTGGATACTTACACAGTACTTACTTATACAGTATTTTGTTGTAAAATGAGGACATTTTAAGACAAAATACTGCGAGTGCAATGGCGTCACAATCTGAAAACCTTTGTTATCTATACTATTAATAACAAGGTAAAGTTTGTGACTTTGTTTGTTTGTTTGTTTGCGGAGGATAATCTCTGGAACAATTGGTCCAATTCCAAAAATTATTTCACTGATAGAATGCTTTATTCTTTGCGGGTAACATAGGCAATAATATTTTTTACAAGCAAGAGAGTTTCTTTTAAAAATCTCAAATCCACGTGTCGTCGAGTCGAAGTCGCGAGTAAATTGCGAGTTTATATGTCAGTTAAAATGAAACGCAGCATTTCGCGCTTGCAAGGTATAATGTACATTTACGATTTCATTTGGCAACGCTGAATACACCAACATGACAGTGGGCGTGAAATGTAAATCCGATTTCCCCTTCACGTGCAGGCACGAGCTGCGTTTGTCGTGAACACTCAGTTTATTGTTTCGAATTAACGTACGTCAATGTCGGAGGAAGGTAAGCAGCAAGGGCGTCAACGAGCTTATACAGTTGCATTGGAGATCAGTTAACTGAGAGCTTCCATGGCTTCTCGGTGTAGAGTTGCAGGATACGCTCGCCGAAGTGAATGTCCGGTGGCTATGGGCGAAGGGAGTGCGTGAAATCACCACACAACGAGCGCGCTCACCGTAAGCGGATGCAGTGTGGTGATGAAACTGACACAGATTCTAACGCGTATTTGGTAATCCAACTACAGCTCGTGAAAGTCTCGCAGGACGGCCATATCTCACGCATTGTACACGTCCCACTTTTAGAGATACTCTCGACATTTTGACGGCACCGAAACCCAAAAGCTAAATGATACTTAACTCTTCTTTCGTTGTGTCGTTATTGTTCGCGAACAGGCAGCTCTCGGTGCGCGCGTACCGGAGTAAATGTGTTAGTGTGTATTGTGTTCGCGTCCCAGTTTTGGGAAGCGAAACTGCAATCGTTGATTGGTGTATTACGAGGTTGCTACATTTTCGCCTTGCATTCAATTCCATGAGAAGAATTGCCTTTCGGCTAGTAGGTCACTCGGTAGCATAGTACCGATAATATACATTGATTTACTAATTCAGGATTTGTTTATGATAAAATTGAGTCCACAGGAAGAATATTTACTGAAAAATATTAGTTTCATATTTTGTAGTTACCTATGTAGAGTCGTGACTTTTTCGGTAGTGTTTAATTTTATAAATCACCTTCATTACACTTATAATCATAGACAATAGACATTAGTATTTATTTTAATGCATCTTGTAGGTTTTTTAAACCAACTTCTTCGAATAAAGATTTGCTTTACAAACTACTTGCATCCGATATTTTAATATCAATAAATATCCTTACAGTAGAAAATTCTCAAAATTCTGTAAATGTTCTTCAATGGTTTTTTAACCTTTTTATCGCATATAAAACAAACAACAAACAAAAACAGTAATTGCAAATTCAAGATAATTGTTTTGATTCTTTAGCGATTATGATGTAGTCAAATTAGATACAGTAGAACATCACTTTGTTATTGAAAGGCAATATTATTTTGTAAGTATTAGAAGAATTCCTTTTGAACAAACGCTCAACGCTCATTGAGCTCCTCTTGCAGCAAGTATACAAATAAGATAATAAGACAGCCAGTATTATAATGGAGTTATTTTTTTCTGGAGCTTCATTGTAAGGAGAGTATCTAGATCTACAAGTAGCGCTCGACGTTGTTTGTTATGAAAATTGCACTTTGCTCACTTTGAACGAGTTTTAACTTCACATTGTAGGTGGAATCGTGGTTTTGATTCTTACTTTGGAACAAAGTCTGTTTAAAGTTAAGTTGTTGGAGTACCCGTTACTTTTGAATTGTTTAACAGACGATTATTTTAAAGTAACTTCAACTATAGGTACCTACCTACCCCGACTTATGCAACTTATGCAAGTCAAGTATATACTATATACCTATATACAGAGAGATATTGGCTGCACTATAACTTTTTGATACGAAAGACTTGCATAAGTTCGGATTTGTTACCATTACCATTAGGCACAGCTGAAGAACGTTAACAGTACATAAGAATTTATGTGATGTTGTTTCATAATTTCCATATTTATGATGGCTGTCTGTTATCGCACGTTTGTGATGGATAAGAGCAAGCACTATGTGAAATATTACCCTGCAAATAATGGTTTTTGATCCACTCTACACTAAATGGCGAGGTTCACCATGTTTTTTTTTTTTACCCTTTTTCCTCCAACATTATCGGAGCTATTCTTTACTAATTCTCTTTCATGCCAGATCTATAATTTTTTCCTCTCGCACTTCCATTCTACATACTTCACATCCGTACATCATCTTTCATTCTATAGCAGTGGGTGTTCTGCTTTTTCTAAGCCTAGTCTTTTCTACATGTTTTTATTTTATATCTATAGGGTTCACCATGTTGTCGTAGGCCCGGATTGGATCAATGTTTGCCTTTTTCTTTTATTAATTGAATTGAAGTATCAGGCTCTCACAATATTGACGCTTAGCAACACAGGTCTATACAACCAACGCGTTGTTAACCCTCAGTGTTGGCTTAGTTATTGTGCCCTTATGGCCAGGAATTTTACTAGATCATTACCGTCGCTGACTAAACCCACTTTTTTAAATTAGGCTAATGTTATGATGTTGATCTTATTAACAGTCGCGGAATCGCCATGACCTATTTGACTCGCTGAAAATGAACTTTATTTCCTTCCCATAAAGTTGTAAACCTATGCAGCAAAAATATATGTATGCTAGGGCTGTCACCCCTCAGCTTTCTCGGATGTCTTATTGGGCGTTCAAAAATAGCGTCCAGTGTTTGGTCCTCTGTCCGGATTTTTAAAGTTTCGGTAACCAAACCGTAATCTTACAATAGATAGGTAGGTTTTAGACTGTTAAATTATATATTTAATTGCTAAGGTCAATTAAATTCTTCCAATCAATGTCCTAAAGCTCCAACTTCATCTACCAACGACGAAATCAAAACACAAACTTCGTCCTGGTCAATTGCTTCACAGATGTCAACCTTACATTATGCTGCCGTTTCTTAAGTGTTATATTTGTATTTTGGCAGGCTCGGGTCGGGCAGCGAGTGTGGCGGCGGAGGCTCGGGCGGCGGCGCGCCCGCTCCGCAGTCGGCGCGCGTGTCATCGAACGGCGCCGGCGGCATGGCGGTGAGCCGTGTGCCCAGCCCGCTGCACGACGGCAACACGCCCGTCGCGGAGAACTGGTGCTTTACACAGGTATGGTTTTGTGGCGATGTTGTTTTGTTTTGGTTTATACTGATTCCTTGGCTTCCTACGACCTGTAGAAAAGGAGCAGAAGAATGTGTCAAAGAGGCGGCAGACGTTAAAGCCGCCTCCAGCGATTATAAATCTCTAGGGCTGGCAAAAAATAATTTTCTTATGGCTTGAAACGTATTTTACACTTAGAGAGCAAGCATTTGCATCTCTCCGACCTAAAAGCTACTAGAAACTAAATGCAAGATCCTGGTGAACGAAGCAGCTAAAGAAAAGGAGAGAGACACAGACAGATAAATTAGTTACTAGTGACTATAAGTCCTAGGGCCTGGAAAGCGAAAGATTTAAAGACAGATGGTGACAGATATTTTAGTTACCAGTGACTATAAATACTAAGGCCTGGCGAGCGAAGGAGCTAAAGAGAGAAAAAGACACAGACAGATATTTAAATTCCCAGTGATTATAAATACAAAAGACTGGGGAGAGAACGATTTAAATAGAAATATTGACAGATATTTCAGTTACCAGTAACTATAAATACAAAGGCCTGGAAAACGAAAAAGCTATAATTGACTATAAATACAAGGGTTTGGCGAGATACGGAACTAATTAATATGGCCTAAATGCCCTCATTGGCCAATTTTCTTGCTATTGCTTGAATTGTATTGACTATTAGAGAGGGAAATCTATTTTATTATTTTTAATTTTTTTATTTAGTTGATTAGCACGCTTACAAACACCAATTACACTAATCAAGACACATATTAATGCAATTAATTAAAAGAGAATAATCACAAACATAAAAATAAAATTAAAAATTAAAAATATGAAAAAACAATTAAAAAATAACAATAGAGACCGACATCCAGGCTAAATGCCTGTTACCAGTTCCCAGTGACGATAATATGTGGCGCTGTGGTGCTTTTCCTCAAACATATCTGTCTTGATCAACGATGCATCTTTGTAAACATGTGCTTGATATCCCTGCCTTGGACAAAGGTAGTAGGAAGATCAATAACGCAGTACTTATAACTGATACACATTATACTTTTCCTAGAAGTTGTGTAGTGTCAATTCCAAAGCTAGTATTGATATGAAACATAACGCTTACAAACGTTTGAAAGAATACTTAGAACTGATAAGTCGCATCTAGTGAAGGTCTGCCTGCAAATAATAAAGGCACCAGATATACGCCATTTTGCAACAACTAGCCTTGGCATTTAAAATTAGGTCCTCCAAAAATATCAGAAAGGTAAAAAAGAAATGTCTATGTGGGCATCACGTCGAGAGATGTGTTTTCGTGCTCTTCATAAAAGTTGTTTAAATATTTTGTTTGAACAATCTTTTACATAACGCTTACGTCAACAAGTGGGCGTTACTGTTACTTGTAAAGATAATCTGGTTCTGTATTTTCCGTTCTATCTACCTAGTTTTGGCGCACTTTTATATTCATAATTTATACGGATGTAGCTTAATAGTATCCATTTATGTGTTGGCATGCGTTACAATATCAGTTCGATTACTTAGTGAAACTAGATTAAAAAGATGTGGATAGGCTATAGTCATGATTTAACATAATTTAGTGATTATTCACATAATCATTGATTGCCTAAAATAACAACTTTTTGATGAAGCTTAACAGATGCTTTGCTCTTCAAAAGGTTACACTCTCATTCCCAGCCTCAGATGTTCGGAGCGAACGATTCTTGCGGCTCATAAAACAGTGTCCACGGCCGGTGTCGTAAATAACAAAGTCATCAGATGTGGTACTGGGGACGATAAGTGGTTATCGGTGAACTTGAAACGCGAACTCAGATTGTGTTAACTTGTAAACCAACGAGGAAGTGTGGTTATACACACAACACATGCGCAGACGTCTGTATTGTGGAGGTGAATCGTGGCCGTGCGTCATGTCACGTCATTCATATCATATGGAGCTATAAAACTCCACAGATGGTTATTTTTTAATATAAATAATATAATAGGCATTATGACAATGAATAATTTATTAGAGATATATTCCTATCTAGAGATATATACCTTTCTAACAGTCGCCTGTAACACTTTTTACGAACTGGGAGTAACAAAGTTACTCCAACTTCATAAAGCTATGTCTGAAACCAATATCTGTTCAAACAATAAATATTATTTTTTCCTGTTGAATTGAAACAAAATTGATTCAGTTCTCCAACAGTCAACATTGGTTACATTGATGAAATCCATTCGTAGTTGGTTATGTCGTTTCTAGAGTCTTTCAATGTTTAGTTTAAATTACATGTTACTATGAAACGATAATGAACCAGCATTTTATATGTAAGTAGGTATGTGATACCTATTCTCTATTAAAACCGTAACAGAATAAGTAAATAGAGAATGACGATGTGACAATTAACATGTTTAATGTTACTATAGTTAAAGGTATGCAATTCTAAAGTTCGCTAGTGGTCATGTACGTGTATGTATGACTTTGTTTCGCATGTACATACGTATCACTACTATTATATATTTTTTGTTATATAAAGTAGATTACGTGCGCCAGCGATGCCCACGTCATACATTTAATTTTACTACATGCATCAGTTGGATGTTTCTACGTTCTTCAGGTGTTTCGTATATTATAATATTGATTAACAATGTTGGTTCTAAAAAGTCACTCTAGCCACAAGCACCAATGTTTAGTGGTCAGGACAATTGGGTCGACCGTTGGACGACTTAGCCAACGACCCGGTATTACCTTTTTTAATGCTTTTTGCCGAAAAATCTATTTAGTTCGCGAACGTTAACGGTATATTATTTCGCTCGGTGCACGCCGACGCTTTGGCATGTACCTATACTTATTAAGGTCTCGAGGTGTTTTTTTTATCAAATTTCGACGCGTTCTCTGATAATGGTTCGTATCGTAGACCGTTAATAACGGAACGTATACCTTCATGTTAGCTTAGACATAGGATTGCAAGTATTGTCGGTGTGTGACGCGTCCGCACGTTGTTGTGGCGATGGCGTAGTAGGAGAATACTTCCGCATCTATAACCGTGAATCTCGACGGTCGTAGCCGGAGCCAGCACGTGTCGTCACCGCCGCCCTGCCTGCCCCTACACGTGCCGCGATAACCACTCTTCATTACTTGGAAACGCGTCAACAATAAACCTCGCATGTTATCGTCTGCGTAATGCTCACTTCAAATTGAGTTACAATTTTCAGAAAAAAATTGTTGGGTTTAGTAGGTGAGAGGGGCTAGGTAGCGCAGCGGGTTGCGTTGAGATCTTGTTTGTTAAGCGACTTGAGCAATGCCGGATCACAGGATTGGTGACCAAATCCAAATTTAAATATCTCGATCTCCTCGGTGTCGGGAAGTACGTTAATCGTTGGGCTCTGTTATTGTCTTAAGATAGCTGTCGTTCAAGCTTATGACCCAATCTCTCCACGTGCTATTGTTGATGAGTGATGGCCCAGCGCGCAGATATGATGATGTTGAAGTGGGTTAAATCAAATCACTGTAACATTTACTGTCAATGCAGTCCTCACATTTTACTATAGCCAGATTATTGATGTCGATGATGTAAGTGTAGTTTACTAGAAAAATAATTGTTGCGGAGTCAACAAATTCATATTTGCTATTTCTTCTTGTATCATGAAAGGTTATACAGAAATGTTGGTTGCTTTTATCAAATTAACCTGTATGTTGAACAAGTTCTCCCCAATACAAGATCGAATATTAAAACAACAATCTCAGCAGTAGGGTTAACAACAGAAGCGATATACCTAGGTACTCTTAACTAAGTCGTATTATGCGCGAACATATCTCGCTAAAGCCGCGCACTCAAGTCAAGTCAGCACATTGAAATCGGCAAACGGACGTTATCTCGGCGTCCGCGAGCGGGGATGATGCGGGCGGCCTTGAATCGGGTCGGCGACCGGGCGAAGACCCCAGCAGCACCGCAAGCCCGGAGCCCGCAAGCGAAGCAACGGTCGGGGGCAACGACCGGCGACCACAGCGCGCTGCGACCATCTCCTGACCTTCGGCGCCCACCCTTACGCATCCACAGGCCCTAAAGGCCAGCGCAGACAGGAGAACTTTTCACCATCAACATTATACTGTCTTTCCATCTGGATCATAACATCAGGTGGAAAGGAAACAATTTGCCTACTTGAAGAAAAAAAACAGATATTTTTGAATAGGACGCGGGACTTATAAATCCGTCCTTAAGATGTCAAATTTGTGATGGACTGGTGCCTGAAATGCAAGTTTCAGAAATGAAACCCGTTGCTGCAGGTCTTAAGAAAGACTAAAGAAAGCTGACCTGCGAACTGCAGTACTCCTACTGCTAGTCACTTAGTCTTAGTCTTACCTTAGATAAGGTCACAAAAGCTGCTAAATGCAATATTAGAAGAATACCTACCAATAAAGACACTCATTTGTATGAGAGTAATTTTATTAACTGGATTCTTACCATGCTTTTTGTATATCCAATATTCAGGCACAGCTGCAAAGACAAAGACAACAAAACACATTGTAAAAATCCCGTTGATAATTACTTTAATGTAAATGACCATGATAATGTAACAAGTAATACTCATTTGTATGTTGATAAAACGACGTATTTAATTAAATGCGCAATATAATGTATAATTACTGATTTATAAAGTATAGAAACAGCAGAACCGGCACGTTACGGCACATCTCACAATCCTAACTAGCCTTACGTCATGCATGAGTGCTTTGTTTGGCGAACTGTATTTGCCATAAATAAGTCGTAAACGCGTGCCCGGGCTAAATGTTTGTTTTACTTGATACAGCTGTCAACGAGGCATTTAGTGACAAAACGCAAACGTATTGTTAGGAGCCCTAGTATAATAGGCCCGAGTTTGCAACTGGGTGGATTTATTGCTTTAGGACCATGCTGCCCGCCTGAAGGACGGCCGGTCGTCGTTATAAAAACTAAGAAACAGCTTAGGATACCATTCAGAGACATTTAAATGTGCTATTTATATATGATAATGTACTTTACTGATTTTATTGCTAAAGTAATTTACAATAAATGTCTTTTAAGATTAGAAATACCCATTAGTTAAGTGTAGTAATTCAATAGCTTTGAATAAAACTTATGATAATGAAATGAGATAACAAAAAGTGTTACTGCTTCCAAGAAATCTTATACAAAACTTTTCGGCTGGTCCAAATTGAGATTGTCGTCCAAGTAACTTGATTTATTTTATTTATCTAAGATGTTTTGGTTATTTTTATGTCATTACATTACTAACTTTGAATCTTCTCTTGTTACAGGTCAAAGTGGTGAAATTCAGTTACATGTGGACAATAAATAATTTTAGTTTCTGTAGAGAAGAAATGGGTGAAGTGTTAAAATCATCGACTTTCTCAGCCGGTGCTAGTGATAAATTAAAATGGTGTCTGCGCGTTAATCCTAAAGGACTCGATGAGGAGAGCAAAGACTATTTATCGTTATATCTATTATTAGTGTCATGTAATAAATCAGAAGTGCGCGCAAAGTTCAAATTCTCAATATTGAACGCGAAAAGAGAAGAGACAAAAGCGATGGAGTCGCAGCGAGCGTACAGATTTGTACAAGGCAAGGATTGGGGGTTCAAAAAGTTTATAAGAAGGTGAGTATTTGTTCATTCTAAAAATCGGTCAAACATTTATAACTTGCTAACAACGAAAGTTGAATATCGGCAAAAACAACATGACCTATTCCCCTAAGCGAGCACATAAAAATGTTACTAAAATTGATTAAGTACGCATAATATCAGTAACCGAGTATCTAAGTTTAATGTAGTTTTCGTATAGTAAAGGATAACATTTTTATTTAACTACTACTATATAAACTCGTTCGTGATCCATTCTTTTGACAGTGAAATTTGGAAAACGTACTTTTAAACCCTGATTGAAGTAAAATAGGGCCAAACCCCTGTTAGTTACAAACGTAGGGTACAAACGTACCCTTCGTTTGATAATAACATGTGGGTTGACTCTTAGGGTAGTATTAATACCAGTCTCCTGCTTTAATGTTATAGTTATGGATGAAGTCACATGTTTTACAGAGCTATAAAATTGTCTAGCCGATAATGATGAGCATAATCTTAATGGATATGAGTTTAGCTGTTACCAATTGATTTGACTATCAGCGACCTAAATAAGCATAAGGTTTATTAATAGATCTGTCGCCAAACTGAATTATCAAATTATACAAAATCACCGGGTAACGTATCAGTAATCGAATAATGAGTTTAATTTTGATCGTAAATGGTGTTTATCCTCATAATTCTGAATACCGTTATGTAAAATATAGAACCCAAACATATTTTTAGTGTTTTCCTTTGATTCTTTATGAGCGATGGAGTTTCACCCGAGTTTATTCCGTAATACCTACCTAACTCGTGTTACAAGACTACAATTAAAACTCAATCTTCCGTACAATTCTTAGTTTATAATATTAATTCAATTCAATTCAATTCAAACATTTATTTCAGACATAATAGTCCATACCTCAGCGTAGTAATAAAATATTATAAAATTACAAATAAAATTAATACTACTTGAAATATTTATTAATATTATGGAAAAGCAATATTTGTCATAATCACATTTATTTTATTTAGTTGCAAGACGAAAATGCCTCTTAAAATTTTTGGTTGAAGGTCTTTGGTAATACAATCGAAAAACAAAGCAACATTTTAAATTGGTTACAGACATTATTTTAATTACTGAATAAATTAAAATATACTTATAGTTTTGGCGACACGCCCGTAACAAAATTTTGTGAAATAATAATTATATGTTAGAGTGTGATGGATTTATTTGGTGACAAATCTACTATTCTGGTATCAAATCCATTCTATTAGGTCAGGCCTTTTATTTTAAGAACAGGTTTTTATTTTAGGGATGGGAAATGATGGACCCATTTTTAGTTTTGATACAATTTGACATTTATTTAGCCCTAAAGACACTTGATGGATAAAACATAATTATTTACTGGAGACAGAGTTATATGTCGAGACTCGGGAGATATACAAATGACAGGAAATGAAGTTTACAATCCTTATCTAGGATTAATGATAATAGTTATAGGTTTTGGTTGCCTAGTGTGAGTTTCATTCGCCATTCAATCACGTTAACAAAAACTATAATTGTATGGCAAAATTCCAACTATCCTCATTTTCATCAGTAGGCGCTGTTTCAATGTCATACAAATTCTCGTTTTCGTTAACGTGATTCGTAACGTTCATTAGCCATTCGTAATGAAACTCGCACTAGGCACAGTTACTTATATCTAGGTAATTGTGTAAAATGTTGTTATTTACTAAGATCGCTATTCGTCGTGAATTTTTAATATTAGCTAGGTACGATGTGCCAACATGAGCTTTACTAAACGCTAACTCGACAAAGGCAAATAGGTACACAAGATCTATAACAGCCGTCTCAGTTTACCTAACGATTGCCTTTGAGCTAAATCCGCTCCTATTTAACAAATGACTGACGGAACCTTGAGTCCGTTCCTATATAACGCAGAAGGTTATGATAACACCAAGAATGTATCTTTCCGTTTAACAGTGCCACAGGGGCGACAGATGTTTGTTGTTAGCTGTCCCTATACTAAGACATCAAAGACTCGGGACTAGTAAACTGAAAGTAAAAAATATATGTTCGGGTATGCTCACTCTCAGATCTTTGCAAACAGTGATATACGTCTACCACCTGTATTTTCCACAACCATTCCAATTAATGAAGTCTGCACTCTGCAGTGACTGAGGAATTGGAGGAGATGCTATGATACCAACCGAAGCATGTTTAAATGTCACTTTTTCATGTTGGCACATCCATTCGACAACGATACCTCGGGATAGCATTACTGCAATATTTGTTATTTACCTTGGAATTATAAATAGACAGCGCTGTAGGAGGAAGCTCTGAAGAATGACAGATGTTTGTTTACCTTAATTATTTCCTATGTAATAAAAAGTGATTTAATTTATTTAACCATGAACATATTCATAGTAGTTATTATTAACTACGATTCAGTTATTGTTTAAGATCTACATCTTTAGACATATTATATCTCTATCATGATATTTTTTGTATTATCGTAATCTTAGAGATACCTCTGTTATGATAAGAATGACAGGTAACCTTCGAAATTGCAATCTACTAAACAGGACAAAAATAAAAAAATATTTAGATATATGTAGCAATTTGATCCATTGAGCTAGGTCTTTATAATATAATGCGGGTTGGTGGGTGTTAACGACTGTCATCTTATGGTATCTACAGAGGGACCAACGAGCTCCCTTTATACGGAAAAGCATGAGCTATTTTGAATTAGCCACCCATCAGTTACCCTGCCTTGCAAAAAGTGCTTATCTATGCGCGACGGTTACCTAAACGCGATAGCCAATAAGATTAATAAACAGTTATAATATTAGTTAATATAAAATTATCATAATTTATAAATTTTAATACATGGGTTCTTGGGGAAAGTTGTGCAGTTGCTATTTCGGTATGAACAAAACATTTAAAGGAAAATCGCCCATATATTATTAAGCTTACATTATTGAATTTTAAAATTTTAAACATGACACAATATGTATTTATACCAGATAATTGTACCTTACCGTAATTTCGAATGCAGTTTCTTATTTGCAAATGTCGAGATGCAGACAAAAGATTTCAAAACTGCATAAATTTGGACACCACATAGGTATCAACAACCCATATAGGTAATTTGCACTGAACACATTGAAAACACGACTCCTTCTCTTTGCTTTCAGAGATTTCTTATTAGACGAGGCGAACGGTCTATTACCGGACGACAAGCTGACGATATTCTGTGAAGTGTCAGTGGTCGCGGACAGCATCAACATCAGTGGTCAGAGCAATGTGATGCAGTTCAAAGTGCCAGAATGCAGACTGTCCGACGATTTGGGAGCGCTGTTCGACAATGAGAGGTTCTCTGATGTCACGCTGGCGGTGGGAGGCAGGGAGTTCCAGGCGCATAAAGCTATATTAGCAGGTTAGTTACACTTTTAAGCCTTTAGGAGTACTATTATGTGTTATGTGCTTCAGGGAACTTACCATGAACACATAAAGCAGTATTGTAGCAGTGTTGCGGTTGTGAAAACAAGACGCGTGTAGCGGCGTGTACATTAGAGACTCGTTTTCACAACTGCAATAACATTGCTGCTTTACTATAAATTACTGAGATTTAAATAGTCGCAATGACTATTAACTAACTCAAAATTATAAATTGAGTGCCTGTTACCTAATTAAAAGAAAATTTCTGCTTCACAAAACTACAAAGATTAAAACAGAGTAGATATCTTCTAGTACGAGTTTTTTATTCACCATTCGAAAGCGTGAATTTGTACAGCATTGAAGGCGTGGTCACAAACTAGGAGAGTTATTTTTTCCATACGAAATCTCGTTATCGGTAACATGCTCGATCAGAAGAGTTTTTCTTTTACCTAATTAATAGTTTTGAATTGGTATTAATCGGTCAATGGTCATTCCGACTGTTGGAATCTCAGTTAGGTTTGATATTTATGTATCTAACACACAACAGTATAATGTTTATATATTCCTATTTTAAAATGAATTCGTACCTTTTCCATAAATAAAACTCATTTGTGGCTTCTCAAGTAGCTATGATTATATTGATATATCCTTAAAACTGTCAATAAAAAATACATATTCACATATTATAATAACGCCTAGAACATATTGATTTTTTAAAGTGGGATGAAAAGTGTTTAATTAACAGTAACATACTGGACGGGAGTTTATCCGTTTGGTCTAAAATAAAGTTTCTCACGTGTCGTCTCATCCGAATAACTTAAAATAATATAATATGACCATATTGTATTGTAGTATTTGCTTTGTTTGCCTTTGTATCCATTAAAATGATTCTAAAGACTTCACAGACCGTTACTTTATTGCATTCTATTCGTATCACAGGGACTGCGTTACTAAAGTTTATCACTAAATCATACTGTTTTTAATACCGATATTGATATGGTGTAAGCTTGATACCTTATCACATTCCTATACCTACCATTATTTAAATTAGCTTTTTTTAATAATCGCACGTAACAGATAACACACAATATTGTACGGAAATCCCAATATTTAGTTTTCCTCATGTGGTTTGGATTAAACTGAAGGTTACCATAGTTGTTTATTTAGCAGTTTCAACAAGTATTACAAATATAACCTCACGCAGTGTGAAACGTAAAAGGCAGTAATTGTTAGAACATATTTTTTTAAGTTTTTTCGTAGTTTTTTCTGGTTTGAATTTTCATACTGTATAAATGCAGATTAAATTGTTAGCAGGATCGTATTATATTCACTAACATATTTTTATCGTATCGTAATGATGTATTTATAAATGAAAAGAAAAATCGTTTTTCAAGAGTATATTTTAATAATCTCTACTTAATTAAGTAATGTGCGTAATGATATGTATTTGATGTGGGGACTTTCTCTTGGGAATCTGGTACCTTGATCTTGATATTATTAGGTAGGGGGAATGCGTGTGCTGAAAGAGCATTTACATCTTTTGGTAGTGCGATAAAGAAAAGATCTACCAAAAATATGATAAGTGGGCCATATTAGTGCCCCTAGTTTAAAGTACCTTTTAATAATAATTATGCCATCAAAAACAAACTTGTAAAAAAAACCAAGTCTCGCAACTCAGTTCTTCTACCGTAAAAAGTTGTGAGATCCATGTAATACCAAGTCGGTTAATTTATGCAGTCCCTACTTAAGGGACCTTCTGTCTTAGGTAATTACGTAATTAGCTAACCTAACAACATCCTAAAGTGACCATATAACAAAAATCAAAAAAATCAAAAATCAAAAATGTTTATTCAGTAACAATTTTACAATTAATTACCAGCGCATAGAGGTGGGGGACCTATTTTAAGTATTAATAAATACTATATCAATATTAAAAATCTTTCATGTTTTAAATAAATAGATTGACTTTAATTGCCTTTAATTGCCATCGCATGAAAACACAATGTATTTCACAAGTAATACATATATTATATTAAATTAGATTGTTTAGTTTAGTAGTTGGTTACCGAAAATTCAGGCTTCTAGTTTTATCCACAACGAAGTTATAGGGGGTCGAAAATGGCGTGAACTGTTTCGAGAAAAGAAAGTACGGCCGTGCCGCTTTTTTGCTTGACTTGGCGGTGTCACTGCTATGCCCCCAGACAATAAAAAATATAACAGTTTTACCTCCCCCCCACTAGACTGAACCTGACCTGTTGGAGACAGCATGTACGATTTTTTATACTGTGTATCAATATACTTTTAATTTATTTTTATTTTCTTATTTTTTCCAGCGCGGAGTCCCGTCTTCGCGGCGATGTTCGAACACGAAATGGAGGAGCGGAAAAGAAATCGCGTGGACATCACCGACGTGGACCACGAGGTGCTGCGCGAGATGCTGCGTTTCATCTACACGGGCCGCGCGCCCAATCTAGACAAGATGGCCGACGACCTATTAGCAGCCGCTGACAAGGTTGGTCTCATTTCAATCAATACGCTATACGTACAGCCAACGGTTAATTTTTAAATTTAATTTTCGACAGTGGCTTAAAAACCATTTTGAATAAGGATCTTAATTAATTCGTAGGCATACTAAAATTTCAGTGACAAATTGCTAGTAGCTACAGTAAACATTAAAAGCGGATGATTAAAACTAAAAAACTAATATAAAAAATTTCTTAACTGCGACCAGCAAAAATTCACGTACTTACTTTGATATTTTTTTTGCCAGTATTGCAAAGTATAGGTACTATGGTACACCGTTATCTAGTAATTAATATTAATTGATTTCGTGTATTCATACTTTCTGTTGTTTGTACCTACTTACCGATTTGTCATTGAATTTTTTTATGTCCCCTCATTGAAAATGGCTGAAGAAAACTTGAATGTAAAAATAAATAATAATATAAATATTAATGTAGTAGGTAGTAGTATTAATCTATCTCAGTAACTGAGATTTAAGAATTGAGATCATGACATTAATATTTATATTATTACTAGCTGACCGGCGGACTTCGTACCGCTTTGACAGTTTCCATGACAACAAAACAAACAAATCATTCGACCGCTTAAGTAAACCCGTATCCCATGATGGACCCCTATAGCAGCGCCACCTACCGGGTCCAATTTAAATCTAAACCATTTTCGAACCATTCATTCTCTCCACCTGAACACACAGAAAATTTCAGCCAAATCGGTCCAGCCGTTTAGAAGAAGTTCAATAACATACACACGCATAAAAGATTTTTATATAAAAAGATTATGTTATTGTATTAGATTTCAGTCAAAGTAATTTTAAATGTATTAACCTTGAGTCTATTTGGTATAACGAATTTGTGTTCTAAATTATAGAAAGATTAAATGTATTACTTGGTCAATTATTATTTAATTTAATTATTATTAATTATTTAAAATGAATTATCTAATTATTTTTGGGAGGCCTTTGACCTACAGTGGGACACTACAAGCTTATAATAATTTAATGTAAATGTCAAGTAAAAAACTTATTTGCGTATAAACGTCTGAATCTGAGCAACGATTAATGCTGTATATAAATTCCAATATTAAGAAAATTTTACATATAAGTTCTTGCCAAGTAGTCTTTAAAATATTAAGTACACAATAGCGTACTAAACTGGTCACCTGCTAATCATAATCTCATTCATTATGAATACATGACATAGTAATGTATGGGCGACACCATAATTTGTAGCTTCCTCACAACAACGTGACTATTGATTGAATTGCAAATAAACTAGCATGTATGTAATAATTAGTTATGTTTCTAACAATTGTAAATTAGTTAGAACTACTGCTTCGTTTACTATTAATATTGTTATACAGACAGCCAGTTAACTTAACCTCTTTTCCTGTTTTTAAATGGGTATATTTACTGTGCTGATACCACTTTATGAGGCAGCCAGTTTCAGATTTCAACCACTTAGCTACCAAAAGAAGTTTTTATGCAGGTTATATTCTGATGCGTCCTTTGACAGCTTAAGGGGGTGCAGCGCGGACGCAAAACTGCGAGTTTCAAGTTTCTTTATGATAGCGAGCAAGCGGCGCGTGGCAGTGGTGTGACAACGGCGCACGACAGGAATACGCACGCACACTAATATCTGTATCTGTCTAATATTTATGCCACGAGCTTTAAATGCAATACGAGTAATTTGACTTAAGAGTGATTCTATTCTTCTTACAGTACAGTGTAAAGGGTAAAAAAGAAAATCACTGTTGCTACAGTTCAACTCTTCAACATTGGCAATAATTACACAACCATAGATATAAAACGGTTTCTCTAAAAGAAAACTTTATTGATAACCAAAAAAATTTAGGGGGTTCAGCGCGGACGTAAAACTGCGAGTTTCAAGTTTCTTTATGATAGTGAGCGAGCGGTGTGATAACGGCGCACGACTACGAACACGCACGCACACTAATATCTGTACAGAGTAGGCTGGTGATCTAATTAGAGCAATGTTTACTTTCGTAAAATCATAGGCGTTTGGGTAAAAAAAATTAAAAGTCTTAATATTTTCATAATCTTATTTTTTTATTGAAAAATAAGACAACAGTGGCCTGCGGAATAACAATACAAACATTTTGATGTCGGATCATTGTTTCATTTGTGCTATATTTACAAAGTTTCTGAAGAAATAAGTTTTTAGATATCATTACTTTTACGTATTGTTTATGCAGTTTCTAGGTACTTGTTTCAAATTCCAAGACAACCATGGCCTTGTGAAAGGACCAAGCTAACCTACACTAGTCCTTTTAATGTATATGACCTATTCAGCGCCTAGCACCAGTAACTTAAAACACGTAAATTTTCGAAATTTCGCGCGGCACCCCCTTAAGATGTTTATGATTACACAAGCGCAAGCCCACAGCGATCCGTGACACTTGCCACAAAGTGTAAATGTTAATATTGAACTGAATCTACATATTTAAGGAAAATGTAGGACAAGGCGCTGTTATACTTGCTCAGTAGTGTGTTACATTGTGAAGGATTACAATATATAAAATAAACATTATTATTTATCGAGAGCGTAATGTTGATTTGCGGGCTACGTAAACATTTATCTGCGTGCCATTACAATTTATTTTATTTATTTGGTTCAACGCCAATTGTAGACATTTAAACAAAAACAGCAAAATTAATAACCACTTAAATTTAATAACAATAATTAATTGACACACTTGCAATTGTTAAAGGGCAACCCATAATATACGAATGGAAATAAAAACATGTATTGAATTGTCAAAAAATACGACAATAATAATAGTTTTTTCTAAATAACAAATGAGAATTGAAAAATACACACTTGATAGATAGAAGTACATAAACATGTAAACTTCCTCAATAGTTGGAGTCCAGGAAAGGCGAGCATCTGGAAATTGATGAGGCTAATTTGCCCGAAGATTCAGAGTAAAGGTCTATTTGATCGCATGAACCTTTGTGGGCTTGCAAAATTATGCATGAGGATAGTTTGCTTCTAGAACCGCTCTTGTTTATTTATTTAATTATTTATTTATTTATTTATTTATCTGTGTTTACTGTGGACTTACAGTTGTGATCAAAACGTAATAAAAATATCTTCAATAACTCAATATGTCTTCCAATAATGTAAACAAAGTGGTATTATCTACATTTAATCGATGTTGTTTCTCATCCATTATAGTTGATCATTAAAATAAATAACTTATTAGGTAGTTAATTAAAATTATGTTCAATGATACCTTCATTCATCATCATGGATCAAAATCATCATTGCATCTATAAAAGAAATAACTTTGTTACTTAAAAGTTAATGAGTTAAGGTCGTTTCTAAACGTCTTTATTATTCTGAAAGATAATAAAATATATCAATATAACCAATTTCAGGGGATTTATATTAAACCTGTTACTAATCAACATGTAGGATTATAATCAGGCGATCCTGTATTTCCAATTTGTTACTCCAATATCTCTTATGATTTTTCTAAGAAAGAAGTATTTAATAATCATTGTTTCCTCTTTTAATTTTCAGTACGCACTAGACCGGTTAAAAGTTATGTGCGAGGAGGCGCTATGCCTCAGTTTATCTGTGGAGACGGCGGCGGACACGCTCATACTGGCCGACCTGCACTCCGCGGACCAACTCAAGGCGCAGACCATCGACTTCATTAACACGTCAGTACTTTTGTTCCGTATACACGCTTGTTATATGTGGTTTTTGTTTTGTTGTAGTCTTACAAGTATCAGATGTGTAGACTACTACAAACTATCAAATTTCCTCAATAGACTATCTATAGACTAGTAGACTAATAGACTTTTAAGGCATATGGTTTAACATTTATTAAGGCGAAGGCGCACACTAGCGCCACCAATTGATAATTTGACAATTACTAACGGACCGGATCTTTTTTTAAACATTGCGTACCGTCCGACAACAGGAAAGCATCCATAGTATTTATTTAATAATTGTGCACTACTTTTTGTTGCGTGGTTTATTCACAAAACGGGCTATCGCATTTATTCACAAACAATGGCCACTGTTGGTGTTAGCGAATGAATACAAAAACAAACCTAAAAGTAGTGCACAATTATTAAATAATAGATGTTTGCCTAGTGTCGGAAGGTCCGCAATGTTTGAAAAAAAATCCAGTTTAGCAGTTATCAAATTAAATCCATTAGCGGCGCTAGTGTGCCTTACCCTTCGCCTTAAAGAAATTTGACAGTTTTGGATAGGTTAATATACAGGCGTCTGTACTTGTTAATTTGCCGAAAATGTCAAGTTTATAAAAGGTTACATTAGCAAGTTGTCAAAATTAAAATAATGTTCGTTTTGTGAGCACATCATTGTCGAATCGGTATAATTAGTTACGATACGTTCTATACACCTAAAACGTGAGAAGCATGCTCGCTTGCGCCCTGAAAGAAAATCATGATTTGTGATTAAACTCTCAAATCTTTTTTTTTATGGTACTGAGTCTGCAGACAAGTTTACGGCCCGCCGGATGGGAAGCAGCCACCGCAGCCCATGGACGCTTGTGACACCGAGGGTATTACGCGCACTTTGCCGACCCCGAAGCTTCAGTTCTTATGCTTCTAAGCTTTGTAATTTCACTTCAAACCGGAACACAGTAATGTAAAACAATGCTGTTTGACGACAGAAATAGGTTTTAGTAGCCAGCCACAGCACCAGGCAAATTGTTTATTTTAATGCTACGTTTAATATTCACATACTTTCTATGTAAAACTAAAACGGCGTATATTTTAGTATTTCCCTTCATACCTTTCCAGGAGCCACGCGACGGACGTGATGGACACCGCCGGCTGGAAGAACATGATCTCGTCGCACCCCCACCTCATAGCGGAGGCGTTCCGCGCGCTCGCCACGCAGCAGCAGCAGATCCCGCCAATCGGGCCGCCGCGCAAGCGGGTCAAGCAGGCCTAGGCCGCCGCCGCCGCGCCCGCGCCCGCGCTGCCCACACCCTCCCCGCCCTCCCCGCCCGGCCCGCTAGCCTGAGCGAGGCAAGCGCTACGGGCGCGCGCACTCGCTACGGGCTAGCTACGGACGGGCTCGCTCGCTACGGGCAAGCTACGGAATCGCACTCTCGACACGGGCAAGATGTACGGATGCGTACGCACTGTTGCTAACGCGATGTGGGCGTGCTTGTTGTAGCTTGTTGAAGCAGTCTAGTACGTGCTACGGTACGCACACATGCTACACTCAAAGGCTAAGGACGAGTACGCACTTATGCAAACGCAATGTCATGCGACTATCATGACTGGTCTGCTACGCACTGCAGGCTACGGTACGCACGCGGCAGCTGATCAACACTATAAAAGGGCTGGCGGGATCTACCAAAGCTGCACTCTGCACGTAGGCGGCAGGCGAACACAAGCTCGCGAACCCACGTGAACTCACTTATTATAGTGGCGTGGACGCGACTTTCAGCAAGTTACGAGTGTCGCACGCCCGCTACCCATTTTGGAAAGATCGCACTGTTTCTAACTCTAATGGGAACCTGCAAATTGTGTGTACGCGACTATTGCAATTCGGGCCAAGAATTCTGTTCCGAAATGTCTCCAGGCGGTGTGCGATTTACTTCAAATTGGGCTGTGAACGCGAGTGTACTGTTGAGAAAAGAATCCATGAAACCTGGTGCCTTTGCGGCTCTGCCGAAAAACTGGTCTTATTACACCTACACCATCGTGGCTCCTTCAGCTTAGCCCATGTACCAAAGACACGCATCCCTGCTGGATACTTCATGTATACCTGATAGCGAGCTGGAGTGGACTACTAGACCTGATGGCATCCTGGTGGCTGAAGTTAACTGTTGAAATGCAGCTGTTCTGTCGTAGCAGTAGGAGTTCTAAAAGTCACTGAAGTCATGATATACAGAGCCTTATTTCAAGTTATCACAACTAAAATCATGATACGCATGAATATGTTCTGCTGGAACAGTGTTGTGATTCTAAAGTCCTCTGCGATGGTAGATACGCGTTGCCCCGAGTGCGTGAACCGGACCCTTACCTCGCTCTAAGAGTGTACGTACAAAGTCAAAGAAATTTCATATCATTTCATCAAACCGTTGACGTCACGTGATTAAGTAGAATTTATTCATAAAACTTTCGTCGCTCCACAATTAATAATGATTTATCGTACTAAATACTAACCGTTGTTCTGTTCGAAATGTTGATTTTTTTTTCTGTATTCAATTTAAAGGCGTTACGTGTACTGAGTTGTGAAGTTTGTTGGGTGTGCCGAGTGGCCGAGTTGCCCAGTGCCGAGTTGTGAGCTAGTGGCTGCAGTGTCGCGGCGGGCGTATTAGTCAGCGGCGGGCGCCGCTTCGTTCACTATGATTGATCTCAAGACGATATTCGATCCTAATAATTGTTTCGCGGTCGTTTAGTGTAACCGCTTTTAAAGTTAATGTGTATGAGTAATGTGTACGATGAGACGCTGGGACGCTTTTTGCGCGTTGTAGTTTCGGATGTAGGCTTGGATTCTAAATATATTATATGTATGTCAACGCTGTGGCCGTTGTCTGTCTCGCAGTTATGTTTATGTACATTATATTATTGAGTTATATAAAACAGTTCGCGTGAAACGAGTCGTCGGTGTCATTGAAGTTGGTCATGTAAAGGTTAATTCGAACGGAAAAATAGTGATTATTTAATTTTTTTATTATGTTACTGCAGGGAGCAGTTACATATTCGCATATTGAAAAAAAAAACGGTGTTTCTTGTTCCCATAGAAATTGGTCAGTTACATTGTACGAAGATAACTTGTTAGGAGTTTAAAAGTAGCACTTTTGAACATAATGTATTTTGAAGTAGTATGGTAATTGAATGCAATAAATCTGTGTAAAGTTTGTATCGCAGTTTTGTATAGAATGAATTCGACCTATATAACGATTTGTCCTACACAGCTCAGTATGAATAAGTTTCAGCGTTTGTTGTGTACAAAACTGTGGTACATTTAGAAGATGTAGGTGACTCGAGTGATTGTAATAAGTCTATTGAACTTGTTGGTATTGTATATAGATGAGCTACGATCCCACCATAAAATATTTCTAAGTACTAATGTAAGTGGTATCACAGTTGACACCATTCGATTTTATTGTATTTTTAGAATGTAATTCCAATGGCATATTGTGATTTTCTTATAAATTTCCATAGTTTAAACTCACATGCTTTCTGTTTTGTTATTGTATGTAGGTCACCTCAGTTATTTAAAATTGAAATGTATTGTTGTTGATTTCGCTTTATCAATTTGTACATTGCGTGTCACGTATGTCGATTTTATTCGCCCTTCATTTTTGCTCACTTTCTATCTGTCTTCAACTTCTTGTTTGGAGTTCGATATTGACGTATTTCACTATTATTTTTCTATTTAAGTATTACTTCTATTACGATCCTTGAAAAGAAATGAGGGAGCATAAACACTTCCCTGTTTTACTGAAGTACGTATATGAATGATGTTTTATTGATATCCATTTGTAGAGGTATTTATCAATAAATACCAGATGTTAATTAATGTACTGTGGCCAATAAATAATATTTAATACCATTTTATACCCACTTCCCTTTTACATAGATGGCAACTGTTTTTGTGTAATAATATTAATGTTACAAAACAATTGTCAAAATAACTGTGATTTTCGAAATTGTCAGTAAGTTGAGCAAATAAATGAAATGATGTATTATAAACATTTTTATTTCCCTTCAAAATCACTATTTTACAACAAAGTATTGTGGTAAACACAAACTGGAAATCTTTAAAATACTGCCCGACCTGGGAATTGAAACCTTCGGATATTTCAGCACTTTGCCACTAAGTGTTGGTAATTATTGTCCGTGGATTTTCAGCAACTGCTTTAGAGAGAAAAATAAAATAAGTTACGTACGACCATGCCGCGGTGCCGTGTATGCGTTGACCACGCGTCTTCCACGCGTTGATTGCCGCTGTTCTTTACCGCGTGAAAATTGAACCATTTTGTCGATTATCTGATTGATCCGCGTATAATAATAATAATATATAATGTCCCAATCCAATACTGCCGTCTATAAGCTTGAAAGCCCGCTAAATGATACTTGGCAATTTTTCACTTTTTACTTCCATAGTACTTTTAAAAAAATCTCTATTGATCTGTCTAATTCTATCTTTCACCGCTTACAAGATTTTTTTTAAACAGCTAAATACAAAAAATATACACTTTACATCGCTTAAAGGTGGCTAAAAAGCTCTTAGATTAGAAGGCAGCTAAAGTACTTTTACGTTTGGATCGATTACACATTTTTACTCTCCATGCTAAGCTACAAAACAGTTATTAGTTTGCAATTAACTACAAGGCAGTAAAAGTATTTTAGCGGCTTTTTAGCTTGGTTACGTTGGAGTATAACACCTTGCATAGACTTAACTAAAAGGCGGCGGTTATACGCTCCTACCTATATAAGAAGCAATTAAAATCATTTAGCGGCCTTTAAGCGTTGTATTGTTACTACTTTTACAATGGAAAAACTATTATAGAAAGCCATGTTAGTTAGTATGTAATATAAAATAAATAAAAAAATCTACGTCTAGCATAACAAAAAAGCCGTTAAATAGCAATACATCGCTAAAAAGCGGCAAACTACACAAGCCCCCGCACCCCTCATAGAGATTTTTTCCCTAGTTGAGGGGACACGCCTGGGCACGGACGGGCGAGGCGGCAGTTTAGTTACGTAGTAACTATAAACTAATCTGTGGTTTAGTGCGAACCAAAATATCAATGAGGGAGGATATAGAGAAAACTGAAGAGCAAAGTTCCTCCTAGATATTCTACAGTACCGATTTGTGTTTTTGTACGGTTAAATGCCGAACTTTACAAAGTCAATAGTCGATCGATACCCTAATAAACTAATACTGCCTTTAGTCACAACTGCGTAAAACAGTTACGTAATGGCAATCAAATAATAGGCTACATGATGACATAAAGGTGATGCCAATAACTGTGTTTAAGGCAAAACTAAAGAAATAGCTAATTGGTAAATGCTTTTATTCATTGCAAGAATACTTTAGCCCCTCAGCTCTTTAGAACAATATTACTGCAACTCAGGTTTTCCCCTTATTATTGTATAGTTTTTATTACACGAGTGCCAAAAAAAGGAGTGCTATGTTTTCAGGGTTCATGTATGTATGTATGTGATGTTTCTTTATT
Organism: Eudonia mercurella; assembly: GCA_963082485.1. Taxonomy (NCBI): domain Eukaryota; kingdom Metazoa; phylum Arthropoda; class Insecta; order Lepidoptera; family Crambidae; genus Eudonia; species Eudonia mercurella. The sequence continues at coordinate 9,313,035 of OY720028.1, forward strand.
CCACCATAACTTCTAAACGCCTGAACCGTTTTAGATTTAAGAGGTATCGTTACAATCCTTGCATCGTTCCCACTTACATAGGCTAGTAAAAATTTGGAAATTCAACCCCTATGTAGATGAAATTTGTATGATGAAAATTCGTCATTGTTGGAGTAAGCGACTAGAACTTGATGTTTAGCATTTTGAACCGTAATAAAAAAACACGTGTTTCAGATTTTTTGGAAACTTCACCCCTAAGGTGGTAAAACAAGGGATGAAAGTTGTAAAATATGAGATTAACGTTTATATCAGAAAACTGCATAATAAGTCGTGTAAAAAGGGGAAGGGTGAAATGACTGCAAGCATGCTAATTGTATTTAATAGCCTCAGACCAAATAAAAAGTTAAGACGGAACTCTGTGAACAGCAAAGTGAGGCCGGTTTTTTAAATGTGTGTGTTTAAACGGGTGTTGCCATGATAATTCAATTACCCCAAAAGTACAAAAATAACGTTAAAAATTAGCAACATTATTTTTAACGTTATTAGTTAATAACGTTATCATATGATATAAATAAAAGTGATCCATTCCGACGTAAGCTGTTAGTAAAAAGTGATGGCGGTAGGAGAAAAGAAATGGAAAAGTGTTTCAGGAATAAAACATCATTATTTATTCAAATTATTTAATTAAAAACCTTTATGTTTAATTAATTTCTTGTATGCTTCCTTTTACTTTCTATAATCGCTTTGCATCTTTGACTTCATTTCAGGTCCATTTTTCAATTTGCTATTTTACCGAACCAATTTTGATAACATAATTAAGGGATGAGACCCACCCTTAAGATATTCATTTATTTATTTTTTTATAAAAGAAGGAGGCAAACGAGCAGGCGGGTCACCTGTTGGAGAGTAATCACCGCCGCCCATGGACACCCGCAAAACCAGAGGAATCGCAGACGCGTTGCCGGCCTTTATTTAACGAAAAAAAACATATACTTAATCAGTTCACCAACAGCAAAGATATCGCGTCGCGTATTCATAAACATTAAAAAAATACAGTCGAATTGAGTACCTACCTCCTCGTTTTTTAAAGTCGGTAATAGTATAGCGGTGAATATACTCGTGTCTTTTTTCCACAACTGCAATAATACTGCTATAAGAGCTCATAGACAATGACATAGTTCCATACAAACTTTCACCCCCCATTTTACCCCTATACGGAGAGAGATCATTCCTAATATCCATTCTTAGCTGACGTCTTTTCCTAATTTACCTCCGCGCCAAATTCCATCTTTACAAGTAGATTTGGAGATTTCGTGTTAGATGCGGCAGTGATGAGGTGAGTATAGGTAATACCGTCAAGACCCACGAGCTTTCGAAAACATGTTGGATGTACGAAATGAAGGCAGTGGATACATCATCTGCAAAAGCCAAAACCTACGGACAGCGGCCGAAACCAGAGTTCATACCTTCCGATCCCAATAAATGAAAGAGGTATCGTCGCGTTTTAAAAATTGGTATCAGGTCTAGAGTGATGTTGAGAAAGAACATTAACGTTGGACACGGCTTAGTAAATGGTGCTATGGGGATCGTCAGAAAATTTGAATGGCCATCGCTACGCCGCCCGGCGCCGTGAACAACTAAAACCTGGAGAATTAGCTAAAGCCGTCTTTGTAGAATTCGACGATAAAACAATACGCGGCAACACCGTCGGTCTAGGTGTCAACAAAATTGATCCTAGTACAGTCGAATTCGATGCTGAGCGGCCGGCGCATGCTGCCAGTTGGGCCGTGACAGTTCACAAACTGCAAGGGACAAGGACAAGGCACATTTAGCCAGTGTCAAAGTAATTTTTGATACAAGTAATATAAATATAAATAAACAATAGATCCATCTTGTATGATGATGATGAATGACAATAGAAATGAGAAGTGAGAAATTATATACCCCCAACCCCTTGAGTATCTCAGTAAAGATGTGGGGCTTTACTAAGTCCTCGGGCGGACTTCTTGAGAGAATTTGAAAAGTGACGTTGCACTGTTTTGTTTCATTTGCCAACACTCATGCACACTCACGAACACTTAAGGGTTAATAATCCACCATTATTTCACATTAATATTCGACATAACACAATATTTCGAAAATAAAACAAAACCGCAGACATGACTATTCACTTTCCCGCCAAGAAGCTCGATCCACAGAGTTTTTTTTTATTTTTTTATTTTGTTGATGGCTTTGTGCGATTAGCACATTTAGCCAGTGTCAAAGTATTTTTCTAACAAGTAATACATAAATAAACAATATTTCTTTTCTGTATGATGATGATAAATGATAATAGAAATGAGAAATGATATACCACCCAACCCCTCGAGTATCTCAGTAAAGGTATGGGGCTTTACTAAGTCCTCGGGCGGACTTCTTGAGAGAATTTGAAGAGTGACGTTGCACTGTTTTGTTTCATTTGCCAACACTCATGCACACTCACGAACACTTAACGCTTAATAATCCACCATTATTTCACACTAATATTCGACATAACACAAATTTTAGAAAATAAAACAAAACCACAGACATGACTCTTTACTTTCCCGCCAAGAAGTCCACACCCAGAGACTTATTATTAGAGATTACATTATCTACCGTAGACATGCGCAAAATCATTCACTGAAGTGAAATGAGTGATATAGTTCAGTGGGAGTTAAGGATATGTATCACTCATCTAGTTCAATTAGTTCATTTAGTTCAGTAGATCTAGTATTATTATAATACTGAACTGAATATGAAGTAGTAATGATGAGTAAGATTATAATCTTACTCATTACTAGTTCATATTCAGTTCAATTGCATTGCATAAATGTATTTATCGTGGACAGATCTATTGTAATGACTACTAATTAAACATTTAGAAGATATCAGCAATCAAGAATTAGGATTATAAAACGTATTACATATTAATACGAAAATATTACATAGAAAATTGATTTTCCTTCATACTTAACACAGGCTTAGGACTGTCAACTCATCAAGGTCAGTGTCACAATTGCAACTAGCAAATAAATAACAAAAATAAACAAACACTGTGCTACTCTAAAAATAAAATTTGACATCCATCTATCATCGTCAACGATACCATACTAAGTCTTAATTCATAGTCGTTAAAGAATATTTCCGCTTGCACTGTCTCAAATTATAAGGAGTCAGATTAGGCACGAAACTAGCTAGAACTCTCACCGGGGTCACGCGAGCCGGGCCGGGCATCTGTCTCGCTCTTGCAGTACTGACAGATATATCCGTACGTTTTACTCTCATATCACTGAGTTACTGAACCAAGGAGGAAAATAATTATACCAGAACTAAACGAACTTGGACTAGAGTGAGTGTGTGATACATATGGACTAGATAGGTGAATGAAGTACTTCAATTGTATCATTCATTCAGGAACTACCCAAGTCTACCCGGCTGCCATAAACAAAAGTTGAAGTTGAAGTTATTTACATATTTATTTCTTGAAAAAAATAAAGGCTCACTTAATTATTTATACTAATAACCCTTTGGTATCACTTTGATTCCTGTTTTGCGGAAAAAACCAAGTATGAGTGAAAACCTGAGGAATTCTGATTCCCCTGGTAAGTCTAACTACATTCACTTTTTAACGCGTTTATTTTAAGAACACATATTTGTAATCTTAATTCAATTACTTAATTTATGCAGATAAGGAGCAGGCTAACACCCCTAAGCGAAGGGGTGTACGGAATAGGGCAAAGCCAAAGAAATACGGTGAATTTTTAGAGACATCTCCAACAAAACGAAAGGTTCAAGAAGAATACAGTTCTGAAGAAGAATTTGCCGGCAATGGATCTAATACTTTGAAACCGACAGGTAACCATCGTAATATTATTTTAATTAAAGATTTGCATAGAACACCATGTTTTTTCTAAGAGAGTGCCTACAATAATAATAATTTATGGTTCATTCATGACCTCAGCGCAGCACCAATGCCGAATGCATATATGTGTTGACAACAGTACCTATATAATAATAGCCATTTATTAAAAAAACATTTAACAATAAAAAGATTTGTAATGTTCAACCATTTTCTTTATTTTCTGTGTGCCCTCTGGCATAGGCCTATTGCAATCCTTTCCATCTTTTTTATCTCTGGCCAGTCTTGTCCATGTTCTAGCCAACCTCACTATATCATCCTCCCATCTCTTTACTGGTTTCCCTCTTTTCCTTTTTCCCTCAACAGTATAAGCTACATTATATGTATAAAAAATTTTTTGTTAGTCATGTTCTTTATTTCACAGCCTTGTTTACTAGTGATGATGTAGAAGGTACAGATATGTTCAAATTCAAATCTCGTCACACCAAGCATGACCTGCAGAATAAGGTTAAGGCCGCATTAAGTAATTCACCAAGGGTTTGTGAATCTCCCATGAAGACTCCTAGAAAGCTGCACTCTAGACTATTTCAGAGCCCTTTAACCAAAGTTTGTGAAGCCACACCAAAACATGTTAAAGACATAATAAGGAAAAGTAAGTCATATTTAACATGTTGACTGCCGCAAAACCAGACACAATAAAACATTTATTGTTTGTCGGCCACCGGTGACCACCACAGCGATTAAGTCCTCGCGCGCCATATGTACGCACGGTCGTACGTAAGGTGGCCCGCTAATTATACCTACAGCGCGGGACGGGTTAAAGACTTAAAATAATTACCTACCACTTGAAAAAAATGTTTGCTTTAGGTCATGGTCATGGTCTAAGCCCTATCTTGATTTGCTCCAGTCCTCAATCTGAGCTGATAGAAAAAAATTAATTCAATGTCTTCTGAACAAACAAGTTTGCACAGAAGATGCCAGTTCATTTTGTTACTGACAAAAGGTTTTAGCTTTTGGAAATACACATGCCAGCAATAAATACTACTACTCCTTGGCTGTGCCTTTAAATAAAGTTAATGAAGATCATGTGAAAGCAAAAATTACAAGAAAAATCTGTGAATACTGTATTAAATAAAATCTTAATTTAAAGTAGTGATAAACCTATATTATTCACTTATTTATAATGTATAATCTATATGTGGTAGTCACATGACATGTATATATATTTTGTCTACAATGTACATATGTTTTCAGTTGAGGCTTATTGCTTATTATTTGTAGGGTAGTGCGGTGCCATGGCATGTGTGTTTGACAGAAACCATTGATCATCACTTTTTACTTAAACCACTTTATACTAACTTCGACTTAATCACTTCACCTGGGTGAAATCTGTTGATCATGAAGATGTTTGTCCAGGATAAAAGTATCCTATAGTAATTTCTAAAAGTTATTTCTGGATATTGTCTACCATTGAAGATCAAAAATACAATCATGTATTGGCATAATTATGAAAAATTAGTTAGATTGTTTTATTTAGAAAACTATTTTGTTAATAACCATCATTATTTTGGCTTTTTCAGGAATAATACGTGAAGTAGAAAGTGACAGCAATGAAAGTGATTTTTCAGGAAGTAGCAGTGACTTTGTACCAGATGAAAGTGATAATGATGATGTAAGTTTTTATGAATTGCAGATTAGGATTCAAAACATTCACTAGTTCAAACACCAGAATGGAGGCAGATGAATGAAAAAGTTTTGAAATTATGCTGTTGCATACTATTTTTTACTATCTATCAAAATTGGAATTAATAACATATTGTGTTACTACCAAACTTTTTTTATATTGTTATTATTCTTAATAGATATTATTATAGATAAACAGCAATCCTGCCAATTAGTAAAGTAAAAAAAGCACAAAATAAGAAGACTGCAGAAGGTTCCTACAAACGTGCTCAAGCAACGCATACAAAGACAACCTCCCACGGGCACAAAGTCTCGCAACAGTTGCACTCATATTGTTTCGAGCTGTTGTGGAGATTCCTTTTTGTGTGATGTGTGTGTTGCTCAAGCACAGTATGTATGAAACTTACCTTCTGCAGTGTCCGCATATTGCGTCGGTTTACTATTAATTTTATTTATCAATAGTAGACTATTGAATGAGAACATTAGTTCAGAGAATTTAGAAACTAAATCCCCGATTTACAAGAATTAATTTACAACAAAAATTGCATTTACAGGATGCTGGTTCATCTTCATCGTCCGCTAGTGCTTCCGAAGACGAGGAGCAAGAAGAACAGTTGAAGAAAGCAACAAAAATACAGATTAACAAAATTAAGGAGTTGAGAGCCCGGGCAAAGGACTCTGAGTACATTGTCACATCGGATAACTATTTTCTCATGCATTCAAGCAAAAAGGTAATCATCATCATCATCATCATCATCATCATCATCATCATCATCATAGTCGGGCCCCGTCAGTCCTCTGCTGGGCTCCTCCCAATCTTTGCTTTCCTTTTCGAAATAGGACTACGTCATTAGGAGCAGTCCTTCATGAAACAAGCTTACTCTTTCGTCTAAGGTCGGCGACGCATCTGCGATTCCTTTGGTGCTGCAAGTGCCCATAGGTAACGGTGATTACTTTCCCTTATGAGCGTTTACGCCGCACACTAGCGCCGCCAATGAAAAAAAACATATCTATTAATTAGAGATAGAAATCAAATTATGCTCAACAAACTATTTGAATGAAGTAATTTAGCATTTTTACGTCACCTAATAAACATCTGACATGTTATGGTTTAGTTAACGTTACAGCTAAAAACGGCCACATAACTATAACGCCGTATTTAACGAAACCATAAGATGTCAGATGTTCATTAGCCCCTTGAGCGTCGAGCGACCAACAGGTGGCCGATAATAATTAAAATTCTATTGTGTCTGGGTATTCGACGCTTGAGCTCCTACGTAAAAATGCTAAATTACTCCATTCAAATAGTTGAGCATATATTTGATTATCTTTAATTACTAGATATGTTTTTTTTTCATTGGCGGCGCTAGTGTGAGGCGTAAACGCTCTTAAGGGACTGGCTGACTCGTTTGCCTTACATTAAAAAGCTATGTTTGCAGTTCGCGAACGAACTTTCGTACGGCCGTTTGAGTTCCAACTGAAGCGAGTCGTCTTAAAACCGCGATCCTCGATTAAAGTTACAATTAAATGTATAAAATGTTATAGAATTATTTTATTATTTTACAGTGAAGTGTTATCACTACACCAACACTGCTTTATACTAACAATGTTATAACTTGCTTGTTTTATAGATAGCAACATCAGATCACACATTAGCAAGGCTGAAAAATTTAAATTTGGACAGCAACACAGTAGACAATATTCAAATGTCGGATGAGCACAAAACTAAAGTGCTTGAATTGACACAATCGTATGAAGAACTATTTAACAAGTGGCTGTATGTGTTAAGTGAAGACTTTAACATAATCTTGTATGGCATTGGTTCTAAAAGGTCCCTACTACAAAAATTTCAACTGCAGCGATTACAAGATTTCCCGTGCATTGTTGTAAATGGGTTCTTTCCTAGTCTCACTATAAAGAGCATTTTAGAAACCATAGTGATTGATTTACTGGAGAACAGCCATGTTCCTACCAATCTCGGTGATGTTGTCACTTTGATAGATGCTCAATTGAAGGAATGTGGCATGGAGTTATTCCTAATTATTCACAATATTGATGGCACTATGCTACGCAACTCGAAGGCGCAAGCGACATTGTCCAGTTTGTCAAATATAAAAAATGTTCACACTATTGCCACAATTGATCATATCAATGCACCTCTTTGTAAGTAAATTTTATAGTTTATAGGCATATTAATAGTTGCGTGCAAAGAAGCTGACCCACCGTAACATCATCATCGTCATCATCATCGGCCTATCTTAGTCCACTGCTGGACATAGACTTTCCCTACCGTAACATTTACATACAAATACAATACAAGCTTGGAGTCATTTAAATCGCCTAGTTTCCTTGAAGAATTTCGCTACATTTCACGCATTTATTTTTGTTTTTAACCGACTTCAAAAATAGGAGGTTCTCTATTCGGTTGCATGTTTTTTTTTAATTTTTTAAATGTTATTAATGAACAACTTGGGTTTCAAAAGGCTGGCTAAAAAAATCTAAACCTTTTAATTTCTAATATACGGTAAATATAGTAACACGTTCCAAATAATCCGTAACGAATCTCGTTTGTATAAAAATGATTTCGCACGTCTAATATGTTAGTTCTAATAGTTGACATAAAACATTTATTTAATAGTTGCATCATTCTTTACAGTATGGGACCATTCGAAACTGAGTAAATTCAAATTTACATGGTGGGATGTGACGACATTCATGCCTTATACCGAAGAGACTTCGTATGAGAATTCAATAATGACACAAAGGAGTGGAGCATTGCAGCTTACTTCCCTCAGGAGTGTCTACCAATCCCTGACCAGCAATGCGAAGGGCATCTTCAATGTAGTTATAAACCATCAACTAGAGAATCAGAAGCAGTCTCACTATCAAGGTAAGATTTACCATCTATATATCCTATAACTAATATAAACAAGTGAGAAGTGTAATACCTAAGCATTGATGTAATAGCTGGCTAAAATCCAGTGTCTCATGCCCGTTTTTGTACACAACCCCTATAACTCCTATAAGCAATTTAAAGTGAAGGTTTTACTCTGGATACCTTGTGGGTCACCTAAAACTTAGGGATTGTTGGTGAAAAAGGGCAGCAGTAGATCAGTTGGAAAGCCCGTATTTGCGGAAGGTCTTGGGTTCGAGTCCCATTTGAGAGGCATGTCGTCTTTCAAGTGTTTTTTTTTTCAAAGCAATAATGTTTTTTTATTACTTTGTAATTTACTTTTCTATATTTTATCAATTGTAACTACAATCACCTCTTTTAACTGATCCGAATACAGATTTTTTTTTTTTTTTTTTTTTTGAGAGAGTTTGCTGATTGCCTCAGACGGCATTTTCAGCTTCACCGGGCTTTTTTGGGGGCGGCGAGGAACGTAAAGGGTCCCTCAAGCCGTGTGAAACGAATCACCTTTGGAGGTTTTCTAGAGGGAACGGCATCGCGCACTAGTGCGCGTCCCCGTGCCCTACTAGATTCTCCGAAGGGTTCGGATCGGATCGGGGGGCGGAACCACCCGAGGGCGCCTCTAAAGGCTCGGACCTCGGCTCGGGTAGACCGGGCCGTGGAGGAGGAGAGAAGCGCCCAGGTACATGTCTGTACCTGGTATAGAGCGCGTGTGAACCGGTTCTTCGTACCCTTGTTCTACGAGTACGGTGTCTTGGACCTAAGCTAGTGTGCATGTTTGGTGTATTCTGTAAATGTGTAGTGACATTTAGAGGATCGGGCGGGGGGGCGTTCGCAACTGTTATGGGGTCGTCGGGGTCGTCTAAGACGTGTCTAGGACGCCTAGATGAGAACCGTCTTGTTGGTGGAAAGGCACCAACGTTATAGTTGGCGGCCGCCACAACAAGCGGGTTGGGGTGGTGGGGGGCGTTATCAAAGTAACGTCTGGAAACGTCTTTGATGAAATCTTTGATAGTGGGAAGATCAAGATCACGGTGGAGATCTACATTGCGATAGTACCACGGGCAGCCCGTGGCACCACGCATGAAACGGTTTTGGAGGGTTTGTAGGGGATACAGGTAGGAGGGCGCGGTATGCGCGAAAACTACGCTAGCGTAAGTCATGACCGGGCGAATGCAGGCTTTGTAAATTGTCGTCTTATGTCTAAGAGACATTTTACTTCGTCTGCCTATAAGGTGAAAGAGCCGGCCTAATATAAACGCGGCCCTGTTACGGACGATTTTGAGATGAGGCGCAAACGTCAATCTTCTATCGAGCCGAATACAGATGTATCTGGCCAGATGCAAGGTGAAATAGTATTAACTCGAAGATATACCTACTAATGCTGTATATACAGCATTCATATATTTTAAATTTTCAGTCTCTATCTGTACTTATTATTGTTGTTGTTATCATAAGATGACAGTGACAGTTGTTATCATGATGTAGTTAAAACCCACCAACCAGTAGGGTTACTCTTGAAACACAATTGCATTAACAATTTCCAATCACAAATCTAAAAAATGTCAAATGGCACTCTTAAAAGCGGTAATAGCGCCACATTGGAATTAAATTGAGTGAAAAAATTATTATCGAGATGGGGCGTTCCGAAATTGCGAAACTTATCCCAATATCGATACATATTAATCGCATTGGAATTGTATTGAGATTGAGTTTGCGTCAAGAGTAGCCTACCAGCATTGGGCCATCATGGTGGATGCAATCTCTCCACATGCGAATATTAATTGTAAGGCCTGAGCCCAGCAAAGACAAGTTTGTAAGTTGATGCTGATAGGATATAACTTTGTTGTTTCAGGATTGCCCTTCAAGGAACTCTATTCGAAATGCCGCGAGCAGTTCTTAGTGAGTTCCGACCTCGCTTTGAGAGCGCAACTTACAGAGTTCTTAGACCACAAGCTTGTCAAGATGAAACGTACCTACGACGGCAGCGAAAACCTCGTCATACCGATTGAAAACACATTGTTACAACAATTCTTGGAACAGCAAGATAGTTGACGTTCCTTTCTTTTACCTGTCTCCCACCGTTTTAATAGTAATAATAAACTCGAAGTTTTTTCACGTTATTATCATTTATTTTTGTCTGGGAATAATGATATCGGCAGAATCGCGTCAACAAAAGCACGTGTTTATTGTTACAGCATAAGTTATATTTGAAATGGGTTCTTTGTAACCTTATTCTCAAGTCTATTGAATTTCGTGTAATTTCTTTACAGCAGTAAAATGAAAAAAAAAATTAGACCTATAGGTGTAAATTGCAAACGTCAAGAGTTATTAAATAAAGAATATTCATGACACTTGCCCATCACGTCTCATCAGCCACTTATGTCAGTCGTCGTAAACTGCAGTATGCAGAATCGTGGTAAGCAGCTAGGAAGTACACCAAAAGTTTCCAATAATATGGCCTTCAAAGGCTAGCCAACAGCACTCAATAGGTTTTTGAACAATGAAACTATTATTTATATTTAGCTTTTATTTTACAATCCCAGAAATAAAGTCTTAATAGGATTATATAATATATATCAACAGGACAAGTTGTAAATTACTTAAACTTAATGACTTACATAATATAATAAAATTATTAACTAAAATTATCTTCAACATATCTGGCACATTCACCATGATGCATCAACCAAACATTTCATTGATATTACTTAAGTGCATAAATTGCTCTTTCAAGTTTAAAAAGATTGTAGAAAAATACTCTCTGAACTCATCAAAGAATTAAGATTTGATCTAATTTATTTGGATTACATGTATTTTCTACGCCCATTGGAATTGTTTTGGAACGCTGATCAATGTTAACAGAGTTATCATTAGTGAGATTACGAAATATTAATAAGCATAATATGTGTACTATAGGACAGAAAATATCTTATAAAAATATATTTTACAAAATATATAAAGGTTGTAAGTTATTACACGAAATTAGAATAACATCTGAAAAATAAAGCACAATTAGGCAGAAAAGACTGAACCCATAAAATCGTAAAAGGGATGATAGTTTATATTATCTTACTAAAGATTGTGCGAAGGGCACGTTTTAAATAACTTTTCTCACTTGTACTTTTTTAAATAATTTTGGACACATTTACTTAATAATTTTCTATGCGAAAATTGACCTCTTTTATAGTGGTTATTATGTTATGTGTTTATCAGTCTAATTTGGTCATCAATTAACAGGCGGAGCCCACATCAGATTTGCCGTAATGTCTTCCAAGGGCATGGAATAATTTCGTTTATTCTAACACTTTAGTTAGTTCCTCCCACTTACAACTAATTAATGTTATTCATTGAAATCGTAGTTTTAAGAATGAGAGCTATTTTAATCCTAAAAATCATGCACTTCCATTTCAACGATTAGACTAAAATTAAGCATGTCAATAGAATAAAAAATGATTATTACATAAACAATTTAATCGAAACATTAAACTCGTCGGACAATAAACTACAAATTCCACACAACAGACATCGATACAATCAAAGATAGAAAACATTTCATTGTAACCGTTCCGGCTAACGCTAGGTGAGAGGTATGTCAACCTGGCCTTGTCAGTGACAAATTCAATCTCACAAATGACAACTAGTCTAAAGGGATGACTGCAACGTAACGTGATAGTGATCTGTGGCTTCACCACAGCCGTTAGAAAGAAGCTGGCCGTCCCATTGAGCGAGCAGGGGCCTTGCCATGATCTTGAATTTCCTTAAGGTATATGGATGTTTCGCTTTTGCACTTACGTTTCTATTGCTAGTTAGTGTTAGATCTAAGTTTAATTAATCAAGGATGTATATGAGCATACATTTTACGATCGTCTTACTGCGCGTTCCAACCCGCTCCGTTAAGAAAAGAAAGGAAAGTCTGAATTAAATGTAAGTTTCGTATCTTCCCACAAACCCGTTCAGACTTGTCAAGCAAGTGCAATGCAAGCAGAAATAAACGGTACGCGTGACGATAAGCACATTTTCAATCCATTACTTAAAGGACCGGTTGTTCCTGCTATTAAATGCAAGTGAGAAAGCGATAAACTTCAGTGAGCTTAGCACGAAATCGCAACGTAACAAGTCGTGATAATGTCACAATAGATCTATGAAATTAAGCTTGCTAATCGTTAGTTCCATTTATGGACGTTGTTGCGCACTGTTTCAATATTCATTCATACATTTTTAAACTTTCGCGTTCCAAAGTTAACACAGCCTGTGACCACAGTTGTTGCGTCAGTCGAAACGTCTAGTATAAAATGTTATTCCTAGGATGTTATACTAACGCCCGAATTCAATACCTATCTCTGGTAAGAGATAGGCCTAGCTTAGTTTAGTTACCAAGCAACCGCTGTTATTTTCCGATAATTAACAGAAATACTAAGCAACAAAACTCTAGTAGGCCTCTTTTGCTGAGGATAAGTTATTGAAACTGGCCGTAAGTAGTTTTCGTTAACACCGTTAAAAACTTTTATTTATATTTTACGCTAACGAGTTTCACGACATGACTTCGTTGCCTGAGCTAGGCTCACTGAAAATTAAGATATACGTTTATAGGCTGACGATAATAATGAATATAAAGATCAGAGTAAGGCCCCGGAATTGGTTTCGTCGCTCTCTTAAAGTGAACAGTGTGATAGAGCGAGTTTTTTTTCCACCATTCGATAACGATAACGACAATTTTTATGGCATTAAAGCAGCGCCTCCCGAGAGCGATAAACAATTTGACGAAACTGTAAGCCCGTGACCACGGCCGTTGCAAACTTAACACCTTACTATTTATTATTTATTTTTTTAATTTAAATTTGTTACAGTTAAGCACTTTACCTTCATCTCACCTGATATTAGGTGATGATAAGGTCCAAGGTGGAAGTGCACTTCATCCGGAATCCTTAACTACTGAACTAGCTAGCTTATCTCTAACTGTTGGAACGCAACAATGCTACTAACATGACGCTATGGGAACATGTTTAGACTAATCTTTTATCTCCCAGTGACTCCATATGGAGCTATAGAACAATTGAGTTTCTATTGTCTGGTTTTATGGATAACTAAAGGTTAAGATGGCTAGCTAGTGGTAGCTAGCCAGGCGGACTTAACACAAGCCCCAACCATTAATCATGGTTTGCGTTTATTCCCTTCATTTTTTTAATTTAAACAAGTTAAAGCTGTTTTGCCATACAAATTCTCGTTTCTAAAGTGATCGAATGCTGAATGAAAGTCGAGCTAGGCACCCAAGGCCCGTGGCCTAGCCCAGGTTTATTGTCCGATGCATCGGAGCGCTGTACACTTACACACTAGTAAGATAACTCCGCTTAAGGCAACACTCAATTCTCGTCGTCGTCTTCATGTTTCCGCTTTTTACCCCGAGTGCTCTCCTCGGGCTCGCCGTCTGCGTTCTCGTCACCGTCTACAAACAATCATTAAATTAATTTATATTAATGATTATTATTTATTAAAGTAAAATAAAAAGCCTATAGGCTACACTACTACTGGGCAAAGGAATCTCATTTAATTCAGTCTCCACTACAATTGATGGGCAATGGCTAAACCATCACACTTGCCAAAATGCAAACCATAAATAATTAATTAATAATTATTATTATCATCATTATTTTTCTAATGTTATTTGTTCTTAGAAATAAATTAAACTTTTTTTGTGGTTAAAATAAAAAAAAAAATTGAACTAGAGTTAAGTAGTTGTAGTAGTAGATGGCGATGAAGAGTAAGAAGTAAGTATGTACCAAAGTAGGCAACGGCGGGGGTCTGCGTGTCTGGCTTCCCTACTAGATTCTCCGAGGGGTTCAGATCGGATCGGGAGCGGAACAACCCGATGATGCCTCTAAGGGCTAGGACCACTGCTCGGTTGAACTCAGGAGCTCCGGATATTGGACAGATCGCATTGCCGCTTAGTCACCGAGGCGTAACTGAAGCTATATTGTACTTATACAATTGTAGAGCTCTCTGACTTCAATTCCTTTTTTATCTAGAGCTACAATCTATCTATTGCAAGGTTTCTTAAACTTTTTGCAGTCACGGACCACTTTCAAAATTTAAACAATCACGCGGACTCCTCTTAAAATAGGAAAAGAAAACAAGTAGTATTTATATTTATTGGTAGTTTCATTACAATTACTACTAATATGACAGCTACTGAGGACCACTGATACCATTGCTACTCTAGCTATTGCTGATCAGGGTTTCTTAGGGGTCCCCTAAGAAACCCTGATCTAGAGCAATTATATGTAATGATAGTCAAGTTGCCAAATATTCAATATTAAGAAAAAAAATAAAAAATGCGGACATTGGAATTGTTATTAAATACTACAATAAGAGTTATTCGATACCACTCCTACTTTTGTCCTGTCAGTAACTTTAGGTAAATTAGGTCCCTTATTCCGATCACTGTACATAACAAATGATTTCACCCTATATTTTAGTCAGTAAACCTGCTAAGGCTTGATGTGTTGGCTTACCTGGCACCTTGCTGTTGTGCTCAGTGTCGTCTTCCACGTCCTCCTCTTCCTCAGACACTTCACTGCCCTCGAACATGGAGCTGGCAGAGCTTTCCTCCTCTGCAGGGATACAAACAATATAAGGCTTATTTTAATATAAATAATAATAATGAAAAACCTTTATCATTGTTTTCTAAAATTGGGCGAACATTACACATTGAAATGAAATAACTTATACTCCTATCTACTCGGTCCATGGTCACAGGGAGACTGAGGAGTTGGTCGTAATTAGTTGGTAACCCTTTTTTTTTTACATTATAAAGCATAGTGAGTATCTTAACTAATGAGATGAGTGACATTAATTCATGGAATTAAACATAATTATTTTTAACTTTTTAGTTCTTTTTTTATTAACAAGCAATAAAAGCTTGTTTTTAAAAAGGTTTTTTCTTTTAATTTTATTTTTAACTTTTTAGTATTTTTGAATGACATGTTTATACACCCTCATACCATTCAGCCCTCGGCACGCGCTCTCCTTGGCATTGGGTCATCCATCTAATCAAAGACAGAATCCACATTCATAACAAACGAAACGTTCGAACGAACGAACTTATTTTCCCGAGTTCCTATGGCTATTTGCCAGCTCCATCATCAGACCCTGGTTACCATTAGCACCAAAGTACTCGTCAAGACAAATCATACGAGCCCAAACTCGATGGGGTTGTGTCGTTTAATTACAGAGTTCCTATGGCCATCTTACAGCTCCATCATCAGACCCTGGTTACCATCTAGCACCAAAGTACTCGTCAAGACGAATAAAAAGAGTCCAAACTCGATGGGGTTGGGTCGTTTAACTACAGAGTTCCTATGGTCACCTTCCGGTTCCATCATCAGACCCTGGTTACCATCTAGCACCAAAGTACTCGTCAAGACGAATCATACGAGCCCAAACTCGATGGGGTTGTGTCGTTGAATTATCGAGTTCCTATGGCCATCTTCCAGCTCCATCATCAGACTCTGGTCAAATGACCAATGGTGGAAGTGCACTTCCACCATTGGCTTTATCATCACTTAACATCAAGTGAGATGAAGGCACTGTGCTTACCAGTAAAATATAAAAAATAATAAGAAAAAGAACAACCACTTTACATACCCAGGTTTTCATTGTAGACTGCACTTAGTGATATATCTTCGTCGTCGTCCTCGTCCTCAACATCAGAGCCTGTAACAATTATTGATTCAATGTGTTTGGTTAATTTTAATGGATATTTCTATATCTTGAAAGCATTTTACATGTAAAATAGTAAGTATAATGTAATACATTTACTTGACATCTTGTTTGCCAATACAGGGTCACTTTTTTATCATTATATATAAATTCAGCTGTTCCATACGTTTTGGTCGAATTAATATTAATGTTTTGTATGAAACAGCTGAATATTATATTCGAGTTAGGGAGTTGGTCCAATAGTAAGAATTGTTCGTTTGTATCACGGGAGTCTTCTCAGGTTTGGACGGTGATAACAAAGTCAACCTGTATTTTAAGCCAAAAACATCTTGTTTAATCAATCTAGACAGATGTCTTATTGATATGAACTAAGGCCCTATGCCTGTTGTTGGTTTTTAAAAACTGTTCATGTTCATCCCATTTTTGTATTTTTGTATTAGTCATTCATAGCAGATAAGTAGTCAATTAAGCATTGTTTACTGTATGTTATGGAGGAGCGAGATTTCTTGGTACAGGCTTTTAGTATGATGTCTAATATCTCAACCTTGGTCTATATTATGTGTAAGTATAAAGAAAATAAAATCAGTTTATCAAAGCAACGGCTAAACTTGCTTTCTGAGAGGGAGTCAAGACATTCTAATTTTTTACACCTATCTGCTGACAGTGCATTGCAAAATTTACTTAACTTGCAATATTGCAAATCAATCATATGAACCACTGCAGCAACAATTATTAAAAGTGTGGTACATACATTTTTTTTATATACCCTCTTAAAACTTTTTGGCATTAATTCTGACAATGCTTACTTTTCAAAAGGTAACCCATGTGGTACAGTAGACCATAAACCGTGTATAACATCATTGGCAAGGAGGTTCTGCAGTCATCAGGTCGCTTTGATACGTCATCAATCACCAGCTGACTTAAACTTATGGCCAGATCTGGAAGACAGTAAGTCTATGGGACACCACCAATGATGTTATACAAGCAAGTTGGATAAGCATGTCGCAACAAGTGGTTTAAGAACTTATGAATGGATTCAGAAGGGACATTTGAAGATTTTGTTTATATTGAATAGTGATATGTAGTAAAAAGATTGCTTTATCAGGGTATTGGTGTTACTTAGAACACTCGGACTTAGGACCTCTGGCTCATAGTTTGATTTCTAAACGCTAGATGACAGAGAATGTTTTGAAGAAATACTTGTAGCAGTTACTTACTATCATCTTCACTGTCATCATTATTTCCATTCATTTCATCCTCTTCTTCAGCGTCACTGTCTTCAGCTTCTCTGTCCTCTTTGTCAAATCTAAAAAAATAATGAATATAATATAAGTACCTATTTGCTATTGAAACTTAAAAAAAAAACTAGTTTTACATTTACTTACCCATCTAAATATTTCAATGATGGATGCAAAGCAAACACCTTACTCCTGTAGTCGTCAATACTAGTTACTTCATTATTGAAGAGATCCAGATTCTTCAGATTCTCAAATTCCTCGAGAGGTTTCAGTGTATCCAAGTCTTTGATTTTATTCCCTGAGAGGTTCAAGTGTGTAAGCCTCTTGCAGCCATTGAGGAAGTTGAGCCCATTGGATATCCTGTTGTCTGAGAGCTCAAGCTTCCTGAGCTTCGGCAGTGTCGGGAAACCTTTGAGTGTGGTGAGACCGACATTGTTAAGACTGAGTATCTCCAAGTTGGTGTACTCATCTGTAAGCCCTATTATGTTAGTGCTTCTACAGTTGTCCAGGTTCAACTCCTTGACCTGAAATAAATAGAATAAGTAAGAGTTAAGTTTTCAGGTTAAAAAGCCCATCGCCAGATTGTTGAAAAGGCGCGAGAATTCAACAAGCCGACATTCATTTGCTTTGTCGACTTCTCCAAAGCATTCGACTCCGTGAAGTGGCCAATTCTGTGGAAAACATTGCTGGAAATGGGTACACCAAAACACCTTGTACACCTTTTAAGACGTCTGTATGAGGAGGGCACAGCATCAGTGCGCACAGATAACGTATTATCGAGCAACTTCCATCCAAGTGCTGGAGTCCGCCAAGGGTGCATTATCTCACCACTATTGTTCAATACCTACACTGAACTAATAATGCGCATCACTTTGGAGGATTGGACAGATGGTGTTACAATTGGTGGACATAAAATAGCAAACTTGCGTTACGCCGACGACACTACTCTGTTTGCTACAAGCGTGCATTCCATGGAAGACCTGTTGCTGAAAATGGAGCGAGTGAGCCTTGAGTTCGGATTAAAGATTAACCGCAACAAGACCAAGATTATGATCATAGACCGCGCCAACAACAACTCGCCGGAAGTGACACAAATCGCGAACTGTAGCGTGGTCCAGTCCTACATATATCTTGGAACTTTAATCACAAATAATGGTGGATGCATGGATGAGATAAAACGACGCATGGCTATCACAAGAACAGCAATGGACAAGATGAGGAAAATATGGAGGAACAGAAATATAACAAAAACTACTAAGACCAGACTCGTACGAACGCTTATTTTCCCCATATTCCTGTACGCTGCAGAGACGTGGACATTGCGAGAAGTGGAAAGGATGAAAATAGATGCTTTGGAGATGTGGTGCTGGAGAAGAATGCTTGGAGTATCATGGACTGAGTTTCGCACTAACATCTCGATACTCCAAGAACTCGGCATTGAGCAGCGTCTATTTTCAGTAGTACAGTCTCGCATACTCACATTCTTCGGACACGTCTCTCGACGCGACCATCAGTCCATCGAACGTCTTGTCGTTCAAGGTAAAATGGAAGGCACAAGACCGCGTGGAAGGTCTCCCATGCGATGGACGGACCAAATTAAGTCAGCCGTGGGAGGTTCATTAAACGACTGTAGCAGGATGACCTCCAACAGAGAAAAGTGGCGCGCTGTCGTGAGGCGAATAACATCTGCCCAAACCGCTACTACATGACGACCACGACCGCTCTGTCAAGAGCGTAGCGGATTAGAAGAAAGAGTTAAGTAAAATTGTATTTTTTTAAGTAAGTAATATTTTAAAGAGTAATGTCAGAAATAAAGGTTGGGGTATTTTTAATTATGTTTAGGTATTTACAAACATAATTAAGTAACTAAACATAATCACTAGGTATTGTAGAGAATAAAACTAACAATGTTCTATTATTGTGTTACACTGAAATTCTATCATGCTATTGTTTTCTAGTTTTTAACCTTGGTCACACCTAGGTGTATATAGATATATCCTATAGGAAGTTTTATGTGTAAGGTACTTAGATTAAAACAAAAAGGTAAGGTAAGTTCATGTAGGAATAAGAATGAAAAACGCCATCTGTGTGATATATTGTTAAACATTGCAAGGCCACTGAATAGCAGTAAACATAAGTTGAGTACATTTAATAAAAATACATAGGTACTTATTACACTAAACTCTAACTTGTAAGTCAAAACATAAAAAAGTTGAAACTTTATAATGATTTAGGGATCTTGTCTTTCAGGTTTCTGCTCTTTTAGATGCAAAGTAGTATGACCTACTTGCAAGTGCGATTCGACATAAATATGTACCTAGAACTAAATTTAAGGGTTAGGAGATTTTTCATTGTTTTTTTTATACAAAATGCACAAATGTACATTATGCACAGTTAAATATTGCTGATTTTTTAAAGTATTAACATTGTTATTAAGTCAGCCAGTTGATAACGGTTAGAAAATAAGTATTGTTACTGGCTTGATGAATATTTTTATTGATAGCCGGGCGAATCAGCGAACTAAAACGTCAAAATGGTGAGAGTTGTCAAAGCGATTGGCGTAGTTGTTAAAATCCAAGAAATGAGTGATTGTTTCGGCAAAATATTGCTTGAAACGCAAAAGGGATGTGATCGTTGAACCCTTTGAAGCACGAAATTTAATGAATGTGTAGTATTTGCGGACTAAATTGAGATAAGTTTTCATTTTGCAATGGCGGATGACACGAATCATCTCGACGCAATAAAAATGGCCGATGTATGTATTGGTAAGGCGTGCGTCAATAAACGAAGTGTATAATGAATTGTACATGAAACACGATTGATACATGATAAAGTTATAGTCATTATTTACACAAATATAATTTTACAAGTTCTTACAGTATCAATGGTTGATGTTGTTGAAGTTTTAGTGAAAAAAATTACATTGGTGAAAGGGCGCGAAATTAAGCCGAACACCTTGTTGCCTTGTTACTTTTTTTCTTGATCTAAATGTTATTGGGAAGTTAAAAATGATTCACTATAGATCTTACGATATTGAAGTTAGATCCATGTAATAAATTAAATTTCAGCCCTGTGTAACTTTTATACGTATTGACATTGACAAGCTTTAATCAATGAGTCCTATTTTTGAATTATTATAGCATTTAGTAATGATTTTACCTATATTTATGAATGCAAATTATAGTATTTGAGTAAGCTTATCAATGTACTTTTCAGTAACACAAACATGTTGTAAGATTGATAAAAAATCCACGTAAATCCATAGGTTTCGACACTTAACCTCAATATGTGAATATTTACAATAAAAATGCATTGGCCCTCTCTAGAACACAAATGAGTAGGCTACTGAGTAGCTGTACGTATAAAGTTTACAAGGAATGATGAAAACTATGCTAAATACTGTAGAAGTTGTAAGAATTATGTGCACATGAATGAAACGTAACAGTCGGTAATGGCTAATTTTCTGTATACAATAGCGCCACATTTCCAATTAGGAACTGGATTTACACACTAGAATGATAGAATGACGTGGAAATAATAAAATAACAAAGAATTCCTAATAGTAATAGATTTTTTTACGTATTACATCTATGTACCTGACGAAATACGTATCGACAAAACATTCCAATAAATCGGAATTTGGGCATCATTTACCTGTGACGGATTCCTTCCCCTTAGCTCCAAGGCGACTCTCTTTTCCATCTTTGCGAAACGGTAGATTTACACTTTTTTACACTTCCCAAACGCTTTTTGCAATATTTCCCAAGGAACTATATCACCGAGCTTGGGTTTCAAAACAGAAGGAAACTATAGATACACGAGTGACGTCGCGCTAGTGGCGCTGTCTGGTGGCAAAGTAGAGCAACCGGAAACAAAGCCATTGAGTGAACTTTAATATTGTAAAGACATGCCAATAAGTTATTATAACTGTTTTGATCTAAAACATAGAAATAAATATAAAAATAGTAATTTTTGTTTTTTATTTCACCATCTTACAGCTTACATTCATAAAATACTTGCAATTTAAATCTGAAATTATTTGGTGTAGTTGGCACAACTGCATTGTTGGTGCTATTGGTAGCGTTGACAATGAAATGGCGCGATTTATAAATCGGCTAAGCCTTTGCTTTGTGACAGACAAGAAGCCGCTAGCCGGTGCGTGCGGTTCAAGTCTTGTAGGAAATAATATTATTATGAAGCTGATAAATTACTTGTTATCACCGTTGTATGTGGACATAATTTATTGTTCATACTTATAATATAATATGTAATGATCATTATCAATCATGAGAAGTAAACGTTGATATCGTCCTAAAAATCGATTTATTTCTTTGGAATAGGTACTATGATTAATAGATTAATTTAAATGTCTTTTATTGTTAAATAAAATAAAAGTTTTGATCCCTATAATTTATTCCCAATGTAAATCAGATGTAATCATAAATTGTGTTCTTGGCATCTAGGTATATACCGTGAAAGCGTGTTATCAATAGTTATCGTCATCAATCATTATTTAATTTCATACGATTATCAATCAGTGTCAATTAAATTGTTATTTTTAATTCACATCGCAAAGCTATATGTATAAATTTTACTTTTTATTTTTTTAATTTTAAGTGCTAATTGCTGCACTGAAGCTAAATTAAATATTTATAAAATATAGTGAAAAAGTTATTAAATGCCTACCCGACCCAGCCAGGAATCAAACCTGGGTCTTCCGCATCCGGCGGCTGCACTGATAATTATGCTACCGAAAGCTGATGACGTAAGCACTGATTTTTTTTGCGGAAGACTCAGGTTCAATTCTTTTTTGAAGTGAAAACTTCTTTAGCGGCGTTGTGCACTTTTTTTGGAATGGGTAAAAAATGTTTAACTCGCGTCAGGACGCGTGACCGTCAGGACACGTGACCTGATCGAAAATTCGTAAGACGGATGGAGAGTAGAGGAATGGGTAAAAAATGTTAAACTCGCGTCAGGACACGTGACCTGATCGAAAATTCGTAAGACGGATGGAGAGTAGACAGCTGGCGCGGCGTAATATAAATGTTTAATATAACTTAATATAACTTTTTAATGTAATATAAATTGTCATGTTTGTGTACGATAGCCCAATAAATAAATATTGTATTCTACCACATAAATGAGAGTACTTTTATACTGATAATTAAAGCAATTCGTGAAAAATTATTCCCTAACCATTCCAAAATATCAAAAATGCACAACGTTAATATTCAAGTTTTCACTTTTGCCGGCACTCCCAGAGTGCAACCCGTCTTTTCTTTTTTTTATATTTACGGGTAAGCACAGTGCCTTGATCTCACCTGATGTTAAGTGATGATAAGGCCATTTGGTGGAAGCGCACTTCACCCGGGATCCTCAACTAGTGAGGCACTGGTGATCTTATCTCTAGCTGCCGGAACACAACAATGCTACAAAGATTGATGTTATGGCGTCATATTTAGATAAGATGGTGGTAGCTAGCCAGGCGGACAAACAAGTCCTACCACCAACCAAACCGAGTACACAAAGATGTACCTCCCGCTGGGAATCGAACCCGGGACCTCTGGGTCTAAACCGGTGGTCTTAACCACTAGACCACAGAGGCGGTTGAATTCCTGGCTGCGTCGGGTAGGCATTTAATTTTTTCACTCTATAAAATTAAATTACTTATAATATGTAGTACTTAATGAAGTAAAGTGAGTAAAATAAATAGCATATTTTATATAATGTTTGTAGCATTGTTGTGTTCCGGCAGCTAGAGATAAGATAGCCAGTGCCTTACTAATTGAGGATTCCGAGTGAAGTGCGTTTCCACCATCAGCCTTATCATCACTTAACATCAGGTGACATGAAGGCCAAGTGCTTAGCCGTAAGATAAAAAAATATACATATACTGTCCCACTGCTGGGCAAAGGCCTACATAATGGAAATCAAGTCATCTCTACAATTGATGGGTAACCTATTAACTTAATCACCACGCTTGCCAAATGCGAGTTGGTGATCGATCACAAACCCAAGCTGCATCCAAAAATCCGAATACACACTTGGCCCAACTTGGGCCTTCGTGTATCGGGCCGACCGCTTAGCCACTTGGCCACCGAGGCAAGCTCATGAACAGGCGTTCTGTCATACTGGGGCAGAGAAAGCAGGCCAGTCCACAGCCAACTGCGCCAACTCCACCATTGTGATGCCGGATCTTCTGCCGATTCTTGGTAAGAGTTCCCCTGCTTCTCTCCAGCGGCGTCTTAGCGTTGCGAGAGAGGGATAGACCCATACTCTAATGCGTATCCAAGGTGGTTTAAAATCCAAAAAGTGGATTTTCCCCGGGTGTCATTACTATTATTTACTTTGTTCTCGGGTCAAAAAAGCAATTGTATTGGCCTTTTTGGTTTATGCCAACCGCAAAACAATAACCTTAAATAAGTGATTTGCCCTATATTATTAAAAAGTCAATAAAGATAATTTTTAATAGTTATCGTAGGCATTTTAACTTGTAGGTGTGGTACTTTATGGCAGGTCTATATTAACTTGAAGCTGAGAAACTTAATCAAATATCCGCTTAGACCATATAAGGTCCATAAAGTTGGTATATTAACTTTATGATAAGGTCTAAGAATATCAGAGACATGAAAGGAAAAAATATACCTCAATAGGTATTAGACAATTTGACAATGTAAAATAGCTGTCAAAATGCATGCTGCATTGTACTATTTAATAATTTATTTCAGTTAATTTCTAATCATCTTTCTTTTTATGTTTTACTAAGATAATATTGTCCATGGGGCGAAATCGATTACAATGCGTCCTTAGATGTGTGCGAAATACTCTAATAGTGGTAATAATAATATTTCTTTATTTCATTTGTAAAATTAGAAAATCACATCGTATCGAAGTTGCTACCCAAATTCCGAAAAATGCCTTAAAATATATTTTCTTTGAAAATATCAAGCGCACTAGTTTACCCAAGAACACATTTCAACTTAGAGCAATGGCAAGTCAATATAATGAAGAAGGAAAAATTTTAAATGGTGATATATATGGACCCATTGAAAAGGACACTATAGTTCTTGTTATCACTGTACATAAATTAACAATTTACTTCGAGTTCCTCCTTGTATCACTATCACAGGTTCGAGGGATTGAACAAGCGTTAATAATATTTTCTCACCCATATTTTGACGAGGAGGTGAACAATTTGATAAGAAGTATAGATTTTTGCCGTGTTTTGCAAATATATTTTCCCTATTCAACACAAATGTACCCGGATGAGTTCCCTGGCCACAGTCCTGGTGACTGCCCCGAAAACATAAATATGAAGGTTGCTGAAGCTACAAATTGTACTGGCAACGGTTCTCCGGATTATAAAGGGCGCTTCAGGAACCCGAAGCAAGCAGAACAGAAACATTACTGGTGGTGGACGGCTAATGAAGTATTTGAAAAGGTGTTGAGTCCTTACGATCACAGAGGGATGGTGGTTTTCTTAAAGGACGATTTATTTATTTTGCAAGATTTTCTGTACATGATTTTGTACATGAAACGTATAGGAGGCTTCTTAACGAACTGTGAGTTTTTCACACTAGAGTGTTTTCCCAATTCATACTCATGTATCAAAAATAGACAAGGTCTTGAAGTTACGAACTTTGATTCCAAATTCGAACCGAGCGTCCTAGCATTTGACATTAATACATGGAATGATATAGTTTCGTATTATGATATTTTTTGTGTCGTTGACGATTACTCCTGGGCTC
The DNA here is from genome assembly GCA_963082485.1 of Eudonia mercurella. Taxonomy (NCBI): domain Eukaryota; kingdom Metazoa; phylum Arthropoda; class Insecta; order Lepidoptera; family Crambidae; genus Eudonia; species Eudonia mercurella. The sequence goes on from OY720028.1 coordinate 9,338,193, forward strand.
GATCAATATATTATTTATCAATGACACGACAGAATAGTTTGAGGTACAGAATAATGACAAGTATGTTTCCAAGGGCGTTTAAGACTAGCTCGTGCGGATTGAGTGGTATTTTAGTAGATTGCGATGCCATAGAAAGTGTTTATCAAATACTAGATGTACAGAAACAGTACGAATTCAATTTGTATCCTGCTTTTTTGGAAATCTATACGTACATTAACAATGAAAATGACGATATGTTTGGCTTTGACTATCCTGAAAGCAACGGTGGTTGGAGTGATCCAAGGGATAGAGAGCTATGTCGGAATCTAACAAAAACTAAAATAAAAAAAGTTGTTATGGCAATGCGCGAAGAATAAAAAAAATTCGTAACGTAATTTTTTGTTATATTTTCGATGTAATAAAAAAAGTGTATTTAACTGTTTTCATTTAACTTAGTTATAATATTTTTTCCGTTTCAGTGCTGTACTTACCTGTTCTGTTTTGTTCGCAATAAATAAAAATCTGATTGCAACTCTTGATCTGTAAACAATTTTAATATTATCAACAATTTAATCGTTATGGTTTCAGCTATTATATGTATTATGTGTCTGCAAAAATAGTCGCGTTGCAAAATAATTAGTTGATCAGCAAAGATTCACAATTGGTCAGCAATAAAAATTAAAAAAAAAATTATATAATTAATAATACTTACATAAAAAAAAGATTTCATATAATATGCAAGCTGTAGGTCGTAGGGGAGGTTACGAGGAGCGAAGCGACAAGCGTTAAGCGGGTCTCCTGCGACACTGTTTTATGTTTTCTAAAGGTCGACATTCACGGTCAGTTAAACTGATCAGTTGAATTCAGCTTTTAACTGATCAGTTAAAACGGATGTAAGCCAAAAAAATTCGACATTCACGGTCAGTTAAACTGATCATTTGAATTCAGCTGTTAACTGATCAGTTAAAACGGATGTAAGCCAAAAAAATTTGACACTCACGGTCAGTTTAACTGATAAGTTAAAACGCTTCAAACACGCCTTCATTTCTCGATCTAAGGGGCTGCCCGCAGACGTGCGTTACTACTACATAATATCTGGCTCGGCAATCTCTCACCGCGTCAGTTGAAAAAATGGATTCAGATTCTGAAGAGGAAATTCTACATATTGCGGCTGCTATTTGTTGCCATTTAGTCACCAGAAACCCAAAAAAATGGACGAAAGGATGGTCAAAAAACTTAGCAAGAGTTAACTAGAAACAAACTGTTTCAATAGCCGACAGCCGGTATGCATACCTATAAGAATAGTGGGACTTGTAATTAAAAATAAAAATAAAAATTGCCCAACGCACTCGCGAACTAGGACCAGAACCAACTTGAGGAAGTATCTAAGGAGTTGGGCGATGTTGACTGATCATGCATCTTAAACTCGACATATGTTAACGAAGCTACTGCAATATTCCTAAATGTTTTAAATGATGTCATCAACAATAATACCCAAAGTGTGCGCGTTAGCAGAAGTAAATTCACCATCGAGCCTTAGATGACTCCGGGTTTGCTTCGTTGAGCTCGTCACCGTGATCATCTACATAAACTTGTCCGACAGCATCCAAAAGATTAAATTCTTAAACTTTTTTACGCTAGGTACAGAAACATCTACACTGGTCTGATCCGGAAACTTAAAACTCAACACGAAAGATCTGAAATTGAATCCAACAAAAACACGACGAAGGGCCTGTGGAAGTCTATTTAAAAAATCGAATCAGGCTAAGGAACTGTTGTCTTTGGCTGACGATCCTTCTGACTCGTTGCGCATCGCTAATAAATATTTCACAACTGTGGGTAAGAATCTTGCGAACAAAATTCTAAACGAAGTTGGTCATTCCGAACAGTTCCTAGCCGCATCGGTATGCACTAATAACGCACCCTCCAAATCGTTCTTTCTGTCGCCCACTGACCCTTAGCCCTGAGGAAGTGGACACGATTATAAGACATTTTAAAAATTACGGTGCTCTTGGTCTTGACGGATTTAGTAATCAGTTAGTAAAGTCAAACGTGAACAAAATAATCCTGCCCCTAACATCCATTTTAACCTGAGTCTGAGTTCTAGATGCTTTCCTGATGCTTGGAAAATTGCTGCGGTGATCCCCATTCACAAGGATGACTGCAAGGATTGTCCCACCAAATACCGTCCCATCTCTCTTCTTAGCGTGTTTTCCAAAATCTTAGAGAAACTGGTTAACAATCGTTTCGTATCATTCCTGGAGGGCCTTGGCCTACTTAGTGAAAGACAATTTGTTTTCAGGAGAAAAAGATCAACTGAAGACGCTGTCTTTTTGTTGGTCGATCTGATTTCCTTTACCCTCGAGAAAATAAAAAACTGTATCTGAGTCTTTCTTGACCTGGGTAATGCCTTCGACACGGTATCAACCCCATATTACTCCGTAAGCTAGAGTTGTTGGGAGTCTGTGGAGAGGCCCTAGCTCGGTACCGCAGCTACTTAACGGCAATAGGCCAACATGTCAAAATGGGTTCGAGCACAAAGTAATGTACACGATATCACCTACGGTGTCCCTCAAGGGATTGTACTTGGCCCAACACTCTTTATTGTATACATGAATGACATCCACTCCCTGAGCATTCCATCTGCGGAAATCATTTGCTATGCAGATGACAATGCAATTCTGTTTTCTTGTAAGAACTGGGAAGAAACTTTTCAGTCTGCTGAGCGGGGCATGTCCACTATACACAGATGGCTTCAAGAGAATCTGCTGAGATTAAATACCAGGAAAACTAAGTTCATCTGTTTTCACAAGACTGCTTTCACATGTCCACCTCTTATGAAGGGCATCACAATACATATTTGCAACCGATCCAATGATTCCTTTGATAGTCACTGTTGTGAACGCATTCAAGAAACCAAGGACTTACAGTAAGTAATAGGCAAGTAAGTAAGGTAGTAAGTAGAGGGCGTAGTCTCAAATAACAGTACTAGCTGCATTCGCAAGATCATAGGAGTCATGAAAAAGCTAAGAGATGTTTGCGGCCTTGACATTCTAAGGACAATTTACCTGGCTGTATTTCAATCCATATACATATAATGACTTGTCCTGACTGATTCATCATCGCCGAGCCGAAACCGCTGACGCTTATGAGATAGAATTTGGGCTGTAGGTTAATTGAGTGACGTAACCAGCCACTAAGAAAGATTTTACGGAAACCGTACCCTAAGGGGGTCAAATAGGGGTTGAAAGTATGTATGAAAGTCCGTCAGTTTTGAAGTAAAATACATGAAAATTGGTATTTGGCTTTTTGAAAAGAGAATTTTGTTTATTTTCCTTTACAGGAGTAAAAAAGGGAAGAAGATTTTTTTGGTAAAATCGCTCTTTTTTAAGTAATAACTATAAAAATGAATAATTGATTCGATATACCTATAGATTTTTCAATAAAATTCAAGAATGACGTGTTTTTGCATTTTTTGAGAAACCACCCCTAAAGAGGTGAAATAAGAGTGAAAAGTTTGTATGGAAATCTCTCATTCCTTAAATTTCGATATTTGGCCTGGTTAGAAATTATGAAGAGTTTCAGGATTTTTGGTAAATGATCCCTTAATGCATGACAATTTGTACAAGATGTTGCAAAAGGACCAAAATTACTTACACGATATATTAATATATCTATTACGTTGTTTTGCGTTAGAAACTTTTCACTAATTCTAGCTCACATGGATGGGTTTTATATTGATAAAAAATGAAAACCTTAGGTAATGTTGAAATAGTGAGCAAAGCCACGAACAAAAGCCAGTCTCTTATAAACTATTGCGTTGTTGGAATATGAGGCTGTGCAGCATAAACACATTTAATCGTACGTATCTAGTAAGATAGAGCTGAACGGGCAGTCCTGAAAGTAATGCTTAAGAAGCCTTTTAAATTCTCCACTAACGCCTTGTACTTAGAGGATCAGGTTCTACAAGTCCGGCAGCTGTACATTGCTAAAGCGTGTCTAAGTTTAAATAAATAAATAAATAATAAAAAACTTGTTTATTTGTCTCAAACACAGTAAAATAATTTACATAAAAACATCCTCGAAAGTAAAGATTAGGTACCTATTTTCTTCAAAAACGTGTTTTTAAAGTTCCAACTCCGGAGGTGACAACTAGTTTTGCATAAAGGTTTTCGGCTTATGCATTTCCAGCATTATATATTCGTATCCTGAAATTCTGTGACATAAAACTGTCTACATTGCAGCAGGCGAAGACTACATTCATTGCATGGTTACACACACTTAACTATCAGGCAACAGAATCAATCTAATTATTTTGAAAATCTATACTAATATTATAAAGCTGAAGAGTTTGTTTGTTTGTTTGTTTGTTTGAACGCGCTAATCTCAGGAACTACTGGTTCGAATTGAAAATTTTTTTTTGTGTTGAATAGTCCATTTATTGAGAAAGGCTATAGGCTATATTACATCACGCTATGATTAATAGGAGTGGAACAGTCGCTAATTAACGCGGGTGAAACCGCAGGGCACAGCTAGTTTCATATAAAACATGATGACGACATTGTTTCTGGCTCACAACACAGATTCATAACTACGTTTTCCACACTGTTTGCACACCACTATTAATAATTTTAGTTTCATTAATAAGTTGGCTTTTTTACTGAATTTTATTTCATATCATTTATATTCATGCATTTGATACTGCAATTCTGTTACTTAATAATTTTTTTTGGTTGCCCAAGAAACAGGCAATGCTTAGTTTGGGATCCCTTGTTCCTCTCTAGATAAGTTTTAGATGTAATAAAAAATATTGTTAAGATTGAGTACTACTGTATATTGTAAGTATAGATAGTCGAATTTATTCTGGAAGTAATAAAGCATTTTTCATTTTATCCTTTAAGCGTCGGTAGTCGAACGGATAGATGCCCGGGTTGAATACAAGAAGTCTAGGTTCAATCCTCATAGCATCCTTAGATACTGACGAGAACTTATTCGCCCATTCGTGACATGAGCGTGTTAGCTTGCTGGATATATAACATCCATTACGAAATATATTAATAGCACATTTACAATAATGAATTATCATTAGAACAACTTTAACTGTTTACAAAATTACTTAGTGTATACTTAGATAATTTCATTGGTATTTGGTGATAGTCCAATATCTGATCCTACCACGTTTGATTTAACAGTTGATATTGTAGTCGGCGTGACAATTAAGTTGGGAGACAAAGGAGAGGATGCTAGTGGAGGCATGGCGCGTGGCGGTTGGCGGCCAGCATGGCGTCCGCCGGGGGCGCGGGGCAGACTGCGCGCGCAGCCCTAGCCTGGCCCGGCCAGAGCAACAGTCTGCTCTCGTTAGCCGCGCTCGCGATTCGGGCACGTTGCAACGCTTTATCATGACCCATGGTAAGCACTCATCGACAATATAACTCGTAACCGAAAACCCCGATAAAGTCACATCTTAAACATGTTTGACAAAATAGTCCAACACATTTCGACCAACTTTTCTGTGATGATTTTCCGATTTCCATTATTTATTTACGCGCTCACGGCACTTACGGACCAACTTTTTTATAAATACGTAACAATGCGTTCGCAATTTTATAACGACTGTGCACTATATGTGATACTAATATTTGAATAAGAGAAAAAAGGATGCACCGCCTCAGGCGATCCTTTCATTACCAACAATAGCTGGATTAAAAAGAAACCTTAAAAGGCTTAATATAGCAACAACAATTTACGGGAGATGCTGTATTTTTTTGTGACGACGGAGATTAAATGAGAAGAAATGGCTTGAGAATTCTGAAACCGAACGCCTGTAGCGTAAGTTTTTAAAAGATTGCTGGTGAGTACATAGTTTTATTAATAATACATTTACAGTTTAAAATGACTTTATTGTAAAAAAACATGTTTATCCACTTTTACACATGGGTTCATACATCAAAGGTAAAGGAAACCTGCTCCTCTAATTAGCTAAAACATATTTCGGAGCTATTAATTATGAAAACGTAAGATTCTCCGGACCGTAGGTCTTATATAGGTACGGGAGCACATTCGATGTAAAGGTCAAACCGCAATTATACGGCGGACCAATCCGTTGTAATTAACACTTTAATTTTATAATGGTCCCAACGTGCACTGTTAAAACATTCGGTATTTTTGCCGTTTGCTCAAATAAATGTTATTACAGATCCACACCTGGGAATAGGCTTATATGGGCTATTGACAGATACACCGATTCGTTTGCATATGTAATTTGATTTTGTGTTGGAGCTCATATTTAGTTTTTAATTGAACTAAACGGCATTAAGGAATTTTGTATTTTTGTACAGTTATCTTTTAGAAATTAAACTCATTAGGACCAGTTTACAGATTTATTATCCACGCTACATTAGCTCTAAACAATTTAAACAGCTATTACAACCTAACACAGGACTCCAATTAGATGTTTTCCCTTTGGCGATCAAAATAGATTAAGTGTTGAATGAATTTATTAAAAGAGACTCAAAGAGAAAATCAGTATTCAAAAATATAAAATATACAGAAACGCAGTAACTGTTATTAAGGACAAATTAATGATTAAAAGTAATTAAGGTAATAAATAATATAGACGAAAGGCGTTGACAAAAACAAACGAGCAACGAAAAAATCTAACATGCTATTGAAAAATGTCGATAAAATATCAACTAATAACGTACGCTATACTTATCATAGAAATGAGATAACAAAACTTTGATTTATACTTATTAGTTGTTACAAAACCATCTTAAACAATTAAATAATTGTAAAGTTGACTAAAATCCTTTAGACAGTTTTGGTATTACATAATTATTACCTACGTACCTATAGAACGAAATAATCTTATTCATTTCACTTCTCCTCGGATGAGTAACTAATATCTTTAAAACTAATATTGATAAAAGTTCAAACGTTCCATATTGTATCGTAAAAATGGACTTGAATTTATTCATAGCCAAGCTTTCATATCGTGTCTGTATTAAGTTATATTATAATATTAGATTACATTACTTTTCACAAAGAAAAGGTACGCTTGCTAACAATTCGTCCCTTTTCCGAAACTCCGAAGCCGTTCCATTAAATATTAACCTCGATTTAGTTACAAATTATGGATTTGGAATGAGGATGAGATCAAATAAACTTGACGAAGCGTAGATCGAACTTCGTCTCGATTACAGTGAAAACTTAACAGGAAATGTCCGTACTTACCTAAGTAAGTACGGACATTTAATTTAAAATTATTTTATAATAAAATTATTAAAATTTAATTAGGTACACCTGTACCTAATTAAATTTTATACTTACACTAGCTAACCTGGCGGACTTCGTACCATGTAGGTATTGCAAAATAAGTCAATCACACAATTCACACATTAAAAGAAATGTACAAAATTTCATGATGATCGGTAGAATAAGCGTAACAAATAACAAACAAACAAACAAACTCACTTTCGTATATTAAGTTAGGTTACTATTAGTTAGAATAGTTAGGGTATAACTCTGATTTAGACACACATCTGCTAACGTACACCACTAGTGTAATCCTGTAAAGGCCATCCCAATCCTATCCAAACTACATAAGAACCTAGTAGAGTGCGGAAGCCCGCTTGCGTGATGCCATTCCCTCTAGAAGCCTTTTGACATTGTTTTGATCGTGATCAAGCAGTGTGGCTTGAGGAACTCTTTAAGTTTCTCGCCGCTCCCAAAAAACAGCAAACTCTCTCCTAAAATTTTTTGACCTTATCAGCGAAATCAATCTTTTTTTATATATTGATTCAACCACAGACCAAATAAATATAGGTCTGTGGATTCAACCTTTTTTGATAAAAATCGGATTGAGTTTTCAAACATGTGTCAAAATAAAATGTAATTTAAATCAAAAGCACTAACGAGTATTGATATCAACTTCGAAGCAAATCACTGCCAAAATAACTTTCTACCCTTTTTTAACCCCGATAAGGGATGAATTTCAATAAAATACTAAACAATTCTGTTATAAAAGGTTTATGCAAAATTTGAAGTATATTGGACCGAGGAGTCATATTGTCCCATACAAATTTTGCCCCCCTTTTTCACCACCTTAGGGGTAGAATTTCGGAAAATCTTTTCTTATCGGATGCCTACGTCATACAAAGAACACACCCTCCAAGTTTCAGGTCTCTACGATCAGCGGTTTAGGCCATAGACTATGTATAATTTAGGCTGTGCGTTGATCCGTCAGTCAGTCATTCAGGACAAAGCATTTTGTATGTATACGAGTATGTATATCATGTACATGACTCATGTCTATTTTTTAGTTAGACAGTCAATGACAAAAACAAATAGATTTAATTTATACAGCACTTTAAAAATATCAATGGGCTTTGCACTTCTTTATTGTTTGTTCACTTTATAGGGTTTGTGACGCTAAATCAATTCCCATACAAAATAACTTTTTAACGGTAACGAGTTTTACGACACGATCTCGTTAATTTTTTAATAAATAATCTCGTACGTTTTCGCGCTAGACCGTGTCTCGAACATTAGTAGCATTGTTGTTTTTTAACACAGGTTAGATAGCTGGCTCCTTAGTAGTTCCTACCGTAGGCCTTATCCTCATTACCATCAGTGATGAATGATGCTGTGTTTTTTTTTTTTTTTAATCTTAATTAATGGCTTCGCGTTTAGCATTTAGCCAATTTCAAGTATTTTTTATTATTAGTAATACATAAATAAACAATATTTCTTTTCTGTATGATGATGATGAATGATAATAGAAATGAGAAGTGAGAAATGATATACCCCCAACCCCTCGAGTATCTCAGTAAAGATGTGGGGCTTTACTAAGTCCTCGGGCGGACGTCTTGAGAGAATTTGAAAAGTGACGTTGCACTGTTTTGTTTTATTTGCCAACACTCGTGCACACTCACGAACACTTAACGGTTAATAATCCACCATTATTTCACATTAATATTCGATATAACACAAATTTTCGAAAATAAAACAAAACCGCAGACATGACTCTTCACTTTCCCGCCAAGAAGTCGATGCTGTGTTTGGCAAAGAGTTTCCCTATTGTGACATAAAGAACCAAAAGAAAAAATATCTGCAGATGTTTGTCATCTTCTTCTTTTTCTTTTGCCATCTCCTATTGAAGGTCAGCGTCATTATATACACTTGGGCCCTGGACTTTGTGACTCGGAGCACCAGTTGGTGAGGTCTGTAGCCATTGAGTTTTTCTTTGACCAGGTCTCAGTTTCTTTCTGTTCTGTTCTCTGTAGGTTTGTTATCAATTGTTCTATTTAATTAGGTTTTCCTTAGTTATTGAAGTATGGGCCATACCATAGCTTTAACTGTATTGGACATGAAACAGATGACAATTATCCTTAACGGCAGCTCTCAGAAACGTTTCTCAGCTAATGGCTCATAAAACAGAGCCATTCCTTTACTCTAAAGTCCCGCAATGAAATATCGCAACTGAATGTGAAGATTGCTTAAGTCCATTATGCAGGATGGAAACGAATCGGTCGGCGGAAAGATTGAATGTAACAAATTTTACGCAAAGGTTTCTTTTTTTTTAATACTTTACCTACAATCAAAGGTTATTGATAAGTGGCATGCCTTCGTCGGTGATCAAATAAAGGTCAATCCAAAATCTTCAGTTGGAATTTTGTGGCATCAATCGACAATCTCAATAATGAGGGTCAAATGTCTTTAAACAATCAACGCAGAAGGGAGAAAAGCCTTTATTTAAAAAAATACTTATTGATGATTAAGCGAACTTAGTTTGAGTAAAAATCTATCAAAATTGTGTAAAAGATTTCGTTTATAGAAAGATTAAAGATAAAATATTTGTAGTAGTGTAACTACAAACTCTAGAGTTGAGTTATTTTATTTTTAATTTCGAGTGCTTTCATCGGTTACGATATAAATTTTGCATTGACTGCTAAATTAACAAGTTAAAAACGCACTTAGCCGTCAATGAAGCACAAATACTGCATGTAATGTAATAAGTATTATGCCAATTAGTAAACTAGACTTTTTATTTACCAAATACTCTTTGTATTTGGTAAATGAAAAGTCATTTATTTAAACCTAAGATTTGAACAGTGGAGTATTGCCATCTCCAAAAAACACTTAAGTATTGAATACCAAATTGTAAGTGGCGCAAGGGTTTGCAAACGAGATCGACATGGCTCCGATACGTAGTGTACATACATACAACGCTGTTCGTAAATTCGCATTTATGTTTTGTAGAGTACATAAATTGTAGTGTGCCCGGCGTAAAGGTAAACACTCAATGCCAGAGCTCCTAATTATGCCTCGAACCCTTTCGATATGAACCCGTAAACGAATGAATTATTACCACAAATATCTAGCTTGTTTATCAAACGTGTATCAAGGAAATGTTCACGTGTTCTTGTTATATCTACAGTTCCTGAAAGTGATTTTCGACTCATATAGTTTTAAGTAGGTATAGCGCAGAATCTATCGGCAAAGTTGCGATTCAATCAACTTAGATGGATTGTGAGGAAAATTGCTCTTTCACAAAGGGCGTAATCGGGATTCATTTTTGTTAAAACTTTTACGTTTGAAGATGACAAACTTAACGAGCCTCAGATTTTCAGAACTCTGATATTGTATTGTGAACCTAATGTTCACTGTTTTTTTACGCATTCAATACACAAAGTTTTTATAAACTAAACTGTATCTTTCATCTTTATATATATAAATTAAATTTTTAATTTAAAAGCACTTTTCGTGTTTTTATGTCTAGTGTTCTGAGTGAAAAGTTATAGACGTTAATGGGACGATTAGAACGCTAGTAACCGCTGCGGAAAGCTGTACAGCCCCCCTAGACAAGTGGCATAACACTAATAGAATAGAAATGAAATAGAATGATTATTGTGCGGGCATGACATAAGTCAACGATACGTATAAATGACGTTTATGTCAATTCCAAACAATAATCATTCTATTTAGTATCTATTCTATTAGCGTTATGCCACTTGTCTAGGGGGGCTGTAGATAGGAACCACTTGTCAATAGTTTAGTATTTACGGAATAAAAACGAGAGTTGTGTACTGCGTCGTTACGGCTTATCTGAAGCCTGAAAATCTCGGATCGTGCTTCGAATGAAAACAACCAGAAGTGAAAGAAAATTGAAGTTTATTTTTGGATCTTTTATGGCACAGGTAAATTACCGCATTGAGCCTACGTTTTGTGCAGTGGTAAGTTTATAAGGTATTAAGATTTTAATAATTGTTTATTTAGACTATATCATTTGTTTGGTGATTGTCTTATATAGAAATTGCGATATATTGTCTTGTTTCTAGAGAATATAGATAGTTAGATCACAGATAGAGACGGCACTTGATTGAAAACGTCTTATGACTGCAAGCTTAAGTAAAAATAAAAGAAATTTTACTTTACAATGGATTCTTACGTTTAATATAAGAAGCCAATGTTAAAATAGAAAAAGTAAATGAAAAGTATTTTCTGCTTGTTTCCATTTTTATTTTTATATTGCTTTATGCATATTTGTATTCAAAGTCAAAGTTTTCCGATTATAATTTTATCCCTCCTTCTTTTCGTTGTCTATCAAATTATCTCGATATTTCACACATTTTTTACATATTGTTAAAATACATAATATATATATATGTATGTATACTACACATAATTCACTTTTATAGCACATCTTCTTTTAATATAATCTTTGCTACTCTTACTTTTTTGAAGATTAAGATAAAGATCTGTCGAGTATTAATGGTAATGGTGGCAGAAAATGTTTTTCGCCTTATCGCTAAACGACAATATAGATTACTCTTGACACGACTTACCTCCTTATTTATCATTCTCTCATAATCTATACTCCTGTTAAAGAGGCTTAGCGGAGAGTATTACTTAGAATGGCCCGGTAATTAATCTCTTTTCTATGTTGTGATATTCCACAATTTATTTATTGACTATGAGTCTCATTGTGCATTCATATCGCAGTTATATAATATCAGAAAGTCATGATCTTAAAAAAACACGTCTATTAAGAATAGAATATCGGGGGGGGGGGGGGGGGGGGGGCTCGGTAGCCCAGAGGTCAGAGCATCGGACCGGTTATCCAAAGGCCGTGACTTATATTCCCACTCGAGCTTCCTGAGACTGGTTGTTTTTAGGGTTCCATACCCAAAGGATAAAACGGGACTCCGCCGTCCGTTCCACAATTTACTACTTAGGTCTTGGATTTGAAATTGGGAATAGAACCTATTTGGTAGTATTTAATACAATTTAGACAGGACAACGTCTGTCGGGTTCTAGTAGTAAATAATTTAAGACACTTAACTTACAAAAAAGTTAGAGTACTTAGTAAAAAATGAACACATTATAAACAAAAAGATTATATGATTTTACAAAAAAAAACTCTGACAAGTATAGGGTTAAGTACTTTTAGTTGTTATTCATTGAATAGTCACTAGTAGGTAGGTACCACTGCTGGGTGTGAGCCGGTCTTGTTTTAGCGAGTAGTTACCCACGACTTTGCTTATTACGACGACCGACCGCGACCACAACAGTGACAGCAAAGTTAGAAGAACTTTATTAATAAGTTTCTTGCCTTCTAGTTAGTGTACGTGATAAACTTACAGCGAATTCAAATATTTTATTAAGCTTTACTTAATTTCTTATGTCCCTTTGATGGAGCAAACGTCATAATTTGCGTTTCATATCGCTCCATATTTTCCGTAAGCTCTACGCCTCTGTTAGTGCCGTGCGACAGACGCCATTTTTAAAAAAACCTATTTGATTTTTGGTCACTAGTCCTTCAGAGTGCCTAGTTAGTGTGAGTTTTGTTTATTATCCGTATTCATTCGATTACCTAATTCAGTAAAATTTTCGACTCTTCTCGTATGTCGCCAAGAGGCGCTGTTCTCGTTTTCGTTAAAATGATAGAATGTCAAATGAATCTCACACAAGGCACCCAGGTTACATAGTTTATGTGAGAACCAAAACGTTTGTTCACATTTTAACGATGACGTCAAATGGTTGAAGCATTAGCGTATCTTAGGCCTATGGGTTAAAGCATTTTATCGGTTACTAGCTGACCGGTGGACTTCGTACCGCTTTGACAGTTAACGTTTCAATGACAACAAAACAAACAAATCATTCGTCCGCTTAAGAACACCCGTATCCCATGATACCCCTATAGCAGCGCCACCTACCGGGTCCAATTGTAAATCTAAACCATTCTCGAATCCACTTGAACACGCACAGAAAATTTAATTCAAATCGGTCCAGCCGTTTAGAAGGAGTTCAATTTCATACATACGCACAGAAGATTTATAAATATAAAGATAGATATAACAAAGAAGTTTGTATCAATAACTAAATCAATTAGGAGAAAATGGCTGCCTCTATTAAAAGAACAGATCTTTAATATCGGTTTAAACTTTCGGGAATAAATAAAATAAAATAAAATAAAAATTCATTTATTGGGTAACTTAAAGGTAGGTAACAATAGCAGTGGCTGGAGCCTCCTTTTAGACACAATTTGCCTGTTTCAAGAGGTTCCGCTCTTTCTTATCTCTAAGGTATACATAGAAGTTACCACGTAGCTAGTTACTCAATTTATATAACAAAAACTACTTAATTAATTCAATAAAAACCAAATATAACTAACTGTGTGTGTGTGCGTGTGTGAGGTGTGTGTGTGTGTGTGTATATGTGTGTGGGGGGGTGTGTGTGTGTGTGTGTGTGTGTGTGTGTGAGTGTGTGAGTGTGTGTGTGTGTGTGTGTGTGTGTGTGTGTGAGTGTGTGGGGGTGTGTCTGTGTGTGTGTGTGTGAGCGTATGTGATTATTACATTAGATATTAGGAAATAAAGGTCTCTAGTTCATCATAGTTTATATTTTTTAGCCAAGTTATTAATAAGGATTTACATTCTTTATAAGTTTTATTATAGATGTTGAGTTCATTATTTATTTTATTATATATACGGGCAGACCGAGAAGCGAGCTGTACGCTTGCAAATTTTGTTTGAGTTGGGGGTATGTAAGCAACAGCATACATTCTTCTTCTCCGTACCGTATCAGGTTTGTAAGGTAAGTATTTGTGTTTCCTTAATATTGCATGCAGAATATATAATTTTCTAATAGATAGTAGACTGCATGTCTGGTAAAGTTCAGAAGTTGAGAAAGTTCGTTTCTTGAAGTACATAACTTTCAAGAGCGTTCTTTGTGCTCTTTCGACTTCCAGAAAGCGAGTCTTTAAAGCGCCACCCCAGACCGGAATGCAGTAAGTGACGACAGATTGGACCAGAGAGATGTAAATGTCGTTTAATAGTTTTTTTGGGACTATGTGGCGCAAGGTCTGCAACGAAGGGAATGCAACGATAGCATATCAAAATTAATTAGACTTTGTATTAATTAACTTCATATATTTTTAATACAGGTTTAGTTTTGTTTGATATTAATCTTACGAAAAGTTTCAATGAATAACCAATACGTCACGCACGATCACAGGCGACAAAGTTCGGATAGCTTTAGCTAGCTTACACGCAACTTACTTAGCTTACACGAAAAAATACATCTACGATAATATCAAACACAATTAGTTTTAATATTTTTGAAAGTTCCATTTCGTACTACTTCAACAACTAAATGTTAAATTCTCTTCTTTTCTCGTACAAATTGTGAAACACATTTTTTAAATTGTTTTATATGCCTCAAGAACCAGAGAACTGGTGTAAAGCTCTGAAATTTAATTAGAACTCGCATCAAAGTGAGATGAGGTAGGTAGGTACTTCATGAGTTAAACTTTATTCAATTTTAAATTAAATAAATTGTGTGGGTACTGGGGCGTTGTTGCAGTGATTTATTAGTTAAGTCTATGGTTAAGTTAAATAAATTACACATACGAGAACAAAGCTTATTTTGTAGTTGCGTGAATTAAAATAAAGTTTTGATTTTATGAAAGTCAAATTAAAAAGTTTTCGCAAACATTAAGTATAAAGACCTGATGATGATGAATTAAACGGTACGTAGTCTAGAGTTAAAAAATAATATATTTTTTAATGGGTTGTATTTAATCCATCACCAAAGTAACCTAACGTAACCCACAAAAATACTAAGTTAGCACCTAAAAATACAAAGTTAGCACCTAAACTACTATTTAGATGCTAACTTACCATTTTAGGTGCTAGCCTACTATTTTTTTGTGGATCAATTTATTATTTCTCTTTTTTAATTTAGATTCATAAAATCATGTATTGATCTTATTGTTTTTTAGTTACGTAAAACCTAAAAAAAAGTGTTGAATTTGGCGCTAGAAATAACAAGCCGCCACCCCATAAATAATTGGATCGTAATAATAGCGGATCGTGATCAGTGGCGTGCACTTGGAGAGGCCTACGTCCAGCAGTGGTCCAGTATGGGCTGATGATGATGATAATGATGACTACATTACACTAATATTATAAATGCGAAAGTTTGTGTGTACCTACATATGTGTGTGTGTGTGTGTGTGTGTGTGTGTGTGTATTTGTTGCTTCTTACGCTGCAACGGATGGATGGATTTGGATAAAATTCGGCATAGAGATAGTTTATAATAAGGATTAACACATATGTAGGATAGTTTTTATACCAATATTCCCACGGGAATGAAACTCATACCTTTTCTCTATATTTAGAATAAAATTAATTTATTAATTTAATGAATTTCATTTTGACAGACTTTTGAAACTGTCAAAGTGGTACAAAGTCCACCGCCGCCGGGTTCACTAGTAATTATATAATTTAGTTACAGTATTAGCCGCCGTTGAATATTAACCGCCTCTGTGGTCTAGTGCTTAAAACCACCGGTCTCAGATCCCGAGTCCAGGGTTCAATTCCAGCGGGGAATGGTTGGTGGTTGGGCTTATTTATCCGTTCGACCACCAATTTATCTATTCCATAACATCAATGTTTGTAGCATCGTTGTGTTTACAGTAGCCACAGATAAGATAGCGAGTGCCTCAGTAGTTCAGGATTCCGGGTGAAAGGCGCTTAAAATCACTTATCATCAGGTGTGATATAAGCTTAACCGGAGATTATAAAAATAAACTGTTTTGAAATGCAATATGTAATATATTTTTCTTCGCGACTGTACCTATTAAAAATATAGTACAGTTCGCATCCCTACCCCGCTGAAAGGAAGTTTCAAGGGTCGTCATCGCGGTTTGGGATGCTTGTCTCATTCGGAGCCGGTCTTCTTCACTTGAGGAGCACCTTGTTTTCTAGCTGGAGAAACAATACAAAAAAAAAACAAAATTCGACAACCTCACATATTTTTTATAATATACACAACGTTTCGTTACCTGTATATTACCGAATATAGCAGATAGGGTACTGTGCTTAGATCTCCGAAAAATTAAGAACATGCTATGCCATGAACATGTTTCATTTTAGCCAGACCAAGGATGGGGAACTACGGCCCGCGGGCCATCTCCGGCCCGTGACCATCAAACAAAAATTGCCGTAACACAAATGGAACCGGCTTATGATCAAATCGTGCAGAACCAAAAACAGTTCCACATGTCACGAGTCCCCTCAAAGACCAGCGCTCCTCAACCTTCTACTTCGCAGCTAACCTAAAAGTTTAATTTAATTGCAATTTCTTTCATATTTCAATAGTTATTTTATAATATTGCACAATAAATTTATGTTTCTGAAAATACATACAAATATTTTTATTTCAGTAAATAATATACTTAGTCAAAGATGCAACAACTTGGCCCGCCATATATTTTGTTAGTAAATATTGGCACGCGACCGAAAAAGTTTCCCCATTCCCAAATCATTGTTTGATCTGTATAACTGTAATTTTGTTAGTCTCCATTATTATAATAATATGGATAGCTTTTATTGGCTTTAAAATAATTTAAACTTTTTATACAAATCATGTAACACTGAAGCTGTTGTTATCCCTAATAAAATAAAATAAAATAAAATGCTAGAAAAGCAGCACATAAGCATATATTGAGGTTGTTTGCTAAAAGTAAAATTGCAAAATGACCACTAATGGTCCAGTTGATACATTGTTCTTGGTCGTCAACCTTTTTGTCCAAAAAAAAACATGTCAAGGTTGTTAAAAAATAATGTACTTAATTAATTTTTGTATAGAAAAGTAAGTATAATAAAATATGATTTTGCATAATATTTATCTATCACGGTGTGCTTTATAGTTGGTTGCATGGCTATGTCACGGATTACACACCTATTATTACCAAACACTATATAACATTTGCATAGTATAAGCAAATGCTCCAGTTGGAAACAGTCTGCGGCAAAGACTTTATCCGTCGCCCCCGGGAACATTGTGTTGGAGTAGCATATAAGTATCACTTTCGGGCTCTTCATGACTGCATATGTCTGTGTATAAATCACTTCGATCTGTTGCTTCATTTTGTGGAGACACGCTTCCTCATTTGAAGGTAATGGTAAAATATTACAAAATTGATAGAAAATAGAAAATATTGAAATGAAAGAGAAAATAGAAATAATCTTTATTTGGTGCAATAATACATCACACATATAAATTAAGATAAATAGATAAATACATAGAAAGTTTAGATAAGAATGTAATGTTACGTTAGATTGTAAATTAAAAAAAAAAATAAGATGTAAGTAATTTTTTTTCTTTTTCAATTTATTTGCTGTGCTTGCTATTACTTTTTTGTTATTTTTCAGTATAAATAACAACAACTTTATGAGTATAATATCCAAACATTATAAGCGAACTAAAAATCAGATTTCATATTTATTTTTTTGTAAAGTGATTTGTTTATTGTTCTGGGAGATCTAAAGAAGGATAAGAACTTAAAAATACTTATACTTGAAAAAGACGTACATAACATTTTTCTTAATAAGCAAGAAAAACTATATCTACGTATTTCTAACAGTGTCATAGTAGTTGAAAGGGATCGTCTGAAGAGTCGTATCGCGACCGCTTGTCCCAATTCCCTTCGCTTTTCCTTCCTCAAGCGACCTCAGTACGTACGCAACATATTTACATACTTGCAACTGTATTTACCTGAAGCCTACAGCTAAAGCCGTCTTTAAGTGTATCTGAGGCTTTTCGTAACGAAAAGCGATGTTAACAAGTTAAAATGAAATACTTCGTACTCGCGTTTAACTATACTAATATTATAAAGAGGAAACCTTTGTATTTTTGTATGTATGTATGTATGTATGTATGTATGTATGTATGTATGTATGTATGTATGTATGTATGTATGTATGTATGTATGTATGTATGTATGTATGTATGTATGTATGTATGTATGTATGTATGTATGTATGTATGTTTGGAACGAATAAACTCAAAAACTACTGAACAGATTTAAAATATTCTTTCACCATTAGACTGCTACATTAGCGCTAAGTAACATAGGCTATATTAAAAAAATATACTAAGTAAAATACTAAAAACGACAATTTTATTTTCCAATACAAAATGATTTGTTTGTTTTGTTGTCATGGAAACCATTGATACATATTTAACTCAACTAGTCGTCGCCCAGTGGTGAAATTCGATCCTAAGCAATGAAAAATTAAAAAAAGATAGAATGTGAGTTTGGATTGGCATTGACAGATGTCGGCCGCATTAACCTGTCATCTGCCGCGAGCACTGATCAGTGCCACAATTAAAATTCTATTGTGTCTGTATTCATGGTAGATGACAGATTAAAGACAAACAATACGTGTGTGTCAAATACATGGTAGTGTGTGTAATGTTGTTTTTGTTAATTTAATGTAATTTTTTTGCATAATTAAAAAAAAAATTAACGTTCGGATAACCTTCTCTATATAAACTATAAGTGTGCGAAATTTCATACTCCTCCGTCCGCGCAATTTTCGTAAAAACGGGTACAAAGTTTTTGCTTCACGTATTAATATATAGATGATGGAAACTGTCAAAGCGGTACGAAGTCCGCCGGCCTGGTCAGCTAGTTTTACATATTTTTCTATTCTGACTTTTCGAACCCTTTACCAAATAACATTTAAAATAAATGCCAGTAGTTCTGTATAAAGAGTTTTCAATGTGTGCTGTCCGCGTATTACATTTTAAAAAGTAAGAAGTTAAAAAGTGTTAAGTAAAAATAAAGTTCTTAAGCTACCCCTATATGCAACTAAGTGCTTATTTATATTTTTATCTTACTTTGTTTAAAAATGTTTACGTTTAGTCGATTTCTAAAGTAGCTAAAATATAAAAATAATAATAAAGACTGTATCTGCGAGGTATCTAAAGCACTCTGCTCTTTTTTAAAATATAGTCTACCTTTTAAATGGTTTTAGGTTTTCCCGCGGTGGTATTTATATTTAATTATATTTCATAATTAACGATGTAGAAAACGATGTCATGATAAGATTTTGAATTACTAATAAAATTCGCAGATTTCTTATATTGAATGTGGAGTTCGAAACGAAATAGCAAAACAACTTAATCTTACCGAACGTAGCACCGTTATCTTTGATCAATGTGACGTCATCAGATAAATTGGACATATTTCTTTTGGCCGACGGTTTTCGTTTAACTTTGTTTTAAGTTAAGAAGGCACTTAAGAGAGATTGAAAATCCTTTAATTAACCCAAGTCATCAATAAAAGCTATTTTTATAAGACTCCTTTTGAGAACGATCTCGATTCATTGTCAACTGAGTTTTCCTTATGTTTTTTGTATGCAACTAAGTAGGGTTTGCTAACTAAGTAGAGTCGGGTACTGGCACCAGTGGTTGGCAGGAACCAATGATCGACACTTTTTTCCTTTAATCCGTAAAAACAGGGGTCACTATTTTTTTCTTTACAAACAATTGAATAAAGACCACCTGCTTGCTTTCTAGCTGTCATCCGGTACATTTTTTTTTACAATTAGTTTTTTAATGAATTATTATTACTCGTATTTTTTGACGACGAAAACAGGTGTCGAACACTGGTACCTAAAAAGTTATTAATAGACACTGAATTGACGAAAAAAAAAACGTGACGTCATAGTTCACCATTTACATACAATTTCTATTGAAAAAATCGTTTTGACAATTTCTATAAAGTTTCTCTATTATTGACTTACTAATATGTGTAAGAAAAAAAAAAAGGTATTTTAAATAAAACCCTATTATACGATTCAACTGTCGTTTATTGCTTTATCTAATGATACGTCTACCTACTGAATAGAACACCTACGCGTTACGCTCAATATCAGAGAAATGATCCATCACCGTGCTGAACAATTACCTACCTAAATACTAAGGGCCTTACTATTAAACAGAGTATAAGCTTCAAATAGATGTACCTTGGTTTGTTCCCGTTGTGTAAACTTCATTTCAAATAAGAGTAAAAGAGGCAAAACATGGAATACGAAGTTTGTACTCTGTTATTTATTTGTTTTTAGAGTTCCACTCCACATTGCTTTAATCCCTGTACTTTCTCATATTTTTGCAGAATTAAAACAATTCTGCGGAAGTGTATCTGCAAAGTTGCCATTATTAATTAGTAATAAAGTCAGGGTTCCTAAACATATCTATACATATAAAATGCTTTGTCCTGAATGACTGACTGACGGATCAATACACAGCATAAACCGCTGATCGTAGAGACCTGAAACTTGGAGGGTATGTTCTTTGTATGACGTAGGCATCCGATAAGAAAGGATTTTCCGAAATTCTACCCCTAAGGGGGTGAAAAAGGGGGGCAAAGTTTGTATGGGACAATGTGATTGCTTGGTCCATTCTACTTCAAATTTTGCATAAACCTTTTTTGACAGAATTGATAGAAGACGTGTTTCCTATTTTATTGAAATTCATCCCCTAACGGAGTTAAAAAGGGGTAGAAAGTTATTTTGGCGGTGATTTGCTTTGAAGTTAATATCAATACTCTTTTACCAATAGTGCTTTTGATTTAAATTACATTTTATTTTGATACATGTTTGTAAACTCAATCCGATTTTATTCAAAAAAGGTTGAATCAATATATAAAAGAAAGATTGATTATGCTGATAAGCTCAAACATTTTTAGGAGAGAGTTTGCTGTTATCTGTAAACGACCTTCCCAGCGTCACCGGACTTTTTTGGGGGCAGCGAGAAACTTAAGGGGTTCCTCAAGCCACACTGCTTGATCACGTTCAAAACAACGTCAGAAGGTTTCTAGGGGGAATGGCATCACGCAAGCGTGCTCCCGCACTCTACTAGATTCTCCGATAGGATTGGGATGGCCTTTACAGGGTACAATAGTGGTGTACGTTATAGGCAGATGTGTGTCTAAATCAGAGTTTATACCCTAACTATCTCAACTAATAGTGACCTAACTTAAAATGCGAAAGTGAGTTTGTTTGTTTGTTATTTGTTACGCTTTCACGCGTAGGTACCTACCTATACTATTCAACCGACGTCACGAAACCATCATGAAATTTTGTACATATTATATTTCCAACGACTTATTAAAAAACGAGTGAGCCTTACAGTAGTCGCATATGATGTGTAACATTTGACATCTTACCTTAGTAATAAGCAATTTTAACATTATATTCTGAAAAAAAATGGGTCAGGTATTACATAATTTTATAACTTTAAAATAAATGCAGTAAATACTCATTAGAAGACATTTGACATATCAAAATGACCTTTGAAATCATATATTATAATAATATGTCATGTTCATAATATCGATTTTAAATTTACAATATGGCGCGCGCTTGCGCGCTTCCCCGACTTCCTGTTACACTGTTACACATACTTCCGTCCCATTTCATGAAATCACTCCCACAAATTGCTTATATAAAAAGCGGAATGATGTCACACATCAAAAAGTGAGTTTGTTTGTTTGTGTGATACCCTTTCACGCGTAAACTATTTAACGATTTGTTTGTTTTGTTGTCATAGAAACTGTCAAAGCGGTACGAAGTCTTTGTTATATGTTTTGAAGCAATGTTAGCGTAGCAAGCAAAATCATTAAAAAAATAAGATATTATACCTACTGGTTTTACGGACCTATCGCAATATTCAAACATTTGGTAAACCTTATACTACCCTTAGATAAATTAACAATTTCGACACATATTTATATTCAAATTCGAAGAAGCACAGATTTCTAAACTTAATTTATTACTTAGAACTAAAATGCTAGGACCAATAGAGCCACGTTCAGCTTATTTAGCAGCTTTCAAGAAACTTTAACGCTGAGTTTGAGTGGAGCCCTATGTTGTGTAACATATGTTAACATAAGTCACACAACATAGGGCTATCAATTATATATGAATATAAACTTCAAACTATAAAAAAGCAGACTATTTAAAAAATATAATGTGTAAAATAAATATATCCACATCCACCTAACGATGCTAATTTGTTTCAATGTGTTTATTTCATGCGGCAACGTAAAAAGTAACTAAGTGAGTTTTAATAATAAACTATCAGAAAGCTGGCATGACAGCGTTTTATTCATTTGTTAGAAAAGCTTTTACATTTTAATGGAGGTCGTATTTTATTAAAATATTCCATGTGAATTCATTGTGTTCGCAGGAGAGAAACTTTTTATCCTAGAACGAGTAGAGTAATCAGGCGCTTTTCTGCGGCTTAGTAAAAGTAAATGAAAGTTACATGTTGTATTAAAGCTTTTTGATATACTTTATGTGCATTCTTTTTCTATGGTATGACCGTAGGTATATAGTAAATATTTTATTAATTAATTTAGATACAGCTAAGTAAAAAGTTATCTGTCTAAATGTTTTTTCTTTTCAATGTAGTCAAGTGCATGCTTGTACAAACTTCAACGTTAGTAAGAGATAGCTAACAACTTAAATTATCTTATTACTTTTTGTGTACTCATACAAATAAATAGTTTGTACCCCTCCAAGGAGAGACCGAATAATTTTTCTTTTTTAAACAGATATAACATTACAAAAACACAAATGTTGAAAAAAATTCTACGAGCAGGATTTGAACTTGCACCCTTCTGACATTCCGGGCTTTCAAAGTAAAAGGTGTTGAATAATTTCGGCGGGCTGGTTAGAACCACGATAGCTCAATAGAAAGAGCACCTGATCCGGAATGTCAGAAGGGTGCAGGTTCAAATCCTGCTCGTGGAATTTTTTTTAACATTTGTGTTTTTGTAATTTGTTGGCAACAAAAATTTGCGTTAAAAATTATTTGAACATAGATAAAACATTATTACAAATTACATTTATTAAGAATACACGTGTGATAAATTTAAGAACCAACCAACAACATTACAAACACACATAACAATGAGGAGCAGCCATTAGATAACGAAATAAATAGACGTTTGACGTCTAAAGTCCCTTGACTTTCGCTCTATTGATTGTCAGTGAAGCACGAAATCGAGTCGGCTGCGCCGTCGGGCGGCCGGTCGCTCGCATTAAATATGAAGCTAAATATTTAACATGACCATTCACACCTTTTTGTGCTAACCTCTGCAGTGTACGGCCGTTTAAACATGCAATATTAATATGATCAGAGGATAATCAAAATGCAAATAGAGAGGCTGTTGGAATGATTTTATACCCAGATTCCGACTGGATGGCGATCATAATGTTATTCTACCTATTTTCACCGCTAAGTATTTATTTATTTAATGCACTTATGTATACAGTATCACTTTTATTCAGTAATATGGTAATATAATAGTATATGATGGCCTGTTACAAACCCTGTTAGGGCATCGCAAAATTATAACTATTCTTATATATTAATGGTAAATATAAACAAAAAATAAAATATAAAATTAAAAATGTTGCCAGAGAGTGAGCTTTCCGTGGACATTATTAGGAACTTATTTATTGTCTTTGTCTGACATAAACTCTAGTATTGAGTAGTAGCATTTTATAAATACTGCTATAATCTTTTTTTCAATAAGTTTTCTTTTTTTTCGGCTTGTAGGGATGGATCCATAGTAGGGACTATTTTTATAAATTTCTAATTTTGGTTAAGGAAGGATAAGTTTATTTTGATGACGGGGGTTTTTATTACATTCGAAATATGAGGGATTTTTCTTTACAAAAAAGGCTGTTTCTAAAATGTAAATGTACGGAAGGGTTAGAAGGTTGAGTTTTATAAAATGGGGGCTGCAAGACTCCGGTTGATGGATGCATTGTAGTTGCATTGTATTGTAGCATTGTATTGCATTGATGTGTTGTAGTTCAAGGGATACAGTGAAATTACAAAGCATAGAAGCATAAGAACTTTGACTTCAAAGTTCGGCAATTTGCTTATTATGGTTGCGACGCGTGTTGGTTTATGGCCCGT
The DNA here is from genome assembly GCA_963082485.1 of Eudonia mercurella. Taxonomy (NCBI): domain Eukaryota; kingdom Metazoa; phylum Arthropoda; class Insecta; order Lepidoptera; family Crambidae; genus Eudonia; species Eudonia mercurella. The sequence goes on from OY720028.1 coordinate 9,362,458, forward strand.
TCTCCCTGTCCATCCATAGAGAAGGCTCGTGCCCCAGCACTGGGGACATAAAACCATCCTAATAGCAACTAAGCGCAAATAACTATAACTTGTGATCTTCTAGCACAAGGATGAAATAGTTAGCTATTGTATTTTAATTTCTCTAAAACTGATTAAATATATGGCAACGTAAACCCAAAGGTACAATAAGTTACAAGAAAAAACTATTCAACCAGTCTCGTTCCGTCATTTGTATTGCATTGTAATTAGCCTATTACTGTCTACTGCCACTACTGGGCAAAGGTCCCATATTGAAATCAAGTCATCGCCAAAATTGAAGAACATTGAGTGAATCATCATGCTTTCCAAATCACACATTTGGCAAGCATGATGATTCAGTCACCGAAACGTATCTTCAGTAAACGAACTTCAGTAACGAATTCAGTAAACGAAAGGTACCTTTAATTATTTGAAATAATTGTAGTGTATAATGTTTGTTTGTGAACCATCTCATTAGGTACTACAGGAGGGAAAGCATATATTAAATACGTAATTAGACCGCCCGGGTTCAGTCGCCGGGATCAGCGGGATTACATTAACACTCGGGAATCAAGCATCCTCTTTCGTGAAGGTCCGTAATGTTGTTAAGTTTGCGTACTTGCCCCTCTCTGCCATTTCATTAAATCTACGGTACATCTCTGTGTGGTGAGATGTATATGTTTTAAGACATTTTTTGTTGAAATTCTTCGTAAAATAGTTTAGCATATCAAAAATGAATGCTTTACAATTTTAAAATGGAGCTTCGCGAATGGATTGAATGGACAGATGACAGACAGAACTACAACTATCACACGTACAGAAGCATGTGAAAGTATAGATTTTCGAGAGAAGAGAAAAGTATAGATCACCCATCCGATGACCGGCCTTTGCGAAAGTTGCTTAACATTAGTAATCGCAGACCAGGCGTGTTAACCACTGCGCTAACAAGCTCCTGATAATGCCCAATTGCCCATGCCCATGCTATGATAATGATGATATAGCATATTTATTAGTTACGCTATTGTCTTCGCATCTGAACTCTGCTTCTGTTTAACATCAGAGAGCGGAGTAATTTACCTACTAATAATAATTAGAAAATTAGCTTACATATAGCTTACAGCTAGCACAGTCATTTGTTAACTAACCAACTAAATCACATTACAATCCTATGGTCTCAGAGTGATTGGTATCTGTAACATAAATAACGTGGGATGAAAGGAAAGGGTTAATGTACTCGTGCCTTTGGCCAGACAGCCTTCCGTAATACGGTAGCGGCAGCCATTGTTCGCCGCTTTTCCGGTCCGTAAGTAAAGATACATCTTTAGAAGTCAGCTTCTGCAGCGTTTCGTTCTCTTATTTTTTCTATTGTAAGTTTTTTTTCCTTTTTTTCTATCCATTTAGCTCGTTGATCTGATATGGAAGGTGTATTGAATATTTTTGGTTATATTGTAGTGGCTTACATTAATCAATTGCTCTTGTAGTAGGTACTAGTTTTGGCCGCCAAAAAATATATAGAGTTTCATTGAAATCTTACTGAATGACGGCTAAGAAGCAAGTAAGTGGTCTTGTGTATTCAATAGTTGCAAAAGTAAAAAAATCTGTTGCTGACATCTGATTTAAATATTACAGAAAAAAAACAAAGGTTACTGTCGAACACTAACTCTATTAAATCAATTTTTTTTTTAAATTTTATAGTTTACGTGTATACTAAACTGATATAAATACTGCCTATGGATGTACATATACAGCCGTATATTTGGCCCTTTGCAGGGTTTGTCCCGGTTTTTCTGTGACCACGCATCTTGCAAAGGGTTAGAAACGTCAGGAAAAAAATAATACGTTTACTCGGGTAAACGGGGTTAATAGAGACGCAGGGACGGATCGAGCCAGAACTTTGAAAGTGATTTCATGAATTGATTAATTTTCTGTGGTGTGTTCCTTATGACGGTAATGAACTTAAATTGAAATATATTTTATAAAACATTTGAAAAGAGAGTTTTAAGTCTGTTTCCAGTTATTACAATATTTAGGTACCTATAGAGTAGGTATTACAATTATAATCTTTCTTACCGTTTCCAACGATGACAAACGATGTGAGTTTTTACAACCATGTGTTTTGTTTTGTGTGAATATCCGATATTTCGACACAGTTGTATGCGCCATGGTCACGGATGTGTCACACACAACAAATAAATTATTTTGATGAAAGTGACCATGATAGTTTAAAATGATGAGTTGTGGCATACAAAACCTCATTTTCATTAACTAAACAAACAGTAATAATCACGTTAATAACAATTATTCTGATAAAAGTGACCATGATAGTTTAAAAATGAGAGTGTTGGCATACAAATCCTCGTTTTCGTGAATGGCAAATAAAACTTACAGAAAGGACACACTAGTTTCGTCAATACGAAAGCTTTCACTGCGTTATTCCTGTGCGAGTGATCGCGTATATCGGACCGGTGTTCGTCGGTTCCGGTGGCCGCGATTCAAGCGGAAGAGATCCCGCGGGAATCCAGCCGCACCGTCACGTTTGCCCACTGACTAGAGGCTGCTAGTGATTGATTTTCGAACGCATATTCAGGGTGAGCTCGATATAGGCCAGTATGGGGAAGACCGGTGTTAAGAGCGTTTATACATTTCGATGTTTCATACAAACTTCGAAGTTTTTCAAACTTAAAAGCTCTAATAAAACTTTCTTAACAAAATAGTTAGCAGAAAACATTAAAAGAAAAGTTTCTAAATCTGAATTTTTGTAATAAGAATCTTGGAAAGTTTCTAGAGTGGATTTGAAGGTAGGGAAATCAGCGAAGAAAAACTGTAAAGGGTTCAAATCTTCAGGATAAAATAATATGTAATTTAATAAAGTACATTATGTTTTGTAACCGCGAGTGAAATTCTAAAAAAAAGTTTTATCGTTTCAATCAGTTGGGACATAAAAATTAGCTGATGATGATGATGATGAACTATGCGAAAATTTCCAACTGCTACAGTATATTTCCACTTCGAAACTAACTTTGTCATTCAACAAAAAAATGTTATGATGAAACTGTATATTATGGAAGCCAGTAATCGCATAAGCGTTGACACTTTACTCAGCTATGAAATGAAATATAAACGAGAGTTATTTTTATTAGATAAGTTCAGCCGTTTCCGTTTTCATGTGAATGGACTTTTATAGTGTTTACTAAACCTAAGTTGTACCACCATCGAAACTAGTATCCAAATATGCATAACGCTTTAAAAATGTTTAATCAACTGTTTTACGCGTAAAATAAATCACATATGTATCACATATGCCGTTGCCTCTGTGGTCTAGTGGTTAAGACCACTGGTTTAGACCCAGAGTTCCCGGGTTCGATTCCCAGCGGGGGGTACATGTTTGTGTACTCGGTTTGGTTGGTGGTAGGACTTATTTGTCCTACTGGCTAGCTACCACCATCTTATCTAAATATGTCGCCATAACATCAATGTTTGTAGCATTGTTGTGTTCCGGCAGCTAGAGATAAGATAGCCAGTGCCTCACTAATTGCATCACTTAACAGCAGGTGAGATCAAGGCACTGTGCTTACACGTAAATATAAAAAATAATAATCACATAATCACATAGCGCATACATTAAGCTGTTAGCTATCCTAAAATAAATCAATAATCCTGTATTCATCATCATCATCATCATCATCAGCTTATTTTATGTCCCCACTGTGTAAGTAAAAAGTGTTGAATAATTTCGGCGGGCTGGTTAGAATCACAACAGCTCAATTGGAAGAGCACCTGACCCGGTATGTCAGAAGGGTGCAGGTTCAAATCCTGCTCGTGGAAATTTTTTCAACATTTGTGTTTCTGGTATTTTTATCTTACAGAATGGCGGAATGGATTAGGGTGAAGTTTGGTACACAGGATTAACATAATTAGGATATCTTTTTGCTACACTACTTACCTATTTTTGACATGAATTTTTAATGACATTAAATTTTGTATCTCAATACAAACAATAAATTTCGGGTGCGGTTGATATTATTAGAGATTCATTGGATTATTACCATGTTTTTATTATTACAATTATTATAAAAATAATATTTCAGCACTGTTGCCTTTACTCTACCTCTTTTTCTCTCTTTACTATCTCTTTACTATGAACACGGGTGCTACATCCTACATCCTACATCTTACCTACATCTTTGTTTTTTTTAAATATTTTTTTTATAAAACATTGATGTTATGGCGACATATTTAGATAAGATGGTGGTAGCTAGCCTACTGGCCTACTGGACAAACAAGCCCTACCACCAACCAAACCGAGTACACAAACATGAATCGAACCCGGGACCTCTGGGTCTAAACCGGGGTGGTCTTAGTCACTAGACCACAGAGACGGTTAAATACAGCATTGTCCTATAATCATAGTCGCTACCATGATAGTTAAATGATGTCGTAAATATGCCAGTGTTACATTTTTTATAGAAGATTCTGCTGCTGCATGCGCGTAATGAGGCTCTCTGAAATTATAATTGGGTCAAATCATTAATTATGTTCAAAATCATATTATCTATACATATAAAATGCTTTGTCCTGAATGACTGACTGACGGATCAACGCACAGCCTAAACCGCTGATTGTAGAGATCTGAAACTTGGAGGGTGTTCTTTGTATGACGTAGGCATCCGATAAGAAAGGATTTTCCGAAATTCTACCCTTAAGGAGGTGAAAAAAGGGGGCAAAGTTTGTATGGGACAATGTGATTACTTGGTCCAATCTACTTCAAATTTTGCATAAACCTTTTTTAACAGAATTGATGGAAGTCGTATATTTTATTGAAATTCATTCCCTAACGGGGTTAAAAAGGGGTTAAAAGTTATTTTGGCGGTGATTTGCTTTGAAGTTGATATCAATTCTCCTTAGTTTCCTATTTTAAAAAAAGTTTGAAATAGGTAGGTACCCAGGGATGTGTTCGAGTCCCACTCACCCAAGTGAGACTCGACACACCTCTGTAACAAACTTTCTAAACCTTTATCGAATTGTATTTTTTTTAAATATATTTACATGAAGTTTGAAAAAATGCTTATTTTAGATTTAAGATTAATTATCGCTTTCATTAAAATTTTGAATTCTGAAAATTTTGGTATCACATAACAAATAGAAGGTAAAAATAACGGTAATGATACAGCATTACCGTTATTTTTACCTTCAATGGGGACGACCATTTTTTAAAAAATACAATCAATACGGTAGTTGACTAGCAGTCAATAGATAAACGTTTTAGCTCATGTTAAAACGATATTTTTCCAACAAAATTTATAGAAAAAGTTGATTACGGCATCACCTTTTTGTTCGATCGATTGATATTTTATTAACTCTTTTTTAAGGTTACAGAAATTCATCTTTAGGTCAAGTCAAAAATATAATTAATGATTTGGACAGTTGTTACTAAACATCATTCTGTATCAATAAACAAAGTGTAAGCTTGGAGTACATATTCCGTGTTTTGTTCCCGTCATTTCCTAAAAAACCTTACTTCTGTTCAAATTAGAGTGAAAGAAATAAAACTAGTAAAAATTACTCCAAGCTTACACTTTGTTTACTAATAATGCTTTGGATATAATTGTCATGGTGTCAACAACTGTTATTGTATTATTTCAGAAAAACACTTTTGATAGACTTTAATAACCTATTAAAAAGATACCGCTGCTGTAAAGTTATGAAAGAATTTAAAAAGAAGTGTCCCAACTTATTTGAGATTCATGGCAGGCTGCGGACAACTTTGCATCTTCCGACAAAATTTAACGTAAAAAAATTTGCTCTTTTGTCACATTGTATGTGCGCAACTCACAAGACTGAAAGAAAACTTCAACCGTTGATTACCTACTTATTTAATTTTTTTGTACTACCATATCAACCGATCATATCTACCTCAGTCTCCCTGTGATCACGGACTCTGTAAAGGGTGCGAAACATCATAATAAAATCAAGTGTTGAACGCGAGTATATTCTTAAAACTTGTTTCATAAGATCATAAGTACAACTTGGATCATAGTACTTCTACAATGTGAAAAATATCCCAATATAGTGTGCTCACCTCATCATCATCATCATCAGCTCATTTTATGTCCCCACTGCTGGGGCAGCTTTCCCTATGGATGGATAGCGAGAACGAGCCATAAACCACCACGCGGGCCCAGTGCGGATTAGTGGTTGTTAACGATTGCTAATGCAGCCGGGACCAACGGCTTTACGTGCCTTCCGAAGCACGGAGGATCACCTACTTAAATTATAAATAAAGCAAAATTAAAAATACTACAGCTTTAGTCACTATGTCTATCTCGTCAATACGAGTACTTGTGAAAAGCCAAGGAAAATTATTCAGACAGTAAGATTATTATTATTTTACATATTTTTTTAACTATTTAGAGCTTTTTTTACATTTTAAAAGAACAATGAACCTAAAACTAAAAACCTTAAAAAATATAATAAAATAACTAAAATAAAGGTTCCGAAGATACTGGCAGCGTTCCTCCTAGACTAATTATTTGTCCGAGGTAGCTGCCAGCTCTTCGGTCTCATGTGATGTCGACTAACCTTTTTTATAAAGATTATTATATACCGGCTTATTCAAATATAAAGAAATTCAAATATCTTATAATTTAGGATGAGGGGTTGCGCAGACAAGAGCAACCCGTTATTCAGCAATCAATGTATATCACAGCGATTCTCGGAAAATTTTGCTCGATATTAAAAAAAAATATTGCAATAAAAGTTCGTAGAAAAGAGGCTTTTGGGGTTGAGGGATGGAACATGCCCCAAGAGGTTATGTTTACATTACTACAGAAATTTAAGAAATGTGGTATGCTTCATTTTGTGAAGCAATAGTTATAATGATAACTTTATTTAACTTTACTATTTTTATCACGAAATACTTTAAAAAAAAAAGATTTTGTTTGGAATTGATTTGTGGCGGCAATAGATTTTTTTGAATTTTACAAATAGTCTTGGTATTTTTAAGAAGTATTTTTAGCATTATATTCCTGTTCTACTATTTTATTATATTTTAATCAGCACACACGCTGTGGCTTAATCATATGAAAACCTGAAATTAAAAGACCTACAAATAGTGCTAAGAGGAGATGACATCGCTTAAGTTTCCTATGATACATTATAACATTAAATTTTATGAACATTAGAATAATTTTTCGATAAGTATATAAATTTTTTTCGGTATAAATCTTCAAAACGGCTCTTTAGTTAAACTAATGCATAATATCGCGCTTTATAAATCTTGCGTGAAAAATCTCCTTCCAAAGCTAACATTTCGTGAGCACAGCTTTAAGGCTCTTATGGGATTGGGTCCAGCGAAAAGTGTTAAAAATGTATAGAATGAGCTTTTCGTACCTCATTCATACACATCGTACCCTTTATCTGTACCATATGTACTGGATTCGATATATTTGCTAGTAAATCTTTTTATTAAAAACCATTCATTGTGGACCCTTGTATGTGAGTTTGTTTTTTGTGGAGTCCTGAGATTTTTTTCTGTAATGACTCCATTAATATCTAACTAAGTAGGACCTTAGGAAGCAAATTAAATTGATAGAGAAAGTGCTACAAAGTAACTCAATCATTCTACCTTTAAGACTGTTCCGTTGCATTTAATTTTTGCATTTTTTGTTGATTTTATGGTTTAGCATTGGAGTCGAAGCATACAGATGAATACAGAGGAGGAGCTCGATGGCGCAGTGGTTAACGCGCCCGGTCTGCGAGTGCTGAGGTTAAGCAACTTTCGCAAAGGCCGGTCATCGGATGGGTGACCAAAAATGTATCATCTCGAGCTCCTCCGTGCTTCGGAAGGCACGTAAAGCCGTTGGTCCCGGCTGCATTAGCAGTCGTTAACAACCACCAATCCGCACTGGGCCCGCGTGGTGGTTTATGGCCCGTTCTCCGTATCCATCCAAAGGGAAGGCTCGTGCCCCAGCAGTGGGGGACTAAAAGTGAGCTGATGATGATGATGATACAGATGAATGCATTGAAACAAGCTTTTTCATTGCACTAGCAGCATATTTTGTAACAAATTAATTGAGTTACATAAATAACTATACTACACGAAGCTTATACTATAGAGTATAAGATTCATTTAGTTGTAAGCTCATAATCTACTCCGATATTTATTTTTTAACACTGTGTTATTTTTTGTATAGTTTACAGGAACACTAAGACAGCATAGCGCAATTCTTTCAAAATCCAACCACGTGATAGTGATAGAAAAGACCTCAGAATAATAACAAATAGCTTTAGAAAAAGAAAAGAAAAGAAAAGACAAAACGGAAAACTTTTTACTAGCCAAGTATTTGAGAATAGCGCTGAAATCTAACAGTAAATTCTTGTCACGAATTGGAATGTTCACATTCAAAATGTAATAAAATATCATAACTGTGATATATCACGGATTTTATTGCGGATTTTATTATTTGAATATGGACAGTCCCGAATTTCCGTTTGCAACATTCTATTCCAATTGATCCATGGAACTGTACACTTGTAAACAAAGTAGTTAGCGAGAAACTATTATGGTGATCTTATTTTAGCGGTGCTTATTCGAGTGTATTATGGTCAATAGAAATCGTAAACAAAGATTTGGCAATGTCATAATAGTTCCTACAATATGAATAATCCACTAGGTACTGGTACTAATAGCTAATACCATGTAGTAAATAAATATGAACATTATGAAAATTACTTTTTTTAATTTACTTTACTAAGTCATCTGTGGTTAACGGAGCTGGTGATCAATTTAAGTTGCCCAGTATATTATGTAAAATAGCTTAATAATTGTAATTCATCATTGCTTGTTTACCAAAACAAATAAATAAAAAATACCATATTATAATACCATTTAGATTTTTTTTAAACTTCCCGGAAAAACAAAATGTAGGTAGATTGCGCTGAATTCCATTTAAAACCTCAGTCTGTCTCTTTTTTAATTTTATTTTTATTAGCCTATTTTGTGTCCCTCTGCTGGGCAAAGGCCTCCCTTCTGCGGCTCCACTCTTCTCAATCATCGGCCACCTCATACCATTCCGGCAAAAAGTAGTCAAGTCGTCTCCCCATCTCCGCTTTGGCCTGCCACGTCTCCGGTTAACTTCAAAAGTAAATGAAAACTGATAGAGTACTCTTACGACGTACCTATAAGCTTAGCATAAGCGCTAGCTGTAGCTGTGGATTAAGAATTGCAGACCTTACTTCTTTTACCCTTAAAATTCCAACTACCTGCATCGTGGATAAACCATTATAAGATGAGAATCTAAGAGAACTTGAAGCTCTACTAAAATAAAAAATAAAATGAAGTTTCTTTGCATGCCTATTCTAACTAGAATAGGCATGCAAAGAAACGTAAGCCAACTGGCTTACGTACAAAGGATAGAATTAAGCTAACTGGTAAATTAAATTGGAATTCAAGAACCCCGGCTATTACTTGAAAGTTTATATTAGATAGTTTCTCCCACTTCGCTGGGCAGGCTGAAATTTCATTATGTAGATTAGATAATTTGTTTTTGTAATATCTGTCAGTTTCCCATTTATAAAATAAATAAAAAAGAATTTCTTCGTCTTCTTTCTTTGAAGACTTGTCCACACCTATAAACAGGCATTGGGCCAACGTAGTGAATTGTAGTCCAATCCTATCATGTTCTTTGTTCCATGTGAGAATAAAATTTTATTATGTTTTATTATAGGTATGATTCATTACTTTGTCATTAAATACAAGATAGTTACTGATTTTTTAAGATATAAGAACTTGTCGTAGTAATCACATCGTGGTGAAAATCTTTACGATCTAATAGAGACTGCATTAAAATTGTGTTATGAAACACCTTAGTAATACGATTTTTAACATTTTGCAAAATAAACAGATTAATTAATAAATAATAATAAATAATAAATGTTTCCTACACTCACACCAATTATCTAGCCCCAAGAAAAGCTTCCTTAAGAAACTCGTTATATGGTTAACTAGACAACGGATAAACATACTTAATATACTTAAATACATACTTATTATACATAGGAAACACCCAGACCCGAAACAATATAGAAAAACAGGTATTTCTAAATTGATCCGACCGGGGATCGAACCCGGGACCTCAGAGATAGCGACACCATGAAAACCGGTGTGCAAGCCACTCGACCAAGGAGGAATTAAACAAATATATAAAATATAACCATTTAAACTAACATGGTCACTTGGATTAGAGTAATTATTAATGGGATTCGTGATGATGGCGCATGCAACTGTGCCAAAATATCGGATACTCACATATATTAAACATGGTAAGAATCCCGTTAATAATTACTCTAATATATAAAACGATTCAAACACAATATCAGAATGTATCGCAGATAAAATTCACAGGCGTGTATCGCTGTATAATATACATGTGTATTATGAGCATATGTTACGCACAAATACATTATTAAATTCTCCCGAAGCTATCGGCTATCTGAGAATTTCATCTCGAGCGGAGAGCGGCTTCAATAAAATGAAATATAAGGTTTGCACACATCATTACGGTTACTTAGTACCTTCATGCTTCGAGTAGTCTCTTCTACTACGAGTACCAGAAGTCCAGAATTATTGAGTGGACAGATAGCTAAATAATATTTTATGAATACTCTAAACACACGCACCATACTTAATTAAAAACAAATCTTATAATAGTAAAATGTTAAATAGAATTCAAATTTAAAGTTACAGAATCGACTATCGTAGTCTACTACGAGAATAACTATCGACTACGACAGTTATTTTCGTAGTAGACTACGAACATTGTTGTGGTTTGAAGTAGCGGCAAAAATTTAATTTGAGCACAATTTTAATGTAAAATATATGTTCATATTTAAAATGCGGTTGAAATTTGCCTTGTCCCTATTTCAGCTTTTAGCACAAAACGCTTACGAGTGGCTATGAACTGCGAAGGTTGTTCAAAGTCAACTCTCGGTTTTCGTCACGTCTCATATCGGTAAATAAAGTGAGGCGATCCAATATTGAAGCTTTATATTTACGATACATTTTCTTTTAACGACGGCCGTTTGAGCAAAAGTAAGATAACTTTAGTCTCGCCATGCCTGGACCTTTTTACTGTAATAAAGGCAACTTGTTTATTACATTAGGAGCCGATTTTTCAAAGCTCAGCTAAAATTTAGGCTGCTCTATTGTACAGCCATTTGCCATTGCCATTGAAACGTTTCGTGATTTTCCGTCTTTTCTTATATTACAGATTACATTTTCATTTGATGGTGTAATATTTTATCACATATCTTTTTCTGAGGTTACAAAATACTGTTTTGTGTGAATAGTTTCATATAAAAATTACCAAAAAGCCAATCAGTAGACTATGTCTAGTTTGGCACAAACACAGCGTAGAGGCTTCTCTTTTGAGGGAAGCGATCAATCAAAAGCCATTTAGCATTAATATGTATCAAACCGTACATTAGACCGTTCTTCGATGTATACATTGTCGAGCATTTACGATCGATATAGTTACCTAATAGTTTTTAGTCGGTATATTTGTACTTTTTGTTCACTACAACAAATGCTTAGTGGAGTCCTTATAGGACACATTTTTTAATTATTATTTTTTGTTTTGTTCTACATAAGTTTATAACGTGTGTTTTAATAAATATATTTCATTTAATTTTTAATATAATTTGATATTCAGAATCAGACTTGTATTAATAAATAAAAGCATTCGCAATCTCAACAGTACATTTGAGTGCCTGAAAAAAAGGTAACTATATTTATTAGTCAGTAGGGACCGTCAATTAGAACTACTCCTATGAATCTAATTGATTATCATTAATAAAGGGACCCGAATAAAGTTTTTAATGGCCATTGAATCCGAGTAGATTTTAATAATCCACTGAGGTCCACTCTCATTTGTCTCACCCACAAACAATGTTTTGAGAAAAATAACATTTGTGTAAATAGTGAGCATAACACAAGTTCGACATCGATTGGGCTCCTAATAAGCTCCGGCAAGTTCCACAAAGATTGTTTGTCCGTAAGTTTCGGCTCCAAACTTTATAGACGGTAGCTTAATTAACTATAAACGCCAGTGCAGACGACATTCAGCACTTGGCAAAACTTTTTGTGCCTTACAAATAAACAAAGAATAAGGTTCGAATAGTTATTCCGTGTTTTGTTCCAGTCATTTAAAGGTCATTTCAAATTAGATTAAAAGAGACAAAACACGGAATTTCTTTGTAAGGGACTTACACCCGTTTGCACTAAACTTATAAATCGCCTAAGTCTTTGCCTAACTACTACCCGGTCAAGTTAAGTCGGCACCTGAGTGTAAGAAGTTCCGCAGGCAGAGCAAATTTGATTTCCGATTGCGGCAACAGGCAACTCGCAACTAGCTGTTGCCTTGTAACCTAAGGAAACTGCGCAGACATAGAAACTCTAGTTGCGGGTTTCGATGATCGACAACAGTTTTCAGTTGCTGCAATCTAGGATTGAAACGGTTTAAATTGTCGGCACTAGCAACTATCAAAATTGTACTAGTTTTGTTAAATGTCTCCCCAACTGGCAATCACTGACTGTTGAATCTGAAAAGTTTATTTAGAATTACGGCAAGCATAAACTGTTGTTGCAACTGGCAACCTTTAACAAAAACCTTAAAAAAGTTGATAGGTGTACTACCTAATTAGAAAAGTTATTTTTCTTTTTATAGTCCTAAATCGACAAACGAGCATACGGCCCTCATAATGAAATTCATTTATTTTATTTATTTATTTATTTTAATAATTATACAGGATTATTCCCAATCACATAATTATGAACAAAAATCTAAATTGTTTCAGTAAAATATTCAAAATCATTATAATAATACAATTATTCCATCATTACAATTAGACATTCTATAAAAACTATTAAATATAAACTAAAAAATTACAAGATTACATAAAACAATAAAAATAAGACACTACTCCCTAACATGTATTGGTAAAGCACTGGAGAACGGAGACGACCAAACGCCATAACGCAGTATTTATCAAGGTTAAGCAGTCCATTGGAAACACTTCTATCATATATTCAAATCTTTAGATCATCAGCATAAAGCAAAGACTTCGCACACCTAAGAACCTTGACAATATAATGATATTGATAAATATAATGATCAATGGATCATTATCAAAAATAGCAATGGGCCAAGAACCGAACCCTGAGTCACACCACAGGGAGTTGGGTAAGGGTCCGAGACATACCAACCGTACCGCACAAATTGGCGCCGATCACTGAGATAGTCTGCGAACAGTTTGGTAAGCTGAGGAGAGAAACCCATTGTATCATGTTTCAACAAAAGGATGTTACAATCAACTCTGTCGAATGCCTTGCGAAAATCAAAATAAATGACATCAATCTGCTTGCCGCGGTCCAAGCCGCTAGAGAGACACTCAACTAGAGCCAAAAAATTTGTATTAACGGACCTCCCGGGCCTAAATCCATGCTGCTTGTTACAGATCTACGGCTCGATTCCTTTCAGAAGAGTGCCATGTATTGCTATCTCAAATACCTTAGCCTTAGAAATGGCTTGCCGTCCGTGAAGCTTCTGTTCTTATGCATCTATGCTTTGTAATGTCACTGGAACTTGAAACCGGAGCTCAGTCATGCAAAACAATGCTGCATGGCTGCAGAAATCTGTATTAAGGCAGAAATTGGTATTATTAATCCAGTCCGATTCTGGGCAGGATTCTACCAACGAGCAAGTGGGAATGTTATATCTTGCGGACTGGGTCGTACCTACAAAAGAAAGTGCTAATCAACGCGGAATCACAAATTATGGAGACCGCAGAAGACCGCAAACCATTCCGAGCGCAGCTGTTGCGAGATTCTGTGTCCGTGATAGGTTGTCTATGTGTGCATCCCTCGAGCGCGTTTGTATGAAGCTTACCTTCTGCAGTCTTCTTATTTTGTGGCGGAATCAAGTTGTCACTTGATGTATATTGCTACAATATTTTGAACTTTGTTTGATTGATAGAAGACTGAGACTAAATGCAATATTCAGCCACGTTCTGTTGTTGGTACATGCATTTCGAGTTTCGGGTTTGTCAGACAAATGATTAATTGTATGTGTGGTATGGAGCTTGCTTCCAGTCGCCCGAGTATTTATTTTCCATGCTTCACAGACATGTCCTCTGCAGATAAATGACTGTTCCGTGCGATGCAATGCGCTTTAAGAATACCTGCTTTAAGTTATTGGAGCTGTTTCAGCTACATATGTAATTTCCTCTTCTTGGCACGGTCGTAAGTATATAATATTGGAACTACTGGAATTGCAGGTTCCTTTAAATCGAAGTGTATCTGAAAATTCAAAAGATACATAGAAATATCTTTAATATAGTTTCTGTTATCAAATAATCTATCAACTAATGTGAAGAATAAACATTTTTAAGAACAATAAAGGAAAACTTTTATCACCGTGAGTGAACTAATGGTAGATTACAACTTTGTGTTTTGAGAAACGATGCAAAGTATTTATTTCTAAAAGAAACAGTAGAACAGTAATAAATATTATAGTTATACTCGTAATGCTAAATAGTTTCACCCATGATTCCAAATATATTTGTAAAACATAATCATACTCGTACAAAATGTTTATTAAAGAATTTTTTATTATTCCTTTTTTATGAACATATTACGTCCATTTCCCGAGCATTTGGAAAGTATCTACAACAATGATACACAAGGCAGGAAAGTCCAAAGAAGTTACATCCAACAGGCCGATAAGCCTACTGCCGACTCTTTCTAAGGCGTTTGAAAGGATACTGTTGAGCAGCCGTAATATTGCCCGCCGCACCAATTTGGATTCAGGCAACAACACTCAGCAGTTGAACAAGTGCATCGCGTGTGCAAAAAAATTCGTAAGTCACTGGAAACAAAAGAATATTGCTCAGCGGTATTCCTAGATATTTAACAGGCATTTGACAAGGTTTGGCACCAGGGTCTATTAACTATACTATTAATAAAGAGGTAAATTTTGTAACTTTGTTTGCTGAGGGTAATCTCTGGAACTACTGGTCCAATTCCAAAAATTATTTGACAGATAGAATGCTACATGCCTTGCGGGTAACATAGGCTATATATTTTATTTTGATAAATAAATGTTTTTAATTCAACATCTCAAAATTTGTTGTTAATTGTTAATCAAATCAGAAGAAAAAGTGCCGCTTGGCTGCTTTATCGGCGTACGCTGGCCAAACGATTAAGTGTACTTAGGTGAAAACCGTAAAAACTTAGATCCCTTTCTTCCCGCTAACTTTAACCCTTATCTAATAGTTCCTGTGATCTAAAATGCCTTGTTTGTCCGGGTCGTGACTCATGAGAAGAGTTTACTGCTATTATTTCGAACTCGATGACGCAGCAGCTTAAGCGTTAGGGGCATAACTTTCGTTATATCGGGTCACCGGATTGCTGATAATTAAAATATCTAGAGTTCCTCCGTGTTTCGGAAGGCACGTTAAGCCGTTTTGGTCCAACACATTGGCGTGCGATCGTAGCCGTTAAAAACGGAATTAAGTCAGCATGGTGGGATAAGGCCCAATCGCTTAATGTGTTTATTGTTCATGTATGAGGGTAGTGGGGTCTAAGCAGTGAGACGTACCTATGGCTGATGATCAATCTGATGACAATCAGAAGTTTTGGTTCTTGAATAATAACTAAAGAGGTATCATATTATTCACGTATCAGTAGCGAGAAAGCAGTGTTCCATGCAGTGTGTGTTTGAATATTGGCTAATGATGATAATAATGAAGATATTGTCCTTAAAAAGTAACTAAATAAGTAGTAGTAACTTATCAGACGACCTCCTTGGTCGAGTGGCTTGCACACCGGTTTTCATGGTGTCGCCATCTCTGAGGTCCCGGGTTCGATCCCCGGTCGGATCAATTTAGAAATACCTGTTTTTCTAAATTGTTTCGGGTCTGGGTGTTTCCTATGTATAATAAGTATGTATTTTAAGTATATTAAGTATGTTTATCCGTTGTCTAGTTAACCATATAACGAGTTTCTTAAGGAAGCTTTTCTTGGGGCTAGATAATTGGTGTGAGTGTGGGAAACATTTTATTTTATTTATTTTTATTTATTATCAGTATCGAGAAAGTAGTTTTTCTTGACTGATGATGATAACGGTAATGTTTTTGTTTTGAAAAGTAACTAAATATCTTATCAGTACCGAGAAAGTAGTTTTTCTTGAAGTGTACAAAGGCTACTATTTACTCGTTGGCTGTTAAAGATAATGATGAAGTTTTTGTCTTTGAAAAGTCGGAATCTATGAATTCACGTAATTATAAACTTATAAATATTAATTAAACTAAATGATTTATTTGTAGGAGAAGTACATATAATTTATCACTGTTTTTTCTACATTAGATATTGTAAATGGATGTTATGGATTGAGTGAGGCCATAGAATGTTTCGTTCATCTTTCTACCCATTGCTAAAATAATTTACTCTCGGAGCGGCAATCATTCGATCTTTAGTCTATGGAAGGTTGGCGTTCATTTATAACCTACGGAGAACTAGCTTTGACAGTTTCCATTCATTCCCGTGGGAATATCGGGATAAAAACTATCCTATGTGTTAATCCAGATTATAAACTATCTGTATGCCGAATTTCATCCAAATCCATTCTGTAGTTTTTACGTGATCTTTCACGTCATTTCTTACTCTTGTAAGAAACATCCACTTTGACAGTCTCCATTCATTCCCGTCGGAATATTGGGATAAAAACCTACGTTTGCTCGAGAACATTTGCCATATATAATCGTTAACGGCGTGGTGACGTATGGCGGCCAGGCGGCCAGGCGGCTAGTCCCTTGATCGTCGTTTATCAAATTGTTTCTGTGTCATACAAATCATAACCCCAAACTCGGGGTTCAACTACCGGGCAGCAGAACCCTGGCACGCACTCTACCCGCCTGCACTCCGGAGGCAGCTACCGCGGCGGATCCAGCTACCGCGGTGGATCCAGCTTCGGGATCCAGATCCCACCACCGCCGCAGTCTACGGCCGGGTCTAGGCTGACCTAGGCGCCGAACTGCGCACGCATTTCAAAACCCCCTAGAAGCTAAGTCCCCTTCTAAATCGCGCGACAACACTGAGCACTACAGCGACCGACGAACACCCACCCTGAGCGAATAAATTGGGTTACACCAGATTTCTATCTTTCATTTACCATTCTTTTCTGGAACTGATGGACCCTAACACCCCAGCGTTTCATAACTAAAGAACTCTACTACGATACGTAGAGTCACCGATCTGTTGAATAAATTGTATTCTATTTTATTCTAGTCACATATCAGTAACGAGAAAATAATCCAGTTAGTACTGCAATCTGATAGTGTTGTTCACTAACTGTAGTTAATTGAGCGAACGGCAAACTTCGGGCACACGCCGCGAACTATCTTCGTGAAGTTGCGAGCGGCTAATTAGTCGACGGCCTTTGTTATCAGACGCGAATTTATCGAGCGGACAATATACTTTGTTTTAATAAATATCAAAGATATATTTTTTTTTAAGAACTTATTTTTCGTATAAGCAAAGTATTTCCATCTACTTATCAAAACAATAAATATTATGTCTGTCGACATACGAGTATAAGGAACCTCCTGTCAAATTTTAAATTTGTAAGTTGTAACTTAAACATTTATTTTCTAATTTTTTTTATATATAAGGATGAATAGAATAGATATGGGTTGAGTAAGGGAAACAGAAATAATGAGATGTGGCGCCGTAGAATGGATACGGAGTAACCCAATGATTTCATAATGATATTATGATACTTTTTTATACGTATGGCCCGAATAATATATTCAAATAAAATGGTGCTGGTTGGCGAAAGAGCTTGCGTAGTGGGTATGTTATTGACAGGCGAAAAGGGACGAGAAATTCGTATCATTGCCTGAGCCATTACGATTCTTAATAGAAATCGTACGACCTTATGTATATAACATGATGGATTGTACATACGTATTGTAAACAGTTTTTGTCAAAACCACTATTCACGCGTTCGTTATTTAGAATCGTTATTTAGAAACACTTTTATAAGGACAAATAGCCTTTATCCCTTACCTATTCTGTGTATGTAAGTGACAGTGACAGGTTATTGAAAATGTATTTATTATTTTAGAAATATTAAGGAGACAAAATATAAACTGGATCAAATACTATCGAACGAACAAGGGCCGCTATATGGTTTGCTTCGATGATTATAAAGGACATTGATTTTAATATAACTGTTATCTTTGTTTAATTATATCAAACTAGCTGACCCGGCGGACTTCGTATTGCTTTGACAGTTTCCATAACAACAAAACAAACACATCATTTTGTATTGGAAAATTAAATTGTCGTTTTTAGTATTTTCCGTTACTTATTGTTTGTTTCTCACCGTTTGAACTTCCACAAATATTTCAAAATAATATAATATAATATTTGTCTTTCTTCTTCAGTCTCATTGTTTCGAAGATTGTGAATTCGACTTGCACTAAGAACGTTTACGCCGCACACTAGCGCCGCCAAAGAAAAAAAACATATCCAGTAATTAGAGATAGAAAATCAAATTATTCAACAAACTATTTGAATGAATTAATTTAGCATTTTTACGTCACCTAATGAACATTTGACATGTTGTAGTTTAGTTAAATACGGCGTTATAGTTAAAAGTGGCCGTTTTTAGCTATTTAGGTATTCATTCATTCCGCCTGTGGAGGCTGGTCTGCTCTTGCATACTTATCTTATTTTTAGTATTATTCACTATAGTTTGACTTTGTTCTTCTAAAACAATTTTTGACTTTTACTAGAATGCTGTAGTGGTACTGTATGACATTGTGGAAATTGAAACTTTTGCCTGATGTAAATTTGTGAACCTAGAATTTTTTTTTTTTTACATGTTGTGGTTGTCTTCTATAAGTATGTTTTGTGTTTATTTGTAATGAAAAGTGTCCTGCTATGATCGGGCATTTTCCAATATTTTTGACGCTGTAAGGGAGAAAAGATCTGGACACTTGCTGAGTTTCTTGCCGGTTCTTCTCAGTACAAGATCTCCCGCCCAGAGTAGACTTATGAACCGATGGCATAGTGACATTCATAAGAGCTACTTGTAGCCTAAACTGAATAAAATGATTTTGAATTTGAATTTGAATTTGAATTTGAATTTGAATTTGAACATATATTTTTAAGGCTAAAAATATAAATTGTATCCTTTTTATACTATTTTAGGAAACACAATTTGGTGATCATTTATCCGTTTTGGTAAGCGTTTCGAATTAATAGTAAAATTGATACATTTTTGGTAGGCGTTTAAACACCAGCCGTTTTTATTTAGATTTTAAACTTTACGTCGGTATTTAACATTTTGGTCAATTAATTGTGAGGTAAATCAACTTTAGGGGCTTTGTACATAGGTATTTCAAGTTTTATTATTATGAACTTCAGTAATATATCCATTTGATATTTTAAGGTTTTGGTATTTTAAATATAAGTCAAACAACCATTAGGTATTTAGATTTTATTGATTTTAAACGTAGGTTATTTTATGTTTGTTTTTTTTTTTATTTTATACATTCAAATACGTACCCGTTAGATACTTTAGTTGCTTTGACATAGTATTTAAGTGTTCAGCGAGTGTTGTTGTCGATAATTTGTTCCATGTCCTTTCAAACGAAAAGAAAAAAGACAAATGTATCGTTTATTTTGTTTTAAACCTATATATTACTTTACAAACTCATCAATTCTTCTTTAATCTTATAAAGTATATGAAGGTAAATAACTCTTGATTCCCATAAATATGGAGTCGCTCACAGCAACCAATAGCAAAATTCAAAACCTTTAAACAATATCTTTCAGCAATATATTATTTTAACGGGAAACCTGATTCGGCCGGGTTTACATCGGCTCTCCTCTTGGGAATCGTACCGGGATAAAGTATCGTACTCTTAACTGGGTTACAAGCTACCGAAAGTAGCTTTAAAAGGATACCGATCTGTTGGATTCCATTTTTATCTGAAACTCAATTTTTTTGTTGAGTCGTAACAAAACTTTAGGTGATTTTAGGTTGACTAGATACAACATACCAATATGTTTTTTAAACCTATTAAAGTTTAAAGCGTAAACATAAAAGTATACTTATTATACCTGTAAAACAGTCGTATTCGAATAGGATAAGGGTGTAATTGGGCTTAAACACGTTACGGAAAAATCTTATGTCAAAATTTTTATTACATATATTTTTTATTGCTAATCTAAAAATATTTAAAATTTTAAATATGGGATAAAAAAGTACAAAGTTAATCTTCATTAACTTTTAACTGCTTTTTACTAACACTTCTGTGTATTGTCTTATGTTTATATACATTTTGTTAGACTTAATGTTGTCAGTTTAAAAAATATACGACATGTTTTTGTCTATTTGTATAAAGTAATGATTTATACCTGTAACTTTACGTAGGATGCGCAAGAGAATATAATTACGAAACAGTTTACCTACCACTACCATCAACATCTATGCAAAGTACATGCTATAAACCACTCTTCTAGCTCGAATAAGACCTTCTTTAAGTCTTGCTGTGGAACACTGTTTCCTTTCTAGATCTTTTAGTTTTTGTTTAGAAAAGTACTGCAAAATTGTATAACTTACGTTTTACATATACAAAATTATTATCTTACTTACGTAGTGTGTCTTGTAACAATATTTTACCTGCCTACATCTCCGAAATTCGTACAAACATAGGCATTAGAACTATGAACACAACATGTAAAAGTTTGGGAATGGCAAACACACTCATACGTTTTGACCTACAAAGCTTTGTGACGTCGCTTTGTGTTTAGTTTACGAATACTTTTCCGGGTTGTTGTATTTTAAAATTGAAGTGATTCAATTAACCTTTAGTAGAAGTTAGCCAAGTTTTATATTTCGTATCTGCGCCGAACAATTTTTATAAAACTTAATTAGATGTCGAAACAATATACGGTAGACAATAGTTAGACTTTCGAGTGTTGTATTGGAATCCTTGAGAGGTATTCATCTAGATAAATCCTAGGTTAAATTGAGGCAGCTACCTGTTTGCAAGTTTTAATTAAAGTACCTTGACGATCGAGATTTGCTCGGTAAAGCTCGGTCATCCAGGTACTCGTGTTTTTTGGAAATTATATATTGAGATACGAATTACATACATAATAGTATTAATACTCGCCAATAGATGTCAGGAAGAGTCATATTTTCAGTTTATGTTTAAGTTGATTATTGTTGTAGTAGTTTTTAATTGCCTGAAAACACAGATAAAACGACGTTTTCTAAAAATGAAACCTAGCTAGATCGATTTATCGCCCCCGAAACCCCTGCATACTAAGTTTCATGAAAATCGTTGGAGCCGTTTCCGAGATTCAGATTATATATATACATATATACAAGAATTGCTCGTTTAAAGGTATTAGATACCGGTTGAACGTCATTCTGTAGGTAGTATCAAGCACATTTTCACCGAGTTTGGTTTCCATTCCAGATTTGGCGCTAATCCTTCTTAAATATAATTGCATTCCAGTCACTGGCTTGAAGTTTTTGGATAAGGTATCAAGTACGATATTATAATTTCAAGAAGTACGGATTATATATAGCTGTGATAAATCAAAATTTAAGACTTTCATGTACCCTAAGTAACAATAGTAGCTTTGTTCAATACTCTTCTGTTGAATATAATGTTAAATGTTTGTGTCTTGTTAAATGTTTACCCGTTTTTAACACTTTAATAGTAGATTATTTAGGTATATCTACCATTTTCCGAAGGTAAAATGTATTTTTAGCACTATCAGACTTAATACGGTTTATTTATTTATTTATTTATTCTTTATTGCACAATAAAATAAAATAAAGTACAAAAGGCGGACTTAATGCCAAATGACATTCTCTACCAGTCAACCTAAGAGCTAGACAGAAAAATTGGTAAGCGGTGCGACAAAGAACGTAAATGAAACATATACTACATAAATTTATAAGAACTGAAATATACATATTGAGTTTATTAAATTAAATGATAATAATATAATATACATACTATAAAATATAAAATAAAAAACTTAAATAAAAATAGACTACATAAACATACTTAGACATAACAGAAAAAAAGATGATGGAAATCTCTTACGGTTATCAATAATTTTTATTTTAATTATTTAGCTCCAATAATTAAGACTGACTTGCACCGATGCTTTTTAAATAAACGCGTAAAGTATTTAAAAACCATTGCACTGCTGTTAAATATATGATTGGCACTTGATTTTCGCGTTGTACAGGTCACCCTTTGAATGAGCTTACCAATCCTAATCACAATCCTATTTATAGCAGTCTCCAGTTTGTCAGAGAGTAAATGGTAATCAATTTCCAAGTGAAGTTTCAGAGTCCATCAAATTTCACCACAAAGTGGTACGGTGGAGTAGGGAGAAGTGACCTAAACAAACAGATCGTGCCCGAGCAACTAACTGTTCAGGCGTTGTGTGCCGGCCGCAGACTTAGAGACAAGTAGAGAGGACATGCGAATTATCCAGATTTAAAATAAACAAAAATAATTATAACCTGTCAAGAATAAAGACTAAAGAAAAAGTTACACGACATTAAACCGCAAAAGGCTGTTACAGAAAGGTTGTCTAGAAGAGGTCGCTTTAAGCGATAAGACCGCCTTTGCCTACTTTTGTATTAAAATTTTTGTTATTTATTTTCTGTATACACCGAGAGATTTTAGGGGTTGTTTTCCCGCAGGTGGATAGATCAGACCATGAAACTGAACAACTTTCCCCAAGAAATATAGGTAAAAAAACGAAATATTTTTTTTTACTTTTCCATACAAACCATGCAATAGAGGCTTTGTATAGAAAAAAAAAATCTCGTTTTCTGACCTATGTTACTTGGGGAAAGTTGTTCAGTTTCATGGTCTGATCTACCCACCTGCGGGAAAACACCCACTTAAATCTCTCAATGTATAGTGTGAGCAATAAATTGAGTATCTATCTACCTTTCTCAAATCACCATAAAATTGCCGGTACCAGCACTATTGACAATCAGTGGTTATATTCCGTAAATAAACGCAGTTTTTTAATTGTAAACCCCTTTACTGCCATACTGCTACTTTTAATCAATTATTTTCTACATTGAGAACAGTTCATATTACATGAAGCGTACTTCCACTTGTATATTTACATATACACGATGTAATATAGAGTCAGTTATTTAGCAAGGCACACAAGAATATATATTATTCCAAAATATCGGCCAAAAATCGACCGTTTTATCTAAATTTGTACATATGTGTCAAGTTATGGGAGCATGACTTATAAAAACATCAGAACGCATTCCCTATTAATGCGAAATGCTAATCTAACCTAATTAGGTCTGTGGTATCGATGTTGCAGTGTTCTACAAGTCGCAATATTGACATTCCGCAGTATTTCGGAATTCGTGTATCTCAATTAGACTCTATTTGTGCGGTACCCTCCACATACTACGCAATAGCGTTCGGTTGTGTTTAATACCACCTAGATTGGTAATAAATTATGTTGAATATAGGAAAACATTAAATTTTAAAATCCGAGTGCTAAATTTAATTTAAAAGTACTTTATAAATATAGAAAATGAACAAAATCATAGTTTTTCTCCAAGTTAGATTATTGACGTACACTCCTAGCTTTATTTAGAAGTCAAAACGACTATTATTAATGTAAAATGGATAATTTAAATTTTATCGTTAAAACAAAGAGCGTTTTTGTTAATTATTTTTTTTCTCCTTTTTTTTCTTTCTTTCTTACCTCAGTCTGTGTTTCCTATTAAATATAATATTGGGGTCTTCAAATCACGAGTGAATAGGTACCTTCTAGGCAAGCATATTTCATCGTAGGCTACATCATCAGTATTCATCAGTCATCAGTTCATCACTTACCAAAAGGTGAGATAGTAGTTAAATGCAAGCCTATCTAACTATAAAAAAATTATAAGGTTCGATACAAAGACAGCATTGTGAATGGAATATAACAAATTAAACAAAACAGTTATTGTAATATTACCTTGGAGAATACTTTTAAAATTCAATTGTGTAGGATCCAATGTTATTTATAGTTCTTTGAGAAAAAAATAATTGTTATAAGTTTGCATACTTCATTGTTGATTTCATCAACGATTCCAAAAAATATATTTTTTTTATTGTCCAGGTGAAAACGACTTCTTTACTAAAATTTTTATATTAAATATTTTTATTTTTTGTCACGCAATTATTTCGTCTCTTTTTCGTTCATTCTTTACACTCCATATTGAAATTCTTAATATCTCAGTGAAAATATTCCTTTTAATATTGAACGAGAATGTGTGGGTCGCTATGACGCAAACATCAACCTCGCAGAGGCGACTTCCAAAGTAATTACCTTGTAGGTATATTATGCCTATGTATTCTGTTAACATTATGTAATTAATAATTGTTGTTATAAAACTATTTATTTTTGTTTATTTTTCCTAAAGTTGTTATTTGTTGTTTTCTATTATTTTTGATTGAACTCACATTTATTGATTCCGTATTACAAATAATCAAAGGTTTTTTATGGAATTAGAACTAAACATGATTAGGACACGGCGACTTTCATCATCATTAGCTTATACATGTACCACTGCTGGGCTTGCATCTATCATGGAGAGTTCGAAGCATAACCCACTAACCAAAATGTGAAATATCATTGGAGGGATTTAACGATTACTATCTTTTAGTAACAACTGGGATCATCGGCTTAATATGCCTTCAAAAGCAGGGAAAAACTCAAATGATTTCAAGTTCCCATACACATCCAGTGGCCCGTTATTACAAAAGTTGCTTAATTTACAGGATCGCAACCCGAACGCGCTAGTCGCTGAACCATCGACTTTGGAAAGCGAGCGAGACGTTACAATACAACTTTGTTACATGAAATAACGTACTACTACTCGTACAGAGCCGTAGCAACTATATACGCACCGTAGCAGCTATTCGTAGTCGTTGTAGCCTTTGTAGCAAATCTCGTAGTAAATAGCGTGATAACAGTTAAAGATTGTAAAAAGTATTTATTAATTAACTCATGCGCTTAGAATAATGAGAAAAATAGTTGCACCGAAATAATTTATCATCATCATCAGCCATTGACCTTTTCGTCATCATCATCTTCAGCTTATATTAATCCATTGCTGGGTCAAGCATAGGCAGGTTAGGTCATAGGCATAGGCCTATGAACATCATCATCATCATCATCATCATCATCATCTCAGCCAAAAGACGTCCACTGCTGGACAAAGGCCTCCCCCAAGGATCTCCACAACGACCAGATAAGTGCTGCTCGCATCCAGCGGCTTCCCGTGACCTTCACCAAATCGTCGGTCCACCTTGTTGGAGGCCTGCCCACACTGCGCTTTATACATAAACGCACCTTCTGTCTTAAGTTATTACGCAATTAGTTAACCTAACAACATCTTATAGTGACCATATCAATATTTAAAATCTTTTTTGTTTTATATAAATAGATTGACTTGGCAATCGCACTAAACAATCTAATTAATTAAAATATATGTATTACTTGTGAGATACATTGTGTTTTCATGCGATGGCCTAGTCAATCTATTTATATAAAACAAAAAAGATTTTTAATATTGATATGGTCACTATAAGATGTTCTAAGGTTAGCTAATTGCGTAATAACTTAAGACAGAAGGTCCCTTAAGTAGGGACTGAATCAATTAACCGACTTGGTATTACATGGATCTCACAATTTTTACGGTAGAAGAACTGAGTTGCAAGACTTGTTTTTTTTACAAGTTTGTTTTTGATGACTTATATTTACCATTAGCAAAAGCTTATGGCTTCATGTGAGACTCGAACTTACGCCTTTTACAATCGCTTGTCTTTTTCAACCATCTTCAAAATAATACCTACTCTACCCTGACGTAATATCATTACAACCACTTAAAGACTTAAAACAGATTAACGCTTGCTGTTAATTATTTAAGTACACCAATTACCATGTTAATTAACTTAGAATGTTTACTGGTCGGATGAGATGGCTAGTTCAGATTTGCATATTAATATGTTCTAAAGTGTTAACTATTAAAGTAAGCCATAGAGTATAAAAACCTACCTATAAATTTACATGGTTTTTTGTGACCAATAGAAAGCTCTTTATAAACTAACTAGCGACCCGCCCCCGGCTTCGCACGGTTGCAATGCTGATATTATCAGTGTTGCTCTACTATATGCATGTATTATACATATAAACCTTCCTCTTGAATCACTCTATCTATTAAAAAAAACCGCATCAAAATCCGTTGCGTAGTTTTAAAGATCTAAGCACACAAAGGGACATAGGGACAGAGAAAGCGACTTTGTTTTATACTATGTAGTGATTGAATTTCACACTCCCGAATTCAAAACTAGGCTTTTAAAAGATATTGATAAACAAACATTCGGTAAATAAGAGGTAGCTTATCGATACAGGTAGTGTTGTTATGCCAATTTCCATACAAATGAATCTACGTAATTATTGTTCACCGGGATGGTATGGGGTTTGCATAATTGACCTAACGGGCTATAAAGGCTTTAGGGGATTGAAAGTCAAGTGACTATAAAGGCCCTGATTTTGTAAGATCAGAAGTTGCCCTGTCACGTTCGGATGTGTATATCACCGTTACCGTCTTTATCAAGGGTCTTTTTTCCTTTAATCATTAAAAATAGGACAAGAAACTGTTTTTTTAACAATTTAATACAGACCATCTGCTTTCTAGCTGTCAGTCATCCAGAAAAAAAATTGGTGACGAATGTAAGTGTCGATCATTAGGTTCCTGTGTCGATCATTTGGTTCATGTGTCGAATACTGGTGCCACTACCCTACTATCTAGTAGGGTAGTGGAAAAAAAAGTTATAAAACAACTCGGTATATCTATACCGAGTTGTTTTATAACTTTTTTTACCTTTGAATGGAATTTACCGCTCTCCTATCAAGCTAGTTATTAAATTCCAGCTCATTTTGCGTGAAACGGAGCGCACCGGATTAAAAATAGTTGACGGTTCAAATTAATTATGAAACGACCAACACCTCACCTTCCTGTGACCAGACCACGGACCTTACGAAGTGTTCAAAACGTCAGGATAAAATATATCTAAAATAATCGCAAGACGATTCATATTCAGGGTTCTATTTCGTATAATCTTCAGAAAACATGAGAAAACGTATTACGAATAGCTCGAAACGCTAGCCAACTAGAGTCCTCTCGTGAGCTTTTTAATGCATATGTAACTAATAAACTACTTGAGAGTACTGTTATTCCTTTTATGTATTTATTTAAAGCAACAACCAATTTTAAAGCAGCACCAACTTAGGAGCAACTTACCTCTCAAAGCAGTATAAGAGCACCTTATATCTCTAATATAGGATTCTATAGCAGGTTTTGTTTTTGCAAAGTCGGACCTGGATCCAAGCACCAGTCCAGATGCTCTAGTTTCGACCGCAAACGCAATGCAGATAACGGCTGCGCAACCACAAATGGGAAGTGAATTTTTTATACGCTTATTTGTTTTGTGGAGGAATCTAAAGAGCTTCTGAATATAGGTGCACCGTTGTCCAAGATGGTTTACTTAATTAGAAACCGTTTTTCCTTTTAGAAATGTTTGTAGGCTGCTTGGTGAATCATCACTTTCTATTCTTTTATTTCTTTTCTAAATCTTGGGACATTTTAACACTAGTCAAGGCAGAGAAATGAATACAATTTTTTTATTAATACTAAAGTTACCGAACGTCAATTATTTGTTCTCCTACTATAAACAATGAAACAGATTTAAAGTTAAACTACAAACCCTTATGCCCCCTACACTACACAGCCAGATTAAGATACAATAAACTAATTTTGCGTAAAACGGAACGCAACCAATTAAAAATAAAAAGACGGTATGCAAGATACAAATGAATTATAAGACGACCAACACCTTAGTCCCTATGTGACCACGGACCCTTTAAGGGTTTCGCAACGTCAGGATAAATTAAAAGTGTAAATTTAACGCGATTAGATCCGTAAAAGTTGTTTCATTTCGTCTTTCACTAGCTAAGTAATTAAAATTCTTAATGCACACAATAAATATTACAGTGGCATACAAAAAGCGTAATCTCTCATATGTAACAAGGATCGCATAAAATGTGCACGACCCGGAGCTAAGCCTGTCATTTGTAACCGGTCTCCTTGTCAGAATGAAAATAACTTTCTCAGTTTTCGTTACTTCATCTTGTGTAAGTTACGAGGGCAAATTGCGAGTAAGTAAGATAACGGCGGCGTGCCGGTACTCCCTTTTGCATAATATCATCCACAGAGCTCTCTGAATAAGTGTGGAGAAATACTGTTGGATTTTGGATTTGGATATAATAACATATGCTAGAATTAAATTAAAGCAAAGCATTAATGCAAAGAATTAGCAAGTTGAAGTGGCAGTGGGCCGGCCATATCTGGCGAAGAACCGATAACCGCTGGGGTAAACGTGTTCTTGAGTGGAGACCACGACTCGGTAAACGTAGTGTAGGACGACCTCCGGCCAGGTGGGATGATGACCTGCGAAAGAGATGCAGGCAGATGCTGGATGCGTCAAGCTGAGGACAGGGTGCTATGGCGCTCATTGGGGGAGGCCTATGTCCAGCAGTGGACTAAGATAGGCCGATGATGATGATGATGAACATATGCTAATTTATATTAAAAATTCGCTATTAACACTTTAATAACTCTTTTGTTAATCAACCACGTGCGTGAGTTATAACTGTTATAATTGTAGGTCTAACATAAGCCTGACTAAGGTATGGATTCATGGTCAGTAGTCTTACGGAGCTATGGAGGATTGAACAACGTTTTCTCGCATTCAACAGTCGTTCGGCTACCGTCGCTTAGATACATATTAGTTTTAAATATCTGGGGCATGTCATCACCAGCGCCCTCAAAGATGATGATGATATTGAGAGGGAGCGAAAGGTTCTAGCGGTTAGAGGGAATATGTTGGCTGGCAGATTTTCTCGCTGTACGGAAGATGTGAAAGTGACGCTTTTTAAAGCATACTGTCAAAGCATATACACGGGAAATCTGTGAGTCAAACATACTAAAAAATCACTGGAGACCTTACGAATCCAGTACAACAATGTCTTTAGGATGATGTTGGGTCTGCCGCGTTTTTGCAGTGAATCCGGGATGTTTGCGGAGAATCAAACTGATGGCTTTGAATCCATCATTCGCAAAAAACTGCCTCCCTGATCTACAGAGTGAGGAACAGTTCCAACAGCATCCTAAAGACATTAGCAAATCGCTTCACATCACCGCTCTGGTGTTCCTTTGTGCGAAGAGTGACAATCACAGGGACTTACCCTTTCTCGTGATGGTCACTCTTAGCATAATAGAAATAAATACATGTATGCCTATAGAATATAATACTAACAATATTTTTAGTGATGACATACGGGACTGAGACGTGGTCGCTCACTATGGGCCTTATCAGAAGGCTCAAGGTCACTCAAAGAGCAATGGAGAGGGCTATGCTCGGGGTTTCTCTGCGAGATCGAATCAGAAATGAAGAGATCCGCAGAAGAACAAAGGCAACCGACATAGCCCGAAGAGTTGCTAAGCTCAAGTGGCAGTGGGCAGGGCACATTCCTCGCAGGACTGATGGCCGCTAGGGCAGAACAGTCCTCGAGTAAAGCGCAGTATGGGCAGGCCTCCAACAAGGTGGACCGACTATCTGGTGAAGGTCGCGGGAAGCCGCTGGATGCGAGCAGCACAAAACCGGTCGTTGTGGAGATCCTTGGGGGAGGCCTTTGTCCAGCAGTGGACGTCTTTTGGCTGAGATGATGATGATGATGATGAATATTTTTAAGTCTTACTAACCCATATGGATGACAAATCTGAAATAAACGATATTTATTTTAATTTAATTTTAATTAGTAACAGTCCTGTTACCATTCCATCACCCTACATTTTTGTTCCCAACAGGAATAACAATTGATGGTAAGTGTCGTTGAGGCCGACGCAACGTTGCTAAGTACTTACATTTTTGTTTCAAACTTAAAACAATTAAAGCATAAACATTTACACGAAGTTGCACTGTTGGGTTTAGGTTTATCCAAGTCAAAGTCAAAACATTACTTGAAGTAGTTAAGTTGAGCTAAGGTTCTAAACAAATCTAAGTTCAATCACTACCCCAATCAGACTGAGGATAATATTACGTACCTATATTTACTCTGTGCCTATATACCCTTCGTTGAGAATAGAACGTGTAAGAGATATTAGACTGCATAGTAATTTTACGTAGGTCAGATAAGTAGAGCTTTCAATTGTAATTTAAGTCCGTGTCTTCAGAAAGTAGGTCCGTTTTCACGATCATTTATTTTTGCTTAATGTAAAAGATGTATGAAACAACTTTTACGGATCTACTCGCGTTTATTTTACTTTACACATTATTTAATGTTTATCCTGACGTTTCGAATCCTTTGCAGGGTCCGTGGTCACAAGGAGACTCCCTGTGACCACGGACCGTGCAAAGTAATGCAAGTAGATCCGTAAAAGTTGTTTCATTTAAATGTGTAGTGTTCGCGTAAACTTTAGAAAACAATATACAAAGATGTATGGACATGTGACGAGATTCTTATTTATTATCTAAATAATTTACTACGAGCACAACAAAACAATGTTAGAAGTTAAAAAATACGATTAATCTTGAAGAATAAGTCTCTATTGCTTATTTCATTTTATTTAATTATATTATTTTTTTCGTATTAATGATATGCATAAGATGTATGTATGTCTAAATATCAAAGTAAGGTTCTATAGTTGGCTACATAGTAACGAATCACCAGTATTTTACCCACGCACTCGCCACCTGTTACCAAATAAATAGCCGAAATATATCATTGATACGTACTCGGAGCCCGTCGAAGGCAGAAGGCATAAACAATAACGCACACAAAGATTTGTTTTCTTTTTAGACGTGAATATATTTATATTTACTAGGTACTGTAGGTTTCGTATGAAATTAACGCTCTCTACGGATTTACTTGCGTATCTTAAATACTATTTTATGAGAACACGTCAAGAACGTCGAGACTGTTATACTGTTAGATGTTAGACTGTTATACTGTCGAGACTCGAGTTGTTAGCGTTAGTCTTCTCAAAATTAACTTGTGGCAGGCTACCGACAACTTCACGTGCGTTTCAAATAATTTCATCAAACATAGCTAGTAGTATTTTAGTTTATTTGTTTTAGTCTTTTGTTAGTAAGTTTACACCTCACTCGAGAGCTAGCAGCTAAACAGTGAACCGGGCGGTGAGAGGTAGGAGACTTCAAACAAAACACACATCAGCTCTGCGCACTCATGTTAAAGACATGATGAATATATACAGATATATTGAGATGAAAATATATCCATACCAATGTGAATATGGTAGCTTCAGCCTTAATGTAAACGGAATAAAGTACGGAAACAAACTGTCTTGTCTAAATCGATACTACTATAACCATCGTACTACCTATTTGCTAATGGTTGTTGCTGGGCAACTACATAATTGTACCGTTAGTCTGAGACCACGGCCTTAAGTATTCTCTTCTCTTGACAGCTAGGGTCTCGTAATTGGCCTATGATGACGTCATAGGTTTAAACTTTGCTTAAACTGTACTGTGTTTGACACTTGGATGACACATTTATTTAGTTTTAGTAGTAGATCATAGTGGGAATGGGATGAAAATCTTAGGCACAGTAGATAAAGTATACAGATACTATATAGATTTCGTTAACGTGTTCGAATAGTGACCGTAAGAACACGACATTTTACGACATTCTTTTTGGACGTAAAATGTAAAACACCGAGTACGATACATCGCATACGGCGTGTTAAAAAAAATAACAAACGCACTAGTCGCCACTACGATTTTCGAAGGTTTCCCTCGATTTGTCTGAGATGCCATCATCAGATCCTGGTTTCCTTATCATGGTACCACCCTTGGGATATCTTCATTCCAACAAAAAAATAATCACCAAAATCGGTTCATAAACGACGAAGTTATCCGCGAACAGACATAAAAAAATATATATATCTATACGGTAAAATTGAGAAACCTCCTCCTTTTTTGAAGTCGGTTAAAAACGACGATGGTCGCGGCATTAATGAATGTGAAGAGCAATAATAACATCGTCTGTTGAAGGCCTAAGAACTATTATTGAAATAAACTGATTGACATTATAAGCCGATGATCTTTAAATCAATCGTTGCGTCTTCTATTGTACTGCAAAAAAACCAAACGAGTGTTGACCATGCTATAGGATAGCCAATACTTACATGGGATACCAGAACTTATATGGGAAAACTAGCTTTTGCTCGCGGCTTTGCTCACCAGGGCTACACGACTTTTGTTCATTCGTAATAAAATGACGATGATGATGACGATGATTAAACATTAAGATTTTAATTTTTAATCAATATTTTTGTTCAACCCGTCCATGCGAGCTGGAATTAGTAAAAAGTGTTAACACAAAACAACGTAATAAAGATCACTCTGTATAAGTAATTTCGGTTTTAAATTTCCGTTTGAAACATCCTGTGCAAATTGTCATCCCCTACTTAGGAATCATTTTCCGAAAATCCTGAAGCACTTCATAATTTCTAACCAGGTCAAATACCGAAATTTAAGGAATGACAGATTTCCATACAAATTTCCACCCTTATTTCACCCCTCTAGGGGAGGTTTTTCAAAAAATGCTAAAACACGTCATTCTTTATTTTTGTTAAAGAATCTATAGATCAATAAAATTATTTCTCTTTATCATCATCATCATCATCATCAGCCATATGACGCCCACTGCTATAAACAACGATTTCCCCAAAAAAAAAAAACTTCTTCCCTTTTTTAACTCCTTTTAAGGAAAATAAACAAAATTCCTGAGACACGTCGTTCTTTATTTCTTTTCAAGAAGCCAGATACCAATTTTCATGTATTTTACTTCAAAACTGACGGACTTTCATACAAACTTTCACCCCCTATTTGACTCCCTTAGGGTGTGATTTCCGTAAAATCCTTAAGCCACTAAGAATAGTGGCTAGTTACGTCACTCAATTAACCTACAGTCCAAGTTTCATCTAATTAGCTTTAGCTGTTTAGGCTCGGCGATGATGAATCAGTCAGGACAAGTCATTATATGTATACAGATAATAACTCACCTAGTTTGCTCCAGGAGACGCTATTTCAACGCCGCGTACAATTTTTGTTTTACTAAGTAATAGATAAATAAGATAAAAGCTTATAGGTAAGAGTAATAAATAAAACTACCATTCCTACCTTGTTAGAGGCCTAAACAATATTATCTTTAAATTATTAGTCGATAAGTAGGACAACTATATTGGCTAACCATTCTACCCTACCTCCAACAACATTTATCGTAATAAATGAGTTGGCCGTTACTAATTTGTTTTTGAAATCTGCAGGACACAGCTGAGACAAATCAAAAAGATGAATGGTGCGGGCGATTTCTGGAACCTAACGAAAGACCTACTTTACTTCTAAACACTCATACGTTTACATCCACACATATTAACAGAAACACCTCTCTCAGACACACACAGACACTTATTCCAGACACACACACTTTTTTTCACATTCGCCAATCAGTTGGTGAGCGCAGGTGTCACTTACATCAGACATCCAGTTTATCAAAATCTGTATTGTTGTCCTATATTATAGCTTGATATTGTGAAATAAATAAATTGCGTACATAACTGTGTCTTATTTGAAGTTATCATCCCTTTCGAAGGAAGTTATGCTATTGATTGCTGTGTTTCAATTTACAAACGTCCCCAAATAGGATAATTTTGTTAAATAATAATAAATTAAGAGCCTCGATCAACACCGAGAGAGGCTCTCGCTGAAAGTTTGGGTTAAGGGTCAGATGCAAAAGGCAGTACTCCTTGACACGGCACGTATTCTCAGAAGGTTCCTCACTTTGCAGCCCTGATCACCGGTAGCTTGGGCCCTGCCCCGCTGCTGGTGGTACTCTAGGATTAGGTTTTTATAATGTTTTATTGTTTTTATATTAAAATATTGTAAAAATCTAGCTCTAAGAAACAAAATAAATAAAGGAGATAATAATATTTGTTATAATATTTTATATTGCAAATATGTTTTTATATAAAATATTGTAAAATTTTTTTCTTAAGTTGTATATTTAATAAAGAGAATAATAATAATAAGTATATTTATTTACCAAAAAAACATCACACAAAAAGGTCTATGGCTCAGTGTTTGCAGGAGACCCACAAACCCTGATATATTGCCATAGCCATAAATTTATACATGGATTAAAACATAAACTGTATAGCTTTATCTAAACTTACAATATTTAATCTACTTACAATATTTTATATATTATGTACCTATATTTGTAATTTGCTAGTGCCGGCGACTGCTCATGGAGCAGCCAGTTGCGACAACTCCCGCGTAACGTTGGTAGCGAGAGATTAATCCCTGAACGAACTGGCGGTGGGAGGTCATTCCAAATTTTGGCTGCCCTGTGCTTGAAACAGCCTCTGGCACTAACCAATCTCAGTTTGGGGACCAGTAACTGATATCCCTTATCTCTTAAAGAATTAAACGATTTGTGTTTCGGGGAAAGCTTTTTATACAAATAAGTTAGCTTTTTTAAAAAGAAATTATCTCTCACTCAATTACAATTACAGCAGCAATTTTACTGTAAAGATCTATGTTTTGGAAATTTAATAGGGCCCAGGTGAATATACCGTAGCCTGTTAAATTTCCTCAAAGAGGCTTATGATAATTATCAATGATATTGGGGTTCGCCATTCCAAGAAATAATAGATATAAGACCTAGATAATTTATAACGCCTTTTCAGAGTAACCATGAATACGTAAATTATTAATTGATTAAAGTACTTAGCGCAGATTTTAATGGAACTTATTTGGTACCATCATAATATCTAACAATTAAGATAATAAGATGGGTATAGGTAAATTAATTGAATCACACAAATTATCTTTTAGACATACCATATGCTCACTGTTTTATCTTTCAGATTTTTGTTTTATTACTTTGTTTGAAATACGGTGAAACTTCTACATTTCTAACATATATTGAAATGAAATGAAATCAAAAGAAATGAATCTTTATTCAAGTAAATTTAATAGATAAGCGCTTTTGAATCGTCTGAAAATATTTTACCTACCACCTATTCATGACGTCTTTTAGCTGTATCTCATTACCTTGTCTAGAGCTGATTTGGAGTACGCAGTGCAATATTTGGGGCAAAGATAACAACATTACCATCGATATATTTTTATATATATCAATTATAGTGAGGCCTATCGAGGTCTACTCGTACCTCTCCCAGTAGCACTTCGACCACTCTGGTTTATTTGTGCAACTCCATTCTTTCACTCTTCATCCTCTGTAAATATGACTGCTATTACTTTGGCACCGTTTTTGAGAGACGTGAAGACTACTGGTTTCGAAACCAGATAGTCATAGTCGCACAGTAGGTATGTAGTATCAAAATTAATATAACTAAAAGTCACTACACATTCCGAATATTGCATAAGCAGTCGTTAACAAGCACCAATCCGCACTGGATCCGCGTGGTAGTTTATTTTCCGTTCTCTTGAAGGCTTGTCACCCAGCAGTATGGACATAAAATGAGCTGATGATGATGATGATACCGATTATTGTATGATGTATCTATGATATAAATGTAAGGTTGTTTTATTCGGTTTGTGGCAGATGTGGGGTGGCGTCCGGTAGCGGCCCGCAAGAGGCGATGATCGGCCACATGGGCCGGCCGCGCGCTCACCATGCGACAGCCGTCGACCGATGTGAGTACCCACAATAGTTTATTAAGTTGTATATAGTATAAACGGCTCATCTGAGCACTTGTGCTCCTCATATTTCTCTACGCTGCGGAGACGTGGACATTGCGAAACAGCGAGAGAAAGAAAATAGACACCCTAGAAATGTGGTGTTGAAGAAGGATGCTTGGGGTATGGACTGAGTTTCGCACAAACGTCTCCATCACATTCTTTGAGCACATATCTCGGCGTGATGATGTGTCAATTGAACGTCCAGGGCAAAATTGAGGACACCCGAGCGCGCGGTAGATCGCCGATGAGATGGACGGACCAAATAAAGGAAGCAGTAGAGAAGCCCATATATGCGTGCACAAAGATAGCATTGGTCGGGGGGAATTAATGGCGTCGGCTTTTTAGGCGGATATGCCAAAAGTGTAACGACTAAGAAAAAGAATATAAACGGACACTAATGCCGGCTCTACGGCTATAATCCCAGAAAATAGCGAAAGAAACAATTTGTCTACTTTTATGATAATAACAATAAAGAATCACATATAAGTACATAGAAATCTCCAGAAAGGTATCTCTGGAAAAAGAACAAGGGATATTAGTTAAAAACACATTAAAAAAGATAAAAAAAACAGTCGCAGAAAGGTAGGCAGGTTTAGTTGAGTTGTTTTTATTTAATTAAAGCATTTTATTAAACTGAAAAAAAATAAGAAACTTTAAAATATTCCCATCTTGTTCTAAGAAAGAAGAAAAAATAGGATGTGTTTACTTGATTAGGCAGGATGATCTCGTTACCTTTGGATAGTGCCTCTAAGAAGGTTTGGGGATTCTTTGGCTTTTTAATGTAAATAAAACCAACACTGTTGTATAAGAATAAGAATAAGAATAAGTTTATTGGAAAAATGGTACAAAAAATAAAATAAAGTATTATAAAAACACAGATGAAAATTCTTATCTCCTAGTTACCAGGGGTTCCCAAACTAGGCTAGGCCTGACTTTTGGGAAACCGTAATTAGTTAAGTATAAATTCGATTTTGGCAGAGAGTGTGAGAGTGATATGTGTGTGTTGAGTAATTGCTTGTGTAGTGTTAGTGTAAGTATACTGCGGTGTACGCAAGAAAGTGAGTTTGTCAAATCCTTGACATCAGGGACTCAGTTGTGTCGTAGTCAAATGTGGATAACAATCTGACCACTTCAGCTTTGACCTCCCTCACTATTCGTATTAATAAAGCTCGCCGAAGCGGCTGAAAAAGCTAAAGCATGCAAATACAGGAGTCTAGACTCCGAATATGATTTTGTCCCATTCGGTGTCGAAACCCTTGGTCCGTGAGGTCCTAGCGCTATAAGGCTTTTTAAGGAAATAGCAAAAAGGTTAGTCGACATCACAGGAGACCGAAGAGCTGGCAGCTACCTCGGACAAAGAATTAGTCTAGCTATTCAAAGGGGGAACGCTGCCAGTATCTTCGGAACCTTGCCTAAAGGGACTCCTTTTAATAATTTATTTTAGTTATTTTATTATATTTTTTAAGGTTATAGTTTTAGGTTCATTGTTCTTTTAAAATGTCAACGAAATGCATCAATAAATAACACAATGGTAATTCATACAATGTCCAAAACAGATGCCCTGTTAAAATAAACATCGGCCCATTTGCTCAGTCAAATATCAAGCGAAACAGGCCCCTCAGTAAGGCTTAATAACTGACGGTGCGAGCAGTGACCTGGATAGCGTATCTCAAACAACACTGAACTTTTTCAGCGTACAAATGTTCCATTTACGATCTATCGGCTCAATGTTAGCGATTTGAAAACTAGTCTTTAACAGAAAGGTTTGAAATTCAATTAAATGAAAATATATTTTATAATAGGTACCTACTCATTATTTTATACTAAAACATTAAGAGGAGTAGTACAAATGGTAGCAATAGGTAGGTTTTTATTTCCGATCCGATCCGACCCCTTCGGAGAATCTAGTAGGGCACGAGGACACGCACTAGTGCGTGATGCCGTTCCCGCTAGAAATCCTTCCAAGGTGATTCGTTTCACACGGCTTGAGGAACCCTTTAAGTTTCTTGCCGCTACCAAAAAAGCCCGGTGAAGCTGAAAATGCCGTTTAAGGCAATCAGCAAACTCTCTCCAAAAAAAACCTATACTATACTTGTACTATACTTTACATAATATACAATTGATTACTAATATACTGTTTTGCCCTGCTAGGTAAATACCTCTCTTCTTTCTTGACACCCTAGGTTTTCGGGCCAATCTTTTGTGCAGGAGCGTTTTGTCTAAGTTTCCGCCTAGGCCTTTCACGTTCTAGAATAGTAAAAGATGGACGGACTGTTTTATTTACTTTTATTTTATACAAATTATTTGATTGTTTTGTTTCTCGCGTTTCGTTTAATTACCGGACATTTATTTATTTATTTATTACAAACGCATGCAGGCTAACAGAAAAGTTGTCCAACACAGCAGCAAGTTATAAAAACAACAAGTTAAAATCCTATTAAATAATCTAGGCTAGTTAAAAATACATAGTTAATTATATTAAAAAAAAGACAAAGTGTTGAAAAAATTCCACGAGTGGTATTCGAACCCGCACCCCATGACATGCCGGGTCAGGTGCACTGCCAACTATGCTATCGTGGCTCATCCAACTCGCCGAAATTAATCAACACTATCTACTTTTACTTTATAAGCCAAAGGAGCCCTATTCAATGTCGACAACTACGTCATCAACATCCGATCCGAGTTTGATTGAGCCACGATAGCATAGTTTGGCAGTGCACCTGACCCGGCATGTCATGGGGTGCGGGTTCGAATCCCGCATTGTAATTTGTTCGCAACAATATTTGCGTAAAATGATATGTAAATAATTATATTTTTTTATTAATTAAATTTAATTAATTAGCATTTAAATGAATTGTGTGTTTTGTGTACCTACTCTCTTAAAGTTTCATTGTTATTACACTGGTAATACAAACACCTTAGTACCTGTATCAGCCCGTGACCACCCACGGCTGGTCCACCTCGTCCGAAACGTCAAATAAATTAAAACGTATGCCTAAGATATCTTTACTAAAGAGTTTGCATATAACCCGGATTTAACAGAGACTACAAAGCCAAGTGATTTCCTAAAATACCGTTGTAAAGCTAGAATTCATAAGAATTGAAAAAGAAAGTATAAAATGTGAAGATTCTGCCGTCACACTTATTTGCCCAGTAGGCACACCGAGCCGTTCTTTTGATGCACGAAAATATGTCACTTTCTACGTTTTCATGTAAATATTTGGTGAGTAATGATAGTATTTACAAAATTAAATCATGTTGTAACGTAGACTATTATTTGTTATTTAACAATGGCAAAGCGTTTTGCGTTTATCTCACTTGATGGTAAAGGACGATAAGGCCACCAGTAGAAGCACACTTCACCCGGAGTCCTGAAGTAATGAGGAACTGGATATCTTATCTTTAGCTCACGGAACGCAATAATGCTCTAACATAGCGAAAGATATAGAAAAATAATGGCATGGCTTTTAAAAGAATCTATGAATAAAACTGTCAACATTTCTGAATTTTTTCTCTGAAGTGACGGAAAACGGGTAAGTGAAAATAAATCTTAAGCTTGTAAACGTCCCACTGCTGGACCCTTGCTTAGTCCCATAGATTCAACCACCTCTGTGGTCTAATGGTTAAGACCACTGGTTTCAGACCCAGAGATCCCTGGTTCGATTTCCTGCGGGTCTATAATATGTTTGTGTATTTGTTTTGATTGATGGTAGAGCTTGCTGAGCCGCCTGGCTTGCTTTTATCTAAATATGTCGTAACATCTATGTTGTTAGAATTTTGAAAAAAGAGAAAGTGTTGAAAAATTCTACGTGCCGGATTCGAATCCGCACCCCATGACATGCCAGGCCAGATGCACTACCTACTACGCTATTGTGGCTCTGTCCAACTCGTCGAAATTAATTATTCAATGTCGACAATTACGTCATCATTTTTACAAATATTAAAGATCAGTTATAAGTTAGGCAAGCTATATATATGATTATTGTTATATATATTGTTACGCAAATTTTGTTGCGAACAAATTGATAGCATTGTTGTGTTCCAGCAGTTGGAGATAAGATAGCCAGTCCAAATCAGTAGGTGAAGATTTCAGGCGAAGTGCGCTTCCACCTTGCATTTAGGGATAAGTAATTTTCGTATTCAAGAAATAGGCGCGAGTCGATGCGAAATTTGCCGATAAATGCGATAAATGCGATTTTTTATGTTTTAGTAGTTAACCGCGAAATTTCGATTATTTACATTATTAAAGCGAAAAGTTCAAGAAAGTTACGCGCCTACTGTAAATAAGTTAAGTAGGTACCTCATTTTATTCTTTATTAAGCTATTTAAAGCCTCTTTCTCCAGTAAATGGTGTAGATGCAGAGAGATATTTTAGTATTTACAACAATGTTGTAAATGACCGG
Organism: Eudonia mercurella; assembly: GCA_963082485.1. NCBI lineage: Eukaryota > Metazoa > Arthropoda > Insecta > Lepidoptera > Crambidae > Eudonia > Eudonia mercurella. The sequence continues at coordinate 9,402,861 of OY720028.1, forward strand.
AGGCAGTGGCTGAAGGAGGAAAATATCGAGACCACTACAATGCTAGCTATTAGCTATTCAAGTAATTGCTAGTTATGTATGTTGTATAAAACATATAATGAAGTATTGATTTTTAATAATATTCATTTTTGCGAATAAATGCGAAATTTTGGATTTGTGTTTTTTAAAAAAAATGCGAGATTTTTATTTTTAATTTGCGAAAATTACGTATCCCTACTTATCATCACTTAACATCAAGTGAGTTGAACACAAGTCCCTTTAAACTTTGGTATGTGGGAGTAAAAAAAAAATACTTTGGGAGATATTGTCACAACAGCCTACTACCTACCGTCTAATACCAGTTTGCAATAGATAGATAGATAAATTATTTATGAGCCAAAATTATTAATACAACATTAGTTAGTGATATCTTAAAACCTATATTAGGTTTATCTAGGCATTGTTCGACGGTCCCTACGTATAAAAGGTCATGTCGAAAATGGCTAATTTTTTTATTACACATATGGCTTTAGATTGTCCATACGCTCATATCAATACATGATTTTTTTTAAATTGTATGTATTTTACTACATACACAAACCGTATATGAGAACAAGTATTATAATTTTATGGAATTGGTGCCGCAGACGCGGATATGTATGCTTGTCATTTTGTACTACGTTTTAAAATGCGCGCCACTCGGTGCAAACGCGGTCTTGTCAAACTTAACGTCATTCACGGGAGATTCCCCGGCAGAGACGTGTTGATTATTTTTTATATTATTGCTTAAAGATCTAGAGATGTTTAAGGTACCATTGTAAACAAATAATTATATTTTTCTTTTTATACAAGTAATACTAGCATTTTATCATAAAAAATTGCATTATTTCTTCCTACGTACAAACGGTTATCTAAGATTTGTCTGATGTGGCTTTATTTCAATAACGGTGTAAAAACGGTCATCTGTCTGTTTTTTATAGAAAATGTACATACATAAATTAAATATCTTTAAAAACATTTAAAAAATGTCTAACTATAATAACACATTACGCAAACAATATATTCAAAGCTGAAAGTATTTTTATTTCTAGAGCGATTTGAACTTTCATTTCACTCTCCTGTAAACCTTAGTTTTAGACTTATCCTCTTATACGTAGGGACCGTCGGTATGTTGATTACTTATTTATTATCTATCTAAATATGTCACCATAACATCAATGTTTGAAGCATTGTTGTGTTCCGGCAGCTAGAGATAAGATAGCCAGTACCTCAGTGGTTCGGTTCTCAGGAATCCGGGTGAAATGCGCTTCCAACTTCGGCCTTACCATTACTTAACATCAGGTGAGATTAAGGCCAAGTGCTTATCCGTAAAATGTAAATTAAATTAATGAATTTATGCAAAGTACCTAAATTCATTATTCTGTTTGTTGGCTGTCAAAGACAATTGATTATTGTATGGAGCTGGAACTCAAAGCAATTGCGTTAATACCTACTCGTATTTCCGATCCGGTTGTCATGTGAAACATTAATGACAACGGTGATTTATGACTATGATGACGTAACACGTTGATTACCTACTAAGGGTCGATTTTTCAATTGACGGATAAAAGTTATTCGTTTAATAGAGTGTTAGATAATCATTTTAAAAATGTTTTGTCATAACATGACTTTCCTTTTTAAACATGTGATATTTTAGCTTGATTGCGTTACCTACTTTATCGGAAGGATAAGTTTTATCCGATGATTGAAAAATCAGCCCTAAGAGATACTGTAATATAGATCCCATCAAAAACAATACTTGTCAAAAAAACCAAGTCTCGCAACTCAGTTGTTCTGTGGTAAAAAGTTGTGAGATCCATGTAATACCAAGTCGGTTATTAATTTATTCAGTCTCTACTTAAGCGACTTTCTGTCTTAATACGTCCAGTCTCTAAGACCACGATCGTGGTCCATAACATTCTTTAATGTTTTATATAAATATATTGAGACTTGGCCATCGCACTAAATAATTGAATTTACATGTGTTTTCAGGCGATTGAATTTACACGTGTTTTCAGGCGATGGCCAAGTCTCAATATATTTATATAAAACATTAAAGAATGTTATGGACCACGATCGTGGTCTTAGAGACTGGACGTATTAAGACAGAAAGTCGCTTAAGTAGAGACTGAATAAATTAATAACCGACTCGACTTGGTATTACATGGATCTCACAACTTTTTACCGCAGAACAACTGAGTTGCGAGACTTGGTTTTTTTGACAAGTATTGTTTTTGATGGGATCTCATTTCTTTTTGTATTTTGTAGAGACAGTTCTACTTTGTTCCTTTCGATTTGGCAGGGGCACTACCATGCGCCTATATTTATATGGGACTAGCTTATTAAACCCGCGGCTTCGCACGCAATAATAATAATTGCCGTAAAATAAATAAAATAAAACATCGTTACGAATAAAGCCAATATTGAAAAATTTAACTGAACCTATTATTCCATTATATTATACATGAATCAGTGGATTCATTAACTGCACATGTAACTTTGTAATCCTATACATTTATATGGGATTACAAAGCTATTTATGCAGTTGGTGTATCTAGAAAACTGGACCGAAATTGCAAAATATTTTAGTTTTTCCTTGATTCATACACCAAACACTACTTATATTCCAAATTTGAAGCTTCTAGGTCTGCTAGAAGTGCCTTAGAATTTTGATGATCGGTGAGTCAGTCAGTGAGTGACACAATTAAGAAATTTGACCCGTTATAATTCTTAAAATACTGGTTCAAATTTAATGAAATTTGAAATATACGTGTCTTTACAATGCCTGCATGGTTACTGAAAATTTCAGTCTTCTAGTTTTATCCACAACGAAGTTACAGGGGGTCGAAAATGGTCTGAATTGCTTCGAGAAAAGGATGGTACGGCCGTGACGCTTTTTTGCTCGACTTGGTGGGGGCACGGCCGTGCCCCCAGATAATAATATGGTAATCCTTACTAATATTATAAATGTGAATGTGAGTTTGTTTGTTACGCTTTCACGCAGAAACTACTCAACCGATCATCATGAAACTTTGACACATATCCTCAAAGATATTGGGAACTTTATATTAAATATAGTGAGTTTATTTTTTGTTTGTTTGATTTTGTTTCACGCGTAAATATTTAACGATTGTTTTGTTTTGTTGTCATAGAAACTGTCAAAGCGGTACGAAGTCCGCCGGGTCAGCTAGTCCATTATATATTTTGTAATGTTGTTACTGTTGTTTGACTTGTTGTGAAAACGGAAAATGTTCGCGATACCGCGATAGTGTGGCCGTAGCATAAAAGAAATCTAGATTGCTTGAGTAAAAATATTGGTGACTATTGCTTGGCTAAGAATTCTAACTTTTGACGTTTCTAACGTCATCGTTTTTATTGACTAACACCCGTTTGCACTAAACTTATGAATCGCCTAAGTCTTGGCTTAACTATTACCCGGTCAAGTTAACTCGGCACCTGGCTCGAAAACGTCACTTACACTCAGGTGCCGACTTAACTTACCGTTGTTGGAACTTGTTACTTAAGCAATTACTTTTGCATAAGTAAAAGCTTTTACTCGTTTATAAATATGGGTGTTAAGAAATTTCATTTTTTATAAAAGTAACGTCCATTACTTAAGAAAAGTAATAGGTATAAATTGTTACTCCATTACTATTTCATTTTTGGATAATCATGGTTCAGGAACAGAAATACCTTCTTGTTTCAATTTATTGTAATGATCACTAGAAATACATATTAGCTATCTAAGTAACAAAATGGTGGGATGAAATGGCGTAGGATGAACTGTCTTTGAAATGGCGCGTAATCTCTTTCTAAGCCACTTGTTTGGACGAAAGCCAGCATTTAAGAAGTTCTAAATTGGTTTGAACGTATATTAAACGCAGTTGTCGTTTGACTTAGCAATAATTTCTTGTTGAGAGTCACTTCAGCTACTTTCTTACTCAATTTTTTTCTTTCTTTTCTTAATTTCATAGGTTTTATAAGTCTGAGTAATTAATTATAATGTAGGTATAACAAGTTTTTCGTTTTGGATGTCATCGTTGCAGTCAGTTGCAAAAGATGCTGAAAACTATATCACCTTGTCAATTAAAGTAACTAATCTAAAACGTGCTAGTCAATTTATAGCAAAGCTTTAATATTATGATTAGAATTGTGAAAAAGCACATTAATAGGGTCCATAGTACAAATAAATAAGAAGAACATTCATGACACGCCTGTGCACGTCATAATTGTTGTAGTTTTGCTGTTAACAAATAGGTATTGCCAGCAAGAAAAACCATTTAAAAAAGCCAGAAACGAAAGTAGTCAGTAACTTAGGTTACTGACTATAGTATACCTATTTGTTTGGAAGTATCCAGTGTTATGCCGCAACTAAGATAAAATGGCGACAGACAAAACGTTTTTATGTAATCGAGCCAGTGAAAATTCATCGTTCTTTAAAATGCCGTTTTTCATGTTTTATCTTTCTGGAGGGAAACGAAAGGGTGAAAACAGTCAGCGAACATTTTACGGTCTGCAAATTGAATAATTTGCATATTGTTTGTGAGCGTGGCGTGTTCTTTGCCCTGTATAAAATCGCCATAGTGTGCTAGTTTTGACAGTTTGTTAATTCCCCATACACATGGGTTCTTGTCAGTAACTTTTTAAATATTTTTTTAAAATTTGTCATACAGGACATGATATAAGCAAACTTAGAGTGAAACGGAACGCACTTTATTAAATATTGTTGAAGGTAGCAAATGCAAAAGCAAAAATAAATGAGATTCGCTACGTCAGGATAAAATGTCAGCCCACCAGCATTGTTAAAACGTTGGCAACGTAGGTGTGCTCTAGATCAAGGCCTAGGCTACAGTAGCCGCATTCTATCAGGTGGGCCGAATTTTCACCAGCTCAGCACCATAATTAAAATATTTAATTTTAATATTAAAACTATTATTTCCAGACGGTCGACAAAGCAGTATGCACGGAAGAAAGCGGCGCGGCGCGGCTAGAGGCGGTGCTGGTGGCGCTGGTGGAGCGGAAGGCGCGCGCGCTGCACGCGGAGCAGGCGCGGCGGCGCGCGCGGCACCCGCTGCTGCTGCTGCTGCGCAACCACCTGCCCGACGGTGAGTGTACCAGAGCGGCTGGAGGCCGTAGTGGTCGCGCTGGAAGAGCGGCACCCGCCGCTGTTGCTGTTGCGCAACCACCTGCCCGATGGTGAGTGTACCAGCGCGGCTGGAGGCGCTGGTGGAGCGGCACCCGCCGCTGTTGCTGTTGCGCAACCACCTGCCCGATGGTGAGTGTACCAGCGCGGCTGGAGGCGCTGGTGGAGCGGCACCCGCTGCTGCTGCTGCTGCAGCTCGCAACCACTCCACGGTGAGTAGCACCAGAAGCCGAATCTTCAGCTTTAGGCCATGTTGTGAGTTACTCCGTTAAAGACAGAGCGGCTGGCAACGATACTCATG